>CM062816.1:1713587340-1715987340 GCA_031772625.1 Pinus tabuliformis | reverse complement strand
CAACTTTAATCCCATCTCCCGAAATATGATGTCCTAAAACAATCCCTTCAGTAAACATCATAAAACATTTTTCATGACTTAATGAAAGATTTGTTTCTTTACATCTTATAAGGACTTTTTCCAAATTTTCTAATGCCTCTTCAAATGAATTACCATAAACTGTAAATCATCCATATAGACCTCTACACAATCATGAATTAGATCAGAAAAGATTCCTAGTACTGCCCTTTGAAATGTTGCGGGTGCATTACATAATCCAAAAGGAAGTACTCTGTAAGCAAAAGTTCCCCATGGACAGGTAAATGTGGTCTTGTCCTGATCTTCAGGTGCTACCTGAATCTGATTGTAACCACTAAAACCATCCAAAAATGAGAAATACTTTTTTCCTGCTAAAGTATCTAATACTTGATCAATAAAGGGTAAAGGAAAGTGATCCTTCAAAGTTGCTTTGTTCAATTCCCTATAATCAATGCAAACCCTCCATTTACCATTCTTTTTAGGTACTATAACCAAAGGAGAAACCCACCGGCTATCTGAAATAGGGTAAATGAAGTTTACATTAAGTAACTTTTGGAGCTCTTCTTTCACTATCTCCCTAAGGTTTGGATTCATCCTTCTTTGAGGTTGTCTGATTGGTCTACTGTTTTCCTCAATATAGATATGATGAATACAAGTCTTAGGGTCAATACCTTTCATATCAGTATACTCCCATGCAAATGCAGTAGAATGTTTTTGCAAGATTTTGGTTAGCTCCCCCTGTTGTGATTTTTCCAAGTTTCTGTTGATATTCAATGTTTTTCCTGGAAAAATCTCAATGGCAGAACTACCAAACTCTTCCATAGAGAAAAGAGACATTTGTCTAGATGATAGACACTCAATGTTAGAATCCAACTGAAATTGTGTGTGGTCATATTCTGAAGATGGTTCAAAGTTTTCTAATGTGTTCAGAATTTGACTATATTCACTGATCTCAGAAATGGTAAAGACAGGTTGTATAGTATCTTCATCATCAACCCACTCATTATCTCCTATTTCCGTGATTGCTTTTGCTGGAGGATACAGATTGAACTTCTTTGTCGAATTACCATCAGAAATATACATATCCCCAGACCTACAACTTATGAAAGCATCAGCTGTGGCTAGCCAAGGTCTTCCTAAAATAAGAGGATGTCCTCCTAGATTACTCTTGGGAGTTAAAATCATGAAATCTACTGGATATTCCCAAGAGTCTAAGGAGACTGGAATGTCTTCTAATACACCATCTGGTTTAATAATTGATCGATCTGCAAGTTGCAATAAAGTAGGTGTAAAAAGAAGAGTAGGAAGTTTTAGCTGTTCCATAGTCTGTCTACTCATGATGTTGATAGCAGCCCCCAAATCAATCAAAGTATTTGGTATTTCTACCCCATTGATATGTGTTTTGACAATTGGACTACCGAGATCTACATATTTCTGCATAGTAATTTTTCCCATCATGATATCTGCAATTTTCCCTACCAGGTGGATTCTTCTGGTATCTCTTGGTTTCCTTCCTGGTCTTTTAAGACTCAACTCCTTTATTGTTTTTGCTAGAATAGGAATCTCTTTAATGGCTTGTAACAAGGGAATCTTGATACAAACATTCTTCAATTCATCTAGAAAATTATAGTCAGGCAACCAAATTTGTTTTTCCACCCCTTTATCAATTTGTAATCTTTCAGGAAAAGGAGGTGTGGATAATGATGCAGGTTGCTCAACTATGGGAGTTGTGGGGGTTAATTCTTTTTCTTTTTCTTTTTGAGTGTTTGGGTTTTGAAGAGATGCTTCAGAACCCTTATTGGCTTCAAGAGACTCTTCCTCAAAAATGCTTTGCTTTTGAGCATTTATAGAAGGCTTATCTAGGACTCTACCTGATCTGAGTTGTACTTCATTGAGAGGAACAATCATATAGGTAGGAAATTGTTGACCTTCCATCATGTAAGCATTTTGAGGGTTTTTATTATTGGGGTTTGGCAATGGCTGAGAAGGAAGTTGATTTGACTTCTGGTGAAATGGAAGCAAGAGTTGAGAATTTGGATTCTGTTGAGAAGGTTGTTGTTGTTGTGGAAATGGCAATGATAGTTGTGGATTTTGATTTGGAAGTTGTGGAGCTTGTTGGTTTTGAAAGGATGGGGGATATTGGTAAAATTGAGCAAATCTCTCATAAGGATTTTGCATACCTTGTACCCATGATTGAAAAGGATTTTGAGGTTGGGACCAAGGTTGTTGCCAAGGATTCCAATTTGGTGAGGGTTGAAAATTCATAGAGTTGTTAAACCCTTGATTTTGTTGCCCCTACCAAGGTCTCCTTGCAACAAAACAGAGAGATTCGATTGTATTTGGATCTTCTTGAAAGACAGCTTTGAGCCCAAGAATTGAAGGACAATCCTTGGTCTCATGATTCTCTGAACAAATTACACATGTTTCTACAACTTTTGCATCCAAGGGACATTCCCTTAGAGCATGTTTCTTCCTACACTTTGGGCAAAAGATGGCCAAAGCCTCAGCTTCTGCTTTCTGCTTATTTTGAATCTTAAGGGTGTCCAGTTGCTCACTAAGACTCCCTAAGATGTCAGTTTTGAATTCATCAAGCATGTTGCCAATCTCAGCCCTACTTACTGATCCAGTTGCAGATTTGTTTGCTCTGATGAGAGAAGGATCTCTAGGCCCTTTTTGAGTTTTAGATTTCCCTCTTGAGAGATGGAAACATAGCTCTGCTATATCATTGAGTGAAAGTTGAGATATATCTCCCTTCCCCATCATGTTCAAAATATCTATCCATTCATCTCTAATGGCTTTTAATAGAAGGGCTTTCAAGGTCTCCTCATCTAAGTTACTCATTTTTGCTCTTTTCAGGTTGTATTGAAATCTTTCAAGTAAATCTTCCAAGTTTTCATCTTCTCTTTGCATCATTTTAAATACCTCATCCTTGTGATTGGTGGGCATACAATAGTCCAGGTACCTATCCAAAAATGTTTGTTTCATATCATTCCAAGACCTAATGGATTGAGTGAGTAATCCCATGAACCATTTCAAGGCTGCTCCTTTCAATGTTGAAGGAAACAGTTTGAGTTTTTGAGAGTCTTCCAGATAATCATAAGTTCGACACATGACTTCAAACTCAAATAGAAATGTTTCAGGGTCCTCATTCCTTAACCCATGGAAGTTTGGGAGGAAAGATGGTGAGATGTTTTTCATGGTGGCTCGGGAGTCCTCATTGACTATAGGAAATCCGAATTAGTTATCTCCATCCCTATTTCCCCCAATGTTACCTCTACCTCCTCCATTGTTTCCTCCTCCTCCTCCTCTACCTCTACCTCTACCAAATCCAGTTGCTCCTTCCTCTATCATGGTAGTTTCCCTGGAGACTTCAGAGTTTTCTGGTTCTTCTACTAAGGGTGAACGAGAAGGAATTTCTCCCTCTTCTTCTTCAGATGATTCTACTTCTTCAATTACAATTTGTCTCTCTGTAGAAGGAAGGAAAGGATCTCTTTCTAATTCAGATTCGATGGAAGGTGTGGGAGAGTTGGCTCCTGCCTCTTGAATTCCAGGAATCCTAGGGCTAGGAGTGTAAGTTGGAGATGATGGAGGTGTCTCTTGTCTATTCCTTGAAGTAGATGGACTTGTAAAAATCGAACTCTTGGCTCTAGCTAAAAACCTTCCCCTAGAATCTCTTGCTCTATGCATGTCATTTTTTATTTTTCTTCAAGTCGGGGTAATAATTCTCTTTCTGATCTTCCAGGTCACTCTAGGTGCAAGAAGAGAGCATACTCAAGAAACTATTAAACCGATAACTTTCTCTTTTCTGATCCTCCAGATCACATTAAGTGCAAGAGGAGAGCATACTTTGAGAGGTTATCAATTTTCCTTCCTTGAAATTTTTTTGTTTTTTTTTTAAGAATTTGGCTACCTAATTTCACTTCCCTGGCAACGACGCCAAAATGTTTGGTCAATTTACTGTGATCTAAATTGCTATTTATAATGTCAACCCGGGGTTCGTAAACTGACGAAGTGAAGTGTACTGTATGTACTAGATAACCATTTCCTTAGTCTTTTGTCGTTTTTAGTTTTTTTAAGTTTGTTTTTGATTTTATCTTTCCCTACTGTGAGACGATGAAAAGGTGATAAAGAAAGTGAAATATGGATGATTATGGTGATCTCTAAGTGGTTTTCAAAACTTAAAAGAAAGAAAGTTTTTTCTTCTAAAATAAATGCAATGAAATCAATTCTTCAAAAGAAATAAAGACATCAAACAATGAACTATGACATCGGCCCAGTATCTTTGTTGCTGAATTGAAAATGAAAGTGAAATCTACACTAAACTCAATTAAAAGTAAGAACAACTAATCCACACTAGTTCAACTCTTCAACTCAATCTTCCTTGTGAGAAGATATCATGAAATGTTAAGCAATGTGAAATCCCAAAGAAGTTAAACTAAACTAATCACACTACTCTAACTTTCTTGACCTTTTGCCTTTCAGCTTAATTTACTCTGTGAGAAACAGTCATGAACAAGTCAAGCAATGTGAGATCTAAAGCAACCTAAATCAAGCTATAATGAGTGATTTTCTGGTTCCTAATAAAGTTATTTGATTATAGAAAGGAACCGTTAGCAGATGAATAGCATGATATCTAAGAGCAGAAAATAATGTACAACTTAAGGAAATAACAGTACTGGAAATCAAACTTCAGAAAACAAGAGTCAGCGACAAAGACAAGATGATCTCGTATGCCAATAGTTATGAAAAGAAAAGGTGAAAAATTACCTCGGGCTGCCTAAGAACACCTGCAAAAACACTGATCAGTTGTAACCATAAAAGAGCAGCAACGAAAATGTAAATCAACAGAAATCAAAAGCTTTGTTATGTACAGCTAATATACATGATGAAATAAAACGCAGCATTAAAATGACAATTGTACAGCTAATATACATGAACATGAAAAAGTAATGCAAGAGTTAAAAGACAACTGTACAAGGCTTCAGTAAGCAGGGGCCCTCTGCCACTTCAACCGATTCAACGAACAGCTACAAGCTTAAGTTTAAACCAGTCTTCTCATATATTAAACAGCAGCGTAAAAGTGCAGTGGGGAAATACAACAGTTTCAAATTAAATTACCAAAAAGATTAACTTGTACAGTGTTCATGGACGCATTATTTATAAGGAAAGAAAGCTAAAACAGATTAACTAAATCTACGCTATTAACCACGCTACCAGAGACACGTAAATCCTCTTCAGCCCGGATCTAGGTAACTGTCATCGTGTTTTTTAAATCTGGGAGGTATGGCTGTTGGATTCACGCTATCAGGATGTCCTCGTGGCTAAGGATTGTGCCACGTAGCTTCACGTGCTCAAAAACAGAGCTACGCAGAGCCGTGCCACCGCTGGACACTTCCGTTGACTATCCTTTGCCCCTTGTTTGACCGCGGGCTTTTATGGCCATGCTGGATGATCTGGAGGGACACGATCCATGTCCTTGACTCCTGTAACTTGCCCATGTGGCTCATTTCTTGAGAGGACACCTGTAGCATGGTGTTTGACAAAACAGCTGCGGAATCCTATGCTGGCTGCAGAAACCTGGGTCAGCTGCGGAAACCTGTATCGGTTGCGGAAACTGAGAAGCCTCCGCAGCTGTCTGAGAAAAATTCTAAACCAAACAACAGTCATCAGCGTAGTTAGAAAACCATGTCAAAAGCTCGTTTTTAAACTAAAATACAATGATTTAATCAACTTGGTGGATAAAATGAGTGGAAAAGAAGGCTGAGAGGGTGTATGGGAAAGTGCAGGTTTGAGGCTCAACATACCCCCACTCTGAAGGTGTTGCATGTCCTCATGCAACCAAAACTTAGTTATTTTCCTTCAATCCATATGCTCTGAGGCTTCTGCAAGAACATCTAGCCCTCTTCTCTTTCTCTTTGATGCTAAAATGGTCCTTGGTTTCTTGACTAGACATTTGAACTTAAGATTAATCAATGCCCTGCTCAACTTTTTACACTTCTTCTTCAGCTTCCTGTTCTTCTTTTGCCATAGTCCTAAATGGAGCATAGTGTTGTCATGGACAATCTTGTCTACCTTACTCTGCTCTTTGAGTGCTTCGTTTTCCTGTTTGATGTGCCTATTTAGGACTTCCAGTTCAAATACTTCCTGTTTTAAAGACTGTACTTGTGCATCAAGTGGCAAGGTGGTGCTTGGTCCTGCAGCTGATTGTTCCAAGGACTCTAAGTAGTTATATGCTTCTTGCTGGGTGGAATCTACCTCAGGTGTTTTTCTCTTCGGTGTCCATAAGAAAGGTTAAAGTGTGGGTGAGGTTTAGGCCCGAAATCAAATCAGGGATGTTAGATCTTTGAAGGCGGGATCGCACAGTCTTTGGGTTTGATAGTTAAACGAAAGTTAAGGATGGGTCTTGGGTCATTTGTGGCATAGTTTTGGGCCTTCGAATAAGTGGGCCCGCCATCAAGGGTCGATAAGTAGGTTTTTTAATCCGTTGGTCATACAAAGCGAACTCTTTTGTTTTATTTTGGATTCTTTACACACTTTGTAGGGCAGATTGTCGTGTCCTAGTTTCTTTGTAGTCTTGATTGGATTTCGGTTTGGAGTTCGGCCATCCCAGTTGTCTGTTGAAGTTTCACAGAGCTGGTGTTTGCCTGGCTCGGCTCCGTTAAAGAAGTGTACAATATGTATTTTGTTTAGATTAATGAAAGGTTCCACTCTTACTTGATAAAAAAAAAAGATATTGCAAAGAGAGAAAAAATCAAGAAAAAATCCAGATGAGAGGCTTGAACTATCTACATTATTTGCAGATGCGATGTTTAGACTATATGCATTAACCATCCCATTCCCTGTAGCCTGCATGTCGAATTGCGAAGTGTTGCAGGTGTCAATTGATGTATAACTAGAATTGGAAGAAGCTCCATGAAAAAACTTTTGATGCTGATGATGAGTACTACTGTGATGCAAAAGAGTTGTAGTTTAGCTTGGAGTCTACATATAAGCTAGTGGAGTTCCCATGTTTGTCTACCCTAAAATAGATGGTTGCATCATCTGTATCTGTAGCTGGAAGCGGGCGATGGTGCAAGATAGATTGTAGTCGCTGGCCAAGGTCATGATGTTGTAGCTGCATTGGGTTTGCAGTTCCTACCTTAAATATCCATTAATGTAAAAAATGCATCCACTCAGTTTCTTTGAAACATATTTATTAACATGGATATTTCAAACTCATGACCAAAGTTCAGACATTTATTGCCATATCTAATTTGATATTTGAGATTTAAATCGCCACATGCAAATACAGTGAATCTAAGCATTTGGTGTCTAATTTAATTGTTTGAATCCAAACTCAAAACAAATTAATATGTTTCATTTGTTTTTTAAATCAATTTGTGCTTCTTGTATTTCTTTTAATTGAGTTCTTACATCTAATTGTGTTTCTTGTATTTCTTGCATTTGTGTTTCTTGCATCTAATTGTGTTTCTTGTATCAAGGTAAATATGCTTTATACTCATTATAAGAGACATATCTACCTATAAGAATGCATCCACCATATATTTAAATTTAACCATACATACTTGATGGGAGTGAGCACAAGGGCTTCACTCAATGAACCTCTAACATGTCACATGCATTTGTGGCATACTAAACAATAGCCTTAATTTGACTATATATTGGAAAATACTTCTAAAAATTACTTTATTTAATCCTCTACCAATACAAACCCAATACACCTTCCCAATTTAAAAAGCTTCTACTTTTACTAGATATTGTAAGTATCCATTTTTCATTAACATTTTGTATACCCCTTTATATTTATATACCTTTATTTTTATTAACATTGGTAAAGATACTCTACAACTAGAAAAATAACCTTAATACTAGGTAGTTGAAAACTTGAAAGTTTCAACAAAAAAGAGGCAGATATATGTTGGATGATTTACAAATACATATTGTGGAAAATTTGAATGGAAAACACATAGATTTGAACTCTCAATCACATCTATCTTCTATTGAATACTGAAAAAGATACACTAAAACATTTCAAAACAAAACCTCGATAACCAACACAATAGCACACCTTTCATCTCACTTATAGAATAAGAAAAATAGAGAAAGTACAATGAATATGGACATGTGAAAAATCCTATCTGGTCGGACTTTGTCAAACCATAGCCCTAATCTGATCACCTAATGCACCATAGTTGCATGGTAAGAGTGCCAAGTAAGTGTGTCTCCATCAAAAGATGAACTGGAGCATGCAAGCATGCATCATTTCCTTGAGATTTGTGTCCTCTACCTAAGATGGGAATTTCTCATGCATAAGTATTCTAATTGACTAAGGATCTTCACCCTCTTAGTAAGAATAGATCATGCATGCTAAAAATAACAAAAGAAAAGCTCTATTAATAGAAAAAATCTATCTAAAACTAAAATTTCTAAATTTGAAACAACATCTAAACTAGAATTAACTGAAAGTGTGACATGTGTTCCCTTAGCATGCATGCACCCTCTTCCAAACAATAGTCTATTTCACTATATCTTGGCATGCATGTGCCTTCTACCAAGAAATAGTCGATATCATTGTCTCCTTAACTTTCATTCAGCCTATTCATCACTAATGTAAGAAAAGGGTGAAGGTGCCATATCTATTATCTTCTCTACTTCCCCATCATTGGGAGGATCACTAGCTAAGCAATAGGTAAAAAATATTAACACACACATTAGACATAGATCATAAAGGTATTAGTAATGTGATGCATGTATGTTCTAGAGCAAGGTTGCTTGGGATCGAGAGCGGGAGTAGGAAGTGGGAGTAGAAGCAACAAGTGCAAATGGAAGTAGGAGCAAGGAGTAACATTTTCAAAAGATCCTAGGTCGGGAGCGATTTTGGGAGTGAATTTTATACAATATATATTAATATATTTTTTGATGCATATATGTTAACAAAAGCATGTATAATGATGAATTTGTGATTAAAAAAAAAATATAAAAACATGGATTAAAACATAAAACATCATTCATCTCGTGGTTATAATCTTCATCAATCATAGGGCCACAAATTACAAGTTCTCATTTATATAGCATGTAAAGGTGCACATAGCCAAAATAACATCGAGTGAAAAATCCATCTCTGAACTGAAAACACATCAACAAATAGGTTCTGGATGGCCCATAACATCCAAAAAAATAATGCTACAACAAACACCTACATATGATCAAAATCATTGCCTATCTTGGGATCTTTTTCATTAATAACACCTCTAAGCATTAACATAAGATAGAAAACACGTAGCATGTGAAGTCAAGATTTTGTTTGAGTGACAGACACATTTTTAGTAGGGTCATGATAGAGGAGTATGACAACCACTATCACTAACATCGAGGTACATATAGGGCTTGGTTCTATTGATTAAATATGAGTTCCATACCCCAGTACATGACAAAATCCAATGGAAACATTACAATCCCCCCAATCCTAAAATCCTGAAAAAGTAATAAGTTTGCTAGATTTTTATTGAGATCTATAATTCTACTTTATCCATATGAAATCTAATGAGATCATAACCACTCTTAAACATCCTGAGTCATTTCATGATAATGTTAAAAATTTAAGTAAAATGATGAAAATGAAAGATAAAGGAGAATGTCACTTTTACTTTAAGAATTTAACATTACCATGAATTGCATGTCAATACTAGGGCGATAGGTTTGAATATTAGGCTACTATGGACCTAATATTACCATAGTTTTTTCTTTCTCCCTCCCACTCTCGATACTCCCATAGTAGTTATGAACCTCTATTTCTCCAGCGCACTTGTTTTTTAGCTTCCGCGTGGTCTATGTATTGTATAAATAATACCTTATAATACACATATTGCTATACAACATATAAAAATTGTTTACACCCCTATTAGATGCTCAATATATTATTTCATTTTTTCCTCATTTTTTATGCCCCAATATGAACACATGTGATGTGGTATTGCTTTGTCAGTGAAGCCCTTGTGGAAGCGAGCGAAAAATGTTTTGCATTTCCAATGACTGCAAGAAGCTTAAGATTGATGTGTAATAAATAAATATATATAAAAAAAAAGAAAGAAAAAGTGTTTAAATTGCAGGTGATATGCCAAAGCACTTACATAACACACTCATTGAGTTTCCCGCCTTTTTGCTTATCTAGAATCATCAATATTAGTTGTGTGTTCTCATCCAGATACTGAGAAAACATATCCAGTCTAGTGGGTCAAGAAAGAAGGCAATTTATCTATTAAGGAACATTGAAATCTCATTAAATTTACAATTAGTTATATCATGGATGTAAACCTGCATGTTCTGATGATCTAAAATATGCAAGGAAGATCTAGTGTTATTGTGATTGTTGGTAAGGGTGATTTAATTTAAAAGATTTTCAATAGAACTTCTTACCTTTTGAATGAGGTTTGTTATGATGGGGTGTCCCTACTTGAAGATGGATAATTGGCCATCACATTCCCCAAGAGAGATGGTGTCTATTGTTGGCCATAATAAAGCAGTCATTGTTGTTGATGATAGTTGCTCATAATTCCTTTCCTAACCTGTGAAAGTCACTGTAGCTATGTGCTTCTAATAATGAATGGTGATAAAAAAAATTGTAAACAGAAGAAATAAATGATGAGGAGATGCGTTATAAGGATTCTAGCAGAACTAGGGTTCTAGCATTGATTGATGGTTGGGAAAAACTGGGTGGAAAGAACAATGGAGAGTAATGATAGTAGCAGAACTAGGGTTCTAGCTTTGGTTGATGGTTGAATAGAAGTGGGTGGAAAGAAAAAATTAAAGTAATGATAGCGGGTGGAAAGAAAAAATTAAAGTAATGATAGCGAGTGGAAAACTTGGGTGTGGCATAGAATCTGGTTGAAAAAATGATTAATGATTCTTTCATTATGCTTTAATGCACGTCACGAAGGTGTAAATAAGGCCTTCAAAATATGAACCAATCCTATGATGACAAATTGGTATATATAGAGAGAGAGAGGGAGAGAGATAGTTAGTTAAACATTAAAGAATATATTGGTCAAAATTCAACTAATGGATAGTAAAAAAGAATTCAAAGTGATTTTGCTAGTTTAAATATTTAAGTTAAATCAAAAATATATATATAATAATACAAAATTAAATATTTATTAATACTGAGAAATTTATTTCATATATATTTATGTATAATGAATTTGGAGTATGCTTTAAAATTGCTTTTGTTCAATTAAGAACTAGTCATTCAAATGTAAAAGAGTGAAAACTTATATCCATACAAATCAACAAAAATAATGTGATTTTAGTTGGATAATAATAATGAATCAACTTGCTTTTATAAATAACTACCAATAATAATTTTCCCAGGCTATTAATTTAGCCATCAGATTATAATAAAATTTCCAAATACTAAAAATATTCACTTCCCCTGCTTCTAGCCGCCCCCAACCCCCCCCAAATACAAAAAAAAAAAAAAAAAAAATTCCGCTGGTGCTAGCCATCCCAGTGTGCCTTCACTTCAGAACCTTAAACCATCGAAAGCATCCGCTATTTATGGCTTGGCTGAATTATGCATGGTTTTTTTTTGTGCATCTGGGCCAGACACTATAGACATTTGAGTAAATAATATTTTCTTTTCCTGGCATAAGATTATTATCTTATATGAACATTTGATCAGGAAAATATTGATACCTTACCCAAATGATGAAGCACAAGTATTTTGAATGCATTCTAATCATTTTATATTTTATATATTTTATTCTTTAAATCGAGAATTGAAAATTCAACTCATAAAAAAATATTTATTTTTATTATTTAAATTAATTTTTCTAAATATACAAAATAAATTCAACATTTTAAGACACTCAAATTATATTAATTCCACGTCTTAAATATCTTATTCCAAAAAATCAACTTAAAAAAACAACAACATACGCACAAAATTTGAAGTGATATTTTGTCCAAGCACGTGTCTTAAATGTGCATTGACTGCATCATTTATGCGCATTAACTACATCATTAAATGCAAATGAGTTGCACCTAGAAAATTAATTGCAGAAAAGTACCGTGAAACTTTGAAATCTTCCCAAAATATCATGATTGCTTTTTTGAAAGTTGTAAAACCTGACTGGTCCTTCACACACAATCTATTCTGCTTTCACATCGCTGGAGAGTCGACAGCACACGCCAACTTTACCTAAAAACAATCAATCTTGTCGAATCATCCTTATCTTTTCACACCAATCTTTTCTTTTGACAATGGAATTCGCCGCGGGCATAATCACAGCACATGGCTGCGACTAGCGGGTCCGTTTTTTTTTTTCATAATTAGTATAGATTAGTGCATCGACGACTGAATGTCCCACCGTCAATTTCCATATTAAAAAAATGAGGCGGACTTGAGTACATTAATGCCTAGTGCTAGAGCTAGACGCACTGTGCATACCAATGTTTCCCAATTAAAAAATCGCAGCCTCTGATCGTTGAAAAGTTTGCAGGCAATGTCCAAGAATATAATATATTTTTTTTCCTCAGACAATGTCCAAGAACTTACGAATTCATTCACGTTTTCAATTGGTAAACATCAATTTGCAATATAATACGAAAACTTTAGTCGTCACGTTGACGTGAATGCGCTCCAATTTGCAGCCGCCGCCCGACTGGGTCTGCCTTTCCTCTCATTAAATACCTCTACAGCAATGCCATCCCCAATCCCGTATATCGTGTGTGATAGAGAGCTCAGAGCAGAGTCGGGTTGGAGTGTTAAATCAGGATATTAATAATCAGTATGGCGAAGCTGATGGTATTTTGTTTGTTATGCACTCTCTGTATCGCTTATGCGATAAGAGAGAATGTCCTCACTCTCAATGCCGATCCGCCCCTTGCAAATGGGCTGTCATGGACATTTTATCAGAAGAGCTGTCCTCAATTGGAATCCATTGTAAAGAAAAGGATTGATTTCTACCTCAAGCAGGACATCACTCAGGCAGCCGGGTTGCTGCGACTCCATTTCCACGATTGTTTCGTTCAGGTAGTTCTTTTTCTTTTTCTTTTATTCAGTCTGCTGGCTTTTAAATAGATCTATTTTTAGTAAATATGTAACTTGTTCATTTACAGGGCTGTGACGGATCGGTTCTGTTGGACGGATCAGCAAGTGGCCCCAGTGAACAAGGGGCTTCGCCCAACTTATCGCTGAGAAAGAAAGCCTTCGAAATAATAAGCGACATCAAGAGCCGCGTGGACAAGGCTTGCAGCGTTGTCGTCTCCTGTGCCGACGTCACCGCTCTCGCAGCTAAAGAGTCGGTCAGGGCGGTAAGCCACGGATGCTCTCTTCTATTTCATTGTCTTCTATTCCGTTTTGGGTTAATTAGATCAGTTTGTTAGTCTTAAGATTCGTATTGTGAATTAGGCGGGAGGGCCACAGTACCGTTTACCGCTGGGACGCAGGGACAGCCTAAAATTCGCCACACAAAACGTGACCGTTGCCAATCTCCCGGCTCCGTTCTTTAAGGTGACAGCGCTCATCAATGCTTTTGCCTCCAAGAATCTCAACGTCACGGACCTCGTTGCTCTTTCAGGTATTTCGATTTAGTTGCTAAATACTGCTCTGGATTTCTGAAAGCTATTTTTGTGATGATGTTCAACAGTTTTGTTGGGATGACAGGCGGACACACCATCGGCATGGGGCACTGCACCTCCTTCACCGACCGTCTATACCCGACGCAGGACACTAGTTTGAACAAAAGCTTCGCCCAGAGGCTGTACACCAAGTGTCCTTCCAAGACTTCCACCAACACCACCGTGCTGGACATCCGCACGCCCAACGTGTTCGACAACAAGTATTACGTAGACCTGATGAACCGGGAGGGCCTGTTCACCTCCGATCAGGATCTCTACACCGACTCCCGCACCAAAGAAATTGTGAAGGAGTTTGCCCTGAATCAAGATCTTTTCTTCCAAAACTTTGCAGTGGCCATGGTGAAGATGAGCCAGCTCAACGTGCTCACCGGATCCAAAGGGGAGATCCGGCATAACTGTTCCGCTAGCAATCTGGCCTCGACGATCGAAGTGGCGGTAGAAGACGTTATCGAATCTTATGCGTCATTCATGTAAACGCAGGCACGACGGCCATGGCTGGTCTTTCAGAGGTTCTTATGTGCGCTTTTTCGATGTGTTTTTTTTTTCCAAGTACGGTATATCGTTTTACATGTACACAGTGTGACGGACGTCTCTGAACAGAGGCCTCGTACTCTCAGCTCTCAATAAAATAAAAACGCACTAACTGCTTTGCACACAATTTGAATATTTTTTAATGAGTAATATTTGCTTTGAGTACAAAATATATATAATTTTTAGTGAGTAATCTTTTATTTTCAGTACTTTGATTTTATGATTAATTAATTAATGATATTGTGTAATTTTTAGAGAAAGTAGTTATATATAATGATTTTATTTTAAACCATTATTATATAAAATAATTAATAAAATATTATATTGTTAAATGTTATCAAAAACAATTAAGAAATATTATTAATTAATATTATTTATATTAATATATATACATTTATATATATACATATTAATTAATTTTTTTAATATTATATATAAGTGTTTTAAATTGAAAAAAAAAAAAAAAACTTAAAATTCATAAAAATAAAATAATAGAAAAATGAAAAAATAAAAATAAAAAAAGAATAAATCTAGAAACAAAAAATTAGTAATTAACAGAATGATAATTGTTAAAGATCCCATAATAAAACGTTAATCAATCACTTTACAAACAAATAAATAAATTTAAATAATAACAAAAAATATCAAAAATTAAATTTCTTATATTAAACTATGAATAAAAAACAAATATTTTTGGTCAAAAACAAACTAATACACAAATCAAAACAAAATGTAATACTATACAAAAGCATATAATAAATTAATTTTTAATAAAAATGAAATCGATTTCATTATTAACATTGTTACATACTTTTAAAATTTAAAATTTAACACAGTAAAATTCAGCATTATCCATCTATAATAGAAATAGAGAAATTTTCAATTCGTTGGGGTCTCATTCTATTTTTATTTTTAAATGAAGATTAGGTGGTGGGACTGTGCAAAAACAAGGAGAAGCCGCTTAATGATTATTGAGCGACTGTTTTATGTCCCGTGGAAATACATCATGATGTACTTAACACTATGATCATTTACCAATTGTTTTATGCCTCGTGGATAATAGTTATATATTATAATCATTTATCGACTGTTTTATATCCATAAATATATATTATATCTAAATTAAAAATACGTATGAGTTAAAAACCTTAATTAACATACATATATATATTAATTATTTTTAATTATTATATATTAATTTATTATCAAATAATGTAAATGGATAGATTAGTTATATGGTTGAGGTTTAGTTGTTTAAAAGCAAAGTCATTTTTAGAGTGGTATCATATTTATTTATTATTACGCAAAATTAAAATTATTATTTTTAATAAAGGGTGTAAAGATATGTTCATAGAAGTGTAGATAAGTGTAAAGTGACTTAGAGGTAGCATTGTAGGAAACAAGGATATGGGCGTGGAAGTTGAGAGGAATCGGGGGTAAAGGATGGGGAATGGGAAGGAATTGGTAAAGTAAAGGGAATCAGGGGGTAAAGGATGGAGGGAATGGGAAGGAAATGGTAAAGTAAAGGGCTCCCTATGGAACATAGGGGAATGGGAAGGAATTGGTAAAGTAAAGCGTTGTCTATGGAACATATACGTTTCTTTTTCTATTGGGCTTATGCAAATGGAGAAATAGTTCAAATTCAATTATTGAATCTCTACATTTTATGGAAGGAATAATTCAATTCACTTAAGATTTAGAACTAGTTAGTATTTTTTATACAAATTCCATGCTTATTAGTCAAACATTCAAAGAGATCATATTGTTGAATAAAAGGGCCCCTTGGGTCTCATAAACTAATTTGGCGTCCAGCTTAGTCGTGATCTTAGAACAAAATCATTAATGTATAGCTTGAGTATGCATAGTAATTAAGAGCATGTATTTCCTCCTAAAAGGTCACAGGTTCAAATTCAATGAGAAGAGTATACATATCTTCATAAACTGTAGCGTTCATTTCCTTACACAAAAGAGATTCCTTATCCTACAAACAACACTTGGCAGCAGTGTTAAGACCGTTGAGAGAGAATTAGTTGTATGCCAAGTTTGTAAGTGTAGTTTCTTTCAAATAGAGGTACATTACTTGGGACATGGTGTTTCCAAGGAAGGCAGTAGTGGATCTGGAAAAGATCAGAGCTTTCACAAAATGGGTAGCTCCTATGAACATGGATGAGGTCAGATCATTGATGAGGTTAACAGGTTATTACAGGAGGTTCATAATGAACTTCTCATGGATTTCATATCCTATTACATTTTTTCAAAGGAAAGGAAAGAAATTTGAATGGAAAGAGGAATGTGTAGCTAGTTTTGAGCAACTAAAGCAATTTCTTACAAATGCTCCAGTTCTAAAGATTGCAGATCCAAATAAAGAGTTTGTGGTTTGTACAGATGCTTGCAAAAGAGGACTTGGTGGAGTCCTGATGCAAGAGGGACAGGTGGTATGTTACAAGTCAAGGAAACTGTATGAGCACGAGAAAAATTATGTGACTCGTGATCTTGAGTTTGCAATCATCATTCATGCATTGAAGATCTGGATGCACTATCTTCTTGGCAGGATGTTTGTATTGATGAGTGATCACAGTGGGTTGAGATACTTATTTGACCAACCTAATATGAATGTTAGGAAAACTAGATGGTTGGCCACACTCAGTGAGTTTGACTTTGAGATCGTGTACATCAAAGGAAATGAGAACATGGTTGCAGATTCTCTTAGTGAAAGAGTACAAGAAAATCACATAACAACTATGAGTTCACATGGGACAAATTTACAAGATCAGATCTTACATGCGGGACAACAAGATGACATGTACCAACAGTGGAGGCACAGGTTATGTAACCAGGGTACAGGTGAACAAGATGTGGCTAATCATCTCACGATGGATGGTTTGGTGAGATTTAGGGACATGATCTATGTGTCGACCAACAGTGAGCTCAAGAAGCTTATCTTGAGGAAATTTCATATTAAGTCATATTCAAGTCATCCAGGATATCAAAAGACTCTAACAGCTATGAAGTTCTATTATTGGTCAAATTTGAAGAGGTAGTTGAGTTTATCGTAAGGTGTTTGGATTATCAGCAGGTAAAAACATAGTGCAAGAATCCAAGTGGTTTACTACAACCAATTATGATTCCAGAATGGAAATAGGAGGTCATTTCTATGGATTTTATCATAGGTTTGCCGAGCACATCTAGGCAACATGATTCCATCATGGTTGTGGTTGACAGGTTGACCAAGGTAGCTTCCTTCATTCTAGTGAAGTCTACTAATTTAGCCAATGAGGTAGCTCACATATTAATCAAGGAGATAGTGAGGTTGCATGGTATTCCTAACAAGATTGTGTCAGACAGAGATGTCGAGTTCACTTCCAAGTTTTGGAAGGAGTTGTTTACAGGTTTGGGTACAAAGTTGGCCTTCAGTACAAATTATCATCCGCAGACAGATGGAAAGATAGAGAGGGTCAACAAGATTATGGAGGACATGTTGAGGATGTATTTTATGCACCAACAAAGGAGGTGGGAGGAGTATCTTCCTTTGGTAGACTTTGTGTACAATAATAGGTATCAAGAATCTTTGAAGATGAGTCCGTTGAGGTACTTTATGGGCGGAGTTGTAATACTCCCATCAGTTGGAGTGATCTAGTGAACATGGTATTGATTGGACCAGACATGTTGGTAGAGATGGAACAAGAAATACAGGTTATCATGAAGAACCTAAAAGCAACACACGATAGGCAGAATAGTTATGTAGATCGACACATGGTATTTAAGGAGTTTCAGGTTGGGTAGCTTGTGTTCTTGTGCATGAAGCCCAACAAGAGCTCCTTAAGGATTGGATCATGTGCCAAGTTAGCACCTCAGTATTGTGGGCCTTTCAATATCCTTGAGAGGATTGAACTAGTTGCCTACAGACTTGCATTGCCTCCAATAGTGAAATTCCATGATGTTTTCCATGTTCCATTGCTTAAAATATATGTGAAGGATGTTGATCATGTGATTCATTGGTCTGTATTGCAGGTGGAGCTAGAAGGAGAATTCTAGCTCGAACCTCAGTGCATATTGCAACGAAAATAGCTCATTCTCCGGAACTAAGCAATAGAGCAAGTTAAAGCGTAGTGGAAGCAATTTGGGCCTAATGAAGCTACCTTGGAGATGGATAATCATATGTGGCCTATGTATCCTTCAATGTTTGTTGGTTGAGGCAAAGTATTTTTGGTCTATGTAGATATTTATGTATGGTGTTTATTGTAAATACCACAATGAGTTGTCTTATAAACCTCCAATAAGTGGTATGGTTATCATGTTGTCATGTTTGTTATGTTGGTTTTGCTTGTCAACAGGGTATTCATTGTAAATACTGCGCCAAGCTAAGTTATAAAGCTCCATAAGCAGTGTGTTTTTTTTCAATGATTGTGTTGGTCATAGGTGTCATAGAACATCGAGTACGATGTTTACATAAGGGGGAGGGTTTTGTAAAACCCCAGGTTAAAAATTCATGCAATAAAGTTAATAAAGGAAAAATAAGACCAAGGTCATGGGACACGTATTCCAAGCTGAGTCTTGGGAAAAACATCTAGTGGGTGTCACTTTTGGTTTATTATGGGTAAGGAAAATAGCAAAGGAATTTGCAAAGGCAAAGAGACATTAATTGACATTAATTTATTAAAAATAAAGGAAAATAGCATAAAAGGGAGATGAAAGGTCAAAAATTTTCATGAGGACGAAAATTGAAGGAAAATAGAGGAAATTGAAGAGAATAGAGGCCTCAATAATAAAAAGGCTTTTGAGGATCAGTTCACAGCTTTTTGTCAATTCAATTTTTGAGCTCTCTCCATTCTCTCATACTATTGCAAACTTAGAGAATTCTTTGATCCAGGTGGATGTTGGTGGCCACCCACCTATCCCACTTGGACCCCCACAACTGTCTCTTTTAGTTTTTCAGTTTCCATAATTGCAGCATAATTTACTATTTTTAGCAGTTTTTCGGGTCCTGAACTTTCAGAGCCGTTTTGAGGCCCTAAAAGACGTTTTTTGGGAAATCTAGGAGCAACATGGGTCCATGGACCGATGTTTCTCTTCCCAAACTTGTAGTGCTCGGATAGATATTTCTAACAAGCTATTGTACGCGTCAAACGAAGATCAGGTGCCAAATTTACGACCTCAGGAAGTTGATGTACCAACTTACCCAAAATGGGGCACACAATTTGGCGTTTCATCTTCTAGGGTTAGGTTTTGGGATGTTAAGGGTTTTCCATTGTTTCTCAACAATAAATAGGCCTTCGAGCCTCATTGTAACACAGTTTAGAGGCATATAGCCGCCACATCTCTTCTCAGAGATAAGCTGCCATCGCCCTAACTGGTTTATTTCCATTTATGTTGTAAGCATATTTCAGTATTTTACATTAATGAAATAAAATATTATTTCCGCTACATCTCTGAGTTTATGGTATCTCTGTAATTTGTTACGTTCGTGTTTAAATCTGGATCATTCTTGGAACACTCTAGCATTGGAGAAAGGAAGGAGATAGAAAGAAAAGGACAAGTAAGGAAGGGTGGATCAAGCAGCTTTAGCAAGAAGACTTGTAGATAATAGGTAGCATGTGTGATTTCCTAGCTGGTTTTAGAATGCATGGTACATGCATTTGTGTATTTGGTTCTTTTGTTGTCATTATGGTTTTTGTTAGGTGTGACAGTTGTTTCAGCCTTGCCTTGCCATTTCCGAATAGCCATGATGTGGGGAGGTTATGTTATTTGGTTGAGCTCTAGATTGTCGGAAGATTTTGGAACTGGGCGAGGTGGTCCTAGAAAAATTTCCAAGGGTTGGGGGTGGTGGTGGTTTAATCTCCAGGAAGCCCTCGACAGGTGGGTGGAGACAAGAAAATTCCTCAAGGTATTGGTGAAGAAATTCTTAGGCATCCAAGCTTGTTTTGGGCATTGTGATCTCTTGACCAGTTTTTCCAAGATCGCGGTGGCCTAAGGGTGGAGGTGTTTTAATCTCCAAGAAGCTCTGGTTTTTTATGCTATGGTTTTCTTATGTGATCCCTTGATTGATTTTGGCGCAATTGTGGGAGCATGAGGGTGGACATGGTTTAATCTCCAGGAAGCCCTGGTTGTTTATGTCTTGAGTCCCACATTCATGCTTGGAATATGACACAATGGTGATTGGCTGAAAGAAAGATTTGGTTCATCCCAATATATGGTCGGGTAGTACGTGGAAGTCCCTGACTTTGTTTCATTTTGCATATGTTATTAAGAGCTATTTTCCTATTGTAATTTATGAGTACTTGTTATTATGTAGCTTTGATGGTTGTTTTGTCATGGTTATTATTCTAGTTATATGTTGGTTATAAGCGTGTTTTCATAACATATTCTAGCTATGACCTTTGATATGTTTTGATTAGTTGATGAATGGTTAATGAATGCATGAGCTAACAAATGCTATTGCAGCTATTAATAAAGGGCATTAGACCTTCTTGGTGAATCTTAGATAAGTTTCATACTCATATATTCAGATATGCACTCCTGACCTGTAGATTACATGTTCACCATCTATTTGACAAAATGAATTTCATGGTTAGGCCTGGTTAGGTCAAGTCCTTGATCAATTTTTGTATGAATTTCCTTGTCCTAATGTTATTTAAGATTTTAGAAAGTCTCATTGAGTTTTGGATAGTGGTCTAAAGGCTAACTTGAAATGATGGCTTAGAATCCGGGACTGCACCCTCTAAACTGGAATTTTTGGGCCATAATTGCACCCTTACGGGATTATGCATGTGGTTAGAGGCCTATAACCACATGGAGGCCTTGTCATGAATTCAGTTGTGGGCCCAGGTCAATAAAAATAATCCAACCCAGGTTTTGGGCACTTGGAGTGGTTGTTTAGTTTCTGGGTGTCTTGTAGCTCCTTAGGAAGGTCAGTAAAGTTTCAGTCTGTTGACTTCAGTTCCTTAACTGTACTTAGGAGGTTGGGTCATGTTATAGTAGCCCTCAACTCATGTTTACTCTGATAGGCAGGGGAAATTGGGTAAATGTGGGAGGGGCACTTACACTTCATAACTCTCATGTCGTAATTGTTATATCATTAATAATTTATGTATATACATATGGTTTGAAGCAATATTACAACCTTGGTTAACTCATTGCATCCCTACCCAATCTAACTTTATGGCCAGTTTTCACCTGAAGGATACAGTACAATAATCAATGGATGCAATTTTCTCTTTGAAATAGACGATGAGGATGAGCAGGTGGGTGGTCAAGGTAATTACCTACCCCCACCTCAATGCTGCACTTCCAATTCCATTGATGTTTCTAGAGGATTCAAAACCTCATTCTCTATCTCTAATATTCTTTATGTTTCCCTCACCAAACCTCAATATCACTAGGCCACCATTACTAGAGTGGTCCTCCATATCGAAACGACATACCCAGTACACTGTATAGGTAATATTCTTGACCTTCTTTTAATAGAGCTTGAGGAATGCTTCTAATTGTAACTTATATGATACTTACATAGTTTTTTATTTATCATGGTTTTGGCTCTACCCCTGGTGAGGAGATTATGATAGTGAGGTTGTTGGGTTCTTCAAGAAAGGTTTCAACTTCAATTTTAGGATGCAGGGTCGTCCACTAGAGAAAACCCTTACCTCAGTAGATTGCAGGTAATAGTAGATTTTTTGTTGACAATTACGATTAATGTTATTAAGCTACCCTTTTTGCTTATCCTTATTTTCATTTACTTGGCTTCACATTCTGTGAATTTTGCGATGTTGGTTTTTGTTTCCAGGTGTGAAAGGTGATTAGTCACCATGCTCAAGTAAAGAGGGGTTTTTTCCTTCTTCCTTAGATTTATTATAAACAATTGTTTTCTTTTTATTCTCCTATTGACCACATGAGTCTTTTCACTAATTTTCCTTATTTGGGTTTTTTTCGTTGTTGACAGACACTGTAAGCCACTCCACATGCAAGTTTTTCAAAAGATCTGAAGTGTTATTTCCTCCATCTTGGGTATTTACTTACGGTTGCGATGTTTTTACCTTTCCAGGTTGGTATACCCACTCATAGTTTGGAATAGTTTTCTGGCACAAGGTAATCCCTACCTTTTTGCCTCTTGTTTTTGACCCTTGAATATGGTTTTTACCTACAAGCATTGGTCAATTCATGCAAGGCTAACTCTAAATTTTGCATGGCGTGCATACTGTAGTTTTTTTAATGGTAATATGGGTTTCGACGCCTTGCAGTGGTCAAGACTCACTGCCAAGGCTACACAGTCTGAGAGACACTTAGCTTGCATGGTCTCTAGTTTTCTTTTGATGCAAAGAGCAATATATAAAATGTATAATTTAATATCAAGTTTTAAACAGAACTGTTGAGTTGCAGAAAAATTTCCTTTTGTAACTTGTATGAAACTTTTAAAGGTTTTTTTTCATATATATATATATATATATATATATCTCCTTTAATCAATTGTGGGATTTTTCATTACAGGGTTTCTCTGCTAAGTTTTTTATGAATATTTCAGTGCTCTCTTTTTAAAGCAACAGGAATATACAAATTCTCTCTTCTTTTGTACCATATAGAAAACAAACAATGATCCTTATTTATACAGCGTGTTAAGTCGGCTTTGGATATTTTGTTTCCACATTTCCTCAAAATCCCAATCGCAGAAAAAGATTAGAACCTAAAACTTTCCTAATTCTTTTTTCACATAGGAAACTCAAATAAACAACTATTTTCTATTGTAAACACTTACTTGAGTGTTGTTAAATGAGTCTACCATGGGAAACTACAACAAAGTAAGGACACTCCTCTGTAATCAATCTCCCCTCGAGCCAGTTTCACATCTCAGGCAGTCATCCTAACAGTGGCCCTTCTTGGCTTAAGCTAAGGATTTCCTTTAAAATATTGTCCTTCCTTCCCTCTAACAACGTCCTATAGAGGAGAACTAAGATTCACAACTAATTCTTAATGAGGCCTCCTCCAACAAGCTCCCAATCTCCAAGTTAACATCCAACTTTTCCCCTCTCACCCTCTGCTAACCTATTTTCCTTTTTGGGATAACTATCCTTCAAGAAAGGGAATCCGGGAAAGCCACGGCCTCTCCCCAATTTCGCGTAACTACCCAACATGTGAAGTTCTCTTTTAATGTCCTTTCCTCCTTTGTAATTTCTCTCGCTGAATTGTCATCAAAATTTATTATATTAATATAAAAAAAATTATTTATATACATCAAAAGTTTCATCCAATGGGTCCAGAGTGTCTAAAGCAAGTCTAATAATAAAAGAGGAAATATTTACATTTTACGAGGGGTGCTACATATTATAATTACCAATGTCTTCAAATTTGAATTCGCCCGGTTGCATTTAAGATGTTTCTCTTATTGTAAAATCTTGGTCGCAAAGATTACATTTTAAAATCAGATTTTAGAAAATGTTTAACTAAATATATAGTATGTACTATTCAATGATATTTTGTTTTTTATTTTGTTTTTATAATACAAATTACAAAGGATGTTAGTTAAATTATTAATTTTTATTTGGAATATTTTTGAATTATTTTTCCAGTCAAAATATTATGAAAATAAAAATATATGGTAGCAAAATTTATACAGAAAGATAAAAAGGAACTTGACATTCATAAACATGCATAAAAATTAAAATGAAAGGTATGGAAAACAAACCAATGTCATCATATTTTCGTTTGATAGGAAAAATAAATTTGAAATTCGAGGACCGGTTTCAAAGAATGTATTTTCCGTGTTTTTTTTCCAACTTTTTGGATATGTTCTTTTATGGGTTAATTTAAATTGGATAGAGTTTCAGTTTAATTTTTTTTTTTTTTTTTGTGGTCTCGGTCGGTTTTTTTTAATTAATTTAATATTTTAAAGTATTTTTAATTTTTTAAATGATATTTTTATTTTTTTAATTGATATTTTAAAAATATTTTAAGGTGTTAGATTTATTTATACATTAAAAAATTGTATTTTAAACAACTAAAATTATATTAATAAATTTGATTGATATACTTGTATTGGTATCATTTCTTATAATTATATTTGTTATTAAATATTTTGCATAGTAATTTTATAATTGTATTAGATAAATTTGAAAATGTAAACATGGATTTACAAATGGAACATAGTTAATATTTGAAATTACATCCATTGATATAGAGGAGAGGACAAGAGTATACCAACAACAACAACAAAAATATGTTTAATAAAGAGAGCTTTATCAATCTAAAATTATATCACAGATTTCCAACTAAAAATAACAAAAACATCTAATTGGGGTAGCCACATAAATTAAATAGCTAATAAACATCCTTGTCTCATTGTACATTTCATATTTCTAAGAAAAATTATAAAAATTAAGTAAATTATATATATATAAAAGTTAAACATACATACATTTAAAAAAAAACATGTGAAATTTGGATATTTAAATGTAAATAAGCATTACACATATTCATAACTAATTTCCACATGACATTTTATTTTAATTGATCAATTTCATTAAAATGATAGAAAGGGAAAACTACTTTTGAGATAATCTCAACATTTATTTATAACTACTATTAAGAATATTCTAGAATATTTTGTGGAGTTTAAATTATGCACACGTGATTGAAGTGACAAATAACAACATTTTTTTCCTATGAAAAACATTCACACATCTACTTCCACAATGACTTTACCATTCTAAGTATATACGCATCCTGTCACTTTACTATCATGTTAGCTTTAGTTTCATGTGACTGGTGCTTCCAAGTAGGCATGGGTTAACTAAATTTATTAAGTCTTAACTAGTTACTTATTGTTTTTTGGAGATGATAGTGGGATTCTTTATGGGTATTTGTATGCCCCCCTTTGGCTTCGTTATTCAACCCATTTTGGGTTGGGAAATCTTCCCGAACCATCTGCCAGTAGGCCACCTTCATAGGATTAGAAGGTAATCAATTCCACGTCGATGGCATAGGTTGGGAAGATTCCAAGAAACCATATTTAGCTAGCAAATCCACCACTTTGTTCCATGTTTTCCTTACATGCATCAAAACAAGAGTTGAGGTATTTGATATAAGGAACACGATATGTTCAATGATTCCAATCTCCAAATTTTGGATTCTTGTGAATATCAGATCCTACTTGTAGTTTATGAACCATGTTGATGATTAATTGTCAATCTCGTTCCACAAGATATAATTATTGAAACCTTTATTCAAAGCATACTCTAGACCCATCCTCGAGCTTGCTATCTCTACTGCATTACTAGTGTTGATCCCTATTGTCCCTGAATATATGAATACCAACATCCATGTGTGATCTCTGATGATGCCTCCATACCCTGTGGCATTTGGATTACCCTTAACAACCCTGCCAAAATTTAGTTTCACAAAAGGGGCTGGAGGAGTTTGCTATTAGATGGACTAGAGGAAATGATAGGAGGAGGTTGATAGTGGGTAAGCTATCAGGCAAGGAAAGGAATCATTCATTCAAAATTCATGATTCAAGACCTAAAGCCTACCAATACTGGGTTGAACAATTTAATCCAAGGACCTTTTCTTTAACACTTTTGACAAAGGTGGCCATGTGGCTTCCATTATCTTAGCTCAACCTTTAAACATCCTCTTTCTTTTTTCTTTCCATATACCCCAAAGGAGAAAACAAAGGGGAATATTATAAATGCAATTAAGGATGGGATTGTCAAACACTCTTATCTGCCAACTTCTTATAATGTTGTGTATTCTATCGGGACTCCAACCTTATTTGTATAAGTAATCCTTTAGCTTATTCCATAGTCCCCCAATAAATGTGCATAGGCTGGACAGATGATCCAAAGTCTCAACATTCAATAAACGTAAAGGGCATCGATAAGGCCCATGGAAGTTCCTCTTTTGAATATTGTCCCATGTTAGAGGTTTATCCTTTAAAATTAGCCATAAGAAGATTGATACTGTGTGCCATAAGTATTGTTTGCAGATTGTGATCTATACCTCCTTAATAGGTTGATCTTGATATCCTACTTCGAGCTTATATGCTTCCTTGATTAAGAAAATTCCCTTCGAACTATAGCCCCACTTGAGCTTATCCTCTTGTGGTGATATTGGAATCTTGCAAAGTTGCAACTTGTTCTAAAAGTTCAGCCATATCTCTCCAAGCGGTTTAGGGTGTCACATTTTTTCAAACTAATCCATTTTTGTTATCGCTAGTCATTGGCCTCATATGCCTAATAATATTCTATTGTCACTTTTCCCTAGGTATTAATTTGTAATATAATTTTTTCTAGCTCCACATGGTCCTCCATATCTGGAATTTGTTGCTAAGATTCTACCTAAAACATGGTTTTTCTCCCATTCTTAATTTCCCAAAAGAAGTGCTTATGAATCAATCACATGCCTTTCTTTTCCAGGGTCTAAACCAACAATTCAAGGCCAAATTTATTCAATCATGTCAACTATTGTGGTGGGTTTTAGGGGCATATTTTTTAGTCCAAATTCTTTTCCATAGATCCAACCCTCCTTGGAGTCACTGCCACCAAATTTTAACACCCAACTCTATGGCCATTGTAGAGGGGTCCCTCAAGCCAAGACCTCCTTTCAATTTTGGCTTGCACATCTTATCCCAAGCTCCTAGAGGCCATTTCTTCTCCAATATTGAGCTTTCCCATACAAAATATTGTTGGATTCATTGTCGTTCCCGTGGAATGGTAGTGGGAGCCATCTTTGTAAAACATAAATATACAAGTATTTCTTGTAGCACAACTTTAAGGAGAACTAATGATCCTCTCATGTTCAAAGATTTTAAGTCCATATTTAAAATTTTTTCTAAAGTTTTATAAGCATTCCTTCCCATACACTCCATTTAAGGGAACTTTCCATGAGAGGAGCACCTAGGTATTCTGAAGGTAAAGTACTAATTTGGATCTTCGTGATGTTTGCTACATGCCTTTGTACAATCATAGGATTCTTGAAGAAAACACCCTAGGATTTTTTTCTATTGATTTCCATGCCCGAGGCCATAGAAAGCAAGTCTAGGATCTGATCTAAAGCTTCCTGCACCATTGTTGTGCCAATACCCATCATATCATAAACAAATTGTTGATGGGTGACGAGCAAGTCATTTCCATACATGCAGAGTCCTTTGATCCTACGTTAAATTGTTGTTTCCTTCCAAGAGAGTGGGTCTCCTTGTTAAATTCCTTGAGATGCCCGAAAAGGGGTAGATGGGGATCCATTGACTAGAATTAAAAAAGAAGCAGAGGAAACCAAATTAAATACCCATGTCATCGATTCATTTGCAAATCCAAATACCCTTAAAATATGGCATAAAAAATTACCAATTTAGTTTACAATAATCTTTAGACAAATCCAACTTACACATCATACCTTACTTCTTAGAAATTTTCAAAGAATGAATCGCCTCATGTACCACCATAATTCCATTTAAAATATGCCTCCCAGTTTGGATTTTGCAAATCAATTTGTAGCAAAAATTACTCCTAGTTTCTATTTTAGATACTCAAAATTCTCTTTGGGAAATGGTTTGGTGAAGATGTTTGCACTTTGTTCCTTCGTCCCAACATACTCTAGTTGCTTCAGAGCAATTCCCAATGGAAAAGGTCCGATGAAGCTTTGAATCCTTCTGATCTTTGAAAAAGGACCTAAAACTTCTTTGTTTATTACAAATTTGAATATTGACACTAAAATTGTCAGCATTTTCAAAAAAATTAAACACTGTGAAACGTTTATTGTGATAACAGTTGGCTCCATGGGGATGTTGTTGATCAATGATGACATCAAGAACTTTCCATAGACTAATTGCATCATCCATTACAAAACTTAGCTAAAAACAAACTTTATTAAAAAAATATAACTTCATCTTTTAAAAGATGATTTTATAGACTCTGAACTTGAAAGTAAAAAATACAACCGTTTCTAAAAAACTTCTTATTTTCCTGATTGATATCAACAGAACCTTAGGGCCTTCACTTCAGGCTTTAATTCCTTTGGAAAATTCATCCACACCTGTTGCACACTACATACTGCAAATGGAAATTGAAAAACTCACTGTTGAAAAACCACACTTACTTGCATGTCATTTCCTACTCTAACCTACTAAATTATCTGCCCAATCAGGTGAAATCAAAAACCCAATGCAACCATGGAAGTAAATGGTTTCTTAAATGATTTTTTCTTACACTTCCTTTAAGCGGAAAGAAAAATTTAAGAAATGGCAACTCAAACTGGAAACTGAATCCAATCCCTCTGGCGATGAACAAAACAAACTCTACCATCACTGATGATTCTAGTAGACTAGCCACAGGGTCTTGGAAAACATGAGAAGCTACCCCTTGTTGACTTGGAGAAAAGAAAAGGTTTTTTCCTCTTAATGGTTCCAACAATTTAGCAAAAGAATCTTCAAAAGCATGATTAGTTACCTTTACCTGATGATTGGAAAAAGGAAGGAAGTAGTCTTTCAAAAACTGAGGTCTATCTTCAAAAGAAATGGGAGCAGCATGTTCATCAATCTTGTCATGTATATCATCAATTGAGGTAATCACATCATTAATAGAAAATATGTCCACATCCCTCGAGTGTATAAAAAAATTATTTTCTTCAAAATTATCTTGCAACCCTGGGTAGTTATCACCATGAATGGTTTCCCTGTCTAAAGTTTCTATGCATGCAATTTCAAAAATATGTTCTTCACAATCTTCTTCATGAGATGAAAACAGAGGAAAAGAATGGAATGAAGAACAAATTGATTCAATATTATCATCCCTTTCTTGATCATTTGGAAACCATTGAATATGTTCATCAAGCTCAAAACAACAAACCTGTTGTATATTTTTATTAGACTCAATAAATGAATCATGACCCTCTTGGGTTTCTATGTGAGGAAATTCAAATTTCTGATCTTCACAAATTCCTTTCTGAATTGAAAAATTAGGAAAGGAAAAGAATGAAGGGCAATTAGAGCGACCATCTTCACATACATCTTGATCATTCAAAGACTCGCAAGACAACTACAAATTGTTATCATAGAAATCCTGGTTGATTTCACTTTCATCCAAGGAGGAAACTACCATTTGTTGTTGGAATGAATCTTCACATACGGTTTCATAGATTTCATCCTCCATTACATCCTCATCACCAATATCAAATCCCATGGTTGAAAACATATTTTCAAGAATTCCAAAAAAGTAAATGGTTGCTTAACTGATTTTTATTCACACTTTCTTTAAGCGGAAAGAAAAATTTAAGAAATAGCAACTCAAACTGGAAACTGAATCTAATCCCTCTGATGAAGAACAAAATTAACTCTACCATCATTGATAATTCTAGTAGACTAGCCACAAGGTCTTGGAAATCATGAGAAGCTACCCCTTGTTGACTTGGAGAAAAGAAAATGTTTTTCCCTCTTAATGGTTCGAACAAGTTAGCAAAGGAATCTTCAAAAGCATGATTAGTTGCCTTTACACATACACAACATTCTGTTTCTCCTTTCCTGTGATTCAACAACTCACAATTCATTCATGCTCTAACATTTCAACTTATTTCATTATGGAAGCCTTTAAGCCCTGGAATATCATCCTTCGTAAAACTTTCCAATGGAAAGGGTCCAATGAAGCTTTGAATCCTTCCGATGTTTGAAAAATGACCTCACATGTTTATTACAAATTTGAATACTAACACTAAAATTGTCAACATTTTCAAAAAGATTGAAAAATATGAAAAAATTATTGTTATAACAGTTCGCTCCACGGGGATGCTACCGATATCGTCACTTTCTCCGATAATGCGATATGTGATGCCCTTGTGTACCTCTAATCACCAATTGCGATCTGGGACTTCACTTAAGCATTTTTCCTATTTTTTTTCTACTTTACCAAGGGAATCTTTGATTTGCTCTAATTTTGACCTAGAGGTCCATTTGGGGAGCTCTACATACCATTGGAAAATTGGTTCTGAAGTCCAACAGATGGTTTCACCTGTAATATCAACTAAGCTAAACAATATAGACAAAAAAACCTCCCAATTTTTGATTGACTAGGCTTATGACTCTAGTGACTCTTTTGATAGAAAAACTTTGCCTATTGGAAGGAATTGATCAATAGGATATACTGACACAAAAATCAAAATATGGAAGGCTGTAGCTTGAGCCTGTTCATGAAATTGTAATCTACAAATCTGAAACCATACTTCCTGCACTAATTCAAAGACTCTTTCACACTAAAAACTGAAAACTGAAAATGGATGAAATGAAACAACTGACACTGCAAGTGGAAATAAGAACAACGGTGCCTAATTAATTTGGCCTATGGATTCACTCAAACGAGCAACAATAAATTGTGGTAAAACACAAACCCCCCATTTTTCACATAAATTTCATTATAGGGACCCTTTTAATTGATTGATTGGTATTATTACTATTTGCTTTTGATAGTATGGATTGCTTAAATGAGTTCGATATGTTCTTATCTACCTATCATAACTTGTTTGATCTCATTTGGACATTTGGTTTGTAAATGAAATCTAATTGTCGATTGGATGTTTTCAACTGCTTTGGCCTTATAGATTGTACATTATTCCCTTATTTTGTTACTTTTATTTCTATTTTGTAGCTATTCATTTGTATTTGTATATAATATTTTTATATTGTACAATATGGATTACTTGTTGAAGAAAGTGTAACTAGGTTTGGTCTTCATAGTGACTTGTAATTATGATTCTATGTAAAGAAGAAACAAATTTATTTATTGTATTCCTTGCATCATGGGTTTCATGAGAAAGAAGTGTCTTTCATAGGTCAAATACTTCTTGATGTCTTTAGGATGTGTTTTCTTGTCATGAATATAATTAATAAGTCATGAAGTCATGTTACACATGTAAAAATTGGACTCCAAGACATTGTCACTATCCCTCTTGCAGTCGGCTAAAAGAAATACAGTATACGCCTTAAGGAAATGGAAACTTATCTCCAGGGTCTCATGTTGGCCTAAATAGCAAGCATAAGTCACTATATATATGGAGTGACCTCACCTCATAAATGACGAGCAATCACAAACATCTCTGATCTAAGAGCGAAGAAGACCCAACGGGTATTACATTGAGTAAGGAAGGCTACTACTAGTGTGTATCTCAAGTGTTTTTGGGCTTAGTTTGTCTCATCACTATCACATTAGCGAAGGACTGAAGATTATCTAAGACAGTGTTAATACCATTAAGGGATATATCAAGCATTGAACAATGATAGACAAAAGACTGAAGACAGAGAGGCTCTCTTGACTCGAGGAAGAGATTAGTGGAAGTCGAGGACTGTGTTTAGGTCTACAAAGAAAAGGAGATCGAGACTCTCCAAGAGACAGTACCATAACAATGCAAAGGAGAAGGAATACAATGTGAAGAAGGAATATTGTGATGTGAAGGTTAAAGAGTGCAAGAGATAGTGACAAGTGTCTTGAAGGAAAAATTGTGTCAAGTGTCTTTGTCAAGTGTCTTGGTATTTGTCAATTGGAATCTTTATATGAATAATTTTGTGTGTGTTTTCCTCTCAAAGAATTAGAGGTTTTGGCCCTGGTAGAAACCCAACATCTTGTGTCCTTGTTTCTTTTGTTTTGGTAGCTATTTTATGAACTAATAAGGCACAACCTAATAATATCAAGAGAAGATTGTGCTAATAAGAAAATGTTAAAAATGCCTCACAAATAGTTATGTAAAGAAGAATCTCATTAACTTAATTTTCCCTAGATTCTTCAACATGGTATTAGAGCTAAGGTTTTGAGGGCAGAAAAGAGAAATTCAAGCATCAAGTTTCAAGAAGAGACACTCAAGGATCAAGTTTCAAGAAGCAGTCTACAACATCAAGAGCTTTTGTTTCTGAAGTCATCATCAAAAGACCACCAGGAGCCTCATCAAGTTCTCTACAAAGCAAGGTAGCTCAAAGGACATAAAAAATGAAGACCACATCATCTTGGAGAAATTTGAAACCCTAGAAGCAGTTTTGATCTACACTACAAAAGAAGGCAAAGCATATTGAAGGCGAGAAGGCATTTTCATGATATTCAAGGTTATAAATCAAACAAGGATCAGCCCCTTGCCCTAGAAGAAGATCTTCCAAGAAAGCATCAAATCATCCTCATCAAAAGGAGTAATATTTTCCATTGGAGAAAGGATTTTTCATTTGAAAGAAGATCATCCAAGAAGAAGCTCTAATACATCTTCTTCAACCAGTGATCAAGTGGAAGAGTTCATCTTCACTTGTTAAGTAAGTATATTTCATTCATTAATTTATTTCGTAAAATGACTTCATGGTTGCAAGGAGACCTATAAGTTGGATAGGTCATAAAAATTCCTTGCATAAGAAAGGAGGATAGATATAGTTCTCGGAATAGAAGTAATTGATATCTATGGAAAAGTCTCTGAAGGTCAAGCATTGTTTGAATGCATGGAAAAGGATCAAGGGACTCGGAGGATTCCTATGTAACCAGTCAAAGATCCTCTCATCCCTATGTAGCAGGAGAGGAGACCAAAAAGAGATATATGAAATGCTAGAAAATATATTCTATGAAAATGCAGAAAAGAAGGTCATATCACTTAGATTTGATCTACACAAAATTGAAGATATCAAAGAATGAAGGGATATCTCCATAAGATCTCAATTGGAGATCTAGGAGAGAGGATAAGAAGATAATCATCATCATTCTAATTGATAAGCAAGGTAACAAATGTCCATATACAAGAAGGTTACCTCATTCGACAACTTGTGGTCTCTATGATAGATAGAAAAAGACAAGTTGAGGGCAAAAGTGTTGAAGGCTAAAGAACTCAAACATTTGCAGAAAGGAAAGGGAAGTTTGGTCCTCAAACAAGACATAACAATATAGCTTAGATTCAATGTTATGGAAAGAAATATCATATCACCGGAAAAATGGAGGAAGCTGAAGAAGAGGGCCAAGGAAAGAGGGAGTAACAAATCTCTACTATGATTGAGAAGGTATCCGTCACAAAAGGGTCCTATCATAAGCTCCTAAATATTTTGTTATAGATATGAACATGATAATAATATGCATCATGGCATCATGGAAGAATTAGAAACAAGAGCTCGTGACATCACCATGGGAATAATGAAGGACAAAATCCATGGTAGTCAAACATGAAAGCATATAGCTCTTGAACCTCTTTGAACATTAAAGGAAAGGAAGAATTCATTCAGGAAAAGGCTCATCATACATCAAGTAAAAAATGAAACATCATCCAGATGAGGATATACAAGATCCTCAAGATTCTCTAATGAAATCCTCATTGGAGGGTTCACTAATCTAGAGAGGAAGCAAGTGTTTCATTAGAAACTCTAACTTGTGGAATTCATGGATGATGTTATGATGACATAAGAGAAGAAGCATATCAAGGGGTTGAAGGCACTTCAATCAAGGAAGTTGCTGAAAGAAGCCTAGATGACCTAAAGGTAAAATGAGGTAGGTATGTTTGTACTTAATATTATAAATTCATGTCATATGGTTGCAGGTAACATGGACCACTACTTCTATATTGAGAAGAATGATCAAGATAAAAAGGATCTCCTCCTCTAAAAGGATGCAGGAAGGCATAAGTCACACTAGATGAAATCAACATAATATGTCCTCATACGAAGTATGAGGTGATTGAATACAATTAAGAAACTCTGATTAAAATCTCCTACGAATGGAATGTGTGAGGAAGGAAGAGATCATGAGATATGCAACCCTAATGAAGGTGATAAACATCCAAAATACTAAGAATATTTGACTAGGAAATCTCCCGGAAAGATATGAAGACTGCAATGAAAGTTTGAAAAAGATGGAGACCCTTGACAATGAATATCTTTGCGAGATGTGTGAACATGTATGCAGGATGATGATACCTACAGGAAGATGTCATTATGAAGAGCCATATCGTAAGGTAATATTTGATTTAATGTTATGTTTTGATTTCTTGAATAATATCTGGATGAGTTCATGCAGGGCTATTGGAATAAGAGTTGTAAGTACAAGTACAACTAGCATTCATGTGGTGGATGGAAATTCATGAAAGAAACATGATGAGGAAGAAGTAGCCATATGACGAAGGTTCCAGATATGTATCAAGAAGGTCGGCTTCCATGAAGAAAGGAATTACATGATGAACCAAGAAGGAAAGTGATGGATGGATAATGCCCTACAAGGAAGAAGCTCGAATGAATTTCATGACATCAAGGAAAGAAAGTGATCAAGCAGCTGAAGGACCCACTAGAAGAAGTTGTTGATGAAAAAGAAGAATCCCTAATTGACAGGGAGCTCTGGAAAGTCCCCAATTAAGAGGGAGCTTGGGAAATTTCCTGGTAAGAGGGAGCTTGGGTACATTCCTTTATAGGAATGGGCATATCTTCCCTATTTAGAGGGATAGATAGACACAACATTCTTGTCTTCACTTGGGAAGAAAGAATGGAGGATTGGGTAATCATCTGGCATCTGATGCTCTTTGAGGATGTGTAAGGGATCCAAGATAAGAGTAGGCAAGAGGACCTATATTCTTTGAGGGCTGAGAACCCAAGATAAGAATAGTCCTAGAAGGTGATACCTAGTGAACACCCGGGTGGGTATGTACCTTGAGAGAAAATGATGAAGGTGTCTATAGTCATTGGTCTCACCAACATTGTGCTTTGATATGATGAAAGATGGAGTTGTCAATCAGGGCCTTGTTGTGGAAACAATGTTGGTTACTATGATGCTATACAAATGGGTTACCATTCTGATTCTTCTTATGAGAGATTCTTAAGATTGAGAAAGACCAAGTACCATTTATGAATGCCTCCCTAGTTAAGAGGGAGTGTTGAAGAAAGTGTAACTAGATTCGGTCTTCATAGTGACTTGTAGTTATGATTTTATGTAAAGAAGAAACAAATGTTTTTATTGTATTCCTTGCATCATGGGTTTCATGAGAAAGAAGTGTATTTCATAGGTCAAAGACTTCTTCTTGATGTATTTAGGATTTGTTTTCTTGTCATGAATATAATTTAGAAGTCATGAAGTCATGTTACACCTGTCAAAATTGCACTCCAATACACTGTCACTATCCCTCTTGCAGTCGGCTAAAAGAAAGACAGTATACTCCTTAAGGAAATGTCGGCTTATCTCCAGGATATCATGTCGGCCTAAATAGCAAGCATAAGTCACCATATATGTGGACTGACCTCACCTCATAAATGAAAAGCAATCTTAGACATCTCTGATCTAAGAACGAAGAAGAGAAGGGATATTACGGTGAGTAAAGAAGGCTGATACTAGTTTGTATCTAAAGTGTTCCCACGCTTAGTTTGTCTCATTAATGTCACATTAATGAAGGACCGAAGATTGTTCCAAGACAATGTTAATATATTTAAGAGATATATCAAGCGTTGAACTGTAATAGACATAAGACTAAAGACAAAGAGACTCTCTTGACCGAAGGAAGATATTATTGGAAGCCGAGGACTGTCTCTAAGACTGTGAAGAAAAGGAGACCGAGACTCTCCAAGAGATAGTACCATAACAGTGCGAAGGAGAAGGAATACAATACGAAGAAGGAAGACTGTAATGTGAAGGATGAAGAGTGCAAGAGATAGTGACAAGTGTCTTGAAGGAAAAATTGTGTCAAGTGTCTTTGTCAAGGGTCTTGGTATTCTTCAACTGGAAACTCTATAAGAAGAATTTTGTGCGAGTTTTCATCTCAAAGAGTGAAAGGTTTTGGCCTTGGCAAAAAGCCAACATCTTGTGTCCTTGTCTCTCTTGTTTTGGTAGCTATTTGATGAACTAAGAAGACACAACCTAATAATATCAAGAGAAGATTGTACTAATAAGAAAAAATTAAAAATGCCTCACAAATAGTTATCATGTAAAGAAGAATCTCATTAACTTATTTTTCCCTAGATTCTTCAACATTACTTACATAGCCCCCCAAGATCAAGAACCATATCTAGGCCCTAGGCCTAAATCATAGTACAAAGTTGTCATGGCCGCAGGTTTGGGCCCAGTCTAATATATCATAACAAAAAACAAATCCAAGCACACTTATATATCTGAAATATTACATCGGGAGTTTGGTTATGGTGTATATTTTCAAAGCTCCTATATCACTATAATCCATAACCTCCAATATGGCCCACGTCTTTGACACATTTCACCTTTGTTTTCATTATTCCTTTTACATCAGAAGTCCCCATCAGAACTTTTGTGATTTAGTCCCTCGACCCCCAGACCCGATTTGATAATCAACTGCAATCTACAAATATATCGCGTTGAGATGAATCATAACTCTTCCAAGGCATACCATTTAAACCTCCAATATGCAATATCACAAAACCTTCGCTTTCTGATATAGTATCACCTTTGATCTCTGATTTTCTCTGATCGACCATGTTCGATATCGGAAAAACATATGATTTGTTCAAAGTATTTATTAACACAAATTCAACATGATATCGCATCCACCCATGTTTTCACAATAAACTTTTCACATTTGTTAAAATTTTTGAAAATGCTGCTAGTTTTAGTGTCAGTATTCAAATTTGTACTAAACATGGAAGTTTGAAGTCATTTTTCATACATCTAAAGGATCCAAAACTTCATCGGACCCTTTGCATTGGAAATTGATCCGAGTCAACTTTCCAATGGTATATAGAACTCCCATAAAGAACCTTAGAATCAAAAGTTATGGCATTTTAAAATTTTCCTTTCAAAACCAAAAAACAAGTCAAAATGCCTAAATGTTGAAGTCTCGTATGTCGCATATTAGAGGTTTCGGGGGGAGAAAAGAGTGTGGGTCGGAGCAAAATCAACGATTAGCGATCACCAATATCACACTGATCAACGATCGGAAGTCCCGCAGCAATCGACAATCGGAGATCCAAGGCACATTGCAAATCAGCGATCGCAACATTGGAGAAGCATCATAATCAGCGTTCGACGATCGATAAATTGCAAACAATGTGAATTGGAATATTAGAGCAATGTGGGATATGAATGTTGCACTAAAGTGTTAAATTGTCAAGAAAATGGGTCGACAGTGTTACAATGCTTGCAATCACAAAAATAGGTTGACAAAGGATTTTCATTGCAAAACAAAGCATATCCGAGGCTTTTTCTCTCTGCTCCATCTACATCCCTGACACAATATGCTTGGATCCGATAAAACACTCATAAGTTGTATTAGAGTCCTATAATAGGAATCAATGGTGTTAGCCTCTCACTATTTGTTTTGATCAATTTAGCCTATGAATCACTAGGTGTCATAGGTCTTCCATGTCAAAAGAGTCACTAGTGTCAAAAGGCCAATCAATCCAAAGTTGGGAGGATTTTTTCCTATAATGTTTGTCTCAATTGATCTTGCAGGTGAAACCATCAGATTGAGCTTGGAAGCAGCTTTCCAATGGTATATCCAGTTCTTCAAACTGACCTCCAGATCAAAAGTTAGAGCAGATTGAAGTTACCCTTTGAAAATCCAAAAAACAAAGGGAAATGCCTAAGTGTTCAGTGCCAAATCCCGCATATTGGAGATTTTGGAGAAGCAAACAACAGAGGTAAGACTGAAATCACCGATATGCGATCGTCGATATTGCAAATCGGTGATGGAAGGTTCCAAATCCCGCATCCAACAGTTCGAAGGTGTATGGCTATATCGCATATCGGAGCATAAAGTGATATTGACGATTGATGGTTCTAATGTGCCGACCATAACGAAGCTTCGATTGTGATATATGGAAAAAGTACAGGGAAGAAGCCTCCAGTGTTAAAGTGTCGGGAAGGGCCAATAACAAATTAATAAAGGAATTGCTCGCAAAAGCAGAGAAGGCTGGGCCTTTTCTCTCTCCTCCCAAAGGGACGTGTGTCGCATAACTATTGAATCCGATAAAGGACACACGATAAACAAAAACTGGATTTGATTAGATACACGTGGCAGCCATCAATTGGTTCTGATAAGTGCCCCGTTGCATGTGATGTCAACAATGACATGGCAGTACGGTGGACACATGGCAGACGAACTGGACATTTTCAAGGGTCAGAATGGGCCAAAAAGAGGTGACACGTGTCACCACTCATAAGGTGACATGTGGCAGTAATGACGCCAGTAATTGCAAATCAACGATCGGAGGATGAGGCGTAGCGTGCACATTGTGAAACCTCCGATTGGAAATCGACGGGGAAGGGGGATCCGATACGAGGGCTCAACTATGGTCACATGAGGAACCAAAGGACTAGGCGCTAACGTAGAAGGTGATTAGCTATCACAAAGGCGACATCAACATATATGTTTTATGTGTTAAATCATGAGGTTGGGCAGAAAAGGTTTAATATAATAAAACCTCAAGCGAACCTTCCCTATTCCTTTTCCATGTGGGCCAGGCCACATTGCTCCTCGACGATCGCAGATTTTGGGAGGTGCAACCAAGTCCGTCGCTGTGAAATCGCCGATTGCGATCCCTCCCCTTATTTTCTTTCCAAGTGGGCTAAAGCACATCAACGTTCGACAATCACAAGTTTTGGGAGCATGCACTAAATGACATGAATAAAAAATTACCAATATAACAAGTTTGCACTCAAAGTCCCCATATCCTATTAATGTATCTTTGTGCTTCCCAATACAAATACTAATATAATTAGTAATAACTATCCCAAATATTTAATTTAAACAACTAAATTATAATAAATTTTTCCACTAGAAAAATTATAAAACATATATATGATTCCAACTCATTCAAAACCTGAAATATAAAATTGTAAAATGATATTTTGTCCACACACGTCTTAAATGTGCATTGACTGGAACATTCAATGCGAGTTAACCATATCATCAAATGCAATGAATTATACCAATTATACTTGGAAAAATAATTGCAGAAAAGTACCCTCAAACATTGAAATATTGCTTTTTAAAATGTCATGATTGCTTTTCACCTTCAAACAGAATCTGTTCTGCACACAGCAAATTCACCTAAACCGCCAATATTGTCGGATTATCTTTTCCCAGTTTTTTTTTTGGGACCATGGAATTCTCCATTCTCCCCGTGCATCACAACAGCACATGGCTGCGACTGCTAGTGGCAGGTTTTTTTAAAATATTTTATATGGATTGGTACATTGACGACTGAATATCCCACCGTCAATTTCTTTATTTTACAAATAGGCAGTGCAGTCTTGCAAAAGGGGTACTATGCATATCAATATCGGCCACCCCAAAAAATCGCTAAATCTTATGTTTTTTCCGGTTTTTCCTCGATAATAAAATGTTGTTTTGAAATTTTTATAAAAAGGAGTAATGGTTATTTTTTTTAAGTAACATTATAATTTTATTGTATCTAAAATATATTTTTAATAGAGGAATAAAGTTAATATAATGAAAAATATTTATAATATTGATATTATATTGGTTTAGATTTATTTTAAATTTAGAAATTTTTAAATGGATAAAGTGTTGAGTTAAGATAAATTTTAATTAGGTTTCATAATAATAAATATCATGGAAATTTGATATTCCATTTTAATTAAGAATTAATTCATATTAACTTGTAAAAAGGGATGGTGGAAAAGATCTAAATTTTTTTTGGGAAGATCGGGTGTGTACTTTTTGCATTTTTGGGAGTGTTATACCAATATATTACCATAGATTCCTTGGCATTGTCTTTTCAATGTAAAAAAAAACCTTGGAAAAAACCTAAACTTTTTACACTTTTGAGGCAGTGTTATATTAATATGTTTGTTAGCGCTAATCTAAAAATTATGCCTTTTTGCCTCGAAAGTGCAGGCAATGTTCCAGAACGAACTTGTATTCAGAAATCAGTCACGTTTTGAATGGCGAAACGTAATTTGCAATAAAATATTAAAACTTTAGTCGTCATGACGTTTTGTTGTTGAATGCGCTCCAATTTGCAGCCGCCGCCCGACTGGGTCTGCCTTTCCTCTCATTAAATACGGCTACGGCAATGCCATCCCCAATCCCGTATGTCGTGTGTGATAGGGAGGTGAGAGAGCACACTCGGATTGAAGTAGTGAATCAGGATATTAATGAGTATGGAGAAGCTGGTTATTCTTTGTTTGTTATGCACTCTCTGTATCGCTTATGCGATAAGAGAGAATGTCCTCACTCTCAATGCCGATCCGCCCCTTGTAAACGGGTTGTCATGGACATTTTATCAGAAAAGCTGTCCTCAGTTGGAATCCGTTGTAAAGCAAAGGATTGATTTCTACCTCAACCAGGACATCACCCAGGCAGCCGGGTTGCTGCGCCTCCATTTCCACGACTGCTTCGTTCAGGTACTGATTTTCTTTTTATTTTATTCAGTCTGTCGGGGTTTTAAATAGATCTATTTTTAGTATATCTGTAACTCGTTCATTTACAGGGCTGTGACGGATCGGTTCTGTTGGACGGATCAGCCAGTGGCCCCAGCGAACAAGGGGCTCCGCCCAACTTATCGCTGAGAAAGAAAGCGTTTGAAATAATAAACGACATCAAGAGCCACGTGGACACGGCTTGCGGCTCTGTTGTCTCCTGTGCCGACGTCACCGCTCTAGCGGCTAAAGAGTCGATCAGGGCGGTAAGCCACGGATGCTCTCTTCTATTTCATTCTCTTGTATGCCGTTTTGGGTTAATTAGATCAGTTTGTTTTAAGTCTTAATTTTCGTATTGTGAATTAGGCGGGAGGGCCACAGTACCGTGTACCGCTGGGGCGCAGGGACAGCCTGAAATTCGCCACACAAAACGTGACCGTTGCCAACCTCCCAGCTCCCTCCTTTAAGGTGACCGCGCTAATCAATGCTTTTGCCTCCAAGAATCTCAACGTCACAGACCTCGTTGCTCTTTCAGGTATTTCGATTTAGTTGCTAAATACTGCTCTGGATTTCTGAAAGCTATTTTTGTGATGATGTTTAACAGTTTTGTTGGGATGACAGGCGGACACACCATCGGCATGGGGCACTGCACCTCCTTCACCGACCGTCTATACCCGACGCAGGACACTAGTTTGAACAAAAGCTTCGCCAAGAGGCTGTACACCAAGTGTCCTTCCAAGACTTCCACCAACACCACCGTGCTGGACATCCGCACGCCCAACGTGTTCGACAACAAGTATTACGTAGACCTGATGAACCGGGAGGGCCTGTTCACCTCCGATCAGGATCTCTACACCGACTCCCGCACCAAAGAAATTGTGAAGGAGTTTGCCCTGAATCAAGATCTTTTCTTCCAGAACTTTGCAGTGGCCATGGTGAAGATGAGCCAGCTCAACGTGCTCACCGGATCCAAAGGGGAGACCAGGCATAACTGTTCCGCTAGCAATCTGGCCTCGACGATCGAAGTGGCGGTAGAAGACGTTATTGAATCTTATGCCTCATTCATGTAAATGCAGGCTAGACGGCCATGGCTGGTCTTTCAGAGGTTCTTATGTGCGCTTTTTGGATGTGTTGTTTCTTTTTTTAAGTTGAAGTTGGGTGTGTATCGTTTTACATGTACGTCTCTAAACAGAAGCCTCAGAAAAGCTCTCAATAAAACAAAAACGCAATAGTGTGGTTTGACTTTTAAGTTGGTTTGGTTGTTTGGTTGAAGCTCAGGAGACTGCAGTTCAAATCTGATTGAGTACATTTGGCTTTACTAAAATCATAAGATTTTAGTATATTCACTTATTCTTAGATTAAGACTGAAAATTGTAATTAAAAAATAAAAAATAAAAAATAAAAAATAAAAACGCAATAACAGCTTTCACACAATTAATTTTTTTTTTAATGAGTAATATTCGCTTTGAATACAACACATATATTTTAGTGTGTAATCTTTTATTTCCGAGACTTTAGTTTCAGGATTAATTAATCAATGATGTTGATTAATCTCGAGGGAAGCTATTTATATATAATTATTTTAATTTAAATAATTTATAATTTTATTATGATTAATTAATTTAAAATATATATATATATTTATATATTTTTAAAATAAATTATAATTACTTTATAGTCAAACCAGCATTGACATTTGTTTCATAATTTTTTTTAATTATTATATTAAACTGGTTTTTTAAGCTAAAATTATTTTTAGAATTTTTGAAGAAATATTTATTATAATTATAAGAATTTGTACCACCATTTTTATTGTAATTATAAGAATTTGTACCACCATTTTTATTGTACTGTAAATATACTCTTTAAAAAATATTTTTATTTATGTATATTTTTATTTTATTTTATTTATTTATTTTTATTTATGTGTGGAAACTTGTTTTGCTTTTTTTTTATTTCTATTCAATAATTTCCAAGTGTAATTTATATATAAATAATAATATGTGCTTTGTACAAAATAATTTTTTTCAAAGGAAAAATCGTAATCTTTCATTATGAAGAAAAATTACATGTAGTAGATGCCTGTTGGCATATGCAGTATCTGAAGATCATATAGACCTTTGTACAATAATAGCTGTAACAAAAATATGGCCTTGCCATTTCCAATATCAAAATGAAGATTTTTGTCTCTTTAACAACAAATATATAAATATATACATATTGTTTGAAGCTATGCATTTACTCAAAAATAAACTAATATACTTAGGGCCTTTCCACCCTATAGTATTCCTGGTCTATATATGGCCTGTGATGATACTGATAGATCTCTAAATCCTATTGTTCAACGATTATCCACAAGCCTCGGGGAAGTAGCGAGCCCTCCTTGGAAAGTTTGTCAGCATTTTCATTGTGTTCCTGTATATATGTTGACAAGAGACCGTATTAAAAATTGCTTTGAGATTGTATAATTCGTCCAAAATATTTGAAGGGATATAGCATGACAATGATTTTTTTTGTTGAACCAATTGATGATGATTCATGAGTCTCCAAAAATCTGTATGGAAGTGCAGTTATGTGCAAGTGCGAAATGAAGCAAATGTCGAAGAGTGATAAGCTCAACATAGTTATTTGTTCCTTCCCCAAGTCCTAATTGGACTTTGTAGTAATGCTGATCCGAGAGGTATAAACAGAAACCCCCTCCGCTGCCATGGGGTTGAGCAGCCCCATCAAAGAAAGCCCATGGCCTTGATTTAACAATGCGACCAGGTCCAAAAATTTTGTGAGTGTGTGTCTGTTCCTCTTCAGGGATATTGTGGTAGACTGCCACTGACTTTGCAATGAGCAGAGGATAGCAGACGGATTCATTCTTTAAGATAAGGCGATTCCGAGCGAGCCTTAAGGTCCAACATATAATTAGGGGTAAACATTGTGCTTTTTGTCTCTGGTGAACTGTAATCCATTTATTCCATGCTTGTAGAATTGAAGAACCCTGCCATGCATTGCTCATAGAGAGTTGTTTTGTAACAGCTTGCCAGAATTGAGTGGCAGATGGACAGAGCAAGAACAGGTGCTCGTTTGTTTCAGTTGCTTGTTTACATAGAATACACCAACTCGGCCCGTGTATGGATCTGTGCATAAGAGCTTCTCCTGTGGGAGTTTTGTTACTTAAAACACACCACATAAAGAGACGGGCCTGTGGAGGAGCTTTCAATCTCCATAGCTGCTGCCACCATTCAATAGTATGCGTAGGCTTACGGGTCTGAAGAAGATGGTTATAACCCAGTTTATGAATGTATTTCCCATGGTCAGCTCGTATCCATACTAATACATCAGGGTCCTGATTGAGAGTTATATGCGCTTTGGATAGAGCCCCAAGATATGATTCCCATGTATGCTGCCATTGCATCGGAATGTTCAGCTCATGTGTTGATCGCCAACGTTGACTAAATATGGTACTGTGGTCATGATCGACAATCTGAGTGATCGTGGTGATATTCCCGTGATTGAGATGTTGTAATGGGTCCAAGTGCAAGAGATATCTGTTACCCGCACCTATCCAAGGATTGATACCCAAGCACACAGATGAACCATTGTTGATGCGCCATGCCAATCCAGCTCTAATGAAAGGCATTGTTTGTAATATTGCTTTCCATACAATGGATATTCCCCCACGGGGCCAGTCTTGTGAACGGACCCAGTCCAGAGTCTGCTGCAGCCAAATGTATTTATGGTATGTCACAGTCGTCCAAAGGTTTTTTGTAGTGAGAAGAGACCAGCTCATCTTGGTTGCAAGAGCTTGGGCAAAAATAGGCAGATCTTTTAACCCCCACCCCCCCATTTCTTTGGCAGGCAATGTTCTTCCAGCTTACCCAAGCAAATGTTTTACCTTCCTTATGGCCATTCCATAGATATCAACAGCATATCTGTTGTATACGACTAAGAATTCCCCGTGGGATCCAGGAAAGAGACATCCAATATACCGAGGTGGCTTCCAGAACAGATTTAATCAAGACAAGTCTCCCTGCTCTTGAAAGTAATCTATGGTTCCAAATTTTCAACCTCTTCTCAAGTTTTATCACTAACTAGATCCAGTCAGCAATCCGATAGCTGTGGGGTTTTATCCAGAAACCCAAGTATTTGAGACCATCTGAGAGGTTGTGTGGTTGGTAATGAAAGTACAGTTGGGCTGCTCTGACCTCCTGTGGGGTAGTATGGGTCAGAGTAATCGTAGATTTTGTCTGATTTGCAGCCATGCCTGTAGCTTTTTCAAAGAGGGTTAGAATCTCATGGAAGGAGGCCAAGTCCCTAATGCTGCCATCCAGGAATATCAAGACATCATCAACAAAGAGCAGGTGTGTGAGGTGGCAGAGCTCGTTCATTCTCAGGCCTTTGAGTCTGCCCTCCCTTTTTGCAGAGGCGATGAGCCTACTGAGACCTTCCATCACTAAAAGGAACAAAAGAGGAGACAATGGACACCCCTGCCTCAGCCCTCGTTCTGCATGAAAGAATTGGGATGCCGAGCCATTAATCAGAATGCTGAAGGAGGTTGTGTTTATGCAACAGATAATCCAGTTTGTGAATGCCAAAGGGAATCCTAAGTGGATCAAGATCATCTTGATGAAGAGCCAATTTACCCGGTCAAAGGCCTTGGCGAGATCAATCTTGAGAATTATGCTTTTCAGATTCTTGGATTTTATAGAATGAATGGCTTCTTGGGCTATGCCTATGGCTTCATGGATCTGCCTGTTGTGGAGGAATGCAAATTGCTTAGGGGAGATATGGTGGGATAGTATGGGATGAAGTCGGTTTGCTATGATTTTAGTGATGATTTTGTATAAGGTATTGCAGAGTGAGATGGGGCAAAAATAATTGAAGGATGCAGGCGAGTCAGATTTTGGAATGAGAGCAATGAAGGTGATGTTGATGGCCTCATACATTCTTCTTGAAGTCCTGCACTCTTCGACAACATTGAGAAGGTCATTCCCGATGAGGTCAAAAAATGCTAAGTAAAATTCAATAGGCCAACCATCTGGCCCAGGGCTTTTATCTTTCTGGAACCATTTTAGTGTCCCTTCAAGTTCATCTCTGGTGATTGGAGAAGTGATCTCATCAGCCGTATCCTGATTAACAAATCTGGGGAAATGCCCTGCTACTCGGATGATCTCAGCAAGGTTTGTAACAGGAGGTTCCTTAAAAAGCTGTTGGAAGTGTGATATGCCTAGCTGTGAGAGCTGGTGGAAGGTTTTTGCTATACCTCCATCAGGGATGGGCAATTTCCAAATAGTATTGGAGGCTTTCCTTCCCTTGGCAAAGTTATGGAAGTACCTAGTGTTCTCATCCCCAGCTTTGAGCCAGATAGCACGACTCTTGAGTCTCCAAGTTTCCTCACGTTCCTTCAAGATTTTTGCTCTTTTATTTTCCAGATCAATCAGGTTTGATTTGGCTTCAACACATAAGAAACCCCTGTTGTTGTCATCGTTAAGGTCCGCCAAGGCTGATTCCACAGAGGAGAGGATATGGATATCCTTCTGATGTTTTTCCTTAGCCCACTTGATAGTGAGCTTCTTGAGCTAAAGAAGATTTTGACAAAATCCCTCAGCCCATGTATGATACTGTGAGGGAGGGTTTTGTGTCCAGTGGTTGGTGACCAGCTCGATGAAGGAGGGATCCTGAAGCCAGACAGAGTTGAATTTGAATGGGGCCTTGGGCTTGATTGGCGGACTAGATACTTCTAGGTAGATAGGTGAGTGGTCAGATATGCCTCCTGACCCAACCCACTTCCTATAATGAGATAAACATTGAATCAATTGATTCTTAATGACAAAGCGAGGACAACCTCCCCAACCCTTCTATTCCTCCATGTAGGCAGTGGCCTATTCATAGGAACATCTGTAAGATGGGCCTGTTCAAGGAGATTTTCCATGGTATCAGAGAGTGGATCAATCTGAGCCGATGATCCCCAGGACTCACTGTATCCAATAGAAAAGTTGAGGTCCCCTCCCAAGATGAAATTGTTAGAAGTGGACAGGGAGAGATTGAGGAGGTGGTTCCAGAAGGCCTCCCGCCCTTGGCACGGCCCATAAACATTCATAACATGGAATTCCATTCCCAATTCCACAGAGAAAAAATCAATACCAATGTACCCCTTCCCTCCCCAGGTCGATTTGGGGTTTACAAAACGGGGATTGTATCCCAAGGCTAGACCACCAGATCGACCCGTAGCATCTAGGGCAATGAACTCCCACCCTGGGCATATATTTTGCAGAACCTTTGTAGTGTGTTGAGCTTCCCCCAGGGTTTCTTGTAGTAGGATTAAATCAATCGATTCAGCAGTAAATAGTCTGCGAAGGGCTAGTTTTTTGGGTGAACTGGCCAAACCCTTGCAGTTAAAGGAGAGGCATTTCATGGGGGAACCATATCAAGGGTTTTCTTTGCTCTAAGAACCCGATCTAATGAGGATTGTCTTCCCGAGATCACCTCAGCCCCTGCGCGAAGAATAGCATGCGAGAGGTATGATTTGCGCCCTTGAAGGGGTTTAATGGAAGATGCAGGGAGAGTCAGGCCAAGGCCTGAGTTCGATAGATGTGAGTCCCCAATGGGAGTTCACGATCGAAGATTATATGGATGAGGGGGTGCCAAGGGAGAAGGAGGTAGAGAGGGAGGTTTCTCCGGGAGGGTAATGGGGGAGGTGGTGGAATCTACCAAATGGTGGGGGAGAAGTGAGCAAGTAATGGAGGTACGGGAGATGGAACAATGCATAGGCGATACATTATGCATATGATGTGCAGAAGATGCATTTACAGAAGATAGAATAGGGGAAGAGGGAAGAGGAATACTCGCTGAATGAGCCGCTTCAGCAGCTGCCCTGGCTCGAGTCAGAGGAGGGGATGGAGGTCCCAAAGGTGTTCTTGAGTCGTGCTGAACTGGCCTGGATGGGGTCACCTTCCGGGGTGGATTTGGAGCGGCCACAGGGTGCTTCCTGATGATGACAGGGGTTCCTTTATCGATGCCAGCTTCTTGTCTTGCTGCTGCTTCTTGGGATTTCGAGACTAGAGGGAATTCCTTGAACAGATGCCCAACCGTGTGACACCTTCGGCATCTAAATGGCACACCCTCATAGTCTAAGATCTGAACCCTAGTGAAATTTCACCATTGTAGAGTTATCTTTTCTTCCAATCCCTCCCGAGTGTCTAGATGCACTAGAATGCGGGCTAGTGTTTGGTTTTTGGATTGGACGATGGATTTGTCATAGTCCAGAAAAGTGCCGAGGGTATTCCCTATCTTTACGAACACCTCTTCTGACCAGTGCTGTAGAGGTAATCTTGACAGCCTCACCCAGAGAGGCCTTGCTCCAATCTGCTCTCTTTCTGGATAAAAAAGAGGGTTCCATATTTTGAGTAAAACCGACGCCATCTCTATGTGCCAAAATCGAGCTAGAGCCAAGTTCGTGTATTCTTCGAGGGCAAAGTGTAGTGTGAACCACCCACAAGGTAATGTTTGAACCTTTGGAAGCTGTAGAAAGATCTGTCCCCAAATCTCTTTTACCCATTGCCCCAATCGATCCGCTGTGTAGGTTCTGCCGCGAACCCTACCCACCAATACTTTGCTTGCTCTATTGGCGACATCCCCCATGGTGAGACCTTCGCCAAAATTAATGGTGAAATCCTTTCCGGATGCCTTGATGCACTTAGATTTCTTCTTCCCAGTCCGCGGCGCAGTGGGATGGTCCTGTAAAGGGTTCGAGGGATTTTTTGATGCCGAGGGAGGCTCTGCCGACCTAACCCGGATAACTGGGGTATCGAAACAACCTGATGGGTGAGCGGGGTCCTGTGTTTTTTCGCTAGATCCAGGGTGTTCAGATGTTAGATGAGGCTGTGCAGCCGCTTCCGATGCAGGGCCAGGGCGGGAGAGTGGGTTCTAGGAGAAGCAGAGGTCTGCGGGGGGGTGTGGGATCGAAAAGTGGAGATGAGTAAGAAGCTAGTAGGTTGAGGGTGCTAGGAGACAAGGGCGGACAGTCGAGAACTAGCGAGTCGATGGAGAAGGAATTGATGTGAAGGGTGGGGTCCTTATGCCCAGGAAGGGAGACAATCGACACCGGTGTCAAGCTGGATGATGCAGATGAAACGGGTGCCGTTTTAGGGTTAGGATTGGAGAAAATGACCTTTTCCAAGTAGGGATTCAGCGAGTAGCCCACAAAATCAATATCCATGCCCTCTATGCTAACCGTTGATATCGACAAATGGATAAGTTGTGCAGGAAGGGAACGACGAGTTGTAGGCTGAAGGGAAAGAACCGCTATGGAATCTGTCTGCAGTTAACCATGGTTGGTGTTGCGGCTAGGGTAAATGCAGGTTGGGCAACAGTGCTCCATCCTCTTCCTTCCCTTTCAAACAACTGCTCCAAGGGATCTTTGTACAAATTTTTTGTTTGTTTGTACCAACGTCATTCTTTTTTTAATTTGTCAAATGATTTCATTTTTATCTGTTAATTAATATTAAATAAAATAGGTGTTAATTGATATTAAGTCAAATAGGCGTAATCTAACTTATAGACTAAATAAACTTTTTCACTAGAATTCACTAAAATTTGACAATATAATTTCAATTTTTTGTTGTTGTTTAAAATACATTTTTGAATGCATAAATGGATTTAGCACCCTAAAAAACCCCTCATTATGCAGATTAAATAATTTTGATTAATGTGTTGTCAAAAAATTTTGTTGTTTAAAATACATTTTTGAATGCATAAATGGATTTAGCACCCTAAAAAACCCCTCATTATGCAGATTAAACAATTTTGATTAAAATTAACTAGTGAAAAATACCATTTCCTCTATAAGTTAGGCTACCCTAATAAAATATATATATTCCACTCTTCATGCAAATTATTTTATCTATTAATTACTATTAAATAAAATATATTTATTCCACTCCTCATGCAAAGTTTACATTGGAACCATACGTGGTTCATCTTCATCGAGCTGTCCTCATGCAAAGTTTAGGTTGGAACTATATGTGGTTCATCTTCATCGAGTTGTCATACTATTTAGGCGTAGTCTAACGTATAGATGAAACACCGATAGGTGGTTCATCAAGTTGTCACTCTTCTTTCAAGGACAACTAAGTACAACCATCATTAATAAATTGATGTGGACAATTATGATTCCTAAGCTTTATTATTTATTTAAATTCTATATATTTCATTAAATTTTAATTTTAAATTAATTTTTATTTTTATTTTTATTTATTTATTATTTATTTATTTATTTTTATTTATGTTAAAGTATTTCTTCTATACAATTTGCATATAATATTTTAAAAATACATATAGTGTTAGATCTTAGGTTTTTGTGAGCCTCGGCTCAATTTCACCCTAAAAATGGAAGAGGTTCATTGATGATACATGTGTTGTTTGGCCTCATGGTAGCAAACAATTGGATTTGTTTCTTAACCATCTTAATTCTCAATCAGACTCCATCAAATTCATAATGGAGGTTGAGGTGAATGAGTTTCTTCCTTTCCTAGACATCCTTCTCTCTAGAACGAATGATGGTTCTATTTCTCTCCAAGCCTTTCGCAAGAAAACTCACATAGAACAATATCTTTATTCTAGTTCTCATCATTTTCCGGCACAAAAATTTGGGTTTCTTAGTACTTTAGCCACCCATGCTTTAAGAATTTCGGATGAGAAGTACCTAGAAGAGGAAAAATCCCATTTCTTAAAGTTTTTGAAAATATTGGGTATAGCAAATCTCAAGGTCTCAGGGCTTTCCAAAGAGCCCATAAAGAATTACGGGTTAAGACTCCTCGTGATGGCCCAATCTCTAAGGTGCAACTCTCGTTTATCCAGGGGACCATTGACAAGATTGCCCATATTCTTAAGAAGAATAATGTTTCCTCTACTTTCAAGCCCCTTAATACCATTAGAAATTCTCTTAGATCCGTTAAAGACCCTATTGACCCCAAGGACATGAAAGGAGCCTATTCGATCCCATGTTCTTGTGGGGTTCCCTACATTGGGGAGACCAGCCGCTTTATTAAACAGAGAATCCAAGAGCATGCAACAGACGTTAGGCATAACCAATCTCGCTCATCAGCTCTTGCGGAGCATGCAAAGAAATATAAGCACCATGTATGCATTGAGGATGCGAAGGTCATTTCCAGGGTTGATCTCTTCCACCATAGGAAGCTAAGAGAGGCTATTGAGATTGAGAAACATGCTATGAATCTCAATAGGGACGAAGGGTGGAAATTGTGTAAGAGTTGAATTCCCACTCTTTCATTTTGATTCTTCCTTCCTTTTTTTTTAATCTTAATTCTCCCTTCTTTTTTTTAGAAATTGAGACCTCTTATGAACTTATTTATACTTATGTGATTATAATTTCTTTTATATAAAATAATAGATAATATATAAATAATAGTATTATTATTAATGAATAATTTCATATATGTATAAGCAATTAATAAATATTATATTATATTTATATTATTCTATTTATTTATTTATGAAATAAAAAAGGGTTAATTTGTATTTTTTTAATATTAATATGTTTTTGTTTTATTTCCCGGGTCTTTTTATAAATAAAATTGGTTATTACAATAAATTATAATTATATATATATATATATATATATATATATATATATATATATATAAACAATTAATGGATAATTTATAACAAACCGGTTTTTAATTATAATTTAAAAAATATTATTTTATTAATTAAATAACTAATTCTTAACGACTAGTTTCTAACGGCTAATTCTATGCATCATTGCTATTTATTCATTAGGATCTATGGATTTTTTCACCTTTGTGTTGGGGATGAACCACATTAGTTGGTTCAAAACTTCAATCAAATAATATTGATGTGATTAATCTGAAAGACATGCTTAATACTATCAAGTTATTATTCTTTTACCACGACAATCTTTTTCAATATCCTTTTCAAGGCTAAATATTTTTGTGGAGTTGTCTTTAGTGGGAATTTTTGGACTTTCCGGTGTTGGAATCCACGGAAAAATTTGAGGTGAAATCTTGATTTGTTTATTTAAACTGGTTTTTGATTATATATTTGGATTCAACACCCTGAAAAACCCCCTAGGTCAGTTCAATTGTGCAAGGGTTACCCATCAAGCTTGTGATTTCAATAATTTTTTTTATGGATTTTACAGATATTAGACAACTCATATTTTTTTGATTGGGTTTAATATAATATTAAATAGATTATATTTAAAAATATATATAAATAATAAAAAATTAATATTATTTATGAATAAAATATTTTAATATTTATTTTAATTAAAATTAGTTTATATTAATGTTTCTAGATTTTAGACATATGTGGTTCATTTCTTTTGAGTTAAGCTTCGGAGTATCCACAGTAATAACCATATTTTGTTAACGTTTCAAATCCCAACATGGATCCATCATGAGGACAATTTTAAATGATGATAATAGAAAAGCTTAATGAGAGGATAAATAGTTATAAGATTATTTGTTTTTAAAGATGAAATGAAGTTCGGCTACTAATAAATTAAAACCTAATTTTTTTATTTATAATAATGATTATTATCAATAATGTTCTTTTAAAATTTATAACAATATTTAAAGTTTTTATTATAATCGTCTAATAATTTTAAAATGCTGTAAGGTTATTATAAACAATTAAATTTTAATTATTATTAATAACAAATTGTTTTTATTTCTAATAATATATTTTTTATAATAATATAAATACTATTATAAAGAGGGAAATAGTTAAGAAAAATATTTCAACTAAATATGTATATAAAGGGAGTACAACTAAAACAATTATATTCATCAAATTAATAATAATAATAATAATATTTAAATATTATTAATATAAAATATAAAATATTTAAAATACATTTAAATAATTAATTATTAATTTAAATTAATAATAATAATATCATACATTTTAAGGTTTTTTTTTTTTTTTTTTTATTCGATCAAATCTCTACCAAATTTGAAAAAAGTTGTATTAGCTAACCAGTACAACCATATTAAAAATATTAATGTGGTGGATATCATTGAAGACTTTGTAAATATAACAAAAAACTATTGCAACAAGAAGAATGTATTTTTAATGTACACATTTATGTGAGTAACCATGTATAAAAAAGTCAGGGGTCATCTTACAAATCACATCTTATTATAAAATAGACCATTACAAATCACATCTTATTATAAAATAGACTATTTTGCTAAATAAAATTTGCTTATATATTAATTTCTCCAAATAAAAACCCATATAACAGGAATATATTTTAATTAAAAAAAAATTACACATTTCATTGTAATCCTTTGAAAATAAATCTTCCACAATTACTTATTACTTACAAAAACAAATACTAACCCACAAACACTACAAATTACACCTTTTTATACCATTACATAATTTTTAAAATTCAATATATAATAAAACTCATCAATAAATATCCATCTATCATAAAAATAGAGAAATGTTCAATTCGTTGAATTCTCATTCTATTTTAAAAAAATGTTCAGTTCGTTTGAGTCTCATTCTATTTTTATTTTTAAATGGAGATTAGGCGGTGGGACTATGCAAAATCCTTCACTATTGTACAAGGACAAACCACTTAAAACTGTGATCATTTACCAACTGTTTTATGCCCCTTGGAAATACATCATGATTGACCTAACAGTATGATTATTTACCAATTGTTTTATGCGTCGTGGATAATAGATATATATTATGATCATTTATCAACGACTTTTTATCATAAATATATATTATATCTAAATTAAAAATCTTCATTAAACCTTTTATTAAAATTTTTATTAAAAATAAAAAAATTATTTTTAATTACGCCGAAAGCGTTGTTTTAAGGAGCGGGTTTCCACTGATCATGAAAATACGACACCCGTTTATGCATTTAGAACGGTATCTTTAGACGGAGCGACATACCGGTTTATGCATTTAGAACCGAGTCTTTAGAAGGAGCAGTAGAACTCAAATGCCCGTATAACTATTTTTGTGCCTAGAGGCACATTTTATAGTCTAGTATGGGATAGATGTGTAAGTATGTTTGTCTGGTTGAAATTTCACTAATGTTGGCTAAAAAAAATCTAAAAAAATGTGAAAAATAAAATCTAAATAATATTGGCTTAAACAATAACTTACATAACCATATAAATAAACAATTAAAAATTCATTAAGAGAATGAAATTCATTCTATATTCACAGCACCTGCTGGATTGGTGTTCGTTCTCAGTGATTAACACAACAAAAACTCTTGGATATTAACATGGAAATAAGCCTTAATGGGTTCAACTGGTCGAGTCCCTGTTGTTAAGTGCCTCGTGTTGAAGATAATGGAGAATATGTAAATCTGTAGAGATTTGGTTCACTGGGCAGTTGTTCTAACTTCCCTAGATGTGTGAACACTATATATAATTTTTATTGTAAGATGATTGGGGTAGAGAGTTCTGTTAGAGATAGTATACAGATGGAGCTCCTCACCTGTGAGCTAATTCATCAATAAAGTTAAGTCTTCAGTTTTTTAACATGGTATCAGAGTTGCAGGTTTGAGAGGGCCTACGAATCTCTGAGTGGGGAGCAGGTGTGAAGAAAGCTGACATGGTGAGAAAGTGGAGAAGAGGCACAATTTTTTTTAAATTTAATTCACAGCAATCATCGCTCTTTCTAAAGGAAAGAAAGCACAGACCATCACGGATTCGAAGGGGAGAAGCACGATGATTGATGTCTTCCTTAATGCGATTTCCATCATTGGCCCCGAAAATCGCCATAAATCACAAATTTGAGAGCATAGATCGCGATGGTCTCTGTTCACTCTGCGTGGAGGTGGGAGCAGCTGTAAGATTTTTGAGATACACAGATCTAGATCTGCAAAACAATAAACAAGCTTGCAAGAGAAGGAAGGAAGCGAGCAAGAATTGAGAAAAGAATGAAAGTTAATTCTACAATATTAGTTTTAGAATAAATACATAAAAGCAACTAAGTTAAGCTTAGTTGTACATGCAATAACTAAAGTTAACTAAAGCTAAGTGTGCTTTATCTTATGTTAATGTGTACATGTGCCACATGCAAGCAATAAGTTAACTGGAGCTAATCTAGGTGCATGTACACCAACACAGCTAGTCTAAGTGCATGTACACCAACACCCCCCCTTAAGCATAACTTAGGTGAGTGTGATGCAAAATGAATGAGTCCCGGCAACACGGCCGTTTTAGGTACCCATATACAATGCATAAAAAGGAGGAAAGAGGGAAAACCCAGTGGGAAGAAAACCCCCCCTCAAAATATAATGCAAAAGTAGAGAAAAGACAACTGCTAGGCAGTCATGTCCTTCACCTCGAGACGATCTCGCGGGAATCGAAACTTCTGCTCAGTGAAAGTCTTGGTGAAGATGTCAGCAATCTGCTCGGAACTAGGACAGTACTGAAGATCGATGATCCCATCATGAATGAGTTCTATAATGAAGTGCATGTGGATCTCGATGTGTTTGGTACGCTGCCGCTGCACTGGATCTCTGCAAAACTTTAGCGTACTTTGATTATCGCACCAGATGACAGTTGGATGATGGACACTAATCCCAAGCTCAGATAGGAAATGTTGTAGCCAAATTCCCTGAATAGTGGCATTGACTGCTCCTCTATACTCGGCCTCTGCTGATGATAAAGCAATGGCAGCCTGCTTCTTACTTGACCAACAAATTGGGCCGGATCCCAAACTAAGTACATAACCGGAATTAGACTTGCGATCAATGGTGTCGCCAGCCCAGTCTAAATCTGTGAACCCGATGAGATTCAAAGAACAATTGGCTGCATAATGAATCCCATAGGTGATTGTCCCCTAGACATATCGAAGGATGCGCTTTGCAGCATTCCAGTGTAACTCATGTGGCTCCTGCATGTATCTGGAAACTGCTCCGACAGCATAGGAGAGATCAGGACGGGAGTGAGTGAGATAAAGAAGACTTCCCACAAGCTGGCGATACAATGTGCAATCAACCAATGGTGTGTCTTTGCCATTCTCAAGCTTTATCCCTGATAAGAAAGGTGTGGCTGCTGGCTTGCAGTCACTCATGTGAAATCGTGCCAAAATATCTCTGGCATATTTTGGTTGAGAAATGGTAATGCCAGAATCACGCTGATGGATCTCTAGTCCAAGGAAGAAATTTAGCAAGCCCATGTCTGTCATAGAAAACCGCTTATGCAATGCAGTTTTGATGTTAGTAATGACAGAAGCTGAACTACCCGTTATCAAAAGATCATCTACGTAGAGTACTATGATCAACAAGGAGTCAATTTTATTCAAAAAATAAACATTGGAATCAGATTTGCAGCGTACAAAATTTTGAGATAACAAATAAGAATCCATCTTTGCATACCATGCTCTAGGTGCCTGCTTGAGGCCACAGAGAGACTTCTTTAGTTTGCATACCAGAGATGAATTCTGCATATATCCGGGTGGCTGCTCCATGTAGATTTCCTCCTCGAGATCACCATGAAGAAAGGCATTCTTCACATCCATATGATGCACCCCCCATCCTCTTGCTGCTGCAATGGAGAGAGCTAGCCGAATGGAATCCATTTTTGCCACTGGAGCAAAAGTCTCATCATAGTCAACACCATGTACTTGCTGAAAACCTTTTGCTACCAATCGTGCCTTATATCGACTAACTTGGCCATTTGATGCTTTCTTGGTCCAGTAAACCCACTTGCATCTCACAAGTTTGCGATTTGAAGGTAGCGGAACCAAATCCCAATTCTGGTTCTCAATGAGAGAGTTATATTCCTCATCCATGGCGGCTTCCCATTCAGGATGCCCATTTGCTTCTGCATAAGTTTGTGGATCAGATCCATGCATCATATAAGCATGCATGGGCATGGATGGCTCCATAGCTAAGAGTGCTTGCGGATCTTACTCAAACAGAGGGATAGAGGCCAGGATCATCAAGGATATCACTCATGCTGCGCCATTTTGTGTTGAAGGTGGTCGAGAATCTTCCGAACTACATGCAGAAGTATGATCTCGATGTTCAACAACTGGTGGTCTAACAGGGGTCACAGGAAAAGACTCATCTTCATCAGAATGCTGGTCTGAAGTTTCATCTGCATACTCATCAATGAGTGGTGATGAAAATTTGGTAACAAGTTCATCTACTGGTGCATGCAAAATATCTTCGTCAAACTTTACACTCCTTTCAATAAAGAGCTCTTCAGTGTGGATATCAAGCAATCTATACCCTTTGACTTCATCAGAATATCCAACAAACATGCATGCTTTGCTTTGAGGCTCCAAAGCCTTTCTCTTCTATGGAGGAATGCGGGCCCATGCTCGAGATCCAAAAATGCAGAAATGACTAACTTCAGGTTGCATGCCAGTCCAAGCCTCAAAAGGTGTTTTTCCAGTAACAGATTTATGAGGAGATCTGTTCTGGATGTATGAGGCACAATTAATAGCTTCGGCCCACAATTTCGACGGAAGAGATCTTGCATGCAACATGCAATTAGCCATCTCTTTCAAAGATCGATTTTTCCTTTCAGCCACGCCATTTTGCTGTGGAGTGTAAGGAGCTGTATGCTGCAACTGTATGCCTGCTTCATCACAAAGATAAAGATTCTTGATATCTTTGTTGACATATTCCGTCCCATTATCTGTGCGGAGTATTTTGATGCGTTTTCCAGACTGATTTTCCGCATGTGCTTTGAAAATCTTTAGATGTTGAAAAACTTCAGACTTGAGTTTCAAGAAGTAAACCCAAGTGAATCTCGTGTAATCATCTATAAATGACAACACATATCTTGCTTTTCTCATTGAAAGCACCGGAAATGGACCCATGAGATCACTGTGTACAAGTTCCAAAGGTGAAGAGGCTCTCCATGCATGCCCCTTCTCGAATTTTTCTTGTGGATGCTTTCCAAGAGCACATCCATTACAAACACCATCTGAAAATTCAATGGTTGGCAATCCTTTGACCATCCCTTGCTTACTAAGTTGTTGCATATATCTGAAATTCAAGTGCCCAAATCTCTCGTGCCAAATCCTACTTTCTTCATTTGCATGCGTAAGTAGCAAAATAGAATCTGATTGAAGAACAAAATCAGAAAATGTATACAGATGAGATTGATCATTTACCTTGCCAGATGCAATCTTCAAATTGGTTTGCATGTCATAAATGCTCACGGAATCTGGGGTAAATTCCACTTTCCTTCCGCTGCCTGTGTCTGTCATCTGATACACTGAGAGAAGATTCACAGAAAGCCTTGGAATATGCAAGACATTTTCAAAACTTCCATCTTCGAATTGCACTCTTCCTTGTCCAGTTGCTGCAATTGCAGAATTATCCCCCATGAGAATGGGAGGACCTGAGTATGCATGTAGAGAAGAAAAGGATTCCTTTGAAGAAGCTCCTGAATCGATGATCCATTCTTGTGGTGCAGAATGAAGAGCAATCAAAGCATGCCCGTTACCTCTTGGATCTGGTGCTTTTTCTCCAGACTTCTTCGTAGCATTCTCAGGAATGTGGTCTCCAAGATTGTGTTGCTGGAGTGTCTGCGCCATAAGATCTATAGTCTTCTTCATGCATGCAGATTCAGGATGAAAACCACAGTGGCAATAATTGCACATTGATTGCCCTTTCGTTCCTTTCCTTTCCTTTGAGCCAGATGATCCGTCAGGGGGTTTGGGATGTCCCCCCTTTCTTGGATCAGGATCCTTCTTCCCTTTTCCTTTCTGATGGTCTTTGGAATTTGCCTTTCCTTTTGCATACACAGTAAGTGCATGTGCTTTGGAATTTTTAAGTGTGCCCATATTGATGAGCTTATCTTGCTCATGCATCAAAGACTGAATAAAAGAATCCAGTGAGGGCATCTTCCAAGCTGCACCAGTTGCAGATCTGACTATGTGGAATGTAGAGACAAATACTGCATACTCTGGACCAAGTTTTGATAAAATGGAAAGAATCAACTAATTTTCTTGCTTGGATTTGTCGATCTTGCATCCTTTCAGCTGAACCAACAAGGCTTTATACCTTGTGAAAAAATCTTGAATGTTCTCAAAGTTTCTCGGATCTAATGAGTTTAACTCATTTTCGAGAATGTGACCTTGCATTTCATCCTGTTTTCCAAACAATCCTTCCAAAATTTTCCATACTTCATTTGGAGTTGAACATGATTCAACATGAAATAGCAGTTCCGGAGAAATAGATAAACATAGGATGCCGAAGGCCTCGTCCATGCGATTGAAATATCTTGTTTTCTCCATTGCCGATGTTGGTTCAACTTCCGTTTCCATGGTTATTCGAAATAAGCCTCTACTTCTGAGATGAAGTTGAATATTTGGCTCTGATACCATGTGGAGGTTTGCCGTTACACCAAAACCCGCAGGTTTTGGTAAACATTACAAGCCAGTAACTAGGATCCCCAGGGTGGAAATTATGGATTCTATAGAGGTGCGGTGATTCTTCCAACACCCCCCCTCAAACGCAACTTGGGGGAATCGAACCTGGGTCCAAGCTCTGATACCATGTAAGATTTTTGAGATACACAGATCTAGATCTGCAAAACAATAAACAAGCTTGCAAGAGAAGGAAGGAAGCGAGCAAGAATTGAGAAAATAATGAAAGTTAATTCTACAATATTAGTTTTAGAATAAATACATAAAAGCAACTAAGTTAAGCTTAGTTGTACATGCAATAACTAAAGCTAACTAAAGCTAAGTGTGCTTTATCTTATGTTAATGTGTACATGTGCCACATGCAAGCAATAAGTTAACTGGAGCTAATCTAGGTGCATGTACACCAACACAGCTAGTCTAAGTGCATGTACACCAACAGCAACGTACCTACGTGGAGTCGTGGTGTGGCTGTTGAACAAGTTTAAAATGGTATCACAGTAGTCGAAGGTGTGAATCATGTGCATAAACTTGTTGAGAAGGATGTTGTGAGCAGTGAAGGTTGGTGACTATTGTGGTCTGCATATGGAGTGGTAATTTGTCTCCGTTGAGTGATGCGCAGAGGTTGCATGTGGAAAATCAGTCGAGTTTTGGATCCTAGATTTGCGCTGTTGATCGGTGGAGGCCGAGGGTGCTGTTCATTGGTGGATGTGTGCCATCGTGGAGCAACATCGTGAATTGTTGCAGGTCGTGGTGGATCAACATCGTGGTATTGTTTGGTGTTATCATCGTGGCATCGTTATCATCCTCTCAGCGTCTACGTGCGTGCGGCTTCCGGTTTCCATAAGCAACTTATTTGGCACTCTACATCCAAAAGGCTGCAACAATTTGGCAGATTTTCTCAGAGATAATTTCGTGTATTCAGTGGGCACTGCAATATCTACTTCAGATATTAATTCCATCTGAGGCAACTACATTACAGAGTTTGATCAACATTTTCGTTGAAACTGATCTCTCGATTTTTTTTGCAAATTCTTAGTGGCAGTGTTGTGTGGTACACTGTTGAACGGAGGAGTGGCGGCCAAGTCTGGCCTTGATTTTGAATAAGGTGAAATTGATCAATCCTGTGGATGAAACAGATACGGTTGGTGTTATTAGTCGACCACCGTGTATGGTAAAAATTTTTTAAAAATGTTTTGGGATTATTAAATTGTCGTGGCATACATTTAAATAAAAAAAAGGGGGAGGTATTTTTTATTAAGGGATGTTTAAAAAAAAAAAAACAAAGGGGTTCTTTTGTAATTAAAGGTTTTTGAATTGGGGAAATTTTTTTAAAATTGAATCTTCGGATTTGGGATAGATATGGTTTGCTGGAGGTCATTTTTTTGTGTCAAGATGAATAATCATATGGCAGAGGCTTATCTGAATGAGAGAAATAAGCTCAATGGTTCTAATTACTCCAATTGGAAATTTAAGTTGCAGACCCTGTTGGAGGGGCAAAACGCATGGACGATCGCAAACGGTGATGAGTTGAAGCTGACCCTAGCTACAGGTGGAACAACAACAACAATCCAAGACTGGGAAAAGAGGGAGAACAATGCAAAGGTGCTGCTCAAATTGTTTGTGAAAGATTGCATTATTCCTCACATTCGAGATTGTAAAGCTTTAGCAGACATATGGACAACTCTCAAAGACTTGTACGAGATCAAAAACACAAATCACCTACTATTTCTAAAGATCAAGATTCTCTCCATTAAAATGGAGGAGAATGAATCAGTAGCAACATTCATCTCTCGTATTAAGGAGCTTAAGAATAAGCTAGGTGGCATTGGTGAAACAATATTAGAAACTGATTTGGTCATGATTACCATGAATGGTATGACTGACGGCTATCAAATGTTCATCACTGGGTTGAATGCGAGAGAAATATCCTCCAAGTTTGAATAATTAACAGGGATCCTAATGCAAGAGGAGGAAAGGCGGATGACCTTGAAACCCCAGAGCTCAGATCTTTCCCTAATGGCAAGGAAGAAACCCTTTAGAGCAAAGAGAAATGCAACACACAAAAGCGGAGGAACCACACAAAGAAAGCCACCTCCATTTCAAGGTATGTCTCCAAACAAAAGTGATTTAGGACCACAATTTTTTTATTGCGGTAAATTTGGTCATATGGCTAAACATTGTCGAAAGAAGAAGTTTGATGAAGGTCAACAGAGACACAAGAATTATGCAGGCCATCAGGCTGATGCAGATCAGAATTCGAATATTAGATTGTTTGTATCTGATTCTGCGTTGTCAATTAAGGAGGATGAAGCAAAAATCTGGTTTGTGGGCTCAGGAGCCTCCTCCCATATGAGAGGTAAGAGGCAATGGTTTAAAAATTTCAGAGAATCCAGCATTGGTACGAAGGTCTACCTTGGATATGATAGAGGGTATGAAATCAAGGGATATGGTGATGTCCCTATCATACTACCCGATGGAAACATTATGCATATTCATGAAGTTATGTATATACCTGGGATAAAAAAGAACCTGATTTCTATATCTAGAATAATAGATCAGGATCTTAAGTTAGAGTTCTTTAAATCTCATTGTGTAATTAAAGACATGTTCAATTGGATGAAGTCCATTGCAACAGGTGTACGTGTAGGAGGATTGTATAAATTGGATGTTAGAAGTGCGTCACATCAAGTGTTGACATCATTAGCCATGTCTGCATAGAATCTCTGGCATCTGAGATTTGGGCATATAAACTTCAGTGACCTACTACTTCTTCATAAAAAATATATGGTGAATGGTCTTCCTGTTTTGAAGGGTATGCATGTTGACTGTGAAGCATGTTCCCTTGGTAAATTACATAGAGATGAATTTCCTGCTATTGTTGATAGAAAGCAGAGGGATATACTTGAACTTGTACACACTAATCTATGTGGGCCAATGCAGACAAGGTCATTAGGAGGGGCCTACTATTTTCTTATTTTTTTTAATGAATGTACAAGGTTCATCGGGGTATAATTCCTTAGGCAGAAGAGTCATGCTTTTGAATACTTCAAGCAATTTAAAAGTATGAATGAGAAGCAAATAGGAAAGATCATCAAAATTATTCATTCAAACCAAGGTGGAGAATTCAAGAAGGGTGACTTCATCAAATACTGCAAAGAACATGGAATACAATAGTAGTTCACAACACCTTACACTCCTCGGAAAAACAGGGTTGCCGAAAGGAAAAACAGAACCCTCATGGAGTGTGCTCGCAGTATGTTGAACGGTAAGAATCTGACCAATGGTTTTTGGGAAAAAGCTGTAAACACTGCAGTGTATCTTAAGAATATGAGTCCTACTAAGTCCTACTAAGTATGTTAGATTGACAGGTTTTTTAGACTCTGATTGGGCTAGAAATGTAGATGATAGACGATCCATAACAAGCTATGCATTCAGCATTGGGTTTGGGGTCATTGCATGGAGCAGAAAAAAGAAGAACACAATATCCTTATCTTCAACAGAAGCTGAGTATCAAGCGATGTGTTCACCAACTTGTGAAGCAGTTTGGTTGAGGAGACTTCTCCATGATGCTGGAGAAGAATAGAAGGTTGCAATATTTATCAAATGCGACAGCCATAGCTCTATCAAACTTGAAAATAATCCAGTATTTCCTAAAAACACAAAGCACATTGATACATAGTTCCATTTTTTCAGGGAGAAATTTCAATAAAAGGAAATCCATATTGAATATTATAATACATGTGACAATGCTAGTGATATTTTCACTAAGCCTCATTGTAGAATCAAGTTTGAATTGTTTAGGGAAATGTTAGGAATACTTGTGAACCCCTTTCTCCATTAAGGGGGAGTGTTGAAGATAATGGAGAATATGTAAATCTGGAGAGATTCGGTTCACTAGAGCCTTAGATTAGGAATTAGTTCCTACTTCTTAGGCAGTTGTTCTAACTTCCCTAGATGTGTGAACATATATATATATATATATATATATATATATATATATATATATATATATATATATATATATTGTAAGATGATTGGGGTAGAGTGTTCTGCTAGAGGCAGTCTCCAGGTGGAGCTCCAAGTTGATTCTTCAGTTTTTTAACACCTCATTGATCGGGAGGTCACAAGGTCAATTCTCCTCGGCGCCCTTGGGGTTAGGCCCTGATAGTCTAGCTGACAAGATTTGATATAAGTAAAAAGAGATATGGTAAATACATAAAAATATAAATAAACCAAAGGTATGGTAAATAAATAAAAACTTTTTTATTCTTACCCAAGAGATATGGTAAATAAATAAAAATATAAATAAACTAGAGGTATGGTAAATAAATAAAACATCTTTTTATATTACTCCATAAACCTATTTATATTTACAAAAACTCAAAAAATAGGTTTTATTTAGGTGAAGCCTATGGACGAAATACCATGGGACAAATTATTATTAATACCATGGGCCAAGTACCATATTTATAAAAGAGGTATGATAAATAAATTAATATAAAAGAGGTATGGTAAATAAATAAAAATATATCAAATAGGATTAGAAACAACATCTAATTATATACCAAGCCTATGCGTCGAATACCATGAACCAAATAATTTTTATTTATTTATTTATTTTATTTTATTTTATTTATTTTATTTTTTCCACTGGAAAAATCGTAATCTTTCATTAACTTGAAAAATTACATATTGTAGATGCACTATGCATATGCTATAGAGTCTGTCAGCCTTTTGAGGGCTCAGTATATGGTCTAATATATTAGATATATATCCAAGATCATCACGCAGGATGTTCTTTTTGTTGTTCTATTTATATATACATATTTTCCATGCTGGGCTTTTGAAAAGTAGTTCTGTCAACTATATACAAAAAGCTATTTGAAAAATATCAATATCCTGTTTTGTATCTCATGGGCTAGCTGCCCTATGATAATGTGGATCTATATAAGGACGATGATAGTATTGATATGCATTTGATCCTTGCTGCTCCTGTATCATCCACTCTCCTCTGGGTAGTGTCGTGGCCTCCTTGGAAAGTTGGTCGGCACTGCTGTTGTGTTCCCTGTAGATATGATTGCAAGTAATGTCAATAAATTGTGCCTTCAATATATTTATTTCATCCAATATGTTACTGAGTGTATGTGTGTGACAAACAGTAATATTGTTGAACCAATCTATGATGATCTTCGAGTCTCCAAATATATGAATGTGCATGCAATTATGCCCCAATGAGAAATGCATGAGATGACGAAGAGTGATGATTTCTGCAAAATTGTTTGAGCCTATCCCCAAACCCATCCAGACTTTATAGAAATGATGTTCGTTGATGTATAATATAAAACCTCCCCCGCACCCCTGCTGCTGGGCAGCGCCATCAAAAAAAGCCCATGGAGAACGTTTATCAATATGTGGAGGGTCGCGGGGTCTTCGAGTACGAGGTTGCGGAGGCTCAGGCAATTCGTTATAGGCAGATATGATGAGAGCAGTTAGATGAGGCCAGCTCACTGGTTTATCATAAAAAATAGCCCGGTTTCGAGCCAGCCAGAGGTACCAGCTAATAATAATGGGCAGGCTTTGTAATTTGGAGCTTTTGTGTCGATAAAACCATGTTTCCCAGGCTCTGTTTATATTGTTGCATTCCCATTTTCTTGCGAAATGTATAGATATGGATACAGATTACCGCAGGTTCATCAGCGCTGTGCAATTTAGGAATAGATGGAGACTTGATTCAGAAGTGCATTTACATAGGGTGCACCAGGTAGGCCCGTATACTGCTCTGCGCATGAGATATTCCCCAGTGGGGACTATACCTTTGAGGATACACCAAAAAAAGAGTTTTTGCCTGGGAGGCGCAGTGAGCTTCCATAATGTCTTCCACCAAAATGAGATCATATCTGGTACCTTGTGCAATATCAGTGTTAAATAGCCTGTCTTTGGTGTATATATTCCGTTCTCGGATTGATGCCAGATTAGCTTGTCCGGCCCCTGTTTAATCCTGATGTGTGACTCTGTCAAAGCATTAATGTAGTCAGTCCATTCCTGGTGCCAGTGGGGTGGAAGATTGATCTGTAGTGCAGATTTCCAGCGCTGATCTAAAATGGATGAATTTTGAGGATCAACAATGTCAGCTAGCACTTTGATCTCTTGAGAATGTAGGTGCTGTATGAGGGCCTCAGATAGTATATGTCTACCTCCGCATCCATTCCATGGGTCTGTACCAATACGATCCATAGATCCATCGTTGATTTTCCAAACCAGGTTATCCCTGATGAGAGGCATAGATTTTAGAAGTGCTTTCCACACAGATGAGATGCCGGATTTAGGCCAGTTTGGAAGTCAGATCCATTCCATTATGTGAAGAGGCCAGATGTACTTGTGGTATGTAATGCTGGTCCAGAGATTGTGACCTGTGAGTAAAGTCCACCCCATTTTTGCCGCAAGGGCTTGTGCAAATGTAGGCAGGTTTTTTAATCCCCAGCCTCCCCATTTTTTGGGTATATCTATCTTCTTCCATCCTACCCATGCAAATATGCGCTTGTCCTGGTTCCCATTCCAAAGATATCTGTTGCATATTTGGTGTAATCTTGCCAAGATGCTCCTCGGAATCCAGGCAACAGCCATCCAAAAGACCGGTGTGGCCTCCAGGACAGATTTAACCAATACAAGTCTACCAGCTCTAGATAGATATCGGTGGCTCCATATGTTAAGGCGCTTCTCCAGTTTGGCTACAAGCCAAACCCAGTCAGCTATCTTTTGGCTGATAGGCTTGATCCAGAAACCTAAATATTTGAGACAGCAATCTAAGGGACTAATGCAGAATGGGAACAATTGACGACCCAAATGGGACTCGTGGATAGAGGTTCTGGAAAGAATGATAGATGATTTTGAATGGTTTGAAAGCATCCCAGTAGCTGATGAGAAAAGGGTGAGGATTTTCGAGAAAGTGCGGGAGTCCCTGATGCTGCCATCAAGGAAAATCATGACATCGTCCACAAAAAGAAGATGGGTGAGATAACAGTCATCTGATATTTTGAGTCCACTAAATTCCCCATTTCTCTTTACTGTAGCAATTAATCGACTCAGACCATCCATGACAATCAAGAAGAGAAGGGGAGACAGAGGACAACCCTGTCTGAGGCCACGTTCAGAGTGGAAAAACTGAGATGCCGACCCATTTATCAGAACACTGAAGGTGGGGGTGGAGATACAAGCCATGATCTAGGTAATGAAGTTGATAGGGAAACCCAGATGGATGAGGAGCATCTTGATGTAGAGCCAGCTGACACGGTCAAATGCCTTTGCCAAGTCAATCTTTAGGATAATGGCTTTATGGTTCCTGGTCCAGATGGTGTGAAGTGCTTCCTGAGCTGAACCAATGGCTTCATGAATCTGACGATGTTCAAGGAAAGCAAATTGTTGAGGGGCAATATTACGGGACAGAATAGGTTGGAGGCGATTTGCTATAATCTTGGAGATGATCTTGTAGAGCACATTACACAGAGAGATGGGGTGATAATCATCGAAAGAGGAAGGAGAGTCCGATTTGGGGATCAGGGCTATGAAAGTTGAGTTGATGGCATTATACAGTGACCCAGATACCCTGCATTCCTCCACAACCCTCAATAAGTCATGCTAAGCAGATCATAGAAAGTAATGTAGAACTCAATGGTCCAACCGTCTGGCCCCGGGCTTTTCTCCCTTTTGAACCATTTTAGAGTGCTCTCAAGTTCCCCGGGTGTCACTGGATCAAGTAGAGCCTCCGACTCATCCTCATTTACAAGCCTGGGGAAGTGTCCAACAATGTTAATAATATCAGCAATAGTTGAGCCAGGAGGTTGTTTGTAGAGGTTCCTGAAATGTGATGATCCTAGGTGTGAGAGCTTATTGAAGGAGTCTGCTACTCCACCTTCTGGCAATGGGATATTCCAGATTGTATTTTTGACCTTTCTGCCTTTTGCATAGTTATGAAAGAATCAAGTGTTATCATCCCCAACTTTTAACCAAATGTTATGCTACGAAGACGGATGGATTCCTCTTGATCTCTTAGTATTTTTGTCTTCTGGTTTTCTAGTTCCACCAGGTGGGTTTTTTCCTCTGCTGTGGCAAACCCCAATCCTCTTTCATCCAATAGAGAGGATAGTTCAAATTCTATAAGCAGTAGGGCTGTGTTTTCCTTTTGGTATTTTTCTCTGGCCCACTTAATAGAAAGGTGCTTGAGCTGAGAAAGGTTAGAGCAAAACCCTTTTGCCAAGGAATCTGACCTATCTATCGGGTTTTGAGTCAAAAAATCCTTAACCATCTTGATATATGAGGGATCCTGTAGCCAGCCATGATTGAACTTGAAGGGGGCTTTTGGCTTTTTATGAGGACCCAATATCTCCAGGTATATTGGGTAGTGATCCGATATGCCACCAGTACCCACCCATTGTTTGTAATAATGCAACTGTTGTATAAGGGTACCTTTCATTATAAATCTATCTAATCTGCGAGCAAGAGCAACATCTCCAATTCTTCTGTTCCTCCAGGTGGGGAGTGGTTTATGCATAGGGACATCGATCAGGTTGTGTCACTCCAAAAGGTGTGTTATATAACCAGTGATCGTGTCTACTTGAGCCATGGATCCCCATGATTCACTATATCCCAAGGAGAAGTTTAAATCACCCCCAATAATGATGTTGTCAGCAGTGAGGATAGATAGGCTCAGTAAATGATTCCAAAAGTTCTCCCTTTGTTGACAGGGGCCATATATGTTAATAACTCTGAGGCTGGTCCCAAGGTCAGCCGAGAAGAGGTCTAAGCCCATAAAACCCTGACCTCCCCAGGAAGCTTGAGCTTTGATGGATGCTGGATTGAACCCAATCGCAAGGCCCCCCGATCTACCAGTAGAATCCATAGCTAAAAACTGCCATCCCGGGATGATGGAGGATAAAGAGGCAGTAATAGGGTCAGCCGGGCCAAGGGTCTCTTGGAGGAGGATAATGTCAACAGGAACAGATTCAAAAAGTCTACGCAGAGCTAGTTTCTTGGAGGCACTAGCCAAGCCTCTGCAGTTGAAGGAAAGACACTTCATGGGGGGAGACTACTAGGGGTGTTCGCTGCTCTAAGAGCCCCATCAATAGTAGATTGCTGCCTAGAGGCAACCTCCGCACCCGCCCGCCTGATGGCTTTTGACAGATTTGATTTTCTCCCCCGGACAGACAAGGGGGTCGACCCAGATGATACAATACCCAAACCAGCAATCTTAAGATGAGATCCGAGAGAGTGTACTTGAGGGCACAGATTATAATGGTGTTTTGACCCCCGAGATGAGGAAGGAGAGGAGGATGGCGAGGGGTGAGAGTGCAATGAGGGTGCAGATGGAGCAAAGACTGGTGATGAGGGCAAAGTGAAAAATGCAACTGACATGGATGGAGAATGCAATGAGGAGCAAGGAGAATAACAAGATAAGGGAGTGAAAAGAGATGTACCCGAAGTGGTGGCAGATGTTGCAGCAGCTCGAGATCTGGTGACTGGCGGCGATAGTGTTCTATGAGCTGCTCCAGGTACATTTTGAGAGTTGCTGATGGGGGGTCCTGGTGCTGGAGTGCGCAGAGATATCGGCGATATAGTCCTTGAGGGCACATTGGATGGCGTAGGGGTTTCTTCCTGTTTCTTGTTGAGTGGACAGTCCTTGAATATATGCCCCACCCTGTGGCAGCGGCGACATCTAAATGGAACCCCTTCGTAATCCAATATCTGAACCCTTGTGTATTTCCCCCAGTGTAAAGTAATATTCTCCTCCAAGCCTTCGCAGGTATCTAGATATACCAGGATGCGAGCGAGTGTTCTGTTCCTTGATTCTACAAAGGTTCGATCATGATCAAGATATGATCCCAGTGCTTTCCCAATGCGCATGAAGACCTCCTCACTCCAGTACTGTAGGGGGAGCCTCAGAAAACGAACCCACAGCCGACCAACTCCAATTTGTTCTCTCTCCGGGTCAAGTATGGTGTTTGCCATGTTAGCTGCTTCCCCAATAGCAAACGTATCTCCAAAACGAATTGATATGTCCCTTGAGGTCGCTTTGACACACTTGGTCCTTTTCTTTTCGGTACGCGGAGCAGAAGGGTGATCCACTAATGGATCCGGGGAGCCTTCCAGATGAATTGATTTTGTAGATCTGACCCTGACAGCAGGAGCCTCAAAACATCCCAAGGGCGAGTGAAGGGAGGCAGAGGGAGCTGCAGCTGCCGAAGTGGGAGGACCCAAAGATGAAGTAGCAAAGAAAGTTATATTGTGCGGATGCGGGTCAAATGAGGGCGACGGGGGGATAACAATCGATAGAAAGCGAAGGGTCCCAGGTGACAGAGGGGGGAGGTCCAGGGCAGGAGGCTCCCGGGGGAATTTCCGGCAAAGTGCTGTGGAGGACAGTGATCCGGTAGGGTTACCACCAGAGAAGTATGCGGCGATGGGATCGAAGGTCGGCTAGGACCAGCGTCTGTAGAAGAGAAATTAGGGCACCCGAATATTACCTGCTTAGGATGTGGGTCTTCTGAATAATCTACTGCCTATTATAGCAGTAGTCATCCTAAAAGCGACAAATGGACCTGAAAAACTGAGCCGGGTAACAGGCAGCAACAGGTTCACGGTTAGAGAGTTACAGGTATCAGTGAGAGTGCTAGCTGAAACCCTAGCTGAAACCATTACGGTCTACCGCAGAGCGCTCCATCGAAATTAAATTAAATTAAATTTGCCAAATAATTATTAATACAATGCAAAAAAACATTATTAACCCTAATATTAATATTAAAAGATTATTATTATTATTATTAAATCTAATATTCATATTGTTATCACCTGGATTGAACCTCAGGCTGAAGGAAGGCAATGCCAGGGTAACCACAAACCACACTTAGCGAAGTAGCTAGAACTACTAGGCTAGGAGAGGGCTCTCTAAATAAGGATCTCAGCCAAGATGACTGGAGCAAGAAAATGATATTAGGCTAGGTATAGTAGCACAAGGTTTGATGTGATTTTGAAGGGTTTTGCTGGATTAGGAGGAGCCAAACAATTAGGGCAAGGAAATTAGGTCAAAATTGCAGGGTGTTCGATGGGGCAAGGTAGGCACAAGGCTCATCACTCTAGGGTTTGATTGCTGAGGTGATTCAAGACAGGTGAGGAGCTAGAAAGAGCATGTAAGCAACATGGATTCTTCCTAAACTGAAGAAAACATAGGCTGCGGATATTTTCCCAAAACAGAGCATAAATATTATGGGTTCTGCCTATCAACTTGAAAACATCCACTTAAAAGAAATGAAATGATTGATGAAGTAAGAAAAACATTTTAACACATGATCACAATAGATAACACTGAACTGAACATCATACCACATGGATCGAAAAGAAATAGCAGCAAATTTTCATTAATCGCTTGCTGAAAACTGATACAAAATGATGTCTACTCAAAGCATAAGCATCCAACTGAGTCCAACCATTTACAATGAGAAAGAAAAGGAAGATATAGACATTAATTCAACCTCCTCCCATCCTCAGGGGTCGAATCCCTAAGATGAGGAACTAATCCATAAAAAACTGAACAAGACACTGGAATCTAGGTAACCTAACAACTTGCCTTTAAAAGGGAGGAAACTGATTCCTTTGTACTCAGGATAACTTTTGATCTAATGAATCTACCTTCCAGTAAGTACTATCCATCCTATTTTCATGCCTAGTCATCGTTTACATCAGTAAAAACATCATTCATGAGAGAAAACCCAAAATTACAGTCATGGCACAGTGAAGTGAAAATTCAACATAAAATTGTCATATGCGCAACACTTTTTGTAGGACCATTTTGGAGGTCTTCCCGGTGTCTAAAATGAGCTCATGATAGCTCATTGGAAATCCTGTCCCGTCCACTTTCCAAATATGCCTTTAGTTTCCCATTTGGAGTTGATTTGACCCCTCAAAAATTGATTCTCCCAAGACTGCTTCTGTGCGTAGCGCCATGGATAAAAAGGTCATTTTTGGGTGTTTCTTGACCTTTTAGTTGACCAGTTTTGCTCCAAAAGCTTAGCAAATGCACAGGGTGCATGTACTCATCATTGTGAATCTTGACCATTTCTTGTTTGGGTGCCCCTAGGAAAATCACAGCACCAGTGGCGCTACACATAGAGCCATTTTTTCTGAGTCAAAAATTGCAAAATTCTTCAAGAAGGAAAAAATTCTCAAAACTTACTCAAAATTTGTGGAGAACACCACCATCAAGTGTTTGGGTTAGCCAAGGAAGCTTCAGCAAGCAACCTAAGCCTATCACCCTCCTTATTTCCTTTGAGTTCTTGTTTTAGCCTTTTCTTCATTTGCTTGACTCTTATGCTACAAATCTTGTTCTGGGTCCTGTAATGGCGAGCCATGTGCCTGATGATTTGATTTTCCTTGTTGGCCCTTTGTAGCTGCTTCTTCAAATGCAATTTGACCCTGTCAACCCAAGTTTATCTATCCTCCTCAATCTCCTTTTCAAGCCTTTGTTTTGGAGTCAAGGTGGTTATGGTTTCTTCCTCTTGCATTACTGATTTGCCTTTGTCACCTTGCCTCTTTGCTTTGAGAAGTTCTAGCTCCATGAGGACTTGTTTGTCACTTAGCTTCTTGTTCTCTTGCTCAAGGTATGAAATGACATACTTAGCTCTCTCCAAGTTGTCCATCAGTGCTTGGATCTGTGTATCTTTTTCCCTTATGGTTATATTTTCATTTGTTGCCTCATCTTGAGCCTCCAAGTCGACTATCCCAATGTTGTGATGACTGTGTGGCTATTCTGATCCATCATGTTCCATCAAATCAATTTCCCTTTCCTCGTCATCATTGAGGCTTTCCTCCAACATATTTTCTTTCCCTTTAAGCACCTGTTGCACCTATTGTACCTGTTGTGTTGATGAAGGAGGCAAAGCCCCTTCCACAGTTTGTAGAACAAGCATTTTCCTATGAGCTGATGAAGAAGGCAAGGCCCCTTCCACATCAAGTCGAGTAAACAATTTCCTATCCACTGCAAACAACTTTCTAGCCCCTCTCTGATATGTTTTGTAGGTTTTTGGCTTCTCAACAACTTTAGTCTCTTTAGCCTTCTCATTTTTCTTTACTTTGGCATTGCTGGAAGGCCTTTCTGCTTCTTGGGGCACCAGTGGAGGAATCTGAGGACCATTGAAGATGTCATTGGCAATAAATATATCCCAGGAGATGTTGAGGAGGTTGAGATGATGTAGCACAATAATCTTAATCAAGGAATAGTGATAGATACTATTCATCTGCTAGGTGTATGGCTTTTTTTGTACAATGTAGGCCATCTTCTCAATGTTCCTGAATAAGAAATATGGGATGTTCATCATTTTCACTCTTGTGAAGTGCATAAGAAGCCTAATATGATAGGTGTACAATCTGGAAAATCTTCCCTCACATGTAAAATATTTCATAATGTTCCTGATCATAGGGGCATACTTGTCGTCGAGGAATCTGAAAGGAAAGGTCCTCTTCTTTTCATTCCTGTACCCGGGTTTGATGTATGGCTCATAGTAGTGCTCATCCAAATCTTGTGCTTTATACCATTTTTCCCCTACATTCAGAATCCTTGTAGCATCAACAATGATGGAGGATGAAATTGTAAATGTCACCTCGGCAAGAGTTAACTTGTTATCACGGAGATTGGCTACACAAGGCTTGGTCAACTTAGGATGATGTTGAACTTTATTTACCTTCTCACAAAACTCATAACACCCTAGATGCTTGAAACACGAGATAATTATATGAGAAGCCTGTAACTCTGTGATGTTTGATGGTTCCTCTCTGATAATTTTGCCTCCCTTTTGTGGTTTTCTTTGATGCTGAGGTTCATCTCCATTGCTTTCACTGCCACTGTTTTCCTCCCCCTCATAATCTTTATCCTCTTTATCCATATTTTTGAATTTGAAACTTTAGAAACCCTAGAGAAGGTAATCAAGAAGTGAGTTATGGTGAATAGGGATAGGGGAAGGGGAGAGGAGTTTGTGCGATGTAGGATGAGATATGTATGATGTGAGAGTGAGAAGGAGGGTATTTTTTGGTAGGGACTGTTTAGTAAATAGGGGTTTAAGGATTTTGTTTTGGGGATTAGGGTATATGGGATAGGTGTAGGGATTTTGTTTGGTGGATTAGGGTATAGGGTATAGGTGTATGGATTTTGTTTGGGGGATTAGGGTATAGGGGATAGGTGGAGGGATTTGACAACAAAATGTGGGAATAAGGGATATGGTAAGTAGGGTGGGTTTTTAGACAACTTAGGGTTTGAAACTTTAAATAGCTAACAAACTTCAAAATTGTGAAATGAGTGTTGGGAGGATGGTTCAAGGAGTGTTATTACTTGCTTAGAGGCTCTAGGTAGCAAAAGAGTGATTTAAATGGTTGTTAGGGTGGCCTTGGTGTTCGCTGGCCTTATGTGTAGCACCTTGTACAGGTGCGCAACGCTTTGGTTGTATGCGCAGCACCGTGCAAAAATGCACTAGCACACAGGCTCTATGCACAACACTCTATATATATGCGCAATGCTCCCTCCTCTATGCGCAACGCCTCCACAATCTACCCTATGTGCAGTGCTTCTTGCTCTATGCGCATCACCTCCGATATTTGCCTTGTGCACAACGCTCCCTATTCTATGCGCAACGCCTCCACTTTGCTCAGCCACCAATTCGCTTCAACTCCCTTCTCTCCTTCAACTCTCTTCTTTCTCTTTGTCAAATGAATATGATGAATTTGAAAAAGGATTTTGAAATCTTATATAGAGGGTGATTTTGATTTTTTCTTTAAAAAAACCCACTTTATAATGTTTTTTGGAACTTTTACTTTGTCTTCAAATCTCTGTTTAATGCTTTTCTTTCTTTGTCTCTTTTTAGGTGGATGATGCTTTGATTGAATTGATTTCTTCAATGGCTTTCATTACTTGCAACAAGGAGAAATTCTTGGGCAGCTTATGGGAACACTTATTACATGAAATGACTTGAATTACATCAAAAAATATGGATAAACTAAAATACTCTGTTTTCAGTTACATCAGTGAAATAATATTTTTGTACAAAAACCATGACTTACTACCAATCACTCTTTGTTTATTGGTCTTCCTCATACCTTTGTGATGAGCCCCAAAAACGGACAAATATTTGGGCTCATTCAACCTCCTAATTTGGCTTAGTCCACCATTCTCATTTGTTTATTGCATGTTTTTGATTATTTTTATGTAAATAGAGTGAATTTGGTTAGTCATTATGCCAACAAGTCTAATGGGTGCTTTGTGTAGCCTTTTTGGTCAACTTGGAGACAAAAGTGAAGGTCTTAATGAGCACTTGGCAGCCAAATTCGTGGGAGAACAAGCTAGAGGATTTGTAGGGAGGTGTCCCCCTCATTTATGGGCCCTTACCTCGAATTCTCCACCATCAGCTCGGAGTTCAAAGGCCACCAAATCAATGAGCACAAGGGCAGCCAAGCAAGTCAAGTAGGACTGCTGTTAACTACAAGTCTTGGGCAGCCAAGTCCCTAAATTTTAGGAGGAATGTTGGGTCCTAAAATTGTATAAATAAGAACTCTTAGGGCCTCATTTGGGTTAGCTAGTGGGTAGTCATTTTGTAGCCAGTTAGTCATTTTGTTTTAGCCATTAGTTAGCTAGTTTGTAGTTCGATTTTTATGCAATAGATTAGCTTTGCTTTCAGCTCATGTTCAAGTTCTTCTTGTGGACAGTTTTGATGTAACTCTTCATTCTTGATTAATAAAGATGAATCCAGCTTTGCACCAGCTCTAAATCTCTCTTGGGAGGCTTTAGCTCTTGGGGTTGGGCCCATCTCAAGCGCTCAGTACCTCCCTTGTTTATCTTTATGTGTTTGCTGCGTTCTCAAAATGAAATCTTCTCTTAGATCTTGCTTTGTTATTTTGGTTGTTTTTGATGGTTAAAGTAGCTTTTTATGGTTAGAATCGATTGGTAGGAGTTTGTCATGCATTTAGATCTTTTTGAATGTTCTTACTCACGTGATGTACATGGTTCTCTTTCCAAACAAAGCTGCTGTTTATTCATTTCATTGACAGTTGGATTAAGTTAGCTAGGACTTGGTTTGTTTGCAAGGATTCATTGATTCGTTTGAATGAGCATTGTGCAGGGCATCTCTATCACCTTCATCACCTCCTCGTTCATATGAGCCTCGTCCAGATCAGCTCCTCCATCACCAAGTCTGTTTCCTCATCTCCCATCTGCTCTTTTGCCACGTAACCCTACCTTCTTGCTTTTCCATTGCCTAAACCTTCTTTGATGCAAGCTAGACCTCCACACCCTCTCATCAACTCTATCCATCAGTTCCTAGGCCACTTCAGACCCCTATTTTACCTCCATACTCGTTCCTCCACCTTTTTCCCTCCATCCATTCTCCAAAATCCTCTTTCCAGAACATCCTGTAGAAATCTCTGAACATCCTGTAGAAACCCCTGCAGACATCCTGTAGAAGCCTGCACCCTCGGTTGCCGAGCACCTGAACATTGTGGACTTCTGTGGACTGATGCTAGGGACCCTCTGGGACCTCCCCTAGCCATCCTGACCTTTCCCAAGCTTTCTCTCCCTTCGCACCACCTCTGCACAGCCAAACCCTAATAAGAAACAAAGCCATAATCACTCCATCCACTTAAGCAAAAATACAAAAACAATGTTCTTTTTCATAGAAGTAGTTTGAGTTCATGCATTTCACATCATTAGAGGTAATGGCATCCTTTTTAGACATTTGCACTTTCACTATTGCATCATAGAGGTCAAACTAGTCAAATTAGGGTTTACTAGGGTTTCATGTTTTGGTTGGCTTTCAATTCACTTTTGCAAAGTAGATCAATTTCCCTCGAGATAGCCTTCGTCCATCATTTAGAAAGCTTCTTCTGAAGAGCATATAGAAGTTGGCTTGAGCCCTAGCGGACTTGTGCCAGCTGACCAAGTGACAGCTGCGACAAGAGCTAGTACTTGTGCATACAGCACCGTCGCTTCCAAGTTTGTACGAACTACCCGGTTGATAAAATTAGAGATAGGAAACTCCAGGAGTTGTAGCATTGTTGCTACAATACTGGAGCCCACCATCTTTTTGGCGCCGTTTCCAGGGAAGCGGCAGAGTATTGGTGACTGTTGCTATTCTTCTATTTTCCACTACAATCTTCTGCTAAGTAGTTTATTTCATTTCCATTATGCAATTTCGTTTTTGCAAAAGTATATTAGCATTTCCCGCTTTCATAGATTAGCATTTCTCGCTTTCATAGATTAGCATTTCAATTCTGCAAGCGTAGATTCGCATTTCAATTCCGCAATTTCAATTCTGCAAGCGTAGACTAGCATTTCAATTCCGCAAGCGTAGCCTAGCATTTCATTCCTGCAATTTCATTTGAGCAAAATAGATTAGTCCTTTCCTGCTTTCATTTCAATTCCGCATTTTCATTTTAGCAAGATAGTTAGTTGCAGTTCAATCTATTTCAGTTTTGCATGTAGAAGTAGAAAAAAGAAAAAAATCAAGCAAAAAGATTTCATTTCATGCCTTGTAGGAGTAGAGATAAGTTAGAAAAATGATTGCAAAACACCCCCACTGCTTCACACAGCCTTCTCTCTTCTTCGATGGCTGTGATTGAAGAACCCCTGGGTGGACATCAAGACATATTTGAAGAACCTCTAGGGGAGAAGAAGAAGAAACCATTCCTCTGGAGCAAATGGCTACAAGCAGAAATGTTGGGAGCAACATCTTGTCCAAAGATGAATTTGAAAATCAGATCAAAGATTTCAAGAGTGATATGAGGCAGTTTTTTGCCATGCAATTGGATACCTTGCGGATCCAAAAGAAGCAAGAAGAAGCCAAGAGGGCTTTGGCCATTTTTTGTCCCAGGTGCACTAGAAAGCATCCTAGGAACAAATGTCCAATGCACTCCTTAGAAGTGTGTTTCATCTGTGAAGAATACCATCCTACAGATCAGTGCCCTTCCTTACCCAGATTCAAAGCTGCATATCAGAGAGCCAAAGGAGCCACTGAATCACTCTATTACATGAACCAAAGTTGGCCGCATGGACCTAGATCTTACCAGCAGGAACTGCAAGGGACACCCGAGACCTATTATGACCCCTACCAAGCCACTTTCATGCCTTCTTGGGTCCCCCTGCTCATCCTTCCTGGTTCACACCTCCTCCTTGTTCCTTCACAGATCCATATTATGCCCAACCAGTTGCTCATTCATTTCACTCTTATGCTCAGCCACAGCCTCAGTGGGATGCACCTTATCAGGAGTGGAAGCCCCAGTACAACTCTCATCCTGCTCATTTTCCTCCACCACCTGCTCATCCACAACCATCGCCTCCTCCTCCACCAAGGCAACCCCAAATGCCTACCCAACCACAATGCCATCCATCTCCATCTCAGTTTCACACCTCCACTCAGCTACCCGTAGCACCATCTCCAAATCCATACGATGGAGCAGCTCAACCCCATTGCAAATCTGAGGCACAACATATGCAAACAACTCCTCTTGAGCTCAATGATCTTCACCATAGCTCAGGAAGAGTGTTGCAAAGCAGAGACTATATTGCAAGCATTGAAGGACCGCATCCAGCAAAAGAAGATTCAAAATAGGAGATCAAAGAACCATGGGTTTCACTTGATGAAGAGAAGAGATCAGAATCAGAGATCGAGAAAAATTCCTCATGGTTACCATCAAATCTTCCATGTATTCAAGAGAAAGATCAGCAAAAAGAGGAAGATGAGAAAGTCATGTTAGAAGGTGACATGAAGAAGGATCCAGATCAGCAAAAGGACCAAGGATATCAAAGCTATATTGAGATATGGTTTCAGAAGGTCACTAAATTGCAGCAGTACTTTCTTCCTCAGCTATGTTTGATCCCTTCAAGGTCAGATCATTTGGTCCCTAAGATCTGGATACTTGTCCAAGCATGCATTTCGAGCCTTCACATCATTTTTTCTCTAATCTCGATGTGCACATGGCTCCATTGGAAGTATTCTTATACTTGAGAACGATTTTGTTTTTCAAGTAGGGTAGGGTAGAAAAAAAAAGAAAAAAGAAAAAAAGAGAAAAAAGAAAAAGAAAAAATGAAAAAAAAGAGGAAAATAGAAATCTAAGGTGAAAACCTCCTCGGAGGCGCCTTAGATTGGCTCATTGATTGAAAACCTCCATGAGGCGGTCAATGGGTTGGGAAAAAAAGAGAAAAGAGAAAAAGATCTTTGGGTGAAAACCTCCCTTGGAGGCGCCCAAGGCAGGCAATTAGGGTGAAAACCTCCATGAGGCGCCCTAGTTGTTTTTCAAAAAAAAAGAGAAAAAAAAAAAGAAAAAAAAAAGCTAATCTCCATTGAATAAGTTCATGTTGCAGCAATGACATTGCAGGTTAAAGAAGGACGTTTCATGACAGGAGGAGCACTCAAATCAAGGTCAAAGGACTCTTTCTTGTGCCTTCTATAGGAAGCTCTGTATTTCTACAGGAAACATCCTGTAGAACCTTTGGACGAGCCAAATCCAATTTCAAAAGTGAATCTGATGGTGGGAATCTGTTGATTAGGCCTACAAGCACTTGTGTGTCCATCCCTTGCCTTCATCCATCATTTTTTCACCTCCTTGTGCTTCTCATTGTGCTTCTACAGGAACTTCCTGTAGAAATTGTGGGAAACTAGGCATGCATTTCAAAAAGTGGTTTGGCGAACATGGTAGCTTCCTCAAGGGTTCAGAAGTCCTCATGCAGTCTTCCAACTCCTCCTCCATCATCTCTATACCTGCATCACAACCAAAATTCATTTTGTCATCCCATGCAACCAAAATGCAAAGTGCCTTGAAGCAAAAACACATAGAGCAGAATTTGTTTTTGCCATAACTTGAAAACCATGCATCCATTTGACAAACCGTTTTATGGGGAATTGTACAAGGTTGATGAAAACATGCCTGAGCAGTTTCATACAATTCCGGCGCACCAATTCCGGTGCACAGTTTCCAAGAAATCAGCCTCCATCACCATCAGCTATTTTTGCATTTTCTCCATATCCGTGCATCCGTTTTAAAACCTGTTTCATGGGGAGATGCACATGGGTGATAGTAACCTACCCAAGCAGTTTCAGCCGATTCCGATGCACGGTTTCCGAGAAATGGAGCTCTGAAATCTTCAGCCATTTTCCATTTTTCTCGAAATCTGTGCATCCATTGATCACGATTTTGCTATGGGAGATGCATAATGATGATAGGAACACGCTCAACGAGTTTCAGATCAATCCGATCTACCGTTTGGGAGAAATGGCAAAAAGAAGTTTTGGTTTTGTGACCATGCAGCAGCAGCAACTTGAACGGGCAGAGTTGAACGTGGAAACGATTGCATGCAGCTCAGATCCGGCCAGAGGACACCTGCACAAGGAAAATCAATCAAAAATCATTAGCCAAGCCTCATGCAATCAAAGGATCCAAGCATGCAGCAGCAGAATCAGAGCATGCAGCAACAAGAAGCTTCACAAGCAGCCGTTTGGCTTCAGGTACGTGACAAAACCTATTCCTCTATTGCATGAATCTAATTCAAGAACTGCATGAACGAATGGAGTGATGGAATTAAGCCACAAATTTAGGAAGGTTCACTTGATGTCCAGTTCTCTAGCAAGTCACGCAGCATGCATGGGTCAGCCATGCACGTGAAAGTCAAAAAAACGGACAATATGGGCAGTCTAACTCCAGTGCAACTGAATCGATGAGATTTTAGGCAGAGAACAAATAGTGACCACTGCAGTTCATGATTGCAAAACAGTCACATAAGCCAGCACACGTATGTGCCACCTCACTCCAAAAATCACGCAGAAATCTGAGCGCTCAGCTGTTGGTCAACTTGCACTTACATCATGTTTAACTCGAAGTATACATCCTCTGCTTCCACAATTGACTTAACCTATCGTCCTCCGCTGAGTTTCCTACCTGGTTCGAATTTCACTCGTGCATCGGGCTCACTCAAAGGTAGAATCACGTTCTACAGGAAACGGGTGGGGTCTTCTACAGGAAAGTGCAACAGAGTCTTCCAGAGCAGAGAAGCCTAAGGTTCTTCATCCAGTTTGAAGCTTGAAGAAAGCTCTGAGATCCGACACCATTGTGGAACAAATCCAGTAGCAATAGCAGGCCATGGAGTCAGAAACGAAAACACCAGAGTTCACTAGTGGTCAGGAGATTGCAACTTTTCTTGTCTCATATGGACTACTGCCCAAGGTTTGGGAAGAGTCTCTTCATGCAAGCACTTCAGAGGGCTTAAGTCCCCATTGGATATCTTCCGATTTCAACAGTGGTATCTGATAATTGGGTTCAAACTTCGGACAAACGAATTGGGGGTACTTACAGATGTATAGCAGAACAAACTAGCAGCTTTGAATTTAAACCTTGGCAATTCATAAATCTGCTATGGTCTGGAGAGCACAATTGTCTTATTAATGATCTCAATATGTTCGTCAGTCTAAGATAAAAACATATGGAGAACATATAACTTCCGTGTTCTCAGTTTCCACTTGTTCATGCCATGTGAGTGAAAATAGATGCTAGCTGAAACCTTAGAAGTTAGCAATGCATGCAGAAAACTTAGAAGTCAGCAATGCATGGTGAACCTATACATGGGCGTGAAGGCTTGATTTCGTAGAGTGTTTGTTAACTTGTGCAATTTATGTCATCCTCTGCAGCAAAAGCAAAATTGTTACAAGTTTTGGCTTCATCAAATCCTCACTGCAATTAGGTCTTTAAGGTCAAGATACCTTTCTGTTTACAAATAAGCAAATCTCCAGTCTCACATAGATGAAGGTTTGTGATGAATCTATTTGAAATGTGGTCAAATCAGTAGCAATAATTAGCTTCCAATTGATATGGCATGATGGTTATTCTGTTCGTCCACATCATGCAGAAGAAAATTTGTGTTAGGACTCACGATTATAGCTGGCCACCTTCACCTGTCCAGTTAACCTCCCCAACGCTGCATAGATTATCTTGGGTTCTTGGTGTTATATATCTGCTATGATAAATGCACGCCTCTTGATCTTTAGCACAATCCAAGTCCATCCAGATTCCTTGTTCACCCATTGTAATTCAGAGCAGAAACTTGAATGAGACAAGGAGGAGAGATTATAGGAGATAGATCCTCCTCATTAAATCCTCACTCATTCAAATATTACTTCATCAAATCACACTAGCTCAGAGTTACAAGCAACAGGCAGTGAGGAAGAAGAGCAGGAAGGAGGAGAAGATGAAGGCTGCCACAGCCCAGCTGAAAGGAAAATCGCCCACAGCCAAGCAAGATACAGTGGTGCTGTCTGTTTCTACAGGAAGACAGAGGACTGTTTCTACAGGAAGCCAGCGAACTGTTTCTACAGGAAGTTTGAAAAGAGGGAAGCCAAAGGAGGAATCGGCCGAGATGTTAGCCAAAGAAGCCACCAGGGCTATCAAAGATGAGGAGAGAGATTTGGTTGCTCAGAGGATGAGCAACACTTTCAGTAGGGGGGTGATGATGAGCCCCAAAAATGGACAAATATTTGGGCTCATTCAACCTCCTAATTTGGCTTAGTCCACCATTCTCATTTGTTTATTGCATGTTTTTGATTATTTTTATGTAAATAGAGTGAATTTGGTTAGTCATTATGCCAACAAGTCTAATGGGTGCTTTGTGTAGCCTTTTTGGTCAACTTGGAGACAAAATTGAAGGTCTTAATGAGCACTTGGCAGCCAAATTCGTGGGAGAACAAGCTAGAGGATTTGTAGGGAGGTGTCCCCCTCATTTATGGGCCCTTACCTCGAATTCTCCACCATCAGCTCGGAGTTCAAAGGCCACCAAATCAATGAGCACAAGGGCAGCCAAGCAAGTCAAGTAGGACTGCTGTTAACTACAAGTCTTGGGCAGCCAAGTCCCTAAATTTTAGGAGGACTGTTGGGTCCTCAAATTGTATAAATAAGAAGGCTTAGGGCCTCATTTGGGTTAGCTAGTGGGTAGTCATTTTGTAGCCAGTTAGTCATTTTGTTTTAGCCATTAGTTAGCTAGTTTGTAGTTCGATTTTTATGCAATAGATTAGCTTTGCTTTCAGCTCATGTTCAAGTTCTTCTTGTGGACAGTTTTGATGTAACTCTTCATTCTTTATTAATAAAGATGAATCCAGCTTTGCACTAGCTCTAAATCTCTCTTGGGAGGCTGTAGCTCTTGGGGTTGGGCCCATCTCAAGCGCTCAGTACCTCCCTTGTTTATCTTTATGTGTTTGCTGCGTTCTCAAAATGAAATCTTCTCTTAGATCTTGCTTTGTTATTTTGGTTGTTTTTGATGGTTAAAGTAGATTTTTATGGTTAGAATCGATTGGTAGGAGTTTGTCATGCATTTAGATCTTTTTGAATGTTCTTACTCACGTGATGTACATGGTTCTCTTTCCAAACAAAGCTGCTGTTTATTCATTTCATTGACAGTTGGATTAAGTTAGCTAGGACTTGGTTTGTTTGCAAGGATTCATTGATTCGTTTGAATGAGCATTGTGCAGGGCATCTCTATCACCTTCATCACCTCCTCGTTCATATGAGCCTCGTCCAGATCAGCTCCTCCATCACCAAGTCTGTTTCCTCATCTCCCATCTGCTCTTTTGCCACGTAACCCTACCTTCTTGCTTTTCCATTGCCTAAACCTTCTTTGATGCAAGCTAGACCTCCACACCCTCTCATCAACTCTATCCATCAGTTCCTAGGCCACTTCAGACCCCTATTTCACCTCCATACTCGTTCCTCCACCTTTTTCCCTCCATCCATTCTCCAAAATCCTCTTTCCAGAACATCCTGTAGAAATCTCTGAACATCCTGTAGAAACCCCTGCAGACATCCTGTAGAAGCCTGCACCCTCGGTTGCCGAGCACCTGAACGTTGTGGACTTCTATGGACTGATGCTAGGGACCCTCTGGGACCTCCCCTAGCCATCCTGACCTTTCCCAAGCTTTCTCTCCCTTCGCACCACCTCTGCACAGCCAAACCCTAATAAGAAACAAAGCCATAATCACTCCATCCACTTAAGCAAAAATACAAAAACAATGTTCTTTTTCATAGAAGTAGTTTGAGTTCATGCATTTCACATCATTAGAGGTAATGGCATCCTTTTTAGACATTTGCACTTTCACTATTGCATCATAGAGGTCAAACTAGTCAAATTAGGGTTTACTAGGGTTTCATGTTTTGGTTGGCTTTCAGTTCACTTTTGAAAAGTAGATCAATTTCCCTCGAGATAGCCTTCGTCCATCATTTAGAAAGCTTCTTCTGAAGAGCATATAGAAGTTGGCTTGAGCCCTAGCGGACTTGTGCCAACTGACCAAGTGACAGCTGCGACAAGAGCTAGTACTTGTGTATACAGCACCGTCGCTTCCAAGTTTGTACGAACTACCAGGTTGATAAAATTAGAGATAGGAAGCTCCAAGAGTTGTAGCATTGTTGCTACAATACTGGAGCCCACCACTTTGCTGCCCTTTATTTACACTTGAAACTATGCTTTTGACCTTGGAAATGAATCCTAAGACCTAATGGAAACATAACTGCCTTGACTCTAAAAATAACATAACTAAAACCATAACTGAATGCAACATGGAAATGGGTCAACAAATGTACCTCATGAGGGAAAATTTGATTTTCTGAGAAGAAGACAACCATCAGTGGACCATTTTGGCATGACCTAGTGGAATGATCGAAAATTCAGTATGAGACACTTAAAATGAAAATGCAAAGAGCATATTTGATCCTTGATGGAAGTATGCATACACTGACACTAACATTGGCCTTATTGGGGATGGAAGCTCCTTAGAGGTGTCAAGAACACTGTAGACCAAGTTCCTAATTGATTGGGTGAAATACAGTCAAACAAATGAAAGACTGAAAACTTTTTGAAAATTTTGAAAACTGACTCGATGCAAACTGAAAACTGACTCACAACCGACTCTAAATTGACTCAAAAACCAACTAAACACTGCACAAAGCATTTAATCTTTATAGCCTTCACTTTGGGCCCCAAGCTCAAATGACATTGTACTTCAAATTTTGCAAGGAAAGCAAACTACTATATACAATGACAGTGAAACAACTTTAGCAAGCTGCATCAGAAATAATAGTGTTTCAGGAGCCTACCATTCATTGGTCCTCCTGAGCATTCTTGACCATCCATTTCCTTTAATAAAAATGCATTCTGTCCTCGATAGGCTGAGATTTTATAAGGTCCTTTCCACAGATTGTCAAAATTACCATGTTTCCCTTTTTCTTCATTTCGTGCATCCCATCGCAGCACTACATCTTCCAGCTGAAACTTTTTTGCCTTGGTTTTATGGTCATACATTTTCTTTATCTTCTCTTGCAGCTGAAAAGTGTTTTGAGAAACCTCTTCCCTTGTTTGTTGAAGGTGAATCATTTGATTGATCTAGCGCTAAATATCATCTTCTTCATTGCCGGCCTCTTGCAATAATTTCATAATCGGGACTGCAAGGGATGTAGGAAACACTGTATCAGTACCATAAACCAATTCAAAAGGTGACATACCTATTGATTTCTTACTGCTCACTCTATCGGCCCATAAAGCATTGAAAAGCTTTTGATGCCAATTCTTTTTTTTGTCTCCAACGTCTTCTTAATAATGTTTACCAAGGATTTATTTGAAGACTCAACTAGTCCATTGCCCTGCGGGTAGTATGCGTTGGAATGACCCAATGTGATGTTATATTTGTTGCAAAAATCAATCATTTTATTCAACTTAAACGCCACTTCATTATCAATAATCTTGTGAGGGCAACCAAAACGAGACAAGATATTGGACTCTAAAAACTGAATAATTACCGTGTATGTAGCTTGCCTTGTCGGAATGGCTTCGATCCATTTGGTGAAGTAATAGGTAGTTGTCAAAATCCATCTGTGCTGTGCTGATGTTGTAGGATGAATTTCTCGTAAGAAATCAAGCCCCCACTGCTGGAAAGGTGCATTGAATACAATTAGATTCAGAGGAAGAGGAAGCAGCTTCATTTTTCCCTGAAAAACTTGACATTCGTGGCAACTCATAACTGTTTTATATAAATATGAAAACAAAGATGGCCAATAATACCCCGCTCTCAAGATTTTATTAGCTGTTTTTTTCCAAAACAAGTGACCCCCACAATCTCCTCTATGAAAATCATTCATTACCTGCTGAGCTTCATTTTCAACCAAACAATTAAGAAGAACCCCTCCCGGATCTTTCCAATAGAGAGCATTGTCTAAAATGAAGAATTTGCAGACTTCAATTTTAGTGATCTACCTTTGCTTCTTGACATTCTAGGAGGAGGAGAAAGATGTTGAAGAACATATACTATATCAGAATACCAAGGTTAATTGAGAAACATCTCTGATACCTAAATGAGTGTGCCACCATCTTCGTCATATGACATTGCTGCAATAAGATTTATGTCTAGAGCATGAAGATTCGACTCAGCCATGAGTTTTTCCAAGCCTTGACCTTTGATCAGTTTCGTGGGCTTAATCTCAAGATCATACTCTAACATTGCTGTTATCCACTTACCTCTTCTTCCTTCCGGATCAGTTTGCATGAGGACATCTTTGACAGCTGCGTTGGGAACATATGCTATGGTATGCGAATGCAGAATGTAAACTTGAAAATCCTTCAATGCCTTTATAAGAGCCAAAGCTTGTTTCTAAATGATGTTATAGCGCAGAGCAACATCTCTGATAGTCCGACTGAAAAATGAAATGGGCTGCTCCACCTGATCCTTCTTTTGCATCAACACTGCAGCCAAAGTGTGCTCAGATGCAAATGAAAATATAATAAAATCATGAGTATAATCGGGACTGATCAAAATGGGGGCTATGGTCAAAGCAAGCTTTACCAAGTTGAAATATTTCATGGCATCCTCGGTCCATTTCATAGTGCTGTCCTTATTCAACATATTAGTTAACCCACACAAATGCTCAGCCAAATTTGGTATAAATCTTCATAAGAATTTCATCTTACCGTTGAAGGCTTGGATCTCCTTTTTGTTGCGTGGAAAGTCTATTTGTTGAATTGCCTCCACTCTAGAAGGATCGATGCAAATACCATCTTTGGAAATTATATGAACAAGGAGTTTACCTTCGTCCATGGAAAAAGGACTCTTCTTTTGATTTAAAGAAATCCCGAACTCCCTGCATTTCTGAAAATCAATCCTTAGGTGGTGTAAATGCTCATCATCAAAACTAGAAAATACTATCAAATCATCTAAGTAAACCACTAAGAAAACATCCTTTTCGTTAGTGAAAGATATATCCATAGCCCACTGAAAATGGCCTCGACATTGTTTAACCCAAATGGCATCTTGGCATACTGAAAAGTCCCCCATGGTGTTGTGAAAACAATTTTGTCTTGGTCTTTTTCGTGCACCAAAATCTAATTGTAACCTGAGTAGCCATCTAGTAATGAAATCCATGATAATCCAACTACTCTTTGTAGAATGTGGTCCATCTTAGGAAGAGGATAATTATCTTCCAGGGATACTTTATTTAGGTTCTGGAAATCAATGCACAACCTTATCTCCCCGGCCTTTTCGTACCGGGACCAAATTTGAAATCCAATCAGAGAATCTAATTGGAAAAATGATACCGACTTTAAACAATCTATTTACCTCTTTCTCGATGGATGGCAGCAGCTTTGGGTTGATCCTCCTCAACTTTTGTCTAAAGGGATTTTGATCCAGCTTGATAGGAATGGTGTGCTAAATGATGTTCTTGTCATATACTTTCAAATCTGAGTAATCCCACGCAAAAACATCAGAAAATTAAGAAAGCAACTTAACATACTTAACCTTTGACTCAGAAGATAATGTTTTTGATAACTTAACAAGCTTGGGCTGGTCCGCTGTCCCAATGTTTACATCTTGAACTCCTTTGTTAGTAGAACCAAGGTAAGATCATCTTGATAAAAAAACTCCTCTAAAGGTATAAGATCTCTAGGAATAACATTATCCTTCAGCTGTAAAACATCCATTTGATTTATGTCAATGTCTTGTTCATCAGAGGCACAAACATCATCAATGAAAGCATGCTTAAACTTCCCTTCATTCCGCAAAAAGGAATTAACTTCATTGTCATCCCAGAAAAATTTCCAATATCTCAAATTATCGGGAACAATAGGCCTATGTTTGACATGAATTTCAAATTTATTGCTAGAATTCATTGGAATTTAAGATTGCTCGCTGTTGTAGCAAGTGAATCAGCAATGATGTTTTGACTTCTCGGCACCACTGTCAATGTGTATTCTGGAAACATTTTCAAGATATCCAGGACTGCATTCCTATAAGCTCTCATCCGCAGATGCTTCGCTTGATATTCTCCTTTGACTTGTTTAATCACTAGCTCTGAATCACCATAAACAGAAATCCTTTTCGCACCCAGCTTCTTCAAAATATTTAGACCTATAATCAATGCCTCATACTCCACTTCATTGTTAGAGCAATCGAAAGCTAATTTATAGGAACACACTCTAACATTACTTGGAACTTTGTCTGGCTGAAAAACAGAAATTTGAATCCAAATTCTAGTACCTGCACCGTCTTTACCCAAAGCACCATCAAAGTCCATGCTCCAGAGGCTGGCTTCGTCTTCGAGATGTTGGAATTTTGATTATGTTTCGATCTTACCTTTACTGGTTGCTTCATTTTTCTGTTCTTCACTGACTTTCTGCTCCTGTGGAGACTGCTTAGAAGGAATTGCCACTTTTTTCTTCTCTTGATTAAGAACTTCTCTAAAACCCTCAGACATTTCTGGTACATCATCTACTTCTACGAGCTGAATATCTACATCATTCAATACACTATCAGTGTACAAAACAAAAGACTCTAAATGTCTATGTACAACATTTATCGGATGATTTACGGGATTCTCTTTATTAGTGATCATATATTTCATCTTCTTTTCCCGGTACAACTTCCTCAATTGACCGAAAACAGGGATTCTAGCATAAGAGAAGTCAAGTTGTAGAGTGCCTTTGAGTTTGGATCCCCACGATCTAGACAACAACATACCAAATCGAGGTGGTATATTTGCTAGTACCACGTCCATCAAGACATTCTTAGTTGGGATTTGATCTAAGGAAACCACCAAATCTTTGATGAGACCAATGTAGCAAAATCTACCAGAATCAAATGAATACAAATCATGATATTTTCGGGTGATATCCAGGCCCAGCTTTTCCATGATAGCCTTGGGCATCAAATTGTGGGAAGCTCTGAAATCAAGCATAGCATTCTGAAGAATATACTCATGCAGTCTAAGACTCAAATAAAAGGGTGAGACTTCGCTATCTTCTAGCTAACCTTCTATAGCTGGACCAAAAATAATTTCAGGGTGATCATCCTCAACATTCACCATGTCTAACAAAGGATCAATTTGCAATATTCTAGACACATGGTGTTTCTAATGGCTATTCTTAACAAGCTCGATCAAAGAATTGGACACTTTTAATTTAGCAATTTCACTTTCTAAATTAAAATATGTGACTTTTTCTACCTCTTTGACACCAATGTCCCTCTTATTTGTTTGCTCCTTCATTGCACTATCCTTTTTCTGATTGTCTTTCTCTTTTGTAGCTGTACTTGTTGATGGCTAATTTACCTTGCTAGGATTCTGATCAGCATGCTCCTTTCCTTTTTTCTGATTGTTTGAGAGATCATTCTTTGACTGAGCATCCTTCCTCTTCTGAATAGGACTGATTGGTACATCTCTGCTCCTCAAAGGATATTGTCTCTACTGTGCGCTCAAAGCATTCATGTAACCACGCTGATAATCATCAGATTCAGCCTCCAAAACAACATCATTTGCTAAGATGTAGTCCTCATCCTTTAGAGTGTCAGAACTTTCTGCATACTCCTCATCTTCGGTTAGAAATATAGGCATACCATCTACAGTGAAGAAGTGATTTGTTTCAATTACCAGATCTTCCTCCTCCTCTTCTTCCACTCCTTGAACATAATTATGCTGTAACGGGGTTCTGATTTGCTGTTGTTGTTGCGCTGGTTGTTCCGGTGCTTTTTTCTCTCTTTGCTTGATTCAGAATTGGGGCTGCTGCTGCCCTCTAAAGTTTGGGTTCCAGATCTACGTTCAGGTCTATCTGTGATGGAAAATTGGTCAACCATCCTTTCCATTGTTCTAATCAATGTATCTATTTTTACATCTAATGTAGATGCTTCTTCCTTCACAGTCACTCTTTTCTCTGATCTCATTCTTGCTCTTTTGGCCAGCAAGTTCGCTTCTATGCTCACAACATTCTTTTGCATTTCTTCTAGAGTTGTAGGATCACATTAACACAACTGATATGCCATGTCGACATCAAATCCATCTAGAAACTTAAGAAAAGCTAATCCCTCTGGTGGTTTGATAGTTGCAGGGATAGCATTGTATACTGCATTAAATCTCACACAATAGTCTTGCACACTTTCGCCAACATTTCTTTGATGTTCTCATATTCGGACAAAATCTGAAGGGGATTCTTATTCACCTCCCACCAATCTAGGAATTTCCTCTGGAGGACAAGTAGAGTATTGATAGAAGCTACTGGTAGGGCTTTGAACCATTTCTGAACTTCTCCTCCAAAACTTTGTACAAACAACCTCATCATCACATCTTCAATTTCAACTTCATGGAGGTCAAAGAAATCATTCATCTTGTCTATGTGCTATTGAGTTGTAATAGTTTGTGTGCCATCGAAGAAAGACAGTTTGGTTCGGTAATTAGGGGGCATGGCACCAAGATTTTGAGGAAAAACAAGGGGTGCATATCGGGCAGCCATAACTGGAGGTGGGGGAGGTGGTCGATTTAAAACAAGGATTGGGATATTCGGTATAATCAAAGGGGGATTAACGATAGCTTGAGTGGTGTGAACAATCTATGAAGAAGAAGGCGGAGGATGAGAGATAGTTTGAGTGGTAGTAGATGCAAAAGAAGTATTTCGAAAATCGAAATATGGTCTATGAATCTTATTTTGCACCCAAGTGTTCAAGTTTGAAGAGAGGTTCTGCAAATGATCAAGAGTGTGAATAAGATGTGACCCTGATTTATTGTGTGAAAAAAAATCTTCAACGGGGTTATGAAGAGATATAGAGGAATCAACAACTTTCTGATCAATCTAGCTTAAAGATTTACTGCGAGATAAACTTTGCTCAAAATTAATATGAAACTCAATGTCTTGCAAAGTGTCTAACCTTCCCGGGAGTGAATTAACTCAAATCCTCACTTGATTGTTCTCCAGCTAAACTAGATTTCTTCGTAGATTTCTTAGAGTTTTTCCAAATTTTATGAGGATCACTCACAATGGTTGGAGGATTCGGATTTGGATTGGATTTGGTGTACTTTCGGGAAGCTAGTATGTCTAATTTTAAAATTTAAGATATTGCTTTACAACTTTCCAATTTAGCCTATTAAATTCTAAAAATCATCATTCACAAGCTTGAGAATTCAAATAAAACATCTTATTGGGGTGATTAACTTCTGATCTTTGATTTCCCCAGTATGGTCGCCACTATGTTATCACCTGGATTGAACCTCAGGCTGAAGGAAGGCAATGCTAGGGTAACCACAAACCACGCTTAGCCCAGTAGCTAGCCCTACTAGGCCAGGAGAGGGCTATCTCTGTAAGGATCTTAGTGATTAAGAAAATGATATTACGCTAGGTATAGTAGCACAAGGTTTGATGTGATTTTGAAGGGTTTTGCTGGATCAGCAGGAGCCAAACAGTTAGGGCAAGGAAATTAGGTCAAAATTGCAGGGTGTTTAATAGGGCAAGGTAAGCACAACGCTCATCACTCTAGGGTTTGATGGGTGAGGTGATTCAAGACAGGTGAGGAGCTAGAAATATCATGTAAGCAACATGGATTCTTCCTAAACTGAAGAAAACATAGACTGTGAATATTTTCCCAAAACAGAGCATAAATATTATGGGTTCTGCCTATCAACTTGAAAACATCCACTTAAAAGCAATGAAATTATTGATGAAGTACAAAAAAAAATTTAACATATGATCATAATAGAGAAAACTAAACTGAACATCATATCACATGGATCCCAAAGAAATAGCTGCAACTTTTCATTAATCTCCTACTGAAAACTGATACAAAATGATGTCTACTCAAAGCATAAGCATCCAACTGAGTCCAACCCTTTACAATGAGAAAGAAAAGGAAGATATAGACATTAATTCAACCTCCTCCCATCCTCAGGGGTTGAATCCCTAAGATGAGGAACTAATCCATCAAAAGTTGAACAAGAAACTAGAATCTAGGCAACCTAACAACTTGCCTCTAAAAGGGAGGAAACTGATTCATTTGTCCTCAAGATAACTTTTTATCTAATGAATCTCCCTTCCAGTAAGTACTATCCATCCTATTTACATGCCTAGTCACTATTTACATCAGTAAAACATCATTCATGAGAGAAAACCCAAAATTACAGTCATGGCATAATGAAGTGAAAATTCAGCATAAAATTGTCCTATGCACAGTGCCCAAGCTCTATGCGCAACACTTTTTGCAGGACCATTTTGGAGGTCTTCTCGGTGTCCAAATTGAGATCATGATAGGTAATTGTAAATCTTGTACTATGCACTTTCAAAATATGTCTTTATTTGGCCATTTGGAGTTGATTTGACTCCTCAAAAATTGATTCTCCCAAGACTGCTTCTGTGCTTAGCACGATGGGCAGAAAGGTCATTTTTTGGGTGTTTTTTGACCTTTTGGTTGACCGGTTTTGCTCCAAAAGCTTAGAAAATTCACAGGGTGCATGTCCTCATCATTTTGAATCCAAAAATTCTAACAATTTCTATTTTGTATGCCCCTAGGAAAATTGCATCGCCAGTGGCACTATGCATAGAGCCAATTTTTCTGAGTAAAAAATTGCAAAATTCTTCAAAAAGGAAAAAATTCTCAAAACTTACTCAAAATTTGTGGATAACACCACCATCAAGTTTCTGGGTTAGCCAAGGAAGCTTCAGCAAGCAACCTAAGCCTATCACCCTCTTTTTTGCCTTTGAGTGCTTGTTTTAGCCTTGTCTTCATTTGCTTGACTCTTATGTTACAAATCTTGTTCCGGGTCCTGTAATGGCGAGCCATGTGCCTAATGATTTGATTGTCCCTGTTGGCCCTTTGTATCAACTTCTCCAAATGAAAATTGACCCTATCAAGCCAAGTTTCTCTATCCTCCTCAATCTCCTTTTCAAGTCTTTGTTTTGTAGTCAAGGTGGCTGGGGTTTCTTCCTCTTGCATTACTGATTTGCCTTTGTCACCTTGCCTCTTTGATTCGAGAAGTTCCAACTCCATGAGGACTTGTTTTTCACTTACCTTCTTGGTCTCTTGCTCAAGGTATGAAATGACATACTTAGCTCTCGCCAATTTGTCCATCAGTGCTTGGATCTGTGCATCCCTTTCCCTTATGGTTATATTTTCATTTGTTGCCTCATCTTGAGCCTCCAAGTCGACCATCTCAATGCCATGATGACTGTGTGGCTATTCTGATCCATCATGTTCCATCAAATCAAATTCCCTTTCCTCTTCATCATCGAGGCTTTCCTCCAACATCTTTTCTTTCCCTTTATGCACCTGTTGTACCTATTGTGTTGATGAAGAAGGCAAAGCCCCTTCCACAGTTTGTGGATCAAACATTTGGCTATGAGATGATGAAGAAGGCAAGGCCCCTTCCACATCAAGTGGAGTAAACACTTGCCTATCCACTGCAAACAACTTTCTAGCCCCTCTCTGATATGTTTTGTAGGTTTCTGGCTTCTCAACAACTTTAGTCTTCTCACTTCTCTTTACTTTGGCACTGCTGGAAGGCCTCTCTGCTTCTTGGGGCACTAGTGGAGGAATTTGAGGACCATTGAAGATGTCATTGGCAATAAATGTATCCTAGGTGATGTTGAGGAGGGTGAGATGATGTAGCACAATCATCTTAATCAAGGAATAATGATAGATATTATTCATCTACTAGGGGTATGGCTTTTTCTGTACAATGTAGGCCATCTTCTCAATGTTCCTGAATAAGAAATATGGGATGTTCATAATTTTCACTCTTGTTAAGTGCATAAGAAGCATAATATGATATGTGTACAATCTAGAAAATCTGCCCTCACATGTAAAATACTTCATAATGATCCTCATCATAGGGGCATACTTGTCGTCAAGGAATCTGAAAGGAAAGGTCCTCTTCTTTTCATTCCTGTACCTGGGTTTGATGTATGACTCATAGTAGTTCTCATCCAAATCTTGTGCGTTATACCATTTTTGCCCCACATTTGGAATCCTTGTAGCATCAACAATGATGGAGGATGAAATTGTAAATGTCGCCCCGGCAAGAGTTACCTTGTTATGAGGGAGATTGGCTACAAAAACCCTGGTCAGCTCAGGATGATGTTGAACTCTTTGTACCTACTCACAAAACTCATAACACCCTAGATGCTTGAAACAAGAGATAGTTATATGAGAAGCCTATAACTCTCTGATGTTTGATGGTTCCTCTTTGATAATTCTGCCTCCCTTATGTGGTTTTCTCTGATGCTGAGGTTCATCTCCCATGCTTACACTGCCACTCTTTTCCTCCTCCTCATAATATCTATCCTCTTTATCCATGTTTTTGAATTTGGAACTTTAGAAACCTTAGAGAAGGTAATCAAGAAGTGATTTATGGTGAATAGGGATAGGGGAAGGGGAGAGGAGTTTGTGCGATGTAGGATGAGATATGTATGATGTGAGAGTGAGAAGGAGGGTATTTTTTGGTAGGGACTGTTTAGTAAATAGGGGTTTAAGGATTTTGTTTTGGGGATTAGGGTATAGGGGATAGGTGTAGGGATTTTGTTTGGGGGATTAGGGTATAGGCTGTAGGTGTAGGGATTTTGTTTGGGGGATTAGGGTACAAGGGATAGGTGTAGGGATTTTGTTTGGGGGATTAAGGTATAGGGGATAGGTGGAGGGATTTGACAACAGAACGTGGGAATAAGGGATATGGTAAGCAGGGAGGGTTTTTAGACAACCTAGGGTTTGAAAATTTAAATAGCAAACAAACTTCAAAATCGTGAAATGAGTGTTGGGAGGATGGTTCAAGGAGTGTACTTACTTGCTTAGAGGCTCTAGGTAGCAAAAGAGTGATTTAAATGGTTGTTAGGGTGGTCTTGGTGTTTGCTGGCCCTATGCGGAATGCCTTTTACAGGTGCGCAGCGCTCTGGTTGTATGCGCAGCGCCATGCAAAAATGCACTGGCACACAGGCTCTATGCACAACGCTTTGTCTGTATGTGCAACACTCCCTCCTCTATGCGCAACGCCTCCAAAATCTACCTGTGCGCAATGCTTCCTGCTCTATGTGCAACTCCTCCAATATTTTCCCTGTGCGTAGTACTCCCTGCTCTATGCGCAATGTCTCCGATATTTTCCTTGTGCGCAGCGCTCCCTACTCTATGTGCAACGCCTCCACTTTGCTCAACCACCAATTAGCTTCAACTCCCTTCTATCCTTCAATTCTCTTCCTTCTCTTTGTCAAATGAATATGATGAATTGGAAAAAGGATTTTGAAATCTTATATAGAAGGTGATTTTGATTTTTCTTTAAAAATACCCACTTTATAATGTTTTTTGGAACTTTTACTTTGTCTTCAAATCTCTATTTAATTCTTTTCTTTCTTTGTCTCTTTTTAGGGGGATGATGCTTTGATTGAACTGATTTCTTTAATGGCTTTCATTACTTGCAGCAAGGAGAAATTATTGGGCAGCTTATGGGAACACTTATTACATGAAATGACTTGAATTACATCAAAAAATATGAATCAACTAAAATAATCTATTTTCATCTCAAAAACATGTTTTTGAGATGAAAATTACATCAGTGAAATAAGATTTTTGTACAAAAACCATGACTTACTACCAATCACTCTTTGTTTATTGGTCTTCCTCATACCTTTGTTGCCCTTTATTTACACTTGAAACTATGCTTTTGACCTTGGAAATGAACCCTAAGACCTAATGGAAACATAACTACCTTGACTCCTTAAATAATATCACTGAGACCATAACTGAATGCAACATGGAGATGGGTCAGCAAATGTACCTCATGAGGGAAAATATGATTTTATGAGAAGAAGACAGCCATTATTGGACCATTTTGGCATGACCTAGTGGAATGATAAAAAATTCAGTATGAGACACCTAAAATGAAAATGAAAAGAGAAGATTTGATCCCTGACGGAAGTATGCATATACTGACACTAACACATATTAATATATTATAATATTAATATTATTAAATTTAATAACTAAAGATTATTACAATATTAAATTTTTTATATTAACTCTAGATATATATGGGAGGGAAGAACAAAGACATAGAGTGATAGAGGTGGAGAAATAGGGGGAGTCACAAGGGAGAGATGGAGATAAACTGAAGGAGAGGGGAGAGGAGGAATGAAGAGAGAGAGAGAGAGGGAGAGGAGTGAGAGAGGTAGAGAAGAGTAAGAGAGGGAGAGGAGTGAGAGAGGTAGAGAAGAGTAAGAGAGGGAGAGGGAGACATAAAGATGGAGGTGGAAGAGAGAGAAGGAGAGAGGGAGGGACATAGTGAGAGGATTTGAGGTAGAGAGAGAGAGAGAGAGAGGGAGATGGGGGAAGAGAGAGGGTGGTAGGAGAGAAAGGGAGAGAGAGGAATTTGGAGAGAGGAGGAGAGAGGGAAGAAGATAATGAGAGTATTGGAGGGTAGAGAGAGAGAGAGAGAGAGGGAAGGAGATAATGAGAGTATTGGAGGGCAGAGAGAGGGAGAGAGAGAGTTGGGGGAAGATAAAGGGGGTTACGAGAGAAAGGGAGAGAGAGGAGTAGAGAGGGAGGGATACAGAAATGGAGTTAGAGGGGGAGAGAGGGAGGGAATGAAAAATACATAGAGAGTGAGAAGTGGAGAGAGAGGGAGTGACAAGGGAGAGATGGATAGAGAAATTGTATGTCTAGGGGTGAGATAATGAGACATAGAAGGAGAGATGGAGGCAAGGGGGTAGAGAAGGAGAGATAAGGAGAAAGGGAGGGATATAGTAACATAGTTGGGGAGAGAGAGAGAGAGTGATGGGGGGAGAGAGAGGATTGGAGGGCAAAGAGAGAGAGAGAGAGAGAGGGGAAGAGAGTGATGGGGGGAGATATAGGATTGTGGGGGAGAAATATAGAGAGAGACGGGAGAAGAAAGAGGAAGTAGGAGAGAGGGAGAGACATGAAGGATGAGAGAGAGGACTTGAGAGAGAGGAGGAGAGAGGGAGGGATATAGGAGGAGAGGGGGAGGGATAGAGAGATGTAGTTGGAGGGGGAGAGAGGGATGGAAGAAGAAAGACATAGAGAGTGAGAAGTGGAGAGAGAGAGGGAGTGACAAGGGAGAAATGGAGAGAGAGAGTGTATGTTTGGAGGTGATATAAAGAGACAAAGAAGGAGATATGGAGAGAAGGAGAGAGAGAGAGGCATATAGTGATAGAGTTGGAAGGTGACGAGAGAGAGAGAAGGAGGTGGGAGAGAAAGGAAGAGAGAGAGGATGTGAGGGAGTGGAGAGAGGTAGGGAAAGAGATATTGAGATGGAGAGGGAGCGAAAGGGAGGTAAGAAGAAATACATAGAGAGAGAGAGAGAGAGAGAGAGAGAGGGAGAGAGGGAGTGATAAGGAAGATGGAGAGAGAGGGAGAGAGGACAACAAGAGGGAAGAAAGATAGAAGTGGGGGAGAGGGAGAGAAGGGGAAGAGAGAGAGAGAGCGGGAAAGGAGCAGGGAGTGATAGATAAATATATTGGATAAAGAGAGTGTATGTTTTGGGGGTGATATAGAGAGATCGAGGGAGATCGAGATATACATGGAGGGCGAAGAGAAAGAAGAGAGAGATGGAGACAGGGAGGGAGGGACAAAGAGATTAATAGATATGGAGTGAGAGAGCATGTGTGTTTGGGGGCGTGAGATAAAGAGACAAAGAAGGAGAGATGGAGGGAGATATAGATATAGATGGAGGGGGGAGAGAGGGAAGAATATTTATTGCACTAGATGCATTGATTTCAGTGTAGATGATGATTTCTAATCCTATTTGATTGCTTGCACTAGATGCATTGATTTTAGTGTAGATGTTGATTTCTAATGATATTTGATTACTTGCACTGGATGCATTGATTTTAATGTATAATATTTCTAATCTTTTTGATTTCTTGCACTAGATGCATTGATTTCAGTGTGGATGGTGATTTCTAATACTATTTGATTTCTTGCACTAAATGCATTGATTTCAGTGTAGATGGTGATTTCTAATCCTATTTGATTTCTTGCACTAGATGGATTAATTTCAATGTAGATGTTTATTTCTAATTATATTTGATTTCCTGCAATAGATGCATTGATTTTAATGTAGATGATTTCTAATCCTATTTGATTGCATGCACTAAATGCATTGATTTCAATGTGGAAGGTAATTTCTAATCATATTTGATTCCTTGCACTAGATGCATTGATTTTAGTGTAGATGTTGGTTTCTAATCTTATTTGTTTGCTTGCACTAGATGCATTGATTTGAGTGCAGATGTTGATTTTTAATCCTATTTGATTACTTGCATTATATGCATTGATTTCAGTACACGTTGTTTTATAATCCTATTATATTTCTTGCATTAGATGCATTTATTTCAGTGTATATGTTGATTTCTTATTTGATGTAATTAGATGTATGGTGGTACATTAGTTTCAAAGTGATTGGATTAATAGTGTGCATTGATTTCAGTGTAAGCACAAAAAAATATTGACAATGTACATTGTTTTTTGTGTTATAGTAATTCAACCTATTAATATTGGAGAACAAGAGAGACAAGGTATGATGTTTACTACAACAACTCGAGCCAAATATTCAATGGTTTACGATTTCAACTATCCTTTTCATATAATCGATATGAAAATATGACAAAACTAACAAGGGTGGCAATAAAAATAGTAGAAGAAAATAGTTTGATATTGATCACAATGAAGACTATTTGTAATTGAATACATTTTTATTATTCACATTTTCTATCATTCAACACTATTACATTGTCACTTTGCATTCAAAATTTTTATTTCATCATTTTTCATCATTAAAGTTATTGACAATATTTATCATCTCAAAAAACTGAGGTAACTAAGAAAATTTAAAATTAAAATGACCAGATAAATCTTAGGCATATTTAGTATATTTAAAATGGTTATATTAATATTAGATGTATTTACATATTATTGATAAAATTAATCATATGTTCGATAGATTTTCCTTGGCTGCACACGACTGAAACCAACCTAGATCCATCTTAACTCCGGATCTATCAAGCGCTGAGAGGGATCAAATCTCTCGAGGTGCAAACCTTTCCTCAACTTTTGCACTCAAAAAATAGGTTTGCACCTCAAGAGATTTGATCCCTATTAGTGCTTGATAGATCCAGAGTTAAGATGGATCTAGGCTGGTTTACCTACTCCGTTGACTTGTAACTTGCTTACTCAAAACTCCTGAATGGTTATTACAAAATACTAGACCTCACACATTTTTCCATGCTTTCCTACAAATACATTATTGAGGGCCATGCGTGAACTAATATCTCAATAGAGAGGATCTATGGATTCATCAAAGGTGATATCCAAACATTTGGTTGAAGAGTCAATGAGGTATTTCAGCAGAGGGGATCTATGGATTCATCAAGCATTTGGAAGTAGATTCAACAAGGCATTTGAGTGCTGTGCAGAAGTACTTTAAGTTAAATCTTAAAAAAAAAAAAAAAACGCAAAGTTGACATATTGTAGATAGGAAATCAAACATCCTTCAATTGAGTACTAGACTGGCCTCAATTCATGATCATAGTGGTTTTCATGGTATCGAGAGAGAGGCAAAACCCAATTCAGAGTGGACTTCAATACCTAGTAGCTCCTACAAAAACAAGAAAATCAAATGCAGTTTAATATAGGACATACCTCATGTAATAATCATACTAATTTTTTTAATACCTTTCACTTTGCATAATGATTGAAATGATTTTTTCCTTATAGAAAAGTATTTTATATACTTGATTGCGCTTTGCATGCATAATTAAGGGTTTGAATATGCAATGCCGAGCTATAAAAGGATGACCATGAGGCTACTTATTATTTGTTAGTGTTATTGAGTTTTAAAATTTTGTATTTACTATTTACCTTCTACCATAATGATTTAAAGGCATGACTTATGAAAAATAATATTTAGAAGCATGATCAAGTCACTAAAAAAACATAAATGGGGTATTCCCTCATATAAGTGATACAATGCTTTGAAGTGGTTTACAATTTCTTCAAATAGCGTTGCCCATCTATATATATATATATATATATATATATATATATATATATATATATATATATATATATATATATATATATATATATATATATATATATATATATATATATATATATATAGATAATGATGTCACAATTAAATATTGATGTTTCCAACACTCCTACATTACAAATTTGTTCATTACAAGTAAACATCAAATTCGAAATAATGATTTAAGCACATCATAATTAAACCGATAGGCGTTTCCTTTATGGGCTTGGGGTGGGCAAACATTGTTCACCCCAACCAATGGGAGAGATTGATTTACGTTGTCTTCCAACTAATTATAAATTGCCATCTGGACTGCACTGTCACTTGGACTATCAACACATCCTCCCACATTCACACGACATCCTCTAAGCCAGCCTTCCACCCACATTCACATGACACCTCTCTATATTTAAGTGAGACAGGGTTCAATTTATTTAGCATGACACAACATTGCCCGTATCTATTTTTTAGCACACCATTTCCTATCTAAAGTGAGACCTCTAGACTTTGCCCATATTCACACCCATTCCCTGTTTATGTCTGAGCCATTCCCTCTTTCTATCTGAACTGGCCCTTCAATATCACATGACAACCCCTGTATGTGAAGTGAGCCTTCATATATAATATCCCAGGCAATCATCTCACATTCAATATTCACCTCCAACCTATTTGTTTTTACATTGAATAGGCATAAACAGTTTCTCCATTCAATTTTATTCAATTTTGTCTGTTGCGTTCGGTGCATTGGATGGATTTCCAGGCGCCAATATATACTAAGGGGTGACTTCTTACCTACTGTTGTTCCAACATGTAAATTTGACAACAACGGAGTTAAGGGACATCAAACTGTCCAAACTGAAGGACTTCAAGGGTTTTCTTTTAGAATACACTAGGTAAATTGTTTGTGCCAAATCGCGATGAAAATATTAATATTTGTCGAGGGTGGAGTTTGGGAGACCATTTCTAATATGGTTATAAAGCCTCTGCCTGAAACTTATGCATCAAGATTGGTTCATGGTGTGGCTTCCTGCGTATTTACCATTTGCATTTGTATTTTAGTAGTTAATATTCTCCATTTAATAGTGAATGCTACAAAATGAATGAATGAACTTCAAATTATGGCGATGCAAGTAAATACGATATATATATGCTTGAAAGTGCCACCAAGTCTACCTCATCCATACCCTGGAGTTTAAACTTAGTAATGAGAGTCTGGAGAGTTTTGGGCATTGGAATATTGTTGTTCAACCCATTGAAACTTGCAGTCCTCGAATCTCTTCTCCCTAGTGAAAATTCCCAGCCCAGAGCTCCACTATAATATTATTCATGTACAACATAACCCAAGCTATTATTAGGAGCCTTTTAAGCATTGAACATATTTTCTAGATCGTCCGGCACGTCGACCAATTGCTACACGGTTCTCAACAAAGGATTAATTGCCATTTTTGGAATGTCTTTTCTATTTTCTACGCAAATGATCTCTCTACAACCACCATCTTCAGACCTTTCAAAATAAATCCTTTCTTCTCAAACCTAGATATCATTTATCCCACCAATCCATGCTACAAGTTGTTAGGCTTGATAATGATGATTGTCTGCTCCATAATGAATCCGTGAAGAGTTCAAACAATAAGCAAATAGTAGGTCTCTTGGAATGCAAATAGATACAGTTCACACCGACGCATAGTTAGAATGCTACAAAAATCGTACCTAGGAACATTCACTAGAAAATTTGATTAATTGATCCATGACTATAACAAATGTCGTGGGAACTTAGAATTCAGTGACACCCAGAGAAGGGGAGTTGTCACATGTCCTTCGTGCCTTGTGTGTGTAAGGCATGTGGTCTATAAAAGAAATAACAAAACCGTGTCACTTTGCAATGCGGTTATGTTGGCTCAATAGGGGTTCCTTATCATTCGTCTTAGCCAATACTTTTATCCTTCATTCTCACTTCCTTCTCACGGGTCTGTGATTAAGGTGACTCTCGTATGTTGGAGCATGAGTGGCCTTATCCTGCTTATTGTTTATGGGATGCCATCACTTTTTTCAATCTAGAGCTAAAGTCCTTGCAAACACCCCCTTTGGGCATGTTATTGTCTATGGGGTACCATAAATTGTTCCAATTTAGGGCTAAAGGCCTCATAGAATCTCCCTTTGGTCGTGCGCTGCTTCGCACCCCTCATGAGCTTGGTTGTAGAAACTGACATTTTGGTGTTTCATAGGTTACTTTTGCGAACATACGATTGTTTATAAGGGCCTCTCTTGGCTGATTAGATGGGGAACTGATATCATCTACCGATATGTGTGTGCTCTAGTAAGGAGGATCGGGCTGAACAACCTAATAGGTGGGATTTCTATGAATGGGGTCAATGGAGTGGGCTTGGTGTCACTTAATAATACTAGCATTGGGACACTGAATTTTGTAACAATGGGCTAGGGTGTTCATCAACGTACTAGTCTCGTGTAGTGTGGAGAGAGACCTAGGGACAAGGGGTATAGGGGGTTGTAAGTTACATGGGTGTGGTTCCTAATAGCCTATGGTTAAAGTCAGGGAGGGGGTCCAGTGCTAATAAGTAGTCAGTGCCAACTAGTCATAGCCAAAATGTGCCAATATCTATGTATGGAGGTTATATGATAGTCAAGACCTTGCTGAATGTTGTGGAGGCCATAATTCCATAAGTTCTTTTCCTTCCAAGGCTCAAGACTTTACATGGATTTCCATTTGTTCACAATTTTTCTCTCTCTTTTTCCAACTTTTAATATGCAAACAATTGGTTATCTTATTAAATATTACTCACCCTTTGTAATGCCAACTATCAACAAAACCATGAATAGATGGAAAATTGAGTAGTCTTTGCCATCATTTAACCTATGCATGCATATTAGATACTACTGTCAATGGTCATTGTCCTGAAATCCCAATTTCAGTTGAGAAAATATTTTGAAATGTTTGTTAATAGGAAATCTACATATTAGTTGAGGCTTTCAAAGTCGCAACAAAAACTTTATTAAGTTATAGAGGTCTCTTAGCAATTTTTTCATTGTAATGGAAGTTTTATCAGGTTTTTGGGGTTTCAGAAGGTGAACTTATTGAGCTCTTACAGGTTTCAAAACATGAGTCTTCTAAAGCTTTTAAATTTTTATTAACATCTATGTTTTCCTCTTGGGGAAAGGATGAGAGTCTTATTGAGCTCTAGAGGTTTTATAGCATAATTTTTATCGTAACATAAGTTTTGCAAAGCTATTGGCCTTTTGAAAGGTGTGCTTATCAAGCATTAAGGGTTTCCAAATGAGAGTCTTATTAAGCTATAGGTTTCATGGCAATAGTTTTATCAGCACATACGTTTTATCAAGTTCTAGGGGTTATGAAAGGTGTACTTAATAAGCTCTACAAGTTTCGAAGGGATCTTATAAGGCTTTAGAATTTTTACTAAGCTCCAAGGGTTTCAAACAACATTTTTTACTTAACAGAATATGTGGATCACGGTGAGTCTTCTTAAGCTTTATGAAGTTTAATACCCAAAAAATTATTGTAACAAATGTTTGATTGACCTCTAGGGGTTTCAAAACGTGTATTTGTTAAGCTATATGGATTTTAAATGGGGAGTTGTATTGAGATTTAACTCTTGCACACAAGAATGGGGTTCTGCATTTTGAATTTGTTCACTGAGATATGTAATTCTTTAACATCTAAAATTTGCAGTGAAAATGGAGTTGATTGCCATCCCTTATTAGATGTGTAAACTAAATTTTCAATGTTTTGTTTCTTTTTTGGCCATGTTTTCATTATGTTTTGTTCTAAAGTTAGTAAAGATTTATTTTAACTATAATTTTTAATTTTTTTTATCTACGTACTATATATATGTGTGCCTTAGAGTTTTTCAAGTTGTCAAACATATTTATGGATTCCTCTAATGTTCAAATAACTGGTGTTGAACTTAGCAATTTCTTTTACTATTTCTCTTAATGTTGAATATAAATCATATTATAATATCCATCTAAGCTCCAGGGGTTTCAAACGGTGTAGTTATTAAGCTATATGGGTTTTCAATGGGGATTTGTATTGATTTTTTCCTCTCGTGCACAAGAACGAGATTTTGCGCTCTAAATTTGTTCACTGAAATATGTACTTTCGACCACTACTTTAAAGTTTCTTCTGATCTTCAGATAGCGAGTGTTAAAGTTGGCAATTTTTTTCATTGTTGCATCTAAATTAGATTATAATCTCCATATCAGTTCCCAGACTTTTGGACTAGAAAAAAACTAACATGTTCACACCACTATCGAAAGCCTCACTCAACCCTTATTAACATCATATTTCTTCGCCTAAAGAATACACATTAACTAGTAGTGTCTTGGCCTTTGGCCCTTGTTAGGAATCAATTTACACAGTGACTTTATATTTTGGATATACATTCTATTTAGAATTCATTGGCGCCCTTGATTGAGTACCAAGACAAAAGTTATACATATATGCTAAACTACACATAATATACATATGGCCTCTTTAGGAATAATTTTACATGTTCACTTCCTATTTTTCATATACATTATGTTTACAAGTCATTGATAGCCTTAACTCAGTACCAAGAAAAACATTAAACATATATGCTAAACTACACATATACGTATTCAAACAATTTTATGTGGAAGCGTGTTATTACAATTGCGGGAATAAAACCATTCTCTTTATCAAAACAAGAAATATAATAAGTAGAGAAGAATAAATGCCATTGTTTTTTGTTTAAAGTACAAGACCTAAGATACAATTTAAAATCTCAAGAGAGTTGAGATAATATTCGACCCAGATGAATAATTTTAATCAAAATCACAAGACACAAACCTATTTCGGTGGTTTTGCAACATCTCTCTTGATGTATTCTAGCAATCCATTGTCATCCAATACCGCCTCCATGTGATCCTTCCATGCGATAAAATTAGAGTTTCCTTTCGAGGCATACTCTAGTCTCAATCCATTGAAGGCCATCTTCTCAACTTTGAAGAGATCCTGCTGCACTAAAATTCAAATTCGATCCTCCTGAGAAACAACTTCGAAATTCCTGCTCCAATACCATGTAGAAATTATGGTGTATATTTACAACTGCTCATGAAATTTTAATCAAAATCACGAGACACAAGCCTAATCTATTGCTCTGCGAAATTTAATTCACAATTTAAAACAAAAATTTCAGACATGCAATAAGAAATAACACACATGCACACAATATTTTTCCCGGGGAAAGCAATTTGCTAAAAACCCCAATGCCTGCTTGCATTAATCTGATGAATAGAGATGTATTAGAATTTCTTTTCTCAACTAAGCACAAATTGCAAGTGAATAACCTATCCCTATGTTCATTGAGAAGCTCTAACCTAGACTTAGTCAATTTCTGTCTCTGCTTGAGCCCTTATTTATTTGTGCAATTCCTAATAAATTATGCCCCTATTATTTCGGAATTTCTCCAAAATGGATTGCGCAATTCCGAAGGTTGATCATATGACTGCATGCAACACTTGTACACTCAAGACTGGTCTACAACTAATGTTACGCTTCTTTGGAATCTCCACCACAACTGAGGAGCTCAAATTCTCTGCATGCACTAGTTATTCTGGGTTGATTAATCAGTTAACTGGATGATCTTTGAGTTTGAATGAAGTCCCACTGCACAATTGACCTTCCACTAATTCCTCCAACAATTGGAACTAGTTTCATTGAAAACAACTTGAGATAACTGACTTTGATTGCTACAAATTATCAATCACACATGCTTAACTAAACTCTGACTCATCCAACTCGAATTTACTAAGTAAACTAGGTGACACAATCCATGTCACAAAAGTTAATTGCATCCAAGTTGTCTGTTGATGTGTAAATCCAAGTTTTCTGAATTTAATCAAAGAAAAATCAAATTGAGAATTTCTTACTGCATTTTTCAACACTCCCTCTTAGCAAGAAATGGATTATCAACCACCCCTATCCTGCACCTATGGAACTTGAACTTCCCTCTTGACAAGGCCTTTGTCAAAATATAAACATCTTGATCCTCTATTGGAATGTACTGAAGGAAAATTATCTGCCTCTGCACATAGTCCTGTAAATGGTGATACCATATATCTATATGCTTGGATCAACCGTGAAAGAAGGGATTCTCAGAGAGCTTGACGAAAATCTGATTATCACAGTTGGATCCATCATCTGCTCAAACAATCCAACAAGTATCTTTCTCATCCAGATTGCTTCACATGCTGCTTGACTTGCAAACATGTATTTTTCTTCTACCGAGATGAGCACCATAAATATTTGCTTCATGTTGTACCAAGAAGCAATTGTGGAACCAACATTGAAAATTCCATATGATGTACTTTTTCATTCTGATGGACTCTCCACCCAATCTGCATCTATGAAGCCACACAACTTCACTCCCTCTGTCCATCTATACCATATTCCAAATTGGTTAGTGCCTCTGAGGTACTGTAAAACATGCTTATATTCCTTCCAAAATAATTTGGTTGGACTAACCATGGCTTGGCTCAACTAGTTGACTGCATAACACATATCTAGTCATGTGTTCACAAGATACATCAATAAATCTACTAACTATCAGTAAATAGTGCATCCACTTCTTCACTTGAAGTGGCATCCTCCTTCCTTGAGTTGGTCGCTAGAGGTGTCTCCATGGGCTTGCAACTCTCCATGTAGAACTATTTTAGTATCTCATATGCATACTTGCCTTGAGAGACAAACAATTCCCCATCGCCTTGCCATACTTCCAACTCGAGGAAGTAGTGCATGGGACCCATGCCCTTCATTTAAAATTCTCTTGCAAGGTCTTATAAGATTCTCATCACCAACTAAAATTAAATCATCAAGATATAAGATGATAATAAGAAATTTACCTTCTACGAAGATGTGATATAGGTTTGCATTTGCTTCACTTTTGGTGAAGCCCAAACTGGTGAGATAGCTATCTATCTTGGTGTACCAAGCATGGGGTGCTTGTTTGAGACCATACAACTATCGCTTGAGTTTGCACACATGAGACTCCCAATAAAATGTCTCAAAACCTTTTGGTTGCTCCATGTACACCTCCTCCTCAATAACCCCTTTGAAAAATGTTGTTTTTACATCCATTTGGTGGATCTTCCACCCCATCTTCACAGTTAGAGCAAGAACTGATCTAATGGATGAGTACCTTGCTACATAAGAAAAGGTATCCTTGTAGTCATTTCCCTCAACTCGAGAGTACCCCTTGGCCACAAATATTGCCTTATATTTCTTTATGATTCCATCTGCTATCTGCTTTAACTTGAAGATCCATCTCGAACCCACAACTAATTTATCTACTGGTGTTCAGACTACTACCCAAACTCTGTTCTTTACAATGGATTCATATTCCTCCACAATTTCAAAAACCCATACATGTTTCTCTAATTCTTCCTCGAAAGAGGATGGCTCAGTCTCTACAAGTTTAGTCATTAGAGCCATGTAGCTAGTGTACCGATCAAGTGACCTTCTCTACGCAAATTCGAAGGAGCACCCACATTCTCCCTCACATCCTGCACAAGTCTCTTAGCTTCCCTAGTTCTTTTTATGCCTTCTCTAGATGGTTATACTTGAGTGGATGTCTCCACTCTCTAATCCTCAATTTGTGTTTGCTCCACAACTTCCCAAGGTTCCTCATTTGGAGCTAAAATATCCTCTTCTTGTGGGATGTGAAGATCCATCTCAAGAGAGAACTACATCTCTTTCTCCTCATCAAACTTTACAACCCTTCACACAACTGTCATTATGAGGGATGGAAAATTAATACGTAGTATTTGTGGGAAGTTTTTGTGTAACCCATAAATACTCCCAATTCTGTTATCGACTCAAGCTTCTTCCTTTCTTATTTGGAGACATGGAAGTAAACAGAGGCTCCAAAAATCTTGAAGTGCGACACGTCTGACTTTCTCCCCGAGAAAGCCTCCTCCAATGTAATTCTGACTAGAATACAATGAGGACTCTGGTTCTACAAATAGATTGTTGTGTTACATGCCCTAGCCCACAAATGCAGAGGTAAGCCTTGGTTATGCAACATCACCCTCGCTGCTCCCATAATGCTATGGTTCTTTCTCTTAGCCACCCCATTCTATTGTGGGTTGTGGGGTGCTGTCAACTCTCGTTGAATGCCTTAGTTTTCACAGAAATTTTTAAATTCATTCGACATGTACTCATCTCCATTATCGCTCTTGAGAGACTTCACCTTGTCAGTTTCTTTCTAAACGAGTGCCTTGAATTCTACGAACTTGGAGAATGAATCATCTTTCCTCTGAATGAAGGAGATCAAACACTTCCATGAGAAGTCATCAATAAAAATGACATTGTGTGTGGCAATGGAAACTGCCGAGAAAGGTCTAGAGACATCATGGTGGATCATTTCTAAGGCTACATTTTCTTTGTTGTCTCGATCATGGAATGTGAATTTTGTGTACTTCCCTAAGCTACATCCTTTCTATACATCTTGCTACTCAAGTGCTCCTTTGGGGAGGCCTATTTTTATTTTCTTCCTAATCATTAGGGTTCCATGATGCAAATGGCCAAGTCTTCTATGCCAAATTTCATCTACATCATGACTCTTCACCTTCTTCGCCTTTGTGATTAATGAATCACAGTCTTCCACATCTATCTTATACAATTTCTTCACACGAAACTTGATTTGCTTCACCTTTACCCTGGCTATGTGTCTCAAGAACTGCAACAAAGATGAGATTTTTCTTTAGGCTTGGGATGAACATGGAATCCTTGAGCTTGAGAGGGGAGCCCAAATCCCTTTGAAATTTGACTGTACTAAACCTGGTCGCGTTGTAACTTCTGTCGTCCCCAAACTCAATGTGCATCTATAGGCATTTCTCCTCCAGATCATTGAAAAAATATCTACACCATATCATGTAGAATGATGCACCTGAGTCTAAGTACCACATGCTCCCTATCATTGTGTTGGCCATGAATGCAATAAGGGTAGAGTCAAGCTTGAACTGTGAAGCCAAGAATTCAGCTATCACTCCTCCTGAGGTATTCTTGTTTGCCTTTTTTGTGTGGGCACGTCGTGGCATAGTGCTTGAATTCATGAAAATGCAAGCATTTACTTTTGAAAAATATTTCTTCTTGCCCCCTTGGCTAGATTCTGGTTTGGATTGAGATTTCTTCCCTTTTCCCTTCTTTCCCTTTCCAACCAATGCAAACTTTTCTTCATCCTCACCCTTGGATGAAGTCCCATCTCTGGTATAATTCCTTATTTCATCCTGTACCAAATCGTATCATAAGCATTCCCAATTCGGTAGTTTCTCCCTCCCCTTCACCGAATCTTGGTAGCTATGCCAACTCCTAGGAAGGCTAGTAAGGGCTAGGCTTACCAAGTCATCTTATGGAAAATTAACACCAACCCCGCCAAGTTCATCACGACATTGTGTGAACTTGCTCAGGTACTAAGGAATAGTGTCATTCTTCTGCATCCTAATACTTCGAAGTTTATTCTTGAGTGCCAGATTCTTGTGGTCACTACTATTCTCGAAAAGTTCTATCAGTGCTTTCCACATTGTGAATGAAGTTTCTTTTCCGTGGAGATTTGAGAAAATGTAATCCCATACTCCCTCCAAGATTATTCTACTCGCCTTGGCTACATATTTCTTCCACTGAGCAAGGTTTGGGGTATTAGATTCTGGTGGTGTTGCAACATTTGTCTCGATGTATTCTAGCAATCCAATGTCATCCAATACCGCCTCCATGCGATCCTTCCATGCGCTAAAATTAGAGCTACCTTCCAAGGCATACACTAGCCTTAGTCCATTGAAGGACATCTTCTAAGCTCTAAAGAGTTCTTGCTGCACTGACCTTCAAATTCGATCCTCCTGAGAAACAACTTCAAAATTCTTACTTTAATGTGAATCCTGCTCTGATACCATGTAGAAATTATGGTGTATATTTGCAATTGGTCATGAAATTTTAATCAAAATCACAAGACACAAAACTAATCCACTGCTCTGTGGAAGTTAATTCACAATTTAGAATAAAACTTCCAAACATGCAATAAGAAATAACACACATGCACACAATATTTTTCTTGGGGAAAGCAATATGCTAAAAACGCCAATGCCTTCTTGCATTAATTTGATGAATAGAGATGTACTACAATTTCTTTGCTCAATTGAGCATAAACTGCAATTAAATAACCTATTTCTCTGCTCACTGAGAAGCTCTGACCTAGACTTAGTCAATTTATGCCTCTGCTTGAGCCCCTATTTATTTGTGTAATTCTTGAGAAATTAGCCCCCTATTATTTAGGAATTTCTCCAAAATGGATTGTGCAATTACCAAGGTTGATCATTTGACTGCATGCAACACCTTTACACTCAATACTAGTCTACAATTGACGTTACAATGCATTGGAATCTCCACCACAACTGGGGAACTCGAATTATCTTCATGCAATAGCTATTTTGGGTTGATTGATAAGTTAACTAGATGATCACTGAGCTTGACTGAAGTCCTACGGCACAACTGACCTTCCGCTAGTTCTTCCAATAGTTGGAACTAGTTTAACTGAAAACAACTTGAGATAATTGACTTTGATTGCTATAAATTAGAAATCACATATGCTTAACTGAACTATAACTCCTCTAAATCGAATTTACTGAGTAAATTAGGTAACAAAATCCATGCCACACAAGTTAAATACATCCAAGTTGTCTACTGATGTGTAAAATCAAATTTTCTCAATTTAATCAAGGCAAAATCAAATTGAGAATTTCTTGTTGCATTTTTCAACAAAAACAAGTAATAGAATAAGGAGAGAAGAATAAATGTCAATGCTCTTAGTTTAAAGTACAAGACCCTATATAGAATTTAAAATCTTAAGAGAGTTGAGATAATATTCAACCCATAAGATGAATACCTATGGTTCTTCTTCGGAGGTGTAAAGTTGGGCTCAAACATCTTTTTTGATGCTCATCTTGGTTCCAAAAATCCGACAAGATTTGCAACAATATTAGCATTGTCTTGGATGTGGGCCAAGTATTCAGTATTTGTCCATAATATCTTGGCCAACTACAATTTCCTATGCTTTGTGTTCAGGACAACACCCCATTTCTCAAATAAAGTCTCTCTCTTAGTGCCCGTTAGTTTCCTTTGCATTTTCTTAGTCGACATTTCTCTTTCACTCCTCAAAGCTCAAACACTGCAAAATACACAACTTATTGGTCATAAGGATTGGTGCAAACTCTTGGCAGGATTATTGAAATGTCATGCATCTTATATTATCTAAAAAAATACAAAAAAAATACTTAGTAGAGGCTGTTATAATCAAATAAATAACTGCTGAAGAAAAGTAAGGGATTTACCTAGATGCTAGAAAAGTGATTTTCTCATCATCATGAGTAGGGCTATTACCAACACCATGAAAGAAATGTTTATAACAAAATAATAGCCTATTTAAGCGCTATTCTATCTAATACAGTGATTTGGATTACTGGACAAACCAATTACTGCAGAATACACAATGCTACAGACCCACATGTATATCATGACATACATGGTCTTCTCATGTCTTTCAAACCCATGAAAGACATGTCTAAATGATGTGGGTGAGAAAATTTGGTTTGAACCATGCTGATGTGAAACAAAGAATTACAAATTACAAAAAAAGGGGGGGGAGACATATATATTCTTCACTTTCTGCCTTCCGTCTCTTCCTCACTATATGTATAAAACTCTAACCATAATGCTTATTCATAATTGTCTTTCAAGTCGTATATCCTTAAGCAATGCAAGTATGTCAACCTTGGTTCTAATAGTTTCTAAATAATAATTTAGGTGCATAGAGTTATATACTTCATGCCTCTCCTCATGGTGTTGATCTTTTGCATAGAGAGTTTAAGAGTTTTTTGAGGTTGTTGACTGGAAAAACCTATTGGAAACAACATTGTGGAAAAGTGAAAATGAGATACAATTTTCAATTTTAAAGATATTGCATATTTCCAAAGGGTTTATATTCAACAACGAAATTATTTTTAACCAAGAAATGGGATTTCTTAAATAGTCATATATAATATCTAACCTTTGCAATATATTTCAGGCACCTCTCGAAATTAGGAATTTGTAAATAGTCAGATCTGGTATCTTTTTTACCTCTTACATATGTTTGCCTAATGCCCCATATCATGATTTGTAACTTTGAAAGATTCTCATCTCCATGATTTGCAACTTTGATATATTATCTTCATCTTCTTTGAAAGATTGTAGGTCTTTCCACTTGTTTGGATGAGTAGTGTACAAATAAAAAAGAATATATTCTCCTAAGTTGCTTTTGATGGATTTAAAAGAACTTATTGCTTCTTTATTTTTCTTAACCAGTTTAACTTGTGATTTATTCTCAACTTAAAGATTCTTAAGGGTACCAATATGTGAAACAGGTTTTCCTACAAGCTCAACATCAACTTTGGCAATACATTATATAAGGTACTTTTTTGGAGGATCAGAATAGGAAGAAGGACGAGTATTGGTGGTATCCACCCCCAAGATATTCAAAATTTGTGTGAAAAATATCTCTCGCCTATGTTGGTTTTTCCACCTCTAAGTAGTGCTCCTATACTGCCTACATTGACCATGGCTAGTGTGATAGATTTGTCTTGGAAGAGGGTTTCATTTCTTGTCAGCAATATCCCTGAAAGGAAAAATATAGGTAGACTGATTAGTCTTCTCTGTTTGTTCGTATATTTAGGTTTATTTCCATCTAGACATTTTTCTAGTTGCCCCTAACCTTCTTCCACTCCTAATGTCATTAAAAAATTGGCAGCCCCTGCCTCAACATCATTATTAGAATGTCTCAACCCTTCCTATACCACACTAAAAAAAGGAAATTGTGATACTCTTATAACTATTGAATTGTCAACTAACATTTATCCTTCTTTTGCTTAGCTCCAGTAGTATGGAGGAAGGCTTTTGGCTTCTTCCGAGTTGTATTGACATATGATGTCTATTACACGATCTAATAGTTATGTTGAGTAATCAAATGGATAGAAAAAAATTACGGATGTAGTAATTAACTACATTCATGAGATTAGTTTCTGCCTTCTTTTTTATATCTACAAAATCTTCTTTTTGAGCCTCACTTTCACTTTATAGCTTGCTTGCACCCCAGTCTTGCTCAAATTATCTTCCTCATTTATATATCTTCCTTGGTTCTTCTAGAGCCTCTACATATTCTTTAGATAGTTCTTCTTTGAACGATGTTTTCCTTTCTTTCTAGACAAATTTTGGTATCTTTTGTACCTCTTACATATGTTTTCCTAAAGTCTTCATAACATGCTTTCGAACTTTAAGAGCTTCTCTTCATCTTCTCTAAAATCTTATAGTTTTTCCTAGTTGTTTGGATGGGTACTATGAAAATCAACAAGATTATATTATCCTTGATTACCTATTAATTGATTTAAATGAACTTATTGCTTCTTCATTTTTCTTAACCATTTTATGTTATGATTTCTTCTCAACTCAGAAATTATTTTGGGTGGAAATATTTCAAACAAGTGTTGTTTCATGCTCAGAATCACCTTTTGCAATGCATTTTGTAGGATAATTTTTTTTTTTAGATGGGAATAGGAAGAAAAACTAGTGGTGGTACTTTCCACCCCATAAATTTTGACTTTCTTAGTCACAAATCTGTCTTCCTTGTCTTGGTTTTTCCACCTTTAAGTGGTGGTTCTATGTTTCCTAACCTTTATAGAGGACCATGTCTTGCATAATATATTTGTCTTCAAAGAGGGTTGCAATTCTTGTCATCAATATTTCCGGAAGGACAAATATAGGTAGCGTGGTCAATCTTCTTCACCTCATCATTCTCCAACAAAGATTGTAACCAAATTCCAATGAAGAGGATGAACAAGCTAAATTTGAAAACATGCATATATCTAGCTTGACATGGTCTGACCTATCTTGAAATTCCATGAAAATTTCCTTTTATGTCATCTAACATCCTGTTGTGGCCACCAACAACCCCCCTCCTTATATAGTATTAGCAATAACACTAGGTAAGTGGGGACCCTTAGTAAAAATCCAAAAATTCAATTAAAACTCATGTATTTTACTCCTTAAGAAATCATCGCATCGCGCAAATTCTGATAGGGCATTCCCTTATGAGTAAAAAGGATAAGCTGCGAGAGTGCGAGGCAAATTCCATCGCATCACATGCATTAAGAAACGCTCATATTCGAAAACCTTAAAAAATCGCCGATAGCCGATATGCGATATCGCATATCGCAATATCACATAAAAACACATAACCATTTAACGATTATAACAATCTTGCGATAGCGTGATGCTGCGATCTGCGATCTTGCGATCGCGTGATACAGCGATCTGCGATTCTGCGATAAGCGTGATCGAGTGACCCTACGATAACACATCTTAATGAAAAATGCGATACTACGATGATGCGATGCGAATCGTAGAAACTTTCCATCGCAGATTTTCCCCGGCTCAACATTCAAGAAAAGCTGTCCATAAACCAAAAATTGGATACGCGCTTTAATGATAATTAATGAATGATACGCCAATTGTTAATGAAAGACAGTTTTGTGTTTTTCGAAGAGTCAGTTCACGTCAGGTGGCATGTTTTTGTACATCCGTAGAGCTTAGAGCTTTCTTGTCGATTTTTATTATCATTACTCTCTCCTCACGTGTGAATTGCAGGAACGAAAAACAGAAACAACATGAAGCAATGTGCAGGAAGCAATAAAGGAAAAGGGTAAAGCTCCAATGCTTGGAAACAGAGAAGAGATGCCCTGATGAGTGGATACCGCGTGTAACAGAGCCGCAAATTAGCAGAAAGCTGCTGAGCTATTCATTACAAATCTTTCATTCATAGCCATGGTTGAGTGAGTAGTTGAACAATGCTGATATCAACAGGCAGTTTAATGCTCACGGTCAGAAGCTCACGAAAGCAGTGTGTTTACAAAATTTTGAAGCTTATACACAGTGAAGGAAAAGGAGCTAAAGGCAAAAAATGCATCAGAAAGGCCCGGATCAAAGAACAGAGGCAGTTTCTGAGGCGCAATCGCTGAGAAAATTTCTCAAAAAGCAAAGTCTCTAACTGATCAGTCACTCATAAGCCCGGAAAACGTAAGAAAGCAAAGGCAGAAGCAATTTGAGGATTAACCAAGTGGAACTTGGATTATTACTGGGCATATACAATAAATCCACATAGCTAGAGGATGACTCTCAAGTATATCTTCTATTTTGCTGAAAAAATGGTGCCAGCTCTTACCATTTCTGTTTGCTTAGCTCAATCAAAAGCGGAAGACAGTCAGCCGACTCTACCTAGGAAAATATTGAATGCTCGCAACATTAAGGAGCAAATGCAGAAATAGTTAGATATTAGATTAATTTTTAGAAATAGTTTTTCTTAGAAAAAGGGCGGTCATTTAAACCATATCCTGAATCTGTGTAATTAAGTTATTTAGTTAGTAGTATTTAAACCCTTCTCATGCATTTAGGGAAGGGTCCAGAAATTTATCAAAAACTTGTCCTCAGAACATGCACTTTTGCACCCTCAGAGGAGGTTTTGGTGAATGAATGGATCAAGATTTGTTGATGTTTGCATTTGATATCTGCTACTGGTGTTGCACTTCTGTACTCTTAGTAGATGTTAGAGCAAGGAGAGATAAATCATTGTTGCTTTAAGCTTATGAGTAGGACCAGTCATAAATGGTACTTTTATCTCTTGACCATTTCTGCTTATATGTTAAAGTGATATATAGTTTTTAGTTGTTTGTGTATTATTGCATGAATGCTTGAGTTATCATTTGGCACTTTTGTACGGTGGTATCTATTTATTTATGTGTAATGTATGAATAGCATATTATGCGATATGCTGTTCACAACTAATTCGTCTAACTTTTGATGCGAAGTGGTTCATCTTAATTGATTTCCTTTCTTATAATCACTGAATGATCTTTATTACCAATTGTTATTTGAAATCTCTTTAGATCGCATAATAGAAGAATTACATCTCGGGTTAGTATAGATTTAGATGTGTTGTTTATTAGATTACAATAGCATAGAATTAGATTAAAGTTTGAATTAGAATAGCTTAGATAGGGATTGTTAGATCAGCAACATCAAATTCTACACACACACACATAGATTGGGAAACTGGTCCCATTATCCCCAGTCGGACCCACCATACCAAACGGATAAGGAGCTTCCAACCAAGGTCTGGACCGGGTGGGTATCCCCCTTGTTGTCGACCCGATTTTCGGGGCTTCAACACATCCATACAATAGTATGTGCACTTCTACCCATCTAGTAAGAAAGGAAAATGTATAATTGTTTCTATCAATCCATTCCTCTCTTCCCTCCAAACCCATCCCGCACTCAAGGAAACCCATTCCATAAAAGGAGTTATGATTTTTTATTGCTTGTTTGGATATGAAACCTTTTTCTTCTGCACATTTGAAAGTTAAACTAAATTCCATAATTGTTGTTGACTCATAACACCAGTCATACAATAGTCCATAAGACATCATAGTTGTGTAAATTATTTCCTTCTACTCTTGAATTTCCACAACTATCTTCTTCCTTCATCAGAAACATATGCCCATAAACCCATATAATCTATCTTCTTCCTTCATCAACAACATATGCCCATAAACCCATATAATCTATCTTCTTCCTCCATGAGCAGGATATGAACATAGACTCATAAAAACTAACTCTTTGTTGTTTCAAACTTCTACTATTTAGTAATTGTATGTTAATCCATAATTCAAAATTTCCCTATACCTATAAGGTTTTCTAACTCAAGCTTGTGCATGTGCTCTTTCGATGCCTATGGAAATCTTCTCATTCATGCACCTACACTTAATTCCTATGCTTGGACAACTGATACAAAACAATTCTTATGGATATACTTGTGCATATGCCCATGCTTTCATTCATACACATATAATTCATACTTAAACTTGAAAAAACAACACAAAAAACCTTGCAAATGCAAGTATAGAAGTTTAGAAACCAACCTAGATGTTCTTCACAAAATCTTTGTTGTGGAGAATGGTGCATGCTCTTGTATATTGAATATGGTGAAAGATTTGATCTCACAAGAATGGCTAGCCTATATTTTCATATAGAATATTAGAGGACTTAATCTATGAATTAAGTTAATGAGAAAAGTTTCAAGCTCTTATTTCTAACCTAGATGTTCCTCCACACACTATTTGTTATGGAGAATGCCACATGCTTTTGTATATTGAATACAATGAAAGCTTTGATCTCATAAGAATTACTAGCAAATATTTTTGTATATAATATTAGAGTATTTAATTTACGAATTAAGTTAATGAGAAAATTTTCAAACCCTTATTTCTAACCTATATGTTCCTTCACACACTCTGTGTTGTGGAGAATGCCACATGATCTTGTCTATTGAATATGGTGAGAAATTTGATCTCACGAGAATGAATAGCCTATATTTTCTTATAGAATATTAACGAATTCAATCTATGAATTAAGTTAATGAGAAAAATTACAAGGTATTTTGAATAAGGTAGAAAGTTGTAATTGACATAAATGTAAAAAAAACACAATTTCACAAACAACTAACATAATTGAAACTATGCTATCTTAGTCTACTTCGAGTCTTGGTTTTTCTCCTCCTTCTTTGACTTGCTACGCCCACTGTAGACATTACTAAGACATTCTTGTAAAAATTTTGAGGTCTCTTTGTTTGAACAATAGATGGATGTCTGCTAGGGGGCTCATTCAATTTTCAAACCCCTCATTTTTTCCCTCCAAACCTTTCTTGGAATAAAAAAAAATTGATTCCATAATAGGAACTATTTTTTATTATTTGTTTTTCTTCTTTTGAATAAGGTAGAAACTTGTATTTGACATAAAAGCAACAAGAAAAAACTTTACTACACAAAACAACTAAAATGATTGGAAACATACTACATTAGTCTACTTTGAATTTTGATTTTTGTTCTTACTCCTTTTCCCTGCTAGTACCAATGCAAAGATTGCTAATACATTCTTGCTTTAAGGCCTCTTTGCTTGAAAAATAGATCGATGTCTGCTAGGTAGATCATTTAAATTTCCAAACCCATCCTATGTTCCCTCTAAACCTTTTCTACACTCAAAGAAACTAGTTCCATCATAGGAACAATTTTTTCTTAAATTGTTTTCCCACCCATGAAACATTTTTCTTTAGCACATAAAATTTCACAAATCAAGAGGAGATTAGAATAACGATATCTTCATTAGCGGTATCACCTTCATTCTTGTCTGTTTTGTTTTTCTCATGCTTTTAGATATTCCACACTTTTCCCTTCAATTTTTGTTGTTCCTTCATGTCATTGAAGATAAAACATTTAGCCTTTTCCTTCAATTTATTACACCAACTACCTTTTTCTTATGCACTTACATTTTATATTCACTTGCAGCTCCACTCTTCAAATAACAAAGTCGTATCACAATGGTGACAACCTTGAATAACAACACACTTTCGTTGTTTCTTGCTGGTTTTAGACTACTTACCAGGAATCCTTCTTATTATTCTGGAATACCATAAAGGAATTCACTGTAGTTGGAGGTATTCTTAGGGGAGGGCAGGGGATTCATTTCATATTCCTCTCTTTCAAGGGGAGTGCCATGTAGGGGAGGGGTATTCCGAAGGTGTAAATAGGGCAAGGCAACGGTGGGTGCAAGAAAAAGTGGGCAAGGCATAGGGGTGTTGAGGCCCTTTTTAAAGGTGTGACGTACTATTATTTGCACCCAATGGCTTACGGCTCAGTGTTGCTTCAAGCTCAATATTGCCTGCACGGAGTGAGCTGCATACGAGTATAGTCAATTTCATTCCTGAGATGGCGTCAAACTCAGGAACACCATGCCTTGTTGGAACCAATGTACCGAGATGCAACCAGTCCTCCAAGTATTTTTTGTCGAGAAAATCAGGGTTGCAACCCTCTGGTACCGCCTCTCTCTTTTTGATGGAACTCACAACCATGTGGTCTTGCTTCCTTCTTCACAAAATGTACTTGCAACAGTTGGGGGCCTACAAGTGGGCTCCATTTTTCTCCTCAGAAAATGTTCCTACACATCCTTGCATCGATCTTTGTATGTTGCAAATACCCTCTTCTACCTCCCTTTTCTTCCTCTCCTTTTAAGTCCCTTTTGACATCTACTTGCATTACTAGTGTTTTTTCCCCTCTTCACTCACAACTTATCTTTCTTACAGGTCGTTTTGTGTCCTCAAACTTAAAATTCTCCACCGTGTAGCAACTCTAATTGGTGAGGCAACCCCTCTTGTTCTCTCCATTGAACAAGCACACCATGCCACCTCATCCTCATCTAATGCCTCTGACTTCCCATCAACCCCCCCAATAGTGATCCAACCTCCAACCTCCACAATTGGTACCGCTGCGGCTACAACACCTATCCCTTTCAAGGAACTCAACCCATCCAATAAATATTGGTCCATACAGGGTAGATTGCTCATGAAAACACCCCTTCATGAATACACCAATGCATGGGGCTTTTGGAAATTGCTCAGAATTGACCTTATTGGCCGTGACGACGATGAGATCCACATATCCACCTTCAATGACTTGGTGAACCCTCTTTATGCTCTCGTTCAATTTAGTCAATTCTATGTAGTCTCAAATGGAACCATAAATGTTCCAAACCCTGCTTACAATCTTCTTAATCACCCGTTCTAAATCCTTCTTTTCTCTGCATCAACCATGTCTCATTGCATACATCTCGATTAATCGATACCTTCCCATACCTTCCATTTTATGCCAATAAGTTCACTCAACATTCCAACTCTCAACTCAATTGTTGATTTTATTGGTGTTGTTAGCTTGACTTCTCCTACCTCCATCATACACAAGCCTAATGGCTCAAAGACTCCCAAAATAACTATCGCAATGTGTGGCATGTTTGGTAGCAACATCAATGTCACCTTATGGGGTGCATAATGCCATGTCAAGGGGTATGAAATTTACAACCTATGCATGGCGAGGATCATTCCAGTCCTTGTGATTAAAGGGGGATGCATCGTCAAGTTCAATGGTCTAACTATTGGAACTATCCCCACCACCTACCTTGTTATAAATATAGATTTTGTTGAAACACACAAACTCAAAAAATGGTTTCAAGAAACAAGCGTTAACTCATCCTCGTCGTCACTAAGTCAAAAACACACAGGCACATCCAACAGGTCCCTCATTAAAAAAAAATATTTGAAATTGTTGCAATGCCTCACACCAAAAAAGCTCTGTGGATTTTCCTCTATGTTACTGCTACAACAATTAACATGAAATACTTCTACCTTATTGCATTCCCCCTTAACATTGATGGGATGAAATTTGTAACAACCCTTGGTTGATTTCCTATGTAAAAAAAAAAAGGTCACATAATTGCATGAGGAGGAAATTGAAGGAAAATTGAGGAAAATTGAAGAAAATAGAGGCCTCAATGATACAAAGTATTTTGAGGATCAGTTCACACCCTTTTTCAGTTTTAGCTTGGATCTCTGCTTCTATTCTTGTAATAGCCCCCGGTTAAAAGTTCATGCAATAAAGTTAATAAAGGAAAAATAAGACCAAGGTCATGGGACACATATTCCAAGCTAAATGTTGGGAAAAGTATCTTAGTGGGAATTACTTGTTGTTTATTATGGCTAAGATAATTTGACAAAGGCATTGAAAAGGAAAAATGGCATTATTGTCATTTTATTTATGAAAATAATGGAAAAAATGAGAGAAGGAAGGTGAAAGGTCATAGGTTTCATGTGAGGAGGCAATTGAATTAAAATAGAAGAAAAATGAAGAAATTAGAGGCATCAATAATAAAAAGACATCAGTGCTTCAGTTTGGGGCCTTTTGTTAGTTTAGTTTTGGAATTAGTCTCAGAGAGGAGAAGAGCACCAAGAGTAGAAGGAAAGAAAGCAAGCAAAGGAAGTACATGAAAAGTAAAGGGAAGCAAGGATCAAGCAAGGAAAGGTTGGATCAAGTTGCTTCGGTGGGAATACTTGCAGGTAACAGGTTGCATGTATGATTTCATAGATATTTTTTGCATGCATGGTATATGCATGTGTGTATTTGGTTCATTTTCTATCATTGGCATGGTTTTTTCCAGGTTTCGATAGTGGTTTTAGCATTGCCTTGCCATTTTCGAATAACCATGGTGTGATGGGATTCATTCTTGGTTGAGCTTTGGATTGCTAGAAGGTTTTGGATCTGAGTGAGGTGGTTTCAGGAAAATCCCAAGGGTTGAGCATGGATATGGTTTTCTCAGGAAGCCCTCAACGGGTGGGTGGAGACAACAAAATTCCTCAAGGGATGGTGAATTAATTCTGAGGCATCCAAGCTCGTTTTGGTTTTGTGATCTCGAGACCGATTTGGATGAAATCATGGTAGTGTGATGGTGGAGGTGCTTTAACATATGGATTACCTTGGTTTTTTATGGATTGGCTTATCCCATGAGATCCCACATTCATGCTTGGAATATGGCACAAGGGTGATTGGCTATAAGAAAGATTTGGTTCAACCCAATCTATGGTCAGGTGGTACATGGAAGTCACTAGCTTGGTTGGATTTTTCATATGGTTAACAAGAACTAAGTTTCTCTTTTCTTTATGAGTAAATGTACTTGTTATTATGTGGCTTTAATGTTTGTTCTATCATTGTTAATTATCTAGTTATATGTTGGTTATAAGCACAATTTTATGACAGTTTTAAGTATGGATCTTATCACCTTTTAATTAACAAATGAATGGTTAATGAATGCATGATATAATTGGTATTATTACAGCTATTGTGAGAGGGTATTATTCCTTCTTGGTAAACCTCAAATAATTTTCAAATCTATATGTTCAGATATGAATTCATGACCTATAGGTTGCATGTTCACTATGTGTTTAACAGAATGACTGTCATGGTTTGACTGGGTTAGGTCAAGTCCTTGAGGAAGTTTTGTGTGAGAGGATTTGTCTCTGTGTTATTTATCATCTCTGGAATTTTCATTAAGTTATGGGTAGGGGTATGGATCCTAGCCATAAAAAGGTGGGTTAAATCTCAGAGTCGCTAGCACAAAACTGCCTGAAAAAGACTACAGTCATTGGGAAGTAGGCATGTGGGAGTGACTGGCGGGTTATAGTTAGTTGGAGGCCTTGTTATGGGAGAGAATGGGGGTCTATCTCACTAAAAATGAAAGTTATCTCAAGTGATGGACATGTGGAATGGTTGGTTAGTTCATAGGGGTTTTGTAACACCTGAGGGAAGTCAATAAGGTCTTATTTTCTATGCTCCATTTCCTCAAGGTCACCTAGGAGGTTTATTCATGTCATAGTATCCCCTCAAATCATGTTTACCCTGAGAAATTCAGTGAAAGTGGGTAGATATGAGAGGAGGTATGTTACAGAGTGGTATCAGAGTGAGTTCCATTCTATTTGGGTGATGTTTGGAATCCATTCTCTTTGGGTGCTATCTGATACCATAGAGTGGTATCAAAGCATGGTTCAAATACTTGGACTTGATGGGCTAGGTGCATGTTGTTATGCATGCATTGTCATGGTTATGGTTGTCATGCATGAGGGCATGGTATGCAGTTGGTTTTGTCATCCATGATGTTGATATATTGATATGATTATGATTATACATGTACATGCTAATGTGGAATGATTTTGCAGCAACAATAAGCCTCCCCTGAGCGTCATTGAGGTATGATTTTGACTATGGTATCTATTTGGTTATCTAACATGGTATACTTTCAGGAAGAAGAGAATCAAATATGACAAGAAAAATGGTAGACTACAATTCACATGACTCTCCCTACAAATCGGTTGGGCAACAAGGAGATGAGTATTCTCCTGATAAAGCAGATACAATGAGGAGTTTGAAGGCAAAAATAAGGAATTTCAAATTAGATATTGACAGGTTGGCTGAGGCTCAGGAAATACTTGCAAGGGCTTAGGAAAAGTATGTAGAGGTTAATGTATTCATCCTTTAGAGTTTGTCAAACTTGGAGAGACAGGGGCATTTAAGGATTAGTCAAGAGAAGGAAGAGAATACTAATGGCGCTTATGGTAGCAGGTCTCAGTGAGGATATAGGCTGGATAGAGGGGATATCGTCATAGGTGGTAGATCATTGGAGACACCTGATAGGAGGACTGGTATGTATAGGTGTCACTCCAATTCCTCATCCAAGAGACATCATTATCACTACCATCATCCTTATCGGAGTAGTGAGTACCTGCCTAAAGAATTTAAGAAAGTCGAGCCACCTACATTCGCTGGAGAGATGAAGAAGTCAGAAGATGTAGAGGAATGGTTGCTTGGGATGAAGAAATTCTTCAAAATTCATAATTACTTAGAGATATTGAAAGCCAAAATAGACACCTTCAATCTTAAAGGGAAAGCATATATCTCGTGGGAAAATGTGAAGAATGTCAGAAGCATTCAAGAAGAAGAGTTGATTTGGGATGAGTTCGAGTGACTTTTTAAGAAGAAGTACTTATCTGAGAGAGATGATGATGATAGAACTAAGAAGTTTAATGAGTTATAGATGGGTTCTATAATGGATGGTGAGTATACTAGTAGGTTCTTAAAGTTGTTGAGGTATGTGTCTTACCTCAAGGATGATAAAACAAAGATTCAAAGGTTCATTAGTGGGTTGGTAACAAAATATAAATACTAGATTGAGTTTGATGAGCCATGGTCGTTGGAGGAAGCCATTGGGAAACTGAAGCATTGCTATGACCAGTCAAAGTGTAAAGTTGAGACTATGCATGAATTGAATGGGAATGAGAAATTTAACTGGAAGTGGCCACCAAAGTGGGGAATATCTTAGGATGTAGGCGAGAAAGAAAATGTTGTTCCTTACAAGAATTTAAATGCAGTTGAGAAGAGACATAGGTCACAACTTGGAGAGCAACAAAACATAAGTGATGATAGGGGACCATTATAGTGTTGGATATGTGGCAAAGATCATCGAAAGAAGGATTTTCCATTATACCAAGGCGGTAGGCCTCAAATATAAAACGCTTAAGAGGCACAAACAATTGAGGATGTTGGACATAACATTCCTTGGATTTATGCAACTATGGACAACAAGCAGGTAAAGCACAGGTATCCATCATTGAGATGAAAGGTAAGCTCTATGGTCAAGTTGTTTATATTTTTATTGACCTTGGTCTATAATTATAGTTATGTTAATCCTGACGTGGTGGATGAGTTTGGATTGAGAAAATAAGTGTATGCAAAGTCTTGGTTGGTGTAGTTTTCTACAGGTACTAAGAAGATAGTTCATCGCTGGGTAAGATATTTTTCTTTTGAGCTGAATGGTATGCCTACATCAACACATCTAAATGTGCTTCCATTAGGGTCATATAGTAAGCTTTTGGGTATGGATTGGTTGTACCTCCATAAGACCAAAGTAGATTGCTATGACAAAGCTATTGAGTTCCTGGATGATAATGGGGAAATGATAATCTTGCAGGGAAAGAGGAATCCTACATCAATGATGATGTTTACAGCTATGCAGGCTAAGCACAATCATAGAAATGGGTGTGTACTATTTACAGTACATATTTCCAGTGACAAGGGTAAGGATGTTGAGGATGCATAAATCTTCAAGAGGTACTGTGTATTGCAGTAGTTTCAAGATGTGTTTCCATCAAAAGTTCCAAAGTTACCTCCTCACAAGGAAGTGGATTTTTTTAATGAGTTGGTACCAGGAATGACACTAACATCAAAGGCACTTTATAGGATGAGTACTCCAGAGTTTGTAGAATTGAAGTTGCAGTTGAAGGAAATGCTTGATAAGGGATACATTAGGCCAAGTGTATCACCTTGGGGTGCACCAGTGTTGTTCGTGAAGAAGAAGGATGGTACTCTCATGTTGTGCATTGATTACAGGCAGTTGAACAAGGTAACCATCAAGAACATGTATTCATTTCCTAGGATTTATGACTTATTTGACCAGTCGAAGGGAGTAGAGGTGTTCCTAAAGATTGATTTTGAGATTAGTATACCATCAGATACACATTAAAGAAGAGGACATCTACAATACTTATTTTTGGACCAGGTATGGGAATTATGAGTTTGTTGTAGTTCCTTTTGGTTTGACTAATGCTCCAATTTCTTTTATGTGCTTGATCAATAGTGTGTTGCGTCCTTATCTAGACAAGTTTGTTATTTTATTCATTGATGATATATTTTAAAAATGAGGAAGAACATGCCGAACAATTAGCAACAGTATTGAGATTGCTAAGAGAGCATCATTTGTATGCAAATCTTAGTAAGTGCAACTTCTTTCAGACAAAGTTACATTACTTGGGAGATGTTTCCAAGGAAGGCATAACAGTGGACCCGAAAAAGATAAGGACTATCATGGAGTGGGAAACTCCTAAGAATGTGGATGAGGTCAGATCATTCATGGAGCTAACATGTTATTACAAGGGGTTCATCTTAAAATTCTCACAGATTGCATATCATATTACATTATTGTAGTGAAAAGGAAATAAATTTGAATGGACCGAAGAATGTGCAACAAGTTTTGAGTAGTTGAAGTAGTTGTTGAAAAATGCTCCATTGTTAAAGATTTAATATCCATATAAAGAGCTTGTGGTGTGCACATATGCTTGCAAGAGAGGACTTGGTGGAGTCTTGATACATGAAGGATATGTGGTGTGTTATGAGTCACAAAAACTAAATAAGCACGAGAATAACTATGTGACACATGATCTTGAGTTGGAAATGATCATTAATGCATGAAGATGTGGAGGAACTATCTTCTTGGCAGGAGGTTTGTATTGATGAGTGATCACAGTGGGTTGAAGTACCTAATTGACTAGCCAAATTTGAATGTCAAGCAAGCTAGATGGTTGGATACCCTTAGTGAGTTTGACTTCGAGATCAAATACATTAAAGGAAAGGAGAACAATGTCGCAAATTCTCTTAGTAGAAGAGTACAGGTAAATCACATAGAAACTATGAGTTCATATGGGACATATTTACAGTATCGGATCTTACAGGCAAGACAACAAGATGGCAAGTACCAAAAACTTAGGCACATGTTACAATAGGGTACAAGTGATTAGGATGTGGACTATTGTCTCATAATAGATGGCTTGTTCAGATTTAGGGACATGATCTATGTGCCGGATGACAGTGAGCTCAAGAATCTTATCTTGAGGAAGTTTCATGTCAAGCCATATTCAGGTCACCCAGGATATCTGAATACATTGAGAGTGGTGAAGAAGTTATATTATTGGATGAATTTGAAGAAGGAAGTGGCAGAGTTTGTTGCTAGATTCTTGGATTTTCAGTAGGTGAAAGCTGAGTATAAGCACTCAGCTGGTTTCTTACAACCTATTCCGATTCCAGTGTGGAAATGGGAGGCCATTTCCATGAATTTCATTACTAGTTTTATGAGGAGATCGAAGCAACATGATTCCATGAAAATTTTGGTTGACAAGTTGAGCAAGGTAGCTTACTTCATTCTAGTTAAGTCTACTTATTTGGCTAGTGATGTGGCACATGTCTTCATTAGAGAGATAGTGATATTTCATGGTGTTCTGAAGAAGATTATGTGAGATAGAGATGCTAATTTCACCTCCAAGTTTTAGAAGGAGTTATTTGTAGGTTTGGGTACAAAGTTGGCCTTCAATACAACTTATCATTGGCAGACGGATGGACAAACATAGAGGGTCATTAGGATTCTAGAGGATATCCTAAGAATGTATGTCATGCATCAACAATGAAAGTGGGAGGAGTATCTTCCACTGGTTGATTTTTCTTACAACAATGGTAATCAAGAGTCGCTCGGGATGAGTTTGTTTGAGGCACTCAATGGGAGGAGTTGTAACACTTCCATCAGCTGGAGTGATCTAGTGAATAGGGTACTTATAGGACTGGACATGTTGGTCGAGATGGAACATGAAACACAGGTTATAAAGAAGAATATAAAGGTAGCACATGACATGCATAAGGGTTATGCAGACCAACATAGGGCATTTAAGGTGTTATGCCAATGCTTATTTGTATACATGAATTGTGTGCATATATAAGTTTTTAGTTTATTTAGTTAAAATGATATGTATGAAGATGAAATAATTAGAACATAAGTCTTTAACACATTAGATATAGCTCAATATCACATGCACAAGATTCACAACTTTGTTTCACCTATCGCTTCGATGCCAAATTGAGAACATAGATTGAAAATGCATTAATCCCGTACATAAAAACATGTAACTAAATTTAACAAGAAACAATTTACAATATATGGAAAATTTAGGCCTAACCAATTCCTAAAAACAAAGATAAAATAAACCTAACTATTTTGAAACTAATTCCAAAATATTCAATTTTAGTTTCAAAGTTTAATTTTACAGATTATTCTTAATTCAAGAAAAATACGAGCTTTCAATAATACCATAATTTTTTTCCTAGCTAAACTTATTTTGTTGGTATTTATTTACATGTAATAGAATTTTTATTTATTTTTTACAAAAATGACTTTTACCTATCCTTTTCCAAAAGGACATTTGTCTCTTTGTTTTTTTATTTAAATAGGCAAAAAAATTTCCCTATTTTCCTTGGTTGTTTACTGATATCTCCATTTATTATTTTAATAGAAGTTTTATTTTTTATAAAAAAAACAAGAGAACAATTGGAGTACTTTGGCATTTGCTCCACTTTACATCAGATCAGGGAACAAGGATGAACATTAGAAAAGGGGTTGTGGTGATTGCTAGTTCTCAGAATTTGAATAAAATTTTACTATCTATGTGAGAGTCGCACCCAAGGTTTTGGTATGAGCCACATTGTAAAAAGGATGTAAATATGTTGTAATATTTAAAATAACAGAAAAAAGGGGAATGAGTCTTGGGATATGGATTCCAGAACTATGGATGGAGAATTGTTGTTAGGGATGATATGGTTTATTGTGCAAATAATAAACTTGAACTTGAGGACGGGCATTAAAGGTTGGTTGGTGGATGAAGTAAAGGGACTAGGTCCTGAAATTAAATGGGTTGAGGGAAGTACTCAGGTCCATGCTTGCTTTAGATAATACAAGAAGTAAAAGAGAACATAATTTATGCATGGACTACAAGAGCAATGATGAAAAAATAATGGAGAGGCAGGAAGCTTGCCCCAAAAGAAAGGGAGGCATTCAGAAAAGAGGATATGGATAGAGGGCTAGACTTAGTTTCATTGCAAATGAAAACATAAATATTGTATGATTACTCTTTTTAATTAATGGGTTATGATGCATTGTCATTGTAATAGATATAGATAAATAGGGACTGAAAAAATTTGTTGTTGTGTATATATTTGTGATGAAATTGTGAAGGAATATTTCCCTGATTTGTATATTGATTGTGGTTATGATTGTGGATGGGTACATGTGTGATATGTTTACATGAAAAAATAAACAAGTTAATATACTAAACAATAGTAATCATAGAGTGTCTCAAGTTCAAAGTGGAGAATATTCCCATAAAAGTGTTTCCTAAATGCTTAACTGTATGATAAATATTTCAATAAATAAAGTTAAGGAGCTCAATGATCTATTGCAGTTGTAAACCATGACTAGTTAGAATAGGTGGGTTATAAGACCCTTTGTAACAATGTATAAATTTATAAGAGAGACCCTTTGTTGTCCAGTGTGGGTCAATGTTTACATCAGGGTATCTGTTTACAAAATTTTGTGTCGACAAGTGAATAGTATTTGAAAGATCAAGGGAGTGTCATACTTCCATAGGTTTTAGCCTTGCTTATACAAAAGCTTCCATTCCCGCTGCAAGGAAATTTACAATGAGGGCCATGAGGCTATGCCAATATCCAAATGCTTTGGCTACCCATGAGTAGTCTCGAGAAGCTGCTAAGAGAGTTTGTGAGGATTCTGGAACAATTGTCGTGTGGCAGGCGAGGTGGAAGCCCTCGCTAAGGTGGCGTTAGGTTTTTGATAGATACGTTATGTAGGGCCGTTGATCTAGGTGGATATTGGTGGCTACCCACCTATTCCACTTGGACCCCCACCATTGTACCATTATTTCTTTCATTTTTTTGTAAGTGTAGCACAATTTACTATTTTTGGCAGTTTTTCGGGTCCTGAACTTCCAGAGCTATTTTGAGGCCCTAAACAACGTTTATTGGAAAATGTGAAAACATGTGACTATGAATAATATTTGTAGCTGAAAGTTATAATATTCGGATAGATATTTATAACAAGGTATCATGTGCGTCAAACAAAGATTGTATGCCAAAGTTACAACACCAGGAAGTTGATGTGCCAATTTACCCCAATGGGGTCCATAATTTTGGCGCTTCATCTCCTAGGGTTAGATTTTTGGATGTTTAGGGTTTTCCATTGTTTCTCAATAATAAATAGACCTTTGAGCCTCATTGTAACACATTTCATAGGCACGTAGCCGCCACATCTCTTCTCAAAGATAAGCTACCATCGCTTGAGCTAGTTTATTTCCATTCTGTATGTAAGCATATTTAATTTCTTTGATATTAATGAAATGAAGTTTTATTTTTGTTGCTCCTTCTCAGTTTTTATTTGCATGTCCCCAATGAGGTCAAGTTATAATGAGTTAGGGCTCGAACTAGTTGAACCTTTACAAGACCAGCTTCGAAAACCTCGACGAACTCCCATGGTAGAAGAAAATAAAGATGAGGGAGCATGAGATCCCTTTAAAATATTGCTTGAAGAAGCCCTGGAGTGACAGAGGAAAACGATGATGAAATTTTTTTCCCTAATCCTTTGGTGGATGCCCACATGTGACACATATTCATCCGGTAACCACTCAGGAGGCACCATTACCTTCAAGGTACAAGAAAAATTTGACATTCCCATATTTGAAGGAAAGATAGATGCATACACCATATATAGATGGTTGAATATATTGGAAGGGTATCTTTTAGTTAATGATTTTTCTAATAGGGAAAAGATTACCTTTTCACTCCTCAAAGCCGCCCCCCATGTCAAGGATTGGTGGGAAACCTATTGTGAGAAGAAGGATGAGAGGTAACCCTCATTGTTTTCAGCTGAACTGACTTAGAACTCTTTTCTAGATGCCATCAAGGAGTAGTATTACCCTGTCAGGAAAATGAAGATAAGTACATAAAGTGGACCACACTGCGATAGGGAATGGACCAAGATGTGTCATATTTCACAAACATTTTTCATAGCCTTCGCACGAAGTTGGGTATCAAAGATTGTAAGCGGCATATGGTACTAAAGTACCACAGTTGTCTGAACAAATACATCCAAGCCAAGATGGAGTTCTTGGACATCTTCTCACTTCGTGATTCCTATCGATAAACTATCAAGGTCGAGCAAAAGTTTAAACAAAATAGGTGATACTTTTGATTTGTGAATCAAAAATGAGGGAAAGGCACACCCAAACTACAAAAAAAGGACAAATCCAAGGCAGGGTGACCCAGGACAACCCGTCGAAGCCACAAGAAAATAAAAACACCACAAAGATAAAGAAGGAAACAAGAAAGTGGTGTGAGTTCCATAAGAGCCCCACTCATAACACAAGTGGGTGTCGAGCCAAACAAACATTGGTGGCCAAGCTAAAGATTTCAGAGTCAGATGCATGTTCCGACTCTGAGTCAGAACCCGACAAGGGAAATGACAAAGGGAAGAAGAATATTGATGCAAAGCCCAATGCTATCGTTTCTACGAATAAGATCTAGAAGATTGAACTTGAAGATCGAGAGGAGGGGGAGTGTCTCTTCCACTCACAGATGTGGGTGAAGAGTTCGGCACTGCAATTCATTGTTGAAAGTGAGAGCCAAAAGAACATCATTTCAATAGATTTCATGAAGTTGTTGGGCCTACCAACCACACCACACCCATAGTTGTACAACATCGGGTGGCTTCACCAAGGTCAAGATCTTTGCGTCAGCCAGCAGTCTCACCTTCCCTACAACATCAAGCCCTTCACAGATGAGGTGTTGTGTGATGTTACTCCTCTTGAAGTTTGTGATGTATTATTAGGCCAACCATACTTGTGGAAGCGTCATGCTATGTATGAGTCGATGCCTCGCATTGTTATTATTATTTGGCAATAAGTTATACATGAAACCAGAGGTAGCCCGACCTACCATTGTCTCTTTGATCTCTGTTAAGAAATGGAGTAAGATCATCTCCCAGACAGATACATTTGTTTTCTTTCTGATTCACTCTCAAAGTAAGGGGAAGATTGTGGCCACATCCATGACCCCCAGGAAGGGTTCCTCCACGCAGCAGAAGTAGGTGGATAAGGTCATGGAAGCATACATTGACATATTCTCCTCACCCATAGGGGTACCCTTGCACTGTGAGGTCATACATTTGATCAATCTGACTCCTGAAGCACCTCTACCCAATGGGCTGCTATATTGTTGCGCCATTATAGAAAATGAAAAGATCAAGTGAACAATTTAGGAGTTGCTACAAAAAGGGCACATCCAACCAAGTTTCTCACCTTGTCTGAGCCCGATTGTACTTGTACAGAAGAATGATGGGACTTAGAAGCTCTGCATTAATTATCAGGCACTAAACAAAACCGTTGTTAGGAACACATATCAAATCCCATATATTGATGACCTTCTGGACCAACTCAAGGGGGCCAAGTATTTCAACAATATTGATATGAAGTTTGGCTATCACCAAGTTCTAATAGAGCCCACAAATGTATGGAAGACCGCCTTCAAATCTAATGAAAGCCTTTTTGAATGGTTGGTTATGCCCTTTAGGTTGACAAATTCCCCTGCTACTTTTATGAGGCTAATGGATAAAATATTGTGGCCCTTCACCAACTCATTTGTGGTTGGTTATCTGGATTACACCCTCATCTTCAAAAAGAGTTGGGAAGAACACTTGCAACACATTTGATAGGTCCTTCAAACCTTGTGGCAACATAAATTGTGTGCCAACTTGGAGAAATGTACCTTTGGCATGAGCCAGGTCCAATATTTGGATTACATCATAGATGAGAGAGGCATGCATGTGGATCCACCTAAGATCCAAGTCATTCAGGATTGGCCATCCCTGACCACTCTAACAGAGCTTTGCAACTTTTTGAGCCTTGAATTTTTATATTGGAGGTTCATATTGGGATTCTCCCTAATCACTTGGCCTTTGAGTTAGATTGCCAAGGGCGGAGTGAAAGCAAAGTTTTCCTAGTCTGAGTCCCAACAGAAGGCATTCGTTGAGTTGAAGGGTCACTTCTACTCTTGACCGGTACTCACATTTCCATACCTACAACAACCATTTGAACTTGAGACATGCCTTTGACTATGCTATTGGTGCAGTCCTTGCCCAACACGAGCATCCAATGGCCTATCATAGTGAGATAATTTCTGATACAATTCAGAAGTACCCCATCTATGATAAAGATATGTATTCCATCGTGTAGGCTTACTAACAATGGAAGCATTATATTTTGGGGAAGGAGATGATCATCCACACCAATCACTGACCTCTTCAGTTTATATAGACATAAGAGAAGTTGCAGAACGATTGCTATTAGAAGTGGTCTACATATCTGAAACAATTACACTTCAACATTAAATACAAAAAGGGAAGCACCAATCATGTTGCAGACTTCCTCAACCAGCCCCTAGTTGTAACACTAACCACTATTCTCAACTCTTGTGGCCACGAGACCTCTGGATGGCTACAACTATACAAAAATGATCCAGATTTTGCCTCCACATACCATATGCTAGTGGATGGCAAGAAAGTTCCTGATTTCCACCTCTAGGATGCATTATTATGCTACCTAGGCAACCTTTGTGCTCTTTCAAGCAAGCATGCCAAACTGATTTGGGAGGCACACTATAGTCGGGTCACAGGAAACTTTGGTGTGGAGAAAACTGTCTGTACTACAAAAGTACTTTTATTGGCCAAAGTTTCGATAGGATGTTGGGAAATATATCAGGTCCTGCATTGCCTACACCATCGCCAAACCAACCATCAAGAAGCGAGGCATGTACACTCCTCTGCCTGCTCCCAACCATCCTTGGGAATCCATCTCCATGGACTATCTATTTGGCCTCCCTTTTACCAAGCATGGTAATTACTGTGTATTTGTGGTTGTGGATATATTTTCTAAGATGACTATATTAACGGCATGTAAGAAGAGTATCAATGCAGAGGACACTACCAAACTCTTGTTTGAATGAGTCTAGGTAGATTTAGGGATCCCACAGACCATTATATCAGATTGGGATAACAGGTTCTTGATCACATGATGGTTAAGCATTTGGACACTATTGGACACCAAGCTCACCAAGTCGACGGCATTCCATCCCCAGATTGATAGCCAGATAAAGGTTGTCAACAAGATGATAGTGCACATACTTTGCATGTACAACTCCAAGTATCCATGAACCTAAGATGAGATCCTTCCCTATGTGCAACACATTTATAATAGAGCTCTCCATATCTCACCAAGTAACAATCCCTTTCAAGTGGGTTTAGGATTTCAATCGTTGTGTCCAATTGATGTTGTCATGCCTCATGTGAATACACATACAAAATCCACACATGTACCATCCAAGGATGATAAAGAAACCATATTTATTGAATGCAACTGGCACATTTTCCAACATGATCGTGACATCTTGGATAAATCTAATGCCAAGTACATGCAAAAACATAATCAACATTGGGTGCCACACAAGTTTCAGGTGGGCTACAAAGTTTGGTTGCATTTGTAGAAAGACCACCTTACCAGAACCCATCGGAAGCTCAGACCACTCCGATATGGGCCTTACACCATTAGAAAGGTTGTTGGAGAAAATTATTTTGAGCTTAGCATTCCCCCATTCCTTGGCCTGCACCCAATGTTCAATGTGGACCACCTTCAGCCATACTTTCCACCACTACTTAACTCATCAGACATTGCAGAACAACTCACACCAACATAGCTAAAACCAGACTGCATGGAACATGCCACAATTGATCATATCATGGAAAAATAGATCAATAACACTTGTGAGCAGAAGATCCAACTGTATCGGGTTGTCAAAGCTAGCCAGCTTGTGCACCAAGGCAAGTGCCTCACTAGGGATCAAGTTCAACAAAAGTTTCCCCATCTTATGGAGGCACTTAACACAATGGGGTCCATTGCATCCTTGGGGGGGGGGGGGGGGGGGCTGATTTAGGTGGATATTAGTGGCCACTTTCCCATAACACTTGGACCCCCACCATTGTACCATTCTTTCAGTTTTTGTAATTGTAGAACATTTTACTATTTTTGGCAGTTTTTCGGGTCCTGAATTTCCGGAACCGTTTTGAGGCCCTAAATGATGTTTTTTTGGAAAATGGGGAAATTTGAAATTTGATTCACATTTAAAGTTGAAAGTTATAGTCCTTAGATATATCTTTCTAGAGAGGTATTGTGCAAGTCAAACAAAGATCGTATGCCAAAGTTACGACCCCGGGAAGTTGATGTACCAATTTACCCCAATGGGGCCCATAGTTTTGGCACTTCATCTCCCAGGGTTAGGTTTTTGGATTTTTAGCGTTTTCCATTGTTTCTTAATAATAAATAGGCCTTTGAGCCTTATTGTAACATATTTCAGAGGCATGTATTCGCCACATCTCTTCTTAGAGATAAACTACCATTGCCCAAGCTAGTTTATTTCCATTCTGTATGTAAGCATATTTAAGTTCTTTGATATTAATGAAATGAAGTTTTATTTTTGTTGCTCTCCATGTTTATGTTTACATTTGTATTATGTTGCGTTCCTGTATAAGTCCGAATCAGGCGCCTTCACCGCCATGCAAGTAATTCCCTACTCGAAGGCAGGGAAGGCTCGTGTGATAGTAACTCCTCAATGTAGCTATCACCCAAGCTTAGAAGGGGTAACGCCGTGGAACATTTAAGTATGGATTCGACAGAGTGACAAGGTCCTGATGTAGATCTAGAAATTGAATGGATCCTTGAGAGAAGGCTTTTGTTGAGAGGATTAGCCCAAGGTATTTCGCAAAGTGGTAGACCCAGACTCTGGGGAAAGCGCAGATATATCCATTGAAGAATTTCCTTGGTGCAGAGCTAAAGACTCATGACCTTTCCATTCTTGAATAATAAGGATTATTGTGGAGCAAAGGGGTGAAACCCTGAACTTAAAGAAAGGATTGGATTAAGGTTTATCCTCTTGTAGTCAAGACCATAGGTGGGAAATCTTATGATTAGAGTAGCGGGATTCTATTCTTGCACGATTAGACATCAGATGTGGATTATCTATGGGGACTATGTAGCTAGGCGGATAACCCATAGATCATATGACAAAGTAATAGTTGGATAATGGCATAAGAAAAGTGGTTTCGACTGTAACTTAGTCGGAGTTTGGGAGGTTAGGCTGTATGCGCAATAGAAGGACATGCATGTGATATGCCGAACCAACTCGGTTGAAGGTTAGGTGTTGGGTAGTCACAGGGAGGTAAAGTTACAAGATTCAAAATGAATCGACCGCGGCTAGGTCGAGAAGTTAGGAGTGAGGAGCAATATGAGGTTGTGAGGTAAGAGACGTGTATGCCCCAACCATTCCCCCATTCGTTGAATTGTTGGGTCAGTGGTGGATCGTCGCGTGGGAACATGAAATTGGTGATTTCCATCCTTTGTGAGAGAGAAAAGTAACGTCCGAAATGCACGGTAGCGGATGGAAAATATTATTGGTACATATTTAAGTTATTTGAAACCAATAGATGTGTAGTTTAAGATCATAATCAAATGATATATTATTAAACAAGTTGTTACATAAATATATGTTGACAAGTCTCTTTTAGATGATAATTTGTAGGAAATGCATATGAGTTTGATTATTTTATTTTTGTTTCCTATGCATGAAAATTAACAAGATTTTTGACACAAGTAATGAGAATATTAAGAAACTTGATACTAAATTGACTAAATATAAAGAACAAATAAAGAAGACTAGATTTGGCTCTGTCCAAGAGGCTATCAAAATATGATACTATGTGCACAACGACAATTATTTTCTTGAGTCTCAGGTAAATTATTGATATCATGAGTGTATATGTTATTTGGCACTATAAAGTCTTTCTAGAATTTCAGTAACTGATTCTCAAAGCCCACATTTCTTGTCTGTTTGTCTCTATACCCATACTTAGCAATACATTTCTACATTTTTTTCCTTTGATATCAATGTGACTAAATTAGAAGATTTCTCTAGTTGCAACTGTATTCACAGCTAAATACTTGACATAGATGAATACAAGAACATAGTGAATGGCAGAGAAGTTTTTGATGAAATGTGCAAATATTGCCCCAACTCCTTGTGCTAGTTCTATGTATAAGAACTCGTTTCCTGGAACGTTGGCACACCTAGTGTTGAACTCAGGTTGAACATGAAATCAGATGTCACATTCTGCTTCATCTGATAGGAATAATTGTTTTCATGGACATAATGACACACATACATTACAAGTAACAATGTTGTAACAAAAACTAATGGAATGTACCTTCTTGGGGAAACTTATAGAACACTGTTGAAAATAATAGTAACTTCATTGGGCTATATACATCGACAAATATTATAACAAGAAATAGATGAGTCTGTTATATTATAAGCATTATCAATGTCATTAAGTGACAATTATGACTCTAAGAACCACTATGCTTGCATCCAATTTAAATAAGGAATTATTGACAGGTGGAAAGAAATCCTCCCGCAACAAGTGAGTATTTGGCGAATCAAAGTTCCATTTAGAGTTTTTTTTTTGTTTGGTATGGCCGTATAGCCCCTATAAAAAAAGGTCTGGTTTCCTATCTAAAACTAAATTTAAACTAAGAAAAACTATAATTAATTTAAGAAAAAATATGTAATATATTCTAATAATTCACAGAATATGGACAGATTCCACTACAATGATTTAACCAATCTAAAGAGTAGCAATTAAATGATTTAAATGAGCATAATACCACACAAAATATCATGAGATTTAAAATCCTAATTGCAATTGAATTCAGAAAAACGAATAGATAAGTTTTGGCTGAACATTTAAATAGAAACTTCGAAAATATTTTCAGGTTTTGATTATATTCAAACAAAGTTTTTGGTATTTTGTGAAATATGTATGCATTCACAATTTAAAGTAAACAAATAACAATTTGTATCTCATAGACGAGAGAAAATATGCCTATATTTGAATACTAGATTGCAATGGTCAACTAGTAATAACTAAATTAACAATTTTCTAATTCCTGATGATAAAAGGATGTAAATTGCAACATTTTCATAAGGAATCTTAAACATAATTATCAAATATTCATTCAAAATCAAATAACATAAGCCATAGAGCAATATTAGAGGCATTTATTAAGTGATTAAAATGATATACTAACATAAATCATATAGCTCATCAGACATTAACACTGAAAATGGTTTTCAAAAATGATGATAATTCAAAAATGATTAAAAGAATTCAAGTCTATAGTCTTCACTGATTCTCGACCCTTTGCACCAATGGATAAGGGTTTATAAATACTAAAAATAATAAAATAAGTATTGAAACAAGAAAATCAACAGATTTTATGAAAGTAAATACTTAATTCTAAAAATAAAAAATCTATGTTTGTTCAATTGATATCTGGCAGAGAAGCATGGATATTTTTCTCATCTTTAGAATCTTCGTAATTGAGACTAAGTAGCAGGTGAGGTGCATGTACTTGTATATAAGTTTCCCATTGTGAATATATCTGGTGCATTGCAGAGAAATAAATGAAAGGAAACTGATTAATGTTGAGCTGGCAACTGGAAATCAATCCTTAGACCTTTTTCTTCTTCTTCTTATATTTGACCTGACACTTGGCAATAAGCATGATTTGTTCAAAAGGCAATTGTAATTTTTTTTGGAAAGGTTCTTGTTTCCAAACATTAATGTTTTTTATTTCTACCCGGTCCTTAGCAACAAACGTAGACTATTTTAATTCTCTTGGAACTGCTTTGTTTAATGACATGGCACTTGATAGATCAAATTCTTCTATAAAGTTTGTTCTTTTTTCCCAAATTGTTAAGCATCGCTCATATGTTATTTGTATGCATGTTCTGATTTCTTTTTCCTCTTTCTCCCTACAACTTAAGGATGCAAGCATCAATCTTTTATCTATCTTAGAAACTTTTGGAATTTCATTAGATTGAAATTCCTTTTCCCAGTCAAGAATAGACAAAAAATTATTTATAATTGATTTGTCTTCTTCTACTAATGAATCAATTCTTTCATTTAAATCTGTATTTTATTGATCAATATTTTTATAGAAGTTTGATTGATTCTTCCTTGAAATTAGACAAATTTGTAAAGCTTGTTCCTTAAAAACTTGCAGTCTCTGTGTTTCTTGTTGATTCTGATTTAGTTGACCCTTAAGATATTCAATTTTTTCTTTAAAGACTGTGACCATAATCTCATAATCATTTTCTGCTTCTTACTTCCAGATGTGGGTTTGATCTTCATGTAATTTTCTCAATTCCTGAATTTCCTGTTCATATTTTGAATTTTCTTCTTTCAATTATTTATGAAAAAATTTATGTAGATTTTCCCTTTCTACAACAAACCCTTGAACTAAAGTTGAAGAATTCCTCTCCCAGTTTTCTTCATTCAACAATTATTTTTTCTTCTTTTTTTGCTCCAAAACTTTAATTTTCTGCATACTATTATCATATGAAGCTACAAGCTCATTCAAATGATATTCATTGTAATTAACAAAATCTCTTAAAGCTTGAGGGGATTCTTGAGATTTTTATTTTACATATCCTTGAGCCTGTCGACTGAATTCAGGTACAATCTCTAGAGTATCATGTTTCCTTTTCTTTATTCTTCTGACAACTAATTTTGTCTAAGTATTAAAATAATAACACGTCAAAGAAGGGATTGTATCTGAAATTGGCTCTAACTTAGAAACTGGTTTAAACAAAACTGATTCCCAAGGAATCTTAGTAGAAATGGGTGTTACTGATGCTTGAGGAGATGTCATAGATATAATATCCATCTTGTTATATGATTTTGCTTTTTCCTTATTTCCCTTGGTGGTGGTTTCACTAGATCACTGTTTTTCTTTTCGTTTATATACTTCCATTTCTTTGACTTCTCTAATTTCTGTTTTGTTTTGCTTTGTTTCCTCAAGAGAATTAATCACAACAATCTCTTGTTCAGTTGTTTTTTATTTTTATGAAGTCTTTGTGTTCCTATACTCTCCTGCTTCTCTTTCAAATATTTTATTGTTATGACTTCAACTTCTTTACCCACCACATCAAAATATTCTATTTTTTCAATTCCTACCCCTTGTTCCTTTTCAAAAAAATAGAATGGTCTAAATTGAGTTGGTTGAAATTACACTGGAAAAATTCGGTAGACTTTAATTTTTTGAATGAAAAGTTGTGATGGAGAGCCTTTTCCTTTGGGAAATTTTTGAACAAAGTTTCCATAAACTCTTGCAATTGTTGTCTTGTTTCACTATTTAAGAGATTGCCTCTTTCAACAGCTTGCTGGAAAACATCAATGTTTATAAAAATCTCATAGAAAGGGGGTTTCCGATGAATATTTTTTTTTTAATAGTTGAGTGTTATATAATGAATGTCAATGATTCCACTAGGATCATAGTCATAATGAGGTGATGCAGGCTGAACCTGCAAACCCAGAATCTTCCCCTTCTGTTCATATAAACATGCGTCTCCGCAAATGCCCAAATCAATACCTCAATAATTCATTCAAATACTCACATAAATCAACCCCAACAAACATCATACCAAAGTTTCAATCTGGATTTACAATCCAAGCTTACAAGTTTTTAGACCCAATATCAACATTCATTTTATGCAAGGGTTTTAAATTCATTTCTTTTTCCCACATCATAAGACCATGTATTTACACAACATTAACTTGAACCAGAAGAGTTATACTCCACAATCGAATTTCTGAATTTACCGTAGTTAACTTCAAAGTGATCCATATGAGCATTTCAAATGCCAAAGATCAACTCTCCTCCCATTACTATGTGCGCCCTTGCTTACTCTATGATTCTGCTTCTGGCAATTCTGTTCTATTCGATTACCTTCCTTCTGCGTTTTCAATGCGTGCCAACCACATCATTATATATAAATCTGATATACAACCAAACACTCCATACCTCTTCCACTGGATTTGTCTCAATTCTGATCCAAAAAGGCGTTCCAACAGCTCCATTCTCTTCCATCGAATCTCATTATGATTATCTGAACCTCTTCATCGTTGCTTTCTGGCTCTGCACAGAAACAGAGTTCTGCTAATTTACCACAGAATCGAAATGGTCTTTGTTCCTTCGGCTTTAATAAATTTGATTCAAGATTTGAACATCCGCTCCAATCGATTGCTCCAAGGCTATTCAACAATCTCAGCGCTCCAAACTCTGACATCCACTGATATATCAGTCGGCGGTCTCAAATCTCTATTGGTATTCACTACAAGTCTCGACCGCTTCTATAACTCCGATGCGATGCCATCGGCAATTTCACTTCGCAGATTTTAAATGTCACTGCTTCAACAGTCTACCACACCCCTCACCGTTCCGATGTGATGCGATTTGGAAATCGGAATCACTGTTTTACAGTAGTTCAATCAACGCCTTTCCTGTAGCAGCGCGATCTCCTTCGGATCGATATCACATCAGATCAATCCATAAATTTCGCATCCGGATCCGTTATAATATGGTGCGATATGATTACTTTCCCTCTCTTTGATGCGATCAGTCGGCGGACTTGATAACTTCCCAAACCAATTATAATAGTGCTGAATGCTATTCAAAACAGTTTCAATCGATACAATTCTGATTATTGCAATCGGCGATTGCAATCACTTGAATATTAACGTTGTCACGATCCAATTGATTGGAATCAGAGATCATCATTGATTTGAATGCCAAACTATTGACTGTTCAAAAGCGCTCCGATTTTATCTGAATCGCAATCCGCAAAATCGGGAAGTGTCACTTCTCATACGATGCGATATGTTTCAGATCCGATTTTGTTTTAAACCAATTTATAATCCTTTTAGCATCCGGTTCCAAGAAGAATTAACTCACAATTTCTATGTTAATGGTTTTTTTCAACTTACAAAAGGCGACAGCGCCGAGGCTGAATAAAACTCAGAATTCACACAAATTCCAATAAAAACACAAATCGAAGACCCATTTCAACAAATTCTTTGAATAACAAAGTTTAAATCCACAATACTTTTATTCGATTTGCACATTACAGTTCACACTTATAAAACCAAAACAGAGATTGACTTTTTGGCTCCTTTACGCTACAAAAAGCCCCTGTTTCACACAAAACCAAATCCTCTCTGCAAATTTGAGCTTTCGCTCCACACAAGAACCTATTCTAATCTACCTGATCTATTTTTTCCTTTTAAGCTGATTAATCTATACAAATTGAATTGAACCAATTTGGGTTCAAATCCCTTTAATCACTCAACAAAGTCCTCAAATATCTCAACAAAATCCTAAAATCACTCTTGAATCCCTAAGGATCCTCTCTCACCCAAAATTAATGAAACTAATTTCTAAATTAATATTTAGAAAAATCTCTCATCCCTTTACATCCTCCACTACATCCTCCACTGACCAAATTCTCTCATATTAAAATATAATTTAATCACTCAAAAGCCTATAAATTTAATATTTTCTCAAAAACATGAGACCCCTTAGTTTTAATAAATACAAAGAATTTTTCCGAGTCTATGCTCCTGCATCATGAGGCAAATGAAATAACCAAAATTCCTGAAGCTCTTTGGCTTCTTTGAATCTATGCCCTTTGTCTCGGATATTGATGTCACCAAACTTAATTGGAAAAGCAAGCCAATTTTTCTTTTGCAACCTACTCAAATTCTTGGCTTGCCCATAGAAAATAGATTGATTAGACACTTCTCTCAAAGGAAGTCTTTCCGAGATATATCGAGGTAGAAGGTGGGGACCAACTTCACTTCCAAAAACTCTTATGTAGGAAAATAATTCCTCAACAAACTAGTGACTTATTGATTCTAGGCCTTGTTTCAAACTTTGACTTATTCTGAGAGGTATTGTTCCAAACATGATTTCATGGAAATGAATCAAAACATAATGGAAAATATCATAAAAATGAACAATATAAACTATCAAACGAGAATTATACTGAGTACCCCTAATTTTGAGGTATCAAAAAATTATTCGATTTTGAAAAGTGTTGATTCAAAATACACCATTGTTTTTTTGGAGCACATTTTTGACACTTTAGCTTTTCTTATGTATCAATTATTAACATTTTTTTTAAAATTGGTAATGCTTTTCATGTTGATTTTGAAAAGTGTTGATGAGACATCAACCCCTTTTTTAACAAGGCTAATTTTTGACACTTCAAAATATTTAATGTATTAAGTGTGGATAATTTTTTTAAAATTTTGGTAATTTTCATGTGGATTTTGAAAAGCATCAACATTTTTTTAAGACATATTTTTGACACTTTAAATTTTCTTATATCCTAAGTATGCACATTTTTTTTTAAATTTTTATTATTCCACTATTTTTCAAGTTGTCTAATTCCCACACAAAAAATTTAAAAACATTAAAACATTGAGAAAAATAAAAACAAATAAAAGAAATAATAAGTAGATAAAAATATATATTAGAACATAACTAAATGAAAATACATGGAAAAAAAATAAATATAAAATAATATATATAAAAAAAAAAGACAAAAAAAACTAAAATCAAACATAGAAATGTAAAAAAAAAAAATAAAAAAAAATTATTAATGATAAAAATCTAAAAAAAAATATTAAAAAAAATACAAGAAAATATAAAAAAAGATAGATAATTTAGAAAAGAAAAAAAAAAACAACTTAAAATAATACAATAAATTAATAAATTGTCTGACCCAACAGGCCTACTGGGTGCAAGGCCGATTCTCGGAATCAACCCTCTACCCCTGGACTGGTTGGGCTATGGGGAACGGGCCTAGGAGGTGGAAGCCAACCCCTCTCCCCCCATCCCTGATGTCCAACGGGCCCAGTTGGGCTGTGAGATTTTCCTTTCTTATTTATTTTTTAATTTTATGTTTTATTTTTTTTTATTAAAATTTTTAACCCTTTTCAATTTTTTTTTTTTTTATATATATATATATATATATATATATTAAAGATTTTATTACATTATTATTATTATTATTATTTTTTTTTTTTTTTTTAATTTCGTTTTTTTTAGTTATCTAACATCATTTTTTTTCCGTTTTTCTTTTTCTTAAATTATGTATCTTTTGCAAATATTTTCTTGTATGTTTTTTTTAATATATTGTTTAAAATATTTATCATTTATAAGTTCATTTTGCTTTTTATTTTACATTTGTATGTTTTTTATATATATTTTCATATTTGTTTATGTTTTTTGCCATGTTTTTAATTTGTTTATATTTTAATATATCTTAATATTTATTTGTTATAATTTTTTTTTTTTTTAGTTTTTATTTTTCTCAATAATTTTATTCTTGTTTTCTTTATTTTTAGTCATGTTTTTTTTTTTTTTTTTTTTTTTTTTTTTTTTTTATGTTTTAATATATATTTTTATTTACTTGTTATTAATTTTTAAATTTTTTTGTGATTTTTTTGTTTTTTTTTTTGCAATATTTCAATTTTTATTTTCTTTTGTATTTTTCATTTTTATTTATTTATTAAGTTGTTTTATTTTATTTTTTCCCACAGGGTTTGTTTCGATCCTCGACTAGCAACCCAATCCCATTAGTGTCAATTTGATAGTTGATTTTAAAGTTTTCATTATAATGGATTGAGTTTGACCCCACAATGTGTCAATTTCATGGTCGGTCTCTAAGCTTTCATTGCAATGGGTTAGTTCGCTTACATTGTGTGCCAATTTGGTAGTTGATTTTTAATTTTTTGTTGCAATGTCTCAAGTTGTCTTAGTCTAAGATTTTAAAGATGTTTTACTTTTAGCATTTGGAAAAAAAATTACTCTTGGTATAATGAATCTTCCATTCAAGTATTCATTTAAAAAAAAATACACATGGAAAATTTTCATAATGTCATGGTTGAAATATGTTGAAAACTTAAGGTTTTCTATAGTCATTATCTTTGGTTTTAATTCCATGGTTGAAAAATTGTCAAAATTTTAAGGGTGTTTTGAGTCATGATATTTTATATTTAACACCATGGCTGAAAATTGTTGAAATTTTAAGGCTTTTCAAAGACACGATATTTTATCTTTAATGTCATGCCTGAAAATCATTGGAATTTTAAGGTTTTTCAGAGTCATGTCCTTAATGTCATTGCTAAAAAATGTTGAAAAGTTACCTTGAAAAAAAAGACGTTATTACAACAACAACACTTTTTGTTTTCACAGTGTTTTTTGTACAAAAAAAATTGGTTTATATTGAATTTTACTGTCATTTTAAAAAAATGTTGAAAATTTACCCTAAAAAAAACGTTATTCCAGCATTGACATTTTTCGTTTTCAGGCTATTTTTCATGTTTTTTGGGGGCTTTTTGGCTAGAGTTCTCGTTTCGAGTTTCCAGTTCTCATTTCATAGTTTACATTGTTAATGGTACTTAAAATTAGATTCCCATAGAACAATAACATAATTTTGAATGGGCAGCTGTTGGTCAGACGAGTATTTCCCTTTCATGAGTGGGAATGGAACTTAGGCAATAACAACATTTGTCAAATAGGCAGACATACATAAAAATATGTTTGAACCCGAGAGGAGATGATAATGACAGTTTTAATGAATCTATGATATTTTGCGACAAAATGTAAACCCAATTTAGGCGTTTCCCCTCATTCAAAATGTTATGGATTATTGGGATGCATTTAATTTTGTAATGCTCGAGACCTTGTTCCTCATATAATATGGTTAGCATTTTAATAATAAATCTAACATGCTTTTTAAAAACAGCTATGGGATATTCCTTTTTTGCTTTGAGCTTTGAAACTTATTAAGGAAGTCAACATTAAGGTGGATTTCTAGGAGACTGAGCTTGTATATAGCTGATAAGACTTCAATTTTCCAGGAGGCTATGACAATTTCTTGATGGCTTGATATTGTCTAGGTTTTAATGTTAGTGTGAGAGAAAATCCATGAAATCATAAAAAAAAAAAGTTATTACAACATCGACATTTTTCACTTTCAGGAAATTTTTCATGTTTTTTGGGGGCTTTTTGGTTAGAGTTCTTGCTTTGAGTTTACGGTTCCCATTTTATAGTTTACATTGTTAATGGTACTTAAAATTAGATTCCCATAGAATAAGAGCATAATTTTGGATGGGCAGTTGTTGGTCAGACGAGTATTTCCCTTTCATGAGTGGGAATGGAACTTAGGAAATAGCAACATTTGTCAAATAGGCAGACATAAATAAAAATATGTCTGAACCTTGGAGGAGATGATAATGACAGTTTTAATGAATCTTTGATATTTTGCGACAAAATGTTAGCCCAATTTAGGCGTTTCTCCTCATTCAAAATGTTATGGATTATTGGTATCTATTTAATTTTGCAATGCTTGGGACCTTGTTCCTCATATAATATGGTTAGCATTTTAATAATAAATATAACATGCTTCTTAAAAATAGCTATGAGATATTCCTTTTTTTCTTTGAGTTTGAAAACTTGCTCTTTTTCTCTTAACCAATGACAATACTTCGAAACTTTTTAAGGAAGTCAACATTAAGGTGGACTTCTAGGGGACTGAGCTTGTATATGGCCGATAAGACTCCAACTTTCTAGGAGGCTATGACAATTTTTTGATGGCCTGATATTGTTTAGCTTTTAATATCAGTGTGAGAAAAATCCATGAAATCATCTCATAATAGGGAAAAATTATGGCTCTAGCTACTACTTCATGTAACTTTGTTGCTCTAATTGCTTCAAATCGACTGTTCTTTGTTTTAGTAGTTCTTGTGTTTTTTAACCATCCTCTTTTCTCAAAGAATTCAAATATATCCTCCCAACTCATCGTACTTGATTTTTGTGTTTTCTAGGTTGAATATGAGATAACGAATGCATTGAAGTTGACTTGCTCTAGTAGTGGATCATCTATCTCCTTAATATTTTCCCTAATTTGCTCCATTTGTTGCTTTGTTGCTGGATATTTTCCCTTTTTTCCCATTTTATGACTTGCAAACAGTAACAAAGCATATATAAGTTTTCTTTATTTAAAATTTGAAATTGAATTCAGGAATTTCTAAATAACGTTATGCTTACATAGAATTTTTTGAAACTGATACTGTGTTTTCTTAATTCAATTCTTCTTCGAACAAGACTTAAGAGAAGAGCATGCAGTCAGAAGACCCTAAAAGCCTAATTTTTTTTAGAATTACGAGAAAATCACATTTGAACATGTTAATTAATTTCCTTGTAAACATGTTAACTGTTTTTCTTTTCGTGAATTGAGAAAGCATTATAAAATTTATTATTGACTTAACAAATAATTAATTGAATATGAAATAGAAAAAATTTAAAATCTTTATCAAAAAGTGGACTGCACACAAATCAATAAAAATAATATCTTAGTCAGGTAATCATACAGTTGGGGGGTCGAACAATCGGGAGCTTTTTTATTTTACGATTGATTTGTTGTATCCCAACTCCGACTATACCATAGTTGGGTTTTATATTTAGGTCGGGTAGTCGAGAAGTGGGGCGGTTGGGTAGCCAAATAATTGGGTGGGCTATTTATAAAAATTTTGGTAGTTGGTCGTACTTGCTAGTAGGGTGGTCGGAACGTCGGGTAACTGTGAGGCTATAATTTTATTTACAAAATATTTATGAATCTGACCTCTGAGTTAAACTTTCAAAAAAAGAAAATTTTATTTAAGGCCTTTATTTTTTATTCATTTCTTATGAACATAATAAAAGAGGTTTGTTGTAAATCTAAGAACAAATGGTGACACACTCGAATAAGTAGTTATCTCTGTCAAGTTTAAATGAATAATTTAATATTAAATGAAGTTTTTAGAAATATCTTTTAAATTATGATTTTTCACTGAGATACTTGATAAAGTGTCAATGGTACCAACAATTGGACTAGAAGTATTATTGAAGAGAATGAAACTTGTATGCAATAAGAGTCAAATAATAAATTTATTTATATTCCTTAGAATCTTGTAATTCAATCATCATATGAAATTATAAACACTAAGTTTACCATTTTAATATTGGTCAAAGTTTTATGTACTTTGCGTTATAATCATCTCTCTTTGTCAAAATTTTAAATAGCATTACTTTTTGTGAATACAAATATCCATTTGAGTTGGATTAGAAACATCGACTCGCTACTAACAAGTGTTCATAGCTCTTATGGGGTTGGTCATTTTTATTTTAAGGTAAAACTCCATGATCTTACCTTTTAGCTTATAATTGATTTTGACATTTATCATATATAGTGAAGTCATAGAAGCTGGGATTTTTAAGACACTTTCTTTGATAGTAAATACTTTGATGGATTAAAATAAACTCAAATTATGTATCATATGATTCATCTTTTTTGAGACAATTTATCTTATTTCTTCAATTAATTTGAAGATGATGGGACTTTTCTAACATAAAATAGCTAATCTATTATTTTCCATACTATTGGAAATTTAAGCAAAAGTTAAAACAACATTAAGTATTTTTGGAATTATGATATTTTAAGAATCCTTTGTCCTTTAACTTCCGCTTATTTTATAATATAAGATAATATATGGTAAAAATATTCTTCTTCAGGTATGTAACTATAGTTGTAATTCTTCAACTAAAGAGATAAATTTAAAGAAATAATATGTATAAAAATTTGAAAACAAAAATAAAAATAGAAATAGTAAAAAAATGATTTTTAAAGGAGAACAACATCCTTATTAAAATGGAATATTTACATGTGTTATTGGGAGATTTTCATTTATTAAAAATATCTTTTCAAGATTTGCCCATTTACTACGAAATGTACTAATTGACCTTCTAATGTTTGAAGAATATATGTTAATGCACCAAGCTTTGATAACATTTGAAAAGGAACTATCCAAAGATTTTGAAACTTAGAATGTTTAGCTTTCTCTTTATGACTTTTATCCCATTTGAGAACTTGTTACCAACAACAAATTCTCTGAGTTCAAGATGACTTTCCCTGGAAACAGATCATCCATATCGTTAATCTTTTACCTAATTTTCTCCATTTGTTGCGTTGCTGCTAGATATTTTTTGTTTTTTGGCATTTAATTGTTTGTGAACAATGATAAAGTATATATGTGTTTTCCTTATTTAAAATTTGAAATTGAATTCAGGAATTTGTAAAATGATATTCTGGTTATACAGAATGTTTTTAAACTACTACTATATTTCCTTAATTCAATGTTTCTTTGAACCAGACTTAAGAAAACAACATGCAGGGAGAACACTCTAAAATCTTAAAATTTTGTTTAGAAATACGAGAAAATCACAACTAAACGTGTTCATTAATTTCTCGTAAGCAGACCAATTATATATATACTATATATATATATATATATATATATATATATATATATATATATATATATATATATATATATATATATATATTTTCGTGAATCGAGAAAGCATGAGGAAATATATTATTGATTTAACAAAGAATCAATTGAACGTGAAACGAGAAAATTTGAAAATCTATATAAAAAACCACATTGCATGCAAATCAAGAAAAATAATATTTTATTGGGATGATCGTATAGTCGGGAGGTCGGGCAGTCAGGCATTTTTTTAATTTATGATAGACTTATTCTATGTTGACCTTGACTATACCATAGACAGGTGTTGTCATTAGGTCAGGCATTTGGATAGTCGGACAATCGTGTAGTCAGGCAGTCGGATAGATTATTTATAAAAAAATTCGTAGTTGGTATGACTTGCTAGTTGGGTGCTCAGAAGGTCGGGTAGTCGGGAGGTTATAATTTTATTTACAAAATATTTATGGATCTGACTTCTGACTTAAGTCTTCAAAAAGCAAAAAATTATTTAGGGTCTTTTAATTTTATTGACTTTGCGATGCATAAAAGAAAAAGGTGTTTTGTAAACTTGATAATAGGAATGAAAATTATTCTGAGAATTTTTAAATTAAATGTTTCATATCAAAAAATACCATAACATGGGTCATGGAAAGAACAAGCATTGCATTTTGATTTTGACGCAGAAACAAAACTAGCAATAACACAAATTCATTCTATCCATGTTGGGTTCATTGAATTTATGCTAATTTCTCAAGTACATATGAGAATGAAAATGGCTCATATATGCAAATCATAGCTTCAGTTCTTGTGTTCTACCTACTTACCATTAGAAATAAAGACTAGATTTGTTAATATCCATATTTTTTTTGCATTCTAGTTACTTGAAGCTAGCAATGAAGACTAGGTTTGATAATATCTAAATAATTGTTTGCATGTAACATAGTTAACGTTACCAACGAATACTGCCTTTGACAATCTCTAAAAGAATTCTTCAAGGAGCTGGAAGCATACTACATACCTGATATGCATAGAACTATTCCTCCAAGTAAAATCCAACGTTGTTTTGATTTTTTTATGAAGTAGTCAAAGCTATTTTTTGGATAGAAATCTTTGAAGACGCTTATATCATGCATGGTGATATTCTAGATTCCAATGAAGGCAATAAACAAGAACCATATCAAAATAGCAGGAGAAAATGAGTAACCAAATTTTTGGATTTTGAATCTCTAAACAGGGAATAGTATAACTAATATTGCCACAAATATCTTAGTTACCATGTTTTCCATTGTTTTTCTCTCTAGTGGCATAGATTTGAGGGTATCCTACACAATGCATAATTACAAATTCAGTAAGAGGAAATTTATGAACATTGACCAGGTACATGAAATTAAATAACATTGTTAACACTTGCCTCTTTTTCAATCAAAACTATGGAAAACGAGTAGGAAAATGGAATGTTTCCCAATGATTTGAAGATATACCCTATGTTCTTTGTTAACGAAAATTTAACAATAAGGACTCCGGTTAGGGTTGCATACATATGCTTTCTAAGTGCATGGATCCTTAGATTGAGTTTATGTTAGTCAATTTACTTCTCATTCATATTTGAATCGGAAAATACCATGTCTATAGTTGTAGTTAAATAGGATGAGAAAATACAAAGAGAGATATGGAAAAGAAGGCAAGCCTGCGATTTTTGTTATGCTAAGAGCGATCTGAGTAAAAGAGTATGGAAAAGACATGGTGGCTATAATGGTTGAAAGGAATGAATTTTCCTCCAAGCTTGTTATCCGAGACAATACAAGCTTTAACACACCAAACATAACCATGTATATATTGATTGGTATCTGACAACAAGCATTTTTCCCTTGTTCACGAAAGCATGTTGTATTTTTTATCACTCTATTACAAGAAAAATAATTAGACTTCACTACATATCAAAATAATCTCCATCCTAACCAAAACATACCTTAAAAATATTTGAGCACATGCAGGGTGCTGCTAGGTTACAATTAATGCTTACAATGTGAAGATTGCTCCTATAATTGTGTAAGAAATTAGACAGTTATAAATATTTTAATATTGATCCCAAGCAGATAGGTAGAGCTTGTAGCCATCTAGTGTACAAATCAATATATCATAATTTGTCTTGTGAAAAAAAGACCTTAGTATGAATGTAAAAAAAAAGTTCAAAAAGGAAGAGAGTAAAGCATGCTATTAATGACTTGTTGGTTTACCTAAGAAATCACATTCACATCATCTCTATTTTTATATTTTCTGGATTCAGTGACTAGGTGTGACAGCTTGTAACATTCTGTAAGTAGAACAACAATATAATACACAATGGATGAGAAAGCGAGGAGAATGGTTTTTTTTTTTTTTTTTTTTTTTTGAGTTTTAAAGCTGTGGTTCACCGACACCTTGGTCATTGGATGGCCACTACGTCCACGGAAAAATCTGGGTTGATCGACCCCGAAGGGAACCAAGCCCATGGCCAATAACTAGGCCTAACCCTAAGGGCTTCAGGGAGAATAGACCCTGTGACCTCCCAATTGGTGAGGCACTGATTTGATCAGTTGAGCTAACCCTTGGGGCTATGAGGAGAATGGGTTATTTGCAAAGGCACATGATAAAAGAAATACACAGAATAAAAAGTCAAAAATTATAGGAAAAATAACCTATGACCAAAATAATTGTCATATTAACATTGAAATATTAAAATCTGCAATGCATGGACACTAATCTTAGCTTTAATAATGACTGCATTACTAACTGCGTCATGATTATCTGGGTGCATAATACTAGCATACTAAATACTTCAAATGTCAGATCAGTGAACTCAAAGTGCATTTGTTAAAACTTCCCGAGAATATTAAATAATAGATAAGAGTTGCCTAAAAAACACATAACTCTTTATTCATAAATTTATGCTTTTATTTTCGCTCAATCACTCCATTGTTTGAAGTGTGGTCCACGTGTTTTGCATCATCATTGAGATCAATTCATTGATTAATTGATAATATTGGAGCAGGAAGAACAATTGGCTGAAGAGAAATTCTTGGCACATTCTTTGTTACACTCCATAACTCTGTTTTGAAATGCTCATTTGACATATGTTTGTTTATTCTTTCATTCATAGAAATAGCAGTTTCTCCCTCAAATTCAGGGCTAAATGAAACTGAATTAACATTGGACATAGTTCTACTATGATTAATAAATGAAGGGATAAAAGAACTTGGCTCAATGATTCATGATTTTTGCAATATTTATGAAGTAGGTGAGTCCAAATATAGAAGTTTATTGATATTTGTATCAATGATACTCATTGGCTATTGTCACAACTAAAGAATAAAGCCTAAAGTGACTTGTGATATCAAAATAAGCATTCATGTCACCAATGATTATGAGATTATTTTACAATTTTTTGAATTTATTTTTTACAATATATATGGAGTATTAAATTGCATATGTTAAATAATAAACACACAAAACAACTAAGAGAATATTGTTACGAAAAATGTTATCCTATTTAAAGAGTAAAACCTGCCATAATGTCCAAGTAAAAGTGACTATATAGGTCTATCAAAAATTAATCATAATAGTTCAAAGTTCAAAATAACTAATATATGTATTATTCATACCAATGACATTGTGCTATAAAAAATGGATGATTGAATGAAAATAGTACATATATCCTTCACCATTCACTAAAAATTCATTATCACAGGCCAAAGATTCAAAACGATGAACATATGCTATAAATAATAAGAATCGAAATATGGACAAAATATGGTTATTACTGTGGATACTCCGAAGCATAACTCAACAGAATCGAAATAGTTTGCAAAGAAAAAATAAGTGGCTACAGAAACCATGCAGACTCATTACCATTCATGGCTAGGGAAAAAGAGCAAAGAAATTATTCAGTACCATAGTTATAGCACTCAACATTACAAGAACCACAATCTCCTTAGATTATAGTTAGAATTACAATTTTTTGCGAGTTGATATGCATTATAAGAGGAAAAAAAAAAAACGTAAATGAGATGCACCTTTTGTTAATTCATTAGATCATAATTTTGAAATTATATATAACTGCAATCAAACACTATATAGCTTAGAAAAGGAAAAGTTGTGTACAAGAAAGCTAACCAACAAAAGTATACAACATGAAAAAAACACTCGTGCAAATATAAAAATATTTTTTCTGGAAGATTTGATATATGCCAACAAAAAAAGAGAACACACATGTCTGAATGCTCCTATAGAGAATTTTTTTGAATGCTCTTTTTTATTTTTATTTTTTCTGTTGTTCCTTAACACAACACAACTTCAGAAATTTCCAGAAAATGAGAATTCAAGTTAATATTGGAGGAGTGCAAATCGAAACATGGGAATATATATAATATGGTATAATATTTTTTTGTAATTACACTATGTTGTTGTGCAATTGAGATATTATGGTCCTAAGAACAAAATGATGCACTGGTTTGGCAGAAATTTTGGAAAGAACAAGTGGCTGCAGAGACTATGGACATTCGTCACCATTTATGCCTAAAAAGCAACAAGAAAATTTTCATTGAGCGCCATAGTCGAAGCATCTAGCATCAATAAAACCAAAATCTCCTTAGATTATAATTAAACTTGCAAATTTTTTTATTGAGTTGAAATGCATTTTAAGAGGAGATATAAAAACTAGAAAACATAAATGAGAAACAAATTGAGGGATAAATTTTCAATTGTATATAATTGCAATGCAATACTACATAGCTCAGAAAAGGAAAACAAGAAAGTTAACCATCAAATGAACACAGCATGAAAAACAATTATACAAATAGGAAAATAAGGAAGATTTGATAAATGGGAAAATAAAAGGAGAACACATATATCTCAATTATCCTGTGGTGTCTTATTTTAATAGATAACATTTCATTGAGAAACTACAGAAATCAAGATATTGATACACATGCAACTCTTTACTTCCTTTTTTTCCTAACACAACACAATTCCAAAATTCACAGCAAATGAAAATTCAACTTAATATTCCAACAATAGAGAGGAAAATACATGAATATATATAATATGGTATAACAAGTATTTTGGAGCTACATTATGTCATTGTGGAATCGATATATTATGTTTTTATTAACAAAACGATGGCATAATCTGGCAAAATTTTTGATGTAACTGAATTATATTGCATAATGTGAATTTGAGTCCCTATTTTCATTTCCAACAAGAAAATATGTTTGATTCAAAATTTATAGGAAAAGGAGAACAAGAACTAGCTATAAAATAAAAATAAAAAAATCTTGATTCAGATTTTTTTAGCAAATATCAACAAGATAGTGAATAAGATGTTTTTTGTATTTTGCAATTGTGGAACCCGCAATAAAAGAAAAACCATACATTATTGTTGGCACAATGATTTCTGAATTATGAGTTGGTGAAATGCAGGAAGTAAAAATGGTAAGAGGAAGAATATCGTAATTGTCAAAATGTATAATATTGATGCACAAAGAAAGAATTATTCTGTTGGTCACAACTCTTTTATCTCAACAATAATGTTGTTAACTGTTAAAGTGAAAAGACCTCGAATACAATTTTTTCTTGTATTGAAAAATATAGATAATATGCTTTGCATGTATTTCTTGAAGCTTGTCTCATCAATAACTGGGCAATGTTCTTTTAGCTACAAAAATTGCAACATACAATTAATTTTGCAGCCATCTATTTCCAGTGTGCATTCAACATTGTGCTCATAATTAAATGTTGTGACATGTTTACAGACTGTGCATTTAGTTGTGTTTTGATGAACAAGTTGTTTTCATTTACTGCAAATTCGCTGAAAAGGAGGCGAGAAAACATTTTTGGGTTTCATTACTGGTGAGCTCCAGTATTGTAGCAATAATGCTACAACTCCTGGGGCTTCCTGTCTCTTAATTTTATCAACCCGGTAGTTCGTACAAACTTGGAAGCGGCGGTGCTATATGCACAAGTACTAGCTCTTGTCGCAGTTGTCACTTGGTCAGCTGGCACAAGTCCGCTAGGGCTCAAGCCAACTTCTATAGGCTCACAGAAGAAGCTTGCTAATTGATGGACGAAAGCTAATCTCAAAGGAAAGCTACTTTACTTGACAAAAATGAACGGAAAGCAAATCAAAGCATGTAAACCTAGGAAACCCTAATTTGACTAGTCTAACCTCTACAATGCAAAGAATGTAAATGCAACTTCTACCAATGCTGTCATTACCTCTAATAAGTGAAAATGCATGGATTTAAACTACTTGCATCATGAAAGTTATGTTTTTGTATTTTTCCTTTAAGTATGTGGAATGATGGTGATCTTGTGCTAACTAGGGTCTGGTTGTGCAGATGGGATGGAAAAGGAAGGAAAGCGTGGGATAGGTTGGGGAGGCTAGGAGAGGTCCCTAGGGATCCTTGGCATCCATCCACAGAGGTTCCTCGCATTCAGATGCTCAGCAACCGAGAGAGTGGCCTCCTACAGGATGGCTGTGGAGGATCCTACAGGATACTCTGTTTTCTACAGGATAGTCCTGTAGGTCTTCTACAGGATGTTCTGTAATTCTTCTACAGGATGTTTTCGAATTGGATTTTTGAGGATGGATGGTTGATGGAAGATGCATGGATGGTTATAGGGGTAGGATGGGGGTCTGAAGTGACCTAGGAACTGATGGATGGAGTGATGAGATGATATGTGGAAGGCTGATTTGGCTTTAAGGTAGTTGAGGCAACAATGGAGAAGAAGGTAAGGTTACTTTGGCAAAAGAGAAGATGGGAGATGAGCGAACAGACTTGGTGATGGAGGAGCTGATCTGAACGAGGCTCAGATGAACGAGGAGGTGATGAAGGTGATAGAGATGCCCTACACAATGCTTATTCAAACAAATCAATGAATTCTTGCAAACAAACCAAGTCCTAGCTAACTCAATCCAACGGTTAATGAATGAATAAACAACAGCCTTGTTTGAAAAGAGAACCATATACATCACATGAGAAAGAACATGCCAAAAGATCTAAATGCATACAAACTCCTACCAATCTATTATAAACATGAGAAGCTACTTGAACCATCAAAAGAAACCTAAGTAACAAAGCACGAATTAAATCTAAAGAGCAGATTTTATTTCAAGAACGCAGCAAGGACACATCAATATAAACAAGGGAGGTACTGGGCGCTTGAGATGGGCCCAACCCCAAGAACTACAGCCTCCCAAGAGAGAGTTAGAGCTGGTGCAAAGCTGGATCCATCTTTATTAATCAAGAAATGAAAAGTACATCAAAATTGTCCATAAGGAGAGCTTGAGAATGAGCTGAAAGCAAAGCTAATCCATGGCCTAAAAATCGAACTACAAGCTAGCTAACTAATGGCTAAAACAAAATGACTAACTAGCTACAAAAATGACTACCAACTAGCTACCAAAAATGACCAACCACTAGCTAACCAAAATGAGGCCCCAATCCTTCTTATTTATACAATTTGAGGACCCAACAGTCCTCCTAAAAGTTAGGGACTTGGCTGCCCAAGACTTAGAGTTAACAGCAGTCCAACTTGACTTGCTTGGCTGCCCTTGTGCTCATTGATTTGGTGGCCTTTGAACTCCGAGCTGATGGTGGAGAATTCGAGGTAAGGGGCCATAAATGAGGGGGACACCTTCCTACAAATCCTCTAGCTTGTTCTCCCACGAATTTGGCTGCCAAGTGCTCATTAAGACCTTCAAATTTGTCTCCAAGTTGACCAACAAGGCTACACAAAGCACCCATTAGACTTGTTGGCATAATGACTAACCAAATTCACTCTATTAACATAAAAATAATCAAAAACATGCAATAAACAAATGAGAATGGTGGACTAAGCCAAATTAGGAGGTTGAATGAGCCCAAATAATTGTACATTTTTGGGGCTCATCATCACCCCCCTACTGAAAGTGTTGCTCATCCTCTGAGCAACCAAATCTCTCCTCATCTGATGGCCCTGATGGACTCCTTGTCATGCCAAGCTTCTGAAGTGATGTCCTCTTCTCTGTTATGAAACCATGCTTCTTTGCTTCTTCCCACTACTTGATCCTTTCCCTAAAGAATTCTCAGCTTGGGTATGATTGTGCAAGTATATTCAATCTGATGGCGGAAATGGTGGTGAAAGGAGATGAAACCAGTGGAGGATAGAAGAAAAGAGTGGTTGCATGCCTCCTCAACAGACTTCAAGCTTCAAATCCCTCTCCAAAATTGATTCTGCCCTGCCAAAAGGCTTCTACAGGAAAGTCCTGTAGCTTCCTGTAGAAGGTTGAACCGTGACTAAATTGTGCCCGAACCTTGAAAGAAATAAGTGTTCATAGAGGGGATGGCTGTGCTTGGGGTGGCCAACACATGTGCTACCTCCTTAGCTAAAATCTCGGCCGATTTCTCCTTTTGCTGCCCTTTTTTCAAACTTTCCTGTAGAAACTGTTCGCTGGCTTCTACAGGAAAGTCCTGTAGTGGCTTTTTCTGTCTTCCTGTAGAAACAGACAACACCATTATATTATGCTCGGCTGTGGGTGATTTTCCTTTCAGCTTGGCTATGGCTATCCTAGACTCAAGCTTGTAATATCCCATCCCGAGGTAGAGCACAAACCAGTTCGGGATAGAGCACATAACCACAATCAAAACTACTCAAGAATCTGCTAAGTGGGGAACGATAAAACCTCATCTTGCTGCAATCAGTCCATACTGTAATTCCTTGGCCCTATTTGCAAGACTTGTCAGCTTCAGTGTTTTACTCTCTGTAGATATGTGAGGAACTGCTATCATTAGCCATCCTTATTGCAGTAGACACCCAAGGATTTTTAGCTTTGTTGGCCTGCTTGCCTGCTTGTATACAGAAGTGGATTTTTGGGATTTCCTTAGAGAGAGCGCAGAGCTATGCCTCTGTTATGCACACAGTATATAAAATTCACGATTTTCTGCAAGTGAGCCTTAACAGTGGCTCAATTATGAATCAACCCCTAGAGAAAATCCCGCATACAACAACAATTCTCATGCAGCGATAAGAAAATGACTTGTAATTTCATGAACAGACTTTTATTCACAATTTCCTACCCCTTCAACACGTCAACTCCACCGGCTTTTTAATCAATTGCATGGGAGAATTATGTTCAGGTCTACCTCATTAAGAATCGCCACCCCTGACATGAACAGTGCAAGCTCTTCGTAGGCTGGGTTTCTTGTAAAACAACTTCCTGTAGAAAAACGCCTGTAGAGTATGATTCGGCCTTTGAGTGAGCCCGCTGCACTAGAGAATTTTGAAAAGAGGTAGGAAACTCAGCGGAGGAAGATAGATTAAGCCGATGGTGGAAGCAGAGGATGTATTCTTTGAGTGAACACGATGCAAGTGCAAGTTGACTAACGGTCTTTGGATTTCAGTCGAGCGCTCAGTGATGTCCGCGTGATTTTTGGAGTGAGGTGGCAGAGACGTGTGCTGGCCCATGCAACTGTTGTCTCCACTGCAGTTTTAACTATTGGTTCTCTGCTGTTAATCTCTTACCATCAAACACGCTGAAGTTTAACTGTTCATTACTGCCCGTTTTTAATTTCCTCCCTGAGATGGCTGAGTGCACGTGTCTCATTCACCCACCAAGTGCTGTTGAACTGGATGAGGGTGGCCAGTTAGCTAGCCACCGATTTGTCTAAATCCAACCATCTCATTGTTCACGCAGATTTCGAATTACATTCATGCAACAGAGGAATAAGGTTAAGTCACGTACCTGCAAGTCGTGCGTGGTTGCTTTGTGAAGCGTCTTGCTGCATGCATGTGTTGATCTTCATTTGCTGCATGTATGGTAGCTTGATTGATGATTTATGGCTGTTTTCTCTTGTGCAGGTGCCCTCTGGACGGATGCATGCAACAAACGTTCATTTCCACGTTCAGATTTGCACATTCAAGCTGTTGTTGCTGCATCTTCGCCAAACTAGAACTTCTTTTTGCCATTTCTCCCAAACGGCCAACCGGATTGAGCTGAAACTTGGTGGGCATGTTCCTACCATCATTATGCATATCCCATAGCAAATTCGTGATCAATGGATGCACGGATTTCGAGAAAAATGGAAAATGGCTGAAGAATTCAGAGGTCGATTTCTCGGAAACCGTGCATCGAAATCGGCTGAAACTGCTTGGGTAGGCTACTATCACCCACGTGCATCTCCCCATGAAACAGGTTTTGAAACGGATGCACGGTTATGGAGGAAATGCAAAAATGGCTGATGGTGATGGAGGCTGATTCCTTGGAAACCATGCACCGGAATTGCATGAAACTGCTCAGGCATGTTGTCATCGACCTTGTACAATCCCCCATAGAAAGGTTTGTCAAATGGATGCATGGTTCTCAAGTTATGGCAAAAACAAATTTTGCTCTATGTGTTTTTGGCTTCAAGGCATTTTGCATGTGCTTGCATGGGATGACAAAATGAATTTTGGTTGTGATGCAGGTATGGAGATGATGGAGGATGAGTTGGAAGACGGCAGGAGGACTCTTGACCCTTTGAGGAAGCTACCATGCTTGCAAAACCACTTTTGAAATGCATGCCTAGTTTCCCACAATTTCTACAGGAAGATCCTGTAGAAGCACAATGAGAGGCACAAGGAGGTGGAAAAAGTGATGGATGAAGGCAAGGGATGGACACACAAGTGCTTGTAGGCCTAATCAATAGATTCCCACCATTAGATTCACTTTTGAAATTGTATTTGGCTCGTCCAAAGGTTCTACAGGATGTTTCCTGTAGAAATATAGAGCATCCTGTAGAAAACACAGTTTTGAGGAAAGAAGCATAATGACATGAAAAGAATGATGGAAAAGGGGTGAGGAGTGGAAACATAGATGAGTGTAGGCCTCATGGACATATTCCAAGCCTTCAGGTCCTCTTTGGAGATCAATTTGGCTTTTTTGTAAGCTTCCTGTAGAAGATACGAAACTTCCTGTAGAAGGCACAAAAACTCCTTTGTCTTTGATTTGAGTGCTCCTCCTATCATGACACGTCCTCCTTTAACCTGCAATGTCATTGCTGCAACATGAAATGGAGATTAGCTTTATTTCTCTTTTTCTTTTTCTCTTTTTTTTTTTTGAAAAACAACTAGGGCGCCTCATGGAGGTTTTCACCCTAATTGCCTGCCTTGGGCGCCTCCAAGGGAGGTTTTCACCCAAAGATCTTATTCTCTTTTCTCTTTTTTTTTTCAACCCATTGACCGCCTCATGGAGGTTTTCAATCAATGAGCCAATCTAAGGCGCCTCCAAGGAGGTTTTCACCTTAGATTTCTATTTTCCTTTTTTTCATTTTTTCCTTTTTCTTTTTTTTTCTCTTTTTTCTTTTTTCTTTTTTTTTTCCTATCCTACCCTACTTGAAAAACAAAATCATTTTCAAGTATAAGAATACTTCCAATGGAGCCATGTGCACATCGAGATTAGAGACAAGATGATGTAAAGGCTCGGAATGCATGCTTTGACAACTATCCAATTTTCAGAGACAACATGATCTGACTTTGAAAGTACAAAACATAGCTGAGGAGGAGAGTACTGCTGCAACTTAGTGACTGTCTGGAACCATGTCTCAATATAGCTTTGATATCCTTGGTCCCTTTGCTGATCTGGATCATTCTTCATGTCACTTTCTATCATGACCTTCTGATCTTCCTCTTTTTGCTGATCTTTCTCTTGAGTACATGGAGGATTTGATGGTGACCATGAGGAAGCTTTCTCGATCTCTGATTTTGATCTCTTTTCTTCATCAAGTGCAGCCCATGGTTCTTTGATCTCCTCTTTTGAATCTTCTTTTGCTTTTGGTCCTTCAATGCTTTCAAGATGATCTCTTTTTTGCATTACTTTTCCTAAGCTTTGGTGAACATCATTGAGCTCACGAGGAATCATTTGCACATGTTGTGCCTCAGATTTGCAATTGGGTTGAGCTGCTCCATTGCATGGTTTTGGAAATGGAGGTACGGGTAGCTGAGTGGAGGTGTGAAATTGAGATGGAGATGGATGGCATTGTGGTTGGGTAGGCATTTGGGGTTGCCTTGGTGGAGGAGGAGGCGATGGTTGTGGATGAGCAGGTGGTGGAGAAAAATGAGCGGGATGAGAGTTATACTGGGGCCTCCACTCCTGATAAGGTGCATTCCACTGAGGCTGTGGCTGAGCATAAGAGTGAAATGAATGAGCAACTGGTTGGGCATAATATGGATCTGTGAAGGAACAAGGAGAATATGAACAAGGAGGAGGGGTAGACCAGGAAGGATGAGCAGGGGGACCCCAAGAAGGCATGAAGGTGGCTTGGTAAGGGTCAGAATAGGTCTCGGGTGTCCCTTGTAGTTCCTGCTGGTAGGGTACGGGTCCATGTGGCCTCCTTGGGTTCATATAACAGAGTGATTCAGTGGCTCCCTTGGCTCTTTGATATGTAGCTTTGATTCTGGGCAAGGAAGGGCACTGATCTGTAGGATGGTATTCTTCACAGATGAAACACACTTCTAGAGGGTGCATTGGACATTCGTTCCTAGGATGCTTTCTAGGGCATCTAGGACAAAAAATGACCAAAGCCCTCTTGGCTTCCTCTTGCTTCTTTTGGATCCGCAAGGTATCCAGTTGCATGGCAAGAAACTGCCTCATATCACTCTTGAAATCTTTGATCTGATTTTCAAATTCATCTTTGGACAAGATGTTGCTCCCAACATCTCTACTTGTAGCCATTTGCTTCAGAGGAATGTTTTCTTCTTCTTCTCCCCTATAGGTTCTTCAGATATGTCTTGATGTCCACCCAGGGGCTCTTTCATCATAGCCATCGAAGAAGAACGTTGGCTGTGTGAAGCAGTGGGGGTGTTGTGCAATCATTTTTCTAACTTAGCTCTACTCCTACAAGGCATGAAATAGATTGAACTGCAACTAACTATCTTGCGAAATTGAAATGAAAGCAGGAAAGGACTAATCTATTTTTCTCAAATGAAATTGCAAGAATGAAATGCTAGGCTACGCTTGCGAAATTGAAACGCTAATCTACGCTTGCAGAATTGAAATGCGGAATTGAAAGGCTATTCTAGGAAAGCAGGAAATGCTAATCTATGAAAGCGGGAAATACTAATCTAGGAAAGCAAGAAAGGCTAATCTACTTTTGCATAAATGAAATTGCATAATGGAAATGAAAGAAACTACTTAGAAGAAGGTTGTAGTAGAAAATAGAAGAATAGCAACAATCACCAATACTCTGCCGCTTCCCCGGCAACGGCGCCAAAAATATGGTGAGCTCCAGTATTGTAGCAATAATGCTACAACTCCTGGGGCTTCCTGTCTCTTAATTTTATCAACCCGATAGTTCGTACAAACTTGGAAGCGGCGGTGCTATATGCACAAGTACTAGCTCTTGTCGCAGCTGTCACTTGGTCAGCTGGCACAAGTCCGCTAGGGCTCAAGCCAACTTCTATAGGCTCACAGAAGAAGCTTGCTAATTGATGGACGAAAGCTAATCTCAAAGGAAAGCTACTTTACTTGACAAAAATGAACGGAAAGCAAATCAAAGCATGTAAACCTAGGAAACCCTAATTTGACTAGTCTAACCTCTACAATGCAAAGAATGTAAATGCAACTTCTACCAATGCTGTCATTACCTATAATAAGTGAAAATGCATGGATCTAAACTACTTGCATCATGAAAGTTATGTTTTTGTATTTTTCCTTTAAGTATGTGGAATGATGGTGATCTTGTGCTAACTAGGGTCTGGTTGTGCAGATGGGATGGAGAAGGAAGGAAAGCGTGGGATAGGTTGGGGAGGCTAGGAGAGGTCCCTAGGGATCCTTGGCATCCATCCACAGAGGTTCCTCGCATTCAGATGCTCAGCAACCGAGAGAGTGGCCTCCTACAGGATGGCTGTGGAGGATCCTACAGGATACTCTGTTTTCTACAGGATAGTCCTGTAGGTCTTCTACAGGATGTTCTGTAATTCTTCTACAGGATGTTTTCGAATTGGATTTTTGAGGATGGATGGTTGATGGAAGATGCATGGATGGTTATAGGGGTAGGATGGGGGTCTGAAGTGACCTAGGAACTGATGGATGGAGTGATGAGATGATATGTGGAAGGCTGATTTGGCTTTAAGGTAGTTGAGGCAACAATGGAGAAGAAGGTAAGGTTACTTGGCAAAAGAGAAGATGGGAGATGAGCGAACAGAATTGGTGATGGAGGAGCTGATCTGAACGAGGCTCAGATGAATGAGGAGGTGATGAAGGTGATAGAGATGCCCTACACAATGCTTATTCAAACAAATCAATGAATTCTTGCAAACAAACCAAGTCCTAGCTAACTCAATCCAACGGTTAATGAATGAATAAACAACAGCCTTGTTTGAAAAGAGAACCATATACATCACATGAGAAAGAACATGCCAAAAGATCTAAATGCATACAAACTCCTACCAATCTATTATAAACATGAGAAGCTACTTGAACCATCAAAAGAAACCTAAGTAACAAAGCACGAATTAAATCTAAAGAGCAGATTTTATTTCAAGAACGCAGCAAGGACACATCAATATAAACAAGGGAGGTACTGGGCGCTTGAGATGGGCCCAACCCCAAGAACTACAGCCTCCCAAGAGAGAGTTAGAGCTGGTGCAAATCTGGATCCATCTTTATTAATCAAGAAATGAAAAGTACATCAAAACTGTCTATAAGGAGAGCTTGAGAATGAGCTGAAAGCAAAGCTAATCCATGGCCTAAAAATCGAACTACAAGCTAGCTAACTAATGGCTAAAACAAAATGACTAACTAGCTACAAAAATGACTACCAACTAGCTACCAAAAATGACCAACCACTAGCTAACCAAAATGAGGCCCCAAGCCTTCTTATTTATACAATTTGAGGACCCAACAGTCCTCCTAAAAGTTAGGGACTTGGCTGCCCAAGACTTGGAGTTAACAGCAGTCCAACTTGACTTGCTTGGCTGCCCTTGTGCTCATTGATTTGGTGGCCTTTGAACTCCGAGCTGATGGTGGAGAATTCGAGGTAAGGGCCCATAAATGAGGGGGACACCTTCCTACAAATCCTCTAGCTTGTTCTCCCACGAATTTGGCTGCCAAGTTCTCATTAAGACCTTCAAATTTGTCTCCAAGTTGACCAACAAGGCTACACAAAGCACCCATTAGACTTGTTGGCATAATGACTAACCAAATTCACTCTATTAACATAAAAATAATAAAAAACATGCAATAAACAAATGAGAATGGTGGACTAAGCCAAATTAGGAGGTTGAATGAGCCCAAATAATTGTACATTTTTGGTGCTCATCAATTACTCTTACCATATGTTTTTTTGGTCACAAAATTGAATTGTTAGGTTCAAATATGTTTCACCAAAATCCAAGAATTTGTAGATCAAAATAAACCTTTTGTTAGTTGAACAAATAAGGTATTAGGAAAGATACCAATGGTCTTTACTAAACAAAAGATAATAGCTGCATTCTTGTAAATTCATCATTCAATGGATCAACAAAAGTTGTTGATCTAGAGCACAACTGTTGACTGAATTTCACATCATTTCCAACAATGTTTTTGAACAAATAGAGCGGAGTCATCTTTGATGCCAATTCATGTTCTATTTTGAAAAAATGGTCTCTGTGACTATCATTCAATAGCAGCTGCAGTGAATCAGATAACATAAATTTTGTTAAGCAATTTGCACAGGAAATAATGAGATAATTACTAGCTTGATAACAATGGAACACAAAGATACAAGAACGTAGATTGAAAGAAACTATTAACTTTGGGTGAAAATACAAGTATAGTTACTGTAGCAACAAACTTACAATTGCATTGTCACTTGCAACTTCACCATATTTTATATTGAGTTCAAGTTTCTTGTTATTTTTTTGACAGCCTATTACTATTGTGCCTATTGAACCAACTGCATATGTATCACTTGAAACAAGAAGACTGTGTATTGTTGTATCTGGAGCTAGTCTACGTTTTTTGAAAACTTGTGCAATTGATTCAACTGTGGTTTTGTCCTGTAACACTATACAACATTTTTCATCTCCTCGTTCATAAATTCACTTGTTTCTTATCACAAAATTTGTAATTCGAACACTATTTCCAATCGTAAACATGTTTTGGAAATGCTATATAAGATTGTTGCTCATGTTCACTGTGATATTATTTTGACCATGGCTATCAACCAAATCACCATGGAGCAACTGTACCTTTGCAAGCGAGTTGGGGCTTCTAGTTTGTGTTGGCTCGCAAACAACCAACATATCACCTTAAAAATCTTTGCATATCCTCCTAAGCACATTTCAACGATTGAAGAGGGTATTAGTTGCATTGTTTTTGGTTTGTTTATATGCAAAGTTGGAACGATATGCTTTAAAAAACATTGCCATTGATTTAATGCAAATATGTCATTTGACTATACAAATATCCAGTGCAAGACAAATCTAATCTCTTTAGATTCTCATCTTCCACTATTTCTTTTTCAAATGCTTGTTTGCCGGAGCTACTTGTTTCCATGATGTTGTTGCAAATGACACGAGCAATTGCTGCTAGAAAATGGAAACCTAAGTGGTTAATTTTGAGACAAGTGTATAGAAAACCTTTAAAACAATGTATGCTCTCTCTCTCTCTCTCTCTCTCTCTCTCTCTCTCTCTCTCTCTCTCTCTATATATATATATATATATATATATATATATATATATAGATATTGTTTTGTGAATATAAAATGTAAGGAAAACAAATGGATATGTAGAGAAAATGGTCAATTGAACAAATGCAATTAAAAAAAAGTAAAACGAGCATGGCTCTATATCAACACTGACCAGTTTTTTGTTTGTTTGTTTGTTCTTGTCTATGTATTCTATTATTATACTACTATTAGCCATTGTTGGTTGCTATGTAGTAAATGTGCATACGTTACAATAAAAAAAAATGTTTCATAGATTTCATTGATAATTTCCCTTACAGTTCATTTTTGGAATGTGTTAGTAAGAATCATTATCATCACAAAAACATGTTTTTCTTTCAAAGGAAATTGGACAACAAATAAAGAAGCATGAACTAGAAACCAAAGCAAATAATGGTATTCAATATATAGAACAAAATGTCACAAAGTGAAAGCCAAAATGCGTAAATTCCATGGTAACCATGACAAATTTTTTTACAGTTATGGAAAACAAACTGAACATATTTATGCTCATGGTTCAAATACTTACAGGAATTTGATATTTGCATTTTTTTGTTGCTTTCTTGTTTGTTGTTCTACACAACTCCTTTGTTTTTTAATGTTCGCAAATCCAAGCATATGTCTAAGGTGGACATTTGCAAATGTGACAAATATTGTGGCAAGTGAATAATGAAATTGTAGGACATGAACATTAGAAAAATGACTCAAAGAAACAACAAAGATATGATAATACAAATTGTATGGTGATGTGTCCAATAAGCATCAAAGACATGGAAATAAAAAGTATTAACTGAAAGGATTGTCCAAAAGTGGTCTAGCATTGAGCTATAGTTAGTTGTTGTTTTTTTTGTATGAAAATTGAAGCCATTACTTTGCATAAATGAAAGTAGTTTTCTTTGTTGATGGCTATTTTGCAACATGTCCAAGTTGAAATCACCAGCAAGCACAATTGGGTAACTCTTGCATGTGTGCTCTAAAATGAACTTGATAAAATTTATCATTTCTTCAATACTTGTATTTGGTCAAATGTATGCATTTGCAAGTGTAATGATTTTTTTTCTCAACATTGAATGTTGAAATTATCGATTCAATTTGGCTTCCTATATAAGTGAAATGATTGTAAACTACAATATTTTTTGTGTAGTATGTGAGAATTCCATGTAAGCGGTATAGTTGTATGTAGTGATATTTGTTTGACAAAAATGGATTTGATGGAGGCGATTTTGTTCTTGTTTCTTGGAAACAAAGAATGTTAACACTCATTAGTTCAAAGTTGACAATAATATCCTCAAAATGCAAAAGAGATATTGTGTGTGTTCAATGAACATATTGTCAAGTCATCATTTGTTTTACTTTCATATATCTTATGTTCAAGCTGATAAGAGGTATTTTCTCTAAGTCTATCTAGCTGAGCAACAACTTTGTCATTGAGGGAAAAGTTGCTATGTTTCAATCTGTTTACCAAATACAAGGATTTAATATGTTTTACATGAGAAAGTGTAGTATAGACGAGTCCATGTTGCCTAAATCCTTTTAGATCAAAAGCCAATTTGTCCATTGTCAACCCTTGTGATCAATGTATAGTTCATGCACATTCCAGTTGAACAAGGAATTGTTCTCTTGTAAAACTAATTTTGATGTTTGATTCATTATTCCTACAAACTCTAGTAATAAGTGTCTAGGTAGACATTATTCCATATTTGAACAAATGTGCCATTTTTTCCCATTGAATAGTGCTAACATGATCCGAGCTTATGCAGGAACACAACATACTATAGATATAAACATAAACATAGAGATGCAATAGAAATAAAACTTCATTTCATTAATATCAAGAATTGAAAGATGCTTACATATAGAATGGAAATAAAATAGCTCGGGAATGGTATCTTATCTCTAAGAAGAGATGTGGTGGCTACATTCCTCTTAACTGTGTTACAATGAGGCTTGAAGGCCTACTTATTATTAAGAAATAATGGAAAACCCTAAACATCCAAAAACCTAACCCTAGGGGCGATGGGCGGCCCACAGGACTTAGGTTATGGTTGCAGGTGTTGGAGTGGGGGCCGCGGCCAACAGGGCCGAGGGCCTAGGGCACCACAGTAAAGGGTTAGTTGGGTGACGAGGGTAGACGGAAGCGGTGAAGGACAGTGGTAGGATACAAAGGAGCAGGTGGCAGATCGGGGCACCAGATGGAGACATCTGGTCAGTCACAGATGGGCCGCCTTGGAACGTGGACGCATATGCTAGTTTCACAATTTCGGCAACAGGAATGTGCCTGAGGCCTTTTTCTTCCGGTCTCCATAGCTATTTCTCTCTCCAGCTTACTCGAGGTTTTACCCTGTTACTAAAGGCGGGAACGGTCCGTTTAACGGGTTTAGCGTTTAACCTGCTGCATTAAACATGGTCAACCCTAGCGAGGCCATTGAAATCAATCCCAAGCCGGAAGACATTCTGTCGGTATGGGGGAAGCAGTTAACTACACAGAACATTGAGTGGTTTTTTGGGAAAAACGGCCACCATGTGATCTCAAAACTGAAACCTGACCTGGATGAGCTGTGAAGGTATAGGACATCGATTGGTTTGTTGGAAGAAAGCTTGGGGCTAGCCGTGCTGAACAATCAAGAGGCTGTCGGCCATTTCAAATCCCAGGAGCTGAATCTACAAAAGGAGGGTTACCCTCAAGCGGATGTACTTCACTATTTTCAAGTAAGTAATGCTAATTCCCTCCCTCCTACTCGTTCCTTTTCTGAAGATCTTGAAGATGTGGTATTCGGATATGGATCGAAAACCGGACTTGGCATAGCCTGGGAGGTGGGCTCAAAACTGCCCTAGGGTCAGTTGCGGTAGAAAGATCGCTAGCCGTAACCAGATCCACTCTTGGAAGAGGTTTGGTAAACCCTAGTGTGATTTCTGGGTCGGTGGGTGCGGGATTTGGAGAGGGATCGGGTCTAATAGAGGAAGGTCCCATATCCAAATCTGATAGGCAGTTAGTGGATGTGGGTTTAGTAGGTGGTGTTGACAGAGAAGCTAGAAATAGGGTTATAGCAGACATCACTGTTACAGAAAACCCCTCAAGGAATCCGCCAACCGACAAGAATGCTCTTGTGCAGCAAGAAGAAGTGGAAAATGGTGCTTCCGTCACACAAGGTAGGGAGTAGGTCTCAGGCAAGAGGCAGAATGGGGAGAAAAGGAAGAAACATAAATTTATCAAGAAAAGGGAGTTCGAAGCAAACCTAGTGTTGGGGATGGATGTTCAAATAAAGGAAGGTATCAGGGTGGACGAATGTACCTTGGTAGGGCGAGCGAGGGGTAAGAAATATTCAGCCCAATTCATCCAAAATTGGGCAGATCAGCAATCGCTGGCGGCCCCAGACAAAACCTTCAAGGTATTAGTTCTGGCAAAAGGGTGGTTTATGGTGCAATTTGAGAAGAAGGAAATGGCGAACTGGGTGATGGGGAAAAATTGGGCTTTCGATAACCATCTTGTTCTCTTCAGATGATGGATTCCACTGTTTGACGCACAACGAGAAAAGGTTGAAACATTCCCGGTTTGGGTACGCGTTCCTAGTCTGCCTCCTTTCCTTTGGGTGGACTCAGTTTTTAGGTCTATAGGGAATATACTTGGCACTTATCTGGAAACGGATATGTCTTTCATTGAAACTAAGAATAAGGCCATGGCACAGATCTTGGTCAATCTAAACCCTAGAGAAGGCCTTGCGGAAAATATCAAAATCCAATACAGAGACCTCATTTTTGACCAGCCATTGGACTACGAACATCTGCCCTTTAGATGTCATAGATGCCATGTGTATGGCCATCTAGCAAAGGACTGCCCATTGGGTTTTCGTTGCAGAAGGAAATAGAAGAGAGTCAAGTTGGAGGTGTTAACAGCAGAGAAGGATAAAGTTTTTAGGCATTTTGCGGCTCAAGAGGAGGAAGCCATGGAGGTGGATAGGAATAAGGAGGAGAAGTCTTCGAAGCAGGCTCAACAGGAAATACCATGCCTGGAGATTGCAGTAGAAACACCTATCAGAACTGGGAATGCTGTCCCGGATCTCACTAAAGAATCGGCAGCACCCCTACTTGAAGACACGAAGGGTATACATCTGGACTCTTGTTTTTCTTCTCTACCTCCTCCCTGTGAAGTTAAAGATGCATGCCTGAATTCTAATTCTCATAGTCATTCATTTGCTAGACATGCTCATGTTGATAGCATCATTTCATCTATCCCCAAAATAGACCTGAACTGTGAAGAGGTTCCAAATGAAATCTGTGAAGTGAAAACTCTCCAACCAAACCTGCATGTCATTATAATCTTCGTTCCCTCGATAAAAATCCTGTTTCAGGAGAGCCAGTCAGAGGTTTAGGCATGGATCTATCCTAGATCTCTTTGAGTAAATCTCGAGGTAGGAATTCATACCTATATAAGGCTCAGGTGAAAGCAAAATTTGATGTGGCGGATGGTAAAAAATTGTCTATACCTGGGGTGCTTAGAGTGGTGAAACCTTGTGAGGAGGTGTCAAAATGATCTTTCTTTCCTGGAACTGTAGGGGTTTAGCCAGTAAACCCAAAAAAATAGCTCTAAAGGAGATGGTTCAACATTGTAACCCAGATGTACTTTTGTTGCAAGAGACTTTAGGCATGAGCTCAGAATTTTCATCAGCTCTTTGTTCTATTCTCCCGAGTTGTCATTTTCAAGCCTTGGATTCCATTGGTCACTCGGGAGGCCTGGCTATAGGCTTTAGGGAAGGAAGACAGAAATTAATAAACCTGTGGGGGATGGATCATGTGTTGGGGATGGAAGCTCTGTCCCCTAATTTTGATTTCCCTTTAACGATTTTAAATATTTATGGGCCATGCCAGGAGAGATTCTCCTTTTGGAATGATCTCCTGTCTAAATCAGTGATGAGAAGCCAAAATCTTGTGATAGGAGGAGATCTAAATTTCTCTATTGGGAATGCTGAGACTTGGGGACCTTCAGCCAGAGAAGACCTGCTATCAGATTTCTTCATGAATTCCCTTTCCTCGCATAATCTGATAGATGTAAACCTTTTAAAATTAAAACCTACCTGGAGGAACCGTAGAACAGGTGAAGCTAGAATTGCAAAAAGATTGGATCGTTTTCTCCTCTGTGAAGATCTAGCTTCTAGAATTCCAGTTTTCCAGTAATGGGTGGGAGAGGGTGGTAACTTGGATCATTTTCCAGTCCTTCTTGAGTTCTCCAAGCCTCCCCTTAAGCCGGCAGCCCCCTTCAAATTCAACGCATCCTGGCTACAGGAGGAATCCTTCAATAAGCCTTTTAGAGAAACTTGGAGAACTCCATGTAGGAACTCCATGGAGGATAAGAGTTTCCTCTTCATGGAAAATTTGAAAAGATTGAAGAAGGCCACAATGGAATGGGCAAAGAATAGGAAGCAGAAGCAGAATGAGGATTTAATCAAAATCAACTTGGAACTTGGGGAATTGGAAAACCCTGAATCGGATGGCTATGAATGTCAGGAGTCGAAGGATAGGATCTTGTTGTTAGAAAAACATAGAAGTCAAATCCTTCTGGATAGAAAAGAGGAATGGAGGTTGAAAAGTAGGGCAATTTGGTTGAAGGCTAGAGATGAAAACACAATTTTTTTTCACAATTATGCAAAAGGGAGGAAGATAACAAATACCATCTAGAAGCTAAAGGATGAAGAAGGTAGAGAGGCCAATACCTTTGAATCTCTCTCGTGCATGGGGAGATTATTCTTTGATCAAGGGGAGACAACATTAGCAAAGTTTATAAGAACAACTCAATGTTTTCCCCAGTATGTGGAGGAGGAAGAAGCTGAGATTTTGATGGGAGAGGTCACAAAGGAGGAAGTGGAAAGCATTATAAAATCTATGGAAAAAGACAAAATCCCTGGCCTAGATGGGTGGACTATAGAACTCTTCCAGCACTTCTTCGATTTGATTGGTTCAGAATTAACAGAAGTGGTTGAGGAATCCAGGAGGAAAGGTATGGTCTATTCCCCCTTCAACTCAACCTTTATAACCCTTATTCCTAGAAAAGAAGAACCAGGATAGTTTGAAGACTTCGGGCCTATATCTCTTTGCAATAGCATTTATAAAATCATAGCAAAAGTGATTGTTGTCCGCCTAAAGCCGATTCTATCAAGATGCATTTCAAATGAACAGTTTGGATTTTTGGATGGGCGCTAGATTCATGAAGCCATTGGGGTGGCTCAAGAGACAATTCACATTATTAAGCAGATGAAAAGAAAAGGTGCAGTGGTGAAAATAGATATGTCAAAAGCCTATGACAGAATCAACTGGACCTATCTCCAGATGTTGTTAACACATCTGGGCTTCAAAGTTGACTTTATCAACTGGATCATGGGGTGTATTACTAGTGTCAGCTTTGCGGTGCTTATTAATGGAGTAGCCTCTCCTTTATTCAAAGGGAAAAGAGGGTTAAGACAAGGATGCCCTTTGTCTCCTTTACTCTTCATTCTGGTTGTAGAAGGATTGAGTCAATTAATTCTAAAAGCCAAAAGGGAAGGAACTGTAAAAGGCTTGGAGGTAGCAGTCAACTTGTTCATCATGCACCTTCTCTTTGTCGACGACATCTTACTTTTCAGTAATGGGAATTTGTCAGAAATTAAGGAGCTCAAGAAGATTCTTGAGCTTTTCATGAAAGCTACAGGGATGCAAGTGAATTATAGGAAATCTTAGCTAATTCTGGAAGGTTTTAACAGGCAGGAGAAAAGCCAAATTGCCTCATTTCTACCCTTTGATGTTTATAAACTTGAAGATCCTTTCAAATATCTGGGGTTTTTGATGAAGCCAAATAATTATAGGAAACAAGATTGGAATTGGTTGCTAGCTAAGATTGAAGCCAGAATTTCTCATTGGAGTTTCAAGTGGCTCTCTAGAGCAAGAAGGCTAACTTTAATCAAATCAGTCCTCTTAGCAATTCCAGTTTACTGGGCTGCGCTGACTTGGGTCCCCAAAGGAATATTGGAAAGGATTAGAAGAATTTGTAGCAGATTTCTCTGGGATGGATCAAAGGAGGCTTCAGTGCTCCCTTGGGTCACCTGGGAGAAAGTGGCAAGATCGAAAGAATGGGGAGGGTGGGGAATTAAAGACCTCACTACTTTCGGAACCTCCCTGGCAACTAAATCAGGGTGGAGAATTATTAAAATGGAAAATCTCTGGATGAAAGTGGTAAAGTGGAAATACATTGACCCTACTCCTCTAGAAGATTGGATAGGGAACCCCAATAAGAAAGGAGAGAATGTGTCGGTGGTCTGGAAGGCTACTATAGAGGCCTTCAAGATTATTGAGCAAGGTTTGTCGTGGTAGATTGGAAATGGGGAAAATATTCGAATAGGAAGGGATCCTTGGGTGGGGTGCAATGGGAATTTTTCTCTTCCCCCAGGCCTTATCAGGCACCTAGAATCCAAAGGAATTGTATTCCTTAATCAGGTAGAGAAAATTGGTCATTCAACCATCTAGGGACAAGCATGGAAATCAGGAGAGGAATTGGATCTCCGGCCCCATTAGTGGAACGAGTGGATGGTCTACATCCAAGAACTCTCCAGATCAAATGTAAGGCTTAAAGATAGACCGGATCACCTGGTGTGGGCCCATGTTGATTCTAGATCCTATTCTCCAAAATTTGGGTACAAGTTCCTCATGTCAAAGAAAGGTTGGGGAGATCCGGAATGGTGGGAAAAGTCATTATGGAAGCTAAAATTCCCTGCAAAAGCTAGACTCTTCTTCTGGTGTATTCTAAAAGGTAAATTCCCTACATGGGACATCCTCCAATCCAGGTATAAGTTAGGGCCGGGGAGATGTTCTCTTTGCAAAAATGACTCTGAAACTATAAGACATCTATTTATAGATTGTCCTATAGTGAAAAAAGTATGGGTGGAGGTTGAGAAGCTCATTCAAAAACGAGTAGCCTGGGAAGGGGAAAACATCACTGATGTATGGTAAAAATGGTGGCGCTTATATTCAGATGGGAAATTGCGGAATTTGCCTCCAATCATTTCTTGGGGCATCTGGATTGCTAGGAACAGATGCATATTTCTGGATAAGGAAACCTCTATTGAGTCAATTGCCATACAATGTACATCTATTTACTCAAACATTCCCAATTCAAAAGAAGAGAGGATACCCAGACACGTTTGATGGGGCTTCTCAAAATAATAAAGCTGGAGTAGGATTGATCGTCCATTTAAACGAAAGACAGATGCTAAAAGCATCCGTGGGCTTAGGCACCGGCTCAAATAACTTCGCAGAGTTATCTTCTCTAAAGCTGCTCTTATGTTGGCTTATCCACAAGAACATCTTCACAGTTCAAATTTTTGGGGATTATTTAAATGTTATAAAATGGGCAAATGAACAATGTAGATGTCAAAACTATATCTTGTGTCCTTTATTAGAAGAAATTCAGAATTTAAAGTTGTCTTTTAATGTTTTGTCTCTTCGCCACATCTACATGGAGCGCAACGATTCAATAGACAGGCTTTCTAAAGAAGGTCTAGAACAAGATTTGGGTAGCTGGAGAATAGTGGAGGAAAATAATGAAGAAATCCATGTCTCAGACCAGCCTCCTTACACATAGAATACATATCTCTAAAGACTTAGCAGACTGTCAAAGCAGTTTTCTTTTTGTATACAGTTGAAATGTTTCTTTTATGTAAAACTATTTCTTGTTTTCTGCATGAATTGTGCATCTATTTTCTATTTGGGTTGTTTTTCCTCGAAAGAGTTGACCCAGGAAATAGATGTTCGCTGTTGTTTTTTACCATGAATATACAACATATAGAAAATTGTTGGCTCTTATTTTATGATTCTGAGGACAGGAGCTATTTTCCTTATTAGAGGAGGCTCACGTTTTTCTGAGGAAGCCCTATCTCTCTTAGTTGAAGGCAGGAAGAATAGCCTTTCTTGCAGAGTTTATTGATGCTCAATCATACAACAAAAGGAATGCTCCAACATATGATATGTAACATTTTATTCCATTTATAAAAAGTTCATTTTTTTCTTTGGAAAAAGAAAACCTAACCCTAGGAGATGAAGCGCCAAAACTATGGGCTTTGTTGGGGTAAACTGGTACACCAATTTCCCGGGGTCATAACTTTGAGATACGATCCTCGTTTGAACCACACAATACCTCGTTAGAAATATCTATCTAAGGACTATAATTTTTATTACAAATGTCAATCACTTTCTCACATTTTTCCATTTTCTAAAAAAACATCGTTTAGGACCTCAAAATGTCTCTAGATGTTTAGGACTCGAAAAACTGCCAAAAATAATAAATTGTGCTACAATTAAGGAAACTAAAAAACTAAAAGAAACAATGGTGGGTGGTGTTCCAAGTGGAATAGGCGGGTGGCCACCAATATCCACATGGATTAGTCCTCCTCCCTTGGGAAGCAATGGTCCCTATTGCATTGAGTGCCTCCATGAGATGGGGAAACTTCTGCTGAACTTTGTCCCTAGTGAGCCACTTGCCTTGGTGTAGGAGTTGGCTAGCTTTGACAACCCGATATAGTTGTATCTTTTGTTGGAGAGTGTTCTTTACCTTTGTGTCCATGATCCCTCCAGGTGTGGCATGTTCGATGCATCTTGGGTTGAGTTATGTTGGTGTTAACTGCTCAGCAGTGTTTGATGTGTCAAGCAATGGGGGAAAGTATAGGTGCGATCGGTCCAGATTGAATACTAGGTGCATGCCAAGGAATGGTGGAATTCTAAGCTTGAAACTATTATCCCCTACATCCTTAGTGATGGTGTAAGGCCCATATTAGAGTGGGTGAAGCTTGCGTTAGGCCCTGGTGAGGCATTCCTTCTGCAAATGTAACCATACTTTGTCACCCACCTGTAACTTGTGTGGAACTCGATGTTGATTATGACATTGTTTATACTTAGAATTTTCTTTGTCTATTATCTCATGGACATGCTTGTAGATGTGTTGAATGCACTCAATGGAGCTGTTAGATTTGTCAGCTTCAGACTGGACATGAGCTGAATTTGCCTGAGTAGCTGCAAATGGTATGGAAACATCAATGGGACATAGTGTTTGGAATCCCTATCCCGCTTGAAATGGGTTGTGGCCAGTTGAGTTGTGGAGAGATTTTTTGTAGATGTGCTGGAAATAAGGGAGGCTTTCATCCCATGTGGATGGATGCTTCAAGTTGTACATGCATAGGATATGCACTATCATCCTATTGACGACCTCTATCTGGCCATCAGTTTGGGGGTGGAAGGCAGTCAACTTAGTAAGATTGGTATCTAACAACGACCAAAGGCTTGACCAGAATGCACTTACGAACCTATTGTCCCAATCTGATATAATGGATGGTGGGATCCCAAACTTTACCCACACTCATTCAAAGAAGAGTTTGGTAGTGGCTTTTGTTGTGATACTCTTCTTGCAGGACGTAATAATGACCATCTTAAAGAATTTGTCGACAACCACCAAAACACAATAATTTCCATGCTTGGTAGAAGGAAGGCCCAATATGTAATCCATGTAGATGGGTTCCTAGGGCTAGCTAGGAGGCAGAAAAGGAGTAGGCATCCATTGATTTTTTATTGTAGGTTTGGCAATGGCATAGGCAATGCAAGATCTAATGTATTTTCCAACATCATGTCGAAGGTTTGGCCAATAAAAATACTTCAGCAACACTGCCACTATCTTTTCTATCCCAAAATATCCAAGAAATCGACTATAGTGTGCCTCCCAAATCATCTTGGCACGCTCGCTTGAAGGAACATAGAGGTGTCATAAGTGGCATAATAACGCATCCTAGAGGTGAAAATATGGAACTTTCTTACGTTCCAGGAGCATCTGATATGTGTTTCCAAATTTTGGATCACTCTTGTAAAGATGTTTCCATTCTAAAGTCTCGTGTCCACAAGAGTCAAGCACAGTGGTCAATGCCATGACCGACAGTCGTTTGAGGAAGTTCGCAACATTATTGGTGCTTACCTTCTTGTACTTAATGTTCAAATGAAGCTGTTTCAGGTATGTGGACCATTTCAGAGGGCGATGGTTTTGCAACTTTCCTTGTGTCTATATGAACTGCAGGGGTTAGTGGTATGTGTGGATGACCATTTCCTTCCCAATAATATAATGCTTCCATTGTCGGTAAGCTTGGACAATGGAATACATCTATTTTCCATAGGTAGGATACCTCCAGACTATGTCTGAAAGTGTCTCACTATGATATGCCATTGGATGCCCTTGATGAGTAAGAATGACACCAATAGCATAGTCAAAGGAATTTGCCTGAATCCCAAACGATTTCTCCAGGATTGATAATGTGAGCACTAGTGCAGAGCAGAGGTGATGCTTCAAATCGAAAAAGACCTTCTGTTGGGATTCAGACCAAAATAAATTTGCTTTCACTCCACCCTTGGTGACTTGACTCAAAGGTGAAGTGATATGAGAGAACCCTAACACGAACTTGTGGTAGAAATTGACAAGACCCAGAAAGTTACGGAACCCTGTTAGAGTGGTTAGGGTTGGCCAATCCTGAATAACTTGTATCTTAGCTGGGTCCACATGCACACTCCACACATCAATGACATACCACAGATATTGAACCTAGGTCATAGAAAAAGTGCATTTCTCCAAATTGGCACACAGTTTGTGTTGTCGTGGGGTTTTGAGGACCTGTCGAATATGGTGGAGGTTCTCTTCCCAACTCTTTCTGAAGGTAAGGATGTCATCCAAATAAATAAACTACCACAAATGAGTTCGTGAAGGGCCAGAAAAATTTGTCCATCAACCTCATGAAGGTTACAGGGGAATTTGTCAACCCGAAAGGCATGAGCAGCCATTTGAAAAGGCCCTCCTTGGATTTTAAGGAAATATTCCATACATCAAAGGGTTCGATTGGTACCTGGTGATAACTAGACTTCAAGCCAATATTTCTAAAATATTTGTCCCCCTTGAGCTGTGGTCCAAAAGGTCATCAATCCGTGGGATTGGATGCCTATTTCGGACAATGATCTTATTCAGTGCCTGATAGACAATACAATGTCTCCAAGTCCTATCCTTATTTTGTACCAACAAGATTAGGCTCCCATAGGGTGGTGAACTTGGCATGATGTGCCCTTTTTGAAACAACTCCTGAATCTATCTCTTGATTTCATCGTTCTCTAGAACAAAGCGTCGATAGATCAACTTGTTGGGTAGTGACGTGCCTGGGGTCAGATTGATGGATTGCTTGACTTGATAGTGTAGGGGTACCCTTATGCCCCTGCACTCCTCCATGACCTTTTCCATCTACTGCTACCATGCAGAGGATCCCTATCTGGAGGCCATGGATGTGGCCATAAATTCTTCTTTCCTTGAGGGCGAATCATAAGGAAGACAAATTTCCCAGTATGGGAAATGATCTTACTACATTTCTAAGCAAAGATCAAAGAGATGGAAGTAGGCGGTGCTACCTATGATATCCTGTATAACTTATTTCCCAAAGAAATAACAACTATGCAAGGCCTAGATTCATACAAAACATGGCACTTGCAAAACTATGGTTTGCCTAATAATACATCAGAAACTTCAAGAGGAGCAACATCACACAATACCTCATCTGTGAAGGGCTTGATGTTGTAGGGAAGGTGGCACTACTGGTTGATGCATAGATCTCCACCTTGGTGAAGCTACCTGATGGTGTATGGTTGTGGTTGTGGTGTGTTTGGTAGGCCCATCTGCTTCACGACCTTTGTTGATATGAGGTTATTTTGGATTCCACTATTGACAATAAACTAAAGAAGAGAACCCTTCACCCACATCTGTGAGTAGAAGAGTCGCTCCCCCTCCTCTGGATCTTCAGGCTCAATATTATGGATCTTGGTCGTGGCAATGGTGGCACTAGGCTTTGCATCAATAATCTTCTTGCCTTTATCCTTCCCCTTTTTAGGTTCTGACTCAGAGTTAGAACATGCATATGACTTTGAAGCCTTCAACTCGGCCACCAGTGACTATTTGGCTCAACACTCACTTGTGTTGTGACTGGGGCTCTTATGGAACTCACACCATTGGCATGTGTCCTTCTTTGTCTTTGTTGTGTTGTTATTTTCTTGCGGCTTCGACGGGTTGTCCTGGGTCACCCCACCTTGGCTTTGTCCTTTGTTTTGTGGTTTGGGGGTGCCTTTTTGTTGCTTTGGATTCATAGATCCAAAGTCTCACTTCTTTTGTTTAAAATTTTTCTCGATCTTGAAAGCATATTGGTAGGCAACGATAAGCAAAGAAATGTCCAAGAACTCCATCTCGTCTTGGATGTATTTGTGCAGAGAACCGCGGTAGTTGAGTACCAAATTCCACTCAAAATTCTTGATACCCAACTTCATGAGAAGGGTGTGAAAATTATTTGTGAACTCCGAAATGTCTTGGTCCCTTCCCTGCCATAGTGTGATCCACTTGATGTACTTATCTTCATATCTCCCAACAGGGTAATACTACTCCTTGATGGCATCTTAGAAAGAGTTCCAAGTGGGTGCGTCTGAAAATTGTGAGGGTTCCCTCTTGTCCTTCTGATCACAATATGTTTCCCACAAGTATTTGACGTGGGGGGCATTTGAGGAGTGAAAAAGTAATCTTTTCCCTATTTGAAAAATCGTGAATTGAAAAATAACCTTCCAACATATTTAAACATCTATCTATGACATTTGTATATATTTGGCCTTCAAATATGGGAATGTCAAAGTTTAATTGTACCTTGAAGGGAGTGGTTGCTCTAGAGTGCCTGTCAGATTAAGATGCATGACCTGTAGGAGTCCACCGTAGGATATATGTAAAGTTGTCCATCATCGTGTTCCTTAGTCACTTAAGGGCTTCTTCGAGAAATATTTTGAAGTGGTATCTTGCCCCCTCATCTTTCTTTTCTTCTTCCATGGGAGGCTCTCGAGGTTTGTGAGGCTGGTCTTGAAAAGGTTCAACCTGTTCGATCCCTAACTCCTTATACCCTGACCTTGTTCAGCACATGCAAAGAAAAATAGAGAAAGAGCAGACCACTCTGATATCACTGATCCAGACTGATTAAGGAACACCAAAAAATACATATATAAACATAAAAATAGATACGAAATAGAAATAAAACTTCATTTCATTAATATCAAGAATTGAAATACGCTTACATACATAATGGAAATAAACTAGCTCTGGCAATGGTAGCTTATCTCTGAGAAGAGATGTGGCAGCTACATGCCTCTAAACTATGTTATAATGAGCTTGAAGGCCTATTTATTATTGATAAACAATGGAAAAGCATAAACATTCAAAAACCTAACCCTAGGAGAGGAAGCTCCACAACTATGGGCCTCGTTGGGGTAAATTGGTACATCAATTTCCCGGGATCGTAACTGTGGCATATGATCTCTGTTTGACGCGCACAATACCTCGTTAGAAATATCTATCTAAGGAATATAACTTTCAACTAAAAATCAAATGAAAAATGGCACATTTTCTTATTTTTGAAGAAAAACGTCATTTAGGGTCTCAAAATGGGTCTGGAAGTTCAGGACCCAAAAAACTGCTAAAAATAGTAAACTGTGCTACAATTAAGGAAACTGAAAAACTGAAAGAAACAATGGTGGGGTTCCAAGTGGAATAGGCATATGACCACCAATAGCCACCTGGATCACAACAATTGCATTAGCAAATTCAATCCAAATTGCGCTATTTTCAAATGTCGTGGATGCTCTAAAAATTCCATCAGCACCATTGACCAAACCATCTTGAATATCGTAATTTCCGCCAATTAGTTCAATAAGCATATTTTATTTGAGCACAATGGTAAATGGAAACTTCATTTTTGTGTTTTTATTGTGATTTCTATTTGTTGATTAGACTCTTCTATCATATGAGTTTAATATGATTGCTTCTTTGTTGATGAGAGACAACATTCTTTCATTATGTTCATGTACATTCTTGTTTAAGTAGAAGAGGTATTGAAAGTTTGGATCATTTGGTGCACATCTATAAAAATGTTTTTTCAAGAATGAAAGATCATCTTCAATATGTGAACATGTCCTAATTCTGTTTAATATGGATACAAACTCTTTATTGTCTTGTCACATTACTTGTTTTAGTTCATAACTTTTCATGTTGTCTTTCCAGAATATGTAAGGAACAATAGTTCCTTTAAGGCATGGTTTCTCAAATATCTAGAAATCATGTACAGGTTGTGCTTGACATAGGTCACCACAAAATATTATGTTGAGGTTCCCAAACGGGGAACTTGGAGTGTGCATGATTAAGTTAGTTGTCAATGTTATATAGCAAGAGCCAAATAATGAAGCTTCATCTATCAATAGAAATTTAAGTTGTTCATATTCTTTTCTCAATATATCAAGCATTTTAGAAGCCAATGGCACCATGTGACATGGTGAAAGTGGAAAAAGCCGAATGGACTATGATACCATGTGCAATATATGCAGCTTTTCTAATAAATGCAAGTATTAGACCCTTTTTTTCAAGGGGTCACTTTGAAAGTCTTTGTTATAAAGAAGTACCCATGCATGGTAAAATGCTTGTGTAGTGAATGCCTTTCCTATACCTACAACTCCAGTGATGAACAAATATAAGAAATTACCTAGATTGTTTTTTCTTCCATAGAACTATTTGTTTGATTATTGATTGTTGCTCTTGATTTAATTGTCTCATAATTACATGATATGTCGATGTGTCCAAAACAAAGGGAGTCTTAATGAATTTATTATTTTTCATTAGAACAAACCCTATTGTCATATTCTAATGGGAAGTGAAGCATAAATATTTCGTCATTTTGGGATGAAATCACAGTAGAAGAAGTTTCATTATCACCCCATGGTGTGATTAAACGAGAAATTTGTTTTTCAGCGACACTGCCAATGTGTTTATGCAAAAATTATGCTTCAACCCATGTCTCGTCATTTTTTTTAGTGTGTATGTAGACTCTCTGTATGGGATGTAGAGCATCATTTTTTCTTTATAATGATTTTCTGGGTCCATGTGTTCATTGTATTAAATGAATCTTATGACTAATGGATGTTTTATTTTTTTGTTGTTGTTATTTTTGTGATTGAATAATAGGAAACATATTTTTCCAAACAAACTTGATCAAGGGCAGTGGGTCGTGCAACATATCTATCAATGGTTGTCATGCAAACAATATCTTTAGAATTATCGGGTTCTTGTTGTAACAAGATAGGTCTTTTTAGAACATATGTTGCTTTTCAGCTAGAGCAGTGTTAATTAAAATTGTTTTTCTAGAAGTTGAATACAAAGGCAATGAAAAAGCAATGTGGAATGATTGTCAACTTGAAATTTATTGCATATTTAGCAGTGTGTTTCCAAGTTTACGAATAGTTTCAATTTTGTTGTTTCCACAAGATATGCATTTTTCTCGAATTTGTTTGAAGTCAGTTGTATTGGAATGATCAATTTTTTTCATATAAGAGCTTCAATATGTTGTTGTAGCATAGGCATCTAAAATAAATTGAGCATCTGTGTATTCTTGCCACAACGAAGGGATTTTTTTTGCAAATGCATTTATCCACACATCACAAGTATTTCTTTTAAGTAGTACAATTGGTGGAGTAATACAAAATTGTAGCAACATGATGTATTCTTGTTTTGTAATTCCAAGATCAACTAAACATATGTCAAATGTTATGTTCTTTTAATAGGATTTGTTTTGTAGAAGAAATGAAAGTTTCTTTTTCATTCCTTGGATATCATTGTTTTCATTGCACAAAGGGTGTAAGATACAAGTTTCATCAATTGGTGGAATAGGGAAACCAAATCTACAAGTAGAATTTTTAGGTTTTTTTGCAAGTTTTTGTGTGGTGATGAGTTTGAAATTGAATCATTTGATTCGAAAAGACTGTTGAATCAGAAGTCAAATAATGATCAATGAAAGCTATGAAATCGACATTAGGGGAATGTTGATATATTAGTGCATATTGAATCCAAAGTAATCCATGGTCATGCTATGTTCCTCTACTTTGGAACTCTATGATAAAAAAATAATATTGCACTTGACCAAATAATTCATTAATTTTTTTTATCAAGGAACGTTGTGACGAGATTCTATACCTATAATATCGACTATAGATGATTGGTTAACATTTGATCAATGTGTTAATGCATTCATCATCAAAGTTGTTTTTCTAATTTGTTATAGAGTCAGTGCTTTGTATTTTTAGTGCATTTATCAATGGATCCCAAAGATTCTTAGCACTAGTGAATGTGACAAAGAAAGTCGGTGGGCCAAGTTGTCATATCATTGAAAAAATATCTTTTCATAAATGTTCAAAATAGTCAGGCAATGTGTGAATGATCCTTAAACATTGATATGGAATTGGTGACTTTAATAATTTTTTAAGAATGTTTTTGTTTTTGACATCTTTAGCAACTAGTTTTTTTCCTTTCAGTTCTCCTTTGCGAATAGAAATCCAGGCTAAGCTAGAAACCGGGTTTATCAAAATGCAGATTACTTTAAAAAATATGTTTGTAATATGTGTTTAAAAGTCACTAGACATGTACAACAGTTCCCATTGTGCATTTTTTTAATAGGAAAAATGATTGATAACATTTGTAGGGTAACCTGATCCAAAGAACAATGTAGGGAAGTTTTGTTCTTCAGAGAATTTGTCTTGAAAAATTCCTAGGGGATAGAACCCTTCTGAAGGTGCAATCTATATGATTCTTGTATCAAGATCATATGAGGTGGCCCTCTGAATAACCATGTACAAGTGTTTCAATTTCTATCTCTAGATCACTATCTGCATTGGGTGAGTCTAGTTCCTTGATTTTTAGACTATCTTTCTCATGATTTTTCTTACTTTGATCAAAATGATTTTTCCATTCATTGTTGATTATTATTTTTTCACTCTGTATAGAGATGTATTTTAATGCATACATCATTTTTTGGGTAGAATATTTCCAGACAAATAAGCATTCCTGTATTCCATTTTTCTTTCTAGCATAACTCCCACTATGATGTTTTCATCAATATCTCTAGGTAATGTTGTTTGAATTATATCTAGACTCGAAGGAAAATTTATGATTGTTCCTATTAATCCAATTTTTGATCTTTTGTAACCAAGCTATCTTGTTTGTGCAAAATACATTCTTGGTGCCACTAATCTCTCTTTCAAATATGTCAATTGTGCAACAGAGATCAATTTTTCACTTCTTCGAATATGAATAAGTGATGCAAATGTAGGCACTTTTCCATTGAGTATTGAATTATTACAAGATTTGCATATTTCTTCATTGAGTTTGATAGATTTGAAGTTTGATGTAGGCATCAGGGAGGAAATAGCCGATAATGTGAGTTTTTCAATAGGTTGCATGTCCTTTCCAAAGGAAAATCTATCACAAATGCAACATGCATATGTAGGCATGTCTTGGATTGATTGCAAATATGCCTCAATTGATTTATTTGACTTTACATGTCTCTTTTATGTTTCTTGTATTAGAGCACCTTGTGCCTGCATTGCATATTTCCACTGATTTTTATGTTTCTTGTATTAGAGCACCTTGTGCCCGCATTGCATATTTCCACTGATGCAAATGAGTGGATCACTTATTATAAACATTGGAAAAAGAGGTAGAGATTTTTTTTTTATTTTGTTTCAACATTGAAAAAGAATTATTGTCCTAATTTGATGATGTGAAATCTTTTGATACTTCAACAATTTTTTTATTTTTTATATTGTATTTTCAATTGACAAATGGTTTAGCTCAGTACAAGATCTAGTAAAACTAGATTCTTTGCTAACAAGATATCTATAAGGTACACTTGAAATTGACTTGCAATTTTCTCTTTCTAAGATTCTTTGAAAGCACTTGTGATATCTTGTCGTTGTGGTTAATATTTTCAACATTTTGAGTTTTGCATAATTTCATGGAAATATGCATGTGATGTGGATACTAGTAGATGCATAAGGTACAAGACTTTGGAGCAAGTGTTTGATGAATAAAATGTCGACGAAATATCTTTCGTTTTTGTATTCTAGATATATATGTTAACATCAAGTAAGTCACATATCCATTTTATTGCAAAACCTTTTCCTTATATATGTCCATATGCATGTGGCATTGATAATTTTATAATATAAGCTTTCCAATCATTGATACATTGCTCTTGCTCAATGTTTCTAGCATTCATGCATTCTTTTAAGAAATTGGTAGCTCTAATGTCATTGCCAATGAAACGATTATAAAAAGTTTGTGCAATTGTTTCTCATATTAGGCATATCAAACCATGGTATAAGTGTACAAATAGACTCAAACAAAGAGTCTTGACAATCATTGAAATTTTGTCCATAGATCAAGAAGCCTTGCTCAAATAATATTTGCTCAATTGACAATATGTCAAAGTGTCCAAGTGAGAATTGGTATGGACGAATGCATGAGCCAATTTCTTTATCTATTGTAGCTACAATATCTACTATGTTATGTAACAAGAGTGGTTCAAAATGTCCACATGCAGGGTTTTGGTTATGTAGCCAAATACTATATTGAAGTCATGAATGTCTGAATTGAACCATAGCCATGCTTGGACATTTGTAAATAGCTAAACATTGACTCGAATTGAACACCATTTGGAGAACCATTTGATACAAAATGCAGCCCCCCATAAGCTAATTATAGATGGAGCACAAATAGAAGAAGATGTAGACAATCCTTGCAAGTATATTTCAAGATCATTAACATGATGAAGATCTTGAAGATATTCATGAGTCAATTATGTATGCAATGAATGCAAAGAAGCATCATGTCCATGAGATAAGCAATGTTAGAAGTGGTTTCCAATTCCACGTCATATTTTAGTTGAAGTATATCAAAAGTGAAGAAGAACAACAAATGATTCAAATAGACAATCACCAGGATAATAGAATAAATTCTCTAATCTATGTAAGTTGAATCTAGATAACTTGTGATCAATTTCTTGCAATTTTGATCCATTCAACACAAAATTATTTTTCATTGCCGTGAAGTTTATTGAGACAATATGACAAATTTTCTATATGTGACAATGATCTATAGTGTTAAGAGCATGGATCACATTGAATGTTCAATTACCAGGTATCACAATGCAACATTTCTAGATATGCTATTTATTATTTAGTCTTTGTTGTCTTTGTGACTATTTTTTTTTGTTGGTTTTTTGTCTGGCAATACTTCGAAAATGAGTACCTAGCACTGTGATAAAGAAGTAGAGGAAGTGTGCATAAGGAACTTTGAAGATTGTATTATTTGTTATTGAAACATAATTTAAAACTAAATATATTTATATAAAAATTTAAAACAATACCAATAAAAGTGTTATTATCGTTTTAACAAATTCCAAAACACTATATTTAATTTGTAAAATTTCATAAAAACATTTGACAAATTCTGTCAATTATTTTCAAAATGTATAAATAAAATACAATCCAAACATTAGTTTCAAAAATCAAATACAATATAGGCTTGTATAATAAATAACTTTAATTCAAAATAACAAGCATAAAGCAATTTAAAATAATAATCACTTTCAAAAGTTTATTGAAGTAATAAACATATTCAAACGTTTATTACTATAATGCTATCAATTACATCATGTCTGAGTTACTAACCCAGTGTTTCATTATAAAAACATTATGGTATCAAATAAAATGTAAAGTATTTAGGTTCCTAGCATAAGCAATATTTGTTCTTTAAGACTTGGTGCAGATGAATTCACTTCAAATTGATCAAGGATACCTATGGCTAACACACACTACAAGAAAAAAGGACATTGGTGAGGGGCAAAAAATGTCACCATAAGCTCATTGGTGACAGTCAAAAGAGCATTCGTCACCAAAAACTGAATGTCACCAAAGGTGGCATCGCCAAAAGTATAGGTGTTGCAGTGACATACAAAGTCCGTCACCAATAATGATTTATAATGACGGATAACGACCGTCACCATTTCATATGAGAAAAGGTGATGGAACATAGCCTCTATCACCAAAAACTGAACATCACCAAAGGTAGCATCGCCAAAAGTATAGATGTTGTAGTGACATTTAAAGTTCGTCACCAATAATGATTTATAATGATGAATAGCGACCGTCACCATTTCATATGAGCAATGGTGACAGACCATAGCCTTGGTCACCAAAAACTGAACGTCACCAAAGGTGGCGTCGCCAAAAGTATAGGTGTTATGGTGACATTCAATGTCCATCACGAATATTGATTATAATGACAGATAGTTAGTCTCACCATTTCATATGAACAACAATGATTTATTGTGATGGATTTTTAATGGTCATCACTATTGGTGCATATATATGGTGACGTTCATTGACCATCACCAAAATCTGCATTGCTAGAAGTATAGGTGTTTTGGTGACATTCAATGTCCATCACGAATAATGACTATAATGACAGACAACGACCATCACCATTTCATCTAAAAAACAATAATTTATGGTTATGTACCTTTGAGGGTCGTCACTATTGATGTGTATATATGGTGGTGTTCGTTGACCGTCACCATTTCATATTTTTGGTGAGGGTCAAAAAATGTCACCAAAGCTCATTATTGATGGTCAAAAGAGCCTCCATCACCAAAAATTGATCATCACCATTCGATATGGATGTTAGGGCACTATGGAATTGGACAAGAAACCTCCTTCTTGTAAAGCAGGTGCTCTTCCATTGAGCTAGAACCCTTTAAAGAATTATATTTTTTAAAATTAGACCTTGAAACTTCATAAATTCTAAATTCTACAACTTTCAATAAATTAAAGTCTTAGCAATATTTTACTAAACAAGAAAAGCAACATCGAAGAGGTAGGTCCCTACCTAATGATTATTGAAGTTATGAAAATTGGGTGGAGGGAAAAATAGTTATGTATAGGAGAATCAATATGTTCAGTGGAATACTCAATTAGAAGTGAAAATCTGAAGACATCTATAACCTATAAGTCACCTATAACTATTAAATGCACCAAATATTGCAAAGGAAATGTCATAAGTGGATATCATATGGAAGAAGAGGAGGCAGGGACTTGGAACCCTTGTACATCTTGGCATGCCTTAGAAATTGGCACATTTTAGCTTGTTTGACATGTCTTTGTACTATCTAGCACATCTTAGCATGCCCTAGCATTCCCTAACACACCTTGGCAGTCATGACCTCACAACTAGCATTGCATTTTTCCATGACTTGGGAACCTTACATTCGCTACAACACCTTGGAACTCTCTAGTTGTCATGCCCTCTGTTATCCTCCATAATGTCCCAGGCTAATGAAGAGATCGACGGAGGTAACCACAAAATAAGCTTTTAGTTTGGTAGCTAGCCCTACCAAACCAGTGAGGACTCTCTCTATGAAATCACAGCCAAGAGATGACTAGAATGTAAAGGATTTTAGGCTAGATAGCTAGGGTCAAGTAGGTTTTTGGAAAATTTAGGGACTTGGAACTCTATCGACCGGTGTCTTTTCTGGCAGGGACTTTGTCAAGGAGGCAAGGAATTGGAACTCTATATAGGATAAAGCACCTAACATGCATGACAAAATCTCCCTAGAATAGAGTACTTCCTACCTAGAAGAGTGTCCCCTGCTCAAAATATAGAACCCTTCTCTACTGTGCAGTTTTCTTAAAGATAAATCTGTGCATAAAATAGTTACTAAGGAAAACACCTAAATTAAGAAAAGTGAGCATCTAAGTCAAACTATAAAAGTATAATAAATATGGCTCTACATAAGTTTGGGAAACACTAGACAAGCATGCTTTCATACAACAACAATAATATGCCTAAAATTGATATGATTCTTTCATCGTTGCTATACCCTCACAACAAAACTGGAATCTATAGCATGTACCCCAAGGATGTATGCATTTGTTGAAGGTGTAGATTGAAAGGATCTGCTAAGATGAAGCACTGTTGAAGAAGAAACACCTTCAAAACAATAGATAAAGTCTATTATGAATTCAAGCCATTTGCACACAGACCAAGGCTACTACTGGGTACACTTCTCCGTTGAATGGAAACTACAATGTATTGTAGTGTTGCTGAAGGAAAAACACCTTTAGTGCAACACGGATAAACCTCTAACAGATGTTGTCACTGTGGCCTCGGTTGTCGATGATCTGATCAATATAGGTAGCAACTTCAATAATTGAAAAACCAAAAGGTGAGATGCATAGATAATTTTAAATGACAAACTTGGGCATACTTTATTATTGTTTAGGAGTGTTAGTATGGAAAATTCAAGGTAACTTGTTGCGTCTTTATGTCATAGGCCAAGGATGCGAAGAAATACATAAAATATTAAATAGCATGGTATAAGTCAATTACAGGTTATTTTGAAACAGGAATGGAATTCTCCTTGTGTGGGTTCTAATTTAGTGGGTATAAATTTAAATAAGAAACTATTAGTTATGGGGTTGAAATTGTCTCACAATTCATGAAAAGTCCCAAATTTGTTCACTAGAAAGAAGCAAAGCGAGTCATCAAGTTTATGGAAGGGAACACCTTATTCGCAGGAAGATAACTTGAAATTAGTCGGGCATATTATTTCTCGTCTTCTTGTATGTGTGTGCTTTGAAAAGATAACCACATCCAAAGACTCAATAACAACTCTGGTAAAGTTTATAGATGTGAATCACTTCTAAGAAAACTCATCGCTTAATGACAATTGAGCGATGACTATGTCGAAGGATTCAATCTTGCACTAAGTCATAAAAAGGAAGTTGGGGTATCTAACAACTTTTCAACAAACTGACTCCAACCATAATGTGAAAGGCAGGTTAACTGTGAAACCTCTTTCCCACTTTGTAGTATTGTTCCCTCTTCAATTCCAACAGGTATCTGGCTGCTTAGATCCACAAAACTCGTGCCAGGTAAACTTTGCAGGATACAATTGTGACGTGCAAGCTTGACACACACTCTAGTTTCCATCTAAAAGAGGGTATGTCAAAATATTATGCAATCTTAGCTGTAATTTGATCATACAATATTGAGGTATTGCATGAAATAAACAATATACTACCAATGCACTAATGAAGAACTCAAAATAAACACATTTCTTGTTGCTACAATAGCACCTCTTTGGATTATTAGATAAGGCTCCTAACCTACATCGCAAAAGCTTCCTAGAATAGAGCACCTCCTACCTAGAAGTGTGTCCCCTACTCAAAATATAGAACCCTTCTCTACTGTGCACTTTTCTTAAAGATAAATCTGTGCATAAAACAAAACTAAGAAAAACACCTAAATTAAGAAAAGTGAGCATCTAAGTCAAACTATAAAAGCATACTAAATATGCCTAAAATCAATGCACTTCTTTCATCGCTGCTACAACCTCATAGGAAAACTATAATCTACAACATGTATCCCAAGGTTGCATGCATCTACTAAAGGTGCAGACCGAAAGTATCTACTAAGATGAAGTATTGTTGAAGGAGAAACACCTTCAAAACAACAAATAGAGTCTAATGTGCATTCAACCCATTTGCACACAAGCCAAGGTTGCTACTGGGTACACTTCTCCCCTAAATGGAAACTACAGTGTATTGCTGTTCTACTGAAGGAGAAACACCTTTACAGAAACACAAATAAAACTATAACATATATTGTCACTATGGTATCGGTTGTAGAAGTTCTCATCAATATAGGTAACAACTTCAATAATTGAAAAACCAGAAGGTGAGCTACATAGATCATTTGAAATGATATATTTGGGCATACTTTATTACTTTTTAGGAGTGTTAGTATAGAAAATGCAAGGTAGCTTGTTGCATCTATATGTCACAGACTAAGCATGCGAATAAATACAAAAAATATTAAATAGCACGGTACAAGTCGATTGTAGGTTCTTTCGAAACAAGAATGGAGTTCTCCTTGTGCAGATTCTAATCTATTGGGTATAGATTTAAATAAGAAATTTATAGTTATTTGGTTGGAATTGTCTCACGATTCATGGCAAGTCCAAAAGTTTTTCACTAGAAAGAAGTAGAGCGATTCGTCAGGTTTATGAATGGGAACACCCTATTCACAGGTAGATAACTTAAAATTAGCGGGGCATATTATTTTTCCTCTTCTTGTACTTGTGTGATTTGAAAATCTAACCACCTCCAAAGACTCAAGAACAACTCTAGTAAAGTTTATAGGTGTGCAACACTTCTGAGAAAACCCATCACTTAATGACAATTCAGGGAGGAATATGTCGAAGGATTCAATCTTGCACTCAGTCATAAAAAGGAAGCTGGAGTATCCAGCGTCTTACCAACAAACCGACTCCAACCATAATGTAAAATCCAGGTTAACTGTGAAACCTCTTTCCCACTTTGTAGTATTGTTGCCTCTTGAATTCCAACAGGTATCTTGCTGCTTAGATCCACAAAACTTTCCCAGGTAAACTTTGCATGATACAATTCTAATGTGCAAGCTTGACACGCACTCCAGTTTCCCTCTAAAAGAGGGTAAGTCAAAATATTACGACGAGCTTAATTGTAATTTGATCATACAATATTGAGGTATTGTATGGAATAAAAAATATACTATCAATGCACTAATGAAGAACTCAAAATAAACGAATTTCTTGTTGCTACAAAAGAGCCACTCTTTGGATTCTCCAAGAAGCCACTAATTTATACACATTTGGAATCTTTACTTGGTCTGTAGAAAGATTAAGCAATGGTAGTGATCACTCTTTGCCCTCCCATGGAAGGTCTATACAGAGTCAACAATAAATTGATTTAAAAGTGAGGTATATGCCTGAAAAATAGGAGTTCGACTTTTCAACTCTAATTTAGTGGCAAGGAAATATTCAACTTTAAATGCTTGATCTTCTACAGTGTAAATTTCTAGATAAATGGTTAGCTCAAATCTGTCCATTGTCCACATATCCCAAAAAACCTTGTATGTTTGGACTCTGGTTGTGTGTAAGAGAGGGGAGATCACATAAATAATCCATTATCAAAAGAAAAAGTTAAAGCACAACATTCTATGGAGATTTTTTTTTTAATTTTATTACGCACCTTAGAAAGTTTGGAAGGACATAATTGAAGCTTCCCTCTCCTTCCACACTTCATTAAATATGCCCCTTTTTCAATGCAGATGTGGCCTGCAGAATCATAATCAACAAATAGAATATGAAAATTAAGTTTAATGAATTAAAGTAGCTTTGTTATACCTCAAGCAAATGGACTATGAGAAATTGGATTCATTCTCTACAAAAGATGATATAGATTCAACATTGCAAGGCATTAATCATATTATTCAATAAGGTTGAGATTTGAGATACAAAAATCTTCCCAAGTTATGCAAGCAAGAAAACTGCTGATTTTTAGTTCTAAATCTATCCAACCAAAAAAAATTATGCCATTTTCAACACCCTCTAGTCAAAGTTATTCCTGGCCTCATTCAACTTAATTAAGAATATGTCAATCTCATTGAGATTTCTTCTTCATTTCATGCTTCTAAGTTATATATTTATGCAACCTAATATATAATTTATGTTAAGTGATTATTCAATAAAAATTATTTAGTCCGTCCAGCACATCTACCCAATTTTCTGATCAGTTTCTTGGAAGACCCTATCGGACATTTTCCACAGAAAATAGAAGATTGTTTTAGTACCTAGTGTTATAAAACTCTAATCTGGAAAAAGTATTTTGGTTTTTCCCTAAAAATATCTACAAAATTTTCAATCCCAAAGCCATTTCAAGGAGAATTTTAGTAAAGGAGAAATTTAGTATTATTTTTAGAAAATTTGAATACAACTAAAAGAAATTCTTCTCATTTGCTCAAAATATTCCAGCACCAAATATGAGTGAATTCACAGAACTTAAGATTTGGAAATAATTAAATTTCACTTCGCTTTTCCATGACCATATATGAGTGAATTCACAAAACCTGAGATTTGTATTCTGGAAACACTTAAATTTCACCTCATTTATTAGGATTGGAAGTTCCCTGAAATACAAGCATGTAGCATTAGGGATCTACTTTGCTTGTTTAAGGACAATGTTCAGTTTACAAATAGTGATACAAGAATCCTTGTTTGCATGCCTGACACAGTTCTTTGGTCACAACTAATGAAACTGACAAGGTAGAATGTAAGAGAGCATCTTATTTTCAACATATACTCTCACAAAAATAAACATCTATACAGTCATATAAAGTTGTCACCACACCAAAGAAGGAATTAAAAACCAAAATAAAAATAGGAACAGGCTTGGATTTTTATGGTTACTCTAACAAAATGTTAAATATGATCAATATGTTAATATGGAAAGTCGAGCACCTAAAGGTCCTCTCCTTAACAGTCGAGCCTGCTTACGCATCCTTATGGTATGATTTATTGAGCCCAAGGGGTTAGCCCAACCGAATGTCATTAATGTTACTGGGTATTTAGCTAGTTCTGTGCTGGCAGGTGCCCTGTTTGAAATCCCTTGGGTGAGGTGCACTAGTCAATGCTAATGGGTTGACCAGGGATGCCATCCATGAATGTGGGGAAACATCCATTGGAATTCCCTAGAGAGTTTTTCTTGGAAAGAATAAAAATAGGATTTCCTAAAGATAAATTTTGAGATGCATACAATGTACACCCAGTAAAATCATCTCTATAGAGACAAACCATAAAAGAAGGAAAAATACATATGCTTTTACCTATGTTCCCTCGTTTTCCCTCCGGCCCTGTGAAAAGTGAAAATATGCTACTCTTAAACTTAAAAGAAAGGACGAAAAAAATAGTGAATTTTTAACTAGTCCTCCTAGCGTGGAAGAAGACTAAAAGTGGGGTGGAAATGCAGCGAGGTTAGAAATGAAACATACCTGGGCGCCTTTAATGGATTGAAGAGGTAAAACCTTAACTCACAACTCTCTTCAATCTCGTCTTCCCTCCCGCCCTGTGAAAAGTGAAAATATGCTACTCGTAAACTTAAAAGCAAGGATGAAAAAAATAGTGAATTTTGAACCAGAGATTTGAGGTGTGTGTATTCCTCTTTGTGTGGAAGAAGACTAAAAGTGGGGTGTAAATGTAGTGAGGTTAGAAATGAAACATAAATGGGCGCCATTAATGGATTGAAGATCCAATGGTGGGGGATCTGAGGTGTTTGTACTCCTCCCTGTGTGGAAGAAGACTAAAAGTGGGGTGGAATTACAATGAGGTTAGAAATGAAACATACCTGGGCGCCATTAATGGATTGAAGATCCAATGGTGGGGTTTGATATCAGTCTGATACTGGTAAAACCTTAATTCGCAACACTCTTTAATCTCGTTTTCCCTCCTGTCCTGTGAAAAGTGAAAATATGTTACTCTTAAACTTAAAAGAAAGGATGAAAAAATTAATGAATTTTGAACCAGTCCTCCTTGTGTGGAAGAAGACTAAAAGTGGGGTGGAAATGCAGCGAGGTTAGAAATGAAACATACCTGGGCACCATTAATGGATTGAAGATCCAATGGTGGGGTTTGATATTAGTTTTCTATTGGTAAAACCTTAATTCACAACTCTCTTCAATCTCGTTTTCCCTCCCGCCCTGTGAAAAGTGAAAATATGCTACTTGTAAACTTAAAAGCAAGGATGAAAAAAATAGTGAATTTTGAACTAGAGATCTGAGGCGTGTGTACTCCTCCATGTGTGGAAGAAGACTAAAAGTGGGGTGTCAATGAAGCGAGGTTAGAAATGAAACATACCTAGGTGCCATTAATGGATTGAAGATCTCATGGTGGGGTTCGATATCAATCTACTACTGGTAAAACCTTAATTTAGAACTCTGTTCAATCTTGTTTTCCCTCCCGCCCTGTGAAAAGTGAAGATATGCTACTAGTTTTCCCTCCCTCTGCGTTATGAAAAGTGAAAATTTAATTCACATCTCTCTTCAATCTCATTTCCCTCCCACCCTGTGAAAAGTGAAAATATCTATTAGTTTTCCCTCCGCCCTATGAAAAGTGAAAATATACTACTTGTTTTGGAAAGTAAATGAAGATTGGAATTAGGAGGGCCTTGTTACATCAAAATTAAGGCTGATTTTTTTCAAAAATGTTAAAATTTCTCTCCCTAGAAAACAATAAATACAATATTTATAAAGTATAGAGTAGATGTGTAGGTGTAATGTAAGTATGTAAACAATTCTAAATATGGGCTTAGTTAAAGAATAATAGTAATAATAATAATAAAAAGTCAAAAGTATGGGGATGAGTGCAAAAATCTAAATGTTGGCTCAATTAATAATAAAAATAATAAAATTCAATTTGTTACATTTTGATTTTGTTATTAAGTTGTGAATAGGTTTTGTTACAATACCATGGCTTATCAATAACTCAAGCCCAAAAACCATAACTTATTTCACAACCAAAATATTTTATAACAATATGAAAAGACCCTTAACCATGGATATTCACCGCCCACTTTACAGTGGATATTATTAACTTGTAAAAAATTGGTTTTGTTATAATACCATGGGCCAATACTATGGCTTATCAATAGCACATGCTCTAAAAACATAACTTATTTCACAATCAAAATGTTTTATAACAATATGAAAATATTCTTAACCATGGATATTCATTCTCGCTTTACCATGGATATTATTAACCTGGAAATAGACTTTGTTACAATACCATGGGCCAATACCATGGCTTATCAATATCACATGCCCAAAAAACATAACTTGTTTCAAAATCAAAATATTTTATAAGAATATGACAGGATTCTTAGTCATGGATATTCACACCCACTTTGTCATTGATATTATGAAATTGTGAATAGGCTTTGTTACAATAGCATGGGCTAATACCATGGCTTATCAATACCACATGCCAAAAAATCATATCTTATTTCACAATCTAAATATTTTATAACAATCTGACAAGATTCTTAACCATCGATATTCACCCTTTTATCACCCCAAGAAAATATCCTAGGTTGTATCTCGGAGATGCTCGGGAACATTACAAACTCAACAAAAAGTTAGAAATGGATGAATGGAAGGAATGATGCATATTCAAGCCAGATAACCACTTCTACTATGCTTAATGCCAGACATGGGTGAACACCTCCAGACTACAAGGATTTAGACCACCAATTACTCACAATTTGAGGATCAGGTGAACATGGAGAATATTGACCACACCAGCAGATGCACAAGACCATGTGATGGCTGGCTACAACCAGTAAAGAGGTCTGCAAATATATTTCCCAATGCATAGACAGGATGACAACTCTTTGGCACTAAGTAAAAAGAAACCTGCATAACACATTCAATGATACATACTATATTCTAACACAGAGGTGGGATGACAGCCCCTCAAATGCTAAATATCAAGAGCACATGAAAAATGCATAACAGGCACAACCTAGAACAGAGAAGAAGTGGAAAGTGAGAAATTAACAGCAAAAGAAGTTTGTATTAGCTGAAAATGAAGACCAGATGCTACAAGTATCACAGTAGTTATAGTCTCCAGAATTTGAACCTTACATCAAAACAACAACCATAAAGCCTGATTACATTTGATTTCTGGGTATATATAGAGTTTGTTTACCAAAATGCTGTTGTGATATGCATGGAGGGGTCATAATGGACCACCAACCACCTTAACTCTCTGATGGAGTCTCTGGGTGCAGTCTGCTGTTTCAGTGAAAAAAATCGGTCTTTCTGATACTCTGTTGTACTTCACGAACCGGTGGAGTGTTATATTGAAGGAGTTCCATAACTGATAAACGCCATAATCTGCTCTAGGCACGTCCTTCTCGTCCTTCGTCCATACTGCTCTTGAATAAAGTAGTTGAAGTAGTAACTGCGCAGAGTACTTGGTAGCTGAGCGCTTCATCCTTCGGGTGAATGATACAGGTCAACGACACAAGCATAGCATGGTGGATGCATGAGCAGGCCGGGGATTATACATCAGCCGTTGGATCGAGTGAATGGGCGGCAGAGATCCCTCGGTGGGAGCTATCGGGAGGAAGCAGGGGCAGACAATCATGAGTCGTCAGATCATGGGTGGACAGATCCGATGGTGATCGGGCGGAAGACTTGCAAGGGGGTTAACGCATGGGGACAGGCGATAAGGTGGTAATCGGTATTCCCCGCACTACTTTCAAGGGATGGCGGTATTCGTACAACGGGTGCGTGATACCATTGAACATGCGACATGTGGCGGATGCGACAGGCGGGAAACTACTTTCCCCGCGGGTTAACGAGTGGGCAGCTCGCACGATCGGGAGGAGCGACTACCATCTGATCGCTTTGGTGAATGATTGGACGGCGGCAATAGGCGGGCAGGTTATTTGCAGCGGGGGTCATAGGATCTATTTGGGACTAATCAGATGGCGGGGGAGTAATCGATTTGGCAGAAAATAAGGGGCAAGCCTTACACACACATAATGTTATTTGCCGATTGCGATGAGGAAAAAGGGCTTATGAAAAGCGCATGGTCAAACGATCACGGTCTCATGGGTTAAGCACTCGGGGCTTAAGGAAAAGGGGCTAAAGAGGGATTTGTTGGGTTTCGGAGGGTTTAAATGGGGAATGGAGAGGCTTTATTGAGGAAAAACAGAGATAACAGGGCTATGGAGGATAAGGAAAATGAAGGAGAAGAAGGTAAATGACTGCTTCGAGCTCCCTTTTTAAGCACAAACCACACCGCCAAGCCCAAATTTGACCTTAAAACGTTTAAGTTTGTAGCAGAGCTAACACTGGCTCCTTCTGGGGATGAGATCCTCCCTGTGAGGTCTGAAGAACTGCAGACCAATGCCTTCATACAAAACAAGCTTAAAAACATTGCCTAGTATCCATTGGGCATGGAGTCAAATTAAGTCTACACTAAAACCTGTAAAAGAACATGCTTACAATCATTAAGGCCTGAGAACCTTAAAAAACATAAAACTTCAAAAACTGGCCATCTACTGGGCCATCAAAACTGTTTCTCCTCCTCTCGACCGGTTCATCATAGATCAGCAAAACTGGATTTATTTGATCATCTACCTCAAAAATTTTAGGGCATTTGGCCTTATTAGGTATAGATGATTCAAATTTCATCTCCTCTCTATATGCTCTCATCCTTGGATTCTCTACATGGAAGCCTTTGTACACCTAATGAATAACAATGATAGTCGTTTACTTGTCTATGTCATCTGCAGCCTGCACAATTAATATAAATGGTGTACTAATATGTTCATGTGTGGAGGACACAAAGACATCATCTGCTCCTTCGTCTTGCTTAGAACAGTCTTCATCCAAGGAGGAGTCTCAAAACTATGCATCCTCTTCCTCTGTCATATGGCAAGCTGCCCTTTCAAGCTGTGTGGAGGCCAACTGAGCAGGTTTCATAATGTCAAGATTGAGGTGATCGGTATCAGCCTTGGGCATTGAGTTATGGCCTGCCTTAGTGGCTAGTGGGAAACTGTGAGGGATTGTCACTTGAGCAGACAGAGGGACAAAAGATGATGGGGAGCTTTCCTCTCCCTTATTGATCACTGGGTAGGGGACAAAAGCAGGTTGGTCAAGTTGCAGATCTGCATAGTCATTGGAAGTTGGGCTGGCTTCGGGCTCAGACTCTTTGAAGATGAAGGGATCTGCTGCTACTTGCTTTTGCTGATGAGCTTGTTGTTCTGCAAGTACAACAAACTCACGAGCAGTGCCTTTGGATTATGCTTCTTCATATGCAGCTCTTGTTAAGAAAGGGGCACTGCCCTTATCTTCCAAACCATGGACCTCCTCCTCTCCTTCAAACTGCTCTTCTTCCGTGACTATATTCTGAAAAAGGGTCTTCACCCTTTTGTCTTCGTTTTTATCTCTTCTTTTTTGCAAAATCGGCACTTGCTCCTGTGCTCCTCTATATGGATTTGACTTTGGAAGATTAAAGGAACAAGGAGCTCTTGCTTCCTGAGAATACTTCTCATCCTCTAATCTGGAAACTTCAGAGGCAAGTAGCTCTATCATCCTGGCTAATTTATCGATCTTAGGATTAGAGGATGATGAGGACTCACCTCCCTGTCTTCTCCTTTCAGCATCACCTTCGAGTCTTTCTGCAGCAATGATGTTTGCTTCTACTTCAAAGGCTGCATTTTGCATATTAGCCAAAGAAGCACATCTTCTTTCTCTTAACAGTAGGCAGAACTAAGAATCGAAGGCATTGGCATAAGTAATCATAGTAGAAGTAGGGGTAGGATTTATTTCACATGGTATTCTGCTGTACATATGGTTGAATCTCTTGTTGAAATCAGACAACAGCTCACCATCTTCTCTCTGCAAGTTCCCAAATTCAGTATAATAAAAGAGTAGATCTTTCTTATCCCCCCAATGCTTTAGGAACACATCATCTAAAGCCTCAATGTCTGCAATAGACCTAGGGGGTAATTCTCTGAACCATTTTCTAGCCTCCCCATCTAGGATTTGGACAAAAACGCTCATCCACACATCCTCTTCATTGATATCCAGGTTGTCAGCATAGCTATAAAAGGACTCTAGATGCTCTTCAGCTGTTACTCCTTCTGTACTAGTAAACTTAGGCATATATTCTTGATAATCTCCAACAGGCATGGCATTCAAAGGGATAGGCAAGACCAAGGGTCCATACCTAACAACAATAATTCTTTCTATCTTTGTAAGAGCTTGTTGACTAGCCATGACTGGGGTATATGAAAGGATACTAGTAGACTGAGTGGAATGGATCAATGAAAAGGATGACAGAGACAAAGGAATATGATGGATAGCATGGGATGCTTCTTTGGACTGAGATCCGAAAGGGAAATGAATGAATAAGGAGCTTTATGAATCTCTGAAGGTGACTTCTTCACTAGCAGAGATACATGGGACTTTTAAGGCTTACCTGATACTGATGATCCTTTCTGCAAAATTTTCTTCTGCTTAACGATCTTCTCAGGGTCAGGCACTGGAACAATTGGTGATTTCTGAGGATTTCTTCAAGTGTGTCTCACAAACTGAGCCATGACTATAATGTGGAGTCGGCAAAGGTTGGTCTTCCTCCAGTGGAGTCGCCAGATAGATGATTACAACTAGAATATGTGTCCAAACCTTATCTATCATCAAAGCTTGGAACTGTGTCATCTCCTAGGGAAGCTGAGCTTCAATCTCCTCTCCCCGGCAATGGCGCCAATTAATGTTATTACCCCAAGAAACTCTCCTAGGTTGTATCTCGGAGATGCTCGAGAACATTACAAACTCAACAAAAAGTTGGAAATGGATGAATGGAAGGAATGATGCATATTCAAGCCAGATAACCACTTCTACTATGCTTAACTCCAGACATGGGTGAACACCCCCAGACTACAAGGATTTAGACCACCAATTACTCACAGTTTGAGGATCAGGTGAACATGGAGAATACTGACCACACTAGCAGATGCATAAGACCATGTGATGGCCGGCTGCAACCAGTAAAGAGGTCTACAAATCTATTTCCCAATGCATAAACAGGATGACAGCTCTCTGGCACTAAGTAAACAGAAACCTGCATAACACATTCAATGATACATACTATATTCTAACACAGATGTGGGATGACAACCCTCAAATGCTAAATATCAAGAGCACATGAAAAATGCATAACATGCACATCCTAGAACAGAGAAGAAGTGGAAAGTGAGAAATTAATAGCAAAAGAAGCTTGTATTAGCTGAAAATGAAGACCAGACGCTGCAAGTATCATAGTAGTTATAGTCTCCAGAAGTTGAACCTTACATCAAAAAAACAACCATCAACCCTGATTACATTTGATTTCTGGGTATATATAGAGTTTGTTTACAAAAATGTTGCTATGCTATGTGTGGAGGGGTCATAATGGAACACCAACCACCTTAACTCTCTGATGGAGTCTCTGGGTGCAGTCTGTTGTTTTAGTGAACAAAATCGGTCTTTCTGATACTCTGCTATACTTCACGAACTGATGGAGTGTTATATTGAAGGAGTTCCATAACTAAGAAACGCCATAATCTACTTGAGGCACGTCCTTCTCGTCCTTTGGCCATACTTCTCTTGAATGCAGTAGTTGAAGTAGTAACTGCGCAGAGTACTTGGTAGCTGATCGCTTCGTCCTTCGGTTGAATGATACAGGTTGAAGACACAAGTAGAGCATGGTGGACGCATGATCAGGCCAAGGATTATAAATCAACTGTTCGATTGAGTGAATGGGCGACAGAGATCTCTCGGCGAGAGCTATCGGGAGGAAGCTAGGGCAGAAAATCATGAGCCATCAGATCGTGGGTGGACAAATCCGACGGTGATCGGGTGGAAGACTTGCACGGGGGTTAACACACGGGGACAGGCGAGAAGGCAGATGGCGGTATTTGTACAACGGGCACATGATACCATTAAACACGCGACACATGGCGGATGCGACAGGCGGGAAACCGCTTTCCCCTCGAGTTAACGAGTGGGCAGCTCGCACGATTGGGAGGAGAGACTACCGTCCGATTGCTTTGTTGAATGATCGAACAGCAGAGACAGGCGAGCAAGTTATTTGCGGCGGGGATCGTAGGATCTAATCGAGACCGATCGGACGACGAGGGAGTAATCGGTTCGGCAGAAAACAAGGGGCAAGCCTTACACACACATAATGCAATTTGCTGATTGTGATGAGGAAAAAGGGCTTATGAAAAGTGCATGGTCACATGATTACGGTCTCATGGGTTAAGCGCTCGGGGCTAAAGAGGGCTTTGTTGGGTTTCAGAGGGTTTAAACAGGGAATGGAGAGGCTTTATAGAGGAAAAACAGAGATAGCAGGGCTATGGAGGATAAGGAAAATGAAGGAGAAGAAGGTAAATGATTGTTGCGAGCTCCCTTTTTAAGCACAAACCACACCGTCAGACCCGAATTTAACCTTGAAACATTGAAGTTTGTAGCAGAGCTAACACACCCCCACTTTATCATGGATATTATTAACTTGTAAATAGGATTTGTTACAATACCATGGGCCAATATCATGCCTTATCAATACCACATGCCGAAAAACCATAAGTTATTTCACAATAAAAATATTTTAATTTAATTTAATTTTATAACATTTCTTATTTGAAGCTAATAGGAAAAGGGTTGTAATTAGTTTTGAGATATATATAAACCCTCTATACTCACGACTACTAAAATTATTCCCATTTAAATTAAATTAAGGTTTTAATAAAATTAAAAATGAGAATACTTTTGTATTTAAAGATGTGAAATTTATTTAATAAAAATATTAGTAAGAACCAACATAGATCTATCTTAACTAAGGATCCATGTGATGATAGCAAGCAAAGTGAAGGGAAGAGAGGGGGAGGGAGATAGTGACAAAGATGGAGGGTGAAGAGAGAGAGAGAGAGAGAGAGAGAGAGAGAGAGTGAGTGAGAGAGAGAGTGAGAGAGTGATGGGGGGAGACAGAGAGAAGGAGGTAGGAAGAGAGAGAGGGGTTCTAGAGAAGAAGAGAGTGGGGGAGTGAGATATGGAGTTGGAGGGGGAGAGAGAGGGAGGAAAGAAATAAGGCGTAGGGAGATATAGGTGGAGAGACAGGGAGGAAAGAACTAAGGCATAGGGAGATAGAGGTGGAGAGAGAGAGGGAGTGACAAGGGATAGATGGATAGAGAGAGAGGAGAGAAGAGAGGAGGGGAGAGAGAGAATATGTGGGGATAAAGATAGGGAGAGAAGGGAAAGAGAGAGAGAGGGAGGCACAAAGATGGAGGGGGGAGAGAGAGAGTGATGGGGGGGGACAGAGGGAGGTGAGAGAGAAAGGGAGAGAGAGGACTAAGAGAGAGGAGAGAGAGATGAAGTTAGAGGGGGAGAGAGAGGGAAGGAAGAAGAAATACATAGAGGGAGAAAGGTAGAGAGAGAGAGGGAGTGACAAGGGAGCGATGGAGAGAGGAGAGAGAGAGATGGAGAGGAAGAGGGAGGGAGAGAGAGATAGCTATGGAGAGAGAGTGTGTATGTTTGGGGGGTGAGATAGAGAGAGGGAATAAGAAAGGGACACATAGATACAAATGTAAATATTATATAGTATTATATAACCAGCCTAGATCCATCTTAACCTAGATCTACAAAGCACCAAAAAAGAGATTTGCACATCGAAATATTGGATCCCTCTCAGCGCTTGATGGAACTGAGTTAAGATGGATCTAGGCTGGATTAATAAGTTTGTAGTTGTATTTGATAAACTAACACTTTTTTTTATGGTTGTGTTTGAAAGCTATTTTTCCATATTTGGTGTATTTATCATAATAATAATAATCTAATTTTAATTTAATTTTAAGCTTACCTTTTTTATGCAATGATTTTGTTGTTAGTTTATAGAGATAGACATGTTATACTTTTGGAATTTGAAAAGGAAACACGTGCTCTTAACTTGGTTGTATTGAAAACATTTAAGTGTAAGAAAGAAACATGCCCTCTTAACTTGGTTGTATTAAAAACATAAGTGTTCTTGTATACTAGGTGGGTGAAAGCAAGAGAGAGTCTATGGTAAGTGAATTAAATAGTAAAAAATAAATGTTAGTTAAGGAGAAAGTTACAAAAATCTAACAAATAGGCTAGGGTTAGGATATTACTGTTTTGGGACATCTAAAGTTGAAGGTACATTTTATGGAGGTGTAGTCTAAGCCCTTGGGTGTAGGGCACATATTATGGGTATCTTGGACTTTTGGTGTGTGTTAGTGGTGTCAACTAGTGGTGGAGTGTCCAACCCATCAGTAGGAAAATTTTTTCATTTACAAGGTTGGCATCAATCAAGTATTCTCCTTCTATACCCAACCCTAAGATGAGGAGTGTGCATAATGAACTTATTATTGTAACAAATTGCAAATATTTGATTATCTTTAAGTTCAAGGGCTTGAAGTGGCTGCCTCAACCTAAAAATCTTTAAAGGAACTATGTGTTTTTCAATTAAACCCTTGTGGTCAAGGAGCTACAAAAGAGGAAGGCCTTATGACTATTTTTAAGGGGTTGTAATGACCCTTGTCTTGTGGTAAATATGTAGATATGATGCTAATGGTCCTGATCTTAGTACATTCGCGTATATATTGTAAATATTTTCCTATCACCTTGCATTGTATAAATATGATAAATATTTTGTGGTTACCGTGATGTACATGTTGAAGTTCCACTTTCATGATTATGGGAAACACTTCTCAATTATCCTTGTGTACATGGGTAAGATCATAATTACTCTATGCGATAAAAACACCTATTAATATTTTCACACTGAACACTATACAATAAACTTAACCCTAATATCTTAGTGAAGAAAAAGTAACTAGCTATACTTTGGAAGGGTTTTTGGATTAATTGTTAGTGAAACTCATTGCAGTTAGGTGTGCCAATGTGTGGTGAGTGTTAGTGAGTGCTAGGGAAACATAAGGGAGAACTAGGTCAAAATGCATGGAAATGAATGAATAAGAGTGTGTTATAGGGAGTGTCAATGAGTTCTAGGTGTGGTAAGAGGGAGTGACATGGTATGCTAAGTAGCGCTAAGTCATTCCAGCCAATATGTGCTAGGTGCCAAGGTGTGCAAAATAGTGCTAGGAAGTGTTAGGGAGCGTTAGGGAAACACAAAGGAGTAGTAGGTGAAAATAATGCATGCAAATGAATGGTTAAGAGTTTGTGACTGGAAGTGCCAGTGATTTCAGGGTGTGCTAAGGAGGGAGTGACAAGGTATGCTAGGCAGTGCTAAGGCATTCTAGAGGCCAGGGAAACATGACAAGATGTGCTAGGTGCTAAGGTGTGTCAATGCATGCCATGGTAAGTTATGGAGTGTCAGGGGAAAACAAGGGACCACTAGTTTCAAATGCATGGAAATGAATGAATAAGAGTGTGTGACAGGGATTGTCAACGAATTCTAGGCGTCTTAAGGAGGGAGTGACAAGGTATGCTAGGTAGTTCCAAGGAATGCTAGAGTGCTAGGGTGACATGCCAAGATGTGCTAAGTCCTAGGGTGTGCTAATGTGTGTCAGGGAGTGCCATGATAACACAAGGGAGAACTAGTTCAAATTGCATGGAAATGAATAGATAAGAATGTGTGATAAGGTGTGTCAGCAAGTTCTGATTGTGTTAAGGAGGGAGTGACAAGGGTATATGATAGGCAGTTCCAAGGCATGCTAGAGTGTCAGGGCATGTTAGGGAGTGGTAGGGTCTGTTAGGGAGTGGAAAATCATGCCAAGGAATGCAGGGGATGATAATGTGTGCCATGTAGTGCCAATGGATTGTTATACGTGCCAGATGTTATGGCATGTGAAGATGTAAACTATGTTGCTTAGTTGTTTTATGGGCACTGTTGGAAGTGAGCCTTGACTTGATAGCTTGTTAAGTGGGATGAGTTAATATTGGACATGAGAAGACTAAGATGATTTATAGTCCATTAGGGGAGCAAGGCATAGTCTAGTTGCAGTAAATGTAACTTGGTAAAGTTGTTGTAGTTGAGGCAGGACTTGGTTGGGTTCCTAAGTCTAAAAGAAAATAAGGGTAGTTATGAAGGAATGATAATTACGGAGTGACATGGCATGCCAAGGAATGAAAAGGCGTGATGACATATGCCAGATAGTGTCAATGCATGTCAAGGAGTGTTAGGGAATCATAAGGGAGAACTAGGTCAAAGTGCATGGAAATGAATGAATAAGAGATTATGCCAGGGAGTGTGAGTGAATTCTAGGTGTCCCATGGACGAAGTGTGTTGAGAGAATTTCATATTAGTACTTGTAGGAGGAAAGCATACAATTGTGATAAGAGGATGGAAAAAGAAATTTGAGACAAAGGGAGACTTTGGTCTAGGCACAACATTATTTTTTCAATGACTTGGTTGGGTTCCCAAGTCACAAAAAAAGTAAGGTTATCTATGAGGGCATGAAAACTAGGGAGTGTCGAGGTGTGAAGGGAATTTCAGGAAGTGCTAACACATGTTATAAAGTTCCAAGGAATGTTAGGAATGTCAAGACTTGCCAAGTGCTAACCAATGTGTGCTAAGTTCTAGGATGTGGCGCCAACACATGCTAGGGATTGCCATGGAAACACAAGAGAGGACTCATTTCAATTACATGTAAATGAATGAATGTGCGTGTATGATAGGGAGTGTTAAAAAGTTACAGGTGTGCTAAGGAGGGAGTGACAACATATGATAATCAGTTCCAATAGACAATAGAGTGCTAGGAAATCCTACTAGGATGTGACAAGTGCCATGGTGTGCCAATCTATGCCAAGGAGTGTTAGGGAAACACAAGGGAGCACTAGGTCATAATGAATGGAAATGAAGGAATAAGAGTGTGTGGCATGGAGTGTTAGTGAGTTCCAAGTGTGTTAAGGAGGAGATACAAGGCATGCTTGGCAATTGTAAGGAATGCTAGAGTTCTAGGGTGACATGTGGCCAAGATGTGCGAACGCGTGTAAGGAAGTGTTAGCTAGGAGTGCCAGGGAAACACAAGGGAGAACTATGTCAAAATGAATGGAAATGAACAAATAAGAGTTTGTGATTAGAAGTTTCAATGATTTCTAGGTGTGCTAAGGACAAATTGACAAGGTATGCTAGGTAGTGTTAAGGCATGCTAGAGGCTAGAGCGACATGCCAAGATGTCATAGGTGCTAGTGTGTAACAACATGTGTCAAGGAGTGATAAGGAGTGCTAGGGAAACACAAGGGAGAACTAGGTAAAAATGCATGGAAATGAATGAATAAGAGTTTGTGACCAAGAGTGTCAGCGATGTCTACGTGTGCTAAGGAGAGAGTGACAAGGTATACTATGTAGTGCCAAGGAATGCTAGAGTGTTAAGGTAGTAAGCCAAGATGTGTCAGGTGATAGGATGAGCTAGGGAGTGTTAGGGGGTGTCAAGGAAACATAAGGAAGCACTAGTTCAAAATGCATGGAAATTAACAAATAAGAGTGTGTGAGAGGGAGTTTCAATGAGTTCTAGGTGTGTTAAGGATAGAGTGACAAGGTTATATGCTAGGCAATGCCAAGGTATGCTAAGCTACCAAGGCATGTCAGGAAGTGCCACATTGTGCTAAGGAGTGTCAAAGCATGCCAAAGAATGTAGGGGATGTTAACGCATGCCACATAGTTCCAAGGCATTCTAAGACATGTCAGGTGCTATGGCATGTCAAGATGTAAATTGTGTTGCTTAATTGTTTTAGACCAAGGTTGGATGTGATGAGCCTTGTCTTGGTAACTTGTTAAGTGGTATGAGTGAGATTGTACATGAGTACCCTAAGATGAGTTACAAGTAGTTCTTAGGTAAACAAGGCATATGTTAAATTTCCATGATACGTGAGAATCCGGGTTTGGCCTTAGAATTTTTATATGAGCACACTCAAGTGCCACAACACATCTACTATGCAAAACGAAATTTGCCATGAAAGAAAAAGTAATAGATTGAATGCACATAGTTTAGGGTCTGCACATCTTCATATGTTAGTGCTTATTATTGTGATATACAATACCCATTTATATGTCTGGTGTAAGAATCCATGGATATTTCTATCCAACAACAACATCTATGTGGTAAAAGGTGTATTGTCAGAGGTTTCTCCATCAAAAATAGCAACCAAAAGGGACCTTACTGTGCACACAGATGAAGAATTAAGAATATTGTTATCTATGAGTGCTGATGTGGAGGTATGGGACAAAATTACATAGGCAACGAACCTTTTTGTTCAACCAATCAAGATCTAAAAAGGAAAATGTGTGATTATATATACATGTGTGATAGTATTTGGAGAAATGCCAACCTAACCCACAAATTTGTTGACATTTTTCTGGAGCTGACCTATAATTGTTCCTAAATTTAATAAACATGTAAAATAGGACTGACTTTTCAATACAAAATATAAATTGATAGGAACATGGCCAAATTGTGAAAGTGTAAAAATTGGTATGGTTTAAAGGGACTGATCCCTTTGAAAAGTCTTAAATATGGTAATTAAGGTTGAGCCTCGTTCTAGAACCCCTTTTGGCATCCATCTTATGAATTGGTGTAGGATGAAACACTTCAGAATAATTTTTGTAGCAGCGATGTCAACACTTGTATAGTGACATGGGGTTGGAGTTGGCCTGTCAAAGCTCATTGGTCTACTTTGGAACTTCTCTAGGGTGATGCCTTAGATGATTTGGAGTACGAGGGCATGATTTGATATTTAGTTTGCATTGAAGAAGCTTTGGAGGCTAGATACTGTAGAAAAACCCCTTGTTCTGAACAGGGAAGCACATGCCATTGAAGAAAGTAACAGCAAGTACATAGATTTGAAACTCAAATCACATCACTATTTATTACTCTTTGAAACAAGTAATAACTAAAAATTTCAAACACTACTATTCACTTTTCATTTAGTCTAGAAGATACAATGAATATGGAAACATGTACAACAATGTCTCAACTTTCTTAACTCCTAATCGTAATGCACCTTCCTTGCATGGATAGATAAGACAACTAAAGTTTGCCACTAGTGAATATGATATGAGATATGCAAACATGCTTCCTTAGCTAAGGCTGAGAATTAATAACTAGGGAAGTTCTCCTTTTAACTGTGCATGCAAGAACTAAATAAAGCAAAGAGTTTCGCTACTCCAGGTGCCAGAAATGAATCCACTGCCTAAGGTAAGTGCTTTGCCTAGAACAATATATTAAGGACTCAAAAACTTTGTTGCTTACTTCAAGAGATATGTATGCCAAACAGAACTAAGCTATCATGCAATATCCTTCAAATGCATTCACCTTTAACAGAAATCTTGTGCCCAGAAAAAGGCAAGAGACCAATATCCAACAGAATTCGCTAACCATCCAGAGACCCTTGTTCTCAAACAGTGAGATAATAAGGGAATGTCAACTAGGGTGGAATATTTCACCACCGAAATTAACAAGAGATAGAAGGGGTAAAAAACTATCAGACCTAATGCTCAAGAACAAATGAATTAATCGACACTTGGTGATCCAAAATGAATTCAATCCTTCTTTATTTATAGATTTTGCAAAGGAGTTTCATATTCTTAAGTGATTGAGTAAACCTTACTCCAAACCCCAAATTTGGTATTTTTAAGCCTAGTTTCCCCAAAAATTTCCCGACAATGGATATTTTGGGGTTTCTTCCCCTTTATGGAGGACTATAGCCTACGGGGATGGATAGGATATTACGTCCCATTCGTCCTCAATTTGTAGAGGATGTTAGATGGCACCTAATAAAAGAAACAATGCTTTAGTTTAGGAGGTAATAACTAAATGCTTATTTATTTCCACATAGGACATACATCTTGCAAAAGTGATCATGGGATACAAATACTACAAAAGGCCTAAATCTTACTAGCATTGTCATAGTCTAAGAATAAAAAGCCTTTCAAGTGAAACAAGGTCAGTACCATATACTACAAGCACAAATGACAAATTCAAAAACAATATACTTATTAAATGAAAGAATGATGAATCATATTTGCGCACTTTAAATTTAATAACTCTTAAGTTGTAGTGTCAATCAAAATTTCTCAAGTTGGATCACAATTAAGTACTCAATGTTGTTTTGGGTCCAATTTGGGGAAAAAGAGGAGCTCTTGGTGACAATGGGATGATTAGGCTTTTCAGAAGGGAGCTCTGCTATACTTTTCAACATACGAGCCATTCATTCTAGTGGAGGAGATATAAAGAAGCCTTTAATAAGCACCTTTCCAAGATCAATTTGGAGGAAAATCCATTTTCAAAGCTTAAACATAATTCTAGATTCAAACAAGAGTAGTCATTTTTCAAAACAATTATTAATTCCCAAGAAATTGGAGCCAAGCTCACATGTTGACCATTTATTCTTCTACTGGACAAGGAAGAATTTATGAAAAGTCCTTGGCCCTTTGATCCAGTATTTGATGTAAATATATTGATTAGAAATGTAATAAGAGATGCAGTTTATATTAAGGAAAAGGGAAAAGTAGAGGGCCAATTAATAATTATCTCTAAAAAACTCTCAATAGAATCCTAACATATTTGAAATGGAAAAGGATAACTCCATCGTTATTTTTTTCTTTAGAAACTTTGCTAATTTTCATGATTGAAGCATGTATTCATGACTTGGAAGAAGCTCACAAATGCTTTTGATATTAGTTGAAGCAAAGAAAACGTACAAATTTAGACTCACATAGAGGTATGGAAAAAAAAGTATGTGGAGATTGTTGTCCCGGACTCCAAACAAAGAATGGACAAAAGGTGAAAAAACCAAGTCAAAAGGTATGTGTAACTTTTGTCATGTAGAGGTAGGTGTTAACTCCACACTCTACAAAGAAGGCTTTGTGGCGCAAGTGACACAAAGGTTTGCATGCAGAACTTTGGATTAAAAGGAGTGGAGCTTGATGCTACATGTCCACTATTACCCCACTTTTTGTATGAGTTATACGAGATAAAAATAATGAGATACGGGAGATACAAAGGAGATACTATTTTTATTCAAATTTAATAAAAAATATTACTATGTCTTCCTCGACATAAAAGAAACATCATCCATAAAATATTTTCTCCATGAACCTGATTTAAAATGAATCTCTTCTGTTGATGCACCTAGCCACAAATAGAAACGATGCCGATGGGCCAATTTCAGTTTAGAAAATTCACAATTAATTTCAATTGTAAGATCTCCTATTTTTAGTTCAGATTTCAGTTACAAGCAATGAAACAGGACTCCCTGATCAATCGTGATTAATCACGAGTTGGAATTTGCTCGCTCTCCAAACAATCCGATCTAAATATTTGCGAGTCTAACTCATGTTGACAAAGTTTAACTCATGGTCAATGCAAGTTTGACTTGAGACTTGTCGATTAAAGATGTTTCCTGCGATTGATTCCAATTTATTTGATTTTCAGCGTTGACTCGACGAGCACGAGTTTTTCAAGTTTAGGTATGCCACATTGCTAAAAATTAAATGTCAATCATTCCAAAATTTATTTTTCATTTCTGAGGCCTAAAACTCATATGTCGAGACCTTCAGTAATCAATCACTACTCACTATTACACAGTCCAGACTCAATATCGTGGAATTGCCAAGGTTAGCCTAAGTCCAAACTCCATATCGGGTAGTCGCCAATGTGTGTTCTATCCATACTCCATATTGACCCTCGGGAAGTCACGCGTCAGCTTCAGCGTGTATTACCTTTAGGCTTATCCGCTTCAATATTCAACAATCGAGGTCCATTGGAACTTGGCTTAAATAATAGGTATATTACTATATTGAAGTTTCAATGTTGTTTTCAATGGCAAGTTTCAAGTTTCACTGTTTAGCAATTGAATGTTCAGCGTATTCGTTTGGTTATGACTTGTCAACCCTATAAATGGGGCTTAAATAGATTTTAAAAATGCACTAAGAAATGGTTTCATACCAACCATCGACCAAGTCATCAAGCATTCCTTCCTTGGTCGATGTCTTGCCGACTTCAAAGGCTTTAACCATGCATTCACAACTTTGGGTATTTTTGTTCTTCCAAAATCTGTTATTGATGTATTGGTTCAGTTGTCTTATGCTAAACAAACTTGAAAATTCAAGATTACAATGCAATATATGTTGATGATATTTCCTTTAGGTAGCATTTCCTCATATATACCTAATTGTGTTTCAAGGTCATAATGATATATTAGGTCGAATTTGCTTGTGTTGATGGACAGAGTCCTCTTTGATCCTTACAAAACCTCATATATTTTAAAACCAACCATATTTTTTGCGAAGTTATATACAGAATTTTTAATTTTATTTTTTTATTGTATTTTACAGGAGCCAAATTAAATAGAAGGCACAACTCCAAATCTAAACAGAAGTTGCAATTTAAACACAAGTCCAAAACAACAACAACGCCGAGGGAGAAGGACTTTGCTTGGGCTTATTGTGACAAGATTCTTGATGACCCTAAGCTCCTTTGTAAAGTTTGGAAAGCGAAATGTAGTGGAGGCATTTATAGATTCAAGTACCACCTTGCACAAATACCCGGCCATGATATAGGTCTCTACAAAAACATTGATGAAAATGTCAAACACCAAGCAACCTTGGCCATTGATATGTTGAGTTAGCATAACACAAAGAAAGAAAAGAAAAAAAAGAAATAGGAACTCCTGGAGTTGAAAACTTTTCTTCCACTACCCCATTGTCATCTCCCTCTATTAAATCCTCAATATAGTTCCCAAGTTTCCCACACATGCTTCTAAGTTCAAGTCAAACTCAAGTCCAAATGAATCCTCCTACATTCAAAATTGGAGGTGGAAACATAAAAACGTTTTTTTTTCCCCGTACAAAACCCGATTCCCAACCTACCTTGGATACCACTGGTTGGAAAAAAAATATCCATAGTCAGGCAAGGAAGGCCATTGCTAACTTTTGGTACTATTCTGACATACCTTTCCACTGTACCATAAGTCCTTATTGGCAAGCTATGATTGATGCAGTTGTTGTTGCAGGTGCAGGGTTCAAAGCTCCTTCATTAGAGAGCATTAGGACAAATTTGCTATTAGAAAGTGTTGAAGATGCCATGCTTGTGCTATCACTACAAGAAAAAATTACATTGGTGAGGGGCAAAAAATGTCACCATAAGCTCATTGGTGACAGTCAAAAGAGCATTCGTCACCAAAAACTGAACGTCACCAAAGGTGGCATCGCAAAAAGTATATGTGTTGTAGTGACATACAAAGTCCGTCACCAATAACGATTTATAATGATGGATAGCGACTTTCACCATTTCATATGAGCAATGGTGATGGACCATAGCCTCTATCACCAAAAACTGAACGTGACCAAAGGTGGCGTCGCCAAAAGTATGTGTTGTAATGACATTCAAAGTTCGTCATCAATAATGATTTATAATGACGGATAACGACCATCACCATTGTATATGAGCAATGGTGACGAACCATAGCCTCGGTCATCAAAAACTGAACGTCACCAAAGGTGGCGTCGCCAAAAGTATAGGTGTTATGGTGACATTCAAGGTCCATTACGAATATTTATTATAATGAAAAAAAGTGACTGTCACTATTTCATATGATCAATAATGATTTATTGTGATGGACCTTTAATGGACGTCACTATTGGTGCATATATATGGTGACGTTCATTGACCGTCACCAAAAGCTACATTGCTAGAAGTATAGGTGTTGTGGTGACATTCAATGTCCATCACGAATAATGACTATAATGACAAACAATGACCGTCACAATTTCATATCAACAACAACGATTTATGGTTACAGACCTTTGAGGGTTGTCACTATTGATGCGTATATATGGTTGCGTTCGTTAACTGTCACCATTTCATATTTTTGGTGAGGGTCGAAAAATGTCACCAAAGCTCATTGGTGATGGTCAAAAGAACCTCTGTCACCAAAAATTGATCATCACCATTCCATATGGATGTCAGGGAATGATGGAATCAAACCACCAACCTCCTGCTTGTAAAGCAGGTGCTCTTCCATTGAGCTAGCACCCTTTAAAGAATTATATTTTTTAAAATTAGACCTTGAAACTTCATAAATTGTAAATTCTACAACTTTCAATAAATTAAAGTCTCAGCAATATTTTACTAAACAAGCAAAGCAACATCGAAGATGTAGGTCCCTACCTAATGGTTATTGAAGTTATGAAAATTGGGTGGAGAGAAAAATAGTTATGTATAGGAGAATCAACATGTTCAGTTAAATACTCAATTAGAATTGAAACTTTGAAGACATTTATAACCTATAAATGACCTATAACTATCAAATGCACCAAATATTGTGAAGGAAATGTCATAAGTGGATATCATATGGAAGAATAGGAGGCATGGACATGGAACCCTTATACATCTTGGCATGCCTTAGCAGTTGGCACATCTTAGCTTGTTTGACATGTCTTCGTAATATCTAGCACATCTTAGAATGCCCTAGCATTCCCTAACACACCTTGGCAGTCATGACCTCACAACTAGCAATGCATTTTTCCATGACTTTGGAACCTTACATTCACTACAACACCTTGGAACTTCCTAGTTGTCATGCCCTCTGTTATCCTACATAATGTCCCAGGTTGATGAAGAGATCACTGAGGTAACCACAAACCAAGCTTTTAGTTTGGTAGCTAGCCCTACCAAACCAAAGAGGGCTCTCTCTATGAACTCAAAACCAAGAGATGACTGGAATGTAAAGGATTTTAGACTAGATAGCTAGGATCAGGTGGGTTTTTGGAAAATTTAGGGACTTGGAACTCTATCCACTAGTGTCTTTTCTGGCAGGGACTTTGTCAAGGAGGCAAGGACTTGGAACTCTATCTAGGATGAAGCACCTAACATGCATGACAGAAGCTCCCTAGAATAGAGTATCTCCTACCTAGAAGAGTGTCCCATGCTCAAAATATAGAACCTTTCTCTACTGTGCACTTTTTTAAAAGATAAATCTGTGCATAAAATAGTACTAAGAAAAACACCTAAATTAAGAAAAGTGAGCATCTAAGTCAAACTATAAAAGTATAATAAATATGGCTCTATATAAGTTTGGAAAACACTAGACAAGCATGCTTTCATACAACAACAATAAGATGCCTAAAATCGATGCGATTCTTTCATCGTTGCTATACCCTCACAGCAAAACTGGAACCTATAGCATGTACCCCAAGGCTGTATGCATTTGATGAAGGTGTAGATTGAAAGGATTTGCTAAGATGAAGTACTATTGAAGGAGAAACACCTTCAAAACAATAGATAAATTCTATTGTGAATTCAACCCATTTGCACACAGACCAAGGGTGCTACTGGGTACACTTCTCCGCTGAATGGAAACTACAATGTATTGTAGTGCTGTTGAAGGAAAAAAACCTTTAGTGCAAAATGGATAAGACTCTAACAGATATTGTCACTATGGCCTCGGTTGTCGATGATCTCATCAATATAGGTAACAACTTCGATAATTGAAAAACCAAAAGGTGAGATGCATAGATAATTTGAAATGACAGATTTGGGCATACTTTATTATTGTTTAGGAGTGTGAGTATAGAAAATTCAAGGTAACTTGTTGCGTCTTTATGTGACAGGCCAAGGATGTGAAGAAATACATAAAATATTAAATAGCATGGTATAAGTTGATTGCAGATTATTTTGAAACAGGAATGGAATTCTCCTTGTGCGGGGTCTAATCTAGTGGGTATAACTTTAAATAAGAAACTGATAGTTATGGGGTTGAAATTGTCTCAAAATTCATGATAAGTCCCAAATTTGTTCACTAGAGATAAGTAGAGTGAGTCATCAAGTTTATGGAAGGGAAGACCCTATTCACAGGAAAATAACTTGAAATTAGTCGGGAATATTATTTCTCATCTTCTTGTACGTGTGTGCTTTGAAAAGATAACCACATCCAAAGACTCAATAACAACTCTGGTAAATCTTATAGATGTGAAGCACTTCTGAGAAAACCCATCGCTTAATGACAATTGAGCGAGGAATATCTCAAAGGATTCAATCTACACTCAGTCATAAAAAGGAAGTTGGGGTATCCAGCCTCTTGCCAACAAACTGACTCCAACAATAATGTGAAAGGCAGGTTAACTGCAAAACCTCTTTCCCACTTTGAGTATTGTTCCCTCTTGAATTCCAACATGTATCTAGCTGCTTATATCCACAAAACTCATGCCAGGTAAACTCTGCATGATACAATTGTGACGTGCAAGCTTGACACACACTCTAGTTTCCCTCTAAAAGAGGGTAAGTCAAAATATTGTGACAATATTAACTGTAATTTGATCATACAATATTGAGGTATTGCATGGAATAAACAATATACTATCAATGCACTAATGAAGAACTCAAAATAAATGAATTTCTTATTGCTACAATAATGCCTCTTGGGATTCTCGGATAAAGCACCTAACTTGCATGGCAAAAGCTTCCTAGAATAGAGTACCTCCTACCTAGAAGCGTGACCCCTACTCAAAATATAGAACCCTTCTATATTGTGCACTTTTCTTAAAGCTAAATCTGTGCATAAAACAAAACTAAGAAAAAGATCTAAATTAAGAAAAGTGAGCATCTAAGTCAAACTATAAAAGCATACTAAATATGGTCGTATACAATATTGAGGTATTGCATCGAATAAACAATATACTATCAATGCACTAATGAAGAACTCAAAATAAACGAATTTATTATTGCTACAATAGCGCCTCTTGGGATTCTCGGATAAATAACCTAAACTCTATGGCAAAAGCTTCCTAGAATAGAGTGCCTCCTACCTAGAAGTGTGTCCCCTGCTCAAAATATAGAACCCTTCTCTATTGTGCACTTTTCTTAAAGATAAATATGTGCATAAAACAGAACTGAGAAAAACACCTAAATTAAGAAAAGTGAGCATCTAAGTCAAAATATAAAAGCATACTAAATATGCCTAAAATCGATGCACTTCTTTCATTGTTGTTACAACCTCATAGGAAAACTATAGTCTACAACATGTATCCCAAGGCTGCATGCACCTACTAAAGGTGCAGACCGAAAATATCTACTACGATGATGTATTTTTGAAGGAGAAACACCTTCAAAACAACAGATAGAGTCCAATGTGCATTCAACCCATCTGCACACAAGCCAAGGTTGCTACTGGGTACGCTTCTCCCCTAAATGGAAACTATAGTGTATTGTTGCTCTACTGAAGGAGAAACACCTTCAAAGAAACACGGATAAAACTATAACATATATTGTCACTGTGGTATCGGTTGTAGAAGTTCTCATCAATATAGGTAACAACTTCGATAATTGAAAAACCAAAAGGTGAGCTACATAGATCATTTGAAATGATATATTTGGGCATACTTTATTATTTTTTAGGAGTGTTAGTATAGAAAATGCAAGGTAGCCTGTTGCATCTTTATGTCACAGACCAAGGATGCGAATAAATACAGAAAATATTAAATAGCATGGTACAAGTCGATTGCAGGTTCTTTCAAAACAAGAATGGAGTTCTCCTTGTGCAAATTCTAATTTGTTGGGTATAGATTTAAAAAAGAAATTTATAGTTATTTGGTTGGAATTGTCTCACGATTCATGGCAAGTCCCAAAGTTGTTCACTAGAAAGAAGTAGAGCGAGTCGTCAGGTTTATGAATGGGAACACCCTATTCACAGGTAGATAACTTCAAATTAGCTGGGCATATTATTTCTCCTCTTCTTGTACGTGTGTGCTTTGAAAAGCTAACCACCTCCGAAGACTCAAGAACAACTCTAGTAAAGTTTATAGGTGTGCAACACTTCTGAGAAAATGCATCACTTAATGACAATTGAGTGAGGAATATGTCGAAGGATTCAATCTTGCACTCAGTCATAAAAAGGAAGTTGGGGTATCCAACATCTTGCCAACAAACCAACTCCAACCATAATGTGAAATCCAGGTTAACTATGAAACTTCTTTCCCACTTTGTAGTATTGTTGCCTCCTGAATTCCAACAGGTATCTTGCTGCTTAGATCCACAAAACTTGTCCCAGGTAAACTTTGCATGATATAATTGTGATGTGCAAGCTTGACTCGAACTTTAGTTTCCCTCTAAAAGAGGGTAAGTCAAAATATTATGATAGGCTTAACTGTAATTTGATCATACACTGTTGAGGTATTGTATGGAATAAACAATATACTAGCAATGCACTAATGAAGGACTCAAAATAAATGAATTTCTTGTTGCTACAATAGCGCCACTCTTGGGATTCTCCAAGGAGCCACTAATTTATACACATTTGGAATCTTTACTTGGTCCGTAGAAAGATTAAGCAATGGTAGTGATCACTTCTTACCCTCCCATGGAAGGTCTATACAGAGTCAAAAATAAATTAATTTAAAAGTGAGGTATATGCCTAAAAAATAGGAGTCTGACTCTTCAACTCTAATTTAGTGGCAAGGAAATATTCAATTGTAAATGCTTGATCTTCTACAGTGTAAATTTCTAGATAAATGGTTAGCATAAATCTGTCCATTATCCACATATCCCAAAAAACCATGTATGTCTGGACTCTGGTTGTGTGTAAGAGAGGGGAGATCACATAAATAATCCATTATCAAAAGAAAAAGTTAAAGCACAACATTCTATGGAGATTTTTTTTTAAATTTTATTACATACCTTAGAAAGTTTGAAAGGACATAACTGAAGCTTCCCTCTCCTTCCACACTTCATTAAATATGCCCCTTTTCCAACGCAGATGTGGCCTGCAGAATCACTATCAGCAAATAAAATATGAAAAGTAAGTTTAATGAATTAAAGTAGCATTGTTATACCTCAAGCAAATGGACTATGAAAAATTGGATTCATTTTCTACAAAAGATGATATAGCAAGATCTAATTACATTTTTAACTGAAACAAAGGTAAATTGGATTCGTGCTCTACAATAGACTATATAATGAGATCTACTGACATTTTCAACTCAAACAAAGGTACATTGAGTAAGCTCAAGCTCCAAAATGATGGCATCAAACTTTTGAGTGGCAATTACTGTATATATCTAGCTAGAGGCTATAACATAAAGATATTTGTTATATGTGAAGATAAAAAAATGAAAGGAATGTGAAATTTTGACCATCAACTATAAGTTCCTTTCAAGGACTAGATCAAACCATAACATTGTTATCAAGATAATCAACTCACCCATTATAGTATGCTTCTACTAGTTTCATGATAAAACTCAAACTCAATAAACTTCAAACAACATAAATTAACCAACAAGATGTCTGAGGTTGGTTACCTAAGGATTATATCATACTAAATTACCTTTTGCATCTAACATTGAAAACAACTGTGAAAGACATGAAGACAAATCAGTGATTATGATGCATGCATGTGATGAAATAAAATAAAAAAATACCTTTCTTCTTGCTACTGATGAGCCTTCTAGGGGATTCTTGGATGAAGTTGATCCTGATCTGCTTTCTGAAATCAAAGAGACACTTTCTAACTACTTTGATTTGATGGACAACAACCCTAATGCTCATGAAAATGAATATGGAAAGCAATAAGCATCGACGAACCTGGTCTTGAAGAAGGTATCTCAAAGTCTAATATGTATAGTATTTTAAAGTTCTACAGCTAGCAAATGGTTTTCCCAGTTGGGTTCCCTAGAAAATTTTGTTTTTTTGCTATAGTGTGACTGCATTTTATTTCTGTTCTATTCCACTACAAATTGGTAGAGATATTTTTTGTCTTCATGCAACATTTAGTTTCAGATTTATTCATTCAAGCAGTAGCAGGATTTCAAGGAAATTATACACAAGGGACAATTAATCTATATTTTCACTTATATCTTTTGCAAGTAAAATTCACAACTAAATTTTCATCCAAAGTGTTTAGGTTACTATCAAGTGGTATCACAGCATATCTCAACATTTGAAGGCATAAATCATATTATTCAATAAGGTTGAGACTTGAGATACAAAAATCTTCCCAGGTTATGCAAGCAAGAAAACTGTTGATTTTTAGTTCTAAATCTATCCAACCAGAACAAAATTATGCCTTTTTCAACACCCTCTAGTCAAAGTTATTCTTAGCCTCATTCAACTCAATTAAGAATATGTCGATCTCACTGAGATTTCTTCTTCATTTCATGCTTCTAAGTTATATATTTATGCAACCTAATATATCATTTATGTTAAGTGATTATTCATTAAAAATTATTTAGTCTGTCTAACGCATCTACCTAATTTTTTGATCAGTTTCTGGGAAGACTCTATCAGACATATGCAATAGAAAATAGAAGACTATTTTAGTACCTAGTGTTATAAAACTCTAATATGGAAAAATTATTTTGGGTTGTTTCCCTAAATATATTTACAAAATTTTCAATCCCAAAGCCATTCAGGGAGAATTTTAGTCGGGGAGAAATTTAGTATTATTTTTGGAAAATTCAAATGCAACTAAAAGAAATTCTTCCTGTTTGCTCAAAATATTCCAGCACCAAATATGAGTGAATTTAGAGAACTTAAGATTTGAAAATAATTAAATTTCACTTCGCTTTTCCAGGACCATATATGAGTGAATTCACAAAACCTGAGATTTGGATTCTGGAAACACTTAAATTTCACCTCAATTATTAGGATTGGAAGTTCCTTGAGATACAAACATGTAGCATTAGGGATGTACTTTTCTTGTTTAAGGACAATGTTCAGTTTATAAATAGTGATACAAGAATCCTTGTATACATGCCTGACACAGTTCTTTGGTCACAATTAATGAAACTGAACTCCATCAATACATAACAGACAAGGTAGAATGTAAGAGAGCATCTACTTTTCGACATATACTCTGACAAAAATAAACATCTATACAATCATATAAAGTTGTCACTGCACCAAAGAAGGAATTAAAAACCAAAATAAAAATAGGAACAGGCTTGAATTGCTATGGTTACTCTAACAAAATGTTAAATAGGATCAATATGTTAATATGGAAAATAGTGTAGTTGATTATGATTTATTGAGCCCAAGGGGTTAGCCCAACCGAATGTCATTAATGTTACTAGGTATTTGGCTAGTTCTGTGCTGGAAAGTGCCCTGTTTGAAATCCCTTGGGTGAGGTGCACTATTCAATGCCAATGGGTTTACCAGGGATGCCATCCATGAATGTGGGGAAACATCCATTGGAATTCCCTAAAGAGTTTTTCTTGGAAAGAATAAAAATAGGATTTCCTAAAGAGAAATTTTGAGATGCATACAATGAACACTTAGTAAAATCAACTCTATAGAGACAAACCATAAAAGAAGGAAAAATACATATGATTTTACCTATGTTCCCTCGTTTTCCCTCCCACCCTATGAAAAGTGAAAATATGCTACTATTAAACTTAAAAGAAAGGATAAAAAAATAGTGAATTTTGAACCAGTCCTCCTTGTGTGGAAGAAGACTAAATGTGGGGTGGAAATGCAGCGAGGTTAGAAATGAAACATACCTGGGTGCCATTAATGGATTGAAGAGGTAAAATCTTAACTCACATCTCTCTTCAATCTCGTTTTCCCTCCCACCCTATGAAAAGTGAAAATATGCTACTAGTAACCTTAAAAGCAAGGATGAAAAAAATAGTGAATTTTGAACCAGACATAGATCTGAAGTGTGTGTACTCCTCCCTGTGTGGAAGAAGACTAAAAGTGGGGTGCAAATGCAGTGAGGTTAGAAATGAAACATACCTGGGCGTCATTAATGGATTGAAGATCCAATGGTGGGGGATCTGAGGTGTGTGTACTCCTCCCTGTGTGGAAGAAAACTAAAAGTGGGGTGGAAATGCAGCGAGGTTAGGAACGAAACATACCTGGGGGCCATTAATGGATTGAAGATCCAATGGTGGGGTTTGATATCAGTATGGTACTGGTAAAACCTTAATTCACAACACTCTTTAATATGGTTTTCTCTCTGAGCCTTGTGAAAAGTGAAAATATGCTACTCTTAAAGTTAAAAGAAATGATGAAAAGAATAGTGAATTTTGAACCAGTCCTCCTTGTGTGGAAGAAGACATTCACAACACTCTTCAATCTCGTTTTCCCTCCGGCCCTGTGAAAAGTGAAAATATGCTACTCTTAAACTTAAAAGAAAGGATGAAAAAAAATAGTGAATTTTGAACTAGTCCTCCTTGTGTGGAAGAAGACTAAAAGTGGGGTGGAAATGCAGCGAGATTAGAAATGAAACATACCTGGGCACCATTAATGGATTGAATATCCAATGGTGGGGTTCGATATTAGTCTGCTACTGGTAAAAACTAATTCACAACTCTCTTCAATCTCTTTTTCCCTCTCACCGTGTGAAAAGTGAAAACATGCTACTCGTAAACTTAAAAGCAAGGATGAAAAAAATAGTGAATTTTGAACCAGAGATCTGACTCCTCCCTGTGTGGAAGAAGACTAAAAGTGGGGTGTAAATGTAGTGAGGTTGGAAATGAAACATACCTGGGGGCCATTAATGGATTGAAGATCTAATGGTGGGCTTCAATATCAATCTGCTACTAGTAAAACCTTAATTCACGATTCTCTTCAATCTCGTTTTCCCTCTCACCTGTGAAAAGTGAAAATATGCTACTAGTTTTCCCTCCATCCACCTTATGAAAAGTGAAAATTTAATTCACAACTCTCTTCAATCTCGTTTTCCCTCTTGCCCTATGAAAAGTGAAAATATACTACTTGTTTTAGAAAGTAAATGAAGATTGGAATTAGGAGGGCTTTGTTACATCAAAATTAAGGCTGAATTTTTTCAAAAATGTTAAAATTTCCCTACCTAAAAAACAATAAATACAATATTTATAGAGTATAGAGTAGATGTGTAGGTGTAATTTAAGTATGTAAACAATTCTAAATATGGGATTAGTTAAAGAATAATAGAAATAATAATAATAAAAGTCAAAAGTATGGGGATGAGTGCAAAAATCTAAATGTTGGCTCAATTAATAATAAAAATAATAAAATTCAATTTGTTATATTTTGATTTTGTTATTAACTTGTGAATAGGTTTTGTTACAATACCATGAGCCAATACCATGGCTTATCAATACCTCAAGCCCAAAAACCATCACTTATTTCACAACCAAAACATTTTATAACAATATGACAAGATTCTTAACCATGGATATTCACCCCCCACTTTGCAGTGGATATTATTAACTTGTAAAAAATTGGTTTTGCTATAATACCATGGGCCAATACTATGGCTTATCAATACCACATGCTTTAAAAGCATAACTTATTTCACAATCAAAATATTTTATAACAATATGGAAATATTCTTAACCATGGATATTCATTCTCACTTTACCATGGATATTATTAACTTGGAAATAGACTTTGTTACAATACCATGGGCCAATACCATGGCTTATCAATATCACATGCCCAAAAAACATAATTTATTTCAAAATCAAAATATTTTATAAGAACATGACAGGATTCTTAAGCATGGATATTCACCCCCACTTATCAATACCACATGCCAAAAAATCATATCTTATTTTACAATCTAAATATTTTATAACAATATGACAAGATTCTTAACCATCGATATTCACCCCCACTTTACCATAGATATTATTAACTTGTAAATAGGCTTTGTTACAATACCATGGGCTAATATCATGCCTTATTAATACCACATGCCGAAAAACCATAAGTTATTTCACAATAAAAATATTTTAATTTAATTTAATTTTATAACATTTTTTCTTTGAAGCTAATAGGAAAAGGGTTGTAAATAGTTTTGAGATATATATAAACCCTCTATCCTCACGACTACTAAAATTATTCCCATATAAATTAAATCAAGGCTTTAATAAAATAAAAAATGAGAATACTCTTGTATTTAATGATGTGAAATTTATATAATACAAATATTAGTAAGAACCAACATAGATCTATCTTAACTAAGGATCCAAGTGATGATAGCAAGCAAACTGAAGGGAAGAGAGGGGGAGGGAGATAGTGACAAAGATGGAGGGTGGAGAGAGAGAGAGAGAAAGAGAGAGTGAGAGAGTGATGGGGGGAGACAGAGAAAAGGAGGTAGGAAGAGAGAGAGAGGAGAGAGAGAAGAGAGTGGGGGAGAGAGATATGGAGTTGGAGGGGGAGAGAGAGATATGGAGTTGGAGGGGGGGAGAGAGAGAGGAAAGAACTAACGCATAGAGAGATAGAGGTGGATAGAGAGGGAGGGAAGAACTAAGGCATAGGGAGATAGAGGTGGAGAGACAGAGGGAGTGACAAGGGATAGATGGATAGATAGAGAGGGAGAGAAGAGAGGAGGGGAGAGAGAAAATAAGTGGGGATAAAGATAGGGAGAGAAGGGAAAGAGAGAGAGAGGGAGGCACAAAGATCGGTGGGGAGAGAGAGAGAGTGATGGGGGGGGGGGCAGAGGGAGGTGATAGAGAAAGGGAGAGAGAGGACTAAGAGAGAGGAGAGAGAGATGAAGTTAGAGAGGGAGAGAGAGGGAAGGGATAAGAAAGACATAGAGGGAGAAAGGTAGAGAGAGAGAGGGAGTGACAAGGGAGCGATGGAGAGAGGAGAGATAGAGGGAAGAGAGAGAGGCGGAGAGGAAGAGGGAGGGAGAGAGAGATAGATATGGAGAGACAGTGTGTATGTTTGGGGGGTGAGATAGAGAGAGGGAATAAGAAATAGACACATAGATTCAAATATAGATATTATATAGTATTATATAACCAGCCTATATCCATCTTAACTTGGATCTACCAAGCGCCAAAAAAGAGGTTTGCACATTGAGAGATTGGATCCCTCTCAACGCTTGATAGATCCGGGTTAAGATGGATCTAGGTTGGCTTAATAAGTTTGTAGTTGTATTTGATAAACTAACACTTTTTTTTATGGCTGTGTTTGAAAACAATTTTTCCATACTTGGTGTATTTATCATAATAATAATAATCTAATTTTAATTTAATTTTAAGCTTACCTTTTTTATGCAATGATTTTGTTGTTAGTTTATAGAGATAGACATGTTATACTTTTGGAATTTGAAAAGGAAACACGTGCACTTAACTTGGCTGTATTGAAAACATTTAAGTGTAAGAAAGAAAGATGCCCTCTTAACTTGGTTGTATTAAAAACATAAGTGTTCTTGTATACTAGGTGGGTGCAAACAAGAGAGAGTATATGGTAAGTGGATTAAATAGTTAAAAAAAATGTTAGTTAAGGAGAAAGTTACAAAAGTCTAACAAATAGGCTAGGGTTAGGATATTACTATTTTGGGACATCTAAAGTTGAAGGTACATTTTGTGTAGGTGTAGTTTAAGCCCTTGGGTGTAGGGCACATATTATGGGTATCTTGGACTTTTGGTGTGTGTTAGTGGTGTCAACTAGTGGTGGAGTGTCCAACCAATGAGTAGGCAAAGTTTTTCATTTACAAGGTTGGCATCAATCAAGTATTCTCCCTCTCTACCCAACTCTAAGATGAGGGTGTGCATAATGGACTTATTATTGTAACAAATTGCAGATATTTGATTATCTTTAAGTTCAAGGGCTTGAAGTGGCTACCTCAACCTACAAATATTTAAAGGAACTATGTGTTTTTCAATTAAACCCTTGTGGTCAAGGAGCTACAAAAGAGGAAGGCCTTATGGCTATTTTTAAGGGTGTTGGAAATAATACTGAGAGGGGGGGTGAATCAGTATTATCAGATCAATCAAACTTTTTCAATGCTCAGAAACATATACGCTACTTCAGTTAAGTGAACCAGCGTGTACAAGCTACTGTGACTAAATAAAACAGAGTATAAGAAGAAAACTCATAATTTAGTTAGCTTATTCTTCAGTTAAGTTCATCAGGACATTATTCACCACATTAACAGTAAACAGGTGCAGTATAACAGAACAGATCAAAAGCCACACACATGAACACCAAGATATAAGGTGGAAACCCAATGTGGGTGAAAACCACCTGCTGCAAGTTGTCTCTATCTTTCTTTAATATGAAACTTCAGTTTACAATCTTTTGTACTGGTGCAGCCTTATACCAGTACGCAGGCTACAACCTGCAGAAGGCTACAACCTTCTCTCGTTCTCCAAACTTCCTTGGAAGGGAGCTCCAACCCCCTTTGCTCTTGTACTAGCCAAGATACTAGTACGTAGGTGCTGACCTACAATCTTCTTTCCTTCAGGTACCACCTTTCATACATTTTCAGACTGGATATTCCTGAAGCACAACATTACAATCTGAAGGCCACAATTCATTCACCTTTCACAACAGATCATTGAAGCATAAAACAACCAAACTTTGAATCACTGAACCACTGAACCCTGTCAATCACCAGTTACCAGAACACAGAACAGACTACAGAACTCTGCAATAACAGTCAGACCCAACTGTAAACCCAAAATCAAGCTTCAAAAGATATACGCTACTTCAATGAGCAAAACCCGCGTATACACGCGCTTTTACCGAAGCCAACCTGCGTACAGATCTAAAAATAAACTTTCTCAATTTGCAGCTGTACCAGACATCAGTTAGACCCAGAACATAACATTGCGACAGTATGCAGATCTAGAAATACGCATAATCAACCATATCATGATAGTGCATTTCAAACCATTAGATCCCGATCTATCCTTAGATCTAGTCTTCCATCAACCAATGTGATCTCTCCTTGGCTTAGATCAAGCAACCCAGAACCTGCATATCAGATCTCTTTCCTTTTCAGATATTCAAGCCTTTTCGAAAGATGATCTTGCCTAATGATCTTCTTCTCCTTATATAGCCTTAGGCCTTGCTCAATACCAAGAGCCAAAACCATAGAAATCCAAAACCATCAACTGCGAAACTAGAGATCTACACGACTGTCGAGGTACTTTGGTCCAAAGACATGGGCACAAGAACCGAGGACTAACTACCATGGACCAAAAGGAAACTTCCCGACATATACGCACTTTTCTGTTCATGCATCTGCGTGTATACGCGCCTTATTATATAGCTCTCCTGCGTATACGCGACTTAGTATGCATATCACCAGCGTGTATACGCAACTTGGACTTAATTAACCTGCGTATATGAGATTTCTCTTCATTCTGTAGACTGAACGGAGATCTGTCATCAAAGAGAGTTGCCATCAAGGACAACACCTGTATCATAGCGCCATACCTGAGCCAAAATGCCAACAATCTCCCCCTTTGGACTTGATGGCAACCTTCAGATCCTTAGAATCATTCTCCCCCTTTGTCATCAAGGGCAAAGGGCTGTGCTCCCCCTGAGAACATGCTGATACCTCTGCTTGGCTGTGCTGAAACATGCTCCCCCTGACTGTAGGCAAGATCTGCAAAAGATGTTCTTCAACAAGAACCAAGACTTATACACCATAAGGGACCTTCCTATCACCAAAAGACTCAATACATACATCCATACTCCCTACCAATAGGGGACACATCAGAGACAATCAATTATATTACATCATTCATCCCAGGCATAGTGGGGAAACCAACATAGGCCGTTACATGACCTTGACATCATAAAAGAGATATGACATAGGGACAACAGATCTAGACCAAGACTTATGAAAGTCACCAGCAGCATCTGAGAAACATCTTTTTAGATCAGCAACCAGGATTTCTTTCTGAGCTCCTTCTCCTGAACCCAACAACCAAAACATCTGAATGCCAACAATGCTTTATGAGACTTTTAAGCTGCTCCCCCTGAACCTGTGCCTGCTGCACCCCCTGAAACTGTGCCTGAAGAATTCTGACATACCCATTGCTGTTCAGAACTCCAGAGATTGCCCTTGCTGTTCAGAACTTCATATACGCGTTTTCTCCTGCATGAAACTGCGTATGTACGCGGATATACTTTCTGCAACAAGCGTCCAACATACACGCGACTTCCTTTTCCGTAACCTGCGTATACCAACTTTTCTGTAGAATAAACAAACTTCAACATCAGGATGAAGCATCAACTACTCCCAGCTTTTGTCTGAGATATTCAAAAGTTTCCCTGGGCAGTGGTTTTGTGAGAATATCAGCAACTTGTTCCTTAGAAGGAACATACTCCAACTTGACCTTCTGCTCAAGCACTTGTTCCCGAAGAAAATGGTACTTGATTGGTATGTGCTTGGTCTTTGAGTGCATGACTGGATTCTTTGAAATGCTGATTGCACTTGTATTATCACATAAGATAGAGACGGGTGGAGTGCAAGTGATTTGAAAGTCCTGCAAGGTCTGCATCATCCAAAGAAGTTGTGTGCAACAAGATGCTGCAGCCACATATTCTGCTTCAGCTGTAGATAAGGCAATCGAACTCTGTTTCTTGCTGAACCAAGATACTAATCTGGAACCCATGAAGAAAGCACCACCACTTGTGCTTTTCCTATCATCCACACTTCCAGCCCAATCTGCATCTGTGTAAGCATGAAGAGTGAGATCTGTATTTCTAGGATACCATAAGCCATAGTTTTGGGTCCCTTGAAGATATTTGAAGATTCTTTTGACTGCCTGAAGATGAGTTTCCTTTGGGTTGGCTTGAAATCTTCCAACCATTCCTACTGCATGTGTAATATCTGGTCGAGTACCTGTCAAATAAAGCAAACTCCCAATCATGGATCTATAAGTGGGTTGGTGAACTGCTGCTGATTCATCATTTGCACTGAGGCTGCATCCTGTAACCATGGGTGTACATACTGGCTTTGACTCTTCCATGCCATACTTCTTCAAGATCTGCTTGAGGTATTTGGTTTGAGACAAGAAGATACCTCCTTCATTTTGTTGGATTTGCAATCCAAGAAAATATGTCAATTCTCCAAGAAGTGACATTTCGAATTCTTTCTGCATAACCAAGGCAAAGTTTTGACTCATAGTCTCTTCATTGCTGCCAAAAATAATATCATCTACATAAACAACAAGAATTAGCAATTTGTTATTTTCAACTTTTATATAGAGATTGCTATCTGCTGATCCTTTTGAAAAGCCTTGTTGGTGAAGATATTTGTCCAACCGATAGTACCAAGCCCTTGGAGCTTGTTTGAGTCCATAGAGTGCCTTTTTCAATCTGCATACAAGGTTTGGATCATTCCCAAGAATGAAGCCATCTGGCTGCTCAATATATACTTCTTCTTCTAAGTCTCCATTCAGGAAGGCTGATTTCACGTCCATTTGAAATACCTTGAAGTTTTGAAAGCTTGAGAGAGCAAGGAACATTCGGATGGCCTCAAGTCTTGCCACAGGAGCAAAGGTCTCTTCAAAATCTATTCCTTCTTGCTGTGCATACCCTTTACAAACAAGTCTGGCCTTGTTTCTAATTACTTCTCCATTTTCATTTAATTTATTCTTGAAGACCCATTTTGTTCCTATTACATTCTTATCTTTTGGTCTAGGAACTAATTCCCAAGTGTTGTTCTTTTCGATTTGCTCAAGTTCTTCATCCATTGCTTTGACCCAACATTCATCTTTGCATGCCTCTTTCACATTTTGTGGTTCAGTGGAGGAGAGTAATGCCAAGTAGCTTGAAGCTTCTGCAAGTGTCCTTCTTGTTTGTACTCCTGCTTCTTTCTGCCCCACAATCTGAGTTTCTGGATGATTCTTTTGAACATATCTGGATGGAGTCTTCTCTTCTATTCTTGTCTGCTCCTCTGGTTCTTCTTGAGATTCTTCTTCTTCTTGAGGTTCTTCTTCTTCATCATTTCGCCTTTGAGAGTAACCTTCATCTTCTTCAATGTCTTCATGATGAACTTGCCTAGGAATATATCCCTTCTCATCAACCACTATATCAATACTGTCAACAATTCTGCCAAGTCTTTTATTGTAGCACTTGTATGCTTTGCTATGTGGAGAATAACCAAGAAGAATGCCCTCATCTGCTCTTGGTTCAAGTTTGCCAAGTTGCTCATCAGTATTCTTAATATAACATTTGCTCCCAAAGATTTTGAAGTTCTTCACGGAAGGAGTTTTACCACTCCAAAGCTCATGAGGTGTTTGAGTGCTGTTTACTTGGACATTTGTTTTGTTAAGAATAATAACAGCAGCATGTGCAGCTTCACCCCAGAAGGTTGCAGGAGTACCTGATTCATCGAGCATAGCACGAGCCATTTGTTGGATAGTTCTGTTCATTCTTTCCACAACCCCATTTTGCTGAGGAGTTCTAGCTGTAGAGAATTCTCTTCTTATCCCATGTTCGTCACAGAAATCGAAAAATTCATTTGAGGTGAACTCCCCACCTCTGTCAGATCTGAGGCACTTAATTTTGTGTCCTGATTCATTTTCAACCAATGCTTTGAAGGATTTGAATTTTTCGAATGCTTCATCTTTGTGCTTCATAAGCCCTAACCAAACAAACCTTGAGAAATCATCAATGAATAATATCAGATATTCTTCTCCTCGAGGTGTCCTTTTCCTAAATGGACCACATACATCTGTATGGACTAGCTCAAGAGGCAAGCTAGCTGATCCTTCCTTCTCTGGAAAGTTAGTTCTGGTTTGCTTTCCAAACTGACAAGATTTGCATATGGTGTTGTCTGGAATTTTGATATCTGGAAGATCGCGAACTGCCTGATATTTGCATGCTTTCCTTATTTGTGAGAAGCTTAGATGTCCCAACCTTCGATGCCATAACCAGTGCTCTTCATCCTTGCTAAGATAGCATTGTTGTTGTCCTTCTTCAAATATGTACAGATTATTTGGAGTTCTTTTGCCTTTGAGAACTGTTTTACCTGTATCAAGATCACGAACAAGACATCCATTCGATCTAAAAATAACCTCGGTTTTTTGATCACACATCTGGCTGACACTTAGTAGATTATGCTTCAATCCATCAACATATAAAACATTTCCAGCCTTGACCTTTTCTTTCAAAGGAGCAATACCTTTTCCTTTTATAGTTGCAGGAGTATCATTTCCAAAAGAAACTTTCTTTCCCTTTTCTAAAGTAGAATAAGATTCAAGTTGTAGAATAAGATTCAAGTTTTTCTTTATCACCTGTCATATGTTTCGAACATCCACTGTCAATGTACCATAGATTTTCCTGTCCTTCTGCATAAAATGCTATCCCACATCTTTCTGTTTGAGGTTCCTTTATTCTCCATGTTTTGGTGCTCGTGGCTTGTTCCTTTTTCTCCTGAAACCTGCTCCTGCATTCAGAGTCTTTATGACCAAAATTATTGCAAATAGAACATTCAACTTCATTTTCAAGAACCGAAAAGTTGTTATAGGTTCTTTTTGTAATCCCTGTCATACTTCTTTGTTTTTGAGCTTCCCTAGTCATGATTGTTTTATATGCAACACATTGAGCTGCTTTGTGACCAAAGTTATGGCAAGAAAAGCATTGTCCATTGAAGAAGCTTCTGCGGTTATTGAATCTACCAGCCAACTGATTGTAATTTCTATTTTCATCTATTCTTGAGCCAAACTGAGAAGATTTTACCTGTGGTTGGTTGTAGCTTTTGTTCACCCTTAAGAAGGATTGTCCCTGATAGTTTCTGTTTGTAATTCGTCCCTGCTTTACCTGATTATCTTCATTGTTCTTCTGCTCATTTCTTCTTGCTGCATCAAGATAACTTTTTGAGGTGGATGCTTGAGAGGTTTCTCCATTATAGCCCAAACCTGTCTTGTTTAGAGGAGACCGCTGCACATTGATAATCTCATCCAAAGTTTCAGATCCTTTGACAAACTTAAGATTAATAGCTTTTGTTTTCTCAATTTCTTTTCTGAGACCAACAATTTCACCTTCTAGTTTTTCAAGATGTTTTTCCTTTTCATCAATTTGAAATTGCAAAGTATCAATGATCACATTCTTTTCTTCTATGCATCTCTTGAGTCTAGTAATTTCATTATAGAGATTATCCACATCTACAGCATCCTCATAATCATCATCTTCAAATGCCATTAACAGCTTATATTTATTACCTTGTTCATCTTCATCACTGTTTGATAAGCCATCACTATCTTCATGGGTGTAGTAGCTTTTCTTATTTGCACTTTGTTTCTTGTTCCATCTAGCAGGTTCTTTTCCTTTATCCTTATAAGGACATTTTGCAGCATAATGACCTACTCTTCCACAAGCAAAGCATTTGAAAGGTAGCTTACCTCTGAACCTTCCAGAACCCCTTTGAAGATTTCTGACAAAATTTGATTCTTCTTCCTCTTCTTCTGGAACATGGCTTGCTTCATAGTAATCTTCTTTTCCTGATGCCTTAAAAGCAGCTTCCCTTCTGTCTGATGGACCTCCCTTTCTCATTTCATAAGCAGTTAGAATTCCATGTAGCTGAGACATAGTGAGAACACGGAGATTTTCTTTTTCTTCTATTGCAGATACTTTAGATTCAAACTTGGGGGATAATGATCTTAGAATCTTTTGAACTACTATAGTCTCTTTTATTTCTTCACCCAAATTTTTCATACAATTAACAACTCATCTACCCGAAGAAAATAATTAGCCACACTTTCATCATTATACATCTTGAGAGTCTCATATTGAATCCTGAGAGTTTGAAGTTTAGCTTGTTTTACCTGTTCATCTCCTTCATAGCTAGTGATCATTTTGTCCCATATCTCTTTTGCTGATTTGAAGTGCATGACCTTCATGAATTCTGTTTGGGATATACTTCCTAATAGAGTACTGACTGCTTTTGCATTTGTTTCATACTGCTTTTTCTCAGCTGGATCTGTAGGAGTAGCTGAAGGAAAAGCATAGCCTGTTTCTACAATGTTCCAAACTTCTGTACCAAGAGATTGAAGATATGCAGTAACTCTTACCTTCCAATAATTGAAATTTGTCCCATCAAAAATCGGTGGCCTGATTGATGCTTCTTTCTCGTAGTTGCTCATGATGAATGATCTACCTTCAAGCGATCAAGTTTCTCTGAAGGACCTGCTCTGATACCAATTGTTGGAAATAATACTGAGAGGGGGGGTGAATCAGTATTATCAGATCAATCAAACTTTTTCAATGCTCAGAAACATATACGCTACTTCAGTTAAGTGAACCAGCGTGTACACGCTACTGTGACTAAATAAAACAGCGTATAAGAAGAAAACTCATAATTTAGTTAGCTTATTCTTCAGTTAAGTTCATCAGGACATTATTCACCACATTAACAGTAAACAGGTGCAGTATAACAGAACAGATCAAAAGCCACACACATGAACACCAAGATATAAGGTGGAAACCCAATGTGGGTGAAAACCACCTGCTGCAAGTTGTCTCTACCTTTCTTTAATATGAAACTTCAGTTTACAATCTTTTGTACTGGTGCAGCCTTATACCAGTACGCAGGCTACAACCTGCAGAAGGCTACAACCTTCTCTCGTTCTCCAAACTTCCTTGGAAGGGAGCTCCAACCCCCTTTGCTCTTGTACTAGCCAAGATACTAGTACGTAGGTGCTGACCTACAATCTTCTTTCCTTCAGGTACCACCTTTCATACATTTTCAGACTGGATATTCCTGAAGCACAACATTACAATCTGAAGGCCACAATTCATTCACCTTTCACAACAGATCATTGAAGCATAAAACAACCAAACTTTGAATCACTGAACCACTGAACCCTGTCAATCACCAGTTACCAGAACACAGAACAGACTACAGAACTCTGCAATAACAGTCAGACCCAACTGTAAACCCAAAATCAAGCTTCAAAAGATATACGCTACTTCAATGAGAAAAACCCGCGTATACACGCGCTTTTACCGAAGCCAACCTGCGTACAGATCTAAAAATAAACTTTCTCAATTTGCAGCTGTACCAGACATCAGTTAGACCCAGAACATAACATTGCGACAGTATGCAGATCTAGAAATACGCATAATCAACCATATCATGATAGTGCATTTCAAACCATTAGATCCCGATCTATCCTTAGATCTAGTCTTCCATCAACCGATGTGATCTCTCCTTGGCTTAGATCAAGCAACCCAGAACCTGCATATCAGATCTCTTTCCTTTTCAGATATTCAAGCCTTTTCGAAAGATGATCTTGCCTAATGATCTTCTTCTCCTTATATAGCCTTAGGCCTTGCTCAATACCAAGAGCCAAAACCATAGAAATCCAAAACCATCAACTGCGAAACTAGAGATCTACACGACTGTCGAGGTACTTTGGTCCAAAGACATGGGCACAAGAACCGAGGACTAACTACCATGGACCAAAAGGAAACTTCCCAACATATACGCACTTTTCTGTTCATGCATCTGCGTGTATACGCGCCTTATTATATAGCTCTCCTGCGTATACGCGACTTAGTATGCATATCACCAGCGTGTATACGCAACTTGGACTTAATTAACCTGCGTATATGAGATTTCTCTTCATTCTGTAGACTGAACGGAGATCTGTCATCAAAGAGAGTTGCCATCAAGGACAACACCTGTATCATAGCGCCATACCTGAGCCAAAATGCCAACAAAGGGGTTGTAATGACCCTCGTCTTGTGGTAAATATGTAGATATTATGCTAATGGTCCCGATCTTAGTACATTCATGTATATAATGTAAATATTTTCCTATCACCTTGAATTGTGTAAATATGATAAATATTTTTTGGTTACCCTGATGTACATGTTGAAGTTCCACTTGCATGATTATGGGAAACACTTCTTAGTTATCCTTGTGTACATGGGGAAGATCATAATTATTCTATGTGATAAAAGCACCTAGTAATATTTTCACACTGAACACTATACAATAAACTTAACCCTAATATCTTAGTGAAGAAAAAGTAACTAGCTAGACCCTGGAAGGGTTTTTGGATTGACTGTTAGTGAAACTCATTGCAGTTAGGTGTGGCAATGTGTGGTGAGTGTTAGTGAGTGCTAGGGAAACATAAGGAAGCACTAAGTCAAAATGCAGGGAAATGAATGAATAAGAGTGTGTGATAGGGAGTGTCAATGAGTTCCAGGTGTGGTAAGAGGGGAGCGACATGGTATGCTAAGTAGCGCTAAGTCATTCTAGTGTGCCAGAGCGACATGCAACCAATAAGTACTAGGTGACAAGGTGTGCCAAATAGTGCTAGGAAGTGTTAGGGAGAGTTGGGAAACACAAGGGAGAACTAGGTGAAAATAATGCATGCAAATGAATGATTAAGAGTTTGTGATAGGAAGTGTCAGTGATTTTAGGGTATGCTAAGGAGGGAGTGACAAGGTATGCTAGGCAGTGCTAAGGCATTCTAGATGCCAGAGAAACATGACAAGATGTGCTAGGTGCTAAGGTGTGCCAATGCATGCCAGGGTGAGTTATGGAGTGTCAGGAAAAATAAGGGAACACTAGTTTCAAATGCATGGAAATGAATGAATAAGAGTGTGTGATAGGGATTGTCAGTGAATTCTAGGTGTGCTAAGGAGGGAGTGACAAGGTAAGCTAGGTAGTTCCAAGGAATGCTAGAGTGCCAGGGCGACATGCCAAGATGTGCCAAGTCCTAGGGTGTGCTAATGTGTGTCAGGGAGTGCCATGATAACACAAGGGAGAACTAGTTCAAATTGCATCGAAATGAATAGATAAGAGTGTGTGATAGGGAGTGTTAGCAAGTTCTAATTGTGTTAAGGAGGGAGTGACAAGGGTATATGCTGGGCAGTGCCAAGACATACTAGAGTGTTAAGGCATGTTAGGGAGTGGTAGGGTCTGTTAGGGAGTGTAAAATCATGCCAAGGAATGCATGGGATGATAATGTGTGCCATGTAGTGCCAATGGATTGTTATATGTGCCAGATGTTATGGCATGTGAAGATGTAAACTATGTTTCTTAGTTGTTTTATGGGCACTGTTGGATGTGAGCCTTGACTTGGTAACTTGTTAAGTGGGATGAGCTAATATAGGACATGAGAAGCCTAAGATGATTTATAGTCCATTAGGGGAACAAGGCATAGTCTAGTTGTAGTAAATGTAACTTAGTAAAGTTGTTGTAGTCGAGGCAGGACATAGTTGGGTTCCTAAGTTTAAAACAAAATAATGGTAGTTATGAGGGAATGATAAGTAAGGAGTAGCATGGCATGCCAAGGAATGAAAAGGCATGCTAACATATGCCAGATAGTGGGATGAGCTAATATTGGACATGAGAAGCCGAAAATAATTTATAGTCCATTAGGGGAACAAGGCATAGTCTAGTTGTAGTAAATGTAACTTAGTAAAGTTGTTGTAGTCGAGGCAGGACTTGGTTGGGTTCCTAAGTTTAAAAGAAAATAATGGTAGTTATGAGGGAAAGATAATTAAGGAGTGGCATGGCATGCCAAGGAATGAAAAGGCATGCTGACATATGCCAGATAGTGTCAATTCATGTCAAGGAGTGTTTGGGAGTGTCAGGGAATCATAAGGGAGAACTAGGTCAAAGTGCATGGAAATTAATGAATAAGAGATTATACCAGGGAGTGTCAGTGAATTCTAGGTGTCCCATGGACGAAGTGTGTTAGGAGAATTTCATATTAGGACTTGTAGGAGGAAAGCCTACGATTGTGATAAGAGGATGGAAAAAGTAGTTTGAGACAAAGGGAGACTTTGGTCTAGGCACAACACTATTTTTTCAATGACTTGGTTGGGTTCCCAAGTCACAAAAAAGGTAAGGTTATCTATGAGGGCATGAAAACTAGGGAGTGCCAAGGTGTGCAGGGAATTTCAGGAAGTGCTAACACATGTTATAAAGTTCCAAGGAATGTTAGGCATGTCAAGACATGCCAAGTGCTAAGGCATGCCAATGTGTGCTAGGTTCTAGGATGTGGCGCCAACACATGCTAGGGATTGCCAAGGAAACACAAGGGAGGACTCGTTTCAATTACATGTAAATGAATGAATGTGCGTGTGTGATAGGGAGTGTTAACAAGTTATAGGTGTGCTAAGGAGGGAGTGACAACGTATGATAAGCAGTGCCAATAGATGATAGAGTGCTAGGAAATCCTACTAATATGTGACAAGTGCCATGGTGTGCCAATGTGTGCTAAGGAGTGTTAGGGAGTGTTAGGGAAACACAAGGTAGCACCAGGTCATAATGCATGGAAATGAAGGAATAAGAGTGTGTGGCATGGAGTGTTAGTGAGTTCCAAGTGTGTTAAGGAGTAGTTACAAGGCATGCTTAGCAATGCTAAGGAATGCTAGAGTTCTAGGGCGACATGCAGCCAAGATGTGCCAACGCGTGTAAGGAAGTGTTAGCTGGGAGTGCTAGGGAAACACAAGGGAGAACTATGTCAAAATGAATGGAAATGAACAAATAAGAGTTTGTGATTATAATTTTCAGTGAGTTCTAGGTGTGCTAAGGACAAATTGACAAGGTATGCTAGGCAGTGTTAAGGCATGCTAGAGGCTAGGGTGACATGCCAAGATGTCATAGGTGCTAGGGTGTACCAACACGTGTCAAGGAGTGCTAGGGAAACAAAAGGGAGAACTAGGTAAAAATGCATGGAAATCAATGAATAAGAGTTTGTGACCAAGAGTGTCAACGATGTGTACGTGTGCTAAGGAGAGAGTGAAGAGGTATACTATGTAGTTCCAAGGAATGCTAGAGTGTGAAGGTGGTAGGCCAAGATGTGTCGGGTGCTAGTGTGAGATAGGGAGTGTTAGGGGGTGTTATAGACATTTTTGGGCACTGCAACCCCAGGCATAAAATTTCCATAAACCAAGGGATCCTAAGTCCCTAAAAGTGTTGTTCTAACCCCTAAAGGAACAAGGTCAACTGATTACAGCTTCTCCCAGAAGTTCTCCATGAAAAACTACTCAGAACTGGTCAAAACAGGATCATTTCACCTGCTACATAGGCAAAGTGTGTTGCATCTCACCTAAGTACACTCTGTGGGTGCGTTGCATTTCAAAAAGCCCTTCTACGGGGTGCGATGGGCGAGAAGTGACAAATGGCAGTGTCAATCCGCGAGGTGGAGAGGCATGGAATCTTCCAGAAACTTCTCCTATGACACTTGCCTCTCTGAATTCGACCAAGGATGAGTAAGAGATCATCAATCTCCAAGTGGAAGCAAGAACTATCAGAGGGAAGACACTAATCAAATCACAAGCTGACTCATCTCCCTTACAGATATCTATATATGGATCCCTCATCCTAGAGATCCAGAGGCTGGAATTTTGTATCTTGTAAGGAATTGCTGTTGGTTTCTTGAGGCAACATCATAGTGTTGCGTGATCTAAGCTTTGCATGAGGTGAAGAAGGGCTTACTTGCTGAGAGGATGATGCTGGGTCAGAACAACTGGTTGTAACTCTCTTGGCTCTTTCTTGATTATCAATAAAGCTATTCAAGTTTTCCTCCATGCTCTTGTGTAATCTATGTTTTGTGCATTTGTATGGTCAATTTACATCTGATCCTAGATTGTTTATGATAATAGATCCATGTTCTTGTATAGTGTTATGCTAATTTGATTCTACAGGTACTCTGTGAAGCTGGGTGTACAAGGAAGCAAGTAGCAAAGGACTATCAGAAGAGAGAGGAATCGAACTAGGAGCCAAGCGCAAGACAGAGGTTGGTCTCCTTTATTCTTCTCTCATCTATCTTTCATAGAGGAAAACGAAAGTAGTTTTACTTTGTTTGTTTCTAAGGTAGCTACCACACCTTAATGGGATTAGCAGTTCTGCATAGACACTTTTCCCTGTAACAAAATGGCGACTCCACTGGGTAGCGACTAGGTTGTTTGTTTATCTACATTTTTTGTTTACTTTATAAACTTACAGACGGAGCCTGAAGTCGAGCCAGGTAGCTTTCAAACTGCATTTTCTATGCAAATGCAAAGTAGATAAATGCCACTTTAGTCAATCTTCAGGTTTTGTTTATGAATTAAACAACTGATTTACAAACTCTCTAATTGCCCTTGTGGTGGCTCTAGTAACCTCCTTAGATCTACCCATGTTGTTGATTTACTGATTACCACTTGCTCGGCCAAAATCCCTGAACTGAACTGCAAACTGTGACCCGGAACCAAAGCAAAGTCTCGTCTCTGGCCCAACGCAATCTCTGTTCTGTGAATCTGAAATTCAATGCACTTCCCGAGTGTAGTAGGTGCGCTGCATTTCAAATTCACTGTGTTACAGATGCGCTGATCAGACTAGGCATTGTTCCTGAATTTTGGTTTCTGTGTTCATTCTTTTCAGTTATATTCATGAATTTTGCTGCCTGTAGTCGGTATACCTCTGTTTGAAACCCCTTTCCTTGTTGATATTCCACCTCCATTGTGCAAAGAACTGTAAGTGTTTTTGTGTATTTGTTGAGTCATTTTCAGTTCTCCTTTGAAAAAAAGTAACGTGATTGTACTGTCGTTTCTTGATTTGAAAGTGTCGCAAGTGTCGTTTTCAATCATAGAAGAGAGTCTGATTGCTCCTGATAGTCGATTACCCTGTTACTGTTGTATTTGATCTGAATTAGTAGTCTTTCTAGTGTCGAAAGCAAGTCTTCATTTTGAATTTGAAAAGAAACTTGTTAGTAATTGTCGCTTGAAAGTAATTCAGATTTGCGCATTAGCTTTCTTTTTATCATTCACATATTAAGAAGGCTGAAAAAAAATACATGCATGTGCATTTGCATTTAGACTGTTTGATTGGTTTGATTTAGGACAGTGCATATAGTGTGTGCTCTTTGCTCTTTGTTGAAAGAGTTATGTTTTTCTTTCCTTAGTAGCTAGGATTTTCATTGCACAAAGAAGATAAAAGACTGTTTATCATCTTAGATTGAATTTTAGGAATTGTACATCTACATCACGCGGTGAACCTGAAAGGAAAATTTCTTAAGCAAGATCAACTATAAAATAAATTTAATGAATCTAACAACGCTTTGGAACCTAACGCACAACATCTAGAAGTCTATGCTAGAGACGTATTCCGGCGTCGTAAAGCCTGGTAACTGTTGGTTGGGTGATTCCTCCACTTTGAAACAATAACTGCCAGTACGTACTTGTGCTCCCACGTACCGTCGAGTATATTTTGGGAGACCACAATAGGCTTAATCCTTTATCCATAGGAAGCTGTGTCTGCCGCCCTATCAATCGCAATGCATTGAACAAAGCATTCGGGAAGATTGACTGCCGTACCGTAAAAAGTATTCTGCAGTTTTGCGATTGGTTTGGTAATCCCTCTGCCTAGATTTCCAGAGCAGTCCCTTTCGTTCCTTTTCAGACTCCTTAACAGAAAAGGTCCATCTGAGCACTTGTCACTTAAGGCTCATTAAAAATCGAAGGCGACTAGAGTCATCTTTTGTTTTTTATCGACTCGTTAAAATTGAAAAAACAAGTTGTGTCAAAGCGTCTAAAATTTATTTTAAACGGAATAATCATCACCTTTCCTACGTTGGTCTTAGGTTGAGAGAATGGAGTCCACCAACCAAGGAATTCCTCTTGGAGGAAATCCTAGTCCCTTCTCCTCTTGGGGGGATGTTGGTGCACCCCATATGGCCACATTGTCGCTTCCAGGATTGACAATCGGCTTGCCCGTATGGCTCTTCTCAACCTCTGTCGTTCAGAACACCACAATTCCTGAAAAATCGAGTCAGCAACTAGACGATTCCAGAGTTACCCACCAACCTTCTACTTCCTCCAATTCTTCCTCTCCTCCTTCCTCTTCGCTTGATGGGGCTGGTAAAGCCAAAAATCAAGTACCTGAGAAGAAGAAGGAAAAGAAGAAGAAAGAGAAGAAGAAGAAGGAGCCAAAAGCGAAAGGGGACAACCAAGCGTCGTCTAGCGAAAATCCACACACTACACCAACCAGGCCTAAATCGCCATGTGTCATTTGCAAAGGAGACCACTATCATAGAGATTGTCCCTGCATCCCTCGGATCTTAAGGGACTGGTCTCCTCGTTTGCACAACCCGGTGTCGTCAACCTCTGATGATCATGTTGAAAACACACCGTCGACTAGTGAAAGTGAAGCCCCAGGACAAAAAGGAAAATATAGATTTCCTTGTAAACTGTGCAAAGGCGATCATGCCGTCCACTGTTGTCCCTTCTTAGATGAGGCTAAAAGAGTTTTGGACGATCATCCGGTTTCACCGTTACGACTTCCTCCTAGATATAAAAAATTGTTGCCGAGTCCGTCACTAGTTGAAAATCCGGTTGACCTGTCAGGTGGTCGGTCAAAGCATCTATCATTGAAGATGAACCATTTGAACCCATACCAGACGAAATTCAAAAGGTCGAGACGGCAATTGACCCGGTCTTGCCTTCAGAGGTTCCATCTTCAGATGATACAGTCACCGAAGAGAACGAGGATGACACCGTCCAAATTCTTTTCATAAGCACAGACTCCGATGAACATGGGGGAAATTACCTATTCCTTTACCGCGGCAAGGAAGTTCATCAGATTCGTACCCGGCCGTATGTTCGGTCTTACCTCTAAACAACCTAGTTGTTTCCTTTTACTGGAACCAACTAGGCAGACCCCGTTTACTGGCTAGTGTACCATTCCGAATCATTGCTCAAATATATAGAATGGTTATGGCTGGTACCATCATAGATGAAGGGGCTTCTGTGAGTATCCTTTCCTCGACTGCTTGGAAAGCGCTTGGTTCGCCATCGCTTTTGCCTGAGATGAGAAATCTAACAGGCTTTGACAAAGGAACCAGTCGACCATTAGGGATCCTTCCCAATGTGCCCATAACATTGAGAGGGAAAACCGTTCATATGAACGTAATGGTAGTCCAAGGACCCCTGGATTATAATCTACTCCTTGGACGAGACTATATTTATTGCATGGGAGCCATTGTCTCATCACTCTTTAGAGTAATGTGTTTTCCGCACGAAGGAAGAGTGGTCAAGCTCGTAGACCAGCTTTCATTTCCCGGATCACACATAGCAAATAGTCATATACCATCCCTGAATGGTCTTTTCACACAAGGAATGTCTCATCAATACCCAGTCCATCCACTTGATGAGCGGGAGTGATTCAGGGGACATGACTAAAACCCAGGGGGCATGCACCCTGGTCTGCTTCGGCAGAAAAAGTTTGGGTATAGGGTAGGTTTCCGCAAGAGATATATGACTAGCCTGTACTCGCGTCCGTGATTGGAAAAGGGGGTTAGACTGGAATAAGATTCCCTCGTCAAAGTTATGTGAGTGGATTGGCTCGCCTTTGTCTATTTCGGTAGACATCACCGAAGAAGTGTTTTGTTTGTGGTGTGAATAGAACAATCTTTGGTAACCTGAAAGAGGTAGACCTTTCCTGATAAAACAAATGCTTTGTCAGTAGAATAAAAGGTGACCTTGAAGCTTTATTTTATACCAGGGGGCATGCAAACCTTTTGGCGTGCAAGCGAAGAGCGACCATTTATTTTTTTAAATTTGTAGGTCCTCTAACCCTTTAAACTCGTAGGATTGGTCGTTTCCTAACTTGCATAAAGAAAGGATGTGGGGCAAAACTCTAAAAATTGTCGTTTTCATATATGAGACATTCTTAGTATACGACTGGATTAATCGAGCAATTTTAACGCGGACTTCATGCTCGTTAAAAAATAAACATAAGCAATGCGAAAATGTTTCCCCCAACATTTAAGCTTAATAAAAAATGAACCAATTCCCGGTAAATAATCATCGTGAATGTAGTACTTCAACCTTTAAAGCCTTGGTTGTGTTCCCATCATCACCTCCACTCTGTACCAGCCGATCATTCACCTCCATTTGATTGTTTACCCCTTTTGAGGAACAACTGCGAAGAGTGATCCCGCTAGCCATCCTTGTAACACTGCCATGATTGGAAAATTCCAAAACTTACCTGGAATTAGCTGCTACCCAATTTTATCACTCGTTGCTCAAAGACGAGTCTCCTTTAAGCTCTTTTCAATTGACTCGTAAAATATGAAAATATTGCCGAGCCATTGGCCTCTCTAGCTCGTTAAAGGGACCAGAAGTGCTATCCCTCCTTTAGATTTTAATCTTTTTGGACCTGAGGGATTATTACACAAAAAGATCGAGCACTTTTTTTGTTTAGCTCGTTAAAAGTATTGAAAATTCATCCCTTCTGTATTGTTTAATACTTTTTCGGACTTAAGGGATTAGATGACGAAAAAGGAATTTTGGAGTTTCCTTTACGTCCCTTTTTAGACTCTCTAAAATTGAAAAGGACCGAGTTACCTTTGTCGTTAAACTCGTTAAAACCTAATAGCGACAAACTTGTCCATAACAGACAAGAACGAGTTTCACTATCGCTAGGCTCGTTAAAACATAGCGATGGGTTTGCCCGAAGGGAAAATTATAGAACAAGCATATGTTATCCTCCTGAAGCTTGACAAAAAAAAAAGAGGTACTGGTTAGCAATGACTGGGGAAAAATTGGGAATAAAACTTGAAGAAACTTTGTTGGTAGCAAGTCGCTCTTGAACCTGACACTTTCACTCCACATCCAAGTCGGGTTGGGTTGTTTCATTCACCGGTCACATCACCATGGTCCCATCACACCATCCACATTTGGGGTTAATGCTACCAATCCATCACGTTAGTGTCGCCGACATGTTCAAGAGAAGTCACTCAGAGAATTCACCTGTGTCTCACCCACTGCAATACATTTACGCTCCATTCTTTCATGACTGCCACCCTGAACCTTATATCACCAGGTCGTTTTTCACCTCCATTAAAATCATTTGCTCCGTTCCGTACTTTGAAGCTTGCGTGCCTTAATGGCAAGTTTCTCACTTCCGGCGACAGGTTTACATCAATGGCCTTCGATCGAAAGATTTTGCGTGGTGTTCGACGCCAAGTCCTTTATTTACACCACGTGAATTGTACTGCAGTACCTTGAGGGTCATTATCATTATCGGTGATTCCTCTCGCGCCTGTTAACAGCTTACATCATTGGCTGGTAATTAGGCGATGTCTTTCCATGTTCGACTCCAGAACATCTCTCACATGGATCGACTTGTACTTCGAGTGAATATCGAACGAGATTGAAGACCCTGGATCTAGTTTCATCCATCCGGGCTGCGATATATATTCAGGGAAATAAAGACATCAAATGTACATCATTGTTGCACAGATAATCATCCAATAAAAGGGATGATGGCTCTACCAGAATCATCAGTCTACACTCAGGCGATTGTCTGTCCTATGTACATGAAAATGAATTTATAAAGCTGAGCATGGGAATGCCCGCCTCAGCTAGATCATGAAAATATTATGAAGATAATGTATTGTATTGTATCTTATTACAGGTCTCCTCCCAGCTTGAAATAACTTCGGATCCTCATGATAAAGCATTTCACCTGACATCAAAAAAGAAGATTAACGACCTCATGCTTTAGGGGGCAACTGTTATAGACATTTTTGGGCACTGCAACCCCAAGCATAAAATGTCCATAAACCAAGGGCTCCTAAGTCCCTAAAAGTGTTGTTCTAACCCCTAAAGGAACAAGGTCAACTGATTACAGCTTCTCCCAGAAGTTCTCCATGAAAAACTACTCAGAACTGGTCAAAACATGATCATTTCACCTGCTCCATAGGCAAAGTGCATTGCATCTCACCTAAGTACACTCTGTGGGTGCATTGCATTTCAAAAAGCCCTTCTATGGGGTGCGATGGGCGAGAAGTGACAAATGGCAGTGTCAATTCGTGAGGTGGAGAGGCATGGAATCTTCCAAAAACTTCTCCTGTGACACTTGCCTCTCTAAATTCGACCAAGGATGAGTAAGTGATCATCAATCTCCAAGTGGAAGCAATAACTATTAGAGGGAAGACACTAATCAAATCATAAGCTGACTCATCTCCCTTACAGATATCTATATATGGATCCCTCATCCCAAAGATCCAGAGGTTGGAATTTTGCATCTTGTAAGGAATTGTTGTTGGTTTCTTGAGGCAACATCATAGTGTTGGGTGATCTAAGCTTTGCATGAGGTGAAGAAGGGCTTACTTGCTGAGAGGATGATGCTGGGTCAGAACAACTGGTTGTAACTCTTTTGGCTCTTTCTCGATTATCAATAAAGCTATTCAAGTTTTCCTCCATACTCTTGTGTCGTTTATGTTTTATGCATTTGTATGGTCAATTTACATCTGATCCTAGATTGTTTATGATAATAGATCCATGTTCTTGTATAGTGTTATGCTACTTTGATTCTACAGGTGCTCTGTGAAGTTGGGTGTACAAGGAAGCAAGTAGCAAAGGACTATCAGAAGAGAGAGGAATCGAACTAGGAGCCAAGCGCAAGACAGAGGTTGGTCTCCTTTATTCTTCTCTCATCTATCTTTCATAAAGGAAAATGAAAGTAGTTTTACTTTGTTTATTTCTAAGGTAGCTACCACACCTTAGTGGGATTAGCAGTTCTGCATAGACACTTTTCCCTGTAACAGGGGGTGTCAAGGAAACATAAGGAAGCACTAGTTCAAAATGCATGGAAATTAATGAATAAGAGTGTGTGAGAGGGAGTTTCAATGAGTTCTAGGTGTGTTAAGGAGGGAGTGACAAGATTATATGCTAGGTAATGCCAAGGTATGCTAAACTACCAAGGCATGTCAAGAAGTGACACGGTGTGCTAGGGAGTGTCAAAGCATGCCAAGGAATGTAGGGGATGTTAACACATGCCACATAGTGCCAAGGCATTCTAAGACATGTCAGGTGCTATGGCATGTCAAGATGTAAATTGCGTTGCTTAATTGTTTTAGACCAAGGTTGGATGTGATGAGCTTTGTCTTGGTAAATTGTCAAGTGGGATGAGTGAGATTGTACATGAGTACCCTAAGATGAGTTACAAGTAGTTCTTAGGTAAACAAGGCATATGTTGAATTTCCATGACACATGAGAATCCGAGTTTGGCCTTAGAATTTTTTATGCGAACACACTCAAATGCCACAACACATCTACTATGCAGAACGAAATCTGCGATGAAAGAAAAAGTAATGGATTGAATGCACATAGTTTAGGGTCTACACATCTTCATATGTTAATGTTTATTATTGTGATATACAATAGCCATTTATGTGTCTGGTGTAAGACTCCTCTGGAGATTTCTATCCAATAACAACATCTATGTGCTAAAAGGTGTATTGTCAGAGGTTGCTCCATCAAAAATAGCAACCAAAAGGGACCTTACTGTGCACACAGATGAAGAATTAAGAATATTGTTATCTGTGAGTGCTGATGTGGAGGTATGGGACAAAATTACACAGGCAATGAACTTTTTTGTTCAACCAATCAAGATCTAAAAAGGAAAATGTGTGATTATATATACATGTGTGATAGTATTTGGAGAAATGACAACCTAACCCACAAATTTGTTGACATTTTGCTGGAGCTAACCTATAATTGTTCCTAAATTTAATAAACATGTAAAATAGTACTGACTTTTCAATAAAAAATATAAATTGATAGAACATGGCCAAATTGTGAAAGTGTAAAAATTGGTATGGTTTAAAGGGATCGATCCCTTTGAAAAGTTTTAAGTGTGGTAATGAAGGTTGAGCCTCATTCTAGAACCTGTTTGGGCATCCATATTAGGAATTGGTTTAGGATGCGACACTTCAGAATAATTTTTGTAGCAGTGATGTCAACACTTGTATAGTGACATGGGGTTGGAGTTGGCCTATCAAAGCTCATTGGTCTACTTTGGAACTTCTCTAGGGTGATGCCTTAGATGATTTGGAGTACGAGGGCATGATTTGATATTTAGTTTGCATTGAAGAAGCTTTGGAGGCTAGATACTGCAAAAAAATCCCTTGTTCTGAACAGGGAAGCACATGCCACTGAAGAAAGTAACATCAAATACACAGATTTGAAACTCAAATCACATCACTATTTATTACTCTTTGAAACAAGAAATAACTAAAAATTTCAAACACTACTATTCACTTTTCCTTTAGTATAGAAGGTATAATGAATCTGGAAACATGTGCAACAATGTCTCAACTTTCTTAACTCCTAATCCTAATGCACCTTCCTTGCATGGATAGATAAGACAATTAAAGTCTGCCGCTACTGAATATGATATGAGATATGAAAACATGCTTCCTTAGCCAAGGCTGAGAAGTAATAAATAGGGAAGTGCTCCTTTTAACTGTGCATGCAAAAACTAAATAAAGCAAAGAGTTTCGCTACTCCAGGTGCTAGAAACGAATCCACTACCAAAGGTAAGTGCTTTGTGCAGAACAAGATATTAAGGACTCAGAAACTTTGTTGCTTCCTTCAAGAGAGGTGTATGCCAAAATAAACTAAGCTATGATGCACTATCCTCCAAATTCATTCACCTTTAACAAAAATCTTGTGCCAAGAAAAAGACAAGAGGCCAATATCCAACAGAATTTGCTGACCGACCAGAGACCCTTGTGCTCAAACAACGAGATAATAAGGGAATGTCAACTAGGGTGGAATATTTCACCACCAAAATTGATAAGAGATAGAAAGGGTCAAAAACTATCAGACCTAATGCTCAAGAACAAATGAATTAATCCACACTTGGTGATCCAAAATGAATTCAATCCTTATTTATTTATAGATTTTGTAGAGGGGTTTCATATTCTTAAGTGATTGAGTCAAACTTACTCCAAACCCCAAATTTGGGTTTTTTAAGCCTAGTTTCCCGAAACATTTCCCAACCATGGGTATTTTGTGGTTTTTTCCCCTTTATAGAGGACTATAGTCTACGGGGATGGATAGGATATTACGTCCCATTCGTCCTCAATTTGTAAAGTACGTGGCACCTAATAAAAGAAACAATGCTTTAGTTTAGGAGGTAATAACTAAATGCTTATTTCTTTCCACATAGGACATACATCTTGCAAAAATGATCATGGGGTACAAATACGACAAAAGGCCTAAATCTTACTAGCATTGTTATAGTCTAAGAATAAAAACCCTTTCAAGTGAAACAAGGTCAGTACCACATACTACAAGCACAAATGACAAATTCAAAAACAATATACTTATTCAATGAAAGAATGATAAATCATATTAGTGCACTTTAAATTTAATAGCTCTTGAGTTGCAGTGTCAATCAAAATTTATCAGGCTGGATCATAATTAAGTACTCAATGTTGTTTTGGGTCCAATTTGGGGAAAGGGAGGAGCTCTTGGTGACAATGGGATGATCAGGCTTTTCAGAAGGGAGATCTGCTATACTTTTCAACATACAAGCCATTCATTCTAGTGGAGGAGATATAGAGAAGCCTTTAATAAGGACCTTTCCAAGATCAGTTTGGAGGAAAATCCATTTTCAAAGCTTAAACATAGTTCTAGATTCAAACAAGAGTAGTCATTTTTCAAAACAATTATTAATTCCCAAGAAATTGGAGCCAAGCTGACATGTTGACCATTTATTTTTCTACTAAACAAGGAAGCATTTATGAAAATTCCTTGGCCGTTTGATCCAGTATTTGATGTAAATCTCTTGATTAGAAATGTAATAAGAGATGCAGTTTATATTAAGGAAAAGGGAAAAGTAGAGGGCCAGTTAATAATTATCTCTAAAAAAATCTCAATAGAATCCTAACATATTTGAAATGGAAAAGGATAATTCCATCGTTATTTTTTTCTTTAGAAACTTTGCTAATTTCCATGATTGAAGCATGTATTCATGACTAGGAAGAATCCCACAAATGATTTTGATATTGGTTGAAGCAAAGAAAATGTGCAAAGTTACACTCACATAGAGGTATGGAAAAAAAGTATGTGGAGCTTGTTGTCCCAGACTCCAAACAAATAATGGACAAAAGGTGAAAAATCCAAGTCAAAAGGTATGTGTAGCTTTTGTCATGCAGAGGTAGGTGTTAACTCCACACTCTATAGCAAAGGCTTTGTGGCGTAAGTGACACAAAGGTTTGCATGCAGAACTTTGGATTAAAAGGAGCGGAGCTTGATGCTACATGTCCACTATTACCCCACTTTCTGTATGAGTTACAGGAGATAAAAATAATGAGATATGGGAGATACAGAGTCTTTACTATTGTTATTCAAAGTTAATAAGAAATATTACTATGTCTTCCTCGACATAAAAGAAACATCTTCCATAAAATATTTCTCCATGAACCTGATTTAAAATGAATCTCTTCCATTGACGCACCCAACCGCAAATAGAAACGATGCCGATGGGCCAATTTCAGTTTAGAAAAATCATAATTAGTGTCAATTGTAAGATCTCCTATTTTCAGTTTAGATATTAGTTACAAGCAGTGAAATGGGACTCGCCAATCAATCACGATTAATCACGAGTTGGAATCTGCTCACTCTCCAAATGATTCGATCTAAATATTTGCGAGTCTAATTCACGTTGACTAAGTTTAACTCATGGTTAATGCAAGTTTGACTTGAGACTTGCCGATTAAATCAAATTCCTACGATTGATTCCAATTTATTCGATTTTCAGCCTTGACTCGACGAGCACGAGTTTTTCAAGTTTAGGTATGTCGCATTCCTAAAAACTAAACGTCAGTCGTTCCAAAATTTATTTCTCATTTCTCTGGCCCAAAACTCATACGTCGAGACCTTCAGTAATCAATCACTACTCACTATTACACAATCCAGACTTAATATCGGGGAACCACCAAGGTGAGCCTAAATCCAGACTCCATATCGGGCAGTCACCAATGTGTGTTCTATCCATACTCCATATCGCACCTCGGGAAGTCGCACGTCACCTTCAACATGTGTTACCTTTAGGCTTAGCCACGTCACTATTCAACAATCAAGGTACATTGGCACTTGGCTTAAATAATAGGTATATTATATATTGAAGTTTCAATGTCGTTTTCAATGGCAAGTTTCAAGTTTCACTGTTCAGCAATCGAATGTTCAGTGTATTCGTTTGGTTATGAATTTTCAACCCTATAAATGGGGCTTAAATAGATTTTAAAAATGCACTAAGAAATGGTTTCATACCAACCATCGACCAAGTCATCAAGCTTTCCTTCCTTGGTGGATGTCTTACCGACTTCAAAGGCTTTAACCATGCATTCACAACTTTGGGTATTTTTTTTCTTCCAGAATCTGTTATTGATGTATTGGTTCAGTTGTCTTATGCTAAACGAACTTGCAAATTCAAGATTACAATGTAATATATTTTGATAATATTTCCTTTAGGTAGAATTTCCTCATATATACCTAATTGTGTTCCAAGGTTGTAATGATATATTAGGTCGAAATGTGCTTGTGTTGTTAGACATACTCCTCTTTGATCCTTAACAAAACCTCATATCCTTTAAAACAACCCTCTTTTCTGCGAAGTTATATATGACATTTTTAATTTTAATTTTTCATTGTATTTTATAGGAAAAAAATTAAATAGAAGGCACAACTCCAAATCTAAACAGAAGCCACAATTTAAGCACAAGTCCAAAACAACAACAATGTCGAGGGAGAAGGACCTTGCTTGGGCTTATTGTGACAAGATTCTTAGAGACCCTAAGCTCCTTTGTAAATTTTGCAAAGTGAAATGTAGTGGAGGAACTTATAGATTCAAGTACTACCTTGCAAAAATACCCAGCCATGATATAGGTCTCTGCAAAAATGTTGATGAAAATGTCAAACACCAAGAAAACTTGGCCATTGATATGTTGAGTCAGCATAATGCAAAGAAAGAAAAGAAAAAAAATAGAAATAGGAACTCCTGGAGTTCAAAATTTTTCTTCCACTACCCCATTGTCATCTCCCTCTATTGAATCCTTAATGCAGTTCCCAAGTTTCCAACACATGCCTCCAAGTCCTCCAAGTCCAAGTCAAACTCAAGGCCAAATGAATCCTCCTACATTCAACATTGGAGGTGGAAACATAAACACCTTTTTTTCTCCCCGAAAAAAATCTAGTTCCCAACTTACCTTGGATACCACTAATTGGAAAAAAAATATCCATAGTCAAGCAAGGAAGGCCATTGCCAACTTTTGGTACTATTCTAACATACCTTTCCACTGTGCCATAAGTCCTTATTGGCAAGCTATGATTGATGCAGTTGTTGTAGGTCCAGGGTTCAAATCTCCTTCATTAGAGAGCATTAGGACAAATTTGCTATTAGAAAGTGTTGAAGATGCCATGCCTGTGCTATCTGAGTTTCGTTCATCATGGGTAGAAACAGGGTGCACGATCACGAGTGATGGATGGACATATCAGAGGAATAGAACTTTAATAAATCTCCATGTATCTTGTCCAGTAGGTGCAATGTTTCTCAAATCAGTGGATGCCTCAAACAAGGTTAAGACTGCACAATTTATTTGTGAAATGATGGAGGAATTTGTTCAAGAAGTGGGATAAGAACATGTTGTGCAAATTGTCACCGACAATGCAGCTAATTATATGGCTGCTAGTAGAATTTTTGAGATTAGGCACCCCACTATTTTTTGGACCTATTGTTTTGCCCATTGTATAGATTTAATTCTTGAGGACATTGGTAAGCTTCATTGGATACATGAGGTTGTGGAGAAGGAAAAATCCATAACCAAATACCTATACAACCACATTATTGTCCTAAACACCATGAGAAAATACACTGAAGTTAAAGAAATTGTTCGACCTGCGGTGACTATATTTGCAACAAATTTCATATCTTCGCAATTTGTGGTTGAGTAGAAGATAAATCTGAAGTGGATGTCCTTGGGACCTGAGCAGATGGCATCTAAACATTCCAAGACCCTTGAAGGCATTGAATTTGTTGCACTTGTGTTTAATGACGATTTCTGGAAAGATGTCGAAGAGATTATTGTTGTGATGGATTCCCTTGTTAGAGTTCTTAGGTACTTCAAGTCTTTTAACTTTTCAAGTTTTAAATTTCATTTCAAGCTTCTTTTTATTTTCAATGTTTCATATTAATTTAAATTTGAAATCTTGAACTTTCAGGATGGTTGATGGTGACAAACACGCTATGGGTTACATTTATGAGGTGACGGATCTCACAAAGGAGGCCATCAAAAGAAGATATGGGGATGAGGGGGCAAAGTATATGCCTCTTTGGGACATTATTGACGTGCATTGGGATAGGAAATTGCATTCCCCATTACATGTTGCTAGGTACTTCTTAAACCCATAGTATTTTTATGATAAGAGCAAATTTAATGAGGATGGGGAGGTTCACAGAGAACTTATGACATGCATGGAAAGGTGCTTCCCTAATCCAGAATTTCAAAGTCGTGTATTTTCCCAACTATAGGATTATAGAGCACCACCTAAATTATTTTCCTATACCAGTGTTATACGAGAAAGGTCTAAGGTGTTGCCAGTACCCTTTGAGGCTTGAAGGATTTATCAGTTCATTAAATTTTTCTAAAATTTATTTTGTATGTTAAATGTTTGATTAAAATTTGTTTTCTTTTTATGTTTTTACTATTTAGTATTTAGTATGTCTACTCATGAACCCTTGCCACTTGCTAGGTATTTGGTGGCAAAACTTTTGTAGTTATACACCAGATTTGAAGAGATTTTCCTTTCAAATCTTAAACCAAGCATGTAGTGCTTAAGGTTGTGAGTGAAACTAGAGCATGTTTGAGAAAATACATTCTAATAAGTGCAACCAATTGACACAAAAGCGCTTAAATGACCTTGTATTTTTCCATTACAATCTACAACTTTGCAACAAGAAAATACTAGGTGAGAGCTTGAATTTGAAGGTTTCATAATCTGATTTGGAATTTAAAGTTTAAACTTTAAAGTTCAAAGTCAAACTTAAATTCACATTTCAATGTCTCATGATAATGATAGGTTTGGATCATTCACCAATAGACCTTGAAGAGATAGATTTGCAAACTACAAATGCAGCAGATTGGGTCCAATTAGAGGAGGCTCCTCTTTTAAGCCTACATGACTTGAAGAACTTTGAGAGTCAAGCAAGCGGAGGAGTGGGAGGAATCGCTTCTAGTTCTCACTCTTAAGAGTCTTAGACTCTTAGTTACTAATTTTTTCTAATTAGTATGCAGTTTTTTGTAAACTTTTAGAAGCAGTTGCTTCTAGTTCTATGTAGTCACTAGTTAGGAGTCATGACTCAGTACTTTGGATCATGTTTGGACTCATAACATATATGAGATGCTTATTCATTCATGATATTTTGGACATCTATTGATATTATGAATTGTTTGGACATGGCTTTACTAAATATCAATGAAAACTGTTTTTTTTAATTCAATATATATGTATATTTTTATTTATTGAATTCATTGATTTTTTCTTGATTTTTATTTATTTATTTTATTTATTATTTTTTTTTCACCAATCTGATTAAAACTCTTAGCTCTTTTGCCCCGCTGATTTATTGTCTACTCCAAGTTTGGTAACACTAGTTACAAGTTTCATTTTTCACTTATGAGTGGTAAGGTGTGCTAGAGAGTGCCAATGCATGCTGAGGAGTGTTAGGGGGTACTAGGAAAACACAAGGGAGCACTAGGTCAAAATGCATGGAAGTGAATGAATATGAGGGTGTGTTGGGGAGTTTCAATCAGTGATGGTTGTCATGCCAAGGAGGGAGTGACAAGGTATGCTAAGAACAGGTAAGGCATGCTAGGGAATATCAGGGAATGTCAAGAAGTGTTAGAGTGTGCTAGGTAGTTCTAGGGTGTGCTAACATGTGCCAAATAGTGCCAAGGCATTCCAGGTGGTAAGAAATGCTAGGATGTGTAGGGTGTCAGAGTATGCCAATATGCATCAAGGAGTTTCAAGGCAACAAAAGGAATAACCAAGCTAAAATGAAAGGAAATGAACACATAAGAGGGTTAATAAGTCGAGACTTTATCTTTTTCAAAAGGGGCATGCTAGGCACACTAATAATATGTACCAATACATTCCAAGTGCCAATGTGTGCCAAGTTCTAATTTTTGTCAATGCAATATTATGCCAAGGAGTTCCAAGGCATGCTAGGGACTACACGGAATGCCAACACATGATAGGGGAGTACTATGCTATGCTATGGAATCCCAGCATGTGCTTTGACGTCCTCCTCATGGCAAGATGTTCTAGGTACAAAGATGTTCCAGGTACAAAGGTGTTCCAAGACATGCGAGGTGCCAAGGAATGTTTGTGTATTGTTCCAAAGCATGTTAAGGTGTGCCATGAGTGTTGAGGAGTGTTAGGTCTCTCTCATTAATAGAATTGACAGAGCTTGATTATGTATTAAATGACATAGTTCCTACACACACTAGTGGAACTTTATTTAAAGGAAATTTTCTAGATAATAAACCTAATAGAGATGAATCATGTGTTGACTCATAGGAAGACTATATTCTTATGACTTGAGGGAAATGATACGCACTAATTACTTCTTCACAAATTAACTAGCTATTATAACCACTATGACCTTGGACACATAATGAAAAATACTCCACAACAATGGTCTTAAATCATTATATTTTGACAAAAAATATAGTAACAAGTACATAGCATCATCAAAAACTCATTGGAATGATCAATGATGACGAACATTTTTTGACCGTCACCAAAAGTAACCAAAAAGAGCATTAGTGAGGGTCAATAAAAGATCGTCACTCGAAGTGTCACCAAAGAGAGAATTAGTGATGGGCCTTTAATGACCCTCACCAAAAGTGTCACCAAGGAGAGAATTAGTGATGGGAAATTAACAACCCTCACCAATTGAAAATGTCTTTGGTGACAAACCTTAAAGGACCATCACTATATACACTTACAACAATGATTTTTTAAAGACTGTCACCATATGAGACATTGGTGATGGACCTTAATCACAGGCATGAAGCATCATCAAAAACTCATTGGAATGATAAATGTTGATGAACATTTATTGACCGTCGCCAAAAGTAACCAAAAAAATCATTGGTGAAGGTCAATAAAAGATCGTCACTAGAGGTGTCACCAAAGAGAGAATTAGTGATGGGCCTTTAACAACCCTCACCAAAAGTGTCACCAAAGAGAGAATTAGTAACGGGCCTTTAATGAACCTCACCAAAAGTTTCATTGAAAATGGCTTTGGTGACAAACCGTAAAGGACCATCACTATATACACTTACAACAATGCTTTTTTAAACACCGTCACCATATGCGACATTGGTGACAGACCTTAAAGGTCCGTCACAAGAATGATCCTCACCAATGACCTTTTTTCTTATAGTGTATCTGAGTTTCGTTCATCATGGGTAGAAACATGGTGCATGATCATGGGTGATGGATGGACAGATCAGAGGAGTAGAACTTTAATAAATCTCCTTGTATCTTGTCCAGTAGGTACAATGTTTCTCAAATCAATGGATTCCTCAGACAAGGTTAAGACTGTACAAATTATTTGTGAAATTATGGAGGAAGTCGTTCAAGAAGTGGGAGAAGAACATGTTGTACCAATTGTCATCGACAATGCAGCTAATTATATGGCTACTAGTAGACTTTTTGAGATTAGGAACCCCACTATTTTTTGGACCTATTGTGTTGCCCATTGTATAGATTTAATGCTTGAGGACATTGGTAAGCTTCATTGGATACATGAGGTTGTGGAGAAGGAAAAATCCATAACCAAATACCTATACAACCACATTATTGTCCTAAACACCATGAGAAAATACACTGAAGGTAAAGAAATTGTTCGACCTACAGTGACTAGATTTGTAACAAATTTCATATCTTTGCAATTTGTGGTTGAGTAAAAGATAAATATGAAGAGGATGTCCTTGGGACCTGAGTGGATGGCATCTAAACATTCCAAGACCCTTGAAGGCATTGAAGTTGTTGCACTTGTGTTTAATGACGGTTTCTAGAAAGATGTCGAAGAGATTATTGTTGTGATGGAGTCCCTTGTTAGAGTTCTCAGGTACTTCAAGTCTTTTAACTTTTTCATGTTTTAAATTTCATTTCAAGCTTCTTTTTATTTTCAATGTTTCATATTAATTTAAATTTGAAAGCTTGAACTTTCAGGATGGTTGATGGTGACAAACCCACTATGGGTTACATTTATGAGGCGATGGATCTCACAAAGGAGGCCATCAAAAGAAGATATGGGGATGAGGAGGCAAAGTATATGCCTCTTTAGGACATTATTGATGCACATTGGGATAGGAAATTCATTCCCCCTTACATGCTGCTAGGTACTTCTTAAATGGCATAGTATTTTTATGATAAGAGCAAATTTAATGACGATGGGGAGGTTCACAGAGGACTTATGACATGCATGGAAAGGTGATTCCCTAATTCAAAATTTCAAAGTCGTGTCTTTTCCCAACTATAGGATTATAGAGCACCACCTAACTTATTTTCCTATACCAGTGTTATACGAGAAAGGTCTAAGGTGTTGCCAGGTACCCTTTGAGGCTTGAAGGCTTTATCAGTTCATTAAATTTGTTTAAACTTTATTTTGTATGTTAAATGTTTTATTAAATTTTGTTGTCTTTTAAAGTTTTTACTATTTAATATTTAGTACGTCTACTCATGAACCCTTGCCACTTGCTAGGTATTTGGTGGAAAAACATTTGTAGTGATACGCCAGATTTGAAGAGATTTTCCATTCGAATCTTAAACCAAGCATGCAGTGCTTTAGGTTGTGAGTGTAACTGGAGCATGCTTGAGAAAACACATTCTAAGGAGTGCAACCAATTGACACAAAAGTGCTTAAATGACCTTGTATTTTTCCACTACAATCTACAACTTCGCAATAAGAAAATACTAGGCGAGAGCTTGAATTTGAAGGTTTCATAATCTGATTTGGAATTTAAACTTTAAACCTTAAATTTCAAAGTCAAACTTAAATTCACATTTCAATGTCTCATGATAATGATAGGTTTGGATCATTCACCAATAGACCTTGAAGAGATAGATTTGCAAACTACAAATGTAGCAGATTGGGTCCAATTAGAGGAGGCTTCTCCTTGAAGCCTACATGATTTGAAGAACTTTGAGAGTCAAGCAAGCGGAGGAGTGGAAGGAATCGATTCTAGTTCTCACTCAAGTAAGAGTCTTAGACTCTTAGTTACTGATTTTTTCTAATTAGTATGCAGTTGTTTGTAAACTTTTAGAAGCAGTTCCTTCTAGTTCTATGTAGTCACTAGTTAGGAGTCATGACTCAGTACTTTGGATCATGTTTGGACTTACAACATATATGAGATGCTTATTCATTCATGATATTTTGGACATTTATTGATATTATGAATTGTTTGGACATGGCTTCACTGAATATGAATGAAAAAATGTTTTTTCTTTTAATTCAATATATGTGTATATTTTTATTTATTAAATTCACTGATTTTTTCCCAATTTTTTTTTCGATTTTTCCCCAATCTAATTAAAACTCTTAGCTCTTTTGCCTCGCTGATTTATTGTCTATTCCAAGTTTGGTAACATTGGTTACAAGTTTCATTCTTCACTTATGAGTGGTAAGATGTGCTAGGGAGTGCCAATGCATGCTAAGGAGTTTTAGGGAGTACTAGGACAACACAAGGGAGCACTAGGTCAAAATGCATGGAAGTGAATGAATAGGAGGGTGTGTTGGGGAGTGTCAATCAGTGCTAGTTGTCATGTCAAGGAGGGAGTGACAAGGTATGCTAAGAACAGGTAAGGCATGCTATGGAATATCAGGGAATGCCAAGAAGTGCTAGAATGTGCTAGGTAGTTCCAGGGTGTGCTAACATATGCCAAATAGTGCCAAGGCATTCTAGGTGATAAGACATGCTAGGATGTGTAGGGTGCCAGAGTATGCCAATATGCATCAAGGAGTTTCAATGCAATAAAAGGAATAACCAAGCTAAAATGAAAGGAAATGAACATATAAGAGGGTTAATAAGTTGGGACTTTCTCTTTTTCAAAAGGGGCATGCTAGGCACACTAATAATATGTTCCAATACATGCCAAGTGCCAATGTGTGCGGAGTGCTAATTTTTGTTAATGCAATATTATGTCAAGGAGTTCCAGGGCATCCTAGGGACTACAGGGAATGCCAACACATGATAGGGGAGTGTTATGTTATGCTATGGCATGCTAACATGTGCTTTGGCATCCTACTCACGGCAAGATGTTCTAGGTACAAAGATGTTCCAAGACATGCGAGGTGCCAAGGAATGTTAGTGTATTGTTCCAAAGCATGTTAAGGTGTGCCATGAGTGTTGAGGAGTGCTAGGTCTCTCTCATTAATAGAATTGACATAGCTTGATTATGTATTAAATAATATAGTTCCTACACACACTAGTGGAACTTTATTTAAAGGAAATTTGCTAGATAATAAACCTAATAGAGATAAATCATGTGTTGAATAATAGGAAGATTATATTCTTATGATTTGAGGGAAATGATACACACTAATTACTTCTTAATAAATTGACTGGCTATTATTACCACTATGACCTTGGACACAAAATGAAAAAGACTCCACAACAATGGTCTTAAATCATTATATTTTGACAAAAAATATAATAATAGGTACATAGCGTCATCAAAAACTCATTGGAATGATCAATGATGATGAACATTTTTTGACCGACACCAAAAGTAATCAAAAAGAGCATTGGTGAGGGTCAATAAAGATCGTCACTCGAAGTGTCAACAAAGAGAGAATTAGTGATGGGACTTTAACGACCCTCACCAAAAGTGTCACCAAAGAGAGAATTAGTGGTGGGAAATTAATGACCCTCACCAAAAGTGTCATTGAAAATGGCTTTGGTGAGAAACCTTAAAGGACCATCACTATATACACTTACAACAACGATTTTTTAAAGACCATCACCATATGCGACATTGGTGATGGACCTTAAAGGTCCGTCACAGGCATGAAGCATCATCAAAAACTCATTGGAATGATAAATGATGACGAACATTTATTGACCATCACTAAAAGTAACCAAAAAGATCATTGGTGACGGTCAATAAAAGATCGTCACTAGAAGTGTCACCAAAGAGAAGATTAGTGATGGGCCTTTAATGACGCTCACCAAAAGTGTCACCAAAGAGAGAATTAGTGACAGACCTTTAATGACCCTCACCAAAAGTGTCATTGAAAATGGCTTTGGTGACAAACCGTAAAGGACTATCAATATATACACTTACAATAATTCTTTTTTAAAGGCCGTCACCATATGTGACATTGGTGACGAGCCTTAAAGGTTTGTCACAAGCATGACCCTCACCAATGACCTCTTTTCTTGTAGAGACATGAACATTGTAGTCTTTTGACATATGCACATCACAACATTTGGAGTGAGTGCCATAGGTAGTGTGTGCATATGGGGGGATAAAACCCAGACATAATAGGTGGACAAAAACAATGCATGGAGTTAATGGAAAAAACGACAACTAGAAAAAATAATAATTGATATCTCCATGTAGAAAAAAGCACCAAATAAACATTGCACGTGTTTTGATTAGTAAAACACACCACACATTGTTGTTTTTTTGCACAAACACCTATGGAAATTTTTGTCATAAAAATTCTAGTACTTTTGCTATATATCTGATTTTAGAATTCTTTTATGTAAATTGTATATTTATAATTTATGATACAATAAAATTAGTCACATCAATTCTATATATTTTTCCTTGATGCGTTGCTTATACATAGTTTAGTTGTATTCGTGATCGGTGACCAATCATTAAGAAATTGACATACTTAGAATGACAGTACGTGAGAACCATAGTGGTTTCAAAAGTAACATTATTTGCATTATTAATAGTAGCATTTATAGCATTGCAGCCACCAATTTTTTCAAGGTACACAAGGCTTGTCTACAAAGACAAAGTAACACTAGATTTAGTCCTAGTGGAGTAATATTTTTTTTTAATCTATGTTGTGCAAATAACAACGACCAAAGGTGGCCAATGTGGCTTTGTATCATATTGTTTGCTATCCATTGAAAGCTTATCTACTATGTCATAAATAAAAAATAACATTCGAGTCGCACATGACTAAAGAAATTGCAAATAAAAGCAATCGCTCAAATGTAATCATAGTACTATAACTACTTTGAATTCCATATGTACTTTAGTGAATGTGTCAATTTAAGCTAAATATATTGCACCAAAATTGACTAAAAATGCAATAATTTAAGCTTTTATAGCCCATCTTGGACTAAATATTCAAAGTAGGAATAGACATGAGAAATGACTATGAGATTTAGAGGTGCATGTAATATTTGTTGATTTTAGCATTATAATTTGTGAAAAATATTTCACACATGAGGCCTAGTGAATAAAAAAATTTATCATTTAAATCACAAAAAAAATTGTTGCATGTTGGCCTTTGAGACTCATTCAATCTTCTTTGGCTTTGAACAAAGATATTGCATGCAACAACACCAACACTTGCACCAATTTAAGTTGCAACTAATCCACCTGCCACGGAAGTTGCATTTAAACTGTTCATTGTTTTTCTTATTCTCTGTTGTATTCACACAATCCAATTTATGATTATCAGTCTCTTCCTCTTCTATAAGATGCTGTAGTGATTTTGATAATTGCACAACTACACATTCCATGAGTCGAAATTATTCACAGTTGCATAACACTACTTTTTAATAGATTGTGACCCAAACTAGTAGACATCACCTGAACCGAGTATATCATCAAGTCAAAAAATGATTTAACAATCTAAATAATTTCACTCTTTAGAGGATTTTTAGTATCAACTACATAAATAATATGAAGAAAAAGTGTTCTAAAAAACTAATTATGTTAGTCGAATATGTTTAAATGTAAACAGATTAGACATAATACTTCCAATCATATCGGATGTTGATTGAACAAAAATTCAAATGTAAGTATCTAAAATTATTTGAAAAAGCTTATAATTGTCTTTTTAAGTGTTCAGACAGTAAATTCTATTAATTACCACCCTTTCCAATATCAAAGGATGTAAGGTTCTTTAATTCCTTCTAGTTCCCATCTATCCTTTATTGTTTTTCACTTGTTTTGAAAAGAAAATGGACGTAATTACTACATAAAAACATTAATATTATTTCATAACTTAAAAAATGTTCAAAAAGTTTAAATTATCATGTAGGCATAAATGACGGGTAATTTAACCCCAAATTAATGGACAAGAATAAATTTTATTTAAAATCATGAAATGTCAACTTTTGGATATTGTGTGATCTAAATAAAAATATTTAGCACATTAAAATTTAGAGCAATTTCAAATTTGCACAGTTGTCTACAACATATTAATCATTAGGATCTCGATTTTATAGTATAAAAAAGCACATGCAAAATCAAATATTTATCTACTGTTATATCCATCACTTTATGGAATCCTAAAAATATACATTTCAATGACCCAGGATAAATATTATTGAGACAATAAACTGGTGCATCATCTATTCACATCAAATACTTAGATAAAATAATTTATACTAATGATTCTTATCTATGACTTTATATCTTTATTGCTTAAATCAATTACATTTTTTTTTATAATCTTTTCTCATGAAATAACAAGCATGTGTCATAATTTACAAAAACCACTAATAAAGACAACAAAATGTTTCTAACTATACATTGTTAAATAATATATACATATGAAATAATATATATATAAATAAAGTATTATGAAATAATATATATATATATATATATATATATATTAATTTTTATGTTTATTTACATTTCTTTTTTAAATTCAATATAAGTGAGATTACATCACGATGACGTCCAATAATATTAGTTGAATAAGGAATTTTAATATCCATGAAATTTAAAATAACCAAATATAAAATGGATTAATATAATAAATTAATATTTTATTTAATTATATATAAAAACAATACCTACTCTATAATTTAATAATAAAACATTTCAACCTTATGTAAAACAATATAAAGAATATAGCATATGTATTTTTTTATATGCAAATGTTGTTATATATATATATATATATATATATATATATATATATATTCTTAATGGAAATAACTATAAATATAATTAATTTTAAATTTAAATTTAACTAATTATTTAATATTTCAAATAATTAATTTACAAAATATATCAATTAAATTAAAATAAAAGTGAAATAAATTTAAATTCGCATCCATAATGCTTTAAATTAGGTCCCTTTACTCTTCTAAAGTTTAGTCAAAATAATTAAAACACACATAGAAACTTCAATTGATTTTGCAATTATATTTTAAGTTAAATTAATAAAACTTAACAATTTAATTGCTTTATACCATTTAAAATGGTTGGGGGCAAAAAAAACAACAAGAGATGGTCAACAAATAAAATAAAAAGATCTTCATATAAATCATATTATAAACCAAAAGCTAAATATATTGCAAAAGTGTATTTTAAATATAAATTGATAAAATAGTTAAGAAGTATAAAATAGTTTAATTATTTTATATACATTTTTAATTAATTTCACTGTATATTTTTTGACAGGATATATATATATATATATATATATATATATATATATAATGTATTTTATGTATGCAAATAATTTTAATATTTTAGAGTACATTGTCTAAAATTGTAATTGAAATAAATAGTTTTCAAAATTAAACTCAAACATAAAATAAACAAATAGATGTATTGAAAGTTTTAATTCAAATCCCTTTCCAACAAATAACTCTTTAGATACAAATGCTTTCAAGACAACCATTGTTTCCACCTATGTCGTTAGTGTATAATGTTGTAAATACAAGCAAGCATGTTCCATGCAATTTCTATACTATTTAAAAGACCACGATATGGACTCGGGGTCGAAACTTTGCTCACCCGCCTTGTGGAAATTGAAATATGTGACAACTTCCAACATCGCAAATTTTAGAAAACTAAAACGCTGAAAAATCTCGTTGTAAACATTATAGGAAAACATCAAGTTTTTATATTGATTATTAAACAAAATTTGCTACAAGATTACATTTTCAATAAATTTCTATTACTTGTGGTTAGTTGCTACCTTGCAATTTCATATAACTTCATGTTTTAACTTATTTTTTGTGGGCCGGGACATTTATAAGCAGACATGCTAGTGGTAATTCCGCTATATATATTTTTATATTTTCAAATGAAAGCATGATTCTTTGCTTCCTGTGATTCCTCAATCCATAAATACTTGAACATACTCTATTTCTTGCTCCGATTCCTCTAAATTTGACTAATAGTTTTAACGTTTCATGAAATAATGGATTTAAAATTCATTGCAACCCACCATGAATAATTAATAGATGCTTGTGTCTATGCATCGGGCCCAACTAAATTCGAGCTTATTTTCTTCCCCTGATAAATGTTTATGCCAATAGAAATCTGACGCTACAACTATTTAAAGACCAGGATATGAAGTCAACGTTGACACATTTCCCAAGGGACTTGTGGAAATGGAAAGACGGGACTTTCGACTTTCCAAATTTTAGAAAGTTAAAATGCTGAAAATTTTCGCCGTAAACAGGAAAACATGGAGTTTTTATATTGATTATTAAATAAAATTTCGTACAAGATTGCATTTTCAATAAATTTCAATTAGTCGTGGTTAGTTTCTATCTTGCAATTTCATACAACTTCATATTTTAACTTGTCTTCTGCGTGTGCCAGCATTTATAACGAGAAATTATAGGAAAACATGGAGTTTTTATATTGATTATTAAACAAAATTCCCTACAAGATTGCATTTTGAATAAATTTCAATTAGTTGTGGTCAGTTTCTATCTTGCAATTCCATACAACTCCATGTTTTAACTTGCCTTTTGCATGTGGCTACATTTATAACTAGACATGCCATTTCTAATTTCGCTATAAATAGTTATATATTTCCACATGCAATCATGCTTCTCTGCTTTAATAGTTTTCATTTTGCATGAAATTTTTATTTATTTACAATAATTAATATATACTTGTGTCTATGCATCAGGCCTGACTGGGGTCAGGATTACTTTCTTTAGTAGCTAGATGTTTATGTAAATAGAACACCGACCTTCCGACTATTTAAAAGACCACGATATGGAGAGGGGGTCGGGACTTTGCTCACAGATCTTGTGAATATGAAAAGATGGGCTGACCTCTGACTTCACAAATTTTAGAAAGTTAAAAATAATGAAAAAAATTGTCGTAAATGTTATAGGAAAACATGGAGTTTTTATATTGATTATTAAACAAAATCCCCTACAAGATTTCATTTTGAATAAATTCCTATTACTTGTGTGTGAATAGCTTTTTTTTAGTTTTTTTTAATAATTAACACGTGTTTGTGTCTATGCGTTGGGCTAACTGAGGTCAGGGTTATTTTTTTCGCCAACTAGATATTTATGCCAATAGAAGTTTGACTCCTCGACTATTTAAAATACCATGATATGAAGTCGAGGTTGAGACATTGCTCACAACTCTTTTGGAAATGGAAAGATGGGTCAACTTTCGACATCACAAATTTTAGAAAATCAAAATGTTGAAAAAATTCGTTGTAAATGTTACAGGAAAACATAGACTTCTTATAATTATTATTAAAAAAATACCCTACAAGATTGCATTTTGAATAGATTTCTATTAGTTCTGTGTGAATGGTTTTTTTAACAACTGAGATATCATTGTGTCTATGCGTCGCGTCCGACTAAGCTCATAATTATTTTATTTTCCAGCTAGGTGTTTATGCCAATAGAACTCCAACTCCCCAACTATCTAAAACACCATGATATGGAGTCGGGACCAACACCTTGCTCACAAGTCTTCTGAAAATGAAAAGATGGGTATACTCCCGACTTTGTAAATTTTAGAGAGTTAAATTCTTGGAAAATCTCGTCATAAACATTACAAAAAAACATGGAATTTTTATATTGATTATTAAACAAAATTCCCTACAAAATTCATTTGAATTCCAATAGAACTCTGACCCCCTATCTATTTAAAAGTAGACAATATGGAATTGGGGTCGGACCTTTCTCACAGGACTTGTGGAAATGGAAATATGGGTTGATTTCCAACTTATTTGTGGTCAACAGGATTGCATTCAAAGCATCAAAACTCAACCCTACAACATTGCATTGAGATTATTCCACCTTGATTTAACACTGGAATATTAGCGTTATTTTCATATTTACCCACAAACTCCATAATTTTTTTTTCAAGAAATAAAATCACAAATTAAACCAGAGTTTGTTTGTAGAGAGATCTCAAAAAATCTCATCAAACATGACTTTCAAATCCAAATTAAAAGGTGTATCATGAGAAACTCACCAGGTTTTCGTTGGTAGACTCTAACAATTTGCTTCCTCTGAACTCTATATTAACACCCTTTGACAACTCTGCTCCTAGTTGTAGGCACAGACATGAGAATTCCAACTTCGGTGACAACCGCAATGCCAAGAAAATAACGCAGAGCCTTTGAACACGAAAGAGAGTTACAAGATTGCCTTTTGAATTCCAATAGAACTCTAACCCCTCTGCTATTTAAAACTAGACAATAGGGAGTCGGGGATGGGACCTTGCTCACAGAACTTGTGGAAACGGAATGATGGGCCAACTTCCAACCTAGTTGTGGTCAGTTTCTACTGGTCTACTTCCACAGAATTGCATTCAAAGAATAGAAACTCGAACTTGCAGCATTGCATTGAGATATTTCACCTCAATTTAACACTTCAATGTTGACATTATTTTCATATTTACTCACAAACTCCATAACTTTTTGCTAAGAAATAAAATCACGAATTAAATCAGAATTTGCTCACAGGGAGATATAAAAAACCTCATCAAGCATGACTTTCATATCCAAATTAAAAGGTGTATCATCGAAACTCACCAGATTTTCGTTGGTAGACTCTAGCAATCCACTTCCCCCGAACTCTATATTAAAACCCTCTGACAACTCTGCTCCTGGCTGCAGGTACATACACGGGAATTCCAGCTTCAGTGACGACCACAACGCTAAGAAAATAACACAGAGCCTTTGAACAAGAAAGAGAGCTCGAAATTGCAGAACGCTAGTTCAATTGATTACGAATGCACTTACTGATAATCCCTCAACATATTGTCCACCAACACTACTAAATCCAAATTTATGACACCAGAGCTCAAAGTAAGTCAAAATTAACTCCCACCGAAACTCGATCCATGAAAATATGTACACAAAATCTGTCTATGTCAGAGGACGTCCACCGTGAAAACCCGAAGCAGAGGCCCCAGCAGCACGCTGACATTACCCAAAAATTGACATAAAAAACATAATGTTAATTATATAAAATTGAAAAATTTATCCAAAGCAAACAAACTAATATATAAAAACAAATCCTAGATGTCAATGTACAATATTAACATAATAATAATTATTATTATTTTCTTACAACCCATTGAAAAAAAAAACACAAATCAAAAATTAATTTTAAATTTTCATTTAATATAATTTTCATAAATATTATAAATGATTTGAAATTTTTAAAATAAACTAATTACAATATAACCTACTTTTAAACAATTATAATAATACACAAAACTAAGACTATTTTAAAAATATTATTCTTTAAAATTAAGTAATTGAATTACAGAAATATTTGATAGTGATAATATCTTTATATTTAAAACGATATTTATATTATATTTAAAACGATAATTTGAACTGGAAACTACAAAACAAAACCATATTTGCAACATTCAATTTTTGGGTCGGTTAAACCTTTCAAATAAAAAATAAAATAAAATAATTAAATAAAACGATAATTTGAACGGAGAAACTACAAAACAAAACCATATTTGCAACATTCAATTTTGGGTCGGTTAAACCTTTCAAATAAAAAATAAAATAAAATAATTAATTTCGAACTGTGCAAACTGGCAATGGCTAACTAGCTTGGGCATTAAATGCCCGTTCAACTGTATACTTTTTAATGCGATAACACACGCGCGCAGTGACGAGATAAATAAAAAATAATAGTGGTGATGAGATAAATAAAAAATAGCCACGGTGATAAGATAAATAAAAAATAACAACGGTGTGGATTTAAGAAATATGTAGCTAAATAAACATTTAATGCCCTATGACAAGCTCGTTAGCCATTACCGTGCAAACTAACTTCTTTTTAAAACACGGAAACAAGAAAGTTTCGTACACATATCATTGATAGCGTGTGTAGCAAGAATCTGTACGCTGTACAAAGTATTTCGAAAAGTCAATGAGCATTAATTGCAACCGAGTGAACCATTCAAAATTAATTGCGAAAAGTACTCTAGAAACTTTGAAATATTCATCTATACCGTTGAATTTACTAACTATTTTGAAAATTTCAACGAAATCAATTGATTTTTCGCACAGAAATTCGTGTCCAGTTTTCACATCTTTCAAGTTTCGAGTCACGGCCCACGGGTTTGAGATCGCCGACAGGGCGACAATTCGTGAGTCGTAACCCGAACATCCAATATTGTCCAAACATGCCGTCATCAGCATTTGCAATCTTGACAATTGCGAGGTCATGGATAATATTGTAGTAATTGTCAGTTTGATTTCATCGCAGTAATGGAATGCTTTCTGTGAATCACAGCACATGACAGCCACTAGTCCGTTCCAGTTGCGAAATTTCTTTCTTCTAAACGCTGTACATTGACGGATCCCACAGAAGAGCAGGTTACCGGGAAATTTCTGCCATTTCAATTTTGAAGATGAGCGAAGCACAGAATACAATTCTGTTGGAAAAACAGAAGCCCATTGACGATTTCCACAGAAGAGCAGGCTACCCGGAGATTTCTGCCCTTACCATTTTGAAAATAAGCGGAAGGAGAGAATACAACGCTGTTGAAAAAAGGTAGGATAAAGTTTATGGAGTAAAAGTTTTTATTATTAATAATGGAAACAGAAGGATGGTGTGGAACATAAAGTTTATCTAATAGGATTTTTGACTAATGATATTGATTATCTGGTTTTGATGACAAACCACACTTGTTGGTTCCAAACGAGTAGGCCAAAAAATTCTATCATGTGATTTCTACGAAAGACTTTATTTCATTATGGATCACAGAAGCTTGAATACATAAGATATTGATTATCGTTTTCTACTGAAAGACTTTGTTTATTTCATTATGGATCACAGAAGCTTGAATACAAAAGATATTGATTATCTTTTACTCACATAGAACTGATTAACATTTAGAAAATTAGATTAAATACAACTTTTTCCATTCACTTAAAATAAAAATCTAGGACATTTCAAGACATTGGTAGGAAATGAATAATCATTATATAAAATATAATAAAATATATTATCATTGATGTCATGGATAAGAGTTAGGGTTTTTGTAAGCTTAGTGTTTTCCAACTATAAAACTAGCATTTGCACATAGAGGTGTAAAGGAAGGCTTTAGGAGGAATGGAAAATGTGGAAGACAATAATTCGTACATTATTTTGTGTATGTATTTGAACACATTAGAACTTCGCTGAGAAGGGACCTAATTTAAGAAATGGAGCTTGATATTGATCCTTGGAATCAGACCAAGGCAATAGGTTAAACAAGTGAAGAATGACCTAATTTAAGAATCGAGCCAAGAGAACATTTTGATCACGTGAAGGAAAACCTGATTTAGGAACAAAGTTGAATGGAGATAAGGGATCGATTGAGGAACAATGTCCAATCTTTGAATTGGGCAATGGAAACACTGTGGATACATTAAGGAGGGCCCGATTTGTTCCTCAAGATAAAAGCATAGGCATTTGCGAAAAATTCCAAAGGACAAAATGTTAAGCGAATTTTGGCTAAATGTGACAGAACCAACCCTTTTAAGTATGTGAAGACTAAGAAAGAAAGACTTAGTTAGGCTTGGTTTCAAATGCAACTGGAAATGTAAGTCCTTTAGGCTCAACAAAACTGTAACGCAATGTATGTGTTAGTCAACTTGAGGGCTCCCCGCATTGAAGTGGGAACACTAATGCAAGAATTGAGTTCATAGCTCCTGAACACATTTTCAAAAACACTTTTACACTTTACCTAAATAAGGGAAGGCACCTAGAGGGATCGAGATTATTAGAGCTTTCTACCAGATTCCCTCTCAATTTTTGCCGCGACTTCAACCTTTGTTGTACAATACAAAGTTCTCATAAGCAGCTAGAAGGTACTTCAAATAAGAAAGAATATTTTTGGTTTATTTTCCTTCGAAGTTGTTTGAGACCTGCTTCATCTATCGCATCTATCGACTTGGAATCAAAATCCAAAATCGATTTTAAATATAACCATAGATTTTAGTTTCGACAAAAAATTAAACAAAATATGAACCAATCACATTTTATACAGTGATTCAAGTTTCAAAGAGAAGACCCCCTTAAAATTAAAAGCAATAGTCAAATTTAATTTAAACATAATTTAATTAATCCAAACCAACAATACACATGGATTCAAAATTGAGATAAAACTAGACAAGAGCACAACTAATCCTCTGTAATCCTATGATGTTTTCATTTTATTTGTACAATTACTCTGTGGTAGAGGATATGCCACAATGGTCATTGTGATGTGTTGAACAATTTATTTGTATGGTTACCTTGCAAAAACACTACAATGATCTCTTGACCATTTCCTTGTAGAGAATACATTGTCAAATTGGAAAACATTGTGTGTTTAATAAGATCTAGTCAGTTCCTTGTAAAAAGAAGAAAATAGAGGAGAATGATAGATTGAGGCCACACAAACATAATAAATACAAATCAAAAGGCCTGTAAAGTGAGGATACTTCTTATAGGATGTCACTATCAAATCAATGACCAATCCATCACCAAGTATCCCCACTCCATTTAAAACCTAACGCACACTAAGATCCTCCCAACACACACTAAAACTTGATAATTTTTTTAATAATGTTGCACCATGATCCCAATTTGATACAATCCCTTTGACTCTTTTAAAATTTGCGACAAATTGAATATGAGTCGACACCACTGAATTGCCATCGTACCTCACCCAGTTGAACGTAAAAAGTGACTCTTATTTCTCATTTCAAAAAGCTCAAAGGTTGAATTCGATGGGTTTCCTCCCAAATATATTAAGACCACAAGAATTTCCACTTCTTTAAAGCAAACTTGGGATGGAATACTGTGCAATGTTCAACAAAAACTGCACAAACTGGCTCTAGCATTTTTAAACTCTAACTACTCCAATAAGGTGCCTACTAGACCAATATGAAAAATGGTCATATCTTAGCTTCCTTCAATGTAAATTCCGAACACTGAAGTACTATAAGGAGGGTCCTGACTTAGTTTTCCATAGAAAAATTCACTCCATTCTCTATAGAAGACATGAGTTCTGGTTTCATTGCTTCCAAAACAAGTTGTTCAAAAGCAAAGATGGGGCCCAACCCCAAAACCTCCTCGATGCCACTTTTACCTAGTCTCACCTTTGAGGCAAAGAAAGGCAATTCAGTAATGTTTCACTGAACATAGTAGATTCCATAATATCTAGAACTCCATTCAAACCCTTTAAACATGTCTCGGCAAATATTTCTCCAACATATGCCATAGACAATGTTGTAGAACCTTTTCCAGCTTTCACTTTGACAACTTCAGTTCCTCCATCTTGAGTACATTTAGTCATAGCTTTTATATCCTCCTCCAAGAGATTAGTATTTGGTTTTGGAATACCATGTGAAAAGAGAGGAAGGATAGTGACACCGATATGTCCTCCTATAATAGGGACATTCACTTCTTCCACAGGGACACCTGCTTTGGCCGCATAGAAAGGCTTTATTTGAATAACATCAAGCATGGTGACACCAAAGAGTTTTTTTCATTATAGGTTCTAATCTTCTTGAAAACCTCAACAACAATGGGTATAGTTGAATTAACAAGATTGTTGATCATGTTTACTAATGCTTTAGGGAAATATTTTGCAATGGTTATACACAGGGATTTGACAATGTCGGCATTAATATTGAAAAGATCATCACATGCCATCCCAGGTTTACGAGGCTCACCGACAGGAATTATCACAACATCTGATCCTTCTAGTGCCTTCCCTAGTTGATCATCACCCATATATCCTGCAACTTGTGCCCGAGTATTGACATGACCAACATCAGTTGCAACTCCAGGTGTGCCAGCAATATCATAGGGAGCGAGATCAGAGACAAGAGGGTTAAGCTTCATTGGGAGAGTAAGAGGGTTGCCTGATTCCTCCTATTTCATCAAGTACAACCACCTTTTGAGGTAGGGAGTTAACGCTTGTTGTTGAGAACAACCTTCTTCTACACAAGGGTCCCTATAATTCTCCATTGTTTTCCACCGCCTGCGATTCTGGCAGACATGTGATGGATAGATGTAGACACTGTGGAAATTTATAATTGGGAGGAGGATGACGAAAATGAAGGCTTGCTATTGGTCGGGGTGGACAATATTTTCCCACCCCAAGCCCACAGAGAAAATTCCTATTGACATAACTACACGTCAACCTTCATATGGTTATCCTATCCTTGTAAAATAATCTTCTTGGTCATCCTTTAAATTCCTAGATAAGAGAATGGTCAGGTCCTTCAAAGAAATGAGATTAAGGATTTTAAGGATAAGGGTTTTCATTTTTTTATCTTCTTTATCGATATCAAATCTATAACACCTCAATTTAAATTTATGCTTATTGCAAGATAACTATATATATTTTATTAGTTAGTGAATCAAATAATATGAATAAAGACTAATCTATATGTATTGTATAAAATTATAATAATATATAGTGGTTTTCCATATGATAAGGAGAGGTTAATATTTGCTCAACTATGATACGAAAAAGAGAGGGGATTATGATTCTAAAAGAAAGGGGATTAAGTGAGAGTTTTTAAGAGGATTCCATATGCCTAAAGCTTTATGTCACTTTCATTTTTCTTATTTTTGATTATTCATTTTCCCTTATTAAAATCAATCATTGAATGCATGTAACAAGTTGGTGGGAAAGTCATCTCAACTAGTTAAGAGAGCATCTGCTAATGACACTCATGATGAGAATTGTACCATTGAATCATTGCATGATAAAAAGTGGGTGAGAAATTCATCTCTTCTAATTGCACCTAGAGACACTTTACAACCCAATATAAAGTATATGAGTAGGCCTTAGATATAAAATATTAGAAATGTTACATGTTAAATGTTTTAATATTTAAATAACATAGTAACATATATATGATTTGTTTATTGTGAAATAAATTTTTGAAAGATCGATATAGTTTTTTTTGGGACCATTTTTTTCAAAAGTTCGATCTGTTTCTGATGAATGGTTAGAGGACATTTTTCAGTGCTGAAATTGGAGCGTTAAATATAAAGAGAGGGAGGGAGAAGGGCAGTTAAATCAGCCACACTGAATAAATGCTCTTGAGAACACTCGAGAAGTCCATATTTTTATGTTAAGTCAGTACACCGATGTTTTGTAGATTATGTTTATAATTTTAATATACACCATTTAGGGTGAAAATTTAATAGCATGTAAAATTGATTACATTTAATATAATATTACATTATTATTATAATAAATTATTATATTAATAATATATAATATAAAATTAATATTAAATATTATAATATTAATTATTATTGTTATTGTTTAATTTTAACGTAATAATTATTATAATATTAATTATTATTATTATTACAAGACCTCATTGTTTATGGGATAAGAGACTTATTTTCACGTAACGATTTGACCGCTAAGTCTACGAAGTCATACATACTCTACCTCCTTCTGGTTTTGAGTCCATGACCTCTTTGGAGGAAACACATGCTCTTAACTATTAGGCCCACTCATTATATTAATATTAAATAGTAATAATATTATGCTATAACGATAGAGCTAGAGAGGGGAAGGAAGAGAGAGGAATGAAGGGATAAAGGAAGAGAGAGGGGGAGAGAGAGGGACGGGAAGAGAGAGAGGGAGAGAGGAAGAGAAATATGGAGTTGGAGGGGGATAGAGAGAGATGGAAGAAGAAATACATAAAGAGAGAAAGGTGGGAAGAGAGAGAGAGAGAGAGAGAGAGAGAGACAAGGTAAAGTGAGAGAGAGAGAGAGAGGGATATAGAGAGAGTGAGACAGAGGGGAGGAGAGAGAGAGTGATGGGGAAGAGAGGGAGGGGGAGAGAGAATATTAATATGAAATAGTAATAATAGTATGCTATAGTGACAGAGCTAGAGAGAGGGAGAGAGAGGAACAAGATAGAGACAAAGAGAGGGATTGAGGGAGAGATGGAGGGGGAGATAGATATAGATGGAAGGGGGAAGGAGGGAAGATGAGAGAGATAAAGAGAGGGAGGTAGAGGTGGAGAGAGAGAAAGAGATGGGGGAGGGTGAAAGGAGGAGAGAAAGAGAGACGAGGGGGAGAGGGATGGGGAGATACATTGTTATTCAATGAAATAGATGTATTGATTTTAGTGTAGATGTTGATTCCCAATCCTATTTTATTGATTGCATTAGATGCATTTATTTTAGTGTAGTTGTTGATTTCTAATCTTATTTTATTTCTTGCATTAGATGCATTGATTTCAATATAGATGTTGATTTCCTAATCCTATTTGATTGATTGCACTAGATGCACTGATTCCAGTGTCGTTGTTGAATTATAATCTTATTTGATTTCTTGCATTAGATGCATTGATTTCAGTGTAGATGTAGAATTCTTAATCCTATTTGATTGGTTGCACTAGGTGCATCGATTTTAGTATAGTTGTTGATTTCTAATCTTATTTGATTGCTAGCACTAGATACATTGATTTCAGTGTAGATGTTGATTTCTAATCCTATTTGTTTTCTTGCACTAGATGCATTGATTTCAGTGTACACCTTAATTTCTATTCCTATTTGATGGCTTTCCCTGGATGAAATGATTTCATTTTAGATGTTGATTTCAATTTCTATTTTAATGTTTGCACTAGTTGCATTGATTTCAATGTAGATATTGATTTTTAATTTGATGTAATAATTTCAGAGTAAGCAAATTAATAGTGTGCTTTGATTTCAGCGTAAGAAAAAAAAAATTTTTATATAAAGTGCATTGATTTCTGTGTTACAATAATTCAACCATAAATAAAAGTCTTGAATTTCCATCTTAAATAAAATGTTCACTTACCTTAAATATGTAGACCCTATGCTGTTATCTCACTTCTAATGCCTACACATATGTTAGACCCTAGATTGTTATCTCACATCTAACACTTAAACAAATACCAATATATACCCTATATTAGTATATGTGTAGGTGTTATATGGTCTTAATATGGACTAATGTTCATTGTTGTTTCATGCAACTAATTAAGATTTGAATGGTCTATGATTTCAACTACTCTTTTTGTATGATCCTTTTGAAAAAGTGGAAAAACTAATAAGTGTGACAATAAGAACAATAGAATAAAATAGTTTGAGATCGGTCACAATGAAGACTATTTGTAATTTACTACATTCCTATTATTCTAATTTTCTATCATCCAACACTGTTACATTGTCACTTTGCATTTAAAATTTTAATTTCAACATTTCTCATAATTCAAGTTATTAACAGTCTCTACCATCTCAACACATAGAGGGAATTGAGCAAATTTAAAATTAAAATGACCATTCATATTTAGCATATGTAAAATTATCAAAATAATTATGTTCAACAAATTTTCCATCGTCACACATGACTAAAACCAACCTAGATCCATCTTGACCCCAAATCTATCAAGCACCGAGAGGGATCAAATCTATCAAGGTGCAAACCTTTCCTCAAGTTTGCACTCAAAAAAGAGGTTTCACCTCGAAAGATTTGATCCTTCTTGGGGCTTGATAGATACAGTGTTAAGATGGATCTAGGCTGGTTAAAAACAACATGGGTTGAGTACAATCATTTTGTAGGATTTTGAGATTCAAACATGCTTCAAGAAAAAAGGGAAGGAAATTTGACGTAATAAGGGAACTAATTTTTGTGAATAGGTGGGCATAGTGGAAAAATAGAGTTTTGTGTTGGAAAAGAGGAGCCAACCATACTTTGTGAGAAAAAACCATGTAATATTAATGTAAGTTATTCTAGGTGCAATTACAGTTAGATTTTGAGAGCCCTCAACTAAGAGATTCATAGATATTTTGTGTTGGATTCCTGGAGGGGACGAGGACTGTTTGAAGGACTACGGCGTAGAGAAATAAATTCCACCTATTGGGTTGTGTGAACTAATGGGGAAGACAGCTAGGTGGTTGGATTTGTTGTAGTTGCATCATATCTTGGTAATATAGTTATATTTTGCAACCATTACAATGGATTTTGCATCCAATATATAAGACCAAAGATTGTTTCTTCTTTGACATAAACACTAAGAGAATGAAAGATGATCGATAACTAGCTATAGTTGAGGAAAATATTATAGGGGTTTATAAAGAAGAGCTAGCAAGATGTGTAGATGAATAATTAGAAGAAAACCTAAAATGTCAAGAGAAAAAGAGAGGGAAACTTCTAGAGAAAAATACTCCTTTGGGGACTAAAGCATCAAGTTGTGTGGCTATATGGGAGATTGAAAAACATCAATACGATATGGGAGATTGCAAAAGAAGATGGATCAAATGTTTACACCTTTAAATAAATTGTCAAGCTAGGAATAGGTTATTTCGAGGGGATTTATAAGGAAGAAGACAAGGTAAATATAACAAAAATGGTTAACATAACCTCTTTATTTCCTAGCATTGTGGAAGAGAAAAATAATAAGAAGCTATATGCATCAATACGATAGGGAGAAATAGAATTACTTTAGCATAACTTTCAAAAGAGTAAAAGCCCTTATCTACACTTTTAGTCCAATTGATTTTTTCCTCAATTTTTATGAGCTCCTAGAAAACAAAATGTTAAGATTTATTGAGGAATCCTAAGGCATGTGTAGAGTGTTGGGTGCATTCAATTTACCTTTTTAGCCCATTTCCATGGAAAGAACTTGAATCCTTTGATGGGTGTATCTCTTTATGTAATTGCATTTATCTTTTTTGTGTAATTAAATCTATGATATCATAGATAAATTCATAGCATAAAGGTTTAATTTTTTTGTTGTTCATGCAATCTCCTTAAAACAATTTGGGTTTTTAATGGGTTTCTTTTAAAAAGACAATACATAGAGTAATGCACACTATCAAAACCAAAACAACCTAAGGTATGGTGTTGAAACTAAACCTTACCAAGACTACTTAAGAAACTAACTCTATTTGAAAGTAATGTTAATTGATATCAAGATCACTATTAATTAGATAATGTGCTACTTACGCTAAATCTCTTTTGCAATCTAATCGATAGCTCAACTTGTTTTGATCAGCTCTCGTTAATAACGATAAGTTTTAAATAACAAAGTATTATTAATAATTTTGAAAATCTTATTCAAAATATTTATTATATTAAAACTTGGGTTTTTATTTATTAAAAATTATTATAGACGCAATCTACATATTTGTAGTCTTTGGAAGGGTTAAACCTCACAAAGACAAAAAACGAGAAGTAAATCTCACACTAACTAATAACCTTACCAAATTTAAAATTAAATTTTACACAAATTTATTAAATATATATTTTTAAATCTCAATTCAAAAGATATTATTGTCTATCTGATTTTTGAGTCTTATCCGTCCAGGGGTTTTTCAGGTGCTGAATTCAAATATGCAATTAAAAAATCATTTTAAATAATACAAATCAAAATTTAATCTCAATTTTTTCAGCCAAATTCCATCACTGAAATCTCCAAAAAAAAATCGCATTAAAGACAACTCCTATCCCTACACTGTTGCAGAGGATTTATGCTTAAAAAATGGTCCACCCTAATAGAGGAATAGACCTGCAGTATATACCAGACGCCACAATATATCTGAAATCAATTTATTATAGCATAATAATAAGCATAAACCCATGCAACTTTGAAAGGACCCCATTTGCATGACAGAAGCCATTTGAGATCGAAAAAAAGCACTAGAATAACTTCCCAACTATTTACCAACACATGCAGATGTGAACAGAGCATCAACTTGCTTTTGAAAACAATGCAATCAATACGTGAAAACCACGTGTACACCGTATTTATTCACGTTTGAATTTTCAAACGTTAAATTGAACATGCTTAGGAATGCAATAACGATCCTGTACGCTACCATGGAGGCGTCTTTGAATGTACTACTTTTATTTCCAGCCGCCTTCCCTTCCTCTTCCTCGTTAAATACGGCAACCCAATCCTGAATTTCTACAATCGGCTTTCAGAAACTCCAGAATCACGATGGAGAAGGTTGTAATACTTTGTTTGATATGCACACTTGGGATCGCATATGCGAGCGTTGATGAAATTCTAACTTTGTATCCTGAACCGCCCCTCGTTAATGGACTGTCATGGACATTTTACAAGACGAGCTGCCCTGATTTGGAATCTGTTGTGAGGGAAAGGCTCAACTTTCACTTAAAGAAGGACATCACCCAAGCGGCTGGTTTGCTGCGCGTCCATTTCCATGACTGTTTCGTTCAGGTACTTGTCTATTCTCTGACTCAATAATAAACTAATTTTGAGAATACGGTTTAGTTTCAGGAGTAGTTTACGAGGAATTGTTTGGACAACAAAACAAAAAGTGGTTGGGTTTTTTTGTCAAAAATTTTTGTAATAGTGGTGTTTGTTTGAATTATGTTTTTGATTATAGAAATAGATTCAGCACCATTAAAAAACTTTAGAGCACTAAAAATATTAAAATTTGATAACTATAATTTAGATTTTAAAAAATTCCTACCAAAATTTATTAAAATATAACTAGAATTTTTATTAAAATATAACTAAAATTTTCATGATTTTCAAAGCAAAAAACAATTAACTTCCTTTATATTAAATTAATATATTGTTTTTTTGTTTTAAAAAAGATACTGAGTGATCACTAACTGCTTATATTTCTAAAAATTTGTTCCTCCTAAGTGTTAATAGCCTACCCTTCTGAATTTAAGAAAAATACATACTCTGAATTGTTCAATTTGCGAAGTGTACATAGCCTACGCTTAGTACCTGATCTCTTAACCAGAAACACTGCATCTGCTTTATTTAAGTGGTGGGGATTGATCGTTGTTATTATGGGGATGTTCTTATATCTTTATTTAAGTAGTGGGATTGATTGTTGTTATGGTGGGGATTGATGGTTGTTATTGTGTTAGATTTCAGATTTTTGTTATCAATATTGTAAATGAAAATACTTTTTAGATTATTTATTTTATTAAAATTTGATGAATTTTATTAGATTTTTATTTTTAAATTTTATTTCTAGATTTAGACATGTTTATTTTGGAGTAATGTAATATATTGAAATTATTTTGCTGAATTTAAGTTTTTGTGATCCATATCAAGTTTAGAGAGAAGAGTTTTTCGCGAAAATCACAATTGTCAATTGTGACATAGATCTTCAACTTATCTTAACGATGAACCATACTTGTTGGTACAAAATACATCTACAAATAAATTACCATATAATTTTCACCAAAAACTCTTTTCTATAAATGAAATTATTATTTTAAATTTTTAATTATTTTAACCAGAGCGATAAACATTTTTTTATTTAAGTGAAAAAAAATCCAGAGAAAAAAGCATCTAACTTTCTCGGTTACATTTACAGGGTTGCGACGCATCGGTTCTGTTGGACGGTTCTGCCAGCGGTCCTAGCGAACAAGACGCTTCACCGAACTTAACGCTGAGAGCAAAAGCCTTTGAAATAATAAACGACATCAAGAAACATGTGGAAAAGGCTTGCAGCGGCGTTGTCTCTTGCGCGGACTTGACTGCTCTCGCAGCTCGCGAGTCGGTCAGAGCAGTAAGCCATCATAGTTCCCTTCTATTTAATTATGTTGTACTCCATTTTGGGTCAATTCGATCGGTTTGTTTAAGGTATTGCACTGCGCTGTTATTAGGTTGGAGGACCAGAGTATCGAGTACCTCTGGGGCGCAGGGACAGCCTGAAATTCGCCACACGAAAAGTGACCGTTGCCAACCTCCCGTCTCCCACTTTTAATGCGACCACCCTCATCAACGCTTTCGCCAAAAAGAAACTCGACGTCACAGACCTCGTTTCTCTTTCAGGTTTTGCAGTAGTTTTTTTAGTTTCTAATAGAGAAGTCTAATTGAGCATTTGGACAAAAAATTTGACAAAATTTGACAGTTTTTTTTTTTAAGGAAATCATAGCTACCACTGAAAAAACTTCAGTATTTTGTATTTTGTTATCATGTTTAACCGTTGAGTTGGCATGACAGGTGGGCACAGCATCGGCATCGCGCACTGCAGCTCCTTCGCCAATCGTCTATACCCGACGCAGGACAGCACTTTGAATAAAAACTTCGCCAAGGGTCTGTACACCACCTGCCCTTCGAATACCACCATCAACACTACCGTCTTAGACATTCGCACGCCCAACCTGTTCGACAACAAGTATTACGTAGACCTCGTGAACCGCCAGGGACTCTTCACCTCCGACCAGGATCTCTACACCCATTCCAGCACCCGCGCAATTGTCAAGAAATTCGCTGACGATCAGGATCTTTTCTTCCAGAAATTTGCTTTTGCCATTGTGAAGATGAGCCAGCTGAGCGTCTTGACGGGATCCAAAGGGGAGATCAGGAGCAACTGTTCTGCTCGAAATCCTTCTTCCATTGTCGAAGTAGCGACAGAAGACGTCCTGCATACGGAACCTTCTGTGGCCTTCATGTGAACGCAAGAACTGTGGCTACCTTTTGACCTGACCTCTCTCATTAATGCACTTCATCTTTTCCTTTCTAATTTTCCGTGTCGTTGTACAAAGAACTCCGAGATTCGGCGTTTCACTCGAAAAAATAACAGTCGTGTGTATATTCGACGGACGCGTGTTATCGAGTAAGCAAAATACAATAAGTAGTTGATAAGTAATAATAAATGAAATTTTCAAGCTTTTGTTTTGAGCATTCTGAGTGTTCATCAGAGTCAGAGCGAGTAGTGAAACTGAGTTAATTGGTATGTTGTTGCCGCTGCTATCAAATTCAAGGTTGAGTGTGAGAAAGGGTCACTACTACACCAAGGGCACTTTTGAGACAAAAAAAATCTTGTCTCAAAAAATCATTTTTTTTTATTTTAGTTATTTTATATTAAAAATTAATATCAATTGATTTGTCTTAAATATAAATTTTAAGACAAAAATAGGTTGAGACAAAAATATTTTAAGACAAAAGGTTATATTTAAGACAAAAATATTTTAAGACAAAAGGTTATATTTAAGACAAAAATAGTTTAAGACAAAGTATTTTAAGACAAAAGTAGTTTGAGACAAAAATATTTTAAGACAAAACTTTATATTTAAGACAAAAATAATTTAAGACGAAAATATTTTGCGACAAAACTTTATATTTGAGACAAAAGTAGTTTGAGACAAAAATTTAAAGACAAAACTTTATATTAAAGACAAAAATAGTTTAAGACAAAATCATTTGAAGACAAAAACAATTTAAGACAAAATTATTTTAAGACAAAACTTTATATTTAAAACAAAAGCATTTTGAGACAAAAATATTTTATTTGGATTCACATGGATGCACTACTAGTTCATTTAGAGAACCTTTGTTGATGTATTATGGTTCAAAGGTGTATGTAGTTGGTGTTGTTTTGGTTATATGCACTCCTACTTAATATAAAAATGATAAACACTATATATTTGTGTGTAAATTATTTGGATTAGCATGGATGCACTACTACATGGAGGGGAATTTTAAGACAATTTTTTAAGACAAAATAATTTTTTTGTCTTAAAATTTTTAATATGACGCACTAGTAAAAAAGGTAGAGGATTAGGGGTTCATCTTTACACTATTGATGGTTTCTTTGGGAAGTAGAGCGATGGAGGTTGACAACAACTAAGGATATTTAGGGCAATGGAGGCCGAAAACAGAGGTGTGTGTCGTGAGAGGAGTGATGGAGGCACTTTCGAAGAACGTTAATAGATGGTAACATAGTTGGAGTACTTTTCGGGGTCTCCATCGATTGTGTTTTAATATGTGTTTTTTGACTGTTTTATTTATTTTGAACGCTACTTATATCAGTTGGTTGTTGTTATTAGCACATTGTTGTGCTAGATTGGCAACATGGATTAGATTCACCTAAAGGATTGTTAAAAAATGCAGCAAGAAATTCTCAATTTGATTTTGCCTTGATTAAATTGAGAAAATTTGAATTTCCACATTAGTAGACAACTTGGATGCAATTAGCTGCAAATCTACACCATAATTTCTACATCGTATCATAGCAAGATTCACATTAGAGCAGGAATTTCGAATTTGTTTCTCAGGAGGTTCGAATTTGCAGTTCAGTGTAGCAAGATCTCTTAAGAACTGAAAATATGACCTTCAATGGGCTAAGGCTAGAGTATGCCTTGGAAGGCAACTCTAATTTCATTGACTAGAAGGATCACATGGAGGAGGTATTCGATGAAAATGGATTGCTAGAATACATCAAGAGAGATGTTACAAAACCAATAGAATCTTATGCCCAAAACCTTGCTCAGTGGAAGAAAGTTGTAGCCAAGGTGTGGATAATAATATTGGAGGGAGTATGAGACCACATTGTCAGCAATCTCCATGGGAAAGAAAATCCTTATGGAATGTGGTGGGCACTCACAAATCTATTCTAGAATGGTAGTGACCACAAAAAGTTGGTGCTCAAGGATAAACTTTGAAATATCAAGATGTAGAAGAATGGCTTTATCCTGCAATATCTGAGGAGGTTCACACAAGTTCGTGATGAGCTTGCAGGAGTTGGTGTTACTCTTTCAAAGGATGACTTGGTAAGAATATCCCTCCTGGGCATTCCCAAGATTTGGCATAACTATCAAGATTAAGTGAACGAGAGGGAGAAACTACCAAATTGGGAACACTTATGGAATGATTTGGTACAAGAGGAAATAAGGCAGAATACCAGAGATGGGACCTCATCCAAGGGCAAGGATGAAGAAAAATTTGCATTGGTTGAAAAGGGAAAGAAGGGAAAAGGGGAATAAATCTCAAACCAAACCAAAATCCAACCAAGGGAGAAAGAAGAAAGATTTGTCAAAAATTAAATGCTTCCATTGTCATGAATACAGGCATTATGCCACGAAGTGCCCACAGAAAAAGGCAATCAAGAAGACCTTAGGAGGAGCAGTGGGTGAAGCCTTGGATTTATAGTTTGACATTGACTTTACCCTTATTGCATGCATGTCCAAAATAGTGATGGGGAGCATGTGGTACTGGAACTTAGGTGCATTGTTCCACATGACAGGGTGTAGAGAAATTTTCAATGACTTGGAGGAGAAATATCTCAAGATGCACATCAAGCTAGGGGATGACAGAAGGTACAACATGACCAGTATTGGTATAGTCACCTTTCAGAGGGAGTCAGGCTCCCCTCTCAGGCTCAAGGATGTCATGTTTGTTCTAGGCCTAAAGAAAAATCTCATCTCTATTGCAGTTTTGGAAGACCGTGGTTATGACGTGATCTTCAACAAAGGAAAAACATTCCTAATACACATAGCCATGAGACAGGTGAAGAAGATCGAGGTTTGTGTGAAGAATCTATATAATTTAGATGTGGAAGATTGTGTTGCATTAAAAACTAAGGAAGAGAAAGTGCAGGGCCATGATGTAGGTGAACTTTAGCACATAAGCCTTGGCCATTTGCATCATGGCACCTCGAATATTATACAACAAATATCCACTAGCCTCCCTAAAGGAGCACTTGAGCAGCAGGATGTATGTAAAGGATGTACCTTGGGGAAGTACATAAAATCCTCATTTCATGATCGGGACAACAAAGCGCATGCATTCCAAGAAAGGATCCACTTTGATGTCTGTGGAACTTTCTTGATAGCCTCCACTACCTGACACAAATATTTTGTCCTTTTTATTGATGACTTCTCACATAAGTGTTGGATCTCTTCATGAGGAAGAAAGATGAGACCTTCTTCAAGTTCGTAGAATTCAAGGCACTGCTCGAGAAAGAAACTAGCAAGAAGGTGAAGGCTCTCAGGAGCAATGATGGAGGTGAGTATGTGTTGAATGAATTTAAAAATTTATGTGCGAAAGAAGGCATTCGACGAGAGTTGACAACACCCCGCAACCCACATCAGAATGGAGTGGTTGAAAGAAATATCCATAACATTTTGGAGCAATGAGGGCGATGTTGCATAACCAAGGCCTACCTTTGCATTTGTGGGTTGAGGCATGAAATACAATAGTGTGTTTGTAGAACTGAAGTTCTCATCAGATGTCTCCAAAGACTCAAGGAATAAGATTTAGTTGACCGCATAATTCGGGGTATTTGTGGCTTACACAGAAACTCCCCACAACTAACATGTGTACTTTCCATCACTCATAATGATAGTTGTGTGAACGGATGTAAATTTTGATGAGGAGAAATCTATGTGGTGCTCTCTTGAGAGGGAGATTTAGATGCCACCAAAAGATGAGATTTTAGCTCAAAAAGAGGAACCTCAGGAAGTTGTAGAGCAACCACAAATTGTGGAGCAGAGAGTGGAGACATTCACTAAAGAAAAATCTCCAGAGAAGGCAGAAAAATAACCAAGGAAGTTGATAGACTTGTGCAGGATGCGAGGGAGAATGTGGGATATCCTTCAAATTTGCGTAAGCAAAGGAGGTCACCTGAGAGGTACACTGGCTACATGGCTCTTATGACTGAGCTTATAGAGATTGAGCAATCCTATTTTGAGGAAGAAATAGAGCAACCTGTATGGGTTGATGAAATGTTGGAGGAATATGAATCCATTGCAAAGAACCGTGTTCGGGAAAAGGTCCCAAGAACAACATATAAATCAATAGTGGGTTTGAGATGGATCTTCAAGGTGAAGCAGGAAACAAATGGAAGCATAGGGAAGTATAAGGCTAGATTTGTGGCCAAGGGGTACTCTCAAGTTGAGGGAATTGACTATCAGGAGACATTTTCTCTTGTAGTAAGGTACTCATCCATTAAATCAATTCTTGGTCTGGCTATGTAGATGGGGTGGAATATCCACCATATGGGTGTAAAAACAACATTTCTGAATGGGGTTATTAAGGAGGAGGTGTACATAGAGTAGCAAAAAGGTTTTGAGACATTTGATCAAGAGTCTCATGTGTGCAGACTCAAGTGAGCGTTGTACGATCTCAAATAAGCACCTTGTGCTTGGTACACCAAGATCGATAGTTATCTCACCGGTTTGGGCTTCACCATAAGTGAAGCAGATGTGAACCTCATCACATATGGATAGAAGGCAAATTTCTTATTATTGTCTTATATGTTGATAATTTTATTTTAACTAGTGATGAGCCATTGACCATATCTTACAAGGAGGACCTTGCAAGGGAATTTGAAATGAAGGACACGGGTCTCATGCACTAATTTATCAGGTTGGAAGTATGACAAGCTGATGGGGAATTATTTGTCTCTCAAGGCAAGTATGAAAATGAGATACTGCAGAGATTCTACATGGAGAGTTGTAAACCCATGGAAACACCTCTAACGAACAACTAGAGGAAGGAGGATGCCACTTCAGGTGAAGTGGATGCTACCATTTATCGATAGCTAGTGGGTCCACTCATGTATCTTGTGAACACATGACCAGATATGTGATGTGCAGTCAACGAGCTAAGCCAAGCTATGGTTAGGTCAACCAAACTATTTTGGAAGGGAACTAAGCATGTTTTATAGTACCTCACAGGCACTACCTAGTTTGGACTATGGTACAAACGAGCAAAGGGAGTGAAGTTGTGCAGCTTCACGGATGCAGATTGGACACGAAGTCCATTAGAACAAAAGAGTACATCAAGTGTAATTTTTAGTGTTGGGTCCGTAGTTGTTTCTTGGTATGACAGGAAGCAAAGATCTGTGGTGCTCAGCTAGATAGAAGCATAATACATGGCTGCAAGTCAAGAAACATGTGAGCCGATATGGATGAGAAAGATACTTGTTGGACTATTTGATCAGATGAAGGATCCAATTACGATAATCAGAGTTGCATCAATCTCTCTGACAATCCTATATTTCACTATCGATCCAAGAATATAGATATCCAATATCACCATTTACAAGACTGTGTCTAGAGGCAGATGATGTTGCTACACTCCATTCTAATAAAGGAGTAACATGTTGACATTTTGACATTTTGACAAAAGATTTGTCAAGAGGGAAGTTAAAATTTTGTAGGTGTAGGATAGGGGTGGTTGATAATCCCTTTCTTGCAGAGAGGGAGTCTTTAAAGGTGTAGCAAGAAATTCTCAATTTGATTTTTCCTTGATTAAATTGAGAAAATTTGAATTTCCACATCAACAGACAGCTTGGATGCAGTTAAATTGTGTGACATGGCTTGTGTCACCTGGTTTACTCAGTAAATTTGAGTTGGAGGAGTTAGAGTTCAGTTAAGCACGTATGATTTCTAATTTGTAGCAATCAAAGTTAGATATCTCAAGTTGTTTTCAGTTAAACTAGTTCCAACTGCTTGAGGAACTAGTGGAAGGCCAATTGTGCAGTGGGACTTCAGTCAAACTCGGTGATCATCCAGTTAACTGATCAATCAACCTAAAATATCTAATGCATGGAGAATTCTAGTTCCCCAGCTGTGGTGGAGATTCCAAGGTAGTGTATCATCAACTGTAGACTAACCTTGAGTGTACAGGTGTTGCATGCAGTTAGATGATCAACCTTTGGAATTTCACAATCCATTTTGTAAAAATTCCTAAATAATAGGGGCTTAATTTCTCAAGGAATTGCACAAGGAAATATGGGCTCAAGCAGAGGTAGAAATTTACTAAGTCTAGGTTAGAGCTTCTCAGTGAGCAGAGAGACAAGTCATTCACTTGTAGGTTGTGCTCAGTTGAGCAAATAAATTGCAATACATTTCTATTGATCATATTAATGCAAACATACATTGGGGTTTTTAGTATATTGTTTTCCCTAGGAAAATTTTTGTGTGCATGTGTGTTATTTCTTATTGCATGTATGAAATTTTTGTTCTAAATTGTGAATTACCTTCCAGAGAGCATTAGAGTAGGTTTGTGTCCTATGATTTTGATTAAAACTTCATGAGTAGTTGCAACTCTACACCATAATTTCTACAAGGATGGTGGAGGGAAATTATCTATGACAACTTTTGCGAGAAGAAGACGTTGAGGATAAAAGATTGGATTTTGGAAGAATTAGTCACAAAATTCACAAGGGCGGTAATTTTGGTTGCAGGTGTGGAGGTAGATGGATTAAATGTAATTTTGGCTGCAAGTGTGTAGGTAGACAAGTCATAGTTACTCCTTTGATTTTTGTCGATGATGTGTTACTATTTGGTAGATTGACCTCTTTTGATTGGTCTCTAGACTCCTTATGAATAATATTAAATCTCATATGATTTCTTCTTACCTAGATGGTGCATTGATACTGGAGATTTATCATAGTTTTGGTGTTATATCCATTGCACTGGATGCAGATTTTAAATATCTTAGATTTATACTCCAACCTAACTGTTATGGAATTAAGGATTGGAGCTGACTTATAGAGAAAATTCAATGTATACTTTTATCATGGGTACACAGGTGGCCCTCCCTAGGAGGCAAGTTGACTCTAGTTTGAGCAGTCCTTCAGAGCATCTTTGTATATTGGCTTCATATTTTTGCTGTGCCTAAGAATATCAGTAAATGTATCTTTCTGGCTTCATCTTGGCATGGGACAATTTGTGTCGTAAAGGACAGAGTGGGCCTGGTTGTTGTTTGCTCTGTATGGAGGTGATGGATGACCATACTCATCTATTTCTTTGATTCTCCTTAGTAAATCAATTTTGAATGGTGTATTTAATATGTTGCATTTACAGGCAGATTAGAACTACTCTTTTGTGGTTTATTGTATTAAGTACTGGATTATTGAATATAAAACATTTGGACAACTTCCAATATACATTGGGGTTTCAACCCAAAGAATGCATTACTGTCCCAAGCTCCTTTGTTGTGATACATCCACCTCCATCCTTGTAAAAAAATCTAAAAGCCTCCCTGAACCTAGACATAACCTCCATCCCATATTCCTTTAGTAGATAAAACCCTTCTCTCATTTTCTGACCATGCCAATCTACCCTCCATCCCATATTCTCTCACGAGCCCTGTGTAAACCACCATTTCGTTCAAGGATGGGGATTTTGATGCCTACTCTAACCATATTTGTTAGATAGCTTCCCCCTTTTCTTGCTTATGGTTTCTTGAGTTGGCCTCCTCTAAATATTCCCTACTCTCCTTAAATTATTTGGAAGGTAGTCTTTGGCTGCTAACCGCATTTTACCAGAGATCCTTGACATGTCCCTTGAAATTTTGATTCGGCCCCATGATCTATTTTATGCCAGTGAGTCGAAAGCTTTAGATTTATTTTCCGCATATTCATTCATGACCAAGCACTATACCACTAGTTCTAAGAATCTTGTGGTTACTATCACCACAATAAATCTATATTGTATTTTAAAGGAGATAAGAATTGTATATTTCCCTTTGGGACACTCAAAAAATATTTTGATGCATCCTATTTCTCTAACACTCTAGTCTACTTTATGACCTTAATTCCCATTCCATGTTCATCCATGTGGATGCACTTTATGATGTTATAGGACAACCTAATGTCCTTGTCAACTCCCTCTCATCTTCCTTGACATGTTTTCTAGGACTTCTGTAGCCAACAAGAAATTTGGGAGATGAATGACAACAAGGTAGAAAATCAAGGGGTTTTAAAGTCATTTATTTAGGGTTCCCACTAGAATAGTCCCACCATATGATCCACCCAATCCCTAAATTGGGGTTTAGTTCTATTTCAATTAATTATTAGATGATCATGGTGGGCCATGATTCCAAGTTAAATGTTATGACTCTTAATAGGATATTATTGGAGATACCTTAGGAGACACCTCTTTGGGTAAAGGGTTAAGGAAGGATTTTGACTTCAATATCAAGACATCAACCATATCCTCAACATTTCTCCCATCAACCATATCCTCAACATATTGAACCAACAATCAAGAAGACATCTGAGGTGAAGCATGGGCATCCTCTCTCACCCATGTTGTTCAGGATATATATCAATCTATGAATGCCTCTACACTCCACCAACCGTGCATCAATAAAAATTTTGGTTTCCCACTGTCCACCAAGATGGATACACGTTGTCCCTGCATTGTGCCTCTGATTGCCAAAATTTCAAAATTGGGATTTTCCATGTCAAAATTTTAATTCAAGATTGACCATGCATTGGAAGGCCATTAACAAAATATTAGGACATAAAAAATGAATAATTGACACAATACCAAATACAATACATAAATTGAGTTTTATCTCACAAGGTATCTAGATGCTAATTGAGCAAGTTCACACGAAGAGAGAAAGGCAATGTCATGATACATTGTTCAATTTGTAATCAAGAGCATTATCTTGGATAAGGGAGAAGTAACATTTAGTTTCTTTCTCATATACAAAGGAAAAATTATGAATCAATGTCAAATGCCTTTCGTGAAGCAATGTTGTTGTAAAGGGTGTTAGGAAGCTTGCATTGTAGGCAAGACCCTCACACCATACTAGATTGTGTTAACCATGTCTAGTGATCTCAAATTTCATGAGCATGTTCAATGAGTGACCATAAATAAGGGGTGTCAGAGTGGCTAATAATCATAGCTTATAGTGGATGACTGTCATCGTACATAACATTCGTGGTCCAAGTCATTTGTTTGGTGCCCAATGTTGGTGAATCATTGCATTGCATCATGGTAGCATATCTTGCCTTTTTTAAAGCAAAAATATATTGAAAATAAATTAAGTTATGTCTCATTCAAATGTTAAATATTGTTGTGTTGTGAGTGGTTTGCATATTATATGTATCATATATCTATAATCACTTATTTCAAGCATACTTTAAGAAATAAAGGAAGAGGTGCAGGGCCTTGCCATAAGAAGGACTCCCACCAACTCCTCTCCTCGTAGCAATTTTTCAAATGTTAGCCCATAAATCAAACACATGCCCTTGTTTCTCTAGTTTGGAAACCCTTGGATGGATATGACAATGAACTCCACCCAACCAATGCTTTAGCCCATAAATCAATTTTTCAAATGTTAGCCCATAAATCAAATCGTGTGTACTCTCCATCTCTCAAGATGACAATGGTCACAAGAGATGTGAAGTTTGATGAGGAGAAGGCAATGAGGTGTTCTCCTGAGAGGGAGCTTCAATTGCAGCCTAATCAGGAGCTTTTGGATCCAAAGGAAGAACCTCAGGAAGTTGTGCAGTAGCCACAAGCAAAGGAGCAGAGAGTGGAGACATCCAGAGAAGGAAGGAAGCAGACCAGGGAAGCTAACAAATTATTGCAGGATTCTCGAGAGAATGTCGGAGCACCCATATCACAATGCAAGCAAAGGAGGTCATAGGATCAGTACACTGGGTACATGGCTTTGATGAGTGAGCTAGTTGAGACATAAACATCTTCATTCAAGGAAGCAGTGCAATAACCAATATGGGTTGATGCTATGGTAGAGGAATATGATTCCATTGTCAGAAACAGTGTTTTGGAATTGGTCCAAAGACCAACAAACACATCAGTGGTTGGTTCAAGGTGGCTTTATAAGATAAAGCATGCAAAAGACGGGAGCATAGAGAAACACAAGGCCTGATTTGTGGCCAAGGGGTTCTCTCGGGTGGAGGGAATTGACTATGAGGAGGCCTTTGCTCCAGTAGCAAGGTACTCACCCATCAAGTCAATTCTAGCACTGTTAGCATAGATGAGGTGGAAGATCCACCAAATTGATGTGAAGATAACATTCCTCAATGGAGTTATTAAGGAGGAGGTGTATATTGAGCAATCGAAGGGGTTTGAGACCTTCAATAGAGAGTCGCATGTGTGCAGACTCAAGCGAGCGTTGTGTGGACTCAAACAAGCACCCCGTGCTTGGTATACTAGGATCGATAACTATCTCACTAGTTTGGGCTTCACCAAAACTGAAGCAGATGAAAACCTTTATCACATTGTGGTAGAAGGTAAATTATTGATTAATACAAGAAGGGTACCACCAACCACATTGTATAATGCCTCAATTAGCCCCTATTTGTGGTGCTTAACATAGTTCTTAACTCGTGGGTAGGATATTTTTGGGTGGAAAAAATTACAAGAGAGTAGCTATGACTTTGTTGCCACATATTAAACATTGGTCACTCAAAAAAATGTTCCATAATTCAAACTCTAGGATGTTGTCCTATGATACTTAGGCTAACTTTGTGTTCCTTCAAGTGAGCATGCCAATATTATCTAGGACGCACGTTACAGTCATGTCTCATGGCACTTTGGTTTCGAGAATACAATAGTAGTAATTCAAAAATATTTCTACTAGCCAAATCTTCAATAGGTTGTCCATTGGTATATTAGATCATGCACTGCCTATGTCATTGTAAACCAACCATCAAGAAGTAGGGGTTGTACACTCCTTTAAATAGCCCAGGAAAGCTTCAGGATTTAGTCACTATGGATTAAATGTTATATTTTCCCTCCACCAAGCATGGTAATGTTTGTGTGTTTTTGGACATCGGTCGATTCTCTAAGATGGCCATTTTGACACCATGCAAGAAGAGTATCAAAGTTGAAGCCTTTTTTGGGCCTTATACCACCATTTTTCAACCTTGTGACACCCAAAAACCTTTATGCCTACTATTTTTTTCATTTAAATTATTAAGAAAGATTCATATTAATATCTAACCTCTGTATTAGTTGTTGTTGATGACCAATATGGGATTAAAAGACATATCTTTGGCACTTTTTATGCACCAATTCTTTATATACCTTTGAGGTAAGTGATTTAAACTTATATATATATATATATATATATATATATATATATATATATATATATATATATATAGTGATAGGTTAGTATATTTTAGGTCTATGTGGTGTGATTTTGCAGATAAAGAGCTCAGTCTTTCCATAACGATCTTTGAAACTATTGGCGTTTTGAATCCAAAAGAGGCTCCATCTCCGGGACAATGGTTCAAAGAAAGAGGAGGCGAGTAAAATGTATAAGTATAAAAAGTAGGAGAGGAAATGGTTGGTAGATCTGTATATAATGATAGGTTTCTCACTTGCATAGTGCATTATTAACCTGAAATCATGTCAACATCGTGCCATAGGGTTGATCCCTTCAAGTTGCATAATTTCCTTGTCTTATTTGTTGTCAGATGTAATTTGTTTTGTAGTGCCAACCCTTAATGGGTTACTTTAGTTAGAACTATTTTTTACTTATCTTTCAGCCCATCAATATCTATCGAATCATTCTTGATATGTTACATTATTATCTTCTTATTGATTTCATCCCATGTCACTTGTAATTTCCAATTAATGAACTCCTTCGAGTAGTAAATTATACTCTTGTTATGATGATGATTATGATTAACATCCATTAAGATCATAATTTATCTACGTGACCTTAAAAAGAAAAGAGATAACCTAGATTATTTTAGAATATTATTTCTTGTTCAAAATGCATTAGGAAAAGCATTCCAAGATTACCATAGTTTTGATGAATTAGGAGCTTAGAAGGTTAGTGTTGTAACAAATATTTTGAAATCGAGTTCTAATTTGGGTGTAGTCATGGCACTCTAGGAAAATGTTCCTTTCATCTTCAACCCTCTTAGTGTCACAGAGATGATAAATTCTAGCATCACACTATATTTTGAGAAAATGACTTTCATCTTCAACCTTCTTAGTGTCACAAAGATGATAAGTTCTAGCATCACAAGTGCCTTCATCTTCAAAACTCTTAGTGTCACATAGATGATAAATTATAGCATCACACTATGTTTTTAGAAAGTTACTTTCATCTTCAACCCTCTTAGTGTGACAAATATAATAAATTCTAGCATCACAATATATTTTGGGAATAGTTCAATGCCCAAGTTCATTGTGGAGCTTATAAAAGTTCATAAATGTTTTATAAATGTTGATTTTCTTGTTTGTACTAGTTAGAATTGAGAATTAACTGCCTTCTTAAATATTATCTTAACTTTTATTTTCCAACTCTTTATTGCACCATAAAAATTTAAAATTAAAATATAACAATATTTTTAATGTCATCTATATAATAGCATATTTCTATATTCTCCAATTATTTAACACAATATCCACTTAATTTGGTAGCAATAAACTTTACAAACACTATACTTTTGTAACAAACCTTGACATCACTCTCCAACATCTGAGTTTTTTTTTTCTTTGGTCTAACTAATAATAATGCATCGACTAATGTACTAAAAGTCAATATTTCTACTCCATATGTGTCCCTTTTTTTTCAACATACCATTATAAATCATATTTGTATTATTTTCATGAAACTCAACTCACCTACTTAATCCATATATTACATACCTCAATATTATTATAATTATTTTCACCAACTTGACTCGTGATTTAATCTACTAGTTGTATAGTTGGCCATTTAATGCGGTATGACAAGGTCTGCACACCATTGTACACATGGAGGGCGATGAACTTAATTTGTTTACGGTTTCATGTGAGGTGGCAACCTAATTGCTTCCTCTGGCACTCCCTATACTTGATAGTTGTGCAATGGAGAGCACAAACCCAATAATCCACCTACTCGTCACCCAATCCCATGTGAGGAGGTATGTGATGGCACGAATCTTCATGGTTACGGTTTTGAGGGTAAATCAATGGTTGTGTATCCTTGGCTCCATACCAACAACTCTAATGTATTAGGGTTAACCCTATCCTATTCCTGACCTCCTAAGTTCTCTTTTCTGCCCATTTTCCGCGCCCTCTTCCAATTTCGACAGAGCTATTGTTCCTTCACATTTGCAAACACACATTCATAAACCTGTCCCTTTCCAGGGTCTGATTTGAGGTTAATTTCACCATTTCGAAATTGTTTTCCTACTCCATTGCTCGGGCATAGCCCTGGTTCACCGCGGTGTTTGACAGTCACGGCTTCATTACCATTTCCCACCACTTACGAGAGAACTCTGAGCGACGACATGGGGACAATGAAGGGTTGGTGTTCGGCTATGTGTTCACTTGACCTGGTTTCAGGTAATTTTTTCGAAATTATCTTTTTTACTCAATTTTCCCTTGAAATCTCGTATCTTTCACTCTCGGGATTAAATTTCGGTTCGTTTTATTTCTTGTACAGGTGTTGTAGTGACCCAGGGCATCATTTGCCCAACGACTCCACTACGCTTAAGATTTCCGCTTCCAACACCCAGGTTAGTTTATTGGCTAAGCTTCTCCTGGTTTAAGATTGTTTTAGTCTATTTCCCTTATTTTCTTCATATCTAACTAATGAATTCTTTCCTTGAGTCCAGGTGGGTCGTCAGAAACAGACCTCAGCAAGTTTATCCAGGTAAGGGTTTTTGGATTTATTATTTGCATGCCATAGTCTAGTTTGCTGGAAATTTCTTACTTGAATGAGTCCACAGTTAATTGATACGTGTTTGTTTGGTCCTCATAGGTATGCTTTATACTGGAGTTTGGACCGGAAGATATCTGTCGCAACTGGCTCGCTCTGCACTAATTGTCACTTGTATGCTTCCAGGTTGGTTCCTTACTGGTTTCGACCTCCTCCACTCCATGGAGTTTGATTCTTGACATTACAATTTCTCCATTATTGTTCTAATAAGTTTTTCCCTAAGGGACCTCAAACTGTAGGACCCTGGCAAGTTACAGTTACCATTTGCTCTCGCAAGCACTACATACAATAGTGATGACTATAGAGCCTCTGTTGAGGGCTAAATCAGTACTGTTAGATTCTAAATCAGTACTGTTAGTATTTCAGGTGAATTTAGACACTTTTAACACTCAGGATAGCGTCTTGCACCAGCTTTTCCCATTTCTACTATCCCTCAGAACTGTTTAGAAATTCCAAGAAAGCACTATGAAAGCAGTGTTCGTTCAACAACACAATGTTCTGCCATTAATTTTTTCATCAATTCAGGGTTACTTTGAGTTAGAGGGTATTTATCTACCATATAACTGACACTCAACAATCGTGTATATACTATAGACTCTTGAACAAATTTCCTTCCAAGGGTATTGAAAGAGATTATATTGAACTTTTTTCCTGTCCCCTATTTACTGAAAAACAGTGCCACTATGACCAAACAGGACCTTGAAATGATTTTAGGAGCCATAACAGCTTGCCCTTGAAAAAAATCCTGCTCACATATGAAAAATTTTGCTCACAAATGAATTTTATCTCTTTTGAAATCTGTTATTTATGGAATGACATACACAGAAAACTTGAAATTAATAGGGTGCTAACAACATTGACAGCAGTAATTCAGTAATAACAACAGAAATATTTCAGCAATATTCAACAATACATTCAATAACCGATTTTAGGGTACCGACAAAAGAAAGTCTAGCTGTAGTTTCTGGTAGCATCACCTAAATTCTCGCAGTACAACACATAGGATTGAAACTCTTCTTGGAAAGGTATGGATGCCAATTTGGGCTAAATGCAAGGCAGTATGGATGTTGTGCCTGGCCAAATTTGTCTCTTACAGACTACCACACAATCACGCATTTACAAAAGGCCTCTACTATAAAGCCTAAGAACCCTTTTTTTAGCTAATGATCCTAGTTTAGCTTCTTTTATCTTTTGATTGTGGATATCTAGAATTTTCATAAAAAGCTCCATTGGCTAACAGAAAAGTACAACCATTTGAGATAAAATTTATCTTAACATAAAGTATATTCACTAACAAGAAAATATAAACAACAAAATTTCTAATGACCCACAAAGAGTATCAACAGCCAACACTGATGCAGTTATCTTTAGACATTTACAACAATAAATGCTACCATCCAAATAAAAATCAGTTGTAACTTGTCCAAAAGAGTTCAGCCTGCCAAGAATTGAATGGTTCTGTTCAATAATAATAAATTTCTGGAACTGAAATATACTGCCCAACTCCAAATTTAGCTGTTCACTTGGGAAATTTTACACACTTCAGAAAATCTTGCCCACAAGCTACTTGCTGGCCTTTGGTAAAAGTAAAAATTATGTCGATAAATGAATAGTAGACAAGAGAAATTGTTTATGGGTTTTATGGTCTCAAATTTTATCACAGATGTCTGATGTAACTAGAAGTCTCTTTACATGTAGTTTATTAATTTTTTTGGACAGACATGGTTGTCCTCTCGTCTTCGTGTGTCCTCTTGTTCATATGCCTGGGCAGGTCCCATACAGTAGAATGTACTCCAGGTATGCATTTTGGTGTACCTTGGATGGGACATTTCCATTTTGGCTCCGTGGCTACTGGGTATACATATCCATTTTTCTCTGCTTATGCCCATACCGAAATGCTGTCACATATTATTAGTGATCAGACTGGCAGACTTTATAATGTGCCCTCAAAGTATTGATACCACTGTTTACTTTGTATCTTTATGATACAATCACTTTTATAAATTATGATGATAAATTTTAATTTTTGTTCACCTCCAGTTTAAAGTTTCTATTTTGTTTTTAATTATTATGTTTATAGCTATCCCTTGCACCTTTCTTTTTCATGGAAATCCTTGCGGGATCCTATCCCTTTGCTGAGTATCCTTCTAGAGAGTGGTTCAATCATCAGCCACTATAGTGGCTGGTAACCACAAGGCACTAGATTTGATTTGAATTTGTTACCGAAGTCTTCCCCTAGGAAAGCTACCTTGGACAGATAGTTCAACAGATTTTGATAACCTTTGAGGCTGAATGCTATTCTCTCCATCTATTTGTACAGTCTCTACTACACGTCCATCTCTATTATCATACAAGTATTATGGTCTAAATGACCCAGACAATTCTTTTTCACTTTCATCCATTTGATAGCTATTATGGCCATCGTAATCATTTTTACCTTGTTGCATTTTGGTGTGTCATTTATATGTTTTCTTTTAAGCAGTCATAATTGTTTCATATTGTCTTCAATTATAGTTTGATATGCATAAACCCAGCTGACTGAAAAAACTGCTATGATCAGATCCATGTGTGCTAATAAATTATAAATTTATATGTTTCAATTTTAGAAAAGAAAAATTAATCAACAGTTAGAGGAGACCTTATATATGTTGTTTTGGGACTTTGAAATTGCCTTTGGCACAATTCCCAAAATAAACTCATGGAAAAATTAAGCACACCCATAGGCCTCAGATCTCCAACAACTAGAATATATGGGAGAGTAAAAGGCAGAATTAAAACTTGCAAGGGATGGGCAGAAAAAAATTACTTGTAACATATGGGTCAAATGGGGGTGCCCAAACTCTGTTTGGAATATATATTTACTAACTAGGGCAATGCCTTGTAGAGGAAGACTGAGGTGGAGTCGACCTTGCAACGATGGTCATCATTCAAATTGATGTAGATGACTTCATCTTGTTGGACAAAAATTTCAACAAGCTCAACAATCATTGTGGAGATCTCTGACTTCTCAGATAATTTGGGCCACTAACACAAGCCCATTTAAATTTGCTGATGACCTGTATTTCAAGTTTTTTGAACTTAAGGGTCTACATCTCCACTGTACAAAGTTTGTTCTGCTGGTGGCAGATATGAAGAGCATTGTCCAAAGTTCTATTCTGTTTACTGGACTAAGTCTCGTAAAGTGGAACTGTGGAGCCTTGCTCTGCTGAAGGAAGGACTGTGTTCCTCCTTAGCAGCTTTCTGCTCTGCCTCTAACAACATGGTTTTAAGAGAGAAGAACATTGCCTCTAGAAGGCTTTCCAAGAAAAACCTTGTGGGAACATTCCTTAACAATTCACACAGAACCATCATTTTATGGTTATGTCTTAAATATTCTCTTAAAATCCCCCTACATGTAGTAGTTGCCGCCGCCATTGCTCTGGTCCAAATTTATGGAGCTGGCTTTCTAGTGCAACCTAATTGGCTTTTGCAGCATGTGACCTTTCTCCCGTACGTGGCAAATTTTGCTGTAGTCTACTGTCATATGGCAAGCCTTTCTTGGACTGTGTAATAGGAATTGCATTATTGAAGCATGGTTTCTTATTTCATGGTTATTGTTCTATGCTTTTGTCTTGCATATGGACATTTCATTAGGGCCATACCTATATCACCCAATTGGATCTACTTGGGAAACATAGAAAGCCAATACTATTAAATCAGGCCTGTAGTATGAGAGTTCATTTATGCATCAGGTATATTCTTATGTTGGGTGCAGGGATAGAATATACTACATCTATTGCCAAATATAACATTTTTCTTCTTAGTAATAGAGAGAGATGACATATTTTCCATCTGGTGATTGTTATTGGTGCTTCTTTTACTTACAAGATAGAGATGCTTGCAGTCCTCTCTTATTCTATATATGCATGTATCATCCATTCACATTGATTATTTTTGGGCATCAATTATATCCATGTAATTCTTTTCTTCCTCTTGGCATAATGTTTTGGGTATGAACTGTAATTGACAATCTTGTAAAAATAAGATCGAGTTCTTGAATTGCATTAATTAGTCATGTGTACTTGTACAACTAAGATGATATGCTTAGGCCCTCTTATTATATTTTGATTACAAGTCTAGTTTGATCTTTTGACACATTCTCTGTTCCATCAGACAATATCGATTTTACATATTGTTTTAAAATTTCATATCATTAATCATCTCATTTTTTTCCACCTGTCAGGTCGTCAAATGATAGAGCATACAAAGAGGCTAGTTGAAGAAAGGTTCACAATAGTTGGTGGTTACCAATACAATGCTGAGGTAGGCTATTATTTAGCAACTAAAGGCATTTGTAACCTTTGAACTGGATCAGTAATGATAGGATGTACACTTGTTGTATTGGTGATAGTCCAAGTTCTTGAAATCATAATGGGTGATCTGATCCTAACCAAGATTTCTACTGTAAAGCTTGATATTATATTTTTATATTTGAATCTAGGTTGTATATGGAGACACAAATTCAGTTATGATACAGTTTGGTGTATCAAATATAGAAGAGGCCATGACGCTAGGGAGGGAAGCCTTAGATTATATTAGTGGTACATTTACAAAGGTACAATGTCAAGAATTTTAAATACCTGTGAAGCCTCTAGAGTTGTTAATGATGTTTTTTTAGGGATGAATGTTTTAATTTAATATCACCTTTCTTTTTAAAACTAATCTTCTTTTGACATTCCACTTCCATGAGATCTTTGTAAATATGCACAGGAAAAGATGATCAATTATGCTTTTCTGTGGCTTATCTGCATCTGTTTGGTGCATCTTTGGCATCTAATCAGTGCGTTATTTAACATATGCTTTTATGTAGCCTATTAAACTAGAATTTGAAAAAATATACTACCCATACTTGTTGATAAGCAAGAAAAGATACGCTAGGTTGTTGTGGGAAAAGCTAGATGCTTATGACAAAATGGATACTAAAGGTGACAAACCTGATCTTTTTGTTTCAAAGACATGTCTTAGTGTTTGTGAAGGCTCAAAATGCTCTTAGAAAAATAATTTATTTGATGCCTTCCTAATTATTAAATATTCCCGATCTTTTAAATATTCCATATCAACAGGCATTGAAACAGTGCGAAGGGACAATTGCCTACTGGTGAAGAACTTGGTTACAGAGTGCCTTCACAAAATACTCATTGATCGTGACATACCTGGTGCAGTGCAATATGTCAAGAACACTATTTCTGACTTGTTAATGAACAGAATGGATTTGTCACTTTTGGTGATAACTAAGGTGAGAACAATGAATCCTTCTGCATGTTTATGACCAAATTTGTTTGACCATTTGTTACTTTTGAAATGGAGAAAATATGATAGGGGGAAGAGGAGATTTACATTGCGAGCAAGTCACTTATTACATATTCCTGGTTTCAAGTGTTAGAAGTATATACTATATACCTAGTTGGGGTAGGCCATGGAATTTTCCTTTTAAGTCTGTCATGTTTCTTCTCCCTACATTCTGTACTTGGAAGGGATTAAGTCAATATTTACTGCTAGAAATGGGAGGAACAAGTGTCAAGGGAGGCTCTTATACAATTGAAGAGAATCAAAACATGACAATATATAATATATCTGCATTTTTAATCTCATCCTGTGAAAAATTGATTACTGTTTAGCTGCGACAGAAATAGATGTTTGTAGGTCATATCCTTTATCAAGGCTATCAGCATATTCTTAAGGGCATTGTTGTTTGCCTGTGCTAACAATCTCTTTGTTGAGTCAGGGTCTGACAAAGACCGGAGATGACTATGCAGTCAAGGCAGCACACGTGGAACTAGTTGAGCGCATGCGGAAGGTAAATACTGGAAATAACTTCTCAGAACAAGTATAATGAATGGTGCAATGCCTTCTGGTTCCATTTCAATCCTATCTCTCTATTTTTATTACTGCAGTGCATCTAAAGACTCTTGTAATATTTTTCTTTTTATTGACAATGAGTCCATTGTTGGATTTTTTAAATTGATGTCGTGTTTTAAAGCCAAGTTGCCCCTCGTTTACAGAGGGATGTTGCAACTGCTCCAACTGTGGGTGATCGTGTTCCATATGTCATCATAAAGGCTGCAAAAGGTGCCAAGGTAATAATTAACCCCTTATGTGCTCAACATAAGTCTCGATATTGCACTAAAAAATGGTTATTTTAATTATTTTGTTATGTTTTATTTGGAGGCATAATTTACAGAGGGATTATGGATATTAATTAACCCCTTCTGTGCTCAGCATAAGTCTCGATATTGAAGTAAGTTCTGTCATATTCAAGACCACCTCTACATATTCCGTAGATTAAAGGCTGAGTAGAATTATTCTCAAAAATATATCGTAGATTAAAGGCTGAGTAGAATTATTCTCAAAATTCTAGATAGTAAGCACTTATTTTGAGCTACATTATGCTTGATCTTGATAGGCTTTTAAGTCTGTTAAAATTATTATCAAAACTCTACACATTCAATGCTTATTTTGAGCTCCATTGTACTTGATCTTGCCAGTTTTTCAATTCCTTTGGTCTTTTCCTTTTCTCAGCTTGTAATTTGCCAAAAGCATAGATGTTCAGTGCTTATTTTGAGCTTCATTGCACTTGATTTTGACCCTTTTTCATTTCCTTTGGCCTTCTCCTTTTCTCAGCTTGTAATTTGCCACCGAAAAGCATAGACAAACTTTACAAAGAAATGGTAGCCAGTTTCGAACCCTGCTTAAATAACTTTTAGAGGTAAGAGCTTTTCAAAGTTTCCTATTATGCAGAAAGAAATCAAAGTTTAGAGAATAGGTTTTTTCAGTTTTATTTTTGTGCAAGTGTTTGGACATGCCAGAAAAGAATTAACAACGCAGGGAGCCTGGTTACATCTGAGCCAGTGGCTGGAAAATGCTCTTTGCTTCTTTCGCTTCACAATCGTATACACGCTCAAAAATGTATTGAAGGTATGTACGTAAATATAGGTTTGAAACCCCTTACCCATGTTAAAAGACGTAGAATTTTCTATTTTAAGAAATAATGAGCAATGGTTAGCTACAAAGTAGAGTATTAAGACTTATACTTTTAGAGTTTCACGCAGACAAGGCTTAAATATCACGGACTTTACTCCATACTTTGATGAGGTTCCATTTTTACATGCGTGCCATGACCTTAAGGTAGGTATGCAGGCACCGAGAGGTAAGAATTGAACATATGGCATTGGTGAGCCATTCGGGTACTTGAGGTAGCTATGCTGGCACTCAGAGGCAAGGATCAAACTTAGCGTTGGTGGGCCATTGGGGTACTTTCTGAGCAGTAGGCATGAGGGCACTGAGAGGTAGGATTTGAATTTATCCCAGCGTAATGCTTATCCAAATGTTACAGACCCTAACCCATCTCCATGCTCTAATTAAGGCCTGCATTTTAACATTTGTTGGTTGGGCTGTAGGAATTTATCATAATTATCTAGGTTCGAGTCTAAGAATGGGCTATGCTTGAGAATTTCGCTCTTGCCAAAAATTATGACTTATTCTTCTTTCTTCATGGATATAAATATTTATTCAATTCCAAACGGAAAAGAACATGTCTAACATTCAGGAAGAAAGGGGGATCCCTTGAATTGCTTGTATTTTCAAGTTTGTTCATGGATATGAATATGTTTAATTCCACATGCAAGAAAACATGTCTAACCTTCGCGAAGAAAGGCTGACCGCTTTTCTTGTATTGTCAAGTTTAGTCCCTTTTTATGCTTTGCTTCTTTTACTTTTCTTTATTTTTGTTTCATTGTAGGAACACTCTTGTACCTATTCCCTTGAAGCATAATATATAGGGTGGAAAAACTTGGCTAGAAGTGTTAAATACAGAGAAGTGTTATATACGAGGATGTATAAGTTAAATTTGCGATAAGCCCAGTGGGCTAGTTTAACTGGTTGCTTTGGACCGACCAGTTTCAATTGGAGATTGTTGCAAATTTCATAGGTTCAAGTCCAATAGAATGTGACAAATCATTTTTAGGATTTCCTCCAGCTCTACTTGAGTTATGCATGTCATCAAAACAAACTTCTAAACCATTTGAATGAAATGATAGTTGGAAGCCATATATGTTTCTGGAGGACCAAAATGATGAACTATATCAAAACTTTGCTAGTTAGAGGAAACATAGCCACAAGAATGACCTGGTTCACTTCTAGGGTAAGGAGAAATTGTTGCCGCCATGGTTGCACTGTGGAAGCCATCGACAGTATAGACCTGTAGCTTTCCCTTACAAAGAAGGGGAAAAGGAAGTTGTATACGATGATGAGCATGCAAAACAAAAAGACCTATGATAACAGAAACATCATATATTCAACAAGAGCCTTACCTGCGAAGGTTGGCGTGTAGTGGGTGATAATGTTGAAAAACTTTCCAGGAAGACCTTACGCTTTTGTTGAATGAACCTAAGATCCAAGTGAAATGGGGAAATATTTATCCAAGACAGATTGAATATATGATGTTTCTGTTATCATAGGTCTTTTGTTTTGCATGCTCATAGAAATCCACCGTTCGATCATATTTCAAAGCTTTAGCACTTGTTTTTGAGAGAGAAACCCCAGAAAATATCGCCTGAATGGCACAGTTTTGAGGTCGGTGAAGAAATTAGCGACTTGATTAGGTTTTGAAAGCTTCCGCATTCTCTTTCCCATTTGGATGCAAGTCTTTTGATAAAACTGTAAATGTCTTATATGTAGTACTTCTTTCTTTTGTGAAAATCTGCAATTATACATTGTGATGACTTGTACCATAGAAATCTTAGGTTTATTTAACACTTCATGAGTTTGCAACTGTGTTCCCCTTGGTTATGATTTTCTGAAGTTTTTGGTTGTTGGAATTGTCTAAGTCTCCAGCCTTGATATCCCCGATATCATTGCTACAAGATATAGAGCTGTTGTTGGTTTCGTTCAAGTAGTCAAGCCTTTTTTTGGATTAAAAACTGTTGCACCACAGATAATTGAATATTTGTCGTTTTAAATATCTATATGAGTGGTATTCTGGGGCTAGCTTGTGGTTGAGATTTACAAGTTGGAAAAATTTAGCCTTTCTTGTTTGATTTTGAGAAGTTTTCAAATAACTGCGAACAGTTTAACTTCACGACTTGCTATCATAGGCTGCGTATTTTAGTGTAGAGTTACCTTCCCTAATTTTGTATAGGGAGCTCATGGTATGTCATTATTTTGAGTCCTATTATTGCAGTGATATGCATAAAGGCTTTCCTACTTTCTAGACATTTGGTATTTTGGTCTTCACATTTTTATTACTGTAAGTTGTATATTAGGAAGTGTTAAGTTGCATGGCTTTAACATTATTTCTCCTATGATAGGCGGAATATTTTCGTCAACTGCTTAAGCCTGTAATGTAGAAGGGAAGTTGGAATTTTTAGCGTATCAACCAGTTTTTATTTTCAAGCTACCTTTATCTAAAAATAACGATCTTGCGGTGGAAGAGAATATGAATGGGCTAATGTGGTTACCATTATCCACATGGACCTTATGACAATTGTATATGGTAAAAGCAATTAATCAGCACACACTGTGAACTCATATTCATTTGGTATGCTTATTATGATCTATTACGCATCTGCTATTTTGCTATTCCATATTCAATAGAGTTGCAAACAGATGAGATATTTTGAAGCTTTAATGTGTGTCTTACATGATTTCATCGTGTGTTTATACATTTGGTGGTTTCATTTCACAAAGATGAGATATCAACTGCCTCATTGCTTTATCCATGTAAAGTTGGATTTCTCAGGAAAGGCGTTGAACTTCCTTCAGGAATATCGTCATTTGTGTGTAGGAGAGTTTATGACACTACGAACAGGTGTTTATGCTGGTTAACTGATCAAGACTACACCGATGTAAGTTTTCCCACACCATACCTGGTTAAATGATCGAAATAGGGCACTTGTTTAGATTTTAATTTTTCTATTTGTATATCTAAATGTCATGCTGGGTATGCTAAATACATGTTTGAAGGGGCGTTTATTTTGGAGGAGTATTGTTGTCCTCAATGACTTGAGAATTAGCATACAAGCAGCCTCTGCTAGTCAAAGTTCAAATTTGTCTATGATGCAGTGCAAGTATAGAACACGTCCAAAGTTATTTGAGTCTTTGGACTCAAGGATTGAGGTTTGAAAAAAGACGTTCAATTAGCATCATATCTATTGATGCCAAGTCGTTGGTCCCTAAATAAATCAGATACCGGATGTTGTAAAAGTTCTACTTTACAAGTGAAACATATCTGGCAGATATTGGATAGTCCTTTTTGTTGATTTTTTCTTTTCCCTCCAACTTGCATTTCAGAACATCTTTTTCCCACTTTTTCCATTTGATATAATTGCTATTTGGAGCTAATTTCCAATTTTAAAGCAGTCCAAGATTACTCTACATTGATGAACAAAGTTAGATTGAAGGTTTAAAATTTAAATGGATTTGTGGTACCAAGGTCCCATTCTTCTTGAATTTTCCGGAAGGGGAGTGTCTTTTGATTTATTGATTGGAATCCTTTCCAGGCTGACTTTTTAGATTAAATTTATTTGACAGTGACATGGATTTAAATAAATAGATATAATGGGAGGTGCAACTTTTGTGAATGATTTCTTCCTCAACACTATTTTGTAGGATGGCTTCTTTATGTAAAAGTTTTCGTCTGGATATAATGACTAATGTGTTTACTTGGGCTCAGGCATATGAGAAATCTGAGGATCCAATTTACGTACTGGAGAATAACATCCCTATTGATCCACAATATTATCTGGAGAATCAACTGAGCAAGGTGAAAGACCAAAGCATCATCACTTGCAGTTTATGCTCTTTTTGAAAATTTCACCAGTGTTTCAAATATATCTTGATAGATAGTAATTCTTTCCAGCTAAGTGTTTTTGATTAGTGCCTGTTTTTGCTCTGTAGCCGTTGTTGAGAATATTTGAGCCCATTTTGAAGAATGCAAGCAAGTAGCTTCTTCATGGTAGTCACACACAAGCAATTTCCATATCAACTCCTTCAAATAGTGGAATTATGAAATTTGCCAAGAAACAACTCAGTTGTATTGGTTGTAAAACACCTATCAGGTATTTAGTTAATACAAGTAGAGGGTGTCCTGCATGTGGTTTCCTTGATTATAGTAGTGCACAATTGAGAGTAACTATTATTTCAGTTTGGCGCTTTAGAAAGCTACTAGGGTTCATCTTTTTGATGTGGAAAAATCTATGAGGTGCATGATTCCATGCTTGATCTCCTTATAAGAAATTGTCTAGCTTTCTTATAATAAGAATGTCTGGTTAGGTTGCTTCATACTGAAATTCATGATGTTACCTGATTTCATGTTGCCATTGCAGCAAAGAAGATCAGACACTTTGTTCACATTGCAAAGGAAGAGAAGCAGAATTGTATCAGAAAACATTTGCAAATGGTAAGCTGGTATTCTAATACCATTACTCTTTATTTGGAGAATTTAAAGTAGGCCTTGTGTCTATTGTTATCACCTATATTTTCTATCATATGACACTAATATTTGATCAATGTCAGTGAGGGAATTAGAAATTCTCTTTGGTAAACTATGGACACAATGTCAGCGGTGCCAAGGCTCTCTGCACCAAGATGTTCTTTGCACAAGGTTTTTGAATGCTATATTTCAAGTATTACATTTTCATAACATGATTTAAATTTACATTATGGATGTATTTTGTAACATTTGTATGATTATGTATTTGTTTTTAATTAATAGGATTTTATTTATTTATTTATTTTTTTACAATTACTATCTCTTTTATACTGACATTGATGTCCTATCCTTATTGCAGTCATGACTGCCCAATATTTTATCGTAGGAAGAAAGCTCAGAAAGACCTAACTGAAGCAGAGGTGCAACTAGAGCGCTGGTAGTTTTGAGGATGCTGCCTGTGTAGCTTGCAATTTTTTGTATTATCGAATATTTTTGTTTTCCTGAATTTTCTCTGGTGTATGTTTCTCTGATTTAATGGATCAGGGAATTATTTGGTCCCTGAATCAGGATGAGCATGGTTTATTTATTGTACAGTAATTGTCAAGTCCTTGTTATTTAATGTTAACCAGTTCGATATATATTTTCTCCTTGCAAATGAGATGGAGAACAATGGTTCCAACTAGGACATATGGAGTAGGTGTGAATATAAAGCTCAATCATTACGGATCTATTAGCTAAACCATAGTTAGTGCTATACTTAAGCTTATTGAATAGGGATAGATAGCGATAGGTTGGGTCTGTTGTTATAAGTACTCTTATCTGCTTATGAACATGGTAATACATGTGTTGTAATTACCGTAATACTTGGATTCAGGTTTGGCTTATTGATAGGTCATAACACCCTGTATTAGTGGCATATGAGTAATATGTGGCTATCTTATTACGATTCAAACATATTAGTCTCCTGGTTTGTATGATTCCCATTAGATAGAATGACTAGTATTACTATAGATGCCAAGTTTTCTCAGTTCCAGATCATATATTGACGAGTGACCATGGGGAACATAGACGGCGTATAGGCTAGTTACCTCAAACGGCGGTTATGATACATACTTCCCAAGGCACACCCTATAAATGCAATGTGCACGCATATCCCAAATTTTAGGAGAGCACACACTATAAAACATAGATCTGCAGGCTTACATATGTATATCCAGACATGCATATAGTTGAATGGATGGATGGATGGATAGGTAGATAGAGATGGATACACAGATAGATTGGCAGGAGCAAATCCGAGACAATAGTTTGAGCATATTTATTTTTTTTAAATAATTTTTTTTATTGTCTCTAGAGAGACAATAGTTTGAATTATGGACATTTATTTTTTTTTAAATAATTTTTTTTATTGTCTCTAGAGAGACAATAGTTTGAATTATGGACTATTTTTTTTAAATATTTTTTTATATTGTCTCTAGAGAGACAATAGTTTGAATTATGGACATTTATTTTTTTTTAAATAATTTTTTTTATTGTCTCTAGAGAGACAATAGTTTGAATTATGGACATTTATTTTTTTTTAAATAATTTTTTATATTGTCTCCAGAGAGACAATAATTTGAATTATGGAATTGTCTCTAAAAAGACAAAAATGTAATTATCTCTAAAGAGACACAAATGAAACTGTCTCTAGAGAGACAAATCAAATTGTCTTTATAGAGACAATAATAATATGTGTTCTATATTGTCTTTATAGAGACAAATTTTTGAGACATTATATTTTGACACACCCGCTTAGAGACAATATTAAGACAATATTTGAGTTTCTTTTTGTCTCAAGTTAAGACAATTGACTCAAATATTGTCTTAAAACCCCCCTACATGTAGTAGTGCCTTGTCCAAGAGTTATCCATGAGGTTTTGAGAGATCAGCAGTGAAGTGCATTGCGTGGAGTCGTGTGTTGTTAGAGTGCCATGAAGGAGCTCTCAACAAGGAGTTGTGGGTGTTGTCACCGAGAAAATTGATTGTATTGAACATTGTGCATTGCAAGAGTGGGTTTTATTGTTGGAGTTGAACGTTGCAAATCTAGAGTGGAATGACCCACGTATGTTAATGGTAGTTTTATGAAATAAAACAATATTTATGGTTATAAGAGCAGTGATGTTGGACAGGCAGAGGAGTCAAACACAAATTTCACACACAAAACAAAACACACAAGTTGTGGTTCTTTTATTGATCATAAAAAAACTTGATTATTACAATGAACCTGGTGAAGGGTATTTAAACCTTTTAAGCTAGCGACTTGCTTAAAATAACTTGACATGCAACCACACACTAAATTTGACTATCAATTAACTCGACTTGACTTAACTTGACTCCCTAAATTTAGCCAACTCTTCATGCGTGAGTAATTAGCTTATTTTAACACCCCCGTTAATTACAACCGCTAAACTAAGACATGAATCATGACAACTAAAACATATCTCCTCGTCTATGTTTTAGTCTATGTCTCAACTAGGCTTATAACACCCAAGTTTCTTCTATGAAACTCAAACACATATTTTGCTAATGGCTTAGTAAATATATCAACCAATTGATCACTCGATTTACAAGGCTTCAAGTGAACTTCTCCATTGGTGACAAGTTCTCTAATAAAGTGATATCTAGTATCAATATGCTTGTTATTCTGATGAAACACATTATTCTTGGATAATGCAATCGCTAAGGTGTTGTCACAATAAATTGTTGTTGATCCTTGTTGTTTCTGCTTGAGTCCACCAAATACATTATTAACCATATTGCTTGACATGTCGTTGGCATTGCTGCTACATATTCTGCTTTTGCTGACGAAAGTGTCACAATAGGTTGCTTCTTAGATTCTCATGTTATCACACCTGAACTAAGATGAAACACATAACTGGAAGTGACCTTCCTATCATCCAAACTACTTGCAAATCACTATCTAGATATCCAATCCTTCTTTTATTTGTTTGCATACATTATGCCATAATCTCTAGTTCTTGCTATGTATCACATAATTCTTTTTCATGCTCTCCAATGTGTGTCTGTTGGAGTTTCCATAAATCTGGAAATCAGACTTACTCCTTGCATAATATATCATTTTGTAGCTATGAGATACATGAGGTTTCCAACCAATCTTTTAAATAGAGTTGGATTGACATCTAATCCTTCATCATCCTTGCTTAACTTTGTACCTGTTGCAACTGGTGTAGAGACAGGTTTGCAATTCTCCATCCAAAACCTTTCAACAAATCTTTAGCATATTTATTTTGGCAAATAAAAATTCCTTTTTTCAGATTGCTCAACTTATATGGCAAGAAAATACTTCATGAGACCAAGGTCTGTCATCTCAAATTCTTTCATCATAGCTGCTTTAAATTCATCCAATTCAAAATCACCTGTATAAATCATGTCATCAACATCTAAGAAAACAATCAAAATATGTCCATGTTCATTTACTTTTGTGTAGAAGGTAGGCTCAATATTGCTTATGCAAAAACCATTCTTAATCATGTAGCTATTAATTCTGCTATATCGAGATCTCGGCGCTTTCTTCAGTCCATAGAGTGCTTTCTTCAACTTGTAAACTTTATCTTCTCTACCTTCAACTTCATATCCTCGAGGTTGCTGCACATAAATTTCTTCTTCTAGAATTCCATTCAAGAAGGCTGATTTCATAGCCATCTAATATGCTTTCCACTTGTTCTGAGTTTTTGTGGCTAGAACTTCTCTTATAGTATCCAATTTGACTACCAGAGAAAACATTTCTCCAAAATCTATTCTTGGTTGCTGCAAGAATCCTTTTGCTACAAGTCTTGCTTTAAATGTGTCAATTTCACCTTTCTCATTCAAATTTGTCTTGTACACCCATTTCACACCAATGAGATTTTCGTCCTTTGGAAAATCAACCAAATCCCATGTACCATTCTTTTCAATAGCTTCAATTTCTTCATCCATGTCTTGCACCCAATTTTCATCTCTGATAGCTTCTTCAGACGAAGAAGGTTGGAATGACAACAATGCAAAATTTGAACTAACATCTAAATGATTACAAATATATTTTAGACTTCTCATCTTTCTCTACCATTGCTTGATTCATCACCTAATTGATTGTTAGGAGAATCTTAATCTGTTGATCTACTTGAATATCCATGCCGCCCATAAAATCGTGGAGTCCTTGTTGGTGTGTCTTTGTTTGGTGCCTTCACCTATGATTCTTGTTGCTCATTTTTTGCTACATCATTTTCTTCCATCAGTGGCACTTGTGCATCAACTGTTTTGTCTACAGTCCCATTCCATGACTCTTGTTCTTTGAACACAAGATCTCTACCAATTATGGTCTTCTTGGTGACAGGGTTATACAATTTGTAAGCTTTTGATTACTCACTATAACTAGTAAATATGCATTTTTCACTTTTATCATTCAATTTTCCTCTTCGCTTCTTAGGAACATGTGCATAAGCTACCAATCCAAACACTCTAAGATGAGATACGCTGCAAGATATACCTAACCATGTTTGTTTTGGTACTTTGTTCATCACACTGTTTGTAGGAGATCTGTTGATCACATAAATAGCACATGTAAGTACTTCTGCCCGATACTCATTAGACAAGGTTTTTCCTTTCAATGAGCTTCTTTCCATGTTCATAATGGTTATGTTCTTTCTCTCTGCTACACCATTCTGCTGTGGTGTGTACCTGATTGTAAACTGTCTTATGATTCCATGTTGTTAGTAGTAATCATGGAATTCCTTTGAATCATATTCTCCACCACGATTTGACCTCAATACCTTGATCTGTCAATCACTTTGGTTTTCTGCTAAGGCTTTGAATTCTTTGAACTTTGCAAAAGTTTCAAACTTCAGCTTCAAGAAGTAAACCCAAGTCTCTCTATTATAGTCATCAATGAAAGTAAGGAACAACTTCCACCATTCGACTCTGTCTTCATTGGTCCACACAATTCTATATGTACTAGCTAAAGAGGTTGATTTGCTATGTATGCAACTCTCTTTGGAAAACTTTCACCGTGTTTCTTTCCCAAGGTGCAACACTCACAAGTACTCACAAGTTATTTGATGGGAGCTAATCCTCTGCCCATCTGTATCTTCTACAACAATATTAAACCAAAAAAAGGCAAGTGTCCAAAATGAAAGTTCCATAATCAATAATCATTAGAACATGCAATTGTAAAAGAACTAATCCGATTACTGTAATTCATAATTAGAGGAAAGAGTTTGTTCCTCGTCATCTGCACCTTTGCTACCAGCTGCTTGCTTGGTGGCTTGTCATATATAACACATTCTTGTCCTTGAAAGTTAACTTTGTATCCCTTCTGTGTTAATTGACCAATGCTTATCACATTTTGTTTTAGACCAGGAACATAATATACCTCTGAGACTGTCTTCAGCTCCCCCTACTTGGTTAGAATGTTGACCACTCCTTTGCCATCTACATCCATAGTCTTGTCAATCCCAAACTTTACCTCTGTCTTCACATATTGATCCAAATTTGCAACCAAATTCTTGTTGCGTGTCATGTGGTTACTGCAACCACTATCTTATAGCCACACTTTGTTAGAAGGTTCATGCATCGTATGACAAGCTAGGAACATGGATTTAATACTCTCTGGAGCGACATTAGATCTTTGGTTTCCTTGATCAATTATCCTATTCCTGCAATCACAGGCATAATTACCAAATTTATTTTAATAATAACATCTCACCTTTGATTTTTCAAATCTTTTGATTATTGTTGAAGCTTTTGCAGTTGCTTCCACTTTCATGTTCATGCTCTTCTCGACTATCTCTCTGACTACCATGTCTTCCGCCTTGTCCTTAGCCTCTCAATATACTTCTGCCTCGACCTCTATCTCTTGAAATAGAAACCTAACTTTTGAAAGCGGTTTCTAAAGTGGAATCCTTATTTATGTCTCTGCTTGCCTCATGTGATAGAAGTGATTACATCAACTCAGCAACTGTCAGTGATGTCAAATCTGTGGCTTCTTCTATAGTTGCTACCACAACATCAAATTTGGTAAACAAAGATCTAAGGACCTTCTCAACCACTATTTGATCTTTAATTTCTTCACCATAAATTTTTAACTAATTTACGATAGTCATGACCTGATTCACGAAAGAATTGAGGTCCTCTGTCTCCTTTATTTGCAGACTCTCTAAATCTCGCCTAGCATTATGCAAATTAACAAGATTGACTTTGGTCATACCTTTATAGCCTGTTGCTAAGGTATCCCATGCTTCCTTTGCTGAAGACGTGATCATAATCTTTTGAAACATTGCTCGGTTCACTCCCTATTGGATAAACTACAATGCTTGTGCATTCTTCTTTTCTTCTTTCTTCCATAAATCCCTCTCTGCATTTGTGAGAGCTCGTTTTTCTGCTTCTTCCTTATGTTTTGAAAACCCAAACTATACATAATCCCAAACATCATGAGCCTTCAACATGATTACCATCTTAATAACCCAAACATCATAATATTTCCCTATAAATTGTAGAAACTGGGGCTGGAAATTTAAGAAAACCATCTTTTTTCAAAAATTTCTCTTCAAAAAACCTTTTTTTAAAAACCCTAAAATTTCTCCTTCCCACTGCTTTAAAAACCTTAAAAAAAAAGAAAAAAAAAAAAAAAAAAGTTTTTGAAAACTTTAACATATTAAAAAAACTTTTTCACCACACCTTTACAAAACTTTAATTAAATAAAAAACCTTTTCAAAGCCTTTCGTATAAACCTTCATGTTATATGAACCTCTCAATTCACGTTATATGAACTTCTCATATATAAACCAAAGAAACTTAACTTCACACTTTTAAAAAGTATGGTATTTTCTCTATTAGCACGCCTCTTAGTGATGATGGGCTGCATGCTAACATTCTTCATGACAATGAAGTCTCGCGTTAGTCCTCTAACGCTACCAATGTGTAAGTAAATCCGCGTGTTTGTAAAACACGGTAAAGTTGTGGCCTATAACGTGGCTTTTTTCTAGGTCTACGAGTGTTATAACGCAGTGAATATCACTATAAGGTGCATTATAGTTCAACCAAGAGGAACATAAATTATTTTTCTTTTTCTGTCTCTTTGTAACCTCATTTTATACCAATTTTTTGGAAACGCAGAAGAGCTAAAATACAAATTTCACACACAAAACACACAAGTTGCGATTCTTCTATTGATCACATAAAAACTTGATTATTACAATGAACCCAGTGAAAGGTATTTAAACCTTTTTTACTAGCGACTCACCTAAAATAACTTGACATGCAACCACACACTAAATTCGACTATCACTTAACTCGACTTGACTTAAGTTAACTTAACTACCTAAATTTAGCCAGCTCTTCATGCGTGAGTAATTAACTTATTTTAACATGTGAGAGACCCTATGATTCAAAGGGTTTTTCCTTTGCATCCATAACTGTGGTGAAGGTCTCCAAGAACAATATAAGATTATTGAATACCATATTTTTTCACAAAGAAGAAAGTACACAATTATTGGTAAAGATTCATCGCTTATGCCTAAATTTTTGTTTCTTGTTTTGGATGCAAGATTAAAAATGCCTGGTGTTTTTTTAAGGGTTTTTTTTTTTTATGTTTCAATTCTTGCATAAATGTTAGCTTTTCTTGCAGTTTTAGTGTGTCATGGGAAGAGTTAACTCTTTGACCAAAAATAAATATACTGTAATTGAATTAACAATAAGAAAGGGGGAAGAGACCACAACCAAATCTTGGTGGAATACAATCATTTGAATATTGTAAAATTGGTATATGGATTTGGCATAGTATTGCAATATATCAGTTATAATTTCATACAGATTTGGTGCATTTTATATTTGGTATTTCTTTCAAACATGGTGCATTTTTTTAAGGCAATTTTAAAGAAAAATGTCTCTTGTGGATGATTCTTATTTGAATGAATCCACTAAATTTGATGGTGAAAATTATGTGAATTGGAAATTCAAGTTGGTAACAATTCTATAGAGTTATAATTTGTGATCAATTGTGAGTGGGGATGAGCCCAAACCACTGCTGCAACTTGTGTTCCATATTAGGAGAAATGAGAGTCAAAATTAAAGGTGTTGTTGTGTATGTCCGTACAGGACAATATAATTCCTCACATAAGAGATAGCAACAAATCAAAAGAAATGTCGGATGTGCCCAAGTGTTTGTATGAAACAACAAATACGAACTAGATCTTATTTTTGAAGACTAAGCTTTTGTCTATAAAAATGGAAGCAAATGAAAATATAAGCAATTTCGTTCCTGTGTCAAAAATCTATGTGATAATTTAGGAGATATTGGTGAAAAAATGTCTAGCACTGACTTGGTCAACATCAAATTAAATGTCTTAGTTTTAGACTATCAATTTTTTGTTTCAAGTCTTTCAGCTAGAGAGAAGCCCCCTACATTTGATGAATTGACATGAATTCTTCTGCAAGAGGAAGAGAGGATGAAGAGCTTTAATTTGGGCTATAATAGTTCAGATTTGGAATTGGTAGCCAAGGGTAAACAACCATATAGAGGCAAGACATGGCACAAGAACAAATGAAGCAAGTTTCAAGAAAAATAGAAAGGTATGACACAATCTAAATTTCCAACTTATGATAAGAGAAATGATGATTGTTTTTATTGTGGCAAATCTACGCATCACCCTGAAGATTGCTATAAAAGAAAATATAATGAGTCTAAACAAAGAAACAAAACGCATAATGGAAATTTTGTAGACAAAAACACCTCAATCAATGATGGATTTAAAATCTTATATTATTTGTTTCTGATGCTGCATTGTCTATGGAAATTGATGATGTGAACGCTTGGTTCATTGATTCTAGTGCATCATTCCATATGGATTGTAAGGATTGGTTTGATGAATATTATGAAAACATTGATTGACCAATTGATTGTGAAGCCATTTCATTTAAGGCGTGAGGTAGAATGTGTTGTGTTATCAATTTATCATGTTGACCTGTGTCCACGAGATTGTGATCCTATCATTTGGTTTCAGGTACAATGTGTTGGGATTTCAAGTAAGTGATCAATTCATCATGTTCACCTGTCTTCATGGGGATTATCCTGCCATTTTATTTCAGGTAGAATGTCCTATATATGTTGGGGTTTAGTAATTAGAGTAAGTTAATGTGACAGGAGGAGAACAAAATCATTGACAGAATGCATCGCGTAAAAGTTTCAGAAGTTGAGAGGTTCACCCAAACTATCTGTGCACTAGAGGAGGCCATTCTTAATGGCGGCACTGTCATTAATTCTCTACATGATTATGAACGAAAGGTTTATGAACTAACGGTGAGATCATCCTTGAAGTTACACGATCTCGATTTATTTCATCTCTCTCGCTTTAATCAATTCATATCATGCTTTCATTCCTTAATGAATACAACACTAAAGAATATATAATTGATTTTCCATGGTGGACAAAAACCATGATCAGGAGGAGAAGAGAACACTTTAGCAAGAGCTAACTCATGCAAAGATAACATAAAATCAAGTGGCTACAACTGTAGTTGGCCATGAATGGAGGGATGGCAATGACAAAGTCATCCCTTTAAAGCAGTGGCTCGAAGAACGACGCTTCATGTAGGTGGATGTTTTCAAAGTTTTAATTTTATGTTCACTCCCATTAAATAAATAGCAATAACATAGATCCCTCTATGAATGAGCTTTAGGTCGTTTAATCCACTTAGATCTAATAAGTTTAAAGTTAAATCATTTTTGGATCTGAGATGAAAAATATTAAGCTACATGTAGTTTATACTTATAGTCGTTGTTTAAATAAAAGTTGGTTTCTTGTTTTGGTGGAAAAGTAAAAATTAAATTTGGTTTTTCTTGTTTCACAAAGACTTGTCTCTCCACCAAAAATGTAAATCACCTTTTATTTTGTAATTGCGTTGAGTACAGGGTGAAATGAAACAAGTTCGAGAGACACTAGCCCTGGTTGAATGTACTCCTAAGGTTGAAGAGAAACTCAAGGTATAACCATTAAATGAAATGGCTTCACAATCAATAAAGGTTAGTAGTCCCGCTACAACTTGTTGCAGTGGATGAACCATTCCAATAGTGGGGCTTGGACATCATTGGGGAGATTTTCCCATGTTCGTCAAAGAATCATTGCTACATCTTAACTGCTATAGATTACTTTACGTGGTGGACAAAAGCAGTTTCATTGAAACAAGTGAATGACTAGGAAGTCACCAGCTTCCTATAGCAAAACATCATTTCTAGGTTTGGCATTTTTGTATCACTTGTTTTTGGCAATGTAATGTACTTTTCTTTGTTAAATCTTTATGACTTTTCATTGCAAAATGGTATTGTGTTAAAGAATTCTACTAACTACTACCCGCAGGGAAATGGTCTTGTTGAGTCCATGAGCAAGAACCTTATTTGCATCATAAAAAATACCATTTACTCTAAACAACAAAAGTGGCACTCTTCTCTGGTGAATGCTTTATGGGTTGACCGAGTCACACCTAAGCCCTCTCTGAATACTTCCCCATACTTCATGGTATACAGAAAAGAAGCCATCCTCCCGCCAAACATCTACTTGCCTGCTCTTTAGTTGTTCCAAGAATCCCAAAGCAAGTCATGTCTATTAGTTTAGAATAGGATGGACGCATTGCACAAGCTACAAGAAGAAAGGATGAAAGCAAAAGAAAAGTTTACACTTCACCAGAACTGTATCAAGAGATGGTTTGATAGAATGTATGTAGATATTACCAACTTCGGTGTGGGTGAATTAGTCATGAAGTGGGATAAACCCCACGAAGATAAAGGAAAACACACGAAGTTTCAGTCCTTGTGGATTGACCCATTCACCGTTCACAAGAAGCTTGGCCAACGTATGTATTGTCTACAATCTCTTGACGAGAAGATTGACACTCTCCATGTCAATGGCCAAGACTTAAAATGTTATTTTCAATGATCTAGGTCCACGCCCTGCACTATGTACATAGTCTTTTCATTGCTTGGTATGTTCTTTTCTTTGTTGTTATGTTTCTTTATTTTGTAAATATGTGTTGTCTTGCACTGTGTTCTAGTTTCTGAATGGGTATGTCGCTGAAGTTCAAAGAGTCTTGTGACACTGTAGTGATTGGTTAGTCCTGTGTCCGTCTTCTTTGTATTTGGTTGTAACTTTTGGACGATGAAGTCTTGACGGAAAATATGATCTGTTTGCAAGTAAAGTTTTGGTCGAATCATGAACTCGTGACCAGTCTGGGAAACCTCATGCCTATAGCTTATGCAACTAATAGAAACGAAGAAGGGGAAAATCTAAACAAGCAAACCTGAATCAGAGGTCTTTACATGCTTCTCTAAAGGAACAACCTCTTCAGCACTCAATAAGTCAGGATCCCTCTTTCGCCCCAAAAATAAATAAGTGTCTATGCACAGTCCTCTTTCAAAAATAACAAAGGTGAAAGAAGATAAAGGCTTCCTACACAGGGAGGTGATGTAAGCAACTCCACCAGGTACTATTCAGGCTCACTGATAGTGGATCAATGCTTGTGTTCCCGCATGACTCCACCAGGTTACTTTCTAGGCCTATTGGCAGTGGAGCAACACCAGAGATGAAAAAATATACTCCAAAAATCTTAAGCTTGCGAGCCAAATTACCCTTCCCGATTTGAAACACTATGATCTGTTTGAATCATGTGTTGTGTTCAATTGAGTTGGTAGAAGGTGAACCATGTCTATCCATGGGGAAAGTAGGGAAGCCGAAGTGATCTACACAATGAATCAATACTCCCCGAAAGGCCAAGGCCCTGTACTAAAAATGAACTAAAATAGAGAAGATGATATTCAATCAATGTGTTGCCAAGCATTGTAGCAGCTGCAACACCCTCTAAAATTTAGGCTTGCATCCAAATTTCGGGGCCTTCCTTGGGTTTTCCTTTGATGGTTGCAAACACTCGAGCTCACCCCATGAGCTCTTGTGAAGTCTTTTCACCCTTTTTCTTGTTCGACCAGCAGTCGTCTTTTGGCATATTGATTGCTTTGTCATGCTTGTGATCTTGTTATGGTGATTTTGAAGGTTTTTCTTTGTGTGTTTGGGTTGTCTTCTCTAGGTGAACATTTGTCATACTCACACACAAAGTTGTAGGCATTGTCATGCAAGTGTCTTCACGGTCGTTCAAAGGTCTATCTCAAGTGTTGCGCTTGTTGCTCTAAGCTCCAAAATAGTCTCACCTATTATCATGATTTGTGATGTTGTCCCGATGGTTAGTGTCGTCATGTGTCAGAGTATGTTAAGTGTGATCATAATGTCAAGTCTGCACAAGTTCACTTGCCTCCCATAATTAACCATTTTTCTGAAAATCTATCTGACTAGATAACTCTCTTCCATCAGACCCCGACTAAGCTGCGCTGCGCAGTCTCAACCCTCAATGACCCTACTCTGCTGCCCAAAACTTTGCAGTGCTTGAGGCTTTCCTCCAGGTTAGTAGCATTGTGCAATCCTGAAGGTGAGCAGCCTGTCTGCCTCCCAGAACTGTGCAGAAAACTGCCTCCATGTTGAAATGGAATTGCACATTTCTCAAGCACAGTTATCAAGCCTCCTTCTTATCTGTCGAAAGCCCACAATGCACTGAGACCTGGGTTTGAATTGTTCTCCAAAACTACGCAAGCATGCCCAGCTGGCCCTCTTCTTCCTTGTTCTGCACTGTTCTCCAAAACTATGTAGACATGAGTAGTTGGCCCTCTGCTACCTGTCCTGCGTTGCTCTTCGAAATTGTGCTAAACTAACCAGTAGGTCCCCTGTAGCCCTGTCTTGTCTTCCTTCCAGGAACTGTGCATAATTTCCCCCTCAGGATCCCACCTTGCAACTTCCACTGGTGTCCTTCACTGCGCATTTCTACCTCCCAGTGATCACAACACAATTTTTTCGCGATAGTGATGGTTGTTCTCCCAGAGTTCCTCATCCCATGCTGAGATGTGCTTTGTGTTGTCTCAGTGACTTGTCCTCCCTATATGTCACCTGAGACTGCACATTGCACAGTTGTTGGGCCCTTTTCCCAGTCTGTCATCAGTCTTGGGCCCAAAACACGAGAACAATGCATCATGCTAGACTATGAGGTTTTGGATTTATTATCGTCTCATCATGATTGAATTGTAGGAACATGTACATTGATAGGTCATGGCTGTTGGATTTTGTTATATTCTTTCCACGACTAGCCTACGTAGTTAACTGGGGGGTTAGAAGGGGGGGGGGGGGGGGAGCCCCCCTCTACGGGGTCCAGGGCAGTGCCCTGGAGAAATTTTCTTTTGACCCTATATTAGGTTGGGGGGACCTACATATGGTTTTGTGCATGGTTTGTGCACATGGTTTTGGACGCGATGGTTTTTGGTCCATGGTTTTGGACGCGATGGTTTTTGGTCCATGGTTTTGGGCGTGATGTTTTTTGGTCCATGGTATTGGATGCTTCATCATGTATAAATATGTATTGTAACATTGAAAAGAATATAATGAAAAATCAAGTTGGTAGCCCAGTTTTGGGATCCAGGGGAAAATCTCTGTGTATATGTGTTATGCTCTCGCATTGTTTATTTTCTGTGTTTTAGAATTCGTATGCAGGTAATTTCTGTACGGAGTTAAAACCTACATTTGGTATCAGCATAGTTTTGGCTCAAGGGGACGCCTTTGTTGCTAAGGGGTTTCGCTTGGGCCTGTGGTAGACCCTGTTCAGTGGGAGATCTGCGAGATCAATTCTAGTGGTGAAAGAAGATGGCGAGTAGTGGAAAGATAGAGATCAAGAAATTTAATGGTCAAATTTTTGAGTTATGTGGAAACTCAATATGGAGGATCTGTTGGTGGATAAAGATCAATGGATCACAGTAGATCTAGGTACTAAACCAACGAGAGTGTCCAATGAAGAATGGAAGAAGTTGGATTGGAAGGCAAATAGCACAATATAATTGTGTGTCCCAGATTTGGTATTGTTGAACGTATCAAGGGAAGCTACGATGAAGGCTTTGTGGGACAAGTTAGGGACTTTGTACTAATCTAAGTCTTTAGTGAATAAACTGTTCCTATGGAAAAAGCTGTATAACCCGAGGATGAAATATGGAGACTTAGTGATAGAGCATCTGAACGCATTAAATACTGTGGTAAGTTAGTTATTATCTGTTGATATTAAAATTTCAGATGAATATAAGTGCATCAGTTTGTTGTGTTCTCTACAAGATTCGTGGGATAGTCTGGTTATTGCAATAGGTAGCAATGCAACTACCTTTCATTTTGATGAAATAGTCTCATCCTTGCTGAAGGAGGAGATGAGATGGAAAAATATGAAGAGCTAGAATGGTGATGCCTTGTTTGTACGAGGATGGTCCCATAACTGAAACAAAAATAAATCATTGAGTGGGAGATCTAAATCTAAAGGGAGATCTAAATCTCCAAGAAAACCTGTAAAGGTGGTGTGCTGGAAATGCAGAAAGGAAGGGCACTACAAAAGGGACTGTAAATCTAAAGCTCTTGACAAAAGAAAGGGATCTGATGATTCTCCTTTTGCAGAGGTGAAAACCACCTGAGATGAAGGTGGGGATGTGTACTTGGCTTCTTCAAGTACACATGTAGATCATGAGGCATGGTTGATTAACTCAGGTGCATCTTTTCACTTCACTCTCCATATAGAGTGGTTCTGTGAGTATGAGAAATACAGTAGTGGTGATGTCTTCTTAGGGGATGATAGGAAGGCTAGAATCGTTGGTCGCAGAAAAGTAAAGTTGAAGTTGGAAGGTGGAAGGGTTAGAACACTTTCGAGTGTTCTGCATATTCCCGCATTGGCCAAAAATCTGATTTCTGTAAGCAAGTTGGATGATGCAGGTGTAAAAACAGTGTTCAAGAAGGATACCTTTAAGATGGTTTGAGGAGCACTGGTATTGATGCGAGGATTTCAGGTTGGAAATCCGTACAAGCTATAAGGTAGCACTGTTGTTGATGGGTGTAACAGTTATGTGGTTCCTAAAAGTGGAGCAGAAAATCTAGTGGTCTCTAGAGAGAAGACCATGATGTGGCATCAAAGGCTTGGACATATTGGAGAGAAGGGCCTTTGAGTACTTCATGGTAAAGGTATGGTAGAAGGTATGAGTAATAGCTCTCTGGATTTTGATTTTTGTGAAAATTGTGTATATGGGAAGAAGAATCGGGTGAGTTTCCCCTCTGGTGTTAAGAGGGCTAAATAGATATTAGAGCTTGTGCATAGTGATGTGTTTGGATCTGTGAAGGTTCCATCACTGTGTAAGTCTATGTACTATGTGTCATTTATAGATGACTTCTCAAGGAATACATGGATATATTTCCTTAAGAAGAAATTTGAAGTCTTTGACAGGTTTAAAAAATTTAAGGCTCTAGTGGAAAGCTAGACAGAGAAGAAGATAAAGGTGTTGAGGTCAGATAACGGTGGAGAGTTTTGTAGCAAGGAATTTGAAGAATTTTGTAAGAAGTGTGGTGTATCACGGTAGAAGACTATTCCATACACACCTGAGAAAAATGGAGTTGTAGAAAGAATGAACAAGACGTTGATGGAAAGGGCAAGAAGCATGCTTAGTGGTGCCGGGTTAGGACAGGAATTCTGGACAGAGTCGGTGGAGACTGCATGTTACCTGGTCAACAGGCCACCTTCATTAGCATTGGAGGATAAGACTCCACAGGAGGTATGGACTGGTAAGAAACCCTCTCTTTCACATTTGAGGGTATTTGGATGTGATGCATATGTACATGTTCAAAAGGAGAAAAGAACAAAGTTGGATACTAAATCTGAAATGTGCATATTTATTAGTAACAAGGAAAGTTGTGTACAGCCAAGATGTGGTGTTTAGAGAGGTGAATAATGTTATTAAACATGAAGTCCAACCAAAGGAACCTGAGAAGATAGAGTTTGAGCTAAAGGAGGAAGAATCAGGCTCTACAACAGAAGAGGAATCAGAAGATTAAGAGCCACAAACTCTAGGTGTGAGAAGATCAGTTCGAGAAAGAAGGCAGGCATAAAGGTATAGCCCATCTGCTTTCTATTCAAATTTTGCTTTATCTATTACTGATGATTATCCCAGAGCTGTCAAGGAACCAGTAGATTTACAGGATGAAAAACTCTGGAAAGAGGCCATGGTTGATGAAATGGCATCTTTGCATAAAAATGAGGCATGGGATCTGGTGGAGTTGCCGGCTAGAAGAAAACCCATTGGAAGCAAATGGGTGTTCAAGAAGAAGACAAATGCAGAAGGAAAGGCGGAGAAATACAAAGTTCGGTTTGTAGAAAAAGGTTATTCCTAGGTGCCGAGAATTGATTTTAGTGATGTTTTTTTCTCCTGTTGCCAAGGTAGCTTCTATTAGATTACTTTTATCTATTGTTGTTGCTTTTGATTTTGAGGTAGAACAGATGGATGTGAAGACAACATTTCTTCACGGGGATATGGACGAGGAGATCTACATGAAGCAACCTGAAGGTTTTGATGTGAAGGGTAAGAAAGAACTGGTATGCAAGTTAAGGGAGTCTTTGTATGGGTTAAAACAATCACCAAGGATGTGGTATCAGAAATTTGATACATTTATACGGGGACTTGGCTTCACTAGAAGCAAAGCAGATCACTGTGTGTATTTTAAATTAATTGGTGACCGTGTTATCTATTTGGTCTTGTATGTGGATGATATGTTGCTGGTTGGAAATGACAAAGAAATTATCCAGGATTTGAAGACCCAATTGTCCTCCAAATTCGACATGAAAGATATTGGTGTTGCAAACTATATTTTGGGCACAGAAATTAAAAGAGATTGGGCAAAAAGGAAGCTCTAGTTAAACCAGAGGAAGTATGTTCAGGCAATACTGTAGAGGTTTAATATGCAGGATAGTAAACCTATGAAGGTTCCTATTCCTATAGGTGTAAAGTTATCTGTGGAACAGTGTCCCAAGACACAAGAAGAGGAAGAGGACATGTCCCATGTTCCATATGCAAGTGCAGTTGGTAGCTTGATGTATGCAATGGTTTGTACTAGACCAGACATTACATATGCAGTGGGAGTATTGAGCAGGTTTATGTCAAAACCAGGGAAGGAGCACTCAACAGCAGTGGAGCGGGTTTTCAGGGATTTGCGTGGCACTAGTGATTATGTTTTGTACTACCAAGGAAGACCAGGATTGGACAGAGTGTTGGATATTCGTGGCTTTGTTGATGCAGATTGGGCTGGAGATTTGGATCAAAGAAGATCTACATGTGGGTATGTGTTTAAACTATTTGGAGGTGCAGTCAGTTGGATGAGTAAAAAATAATCTGTAGTGGCACTATCAACTATAGAGGTAGAATACATGGTAGCCACTCATGTAATCAAGGAAGCAGTTTAGTTGCAGAGGTTGTGTTCAAGTATGGGGTTAGTAATGGGAGCTATAAGGATAGACTGTGAGAGCCAAAGTGAAATTTTCTTGGCAAAGAGCCCTGCTTACCATTCAAAGACAAAGCACATTGATGTTCAGTATCACTTTGTGAGGGATATGATAGAAGACAAAAAGGTGTTGCTGGTAAAGGTGGACACTTTGAAGAATACTGCAGATGCACTGAAAAAATATGTGAGCCTTGAGGAGTTCTCTTTGTGTAGAGAAGCAATGGGCATTGTAGGGCTGGATAAATGACTAAGCTCTCCTGTGGCTCCCCGTGGAAAGAAAACAAGTGGGAGAATGTTGGGTTGTGTTATATTCTTTCCACGACTAGCCTACGTAGTTAATCGGGGGGGGGGGGGGAAGCCCCCCTTCGTTGCACAGCAGGGGGTTTGAGGGAGGTGAGTAGTGCCCCTCTACGGGGTCCGGGGCAGCGCCCCGGGGAATTTTTTTGGACCCTATATTAGGTGGGCGGAACTACCTATGGTTTTGTGCATGGTTTTCGCACATGGTTTTGGACGCAATGGTTTTCGGTCCATGGTTTTGGGCGTGATGGTTTTCGGTCCATGGTATTGGATGCTTCGGCATGTATAAATATGTATTGTAACATTGAAAGGAATATAATGAAAAATCAAGCTGGTAGTCCCAGTTTTGGGATCCAGGGGAAATCTCTGTGTATATGTATTTCATGTGTTATGCTCTCGCATTGTTTATTTTTTGTGTTTTAGAATTCGTATGCAGGTAATTTCTGTACGGGGTTAAAACCTACAATGGAAAGACGACAAATGGGATGAAGAAGGAGTGCACATGCTAGAAGATTTGCTTACAGCTAGATGGACATACCAAACATATCAAGCAACAAGCAAAAGGAGCACATGCATTGAATCATCATGCAAGACCAAGACCATCGAATACCCCGCAACACTAAGCCATGTGAAGGAGAAAACAAAGCCAACAAAGAGTACATCCATCACTCAACAATGCAACAACTTGACATGGAAACCACAGTTAGCCAATACATGTAAGCAGTGTCATGTTGAGTTGCGTTATGAGTTTTCTTGGCCACATCACCACTATGGGCCATATCTATTGTAACTGAATATAATGTAAAGTGAAAGTCCAATGGACACACACAAGAAGTTGAAGAGTCATGTCAGTTGAAAAGTCATGGGAAGTTGAACAATCACGCGGGTATTCCAAGAGTCACAAGGGTCAAGCATCACCCTTGGCTGTATATACCCTTTCCATTGTATGAGTAATAATTTTTTACCTTGGCTCCTCCCACATAGCCTTGACAGTCTATAGTATGTCCTTTGAGGAGTGGATCCAATGTCCCACTAATGGGACTAGCGATGTATGGCGTAAAAATGTGTCTTGGGACTTTTTCTTAATCTAGAAGCTTGTTAAGGCCAACACATTTTCATGCATGTTTTGTAGATGTTTGTAAGACTATTGTTCAAACATTTGTAATGCATGTTTGCTTAACCTGTACTAAGATAGTTGAACTACTTTGGTTGTTTTAGTACTTACATTGTTCAAGATGTGTTATATTTCTTATCACTAATGTCTCATCCTCATGGAATACTCCGAAGGGCATTAAACAAACCTATCTTGTTTACTGGTTATAACGACCGTCACCTCCGTGTGGACTACTCTGTTGGATGGTGTATGTGTTTTCTCCTGTACTTTGGTTTTAATGATTGTCGCATCCATTGTGGACTCCTCTGCTAGATGTTGGACAAGCCCTTTCTGGTTCATGTGTGTCTCTCCCTAGGTGGTGTTATTGCCTGTCATTTAGAGGCTCACTTTAATCTCTCCCTTTATAGTAAGAGAACCTAGACACAAGTTACATTACACACTCACCTCACTTTTTGAAGATACAAGAATAACACTCTCATGTGTTGAAAAAAAAGTGTTAAGACAAATCTCTAAGATAATGGAAATTGGGCCATCATACCGGATGAGACTCCTACACCAAACAATGTGAGGTCTAGTTGGGACTTCATACTAGGGAGATTCCCTGAATGTTTGTGGTTCTAGCACCGTCAACAAAAGCATATCGAAGGTCAAAGATTTTGTAACTCCACTCTAATTTAAATTTGAGAAAGTTCTGATACCAGGGAGCTTTGATGTTGATTTGCACTTGGTCATGAAGCCAAAAGGACTAAGGGTGTAGTAAAGATATTAGCACCTAAGTGTTATGGTGATGCCACATTGAAAGTATTTCGGAGGTCTGAATTTTGTAACTCCTCTATAATTGTAATTTGAAGAAAGTTCTGATACGAGTGAGCTATGATGTTGATTGGCACTTGGTCATGGATCCTAAAGAACCAAGGGCATAATGAAGAGCTTAGCACCTAAGTGTTATGGTGATGTCATGTGGGAGTATTTCAGAGGTTGGAATTTTGTAACTCCTCTATAATTGTAATTTGAAGAAAGTTCTGATATGAGGGAGCTCCGATGTGTTGGTGTTTAGTCATGGAGCCCAAAAGAACCAAGGGCATAAAGTAAGAAGATAAGGAGATAAGCCCCTGATGAGATCTTGAAGGGCTTAGCACCTAACTACTATTTTTCTAGTCATAATACTTTGTCCTATGGTGAAAAACAATAAGAGGCAAAGCAAAATGGGCTAAAGGCTAGGATTAGAATCTCGTGATTTCATAACATCTCCCTTAATAAAGTTATGAAATGAGGGAATTCAAAAGTCTAGCATAGAGGAGTATGAAGGTCGAATGAAAAGGAAACTAATAGTAATTTCATGTAGAAGGTTGGTCATTGTGATAATGGAAACTACATAAACTCTTGGCTCAAAGAACAGAGAGGACCATGATTGCATAGATGCTTTAATGGAATCAATGGTGATTACTGAAGGCAGGAGATAGAGACAACAAGGACCAATATTTCTCAGGATGGTTTAAAGGATTTTTTCATGAGTTGAGAAAATCCATCCCTAATCTTGCTTGCATTCTACATTGAATTAAATGAAGATTAGAGCCTTTGGGACATGAGATTTGATCACCGAAAGGACAAGAGCCTTGTTGGAGTGTGCAGGTTGACTGAGGATTTATGTCTCAACATGGAACACTCAGGTGACCATCCTTATGTTTAATGCAACAGAAATGAGTGAGAGAACACATTCCATTATCAATGGTTAATGAGGCTGCAGTGCCTATGTATTAGACGCAACAGTAGGAAGGAGTGCTAAGTACACTCGGGCATTGTGAATGGCAGAATTCAAGAAATGAGATGCAAAAATAGGATGAAGAAGCCATGCATAGGTACAGTCAATCAACGTGCATGGCAGAATGATGGCTGACAAAGACTACATTGATCACAGGGAAACAAATCCCAGGATTGTAGTTGAGCAAAGTGGGGAAGGAGAGTTGTAGCCAGTGATCTGTGTGGAGAACTCAATGGGTGTGAGTGCACTATTGAAGAGAGGCTAAGTGAGCCTATGCTGTAGAGAGAGGAAGAGAGTGCCTATGCAGAGGAAAACATGCCTAGAGTGTGTGGGTGCTATGTGAGACCGAATGAACCTGTTCTGCAAAGGATAAACTGAGAGTGCCTATGTAGAGGAAAGAGACGTCAAGTGATATTATGCTACACAGAAGACGCTGAGAGTGCATATGCAGAGGAAAGAGACCCCGAGAGAGCCTGTGATGTTGTTAAGAGGATGAGAGAGCCTATGGAATAGGAGGGGACAAGTGCTGAATGTATGTTGTTGAGAGTATAGGGTAGAGAGAAGAATGATGTTGTGGTGTAGACAAAGTGCTGAGAGAGTTGTATGTTAGTGAATGTTGTTGAGAAAACAATGAGTTGCTGTAGAGTGAGGAAAGGACTGAGTGCTACGTGGGTTATGAGTTCACAACGAGCTATTGCAGAATGAGCAAAGGACAAAGTGCAATGTGGGATGAGTAGAGGAAAGGTTGTTGAGGAGAACATATCTAATATCATGAAGAGTAGCTACCATATACAGAGAAAATTAGTTCCTATTTGAGTGTGGGTTGGAGCCTACATATAGGAAGTTTGTGCTTCCATCTCTAATGGGTGTATGAGAAGGCTTAGGGGTTGGTTCCTCCTATAAGTTGGTGCTTGCATGAATACAAGGAGTTTAAAGTTGGTTCTTGCAACCAATACATGAAGTTTATTCTTTAGATGGTGCTTCTGGTAGGATCATCAGGTGTCTGCAAAAGGAGGGAGTTGGTGCTTCCTGCTAGTGGGTGCTAGAAAACAATAAAAGGGATTTGGTGCTTCCTGTGAATGGTGGCTCACAAAAATATTGATGCAATAGAGTAGGTGCTCTCATTTTTACATCAATAATAAAAACAATCTTAGTTGGTTTTTTCCCATAAGGGTTTCCAGGTTAAACCTTCGTGTCTCATGTGTTTGCTACTTAGATGTGTATTCTTGTATTGGTTGATAGGGATTCTATTATGGTTTGTTAATGGTTTTTCTCATATAATGGATGCAAAATTTGAATGAGTAAAGATAAATTGGCATAAAAGCTAAAATTAGCCTTACTATTGATTCACCCCCCTCTTAGTATTAACATTGTTTCTAACATGGTGATGGTTTTCTCTGAGAAGCCCTCAATAGGTGGGCGGAGACAGGAAAATTCCTCAAGGGATGGTGAAGGAATTTTGAGGCATCCAAGCTTGGTTTTGTTTTGTAATCTCCAGATCGGTGTAGGTGAGATTATGGGAGTTTGGGGGTGTAGGTCGTTTAACCTTTGAATTCCCTTGGTTGTTTATGTTTTTGTTTTCCCATGAGATCCCACATTTATGCTTGGAATATGGCACGGGGGTGAATGGTTGAAAGAATGATTTGGTTTAGCCCAATCTATGGTCGGGTGGTACGTGGAAGTCGTTGACTTGGTTGGATTTTTCATATGTTAATAAGAGCCATTTTCCTCTTGTATTTTATGAGTTAATGTATTTTTATGATGTGTTTTGATGGTTGTTCTATCATTGTTATTTATCTCATTATATGCTAGTTATAAGCATGGTTTGATGAGAGATTCCAATTATTGCTCTTATCATATTTTCATTTGTAAATGAATGGTTATTGAATGCATGACGCAATATATGTTACTGTAGCTATTGTGACAGGGCAATAGATCTTCTTTATGATTCTCAGATAAGTTTCATATCTCTATGTTCATATATGAATTCATGAATTGTAGATTTCATGTTCGCCATGTGTTTGACAGAATGACTATCATGGTTAAGCCTTGTTAGATCAAGTTATTATCTACATTTTGTGTTAATGGCTTTGTCCTAGTGTCATTCATTATTCTGGAAAGTCTCATCAAGTTCTAGGAAGTGGTTTGGAGGCTAGCCCTGAAAAGGTGGCTCATATTTTGTGGTTGCAGGCACATAAATGGAAAAATTATACTGCAGTCACTACCATGCATGCTTATGCATGCAATTGGAGGGTTATAGCTGAATTTATACAGTCTTATGCCAATGTATGGGAGTCCATATTAGTGAAAAAGAAGTTTAACTTAGGGTCTGGGCACCTGGAAGGGTGGCATAGTTATTGGGGGTCTTGTAGCTCCTAAGGAAGGCAAGTAAGGTTTCTTTTGTCAACTCCATTTCCTTAAGGTGATCTAGGAGGTTGAGTCATGTCATAGTAGCCCTCAACTAATGTATACCTTGACATGCCAGTGAAAGTGGGTGGATATGGGAGGGGTGGTTACATAGTAGACTAGGACAAGATTATTAGCTACAACTTTGTTTATCTTATTTGGAATGTTTGGAAGTTGATTTTAAATTTGGACAATTGACTTCTTTGAAAGGACAATGAAAATTATGTTTCTTGTGTGGGGTTGTGCTTATGTATTTTGAACATATGTAGTTGAAATATTTAACAATGTGATGGAGGGTTATTCTCATTCATGGCTCTATATGCCCAAATATCTTCAACTATTTCATTGTTTTATTTTTTAATTTAATTTTGATTAAGAAGAACTTATAATATACAATCCTTCATGTTGTTGGAGATTTCACCCACAGATGACTTCTCTAGGGTAAGTGTTGCTTGCACGGTGCTACATTTTGTGGCGTTTCTATTCTCGTTGCATATTCATTTCATGGGATATATTTCGTGCTTTGTTATTTTGATAACACTCACTAAGTCGAGCATAGCTTGATTTTAGTAGTAGGAATTTTAAGATCTATTATGGTGAGATAACCATTGCAATATCCATAGCTGTTAATAGATAATCCAGCTCAGTAAATCCATATTTTGACATGTTCAGGTATCATAACGCTTACATTGTAGCAAATATCTATTGTTTAATATCATATTTCAATACTTTATTGAATAATATTAAGATCTCTCTCTCTCTCAAATTGTAACATATCACATCTGTCTTCATCTATGGTCTTTTTCCATATGTTATCGACTTACAGTGTTTCCTTTGCAACATCTAGTGCAATTTCTAGTGTACGTTATATATATTTCTCTCTCTATATATCTCTGTGTGTGTGTGTGTGTGTGTTAAATAGTTATAGAACTAATAATATATCTAGTTATATGATTTTATAGTTATAATAGTCATATATGTGTGTGCGTATGTTATATCTAGTATGTTACATATAATTATATGTTATATTAAATATACTAGATCCATCTTAACCCTAGATTTATCAAGCGCCGATAGGGATCAAATCTCTGAAGGTGAAAACCTCTTTTTTTAGTGAAAAACTTGAGGAAAGGTTTGAACCTCGTGAGATTTGATCCCTCTCGATGCTTGATAGATATGGGGTTAAGATGGATCTAGGCTAGTTTTATTCATGTGCAGCGATGAAAATTTTTTTGAACATAATTTTTTTGATTATTTTAAATATGCTAAATATGAATGGTCATTTTAATTTTAAATTTTCTCAATTCCCTCTATGTGTTGAGATGATAGAGACTAAAAATGACTTGAACTATGAGAAATGTTGAAAACAAAATTTTAAATGCAAAGTGATAACGTAACAATTTTAAATGATAGAAAATGAGAATAATAGGAATGTAGTAAATTACAAATAGTCTTCATTGTAACCAATCTCAAACTATTTTCTTCTATTGTTCTTATTGTTACACTTATTAGTTGTGCCATCTTTTTAAAAGGATCATATGAAAAGGACAATTGAAATCGTAGACCATTCAAATCTTAATTGTAGAACATTCAAATCTTAATTAGCATGAAACTGAAATTAGCCTTAGTCCATATTAAGACCATATAATGCCTACACATATACCAGTATAAGGTATATTTGTAGGCATTAGATGTGAGATAATAGTATAGAGTCTAAACATTTAAGGTAAGCGAACATTTTATTTAAGATGGAAATTCAGGACTTTTATTTATGGTTGAGTAATTGTAACATAGAAAGCAATGCACTTTATATAAAATTTCTTTTTTGCTTACATTGAAATCAATGCACACTATTAATCTACTTTAAAATTATTACATCAAATCAAAAATCAACATCTACACTGAAATCAATGCAACTGGTGCAAGCATTAAAATAGAAATAGAAATCAACATCTAAAATGAAATCATTGCATCTAGGGAAAGCAATCAAATAAGAATATAAATGAAGGTCAACATTGAAATCAATGCATCTAGCACAAGAAAACAAATAGGATTAGGAACCAACATCTATACTGAAATCAATATATCTAGTGCTAGCAATCAAATAAGATTAGAAATCAACAACTACACTCAAGTCAATGCATCTAGTGCAATCAACCAAATATGATTAAGAATTAAACATCTACACTGGAATCAATGTGTTAGTGTCTGCCAGTCCTGCTAGTCACCAGTGATCAAATGTGATCTTTCAAATTTTTTGTTAGGATCCTAGGTCAAGTTTTTTATGGTTTCAGCAGGTCTTCAAATAAAAAAAATTGATCATTGGTTGGTGTGTGTAGGTCATTACTACTCTCTCCATTCTCATGGTCAATAAATGCTATCATGGTCAGGTCATCATTTCTCAGTAGTGTGTATTGGTCATCATGTTGCTCATCATTCCATTAGGTTTGGCATACAAAATGTCATGTAAAAAGTCATAAATGCCACCTAGGTCATCATCAAATAGACTAGTAATAGGGATAAATGATCTCTTGGGTTCCTAAAGTACATTTTATCCTTTATGAAGATCTAATAATGCATACTTAAATGTCAAAGTTTCTGCACACTATATTGTTTTTCAGATTCTCAAGAAGATCAATGATGTCATGCCATGAGATATGCACAAAAGTGATTTTGAGCTTATAAAAGGCCATTCAAAAATTTCCCTACTCATTTCATTTGTATCAAGCTCCTACCTATCATCGAATGCCTTCCAATCAACCTAAACATTGAACTACACCCTGAAAGGCGTTTTTTCTCCTACATGCTACGCTTTCTCCCTCCACGCTGCATTCTCCTATATGTTGTGTTTTGAGTTTTGGTAGCAAAGGGGAACCTCCAAAGGCTTTCATTAGAAAGAAAGGTTTCTAGCATCATTCATACAAGTAATTGAAATCCTACATGCACCTCGTTTAATCAGTTACTCCAACATTTTAGTGGGGAAGCCTCTTCTAGGGTCCACGGTACGTTTTTGTGGTTTAGCACTCTAGTTTGTGCTGCAAGCAAATATACCTAGTTCACTACCTATTCTACCCTTTTCCACGTACAAAAAACTTCCCACAACCTTTCTTACCCTTCTTCCTTCATTTCCATAACCCCTAAACCTAACCCTAGCTTCTACGCTGCATTTTTGGTAGTTTTAGGGTTAGGACTATGTTTAAATTCCCTGCAACAATCCCTTCACTATCTTTATCATTTTCCACCTCCCTAAGTTTCACAACGCACCTCCCTACCTCCCCAATTTTCCTTACCCACATATCTTCTCCCTAACCCCTTCATCCCCTCACCTAAATACACTATCCCAATTCCTTTCTCCCTTTGAAAACTTTATTTTTACCATCTCTTACAATAGGGTTTTGCTTTGCAATTGTAAACAATGGAGGGAGGAAAGAAGCCATACAACAAAGGAGGTCAGGTATCAAGGTTTGAGCCACTTGACACCAAAGAATTGAGGTCTTCAACATTTTCCAGACAATGTTTCCAAAAGGTGGGTTGTTTAGGGTTTTGTGAGAAAATTCAACAAGTAGGATATCATGCCAAGTTAACCAATATTTTTGCCACAAACCTTAGGAGTGATAAGGTCAACATTGCAGGGTTCAACTTCATCATTTCAACTGAGGCCATAGTTATAGCTATAGGGATACCAAATATTGGAGAAAAATGGTTCAAACACTTAGATTTGGATGTTCTAAACTATAAAACTTTCACAAAAATTCAGTATAAAGAGGCTCCCAAGAGTGTTTTTCCTTTTGGACTATTTCTTGAAACGTTTGCTCCATCAATGAAGTTCATTATCAAATATTTTAGATGTGAGAGCATGTTTTCAATAGTGTATAAGTATCATATCAGATAATTGATGCACTTTATTGATGTAAAGCCTCTCAACCTACCTCACTACCTCTATAGAAATTTAGTTAAGATGGCAAAGAAAGTGAAAAATAGAAAGGGTGATCACCAAGCTAGTCTCTACCACCATGATTTAATTAAAATAATTGTCCTACACCAACTTGAACATAAGAAAATATCCCGGGAAACCTTCATGTAGTCCACAATATTTATGCCTTCTACTAGTCAACCTACTAGCCACAGTACACCACCAGCATCAGCCAAACCAAGGGAGGTTGGCTCATCTAGCAGAGTTTCAATGAAGAGGACACCTAGGGCAGAAATCACTTAGACCTACACAAAAGGGAAAAGCCTTGTGTTTTCTCCATACATTGTTGAAAGGGCCAAGCCTACATCATCACAATAGCATGAGACACCATTGGATGAAGAAACACAAGGTCATTTTGACACTGACATGGCAGACTTGGAGATGCATGAAGAGGCCAAATATTTGGAGAAAATTCTTCAAGAGAAAGAGGTTGAGATTAGAGTTTTGGAAGATGATTTGGCTAAAGCCAACTTCATGATTTCATTTTTGCAGCAGGAAAATAGGTAGCTCAAAGTGAATCAAATGCTAATGTCAAAACCAAGAATGGGTGTAGAGGATGAGCCAGGAAAAGGTAAGAAAGTAATTGGTTTAGAGTAAATGGAGAACACTAAAGTTCAAGTCAAGCCAAAGAAGCCTAGAACCAAGGGCATGAAGAGGAAATGAGACCAAATGAGTGAGCCATCTACACCTTTAGAGTAGCAAGACATTAACAAATCCATTGAACAACAGTTTGAGAAAAATAGGGATTATTTACTGGATAAAGTTAATTGCCACTTGGAGAAGTTCCTTGAAAGGGCCAACAGGGTCACCAAATTGTAAAGGAACATGACTAGACATTGTTACACCAGAAACAAGGTTTCCTAAATCAGAATTCAAAACTTGAAGAGAAAACTAAGGGAAACCCTAATTCAACAAAACAAGGGGGACAAGCTTGAGTTGTTGGCTGAGGCTTCACTCATCCCTTGAAGAATCATTACCTAGCTCCAAGGAACAAATTGCAAACACTTTGAACAAATTTTGGTATTTTTTTGAAGATTTTAGGCATTTTGGAAAATTTACACAGTTTTTGGGCAGAAATGGTAGTGTGTCCCTCACCACGTTTTTGCTGGAGGCCTCCAAATCATGAAAAGCTTGCATTTTTTTATTCCTTATGATCTACACATTAAAGTTATGTAACTAGAGATCCATGTTAGCAGCTTTTGCTAGGTCAAAAAGTAAAAAAAAAAAACCAAAAAAACACCTTCTTACCATGTTTTTCAGAGGCACACTACATTTTTGGAGTAGTTGTGGGAGAAATGGTTTTTGGAGGTCTATAAGCAGTCTTTTTCAGTGCTTGAAGATTCTATGGTGTAGAAAACAGGCAAATATTTCTCCAACATTTTTCAAATCTTGATTGGGAGCTCAAGAAACCCTCCAAAAGCCACTTACAAGAAGCACACTACGTTTTCTCCAAGCACACTGTGTTTTCAAGAAATTCGCTTCGTTTTTGCCTGGAACTCATTTTTCTCAGTTTGTTAAGTCCAATTCGACTTTTGCTGATGTAATTTGTCATTTTATGGATTGTGATGATGCATTGAGGTGTAATTATGTTTTTCAAAGTAAAATTAAGTATATTCATGTTTGTATAGGTTCTTATGGTTAAATGAATCAGTTTTGCATCAAATTGGGAGTTGGTTTCTAACCTCCTTAGTCTTAGGTATGACTGGAGATATTCTTGTAAGTAGTTCCTTGAATGTTGGATTCGACCCCTGAGAGGGGGAAACTGATATTTTTATCTATATGTAACCCAATCTATGTTAGAGAAAGGGTTGGACATCAACGAGTAGAACTCTTGGAACTTGTATTCAATTATCCTTGTACAGGAAATCAAAGGACAGTTGCAGTTATTATTCATGAATATTTGTGTTGTAAGTTTGTGATAATGTTTTCTCTCTGTTATAGTTTTATATGAATGATAATTTCATCTTCTTTCCATATCTATGCTTTTTAGTGATTTTCCTAAGAGGTTTTAAACAAAGTTCTTAAGTTTAAGCTATGTTTTATTAGGAACTGTTGAGCTAATATGTTTACTAAAATTAACACAAATATTTCTTATCAATCTGGGTTGTTTATACTTTGAGGCAAGTTCACTATATGTGAATATCAGATGTAATCAAACCTTGAAAGATAAGTTATTCAAAAACTTAAAGCAATACATACTACAACTCCAATTCAATTAGTTTGAAAAGAGAAAAAATATTGAAATGGTTCTTAACTCAAGAAGTCCACTTCTGCCTCAATTACTACTTAATGAATCAGAGATTGAAACTAAGAACTTAAGATGGATAAATTATTAATGAAAGAATGCTCCTAACTTAAGAGACACATAATGTGTTTCATCATAATTCATTCACCTCAATGCCAAAATCACATAAAGAAACTACTTGCATGCAATCAAAGGAAACTAGTTACAATTCACCATATTAGTAGAAGGGGTGCTCAACTTGAACACTTTGTTTTTCCAACTCAATAAGATGATGAATAAGCTAAGATCTAATGAAATCAATCACCATACATTAACCATAAATCAATCTGAAATAAAGCATGAAAAAGCAGTTCTACAATAACCAGATTACAAGAAATAAAACTAGTTAACAAGGAAGTGTACTTAGCTTGGAATGGGGGCCCTCCACCCTTGCTTTGCACACTTGAAGAGTGATATCAGAAGCTCAAATTCAGTCACACATCCATAGCATTGAACAACAAAATGATAATAGCACAAGTCTTCAAATTAACTCTCCAATCCAAAAGCGTCTCGGCATAAAAGTATAATAAGTCAATACATAAGCCATCAAAGTCTTGGCTCTTAAATAGAAGTCTCATGAAACAAATTGATCTCTATTCACTAAAACAAACCCATCTACTCTTATCCATATATCTAAGTCGAATTCATCACTCCCATCCCAAGAGATATGATCAATCCCATAGAATCTCAAAACTGCCCTATTTCTATGGGATTTCTGAATGACTAGTCATGATTGACTAACACTAAATGGGCCTAATAATGCTTGTTCTGTTCGAGCTAAGCATAGCTGGCTTAGTCCTAGTTCCCAAGCTGTCCATCCATGCATTCAATTCGTGCCCAAGTATCCTGCAACCATATCAACAATAGAGATATTACGAGAATTTTTGAATCTGCCAATTTTTGCACTTAAAACCAAACTTTCATAAAAACTTTAGAAATTGAAAAATTAAAATTAAATACCTGAATGGATATAAAATATATATCAAAATGGGATGAATAAAGGGAAAATGGATGGCAAATAGATGGATTAGTAAGTTTCTTAGAGCAAAAACAAGACCAAAACTAAGGCCCAACATCTCCCCCTTGCTTATCATCAAGCATGTCCCCATGCTTGCTTATTACTCTTTGATCTTCTTCTCTCTGTAGTAGATATGTACCTGTAGATGCTTCCTGTTGTGCTGCCCTGACCAAACAATCCAAACCTGAGTCATGTCCTTCTCTGAACAAAGCTGCTTTTACCTTCTGTTTTTCATACTTTGCCTGCCACATATTCTTTTCCTTTAACCATTTAAATGCTTGTTTAGAAAGTAGATCATTTTTCCGTTTTAGTCTCCCTAGCTCTTCATTTAGCTTTTCATTTGCCTTGACCAACTTAGTATTATCCTTCTTACTTGCCTTGTTTTCCTCTTTTAATTGTTTTTCCATGATTTTACTAGTTTCTAGTTGGTCAGTTAAGTCCCTGATTCTTCCCAAATTGATTTCTTTTTCAAAGTCTTGTGTTGTTTTGATTAGTGATGCTGTTGTTGCATCATCATATGAAGAATCCCTCTCAAATACCTCCTGTGCAATGTCATTTTCTACCTGTTTTCTTGGAGAATATGTGTCTACTTCCTTTTCTAAGTCAATGGGACTTTTATTCCTAAATCTTCTAGGAATAGACATAACAGATGTTTCATTTTCCTGCATGGCCATGTTATTTTGCTGTTTAGCTCTTGTTCTGGGATATAAGGGTGAACTCATCAATTCTCTGTTTTCCTGCTCTACTTTATCCTGCACTTCATTAACTTGTTCAGTAAACTGGTTTCTAGACATGAACTCCCTCCAAACTATGCCTTGCGACCTCACTTGATACTCAACCAGGATTTTGATCAATCCCTGGTGGTAAATCTGTCCTGCTTTGGGCCTGTGTTCATGTCTCACTGTTTCAATCATTCTCAAGAGGCTCCTAAATAGGAAATATGGCAAGTTAATCCTATCTTCTCCCTTAATATGCTGTAGAAGCCAGACATGATATAGGTGGGCAACACTATATCCTCTATCACAAGTCAAAAACTTCTGGATGACAAGAACCAACTCACCCCATGGTTCATTGAACCATTCCCTTGGTATCCCCTTGGTTCTATCAAAAGTCCCTTTCTGGTTCTTTTCAAGGAAGAAAGTCCATGCTTTCTCCTTGAAGTGCAGGCCTTTGTGATATTTTTCACCTATCATTGGAAGATCTAGAGCTTGGGAAAGGTATTCCTGAGTCACAGGAATAATGACATCTCCTACACGTGTTTGGTCCTGACTGTAGTTGTTTATGAAGTCCCTGGTTATCTCCTCACTGTGGCCATCAAACTTTTGTAGAAAGCCTATCAATCCTGCCTGGTAAAGCTTTTCTATGGTTTCATTTTTCCAGCTCTCTATTTGAAATTTGGGCTCTATTCTGGCTGACATTGTTTCTGAAAACCAGTGGATATATGCTTCTGCTGTCATTAATTTCATCTTAACAATAATAATTTACAACTATTGTTTTGTCTAAAATTAAATTCCAAAATCAGAGAAGCTTACCTGCTCTTTCACAACAATTTTAATTCAATTTCCTCAGCCTCTGCTTACCCTTTCTCTACAACAACACTGTTTTAAATCCCTGTCCAAGCAATCGAACACCTGTATATTCCTGTCAATATGCTAAACTCTGTCTGGTAAACAAAATACATATGAAAGCAACATATTCATTATGGACTTTTGGTTTTCTTAATGTATTTTTTTTAGGCATCATCCTTATTTTGCTCCATATATGCCTAACATTCTGCACTCTGTATATATAAAGACATTAAAAACAAATAGCGCATTTCCTTAAATGGCTCGGCCTTTATCTCTCTGAAAATCAGCGCTCGGCCTCCTATATAAAAATTTGAACATCACACAACACATTTGAATGGAACATAGTTTAAATGGCTCAGCCTTACACAGACTTTACTATAGCATACCAATCCATTGTATTAACCAGAACAAAGTCACATTCTTCATGTTTGTTCGCATTACAGGCTGTTTCTATTCAAAGGCATGCAATATATTAGGCATATAAACAATAAAATCAACCAACAACGCAAAACAAAATCAACTTATACAAGCACATCATAAAACAAATTCACATCTTCGGCGCTAGCAACTATGACTCTGCCTCCTCTGTTTTATAAACTCTATTTTGATTTGCAAAACTACACATGCGAGCCCATGCTAATGATGTGTTATACATGCAACAAGATAGAATTAGATTGTTGCGTTGTTTCCCTAGTGTTTATGCCGTGATACATGCGATGAATCTTATCGCCAAGCCTCATATTTATTAAACTGCTGTCATTAACCCTTAGAATTATTGATTCTGGAGTTTTTCGGCGTTTTTACCTGGCTATTGGCGAGCGCTGAGGAGTGTTAAATGGCGCTCCGAATCCCTGTGACTGCGTTTGGTTGACTGGTGGCAAGAGCAGGTGCATTAGTCATTAAATAACAACATTATTTTAACACGACTCATGGTTTGCAGGCTCAACAAATCACGCCATTACCTAAGTTATCCCGAGATTTCAGGATCACTTTGCATTGTATTCGGGACGTTTTATCTCCTTATATCTCCTAAGACCTGCTTCAGTTTCTTCTTTGCTTGCGACTATGCAGCTCTTCAACACAACGCTCTGAGCTATTCGGCGATGATGAAGTTGTTTTACCGGGAGCAGGAGACCATCGGTCAGTTTATGATCGTTTATGTGTTTTGGCCATGCGTTTGGCTGAGCTGAGCCATATGATTTCATATTGGCGATCATGGGCACGTAGGCATGCCGTGCAAGTCATGCGAGTCCTTTTGACCAGTGGCCTGACTGTGTCATTAGGATGGCCTGCCTGTTCTCATGATTCAAATTTAAACCCTCCGTCCATGCAGGTTGTGGCTGACCTCCTATGCATCTCACGGCATCATGCAAATGTTTGACGGTTTACATGTACCTCCATGCCACGTTGCTCAAGCCACATATGCACTTGAAGGTCTGTGCAATTCATGCATTGGGTTGGTGCATGGGTGGACTGTCGTTGCACTCATAACCTTTGGCATTCACCGTATATGCAATAGTGTTTAATCATATGCAATAACCCGTATATGCAATAACCTTTGGCCGCATGTAAACTTAACTTTGTGTTGCATGCGGTCATGTCTCCTCATTCCATGCACTATATGCATATTGCCTTGTGCCTTATATCCTAAGTTTATTGCATATGCATATCATATATTCATTCGTCCACATTGCCTATAGCGCATATATTGCATATTACATATTCGTTTGTGGCTTTTCATATTGCATATATTCAAATAGATTTACATATAGCGCATTACTTCCAAAGTTATATGCACATCCTTATTATAATTTTAAAATGACCATCTTGGGTCATATTTAAAATTATCACCATTGCTAATCATTGAATTGTATGTGCAGGTTGAAATGTTGTCCTCGTTTGGTCCCTTTATGTTTCTAAAGAAAAATACTTAGGGGTTAACGAACATGAAATGGGATAGGATATTTATGGATATGAAATGGAATAAAATGTGTAAGGGTTATAGGGTATGGAATGATAATTAATATCTTCAAGTACTAATTTCAACTTAACAAAGACTAAAAATTTCTAAGAAAAATTTGAATTTTCAAGCACAAAATGACTATACATATACTCCCCTGGATGATGTCTGTACAAGTGGGATGAAATCAGTTGATCAAATGTTGTAGATGGATTGAAAAGTAGAATTTATTGCTGCTCCTTGTTTTGCATGCTCTGGTTCTTGAATTGCTGACTGTTGTTCAGGTCCCTCTGTAATGATTTCTTGATTCAGGTCCCTATGTTATGCTTATGAAATATGTACATGTTGCTTTGATATTTTCAGGTCCCTCTGATATTTTTTCAGGTCCCAGCTGTTGACAATACAAGTTCCATCTATACTTCAGCTGCACAGCTAAAGTTCTTGTGCAATTCTCTCCCTTGCTTAAGATTTGACTTGTCCTCAAGTCAGATGTGTGTGGAGAATATCCTGTATTGAATTTTTGTGAGAATTGTAGAACAAGAATAAGGAATTCATAGAGTCCAAGTTGCCTTGGTTTTCCCCTATGAATTCGTGTTTGCTTGGTGCTAGTTTCCTGGTTTTCACTAGCAAACAATTTATTTTTTGTTATTTTTTTTATATATATATATATATATATATATATATATATATATATATATATTGCTACAAGACTGGAAGATGGCTGAGCCTGTTGTGCCATGATTTCTAGTTCTGTATCTTCTACCAGTTGTTTCATAAATGCTTCCTTGCTGATAGGCTTGTTATAAAATTTGAGCCTATGTCCATTTACTAAAAATGAGGTGGAGTCCTAGTCGATTGTCCTGATCTTGACTGCTCCATTGTCAAAGATTTCTTCGATTTCATATGGGCCTAGCCAGTGTGTTGTGAACTTTGCTTTGAAATCTTTGAATTTGGAGTCAAACAGTAATGCCCAATCTCCCTTGTGAAATGTCTTGCTTTTGATAAATCTGTCGTGCCACTTCATTCTTTGCTGTTGCACCAATGTGGTATGTTTTATGGCTTGCTGATAATGCTCATCTAGTCGATTCAATTCCATGATCCGCTGCTGTTGTGCTTCAGACAGGTCTAGTCCTAGTTCAGCTGCCAGTTTGTATGTGTGTATCTGAAACTCTATAGGCAATAAGGCCTCTTTTCCATATAACAACTGGTATGGGCTAAAGCCAGTTGTATTCTTCCATGTGATTCTGTAGGCCCATAATGCGTCCTTTAATTTTTCAGACCAATCTTTTCTGTTCAGTTGTACTGTTTTGGTCATGATATTTTCTAGGACTTTATTTGTTGATTCAATCTGCCCATTTGCTTGAGGGTGATATGGTGTAGACTTCCTGTGTTTGATCTTGTATTTCTCTGTTAGATCTCGTACCAGCTTTGAAGTAAACTGTGCTCCTTGATCTGTTACAATTTGTCTGGGTACTCTGTATCTTACAAAGATTTCTTCAAAGAGAAAGGTGACCACTGTATCTTCTGTTGCTCTGGTTACTGCTTTGGCCTCCACCCATTTGGTGACGTAATCTGTACATACTAGGATGTACCTTTTTCCATTTGATGGTGGATTAATAGGTCCAACAAAATCGAGCGCCCATTGCTCAAATGGTTCTATGAGGACCTGTGGCTTGAGTGGCATCTCATCTGATATGATTGGTCTCCCTGTTCTTTGGCAACTGTCACATTGCTTGACATATGCCTTGGAGTCTTTGAAGATGGATGGCCAGTAGCAGCCCAATTGCAACACCTTGTATGCTGTTCGTTTGTCTACAAAATGACCACCACATGGTTCATCATGCCATGCTTTCAGGATGTCTAATATTTCATCTTCTCGCACACATTTTCTAATTATCAAATCTGAACCAGTATAAAATAAATCACCAATTACCCAACTATACCTAGAGCTTTCTCTAATAATTTTCCGTTTTTGCTTTTTAGAGAATTGTGTTGGAAACTTTCCAGAAGATAAATAATTTGCAATATCTGCAAACCATGGTGTTTTTACTGTTATTGCAAACATGTGTTCGTTTGGAAAGTTGCCTACAACTGGATTTGGATCGTTGGGTGAATGTATGCGGGACAGAAAGTCAGCCACTTGATTTTCTTTGCCTGGCCAGTCTTGTATTGTAATATTAAACTCTTGCAATAACAGTAACCATCTGGTTATTCTCCCATTGGTGATGGGTTTATTCATCAAGTATTTTATTGCTGAATGATCTGTATGAATAAAAACTTGGTAACCTGTTATATAGTGCCTAAATTTGTTTACTGCATGTATTACGGCTAACATTTCTTTTTCTGTGACTGTATAGTTCAATTATGCATGTGTTAAATTCTTTCTTATAAAGCATATTGCATAATTGAACAGGTTCTCTTTCTGCTCAAGAGAGGCACCTATCACGGTATCAGATGCATCAGTTGAAATATGAAATGGCAAAGACCAGTTTGGCCCACGGAGAATGGGTGCAACTGATAATTTTTCTTTTAGTATTTGAAATGCATTTTGACAATCATTTGTCCAGTGAAATTAAATATCTTTTGCTAATAGTTTGAACAGAGGTTGGGCTATTTTACTAAAGTTTTCAATGAGTCGTCTATAGTAGCCTGCATAGCCTAAGAAACTTCTTACCTCTTTTTGTGTTGTAGGAGGCATTAAGTTAACTAGGACTTGGATTCTTGCTAGATCCACCTTAATTCCTGAAGCAGAAATATGGTGTCCAAAAACTATACCTTCTGTCAACATCATATAGCATTTCTCATTGCTTAGTGACAAATTTGTTTCAATGCATCGTTTCAAGACTTTCTCAAGGTTGTTGAGGCAATCATTATATGTGTTTCCATAAACTGTGAAGTCATCCATATAAACCTCTACACATTCGTGGATTAGATCAGCAAATATTGCAAGCACTGCTCGTTGGAAGGTTGCAGGTGCGTTGCATAAACCAAATGGCAAAACATTATATGCATAGGTTCCCCATGGGCAAGTGAACGTTGTCTTGTCTTAGTCTTCTATTGCTATTCTAATTTGATTGTACCCGCTAAACCCATCTAGGAAGGAGAAAAATTTCTTTCCAGCTAATGAGTCTAACACCTAGTCAATGAATGGTAGGGGAAAATGATCTTTTAATGTGGCTTTGTTTAATTCCCGATAGTCCACACATACCCTCCACTTTCCATTTTTCTTTGGTACTATAACCAATGGAGAAACCCATTGACTATCTGAAATAGGATAGATGAATCCAACATTTAACAATTTTTGCAGTTCCTCTTTCACTATTTCTTTCATCATGGGATTCATTCGTCTTTGAGGTTGCCTGACAGGTTTGAATTGATCATCTGTATAGATGTGGTGGATACATGTGCTGGGATGAATTCCTTGCATGTCAGTATAATCGTAGGCAAAAGCTTTTGAATATTTATGTAATAACGCAATTACCTGTTGTTCTTGTGCTGATTGCAACTGGTTTCCAATGTTCAAATGTTTTCCAGGATATACCTCAATTGTTTTTGTTGTTGGATTGGAGATTGTGTTTATAAGAAAGATGTCTATAAAAGAATTCCGCAAAGTTTGAACAGTACAAGTTTCCTGAAAACATTGATTCAAAAGATTACTTGCAGCTTCATATTGAACTTCTCTAAGCTGCTCTGAAATATTTGGTTCTGAAATGAAAAGATCCATTAAGTCTTCATTCTCTTCTTCTTCTCTAAAATCAAAGAATTATTTATACTTAAAACTGATTTAGTTTGCTGCTTTTCTTGAGTTTCAAGTACTGATTCTAAAGAAGATGATTGTGCAGGTGAATAAAGAGCAATATGTTTCTTTTCATCTCCATGTGAAATAATCATGCTTCCTGATCTTCATCCTATAAAGGCATCAACGGTAGCTAACCATAGTCTGCCTAAGATTAGAGGATGTCCTCCCAAATTTATTTTTGGTTGCAAGATAAGGAAGTCAACAGGATACTCCCATGAATCCAAAGAGACTATGATATCTTCTAATATTTTTTCTGGAACAACTTTAGATCTGTCTGCTAGTTCTAAAATTGTAGAAGTTGATCTAATGTTGTTTAAATGCAGATTTTTCATTGTCTCCATTGTCATTACATTTATAGCTGCTCCCAAGTCTATTAATGTGTTTGGTACTGAGAAATTATTTATTGATATAGTAACCATAGGGATACCAGGGTCAATATATTTCTTTACAATGGTTTGTGTAGACATGAGGCTTTCTAATTTACCAATGACTTGGATTGTAGTAGGATCCTTCTTCTTTTTACCTGTTTTCTTAATGCACAATTCCTTTATTGTTTTAGCATATATTGGTATTTCTTTAATTGCTTTCAACAAAGGAATTTTTACATAAGCATTTTTCAATTCATCTAAAATATCAAATTCAGGAAGGGTCATTTCTTTTTGTTGTTCCACTAACCTTTCAGGATAAGGTGGTGTTTGAGTTGTAATGGTTTTCCCTTTCTGAATTCGTATTTCAGTTTGTGATATTTCAGGTGATTCTCCTTGTTTAGTTGGCTCTTCTATGATTGGAGGAGAATCCTTTTTAAGAACTTTTCCAGACCTTAGATGGAAATCATTTAGAGGAAGAATAGAATATGTGGGAAAACATGCTGCTTCCTCTACAGTGTATGTAGATTTGTCCACTTTATTATTTAGATTTGCCATTGGTTGGGCTGGTAATTGAGTTGGTCTCGGTTGATTTGAAGGTAGCTGTAACTGTTGTGGTTGAGTCAACAATGGTGGTGGATTCTGCTGTGGAAATGGCATGGATTGTGGATATGCAGAATTTTGTTGCGGAAATGGCATGGACTGTGGATATGAAAATGGCTGTTGGTATTGTTGCTGGTATTGTTGTTGATACTGTTGAGGTGGCTGGTTTCCATAACCATATCCTCTCCATCCTTGTGCAGGTTGTTGTGGATATTTTTGTGGAGGCCAAGCTTGCCATGGCATTGGAGGGTTCCAAAGATTTTGAGGTGGATAGAAGTAATTTTGTTGAGTGAATTGTTGCGGATGTTGTTGAGGCATCCTAGGTTGCCATGGTCTTCGTGGTGCTACATAATAAAAACCTTCTGTTCCTGGCACTTCTTCCATTGATTTCATTTGTAATTCTTTCAATCTTAGACAGTTTTATGTGGAATGATTTTCTGTACAAAGACCACATACCTGAATACTATCCAAAGGACATTCTCTTAATGGATTTTTATTTCTACATTTGGAACAAAAGATTGCTAGAGCTTGTTCTTGTTCTTCCTTCTTCTTATTTGTCTTTAGAACATCTACTTGTGTTCCCAATGTACTTAAGAGGTCTGTTTTGAAGTTTTCCAATAAGCTTCCTATTTCCGCTCTTGTTATCCCTCCTGCAGCTGACTTTGCTGCTTTTGAACTTGCTTCTCTCTTTCCGGTTTTTGATCTTCCTCTAGAATATTTTTGACATAACTCAACAATTTCTTTGAATGGTAGGTTTGAAATGTCTCCTTTACCCATCACATTCAAAATGTCAAGGTATTCATCCCTTACACCCTTGAGAAAGATTGTTCGAATGGTTTCTTGATTTAGAGAGTGTTGTTTAGATTTTTGTAGATTATATGCAAATCTTTCCAAATATTCTTCTAAACTTTCATCTTCTTGTTGTGTCATTCTGAAAACATCTTCCTTTGAATCTCTAGATCTACAATAAGCTTGATATTTTTTAAGGAAGACCGATCTCATATCATCCCAAGAAGCAATTGTTTATTCTCCTAAACCCATGAACCATTTTAAAGCTGCCGCTTTTAATGTAGCAGGGAAAAGACGAAGTTTGTGAATGTCATCAGTGTATCCATATGTTCTACATAAAATATCAAATTCAAACATAAAAGCATCAGGATCTTCCGTTGACATTCCATAAAAATTTGGCAATACAGAAGGTGGAATATTTTTCATTTTCACCTCTTCTCCTAATATTGCACTTGTGTCTACTATTGGAAAGCCAAAGGTAGCTTCTTGATCATGACCATCTTCTTATCTTTTCCGATCATTTGCTATCTTCCTATGATTTTCTTGTTTTGCCTAGGAGGCATGCCTTCCTCTCAACCTTCCTCTCTCTCTTCCTCTATCCCTTCATTCCTCTCTCTCCTCCTCTCTCTAGCGCTATGTTATAACATAATATTATTATTATTATTTAATATTAATATAATTAATATTTAATATTAATTTTATATTATATACCATTAATATAATAATATATTATATAATAATAATGTAATATTATATTAAATGTAATCGATTTTACATGCTATTAAATTTTCACCCAAAATAAAACATTTTTAAAAACATTTCATTTAAAAATTGTGTATATTAAAATTATAAACATAATCTACAAAACATTGATGTATGACCTCACTTGACACAAAAAGTATGGGCTTCTCGATTGTTCTCAAAGAGCATTTATTCGGTGTTGGACCATTTAACTACCCTTCTCCCTCCCTCTCTTTATATTTAAGACTCCAACTTCGACAAATGTCCTCAATATAACCGTTCATAAACATATCGAACTTTTAGAAAAATGGTACACAAAAAAAAGATATCGATCTAAAACTTTATTTCACCATAAACATATCTAGAATTTGTTTTACTATGTGCATGTTGTACTGAAAACTAATCGAATGTTATATTATTACAGAAAATTCTGTATAACAACAATCAATACATTCATGGTGCATGTAGAATCTAACACCATCAACGTCATCTAATAGTTGAATGATAATTGTGATTCGTTGCCCTCCCAAATCGATACGGTTAATTATTTTAAAAAAATAATTAAAATATAAATTGATTTAGATTTAAAATAATAAAATAGAAAAAAAATTCGTATTTGATAAATAAAAGTTCACCATGACTAATCATATTCATTATGGCAATCTCAAGTTTCTAATTTATTTATTTATTGGTTATAGTTTGGTTGTTTTCTGTTTTGGAGTTTTTTTAGGTATATTTTCTATCAAATTTGTTGGAAATTTAAAATGCATTTTAAATAATAAAAAATAAAAATAAAAATAAAAATGAAAATATATTTTATTAAATTTCTAACTAAAAAATTTAAAACCTAAAATAATTAGAAAATAAAGTTTTTACCATTCAAAATCATAAAAAACTTCATAATAAACATGCTACCATTGCAAGTAAGAAAAAAATTTAAAACCTAAATTATAGTTCTTTTGGTGGTTTTGAAGCATTTTCTTGGTGGTTTTTTGTGGTTTTCTAGGTTGGTTTTGTGATTTTTAAAGTTTTTTTTGCTTTCGTTTTGAAGAGTTTTTTGGTGTTTTATAGGGTGTTTTTGTGGTTTTCTAAATTGTTTTTTGTTGTTTTGAAGGGGTTTTCAGGTGGTTTTTGTGGTTTTCATAGTTTTTGTATGGTACAATTTTTTTTTCAAATTAATTATTTTATTTTGCAAGAAAAATTAAATAAAAAAACAAAAAAGGTAGGAACCTACCTTGGCTTTGGCCTATGGGACGTTAGTGAGGTTGCTGGGGAGGTTGGATGTGTTGTTCCATGGTTGAATCCCTTGATCGAGCTTCAAGATCCTCAATCGAGTGTTGAAGTCTTGTTTGAGTTCGTGGTCTACGCATAAACGACTTGCACAGACCATGGACGTGCCTTTTAATACAACATAGAGGCTCAATTGAGCCGTAATATTGGGTTACACAACAACTTGATCGAGTGTTTGTTTTTAACCCTCGATCGAACTATGTTTTAGCACTCAAGGAGATCAATTGAGTGCTGAAAAATGGCTCGATCGAGCTCTCTTTTTTCACCTAAACGCGCCCTCCTTTGTAAAAAAATGTAACACTACTCCATGCTTTTATCCATGACCCTTTTTTTTCTTTACTATATACACACGAAAAATTGGAAATGGGAATTACAAGCATTAAGCAAATACATTGGTGCTTGATGAGGTTGTGGTTACTTTACTCTTAGAGGAAGTGAGGTAGAAAGATTCTGAAACCACAAATGAGGCCTTAGATATTCAGGGAATATTTAAGGATATTCCTTTGTTGTAGATTTTGCAACCAATGCAAGCTAGAGTGCACAATAGATAGACTTTGGTGCTTCCATTCATATGACTTCTTATTAGCAATAGTTTTCAGTTTACGAGAAATATGTTGGTGGGATGGTATAACTTGGAAATGACTCTTCTCTCATCATAATTGGATATGGTAGAGTATTTTGCAGATTCCTTGATTGTCAAGTAAAGGGTATCAATGGAGTTTTGCACATTTTGGGTTTTAGCACAAAACCTACTATTAGTAAGCACACTTAATGATGTACATGGGCAAGTTGTTTTCTCTAATGAAGGGTGTAAGATGGTTTGAGGACCTATGGTGCTTGCTAAGGGTGTTCATGTGGAAACATTGTTCCAAGTTATTGCATGCACAACTTAATGTAATAGTTCTTTGATTAATACGATGGAGAGATTTATAGTATCTACACCTTCACAACTAAAATCTATAACTACTTTTGATGGCCATGCTTTTTGGGTACCTAAAAAATATCTTGCTTTAGAAAGTAAGTTAACTATAAAGAAGACAATGTGGTGGCACTGAAGATTGGGCTATATAGGTGAGAAGGGCCTATGGGTCGTCTAAATAAAAAATCATGTCTATGGATTGAATGGTTGTAGTTTTGAATTTGATTTTTTTTTAACTTTACATATATGGAAAATAGAACTATGTTCAATTTTATTCTAGTTGTCATAAATCTTTTGGGTTCTTATACTTAATTCATTTTAGTGTATTTAATCCAGTTAAAATTCCATTTATCTCTAAGTGTTTGTATTATCAACCATTCGTTCATGATTTTCTAGAAGGACATGGGTATGTATTCTTAAAAATAGCTATTAGATTTTCATTTGGTATAAGGAGTTTAAATCTCTCTTGGAAAATAAAACTAATAGGAATATTAAGGTGTTGAGGATTGATAGTGGTGGTGAGTTTTTTCTACAGAGTTTGATAATTTTTTAAGAAGAATGACATTGAAATACATAAGACAAATCCATTTATCACTCAATGGAATTTTATTGTAGAATGAATGAATAGAACATTGATGGAGAAATCTAGGAGTATGTACAATGGAGTTGTCTTATAGAAGAAGCTATACATAGAAGTAGTTTCTATTGCATGCTATTTGATTAATATGTATCCCTCATAAGATTTTGTGGATAATATCCCTATGGTAGCCTACATGGGAAACAAGCTCCCACTTCAATACATTTTCATGTTTTTTGTTGTGATGCATATGCTCATGTTTCCTAAGGAGAAGTGGTTGAAGTTGGATAACAAGGTTATGAAATGTATCCTCATTGGTTATGGTGTTGGAATGAAAGGGTATAAGCTTTGAGATATTGAGGTTAAAAAATTTTATATAGAAAAAATTCAATTTTTAGGGAAGTTAATCATTCTCCCAAAATGGTGTAACTAGAAGAGGATGAGAAGATATAAGTGGATCTAGCTACAATTTGAGATTGCGAAAGAAGAACTAGAAAATGAATAAGAAGTTCATGATGGACTTAACAAGGATAAACATTTAAATACTTTAGAAGAGGAGGAAGAAACTCCACCTCTAAATTTAAGGGGGTCTATTCCACAAACAAGGAAAACAAGCTATATAATTATACTCCATTTGATTTCATAGATCTATTTGGTTTATATTCTCACATTGTTGAGCATAGTATTGTGCAAGAGGTAATGGCGAGAGTTTTCGGAATAGGAGGAAACAACATTCATTAACTTTGTCAATAACTTTAATCAACTATTGGAGGGGTGTCAACAAGAATGTGTATTGAAATATATTAGAGAGTATGCATGAGAAGAATACATTGAGCCAAATACCCACAATATTAGTAGCGTAGGGAGAGAAGTTTCTAGGATGAAGAGGAAGGGACTTGAAAGAGAAAACTAGTGAGCAAGAGGTAAAAAAATTCATTTGAAAGAAGCATAAGATTAACTTGTGCTTGATGAAGATATCAATGTGCATCAAATTGTTGGGCTGGAAAACATGACCCTTACATATTTTTAACAAATACATATTAGAACCAAATATTAAAGAGTGGATAGTGTGGACATGGAAAGCATAGTTTGGGTACATCCTCAAATACTACATCTAGTGAGATGTTGGATGGAATTTATGTTTGGATTAGATGAGGATGTAATATGAATTCTAAGAAAGTGTTGGTGTTGGAACAAAATGGTCCTATCATATAAGAGATGGAGCTCATGCTTTGATCCAGGGGTTGAGAGATCTTATGTGTAGCTAATATGGATACAATTATCTAGAATACCATTAGAATTCTAGTCCATGGTTGTAATCAAAGAAATAAGGAACCCCATTTATACATATATGGAAACACATATTGATAGTTTTCAAGAAACAAGTCATTATTTAATAGTGTTCATCCTTGTGGACATTGATTTGTGAGGTGGTTTGGTGTATGAATAGAATTGGAAGTTTGAAGAAAAATTCAATACCAAGCCATTCATTGTAATGGAGTCCACTGCCATAGTGTGAAGTGACACATTACTTGGTCATGTGGATAAATTTGTTATGCTCAAATTTGCATAAAAAGTATGGAGATAGAAGAAAATTGAAGCTAGATTATCGTCCTCGATTAACTATCAATATTCAATACAAAATTAATACATTAATTTTCCAAATTATGATCAAGGGAGTGAATAGAAAATGGTGGAACCCCAAATAGTTGGGATTAAATGCATCATTGATTAGGTACTACCATAATATATTAAACAAAATGTAATAGACTCATGGAAAAAGATTGATAATAAGACACCACCCTTTTTTGAGTTGAGTAAGTCATCTCAAATCTTACCCTTTTTTTTTAGTTGGTGTTTATTAGAAATAAATGTTTGGTGTTAAAAATATGGAATTGGTTTGAATTTGGTATGTTAGACACAAGTAATACTAAGAGTGGGGGTGAAACAATATTACAAAATTTATGCAAATAAAACTTATTCAGGAATTCACTTCAAAAAGATATAACAAGATCATTCACACGCACAAGAAAAAATTCAATCATCACATGTAGGCATTCGAATTTTAGGTGAAAAAAAACCCCTCTAAGGAAAAAATCCACCGAATTGTTTATTGCGTCTTCTTATTATCTATTGCTTCAAAATATTCTAATTTACATTACATTAGATAGCCATCACTAGCAATGGAGCACCCACTCCTACAATAGACAATCAACATGCATTGAAGCCTCTCCTAAAAGTACAAACAATTCTACAGACAAGACAATATGATTCAGAACTGAAACATTGCTGCATAAAACAAATATAACATAAAATAAGAACACTCCTACAGCCACAAATACACACTCCAAATGAGAGAATAAATCCCCAACACACACTTCCTTCAAACTGATGTTCAATCTTTGTACACAAACTGAAACATTGTTGATGATTAATTTATGAAGCACACTACAATACTGAAGCTTTGAACTCTCTTCTACAATAATTCATTTGTGTGCATTCTCTCCATGTACACTCACTCACTCACACTACTAGAGAACCAACCAAATGAGAAACTTTTCTTCACATATTTGTAATTTCTGGAGATGGTTAATTGAATAAATTCTTAAGGTAATGGAGTTTGCCCAAAAACATTTTCACACACTTTAGATTTATTTGAGTTAGGATTCTTGACCTAATCAAACCACTTACTCCACTAACTATTTGATATTTTCAACTTTGATTACCATATAGAAGCACCGCGACTTATTTCGACCTTTTTTTTGGAGAATTCAGACCGTGATCATTGCCAAATACAAAATAATAACAAATGTGTGCGCAAAACCCAAAGAAAAATTCGATTTTCCTTTCAACTGCATAGACAAACCTGTGAAATTTCAGTTGCAACCACATGGTCTACACTGTAAAATCTCAGTTGGAACCTTCCAATCGCACACATAAGCCATCATCCATGCGGTTGGGGAAGAGCATGATGTAAAAAAAAAATATTTCCCTCAAACTTACAACAAAACTTCAGGAGGTTGATAATACCTATAAAACATCCTTCCATGATCAAGTTGACATCAAGAAACCACCAAAATAACTCAAAAATACTGAACACAAGACATCAACTTGACCTTTATCAGTTGTAGCTTAGATTTAGATGAGGTCTTATTACATCATGAAAAATTTTCTACAGACCTTCTGAGACTATGAAAACATTTTACACTATCGTGACATCCTTCAGAAAGTATACAACAGAGTTAAGATGATACTTAGTGACTCATGAATACATGACTTACAATAGGTGACATCAATGGCAACATAAACATGGCAAAAAGATCCCCCTTTGCCAATGATGTCAACCTGTATCTTCTAAAGTTAAATATTACATTTACATATAACAATATGAAGTTGAGCACATACACAACTCACTCTCTCTCTCCCTTTGACATCAACGGAAAGGGTTTTTACAAGGAAAAAGAAAATACATAAAAGCAATGTGATACATAGACAATGATGAAGTACTCCTTGTGAAGGGATGTAACAAATACTCCCCCTAAGTTGTTGAACACTTCCCCCCTGAATATATTTGAGATCACACCACCCTAAATAAGCAATAAACTTTAAGAAGAAATTCATCTTGTAATGAGAAATAAGAAGCCATCAAAACAATTCATAATGCTTTAAAAGGCATGAAAATAACCAACCACCACCCATTCTCCAAATTTGGCAGTTGAAAGTGTTCCTAGTGGTAGCCTTATGAAAATAACTAAATCCATGAAAAACTCTTGAATGCCTTCGAAAAGACACAACACACTTCTTCTCTCTAAGATGTTCAAAATGCTCCCTTGGAAGTGGCTTAGTGAATATGTCTGCAATTTGTTCAACTGAGGCAACATGCTCCAACCTCACAACTTTGTTGACTACTTGATCTCTTAGAAAATTATATTTGATTGCAGTAGTACAAAATGAGGGATTAGTGACTACACAACTATTTCAAATGGTTTACATCTAAAATTGAAAAATTTTAAGTGATCCAACTTAAAACAACTAACTTAAACGATTAATTTAGTATAGGGATAAAATAGACAACTAGATAATAAGTGACCCAACTAAAAATGACTAACTTAAATGACTAATTTAGTCCAAGACTAAAATATATGACTAGATAATAAGTGACAAAATTAAAAAATGATTAATGTAAATGACCACTATAGTCCAAGAATAAATATATGACCAACTAACAAGTACAACAAGTATATGATTTAGTCATTCATGCTAGTCATTTTTAATTGTGTCAATTAGAAAATGGAACATTGCAATTTTGATATTGAAATGTTACGTTTCACTACATTTTGACACCGCAGATGGATTCATAGATAAAGGGGGTCTCTGAATCCATATGCAGTGTTAAAATTTAGAGACAAAGGGGTTTCTTCCCCAAATTCATGGATGGAATCCAAAATAAACTTGTTAGTGTGGGCTGATGCACCTTACTCAAGAGATTTGGTCTAGGCATTTGATAATGTAAAACTAGCCAAATACCCATCAACACTCATAACAAGTTGTTTAACTAACCTTTATTTTCCCTGTGAAAATAATAAAGAGATACTTTTCCATATTTGTGAATACATGTTAAAAGGAATTATAACTAACTTAATCACAAATTAATTATAAATTTATTTATTAAGTAGAGTTTTGGCGTAAATCACATGAAGAAAACCTTTGTCGACGTGTTTCGAACCAACTAGTGTGGTTCATCATCAGGACAAGTTGAATGAAACGATCTCACTTTTCATATTAAATAGATAGCAGAACATTCTAGACCAGGTAACGGCTATAGTGACAACGGTTAGAATTGACCAGGAAACGGCTATTATTATTACATGTTATTATGCTTTGATATAAAAGTGCATGTTTAAAAATCTCTTCAATAAAATGAATGTTTAAAAATGTAATCATAAAGGAATTGTGTAAATTATATTATTCACTTAAAAGAAAGGTGAAAAGATTTTAGAAAATAGACAAACATTATAAATCTTAAAAATAGCTTAAAAGACGAATTAATCTTTTTTCCATTTTCTTATTTTACAAAAGAATATTTTGTTTTTCTTATTTTCCAAAAAAAAAAAATTTCTTCAAATTCACAGCTTCATCCTTGTTTAAAAAAGATAAATATTCTTCAATATCTTAACACAAATCAAAGTGGTGGAGGGAAAAATCAAAGGAAAACTTGAGAAACAGAGGGAGAAGTATCTTTCCATACAAGCTTTTCAAATGTATTTTGCTCTCACCCGATACAATTCAATTATTGGAAAACAACACTGAGTGGGAAAGAAATGAAAGAGAGAGAGGGGGACATTTTACATGTTAATGTAAATACATGCCATCAAAATTCTACACAGGTTCACAAGCATAGGGGGCTTCGAGCAATTTTCTCTCAGTCTTTGGTTTTTGACCTAAAATGTGATTGAATTTGCTGGGGTTTTGGGGCCCTTTTTTCCATGGTTGTCCTATGATTTTCGTAGGGGAATCTAGTAGCCATGACATCAACAATTTTGTGGAGATGGTGAATATTTTTCAACAAAACAATGGATTGGCGAATCTGTCCCTATGACTTCATGAAGCTCTGTGCAGGAGGGTTTGGAGGGCTTGGCCTGGCTTCTGGCAGAGGGCGTCAAAGATGATTGTTTGATGAAATGTGAAAGGAATATGTGGTTCCCGGTTGGTTTATGATGATGAGTGTCATCCAGGATTTCACCCATTTAGGAGCAGTGCAACAAGGGATGTGGATCCATGATTGCATAACTAGAAGTGGGTTTGAATTAGATGTTTTTGTTGGAACTTCACTCATTGATATGTATGCAAAGTGTAGGAGTATAGATATTGTGTTTGAAAAAATGCTTGAAAGGGATGTGGTCTCTTGGAATGCCATGATTACCGAATATGTGGTCAATGAGAATGCAAATGAAGCTTTGATGTTTGTTAGACGAATGAAACTAGTAGGCATTAAACCTGTCTCTGTCACCATGGTGAATGTGCTCCCAGCTTGTGCCTAGTTAACAGTCGTACAATGGGGTAAGTGGATCCATGACTATAATATTAGAACATGATTTGTGTTTGATATTTTAGTGGGGAGTGCTCTCATAGATATGTATGCCAAATGTGGAAAAATATAACTGACACAACAATTTTTTGATGAGATGTCTAAATGAGACATAGTTTCAAGGAATTTAATAATTGTTGGTTATTGTGGGCATGTTATGTAATGTTTTTCCCAAATGAAATCGATAAGCATGAAGCCTAACCATATTATGTTTGTTGGTATTTTATCTTCTTGCATTCATGTAGACCTTATACATGGGTTGGCAATACTTTCATTGTATGGATCTAAATTATTCTATCATGCCTAGAGTAGAGCATTATGCATGCATGGTTGAGATTTTTGGTCATGCTATATGTGTGTACAAGATAGAGAAATTCATCAAAAACATGCCATTAGAACCCAGTGCTAGTGTGTGGGGAGCCTTTCTTGGTGCTTGTAAAATTCACTGCAATATTCAATTAGGAGAACATGTAGTCGAATGCTCCTTGAATTAGAGCCTGAAAATGTTGGATGTTATGTATTGATGTCAAACACCTATTCCATGGCTGGCAATTGGGATGGTGTGGAAAAAGTGAGAAAAATAATGAAAGACCAAGGATTGAAAAAGGTACCAAGATGCATTTATGTTGAATTAAATAAAAAGGTACATTATTTCCTTACAAGAGATAGATCACATGCTTCGACATATGAAATCTATGGAATGTTGGAGACTTTGGTTGAGAAGATGAAGGAGGAAGGATATGTCCCTAAAACAACCTTTACACTACACAATGTTGAGGACGAAGTGAAGGAACACCTTTTTTGTAGTCACAATGAAAAGTTATCCATAGATTTTGTTCTTATCAATATAAACTTTGGAAGCACTATACAAATAACAAAAAACCTTCGTGTTTGTGATGACTGTCACAATGCAATGAAGTTCATCTCTGAGATCGTGAAGCGATAAATTATTGTAAGGGATGCAAACCAGTTTCATCATTTTAAGGATGGATTGTGTTCTTGTGGGGACTACTAGTAATGGCTATCTATATGAGCATTAGTCATGGACTTGTATGATTTCAAAATTTTAACATTTGTTTCCTACAATTTCCAGTAAGTACTAGGTATTACTTTTTCATTTCTAGCACAATGTTATGTACATTATGTAATTTGTGGTCAATAACAAGATGGAGTAGTCACTTAATGGAGTATGACAAAGTGTAATAACTTAATAGAATGAGAAGAATAGACAAAAATTAGCTTATCATAACAACATGGATCTTGATATAATTGAGCACAAAAAATGAAGACACAAAGTAGATGGTGGCTAGCGGAGGAAACATGGTAAACAATTAGTCATCTGAATATGCTAAAAAATACTTCATTTCTGGTGTTGCAATATGAACTAAATGTCTATACCTAGTCCTAAACAAGGTATTACCTGGAAAAAAAAACATAGAAAATGAGTTGTTGCAAATGGGGATTATCATTTCCCCCATTAATATTCAATAGTCCTGACTAAACCAATGTATTTCTAGTTTTTTAACAACCACCTAATGGGTGTTCAATACATTCCTCTTCTCGCTTTCTTTATTTTTGTTTCATAGCTCAATCCTATTCCTAATCAGTGAGCTTTTCTGTCAATGCATCTAGCCTACTCTTGAAGTGTTGTATTTTCATATTGAATAATATATACAAATCATGAGGTGTCAAGAGGTTAACCCATGACCACCTGAGGAAAAATACTTGGAGCTTTTTTTTCATGTTGACCCTCTTCAAAAATATGCTTTTACTTGTCTTTTCTTTGCTATATTCTACAAGCGCTTGTTGTGGTTGAGTCTCCCAATGTTGCAACTACTCCATTAAGTTTATGATTTGCTGATGTCACTCCCAAATTGTAGTGTTTTCTATTGCACAAGTTGTTTGAGGTCTTTGTATTGTTGATACTCCTTGGCATCCTCTAAGTCTCAATATTTCATCCATTCATCTTCCTGTTTTGATTCAACAATTTGTATTTTGACTTTCAATTTCTGTTGTTACAAACAAATAGTTTGTTTGTTTGGAAATTAGCAGTGCAAGCACACATTTTGTATTGAAATCCTTTTCATCTCTACTTTCAATTGTTGAATTAGGATTTTTCTATGACTAACGATGTCTCAAGGGCACTTCATGACGAAGACCCTTCTAGTTGCTTCTTCATTTGCCCAATTTCCTTACCTCAATTTTTGACTGCTTCTTATGTTTGTTCCTGTTATTCAATTCTTAGCTACAAAAATGATTGAATAGTTCAATTTCACTTCCCTTTTGTTGCATCTTGTCTCTTACAGTGGTTCAAAAAAAGTAGGTGTACTATCCAATTGATCTTCCACATCCTCAGTTGCATCGTTTTGTTTAAAAAATTTCTTCTCTAGATTAGATTTCGTAGTTTCAAATTTTATTGCTTCATTGTGCAATAAATTATATGGTCCTCCAATTTCTTAACTATTTCTTCTCTTGCCCAAACTGCGCCCCTCAATTTATTCATTTTCTCATATTTTTCTTATGTAACTTGGGCCAATTGCTCTTCAAGAACTTTTATTTATTCTATTGGAGTTGTTGATACATTTTTTATAGACTACTCTCTTTTTTGCAATCCCCAGTTTATTAGAGGATGGAAATTAACAACTAGCCACCAAGGTTCCTAGGTATGCAACCCAACAATCAACACATAATGTTTTAAAGAGGTCCCACCCTTAGTCAGCCTCAGAAAGTTATGGACAGGCAGAGGATACAACAATGTGAGCTCTAAGGTGATCATGTCATGTAGACCATTTGAAGTCTAGGATTTCAAATGCGGGGGATCAACCCACAAAACACTTTGCAAGGCTTGTTTCACGAGAAATACATAAATGTAAGTTAATAGGCCAGGGATGGTGTTTATTTCTCTTTAGTTGTAGCTACTCTGTGTCATTCATGTTTGAGTCCTTACATGTTTCAACTGCAAAATGTTTCTTACTTAATAATGATTATGGCTTATATTGAACAAATTCTTAACACGCCTAAATTTATTTACGATAGGAATAAACTATGTTTCCTTTGTTAAATCTTACTGCAACAATAACTCACATGGAAAACCGTCGCTGATGATGCATCTATTGATATATGTAGAAAATAAAATTTCTTTGGCCTAAAATAGTCGAATTTACAACGTCTAATCTGGTTTTGAGGTCTTCTGTTGATATTGTGATCATAGGTGGTCGCTTGTTTCATTATTTGAGATTTTAAATGGAAATAAATGAGTGATATACACAATTCTAGAACAACAATTTGTGATGAATATTCTTTATAAACAGGAAAAAAGAGAACAAATTCAAATTCATAATTTTACTTTCATGACAAGTCAAGATAGGTCAAAATGTATTCCTATTGCTACCACCAAATTATGGTCTTTTTAAGAGCTTCCCATTGTTTTCTTTATTAATCTGCCTCCCAACAAGATTGATATTTGACTACAGATCTATACCATCACAAATTTATCCTAACCTTGGATTTGTTCTGTGCCAAGTGCTATCAAATTCCTCAAGTTGCTACACTACCAAGCCCTCTGTCATTAACTGTCAGCTCAAATCCCTATCACAGTGAACTTTTGGTCCTGCAAATGAAGACCATGGGCCCATAGTTGCTGCATCTTGAGTATTAGGTAAATGGAAGTTTGTTTTTGACTCTGGAGAATGACTACCAGTGGGATTTTTTTGAAATTTTTGCAAGACCATAAATTTTATTGACCCACCATAAATAATTTGTATAATTATTCAATCACCATTAACATCATTACTAAAACTTCACAACAGTGAAGACTCTGCAAGGTACAATTGCGTGTTGAGAAAATTGGTTGTAACAGAAGGAGCTTCACTTTTCGTTAGATAAATCTTAGTTCATCACTCCACCCAATCCTCACATTCTTATTTGCATTGATTATTTTATGGAACTAAGCTTTCAAAATTTTATTTATTTCCCTTCATTTCTAATGAATACAATGCATATCTAAATGAAATTATAGATCTCATTAATTTAGGTTGTGGTACTATCAGTCATGTGTTTATGTCTATCATTGTTTTATTTATTTAGTTTTTTAAGCAATACATACAAGGGAACACAAACCACAATGAATTGATGGTCTCCTCCCCTGATCCCTCATATGCAATGTGTCTCTTGGTGCAATAACACAACCTTAATAGAAAGTAAATCATAGGAAAATAGAAATTCCAATAATTCTCAATAAGAGCCATAATATTTTGTCAACTTTTCTGGTTTCCCTTTTATGGAAACATTTCACCATTTAAAAAACCCTCTAAATGTTTCCTAAACCATTATGTATGTAGGAGTGTTACTAGTCTCTACTTAGGGAAGAGATTAGCAAGGCAGAAAAATTAAAAGGTTGAAGAGGCTTGAGAAAAAATTCACACGTCTTCTGGACAAAATGATGTTGTTTCTAGTTATTATAGGCAGGTTGGTGAGTCATACTTGCATTGACTGAAACTCATTTGAACTGAATCAAATTTTGTCAATGCAAGTTTGAATTGACTCTGAGTGATTTTTACTTGTTTGGCTTGCGACTTGTATTTAACTTGAAAGTCTCGCAACAATATGGACTTGGGAAATTATTCCAGGAAATAGTTAGTAAAACAGTAAATTATTCTAGAAAGGAACTTCAAATCATGATGGTGGTTCATATTTTCCTAAGAAAATCGGAATTGAGAATAAGGGAAAAAAATTTGACCAACATTCTTAAAAATTGAGTGGTAAAAATATTATTCTGCCCTCTCGACTATCATTGAAAATCATCACATTCTAGTTCAAAATTTCTCTATTCATCATCTAGTGAAAAGGTTTGAGTAGATTCTAGATTGAGAGAGATGTTGCATGATGAGGAAAAATATTCTAGATACATTGTAGGAAACTTAAGAAGACAAGTTTTATAAGATTGGTGAATAGTTTGAATAATAGCTGGAGGTAGAATCCAACTTTTGGAAAATTAATTCAGGGCTTAAGATCTTTGAAAATTAGATTTTAAAATCCTTACCAAACATCAAGTGCATCATTAAGAACTTCACTCCTTCCCTATTGACCTAAAATGACTTCTAGGAAAACACATTCACTAGAGGGACAAGGATTATAAGTAATTTGGGGGAGAAGGGGGGTTGGGGAGGAAATTGACTTTCCAATTTACAATATTCTCTTACAAAATTTGAAATTAAAAATTTGTTTTCAGTAAACTAGATATGTTTTTAACTTTTTTTGTATACCGTTTTCAATTATTAAATGCTTATTTAAAAAATTGAATTGGCTTAAGAATCAAGATGGATGTTTTGAAGTTGCACTGTTTGAAATTTCTCATCCTTAATCAAATTCTCAAATCTATTTTTCAATACATTTGACATAGGTTTTCTATATACTTTTTTCATTGATCAAATTTATATTCCAAAATTTGTGTTACCTTTGGTACAAATATTTGGAATTTTCCCTTGATAGCTCAAGCTGCATTGCTAGACCTTACCATTTCACTCACTCATTCTTTTTTATCATGCTATTATTATTTATATCATGTAGCAAACTATTGAGTTTTTTGTATTATACCATGCTCTCTTATAGATGTGTTGCAACATTGCTACCATTAGTTTCTTTCTCTCTATATGTTATTTTTCAACATTTTTTTCAGAGATGCACTTGCTCTCCCACATTGTAGTCATATTTTTTGTACTCTTATTCATATCGATTGACCTACTTCTATGATCATTAGTTGGATATTAATAACATTACTTACTTGGAATTATTCATTCTTTAACATACTTTAGTATTTCATTAAATATTTGCGATGATACAAAAATTTCTAAACTCCCAAGCTCTCTAGTTTTGTAATGTCAATTGATGCAAACGCAGGCTAGGTGAAGGCATAGAAACACATAAATAAGATTCCTAGCATCCTGCATCTTGTAGTTTCTAATTATTTCTTGCTTTTGTCTCCAACAACACCTCTAAATGAAGAAGGTTTAGGAAGTAACAGTCTTATGACACACTTCAATGTTAGTACATGTTACTAGAAGCATAACTTTCTTATTAGGAAAATTATTTTACCTCATCATGATCACGTGTTAAGTTTTGAAGGTCTTAAACTAGTGAAACAATTACCTGTTAGAAGGCGGATAATTCTGCCAATTCTCGTCTTAAAAGAGATTTGCATCATATCTTGATTTTGTCTCCAACAACACCTTTAAGACAGGTAATAGTCTTACAACACCCTTAACTTAAATTCCAATATATGTGATTGGAAGTTGTCTTTCTTGGTCAAGAAAAATATCTCTGAACTCAGGAAATGGTGAGTTTTGTTGGGGTCTCAAAGGTGAACAAATGTCTTTTTAGAATGGGGATGATTCTTTAAATGCTATTGTTAAAAGGGGTTTGAACTTTTTTCAGATCCAAACATATTTTTATGTTCTTCGTACCGAATTCCTGGAAATTCAATATTGCAGATTGGAAACTTCTTTTAATCTCTCCAATAGTCTTGAAATTTATTTTTCCAAGATAAAGGTTCCACTGATCTATATTTGGTTTCTTAATAATTACATTCTCTAGGCCTGGAGGTCTGATGTGCTGACTATTTAAAATTCTTTGGTTACGTTAAATTTACTTCCACACCTAAGCCTATTGTCATATTCTTAGGCTAAGTTTTCACTAGAAGCCCTCCCATTATATCACCTCAAAGGGGGGAATCAACAATTCAATGGGAGAGGACATCTACTGGTAATTCACGTAGATCAAGTGGGTTTCATTCCAACACCCTCTCATGTCTACTATGGAATTTTATGTTAAGCAGTTTTTGCAGATTGTTGACAGTTTCATTCTTTGTCTAGACTACCCACAACAATATTGGTCATATGGTCATAGGGTTCCCCTTGGCCATTTGTGAGTACACTCTCACAGTGATGAGTTGAGACAGATCACCAAATTCAATGAGAGGACAAGATTTGTTAGCTTTTATCCCTCCAAGAAGTGAATATGAGGGAGAAATTTACTTTCAGGAGTTTTGATTATTATGAAATTTGGGAGAATATGTAGCTCTTGTGGGGAGCTACTAGAGGGTCCCTTCTACTTTCTTTCATTACCCAAACTAGATATGACCTACCTTGTATATTTGGGAGGCGCTTAGTTTTGGATGATGAGCCTTGCTGTCTATGTCCAATAGGTTGATTGCCACCTTCTTTCAACCTCTATTATCCATTGGGGGTGTCAAGCACCCCATTGATACTAGTTCCACATGCACAATCTATAGTAAATCAGTGAGACAATTCACGTTGACATGTTTTTTTTTGCTATGCCACCTTGACTGTCCCCCACACTCAATACAGATAAGACAAGAGAATATAATTTATAAATTATCATAACTAACCAATTAATAGGTTAACAAGAGTAAAAATTACAACTAGTGTTAAATAGTGGGTGTTTAGAACACTCCTATAGCTAAAATGTTAACAAACCACTAGAGCTAGTAAAAAACTATGAGGTGCAAGTCCCTATATCCATTTCAACATCATTAGTGGAAATAAAAGTAGAGGAATAGGAGGGATAATAGGCCTCCTTGTCTTCATCAATCATTGTGAAGGGATTGATTAAAAGCTTAATGATACCATTTGGAGAGTACCTGCGGTTGAGGGGGCCTGACTGTATAATCTTGGGAGGAGTTGTGGAGAAAAAACAGAAGGGAGAAGAGCGAGAAGACTTGTATCTCCTAACATTAGGTTGAGGTGAAGAAACTCATGATGGTGATTTTTTGCTTGAGATGAATCAGGTGGTCATATGATGTAGTGAGCAGAAATGTTTTGAGGTTTTGTAGAAGTCACATGTCTGCTAGCCATGTGAGAGGAAATTTGTTCATTTTGTCTCATAGATATACCACCATCCAACTCATGGGTGGGGTGTGTGTAGTATATCTACCAATATAGATAGTCTAAAAGGAAGAACTAATGAAGGAGAGGTATTTGACTTTGAAATTTACATAATCTCTTACAAAATATGAAATTAAAAATCTGTTTTTAGTAAACTAGATAGTTTTTAACTTTTTCGTATACCTTTTTTAATGATTAAATGATTATTTAAAAATTTGACCTGGCTTAAGATGGATGTTTTGAAGTTGCACTTTTTGACATTTCTCATCCTTAATAAAGCTCTCAAATATGTTTTTCAATACATTTAACATAGGTTTTCTATATACCTTTTTCAGTGATCAAACGTATATTCCAAAATTTGTGCTACCTTTAGTATATATATTTTGAAGTTTCCCTTGACATCTCTAGCTCCATTTCTAGACCTTACCATCTCACTCACTCATTATTTTCTAGAAGGCCATTATTATTCTATATCTTGCCATAGACTATTGAGTATTTTGTATTATACCATGGTCTCTTATATATGTGTTGCAACAACACTACCACTAGTTTCTTTCTCTCTATATGTTATTTTTTAGCATTTTTTTGGAGATGCACTTGCACTCCCACATTGTAGTCATATTGACTCTACTCTTCTTTAGTCCCATTGACTTCTCTGGTCATCAACTGGACATTAATAAATTTATCTACTTACTTACTTGGAATTATTCATTCTTAAACATACTTCAACATTTCATGAAATATGTGCAATGATACAAAAATTTCTAAACTCCCAAGCTTTCTAGTTTTGTAATGTCAATTGATGCAAATGCAGGCTAGTTAAAGGCACAAAAACACATAGTTAAGATTTCTAGCATCCACTATCTTGTAGTTTCTAAGTAGTTCTTGTTTTTTTCTCCAACAACACCTATAAATGAATAAGGTTGAGGCAGTAACCATCTTATGACACACTTCAATGTCAATCCATGTTACTTGAAGCATAACTTTCTTATTAGGAAAAGTATTTTACCTCATCATGATCACACGTTAAATTTTGAAGGTCTCAAATTGGTGAAATAATCACCTGTTAGAAGGGGGATTATTCTGCCAAATCTTGTCTTCAAAGGGATCTTCATCATATCTTGATTTTGTCTCCAACAACACCTTTAAGACAAGTAACAGTCTTACAACACCCTTAACTTAAATGACAATGTATGTGACTTGAATTCATCTTTCTTGGTCAAGAAAAAGATCTTCAAACTCAAAAAATGGTTAGTTTTGTTGGGTTCTCAAAGGTGAAAAAATGTCCTGTTATATGGGGGATGATTATTTAAATGTTATTGTTAAAAGGGATTTGAAATTTTTTCAGATCTAGGCATATTTTCGGTTCCTCCTAGTGAAGTACTCAAAATTCAATATTGCGGGTTGGAAATTGCTTCTAACCTGTCCAATACTCTTGAAATTTATTTTTCCATGATAAAGGTTTCACTGATCTATCCTGGGTTTCTTAATAATTACATTCTTTAGGCGCCACATGTTGACTGCTTAAAATTCTTTGGTTACGTTAAAGTTACTTCCACACCTCAACCTATTATCATGTTACTAGGCCAATTTTTCATTGGAATCCCTCCTAATATTTCACCTCAAAGGGGGAAATTGACAAGCTAATGTGAGAGGACATATATTGGTAGTTCATGCAAATCAAGTGGGCTTCATCTCGACAACCTCGCAGGTCTAATATGGCATTTTATGTTAAGCAATTATTGTTGACAATTTCATTCTTTGTCTAGACTACCCACAACAAAATTGGTCATATGGCCATAGGATTCCCCTTAGCCATTTGTGAGTACATTACTCAGTCTCACAGTGAAGAGTTGAGACAAATCACAAAATTCAATGAGAGAAAAAGTTTTGTCAGCTTTTCTCCCTCCAAGAGGTGAATATGAGGGAGAACTTTACTTTCAGGTGTCCTGATTATTATGAAAATTGGGAGAATTTGTAGCTCTTATGGGGAGCTACTAGAGGGTCCCTTCCTACTTTCTTTCATTACCCAAACTAGAGATACCCAATGTTGTATATTTGGGAGGCGATTAGTTTTAGATGATGAGCCTTGCAGTCTGATGTCCAATAGGTTTCTTTCAACCTCTATTAGCTGTTGGGGGTGTCAAGCACCCCATTGATACTGGTTCCACATGCACAATCTGTAGTAAATTAGTGAGACAATGCCCGTTGACATGTTTTTTCCACTATCACCTTAATTTGTCCTCACACCCAATATAGATAAGACAAGAGAAGATAATTTATAAACCTTCATAACTAACCAATTAATAGGTCAACAAGAGAAAATATTACAACTTTTGTTAAATAGTGGGTGTCTAGAACACTCCTATAGACAAAATGTTAACAAACCACCAAATCTAGTCAAACACTATGAGGTGCAAAGCCCTAGCTCCATTTTGACATCATTAGTGGAAATAAAAGTAGAGGAAGAGGAGTGAAAAGAGGCCTCCTTGTCTTCATCAATCATTGTGAAGGGCTTGATGTAAAGCTTAATGATTCCATTTGGATAGTACTTGTGGTTGAGGGGTCCTGGTTATACAATCATGGGAGGAGTTGTGGAGCAAGAAGAGAAGGGAGAAGAGTGAGAAGAATTTTCTCTCCTAACATTAGGTTGAGGTGAAGAAACTCATGATGGTGATCTGTTGCTTGAGATGACTCAGGTGGTCATACAATGTAGTGAACAAAAATGGTTTGAGGTTTTGTAGAAGTCACATGTCTTCTAGCCATGTAAGAGGAATTTTTTTCATGTTTTCTCATAGATATACCACCATCCAACTCATGGGTGGGGGGTGTGTAGCATATCAACCAATAGAGATAGTCTGAAATAAAGAAGTAATGAACCTAATCAAACTTGTCCTAGAAGTGCCCCACAGAGTCTCTCACCAATGGATCAATGACTCTCACATATGTGGGTAGGCATTTTTTTAACGTAGTGGAGAAAAGTCAAGGAACAAGTAGAGTCTTTGAACAAGCAGTGAAACATTCACCAGATATCATAGTATGGGGGACATATGAAGATAGTGTTCCTTGGCTAATTATATTGAACCTTGGGATGTGCCTAGAGAAAACCAACAACTAGCTGAGTGAGGTCTCAACATAGATATTGTGGACAAATTGACATCACTAGGTTTCTCTCCTCCTCTGAGATTAGTTGGCCTTGGATGCTAGGACAACATCAAGGAATTCCCAACTCCTTCCTCAAAGGATAGTAGAATTGGGTCCTTTTAGTTTTGTTTACTCTTAAGAGGAAATTTGTGGGCTCATCATCAACACAGTCATGGTGGTTAAAAAAGATGACATCTCTTATTCTGGCATTGGATCTAATAAGGGTGTCATCCTTTCCCGATATTCTTAGTCCTGACCACTCTCTAGGGACATTATCTGGCCCAAAATTGGCAAGTTCATGGTTGTCAATAGGGATGGTGGTTCCCCTTTTGACATGGGTATTTCTCTCCCCTGTCATTTTACTTATGACACAGTGGCTTTCTCTTGTTGCAGCAGGTTTACTTTTGTAATACCACTGACCACATTATCTAGGGTTTTACTCTTCTGTTTCACCTGTCCTTTTTCATTGTTTACCATCCTCTAATCTAGGTTTTAGATTTTGGTTTGTTGTTTTTGTAGGTGCTCCAGGTATTCCATTTTTTTGTTCATTGTTATTCTTCATTTCAATTGACTTATTTATCTCATTTGTGGACATTAATATAATTTTATTTTGTTTTGTTTCTTGTCAGATCTTGCAATAGTTCCTTTGCATTGTGCAACCTTTTTCTATTTAATGATTAACAACTTGAAGCTGACAAACCTTAGAATATTTGCAACCCCTATAAGAGAATGATTTGTCTCCCATCCAATTGGAAGAGTTCTCTAGTTTTTCCAAGAAACTCTACCTCCATGATTTCTTCCTATTGCATCATTTTAACAGGTTTCAACTTTTATCCTTGACAAGTTCTCTGATATTACATTGAGTACAAATAAATCTATATAGGTTTGACTCATGGGAGACCCATGAGTCCCCATGGGTCTTCCCAAGTCTCAGCTGAGCCGAGTTACTTGGATCATACTCAGCTTGAGACTTGGCTGAACTTGTTAAAATTTGGCTCACTTTTCAAGACTTGAGAGTCTAGAGGCTAGAACTCAGTGTGCAAATGAAGATCCTCTGTGGAAGTATGAAGGGTTAAACACATTTTGGAGGGTCAATCACGCTTTGTAGATAAATATCAAGTGTCAAATGTTGTATTATCATATAATATGAGATGATCTTATGAATTTGTGCACAATCTGTTGTTTTATAACTTTATATGGATTTGGAATGTCATTAGCCTTAAATATTATAACTCATTTTTGGATAAAATATTTAAGGCTGATGATGTCTTGCATTTTAAAACTCATTTATCCCTGGAATTTATGGCTAGCAAGAAAGTGGGTATGAGTGATTCGTTTTACCCATACATTGTTTTTACCTATATGGATCTGAAGAGATTTCTTTTCCATTTTTCTTGTGCACTATATTCAAAAGATCAAAGGGCTTTGGTGGTGGGGTGTTTTCACTTGCAGTTATAGTCATGCGTGATCTTATACACAAAGATCCAACTTGATATTGTGTTCTAGATGTTGCTAGTCTACCTAATGATTTTTTGGATATCATCATGGTTGGTGTCCTCCCTTATGCAGATGCAGTAGCTTACCACAATGCTTGGATGCTTTGTGCCTTAATAAACTTGGTCTTCAATCTATTAATGATCGTGGTGCTCTAAGATGTTTTGTGAATTTTTTTACATCAAAAACCTACTTACTGGCTTTGGTAGGTGACACTCATGGGTCCTTATCATCTGCCTTGGATGAGATTATGTGGCATTCTTCTTGTTTGAGGGGTCCTAGGGTGGATGTATTGATTGAAATATTAAATACTATTGCAAAACTTGGATCTGGTGATGAAGTTTCTTTCCTGCTACAAGAATCTACCAGCTCTTCTGTGCATGTTCCCATGGAAACTGATTTAGAACAAAAAATAGTTAGGTCAGTGGATGGAGATGAATCATCTAGGGAAACACTTGAGCTAGGGGGTTGATACTTTTGCTAAAATAATTTCTTCAAACATATAACCCTTTTTCGATATTGTATAAGCAATGCTACACGTCTCTTAGAAAATAATTTGCATAACACAGATACATATGGGGGCTTTTGCTGAGAAAAAGGGTATAGAGGTCGTGTTGCAACTATTTGATTTACCCATCTTACCATTATCATTTGTAAGTGGCCAACATATTGTTGTTTCATTTAAGAAATTTTCATTGTAGCATTCATCTCCTCTCACAAGGGTTGTTTGTATTACTTTGAGAGAACACATGAAACTTGGAATTGAATTCATGGATTTTCTGGTTGGAACAAAGTTGACAGATATTGAGGTAGCACAACACATGATAATTTTGAGATGCCTTTCAAGTATAGATGGCATTTATCCTTGTCAACACATCTATTGAAAAACACAACAAGTAAGCAATCAACTCTTAGACTAACATAATCTCCAAACTGAATTCTCATATTTCCCATTTCATTTCAGAATTCTTAATAGTTTTCATTTGGGTTGAAATTCATATTAGGTGACCTCTGCAATTGTTGGAAATGGTTTATACACACAAGGGACACCAGAGGTGAAACAAATTACTCTAGAAAGAATTCAAAGTCTACCTAGTATGAAAATAGTCTATGCGGTTCTTGGAGCTCAATACCAGGGTTATGTAAGTGCAGTAGTCCAGAATCTTAACCAGAAAAGAAAATATGTTGTATTTGAGATAGTTGGGTACCTTCTAGAGGATATAAGAGACCAAAATACTTACAAAATTTTATGCAAAGATCTCTTTGATGCCAATATATTCATAATATCTCTGATATTTGTCGAGGAACTTGCTCAAAAGGTAAAGGTTGTAGTGGACATAGAAAGAGAAAGACTGGATGATCTCTTGGTTTTCCCTTCAATGCCAGAGGTAATGAGACTAAATAAACTGGGTTCTTTCAGTATGTCTCATTTGAGCCAATCCAAAAGGCCTTTCTTTCAAATGTTTAAAAGAACTAAGAAGTCATCAGGCTTTGAGGAAAGGTTGCTTAAGATCATTAGGGCCCTACCCAAAGTCCTCAAGTATCAGCCAAGCAACAAGGATCAGGATGCTAGAGCCTATATCATGATTTTTCCGTTTTGGTTAGGTGGATCTGTAGAGAAACTTGAAAACTTCTTTAAGATGATTACTGGGTTGTATGTATCTGCTCTCAATAAAACATAATTGGAGTTTCTTGATCTAGTCGTCTATTTGGACACAGGAATATGGAACCCTCTGGATCCTTTCATGTATGATGATGTTAAATAGTATTTGAATTGGTTGACTCTAGAAAGGATGCAAATGAGAAACGCAAAAACCCAAATGCACCAACCAGTGGAAACACCTTGTAAAGAAGCCACATTATTATTGGTAACGATAGTCATTATGTCGTTGTTGTGATGGAATTGGAAGCTAGAGGTGCAAAGTTGGTGCCAATATTTGTAGGTGGATTAGATTTTTCCACCCTTGTGGAGAATTTATTGTATGATCCAATAACAAAGAAATATATTGTAGATGTTTTGGTTTCCTTGTCTGCTTTTACACTTGTGGGTGGACCTGGTAGACATGATCATCCTCGTGATATACAAGCTTTATCCAAGCTTGATGTTACCTACATTGTGGGCTTGCCACTAGTGTTCCAAACTACAAAGGAGTGGCTTATCAACACTTTGAGATTGCATCCAATTCAGGTTGCATGAAAAGTTTCTCTTCTTGAGCTTGATGGTGATTTGGATCTGATTGTTTTCTTAGGTTGTGATGCAAGAATGGGTAGGTTTCATTGTTTTTTTTAACACTCTTTCAGCAAGTTCATCAATTAGATAATTTGTTAACAATATAATCTGTATAAAATTGTTAACCTTGTTGTGAAAGTCAAATTATCATTACATATATGTTAGAATAAAAAAATAGGGGTTAGGTACCACACACATATGTAGGATCAAAGTTTCCCTTGAGCCATTGCAGGGTTTTTTTGAAGTGGCCATAAACATTTGTTTCTAACTTCTTTATATTGATGTGTAGGCAAGTCCTATGCACTTGATAAGTGTTTTTAACAACTTTGTACAAGGGATATCAAGTGGGCTCAACTAAATAAAATAACAAAGGTGATCACGTCAAAATGCCATTTCAATTTGTTTTGCATGTTACAACCTAATTGAGATAATTGAAGTTGGGTATAACGAAAGTCTTGAATAATGCAATATATTATTACTTGCATGTCTACAGGAGGAAAAGAAAATAACCATATCTGTATTTAGCTTCCCACCTGACAAAGGCAATGTTGGCACTGCAACCTACCTCAATGTATTCTCTTCAATTTTCAGTGTATTATAGGAACTAAAGACAAATGGATATAATGTAGAAGGTTTTCCAGATACTTCTGAAGCACTAATTGAAGACACAATTCATGCCAAAGAAGTTAAGTTCAACATCCCAAATCTTAATATTGCTTACAAAATGAATGTGAGAGAGTACCAACAGTTAATACCTTATGCTAAGGCTTTAGAAGAAAACTAGGGCAAGCCTCTAGGGAACCTTAATTCCGATGTGGAGAACCTACTTGTATATGGAAAATAGTTTGGCAATGTTTTCATTGGAGTGCAACCAAATTTCAGATATGAAGGCAATCAAATGAGGCTTATTTTCACAAAGTCAGCAAGTCCACACCATGGATTTGTTGATTGTTACTAATTTTTGGATAAAATATTTAAGGATGATGATGTCTTGCATTTTGAAACTCATGTATCCCTAGAATTTGTGCCTAGAGAGCAAGTGGGTTTGAGTGATGTTTGTTACCCAACCAATTTTGTTACCTATATGGGTATGAAGAGAGTTCTTTGCCATTTTTATTGTGCACTATATTCAAAATATCAAATGACTTTGGTGGTGGGGTCTTTTCAATTGTAATTGTATTCATGAGTGATCTTATTCACAAAGATCCAACTTGATATTTTGTTTTAGATGTTGTTGGTCTACCTAATGCTTTTTTGGATGCCATCATGGTTAGTTTCCTCCCTTTTGCAGATGTAGTAGCTTGTATACCACAATGCTTGGATGCTTTGTGCCTTAATAAACTTGGTCTTCAAGCTATTAATGATCGTGGTGCTCTAAGATGTTTTGTGAAATGTTTTACATCAAAAACCTACTTACTGGATTTTGGCAGGTGACACTCCTAGGTCCTTATCATCTTCCTTGGATGAGCTTATGTGACATTCTGCTTCTTTGAGGGGTCCTAGGGTGGATGTATTGATTGAAATCTTAAATACTATTGAAAAACTTGGATCTGGTGATGAATTTTCTTCCCTGCTACAAGAATCTTCCAGCTCTTCTATGCTTGTTCCCATGGAGACTAATTTAGAACATAAAATAGTTAGTTCAGTGGATGGAGATGAATCATCAAGGGAAACATCTGAGTTGGGGGGTTGATACTTCCACTGAAAATTTGTCTTCAAACATAGAATCCTTTTTCCATATTGTATAAGAAATGTTACACGTCTCTTGGAGAATAATTTTCATAACACAAATACATATGGGGGGTTTTGTTGAGAAAAAAGGTATAGAGGTCATGCTACAACTGTTTGGTTTACCCCTCTTACGATTATCATTTGTAAGTGGCCAACATATTGTTGTTTCATTTCAGATATTTTCATTGTAGCAGTCATCTCCTATCACAAGGGTTTCTTTTTCTACTTTGAGAGAACACATGAAAAGTAGAATCAAATTCATAGGTTTGTTGGTTGGAACAAAGCTAGCAGATATTGAGGTAGCACAACACATGAGAATTTTTAGATTCCTTTCAAGTCTAGATGGTGTTTATCCTTTTCAACACATCTTACTGATGCCATGCAAGCATTACAACTATATGGAAGAATGAACCAATTGTCAATGCCTAGTTCTGAGCCCAAAGATCAACTAATCTTCTAGAATAATTTTCCACTCTTAATTATGATGGGGATGTTGATATTAAGTTTCCTACTATGGATCAAAGGTTGGGTGAAAAACTGCCAGAGACTGCTTCAAATTCTTACTTGTCAATAGTTGGATTTGAACAATGCATTCCTTTGAGTACTTCTAAAACATGGTGGGGTGAGACGGGTTCGAATAGATATTGTAATAAAGTTGAGGCATATATTTATGCCTTTGGAAAAGTAGGTAATTTAGCAAATGACTTGTCTCATGATCCATTTCCCTGATGGTTAACAGTGATATGGGTGTGTCTCAATGTGACGTGAACATTATTTCAGCAAGAGCTTGATTGATCATGATATTATGCCCGAATATTTTCCAATTTCTCGTATCCTGTCAAGTTCTGACTTTGTTTAAGAGTTTTCATGTTCTAATTCTATGGCCTTATTTGCCAGTACCAAACCATGGTATTAGTAAAGGCTTATTTCAAGAGACAATAAATCCCAAAACAGGAACATGTCACCTAAATGAAAACTCTAGTAAGGATTCCCCCATGCATTTAAATACTATGGAAGCTCCTTTCACCCATGTCAACATCCAAGATCATTTAGACATGGGAACTAAATGTGAAATAAAATAAAACTTGTTTGTATTCTGTAGGAAATGGTTATTTTTGCTTGGAATGGATCTGGTTCTCCAATGGATATTTTTCAAAAGGACCTTTTTGAGCAGGCCTTGAGTATATTCATTACAACAGAAATAATTCATCTTATTCAGGCTAAATATATCAAATTGAGCCTAATATAGATGTATAATCTTTTCCATGTAAATCTGAACAAACTTTCTCTTCAAGCATTTGGACACTCCCAAATAGATTGATTCCTCTTAAGAGCCCTCAACATGGTATTGTGTGGAGAACTAGTGTAGGCCAAGTAGTGATGCTTAAAGGCCATAGTTGTCTATAATTTAGGCGTTGTGGGGCATTTTATCCCTAGTGCACTGGAAAAGTGAAAGAAGCAACACAATATCAAATTTATAAATTACAGCTTTGAGAATTCTCTCTTCTAACATTTTGTTGGGCCTGAGAATTATCTTTAAAATACATCCACTTTCACTTCATTCACACATTTTCTCACCTCTATTCCACCACCATGTCACCACATCAGCTTCACTTTCATCATTAAATGGGTTACCATTGTGTTTTCGAAAACATTATTAATTCTTAGTATTTTTAAGTGAATTTGTGGTTAAACTTTAGAAAATAATATCCATATACTTATACCTAACAATTAGAATGAATTTGTTGACATGTGTAAGAACAAAGGAATCTTCCAAGGCATCTTTATGTGGCACTCTATGCTCAAATTCGAATTTGAGGAGATCATGGACCTCATGGAGAAGATCATGGACCTCATGGAGGAGATCATGGAGGATAGGGTTAAGTGTCACCATTGGTTGAGAAATATGTGGGTCAAAGGAGGGAATAGTGGATTTACATTTATGAGTTTGTTATCATAGGTTTTGTATAAATAGGAGTGTTATCTCCATTTGTAATCTTCTTCTTTGTAATCTTAATTTTTAAAATTTAGAAACTTAGTCCTTCATTTGTAATTTTAGATTTTAGAATCATTGTAATTTAGAGTTTAGGACCTCTTGGAATGTAGAACTTGGAGCTTGTAATTGCAATTTGCAGTTGATGATAAATAAAGTGGATTGGATTTTCTTCTACATTTGACTTCTTTCTAGGTGTGCTTGTGGAGCTATGGAGGGCCCCCATTGCCTCACTTGCATGCTCGTTTTGTTTTGGTAAACTTTCATTTTATGTTTGTTTTTGAATTTAATTAGATTAAATTATTGGTTCATATGTTTGAAATATTAATGAATGACCTTTTGTAAGAAAGTATTAATGTTTCTTTCAATGAATCTGAATTTTTATTTAATGTTTGATTTCATTCGTTTAAATAGTTTGTTGATTAAGATGATTAGAAATATTAATGAACAATCTCCTATAAGGGAGCTTTAATATTTTTTACACTTGTCACAATGTCTTTAGATTTTGTTTTGATTAAATGACTAAATAAGTGTTGGAGATCCCAATGAAAGACCTCCTGTAAGGGAGCTTTGGCATTTCGTCACCTAGCTTAGTTTAGTTTGTCTCTAAGTCCATACATATTGGATGTTCCTCAAAGTTTACTTACCTGGATTGATAGTAAATGAAACTCTAATTTGCATCCACATTTTAGAACAAACACATTTCCAATTCACAAACTCGACTTCATAATCCAAAATCAATAACTAAACTATAGCTAATGCTTGAGTTCATTCATCAACATGTAACATGTAACTATTGCATGCAACAAGGCCACCATGTGACTACAACAACAATAATGAGAACTAAGTGTACACATAGATTCCATGATTATAGTCAACTTCAAAAATTGATCATGTCTATGGATCACTGAAACGTGGATTCATGTATATGGAAATACACCATCCACTCTGAGATAATGACATCAAATTTTCAAGAAACATGACATCCTCCATAGATCCTTCATTTCCATCAACAATGTGGCTAACACCATTTTTTATTACATGTGGACATACATGTTCTAACATTTTGATTGTGTCAATAACATAAACTTTCCTTGCACTATCTTATGTATACTAGATTTCCAAATTACCACTTCCTACACCTACATTCAAAATATTCTTGCCTTCATAGTGGTGCATGTTCTCAAATATAGTTATGTAATAAGCATACATCCTCACGTGTCACATTTAGGAAAATATTTGTAAGGAATCCACAATTCCCTCACTACCCATGTCTTTCCTTGTACCAAATAACTAACATTCGTGCACATCCTTTACTAAATAGAAGAGTTCTTGTCTCTTCAACATCTCATAATTACAATGAACAATTGCCTCAAGATGTTGTTTATAAACAAACTTTTCCTCATGAGAAGGTGTCTCATCTCGAGGAGAAATTTTCTCATCAGTAGGCCATTTTGAGGGAATTTATAAAGAGGATGATAGAATAAATTTCAGAGAGGTAGTTAAAGATGACTTCATATTTCCATAATTTTTTAGGTGAGGTGGGTAATGAGGCACTGATGGATCCAATATCAAAGGAATAATTATAGACAATTCTGCACTATTTCCAAAAGGATAAGAACCCTCAACCACTTAGCAGGACAATATAATTATTCCAGGGGTTATATGACTTCTTTCAAATAGACCAACTAAGAATTGTTGACAAATTCAAATACACAAGCAGGATTTGGGAGCTTTCAATTCAACATTTTAGGCTTTAATCCCAAAAATTAGACAAGAATGAAACTTTTGATGATTTCAAACCCATATCACTATGTAATTGCATCTACAAAATCATTGCAAAAATTATTGCATGTAGGGTCAAAAGCCACTAAGTTGATTCCATGTCATTAGAACAATTTGGCATCCTTCTTGGGAAACAAATCCATTACGGAATAGGAGTAGCCAAAAAATGAATTTATAACATCAAACCAAGAAATTACAAGCAATTTTAGTGAGTTTGTCTTTCCAAGGCATATGATAGAGCAAACTGGATTTATTTAGGGCTACTCATCCATATAGGGTTCAATGTGAAATTGGTTAACTAGATAATGAATTTTCTTTCCTCAATATCTTTGTAATTCTAATTAATGGATCAACCTATTCTTCTATCATGCCTACAAGAGACCATGGGTAGGTATGTCTAGTGGCTCCTCTGCTATTTTTGACTGTAGAGTAGGTGGTCTCAACAGAGCTATAACAGAGTCAAAAATAATTATAAGCTTGAAAACTATACAAATAGGAAGAGCCCTAAACCTGACATATTTACTCTTTGTTGATTATGTTTTGTATTTAGGTGATAGGACCAAGACAGATACAATTAAGTTGAAGGACCCTACCCTTGAAGAACTGAAATTCCTACCTTAAAAACTACCAACAACTAAGGAGCTACATGAATCAACACCATCTTTGATTTGAACCTAAATAGTCTTATTATCTCCAAATATTTCCCTAATCACAATGACCAGTAGATGCTCCTCATGGATTATTTCTCTCATTCTATTTATTAGTAAAATCCACAAAATGTATCCCTACATTTGAATCTTGGGAAAAAAACATAAGATTGTTATCATTTAAATTATCCATATCTCTTGGAGCCCAAAAATCCATTTTCTTTGGATAAGATTTATCTATAACCTCAAAAAAAAAACCCTATTATAAGCTGAAGGACCATTATATAAAACATTATCATTGTGTTTCCAAGGCATTGCAGGTGAATTCAACTATGAAGACTTGACCATTAGTCTCTATGTGTGTGTCTTATGCGGGATATTGGCTCTAAGGGTATCACTAGACCAGTTCTCTTCTCTCTCTCTCTTTTTGTATTTGTCACTCTAGTGTTATTGCTCTCCTCTTTCTTCGATTCCTGCTTCTTAGCATCAATACCGAGTTCCTTTTCTGAAAACAAAAGAATATACAATGTAGAGTGTAAGACATGAAAGGCAATGAACACTAGAATATAAAATAAATTAGACTATAAAGAGTTTATATGACATATACCTACACATCAGCAATGTCAAAGCCATTTTTCCCCATACAAGCAAGAAACTCGAACAATTTTTCTTCAATTGGGCAATAGTGGCCACTATAATGTGGCCATATGACCAGTGTAAACAAAGCAAATAAAATGTCACCATAGAAAATAAAACCTTAATAACTTAGTATTAAACCTTCACGGAAAGCTTAGGCACAATCATGTCAACTAAGTTACATGCTAAAAAGATCAAGTTGTAGATAACTTGTGAAACCAAATAATCTGAGGTGTGATGTTTAATATTTGTCATTTTACTCACAACAACATTTCATTTTCTAACGCATGAACTTAGTCAAGTATATAAACAACATGTGCTCAAATAACAACATGAAAGTAATCTTTTTGGATAGTCATGAAAATTGTTTAACACAAAATACCTATACGGATTCCAATCAATATCGTGTAATACTAATTTCATATTCAATCTTTGGTTGTTGTTTAAATGGACATGATACCAAGTATTTTCAATTTCGTAGTTAAAAGACAAATAAAAATCAAAATAAAAGTTCAAAATACAATCAAACAATAAAAGGAGGATATCATGGAATGGACATTGCAATTATAAAAAAATTGTTTACTTATCCACCGATGACTTGTTTGGCATTCCTAAAATTTTTGCTTGCCCAAAATAACCATGAGGTGACATAATCAAAACATTAAAAACCATAGGAATCCATACTAGAAACATTTCCAAAATCAATGGCTTAGGTGCCTGAATGACATCTAACAAGAAATGAATCATATCCAATCGGTGACAACTATAAGATACTGTCAAGGAAGAGGAAGATTATTTTACTAGTGAATTTGATGAATAATTTGATCAGTTTGCCAGGAAATTAAAGATAGGTTTTGGAAAATATAAAAGAAAGCTTCCTTTCAAGTGCTTTGATTGTGGATGAGTTGGACATTTTCTTGCAAAGTGTCCACTCAAAAGAAGTGAAAAAGAGGAGAAGCAAAAGGAAACAAAAGGAAAGGATAAGACTCATAAATTCTGAAAAGGTAAAACCCAAAATATAAGGAGTTATTATTCCAAAGAAGGAAGTGGACCTTCTAAAGACAATAGTGAGAAATATTCATCAGAAGAAGAAGAACACAATGGATGTGTTCTTATGTCTTTTGAGTCTGAATATGGCTCAAATCTTGAGGATGCAAAGATAGATTATGAAGGTGATATTATTACTGCACTTGATGAGATAAGAAAGACTAGAAACAAAAACAAGTTGTTGAAGGAAGAAATATGAAACCTAAAGGAGAATAAACCTCCTTTGGATGATAATTCTTTGAAGACTCAATTAGATGAGATTGAGAAATTTAGGGAGAATTTGCTCCAGCAAATTGTGATTCAGCAAATTAATATGACCGAGTTGGAGAAAGAAAATGAATCTTTGAAGAAGAATATTTGTGGGGCTCAAAATGCATTTACTCATGAAGAAGATATAATTTCTCTAAAGAGAGAATTTGAAGAAGAAAAAATGAAAGAAAGTGTTCTTGCTAATCAACTAGAAGATTGGAAGGAAAATTTCCACAAACTTGAAGAAGAAATTTTTGCATTAAGGGTTGATCTATCAAAATCAGAAACCAAAGCATGTCTAAATAAAAAATTCATCAAGGGTTTTGAAACTTTGCAAGATATTCATAACATTCAAAGATCTCTGAAAGAAAAATTTGGCTTGGGTTTCAAATATCTTCAACAAAATGTCAAGGATCGACCAAGTACTAGTTATGTAGTTGTTTTAAAAGGAATGAAAAATCAAGAAAACGCTTCAAGAACTAACAAGGGTGTGCAATACAATGATGCTACAAACAAATCAATAGAAAATTAGAAAGTAAAGCAAGAGATATCCTCAAATTCCACTCCTCCTTCATGGAAACAAAAAATCAAGTATCATTTTCTATTATATGGTTATTTTTTTGCATGTCACAAATTTGGACACAAGGCCATAAATTGTAGGTTAAAGGTGTTTTGTAAAAGAAATGTTGATAGATCAAGAGTTTCTCAAGGACCACATAGATTGCATGCTAATGGAAATAATTATTTTTCTCCACTAATGAATGAGTTCGAGTGTTTCAGATGCAATAACTTTGGTCCCAAAGTTAGTGAGTGAAAATATAGCTTTCCAAACTCCTTCATGTAGCACACACAAGAGCAACCCAATCAGTATAATTTTGTGGGAAGATGGGAGAAGAAGGCTGAAAATTGTGAGCTTTCTTTGATAGCTCATGATCAATATGAGCAGTGGCTAATTAACAGTGGATGCTACAAACACATGACTGGTAATAAGAGAAAATTCTTGCAGCTAATGGAGTACGAGAAATGTAATGTCACTTTTGGAAATGATGTGGTAGTTACCATCAAAGGCAAGGGAACTGTTAGATTGGACAAGAATACCAAAGCTCAAAATGTGCTCTATGTTGATGAATTGAAACACAATCTCCTAAGTGTGAGTCAGATGTGTGATAATGGGCATGAGGTGATATTCAGATCTAAAGAAATTGAGAATAGATATGGAAAATTAGGAAAGGTGGTGGCAAGGACTATTAGAAGGGACAACACCATGTGTATTTTTCATGACACTAGGCACAATTATTGCACGAGAAAAATAGAAGAATCTTGGCTATGGCATAAAAGATTAGGTCATGTTAATTTTGATAACCTAATCAAAATTAGCAAGATTATATCAATTAGAGGATTATCAAGATTGCCTAAATGATATAGAACAATATGAAAGTCTTGCCAATTTGGGAAACAAATAAGAGTGCAGTTCAAATCTAAGGAGTTATTTACAATTAGACCATTGGAGCTAGTGCATACAGATACATGTGGTCCTACAAGGAAGAAAAGTCTAAGAGGAGAGATAAATTCCATATTATTTGTTGATGACTTCACTAGAGCCACCTGAATTATGCCCATGAAGGAGAAATCTAAAGCTTTCAACAAATTTAAGTATTTTAATGCACTTCTGGAAAATGAAATTGATTTGAGGATCAAGTGTCTTAGATATGGTAGAGGAGGTGAGTACATGCTCAATTAATTTGATTATTTTTATGAGGATCATGGGATCAAGAGGCAATACTCCATAGCTAGAACAACACAATAAAATGGTGTTGTACAGAGGAAAAACATGTTGGTCCAAGATATGGCACGAGCTATGTTAGGTGAGGCTAGTGTGGCAGATACATTTTGAGGAGAAGTAGCTCAAACAATAGTATATTTCACCAATAGAGTTCTTTTGAGGCCTAATAGTGACAAAACTTCATATGAGTTGTGGAAAGGAAGACCAACAAAAGTTGACCACTTCAAAGTTTTTGGGAGCAAGTGCTCCATCAAGAGGACTGAAGACAAGCTTGTAAAATTCAAATCAAGAAGATTATGAGGGCATATTACTTGCACGAGGGCTTCACTCAATGAACCTATAACATATCAATGCATTCGTGGAATACTAAACAATACCCTTAATTTGACTACATATCGCAAAATAACTCTAAAAATCACATTATTTAACACCTTACCAATATGAACACAATACACCTTCCCAATTTAAAAAACCCCTACTTTCACTAGATATAGTAGGTATCCGTTTTCTCATTAAAATTTTGTATACCCTTTACTCCACTATCTATTTGATATTTTCAACATTGAGCACCACCTAGAAGCATCATGACTTATTTCGACCTTTTTCTGGAGAATTATGACCATGATCATCGCCAAATACAAAAAATATCAAATGTGCACGCGAAACCTAGAGAAAAAATCGAGTTTCTTTTTAACCACAAAAACAAACCTGTGAAATTTTTGTTGCAGGTGCACTGTCTACACTGTGAAATCTCGGTTGGAACCTTCCAACCGCACACATAAGTCATCATCCATGTAGTTGGGCAAGGCATGATGTAAAAAAAAATATTTCCCTCAAACTTGCAACAAAGCTTTAGGAGGGTGATAATACTTGTAAAACATCCTTCCAAGCCCAACTTGACATCAAAAAACCACCAAAAAAATTCAACAAGACTCAACACAAGACATCAACTTGACCTCTATCAAGGTTATAGCTCGACTTCAGATAAGGCCTTGTTACATCATGACAACTCTTCTGCAGACCTTCTCTGACTATGACAACATTTTACACTATCATGACATCCTTCAAAACATATACAATAGACTCAAGATGATACATAGTGACTCATGATACATGACTTACAATAGGTGACATCAATGGCAACACAAACATTCCCACAAGGTAACCATAAGGATCCCTTACCTTAAAGGGGGTTTGGGGAGTTTGATCTCTTTGGATAAAAAGGAGAATAGATGATAAGTTCTTGAATCACTCTCTTCTTTTCAAATAATATCCTCCACTTTCGATACCCTCTTCAATCTAGAAAATCTACATTGATTTTAACAAAAGAATGAATTAAGGGTGGATTAGATCTATATGAGCACAAAGAATTTCTTTCCTTAACCAAAGGTGGAAAATATCACATCTCCATTTCCTAAAACAAATCTAATATGGACATATCTAATGAAAAAAACATAGACGAGGCCCTTAGAGCAAGTCAAGCTCTTGAAAATTAGTGTTCATGATTTTAATGTCCCTTTGTATCAAGGGGTTAAGCAAAAAATAGTCCTTATAAGGTTGTTGGAATTACACAAACCTAAGATAATTCTTATTTAGGAGACTATGGGGAGGGTTCAAAGTTTTAGGGAAAAGTAAGTATATTTTTCAAGGATGGAACAAGTTTTTATGGAACTCAGTGGGTAGATAAAGAGGGTTGACAACATTATGGTGAAAGGGATATTTTAGGTAATCTAGCTCTTGAAATTTTTTGGATAAGATATTGGAGAAAATCTCTTTTCTATGGAGATGGGGAACTTTGTTATGTTATCAATATCTATGGGCCCTATGAGAATAGAGTTTTCTATGTGGAGGGAATACTTGCATAGGAACAATTGAAAAAAAATATTAATTCTTATAGGGAATCACATTAAATTATATTAATAAAGGTGAGAATTTGGGCCAGCCACTGGACTGCATCCATTTTCTAATTTCTTTCTTAAAACAAATTAAGTTGTGGTAGTAGATGTAGAACCCCTTAAGTAAGTCCCATGCATTGGAGAGAAAAGGGGTGGAAATAGTATTTGGGTGTAAATAGGTGTTGAATTTGATTACTATCTCGTGTTTCCCTAGATAATGAAGGAGGAAAAATGACCCTCAAATCCATTCAAGTGAATACTAGTTGTCTGTTATAATAATACTTTTTCAATTTGATTAAATTTGTATGGAATCATTATGATGCATCATTAAGAGAATAGGTGGTATTCATTTTGCATCCAATTTAGAAGATCAAATATTGTTTCTTCTTTAACCTATGCTAGCAGAATGAAAAATGATGAAGAACTAGCTATCGTAAGGATTTATATGGAAGAGCTACGAGATGTATAGACGAATAATTAAAAGAAACCTAAAATTAAAAGAGAAATATAAAACAAAACTTCTATCGAAAAAGATCCATTAGGAGACCAACACATTGAGTTGTGTGGCTAATTCAAAGTAATAAGAATACAAATTCCACCCCCCCGCGATTTCACTAACCACATGCAATACATCAATACTATATGGATCAAATGTTAACACCATTATAAAAAATTATCAAGTTAGGAGTAGTTCACTTGGAGGGGACTTACAAGGATGAAGACAAGTAAATATAATAGATATGGTAAAGGTAACATATTTATTTTATAACTTTGAGGAAGAGGAAAACGAGAGAAGCTATTGTAATTAATATCAAATATCAAGGAAGAAATAAAATTATTTTTACATAGCTTTCAAAAGATAAAAACCCTCATTCCTCATTTAGACACTTGGCCCTCTTAATTTTTTCCTTGGTCTCTATGAGCTCCTAAAAAATATTTGTTAAAGGTTATCCATGAATCCCTAAAGAGTAAAGTGTTGAGTGTATTCAATTCCATCTTAAAACCCTAATCCAAAGAAAGATAAAATTGAATTCTTTGGATCTATGTTTTTTATAAAGTACATATATAAAGTCATACCTAACCTTAAGGTTAAAAACTTCTTTTGTTAATACAATTTCCTTAACAACTTGGGTTTCTTTTTGGTGGAAAATCTATTTAGTGTCTATCTAGCTAATTGGATTATGGACTACTTCACCTCAACCTCCGCAATCCTAAATTGGTCTAAACTAGCATTGCTCAATGATAAAAGTTTTGAACAACAAGATGTTTATTATGTCATGCCATAAATTTATTAAAAATATTTAGTATATTATTTCAAAATTTTAATTAAAATAATAAAAAAATCATGAAAATATTCATAATATTTAATTTAAATTAATAATCAAATTATATATATATATATATATATATATATATATATATATATATATATATATATATATATATATTTCTTTTAAAAATAATTATCTATAATATAATTTTCAAATCTTATCTATCTTTATCATTATATATATAAATGTGAATGGAGTTTAAGAATGAATTGTAGACCATGTTAAAAACAAGAGTCACATGGTGGTGATGTCACTATTTTTTTTGTATAGATGTATCTTTTGCCTATAGTTTTAGTTTGTGAACTTGATGAAATCAACAACTTCTTCAATTCTTGCATTTGGTGTAATGTAGACATTTGTGTGTCTAATGACATTTTCTTGAAAATGAAAAGTAGCAATTATTGATTTAATGAAAAACAAGAAACTAAATGTTGGACTAAATTTGAAAGAAAAGCTACCATAACAATCTCAAAATTGTAGACTTAAAGCAAAACTAAGATTAAAAAGAAAATACATTCAAAGATAAATCCCCACTAATTTTGGGAATTATTTCAAAATTATGTCCTTAAGCTAGAAAACAAGGTAGATGGTTCACTTCCATAAGAAACTAGTGTTGTGCCTAGTTCCATCATTCATCAATACTCTATACACATCCCAAGGTATGGATCTGTTGCAGCAAAACATGGATCTACTCACATCTACCCCCATAGGCAAGGCGGAAACAAGTACCAAGCAAAAAGGTAAGAAATCTGACAACCATATCATTCAGTTGGAGCCGGTATCTTTAAATATTTTGATATACCACACCCAAATTTCTTTAAAGGTGGAGAAATTCTAGCAGTGGGCACCATTACTCAAGCATAATGTATCATGTGAACTTTACATTATGAAGTCATTATTAATTATTTTAGTCATAAAGGGTTTTATGTTAAGCTCTAGTTGGTGTATTTGGTCAATAGAGGTTAGGACTCAACTTAGAGGTAGATTAAGAACCATTGTCTTCATGTGTTTGATCATGTCCTCATGTGGTTGGTGAAACTAACTTGATCAGTTAGATGGAGGTAGTTGGATATTCCATTCATTTGTGGATCTATATGGAGAAAAGTATCTATGCATTACCTACTTTACCTCTTAGGCTTAGGGGAAATTATATTTTAATATGTCATAAGTACATGTCATTGACTAAGAAGTATGTCGGAGAGACTTGAGTAGCTCAAAATATATGTGGTTATAATGTAAGCTAAAAGTTGTTTATGGTTATAATGTTGAAATTGCAACAAGAAAATCTAGTTTTGACTTTGACTTGGTCAAATTAGATTAAAATTAGAATTTCTATTTTAGTAGAATACTTGGAGGTAGATGTCTAAGGTGACATAGCTCTTGTCACTTAGTAAATTCAAGTTGGAGACACTTGGGTTTAGTTCTACATGATTTATTGCTAATTTGTAGCAATCTATTTCAATTAATTTTAGTTATTGTCAGTTTAACTAGTTCTCACTATTAGAAGAACTAGTGGAGGTCAAGTTGTGGATGTGTAACTTCAACCACACTCAGTGATCAACCAATTAACTATTCAATCAATCCAAAATAATTTTTTCATGCAGAGAATTCGAGTTACCCAGTTGAGATGGAGAATCCAAAGCAATGTACTATCAGTTGTAGCATATTCCCATGTGTATAGGTGGTGCATGCAATTAGAGTTTGACCTAAGGCTATTGCACAATTTCTTGGTGTAAAATTCCTAAAAAATAGGGGAAATTTCCCAAGGGAACAATGCAAGCAAATAGAAGCTTGGGAAGGCTTGAAATGGGCTAAGTGTTGGGCCAGGTTCAGTTAGTCAGGTAGAGGGATATACTATACACTTGTAGGGTGCATTTAGGATTGATCAAGCATTGTATTTATTCTCTATTCTCTCATTAATGCAATTTAGATTGTAAGTGGTTTTGAGCATTTTCTTTCCACTAGATAAATCTTTTTGCATGTGTGATGTTTCCTTTTGCATGTCTATGATTTGTGTTCTAGATGGTGAATTAACTTCTGTAGATCAATATAGTAGATTCAAGTCTTGAGATTTAGTAAATTTTAGGAGCAGTTTTGAATCTACACATTAATTTCTACATGGTATCAAAGTTGGAATCAATGCAGAGAAGAGATTTGGAAATTGTCATTGCAGGAGATTCAAATTTTAAGATCAGTGTTGCAAGTTTTCTTCAGGAATGAGAAGATGGATTTCAATGGACTCAAGGTAAATTATGCCTTGGAAGGAATCTAAAACTTTGTTGCATGGAAGTACCAGATGGGGGAAATATTGAATGATAAGGGGCTACTAGAATACATCAAGACATATGTAGCAAATCCCCAAGCATACGATGCTTAGAATTTTGCTCAGTGGAAGAAGGATGTGGCCAAAGCGAGGAGAATCATATCAGAGGGAGTTGGGGATCATATTGTCTTGAATCTCCATGGAAAAGAGACTCCATTCATGATGTGGAAAGCACTGATTGAATTGTTCGAGAACAGTAGTGACCATAGGAAGTTGGCACTCAAGGACAAGTTTCGAAGTATCAAGATGAAAAATAACGACACAATTACGCAGTACTTGAGCATGTTTACACTATCGTGATGAACTTGGCTAGGTCAGTGTGACTATCGATGAAGAAGACTTGATAGCTGTATCCATTTTGGTCCTTCCCAAGCGCTGGCATAGCTATCAAGACTCAATAAATGGTAGAAAGAAACTACCTAGTTGGGATTAGTTATGGTTCGATTAAGTGTAGGAAGAAATAAGGTGGAACACCAGAGTCGAGACCTCATCCAAGGGAGAAAATGAGGAGAACTATGCCTTGGATGGAAAGGCAAAGAAAGGGAACGGGAAGAAATACCAATCCAAAGTAGATTCAAGTCAAGGGGGAAAGAAGAAAGACTTGCCCAGAATCAAGTGCTTTCACTGTCATGAATTTGGGCACTATGCAACAAAGTGTCCACACAAGAAAGAAAGGAAGCACATCGCAGGAGGAGCAATGGGTGAAGATTTGGCTTCACACTTTGAACTGGATTTTACACTTATTGTATGCATGGTGAGCACAGTGATGGGTAGTGTGTGGTATGTCGATAGTGGTTCCTCATTCCACATGACAGGGAACAAAGAAATTTTCAGTGACTTGGAGGAGAAGGATCTTTAGATGGACATCGAGATGGGAGATGATGGAAGGTATAGAGTGACTGGTATTGGTACAGTTACTTTTTTGAGGGAGTCTGGCTCCCATCTTAGACTCAAGGATGTGATGTTGGTACCGAGTTTGAAGAAGAATCTAGTTTCCATATTTGTGTTGGAAGACCGTGGCTATAATGTGATATTTAGAAGAGGAAAGGATCTCTTGAGACATATCACCACAATAAAAGTGAAGCAGATCTCGGTTCGAGTGAAGAAACTCTAAAAATTAGAGGTGGAGGACTATGCAACATTGAGCACAAAAACAGAGAAGGTGCAGAGTTGAGATGTTGATGAATTATGATATAGAAGACTTGGGCATTTGCATCATGCCGCTTTGAATATCATGCAACATATTTATATAGGCCTCCCTAAAGGAGCACTAGAGTAGCGAGATACATGCAAAGGGTGTATGTTTGGGAAGTACTCAAAATCCACCTTCAATGATTAGGACAATAGGGCACATGAAGTCCTTGAAAGGATCCACTCTGATGTCTGTGGACCCTTCTCGGAGACCTCCACTGCCAAGCACAGGTATTATGTTATATTCATAGATGATTTCTCATTAAAGTGTTGGATCTACTTCATGTAGAATAAAGACCAGACATTCTCTAAATTTTTTGAGTTGAAAGCACTTGTTGAGAAATAAGTTAGAAAGAAAGTGAAGGCTCTCAGGAGTGATAATGGTGGTGATTACGTGTCAAATGAGTTTAAGAGTTTTTATGCAAAAGAAGGAATTTGATGGGAGTTGAAAACATTCCATAACCCACAATAGAATGGGGTGGCTGAGGGGAAGAACATAAGTATTGTGGGAGAAACAAGGGCAATTTTGCATGACCAAACCCTACCTCTACACTTATGGGTTGAAGCATGCAACATAATAGCCTATTTGCAGAAAAGGAGTCCTCACAAGATTCTTGGCATGAGTACAACAGATGAAGTTTTTTTAGGGAAGAAACCAGATGTATCAAACTTCAGGATCTTTGGATCATTAGTTTATTGTCATTTTTCCAAGGAAGCAAGGAAAAATCTAGAGCCAACAATAGAGTTGGGAATATTTGTGGGGTACACAAACACACCTCACAACTATTGTGTGTACTATCCATCTCTCAAGATGAAAATGGTCAAAAGGGATGTGAAATTTTATGACGAGAAGGCAATGAGGTGTTATCTTGAGAGGGAGCTTCAGTTGCATCATGATCAAGAGCTTTTGGATCCAAAGGAAGAACCTTAGGAAGTTGTGGAGCAGCCACAAGTAGAGGAACAGAGAGTGGAGACATTCAATCAAATAGAGACATCCATAGAAGGAAGGAAGTGAACAAGGGAAGCTGACATATTATTTCAGGATGATAGAGAGAATGTGGGAGCACCCACATCATAGTGCAAGCAGAGGTGGTCACCGAATTGGTACACTGACTACATGGTTTTGATGAGTGAGCTTGTAGAGACTAAGCCATCCTCATTTGAGGAAGTTGTAGAGAAACCAGTATGGGTTTATGCTATGGTAGAGGAATATGATTCCATTGTCAGAAACATTGTTTGGGAAGTGTACTAGTACAAAATGGCTAATTAGTTACTAAGAAAATGAATAAAATTTGCATATAAATGACTATTTTTCGTTCGGTGACTAATAGTAGCTAATTTATAGTATCTTATAATGCTACAAACTTTTAGTCATTTTTAGCTTAGTCATTAATTGGTTGTCTCAATTTTGTTGTCTATTAGTATATTTGGTCATTAATTTAGTTATCAATTTGGTCATTAATTTAGTTATCAATTTGGTCATTGATGTGGTCATTAATTTAGTCATTGATTTGGTCATTAATTGCCACAATTAATAACCAAATATAAAACAAAATATATTACTAAATGATCACCCGAGAAAACCAATTAATGACCAAAGAAATATGACCAAAATGTTGGTCGTGTTATAAGATACTGTAAATTACCTACTAATAGTCATATGTATGTAAAGTTTAGTCATCGTTTGAAGACAATTAATGACCAAAGAAATATGACTAAATTTTGGCCATGTTATAAGATACTGTAAAATAGCTACTAATAGTCGTATATATGCAAAATTTAGTCGTCATTTGTAATCACAAATTTATCATTTGAAGTAGTCATTTATATTTTTTAGTAGTTTCATACTTATTATATAAATGACTACTTTAGTAGTTTATATTCATTTTATTTACTTTCATTAACAATCATTGTAAGCAACTAATTTAGTCATATATTCATTTTATTTGTGTTCATCATTAATAAATATAAATTACTAATTTAGTAGTTTTAGATTGATTTTATGTGTTTACTATTAATCAATATAAATTAATTAGCATGATTTTGCAACTAAATTAAAAAAAATATATATGCCATACAATGTACATGTTCAACTAATATGAAAACGCAAAGTTACATATGTTAATTACAATACTAACTAATATCAAGTTCAACTATAAATAATTTCAACCACATAAATTATATTATATAAAATGTCGAGTATTACATTAATATGAGTTTCCAACTTAATATTGGTTGGAGTACAATTTACAGATGAATATTTTTTCATCACTTCAAAACATTATCATTGTGTTGCCAAGGCATTGCAGGTGAATTCACCAACTCTAAATACTTGACCATCAGTATCTATGTGTGTGTCTTATGCGAGATATTGTCTTTATGAGTACCACTAAATTAGTTCTCTTCTCTCGCTCTTTAATTTGCATTTTGTTGCTCTAGTGCTATTTTTCTCCTCTTTCTTCAATCCCTACTGTTATAGACATTTTTGGGCACTGCAACCCCAATCATAAATGTTAATAAACCAAGGGCTCTTAAGTCCCTAAAAGTGTTGTTCCGACCCCTAAAAGAACAAGGTCAACTGATTACATCTTCTCCCAGAAGTTCTCCATGAAAAACTACTCAGAACTGGTCAAAACTGGACCATTTCACCTGCTCCATAGGAAAATTGCGTTGCATCCCACCTGAATACACACAGTAGGTGCGATGCATGTCAAAAATCCCTTCTATGGGGTGCGATGGGTGAGAATGGACAAATGGCAGGGTCAATCCGCAAGGTGGAGGAGCATGGAATCTTCCAGAAACTTCTCCTGTGACACTTGCCTCTCTGAATTTGACCAAGGATGAGTAAGAGATCATCAATATCCAAGTGGAATCAAGAACTATCAGAGAGAAGACACTAATCAAATCTCAAAAGCTAACTCACCCTCCTTGCAAACATCTATATATGGATCCCTCATCCCAGAGATCCAGAGGCTGGAATTTTGCATCTTGTAAGGAAGTGCTGTTGGTTTCTTGGTGCAATATCATAGTGTTGGGTGATCTAAGCTTTTCATGAGGTGAAGAAGGGCTTCTTTCTGAGAGGATGATGCTGGGTCAGAACAATTGGTTGTAATTCTCTTGGCTCTTTCTTGATCATCAATAAAGCTATTCAAGTTTTCCTCCATACTCTTGTATGATTTATGTTTTATGCATTTGTATGGTCAATTTACATTTGATCCTATATTTTTTATGATAATAGATCTATGTTCTTGGATAGTATTATGCTACTTTGATTCTACAGGTGCCCTGTGAAGCTGGGTAGATAAGTAAGCGAGTAGCAAAAGATCTATCAGAAGGGAGAGGAATCAAACAAGGAACCAAGCGCAAGACAGAGGTTGGTCTCCTTTATTCTTCTCTCATCTATTTCTCATAAATGAAAACAAAAGTGGCTTTAGTTTATTTGTTTCTAAGGTAGCTACCAGCCTTAGTGGGATTAGCAGCTCTGCATAGACACTATTCCCAGTAATAAAATGGTGACTCCACTGGGGAGCGAATAGATTGTTTGTTCATCTACATTTGTTTACTTTGTAAACTTACAGACGGAGCCTGAAGTCAAGCCAGCTAGCCTTCGAACTGCATTTGCCATGCAAGTGCAAAGTAGATCAACACTGCTTAAGTCAATCTCTGGGTTTTGTTTATGAATTAAACAATTGATTTACAAGCTCTCTAATTGCCCTCGTGGTGGCTCTAGTAACCTCTTTAGATCTACCCCTGTGATTGATTTACTGATTACCACTTGCTCGGCCAAAATCCCTAAACTGAACTGCAAACTGTGACCCGGAACCCAATCAAAGTCTCGTCCCTGGTCCAACGCACTGTCTGTTCTGTGAACTTCAAATGCAGCACACTTCCCGAGTGTAGTAGGTGCGTTGCATTTCAGTTTCACTGTGTTACAGGTGTGCTGATCAGAGAAGGCCTTGTTCCTAAATTTTGGTTTCTGTGTTCACTCTTTTTAGATCTATTCAGGAGTTTTGCTGCCTGTAGTCAGTAAATCTCTGTTTGAAACCCCGTTCCTTGTTGTTATTCCGCCTCCATTGTGCAAAGAACTGTATGTATTTTTGAGTCATTTTCAATTCTCCTTTACAAAGAAGTAGCGTAATTGTACTGTCGTTTCTTGATTTGAAAGTGTTGCAAGTGTCATTTTCAGTCATAGAAGAGAATCTGATTGTTCTTGATAGCCGATTACCCTGTTACTCTTGTATTTGATCTGAATTAGTAGTTTTTTCTAGTGTTGAAAGCAAGTTTTCAATTCCAAATCGCAAAGTGTTGTCATTGTCCTCATTTTGTCTTGAAAAGAAACTTGTTAGTAATTGTCGCTTTGAAAAATAATTCAAATTTGCACTTAGCTTTCTTTTTATCATTTACACATTAAGAAGGCTGAAAACAAATACATGCATGTGCATTTGCATTTATGCTGTTTGTTGGTTTGATTTAGGACAGTGCATATAGTGTGTGCTCTTTTCTCTTTGTTGAAAGAACGCCTTCTCTCTTTCCTTAGTAGCTAGGATTTTCATTTGCAAAAAGAAGACTAAACGACTATTTATCATCTTAGATTTCATTTTAGGAATTGTACATCTACACCACGCGGTGAACCTGAAAGGAAAATTTCTTAAGCAAGATCAACTATAAAATAAATTTAATGAATCTAAAAATGCTTTGGAACCTAACACACAACATCTAGAAGTCTAGGCTAGAGACGTATTCTGGCATCGTAAAGCCTGGTAACTATTGTTTTCACTGTTGGTTGGGTGATTCCTCCACTTTGAGACGATAAGTGCCAGTATGGACTTGTGCTCCCACGTACCGTCGAGTATATTTTGGGAGACCACAATAGGCTTAATCCTTTATCCATAGGAAGCTGTGTCTGCCGCCCTATCGATCGCAATGCACTGAACACAGCATTCGGGAAGATTGATTGCCATACCGTAAAAAGTATTCTGCAGTTTTTCGATTGGTTTGGTAATCCCTCTATCTAGATTTCTAGAGCAGTCCCTTTCGTTCCTTTTCAGACTCCTTAATGGAAAAGGTCCATCTGAGCACTTGTCACTTCAGGCTCATTAAAATTCGAAGGCGAATAGAGTCATCTTTTGTTTTTTCTCGACTCTTAAAAATTGAAAAAACAAGTTGTGTCAAAGCGTCTAAAATTTATTTTAAACGGAATAATTATCACCTTTCCTACGTTGGTCTTAGGTTGAGGAAAATGGAGTCCACCAACCAAGGAGTTCCCCTTGGAGGAAATCCTAGTCCCTTCTCCTCTTGGGGAGATGTTGGTGCACCCCATATGGCCACATTGTCGCTTCCAGGATTGACAATTGGCTTGCCCGTATGGCTCTTCTCAACCTCCGTCGTTCAGAACACCGCGATTCTTGAACAATCAAGTCAGCAACTAAACGATTCCAGAGTTACCCCCCAACCCTCTACTTCGTCCAATTCTTCCTCTCCTCCTTCCTCTTCGCTTGATGAAGTTGGTAAAGCCAAAAATCAAGTACCTGAGAAGAAGAAGGAAAAGAAGAAGAAAGAGAAGAAGAAGAAGGAGCCAAAGGCGAAAAGGGGCAACCAAGCATCGTCTAGCGAAAATCCACACACAGCACTAACCAGGCCTAAATCGCCATGTGTCATTTGCAAAGGAGACCACTATCATCGAGATTGTCCTTTCATCCCTCAGATCTTAAGGGACTGGTCTCCTCGTTTGCACAACCCGGTGTCGTCAACCTCTGATGATCATGTTGAAAATACACCGTCAACTAGTGAATGTGAAGCCCTCAGACAAAAAGGAAAATGTAAATTTCCTTGTAAACTATGTGAAGGCGATCACGCCGTCCACCATTGTCCCTTCTTAGATGAGGCTAAAAGAGTTTTGGACGACCGTCTAGTTTCACCGTTACGGCTTCCTCCTGGATATAAGAAACTCTTGCCGAGTTCGTCACTAGTTGAAAATCCGGCTGACACACCCTTGTGGTCGGCCGAAGCATCTATCATTGAAGAAAAACCATCTGAATCCATACCAGACGGAAGTCAAAAGTTTGAGGCAGCAGTTGACCCGATCTTGCCTTCAGAGGTTCCATCTTCAGATGATACAGTCACCGAAGAGAAAAAGGATGGCACCGTTCAAATTCTCTTCGTAAACACAGACTCCGATGAACATGGGGGTAGTCTACCCATTCCTTTACCGCAGGAAGGAAGTTCTTCAGAGTCATATCCGGCCGTCTTTTTGGTCCCACCTCCAAGCAACCTAGTTGTTTCCTTTGACTGGAATCTACTAGGCAGACCCCATTTACCGGCTAGTGTACCATTCCAAATCATTGCTCAAGTATATAGAATGGTCATGGCCGGTACCATCATAGATGAAGGGGCTTCTGTGAGTATCCTTTCCTCAACTACTTGGAAAGCGCTTGGTTCGCCATCGCTTTTGCCTGAAATGAGAAATCTAACAGGCTTTGACAAAGGAACCAGTCGACCGTTAGGGATCCTTCTCAATGTGCCGATAACATTGAGAGGGAAAACCGTTCACATGAACGTAATGGTAGTCCAAGGACCCTTGTATTATAATCTACTCCTTGGACGAGACTATATTTATTGCATGGGAGCCATTGTCTCCTCACTCTTTAGAGTAATGTGTTTTCCGCACGAAGGAAGAGTGGTCAAGCTCGTAGACCAGCTTTCATTTCCCGGTTCACGCATAGGAAATAGTCATATACCATCAATGAATGGTCTTTTCACGCAAGGAATGTCTCATCAATCCCCAGTTCGTCCACCTGATGAGCGAGAGTGATTCGGGGGACATGACTGAAACCCAGGGGGCATGCACCCTAGTCTGCTTCGGCAGGAAAACTTCAGGTATAGGGTAGGTTTTCGCGAAGGATATATGACTAGTCTGACACACCCGTCCATTTAGGAAAATGGGGATTAGACTAGAATAAGATTCCCTCGTCAAAGTTATGTGAGTGGAGGCATCTGCGCCACTCACCTTTGTATATTTCGGTAGACATCGCCGAAAAAGTGTTTTGTTTGTAACACAGACAGAACAATCTTTGGTAACCTGAAAAAGGTAGGCCTTTCCCGATAAGACAAATGTTTTGTTTGCAAATTGAGGGGTAACTTGAAAAGGTAGGCCTTTCCCGATAAAACAAATGTTTTGTCTGCAAATTGAGGGTTAACCTTGAAACTCTATTTCACTATACCTGGGGCATGCAAACCTTTTGACATGCAAGCAAAGAGCGACCATTTATTTTTTAAATTTGTAGGTCCTCTAACCCTCTAAACTCGTAGGATTGGTCGTTTCCTAACTTGCATAAAGAAAGGATGTGGGGCAAAGCTTTGAAAAAATGCCGTTTTTAGATGAGACATTCTTATTTTATGACTGGATCGAGCAGTTTTAACGTGGACTTCAAGCTCGTTAAAAAATAAACATAAGAAATGAGCAAGTGTTTCCCCCAGCATTTAAGCTCATTTTAAAATAAAAAATGAACCAATTTCCGGTAAATAACCGTCGTGAATGTAGTACTTCAGCCTTTAAAGCCTTGGTTGTGTTCTCATCATCACCTCCACTCTGTATTGGCCGATCATTCACCTCCACTTGATTGTTTACCCCTTTTGAGGAACAACTGCGAAGAGTAATCCTGTTAGCCATCCTTGTAACACTGCCGTGATTGGGAAATTCGAAACCTTACCTGGAATCAGTTGCTACCCGAATTTATCACTCGTTCCTCAAAGACGAGTCTCCTTTAAGCTATTTTCAACTGACTCGTAAAATATGAAAAGATTGCCGAGCCATTGGCCTCTCCAGCTTGTTAAAGTGACAGGAAGTGCTATCCCTCCTTTAGATTTTAATCTTTTTGGACCTGAGGGATTATTACACAAAACGATTGAGCGCTTGTTTTGTTCGGCTCGTTAAAAGTACCGAAAATTCATCCCTTCTGTATTATTTTATACTTTTTCGGACTTAAGGGATTAGATGACGAAAAAGGATTTTTGGAGTTTCCTTTACGTCCATTTTCAGACTCTCTAAAATTGAAAAGGACCGAGTTATCTTTGTCGTTAAACTCGTTAAAACCTAATAGCGACAAACTTGTCCATAACAGACAAGAACGAGTTTCACTATCGCTAGGCTCGTTAAAACATAGCGATGGGTTTGCCCGAAGGGCATAGAACAAGCATATGTTATCCTCCTCAAGCTTGACAAAAATAAAGAGGTACTGGTTAGCAATGACTGGGGAAAAATTGGGAAGAAAACTTGAAGAAACTTTGTTGATAGCAAGTCTCTCTTGAACATGACACTTTCACTCCGCATCCAAGTCGGGTTGGGTTGTTCCATTCACTTGTCACATCACCATGGTTCCATCACACCATCCACATTTGGGGTAATGCTACCAATCCATCATGTTAGTGTCACCGACATGTTCAAGAGAAGTCACTCAGATAATTCACCTGTGTCTCACCCACTACAATACATTTACGCTCCATTCTTTCATGACCGCCACCCTGAACCTTATATCACCAAATTGTTTTCACCTCCATTAAAATCATTTGCTCTGTTCCGTCTCATTGATGTGGGATTCACTAAGGCCCTCCTATGACAGATCGCTTCTTGTCAACATCAGCTCATTATCCAAGAAGTCGATCTAGGAACAACCCTTTCAGTACTTTGAAGCTTGCATGCCTCAATGGCAAGTTTCTCACTTCCGGCGACAGGTTTACATCAATGGCCTTCGACCGAAAGATTTTGCGTGGTGTTCGACGCCAAGTCCTTCATTCACACCACGTAAATTGTACTGTAGTACCTTGAGGGTCATCATCATTATCGGTGATTCCTCCCGCGCCTATTAACGGCTTACATCATTGTCTGGTAATCAGGTGATGTCTTTCCATGTTTGACTCCAGAACATCTCTCACATGGATCGACTTGTACTTTGAGTGAAGATCGAACGAGATTGAAGACCCCGGATCTATTTTCATCCATCTGGGCTGCGATATATATTAAGGAAAATAAAGACATCAAATGTACATCATTGCTGCATAGATAATCATCCAATCTAACGGATGATGGCTCTACTAGAATCATTAGTCTACACTCAGACGATTGTCTGTCTCATGTACATGAAAAATTAATTTATAAAGCTGAGCATGGGAATGCCCGCCTCAGCTAGATCATGAAAATATTATGAAGATAATGTATTGTATTGTATCTTATTACAGGTCTCCTTCCAGCTTGAAAGAACTTCAGACCCTCATGATAAAGCATTTCACCCGACATCGACAAATTAATGACCTCATGCTTTAGGGGGCAACTGTTATAGACATTTTTGGGCATTGCAAACCCAATCATAAATGTCAATAAACCAAGGGCTCTTAAACCCTAAAAGTGTTGTTCCGACCCCTAAAAGAACAAGGTCAACTGATTACATCTTCTCCCAGAAGTTCTCCATGAAAAACTACTCAGAACTGGTCAAAACTGGACCATTTCACTTGCTCCATAGGCAAAGTGCGTTGCATCCCACCTGAATAGACACAGTAGGTGCGATGCATGTCAAAAAGCCCTTCTATGGGGTGCGATGGGCGAGAATGGACAAATGGCAGGGTCAATCCGCAAGGTGGAGGAGCATGGAATCTTCCAGAAACTTCTCCTATGACACTTGCCTCTCTGAATTCAACCAGGGATGAGTAAGAGATCATCAATCTTCAAGTGGAATCAAGAACTATCAGAGAGAAGACACTAATAAAATCTCAAAAGCTGACTCACCCTCCTTGCAAACATCTATATATGGATCCCTCATCCCAGAGATCCAGAGGCTGGAATTTTGCATCTTGTAAGGAAGTGCTGCTAGTTTCTTGGTGCAATATCATAGTGTTGGGTGATCTAAGCTTTTCATGAGGTGAAGAAGGGCTTCTTGCTGAGAGGATGATGCTGGGTCAGAACAATTGGTTGTAATTCTTTTGGCTCTTTCTTGATCATCAATAAAGCTATTCAAGTTTTCCTCCATACTCTTGTATGATTTATGTCTTATGCATTTGTATGGTCAATTTACATCTGATCCTATATTTTTTATGATAATAGATCTATGTTCTTGGATAGTATTATGTTGCTTTGATTCTACAGGTGCCCTGTGAAGCTGGGTAGACAAGGAAGCGAGTAGCAAAAGATCTATCAGAAGGGAGAGGAATCAAACAAGGAACCAAGCGTAAGACAGAGGTTGGTCTCCTTTATTCTTCTCTCATCTATTTCTCATAAAGGAAAACGAAATTGGTTTTAGTTAGTTTGTTTCTAAGGTAGATACCAACCTTAGTGGGATTAGCAGCTCTGCATAGACACTATTCCCGGTAACACCTACTTCTTACCATCAATACTGAGTTCCTTTTCTGAAAGAAAAAAAGAAGATACAATGCAGAGTATAAGACATGAAAGTCGATGAACACTATAATATAAACTAAAGTAGACCATAAAGGATTTATATGATATATACCTCAACATCAACAATATTGTTAATGTCAGTTTTCCCCATAAAAGAAAGAAACTCGAACAAATTTTCTTCAGTTGGGCAATAGTGGCCGCTATGTGGCCAGACGAACTGTATAAACAAAGCAAATAAAATATCACCATAAAATAAATTTTGTACTTATTATGTTCTGAATGTACAACATTTGTTGATGAAATGTTATCTTTGACACAAGTAATAAATTAGACGCACACATTTCTATCCCAATATTTCGAATTCCCATGCTTATGGTACATTGGAATTTTGATTTTATCCAACATAATCAAACACAACAGAGCTAGCAATTTATACTAAGAATTTTTTATACTCCACTTTTGTAGCTGTGTTGTTTCCTCTAGTTATCTTTAAGAAGTAGTGACACTTCAATAATAAAACTAGTCAATAGAAATCTAAGGGTGGAGCAAAGTATTGCTGACACAAGATTACAATAAGAAACTAAAAAAGAATAATACAAGACTTCGAAAATTATGATAATAACCATGAATATAGCTTCAATATAGCAACCTTCAATTTCCAGCATACTATTCCAGGGGAAAATGAATCCAATTCCCAGAAGCCAAAAAATTATATATGCCCCTTGTTTTACTTGTAATTAATTAAGCAAGATTATCACATGCAATTTCCATTTAGAATCTATGAAATGGTTCTATAAATATTCAAAGCAAACTTAATGTTACTCATTCATTTTTCTCTAATGTAGGAAAAAATAAATATGCTAACCTGTTTTTGAGTTGGAGAGTTTTGTAATTCATTATGTCCAATTTCATTACTTATTGTCATGACTGCTTTTTTTTAATGATTAGACAACAGACCTATATTCGATCATAATTTTTTCTATTTTAAAGCTAAATTTTCTTCTAGTTTATGACATTCAAACAAATCAGAATCTATTTCCTTTAACAAGTCACTTGTAATATACTACTAAACAGACAGCTACGTAATGAAGTTATTAGTGGTGGAATACTAATAAATCACAAATAAAGGCAAGAAAGAACACCAATATGTCTTAGGCATGCCAATTATTTATCCTCTTGGTTGGAAATATTACTTCATGAAAACAACATAATTGACAAAGAGAAATTTTCTAAGACTAACCAATGGCAGTTTATCCAACAACATTGACATTTCTATTGGCTTACAGTCAAAATATGTGGAAGTATCAAACAAGTGTAGTCCACTTCCCTATACACAGTCCTCTTTCTTCATGTGTCTTTGTAGGAAGCCCTCAAGTTCGATACTCTTGCAAGTAGTGCTACAAACTTCTATCTCTAAAGGCACTCATATTTCAAATAGATGAATGTACTGTATATTGGTTCTAAATGATAGACATGGTGATGGAAGCATAAGCTAATCCTAAGCTCAATTATATGTCTCTATGAAATAGCATTAGGGAAACTATTTCTATAAATATTTAGGTCCAACTAAACATGGACAAAGAAACAAGGTTTGACTTAAAAACAGGAAAGACTTAAGAGTTAATTTAGGAAATTTGGTCAAAAGCAAATAACTTAGACAATTTTTTTGTTTTTTAATTGTCAAGTTTTAACCGATTCATGCCCAAGCCTAAGTCAAATCCTGAGATAGTTCTACTCAAGTCTGATTTAGACCTTGAATTATGTCCAAGTTAAGCTTCAACTCCATCTGATCTACTTAGATTTAGATCCTAGCTGAGTCATACTAGCCAACTTGACTTAGCTGAGTCTGGTAACTATAACTACAAGTATCCTTACCAGTTATGGTAACAATGGCCCAAACATGACATGAAGAATAAATACAATGTGATGAATCATTTATTATGATTTAGGATTGATACATTTCAGATGATGGAAATGTTATGTTGTCATGTATGGATAGGTTTGACAAGGATATGATGAAATGTTCAAAGCTTCGAAAATGTCACAAATAATGGTACTGTAATTCAAGACCATAACATAACAATATCACAAGTAAATAATAACATAACAATATCACAAGTAATTATCAACATAAGAAAATATTTTTTCTATTCCAGTTTTCTAATAGAAAGAACAAGTCTTTATATCAATTTCCACAAAAGAAAGCAAGCAAGTCTTCTAGTTCAGAGGGAGCAGTTGCAACAACAAAGAACATGGTAGTATTGGAGACAGATCCAAGTGGATGAGGTTCTTTAGAAGCACCTTCCATGCTAAGAGGGAGTGTTGAAAATAGTAGTGAGAAAGGTCCTTCTTTTACTTGTGCCTTAATCAATGAGACCACAACCACTTTTTCCTTAGCATGCACAAGTTCCTAAAAGTTAGGATGAGTTCCTAAAAATCAGGACGAGTTCATGGAGTAGTTTTTACTCATGTGAATAGTTGGAGGCTCAGTTATTTGTCTCCTAGTGCGAGTTAGCTTTGGAAAAGCACAAGAGACTAGTCTCAAAGGTTATTTGTCACTAGGACAAGTTGCATGAGTCAGTTAGACTCATTTAACTAGTCAATCACATGTCAGAGTTCCAAAAATAAACTTTCCAATTTTAGATGGGTCGAAAAGCTTATAAGGAGGACAAAGGCACATAATTGATCATTGTTTTGTGAGCATGAGTTGGTGAGACAAGGCAATAGAGAGCACAAGTTTGTGTGCAGAAGAATGTGTGTTGGAAGGGCATACTAGGGAGTAACCTATGCGCAGTTGATAGAGGAGAACTTTATTGGGGTTTGTACAAGGAAATATTGAAGCAGGATCAGGGTTCTTGCAATGTGTTTCAACTTAGGACAAGTAGGGAGAACATGACTATTTTTCTATTGAAACAAGTTTGTATTGTAAGAGATCTATTGCTCAAAATTCTATCAATAAAATTATCAAGAAAGAAGAGGGTTTTCCCAATTGGGTTCCCTAGAAAATATTGTTTTTTTTCATTGTGTGACTGTTTATTTATGTTCATGTTCTACTACAAACAGGTAGAGAAATTCTCTGTCTTAATGAAATTAAGGAACTAGTTTTCAGATTGTTCATTAGAGAAATTGTATAATTTCATGGATTTTCTACACACAACTTAAATTTATAGCATGAATTTATTAGAAAACAAAGTTCATAATTTATAACACCTAAGTTACAATGTATGACCATTTTTAACTATCCACGTTCTCACAAATGCCTCTACTTGGTCTCAGTCTTCAAAGTAAAAGATCGTGGCATAATAGCTGGCTAAGTCTAACATGGGAAAAACAAAATATTTAGTTGTTTTTCAATGCTATCAACCATGTCGACTCTGTAGTGTGAGAAATCTTGAAATCTTAATCTATATTTAACTCTTCACAATTCTAGGATTCTAATTTTCTAGCCTTGCAAAAGTTGCTCCTATCAGTGCAATGTACAAAATGATATTAAAAAAGAACATAATACTCTAGACTCATATCCATACTAGAGAAATTCATGTTAGCCTGTACAAAGGATTTTCTTCCTTTCTTGCAACTTCACTCTTCTTTCAGCTATAATACAGAAAAATGATTGCCTTGTGAAATTAATCTCTTTCATTTCAGTTTGTCACAACTTACAACTTGAATAAGGTTATAAACAACAGCATTGAAATGCATTATCCTATCAATCCCACTAGAATTGTTTTCGTATAAAGATCATTATGGTTGTGGTAAATTTTTTCAATGGATCCCAGAATGATTGGGCACAAGATGGATCATAAACATCCATCCCCACCAATGGTATTTCTAGCCACAAGGCAGTGTTAACTTTTTGGTGGAAACCATTAGCTATTTGAAAAATATTGGGCCTATGCAAAGAGCTTCATTATCAAGAATCATATTCGTATCAGACAACAAAATGAGAATTCCACCAATAAAGGGAATTTAAATAGACACGTAGTAGAAATTAAAAAAAAAATCCCAAAATTATATCAACGTAGTTGTCCAATTTAATTGGTTTGGAGTCTAATGAATTTATTTTCCCAAGGAAAATCGTAGTTGAGTGAATATATGCTGACTTGAAAACCTTGAAGTAACTAAGAACAAAGACACCCTTCACAAGCCCATGGTCTTGCACAAGAATGGAAAATGCAATATGCTAAAATATTTTCTGAAGGTGTGCCTTGTAATAGTAAGATATTGAATGACATCAAATAAGATTTTTTGTGCCCTGTAATAGTAAAATATTGAACGGCATCCAATAAGATTCTACAATGTTATTGCTAATGTCATTGATTTACATAAGTTATCCATGTAGCCATAATGCATTTCTCAAGCATTTGGCTAGTATGGAAGGCATAAATACTTGTGCTTAAGTAGACAAAGTTAGTGTTCATTTGTAATTTCATGCTTATCAGGAACCTACATTCTCACCATGGCTTTGGAGATCCGCCCATAAATATATACTAATGGTAGTTAAAACTCAATCAAAAGTAACTATAGAGGTCAAAAGGGTCTTGGTATGATTATAAAGATGTTGTGTTTCATAACCTAATTAAGGTATGAAATCTCACATCCCTTCACCTCGCATGGGCCATTTCACCCATCCAAGAAAGTCATCATGCCTGTGTATGCAATTCTTCTTGGATATGGGACCAGGTGCAACCCCTTGGCATATCTGGCAGAGTAGACTCCCCATTTGCATATGCTTAACCAAGATATTCTTTCAAAGATTGCAAACTAGCTATATTTCATCATAATATTCCCATACCAGAAAAGGACATGCTTGCAGCAAAGTTCAATTACCCAAATAATTAGAAATAATTTAGTGTCTATAGTTGTACAAAAAGATCCAAATTAGTTGGATAAATCTAGATAAATTCCATGTGCGTTGTGATACAAAATCAACCCATGTTAGGTCCTTATACTACTAGTGTAAGCCCTTATTGTTATTAGTACAACCCCCTTATTATATTGTTGTTCCCATGTAGTCCCCATATTGTTATTATTGTGCCCCATAGAAGCCCACTATTGTTATTATTGTGCCCTTACATTATTATTGTTATGTCAGCTCTGATTATATTATGACCCCTTAGACTCCTATATATAGAAATGAGGCCTTGTCATTTGTATCATCCAAGAATTATTCATTTGTGTAATGTAAAGGAGGTTTTCCCCTCGAAGATGCTTATTTTGAAGGCGTTGATCTCTCTTTTCTGTAGAAAATCTGTTGTTGGTTAACTCGATAATGCAATATAAATCAAAGCAGAATACTATAACCTACTTCTTCTATCAATTTGCGGAAGCTTAAAGATCTAGCTGAACAATATAACCAGAAGAAGAAGAATCAATGGAACAATACACATGAAAATACTTTTGGGTAAGCCTCAGCTAAAAGCCCCACAATATTGTATTATCATATATGGTGGAAATACATAGGAATTATACAAAGCCTTAGCTCTCAGTACAATCCTCATAGATGCTCACAAGCAATCTTGGCTTCTCTCCAACCCTCTTCTCTACCCTCCAAGCTCCTATTTCCTTGCGTTGTTTCTTGTGGATGATTTTCCTATTACCAAGTGGAAAACCAATCCTTCAAAACTGTGCAATCCTCAAGGATGAATCCTTGACTGCATGCATGAGTTTTCTCCATGAGAAAACACATGCAACTGATAGTACACTATCCTTGGAAAATAATATCAGCTGGGTCTTTCTCAGAATAGACATGCATGAGTTTCTGATGAGGGAATCTTTAGTTAACTAAAGTAGCACTATTGAGTGCATTAATGCATCAACTAACTGTTAACTCACTATTAGTTCCTCAAACAATTTGGAACTAATTTAACTAGACTTAACTTAGTAAACTGAGTTAACTAATTACAAATCAAATAGAACTCAATCTTATCTCCTTAATTTAAGGGATAACTCTTGCATGACTTCAAAAAGGCTTCTAACTTGAATTTCTCCAACTAATTAATTTAAAATAAATTAATTAATTATTTCCAAGTAGCTGTTAAGACTAAATTCGATTTTAAGTCACAATTTAATTCAAGGACAAATTAAATTGGAATATTCTTGTTGCCATATTTCAACACTCCCTCTCAACAAGAAAGGGATTATCTTCCACCCTGATCTTGTCTCTATGGAACTCGAATTTACACTTTGACAATGCCTTTGTCAAAATGTCAGCATCTTGCTCCTGTATTGAAATATACTACAACAACATGATCCTCCTCGCTACACAGTCTCTGAGATGATGATACTGAATGTCAATGTGCTTGGACCTATCATGAAATACTGGATTCTCAGAGAGTTTGATACAACTCTGATTATCACAATAGATTACAGTTGGATCCATCCTCTAATCAAACAAACCAACTAGGATTTTCCTCATCCAGATGGCCTCACATGCTGCCTGACTTGCAGCCATGTATTCTGCCTCTGCCGAGCTCAGTGAAATCGACCTCTATTTCCTACTGTACCAAGAAACTGTCGCTAACCCAAGGTTTAAAATCCCTCCTGATGTTCTCTTATGATTTGATGGACTCCCTGCCCAATTTGCATCAGTGAAGCCCTATAGCTTCACTCCCTCTGTCCGTCTGTACCATAATCCATACTAAAATGTGCCTCTGAGGTATCTAAATGCATGCTTTGCCACCTTCCAAACATCTTGGTAGGCCGAACCATCACTTGACTCAGCTGGTTAACCGCATAGCACAAATCGGGTTGTGTGTTCGTTAAGTACATCAGTGAACCCACAAACTGCCTGTACATAGTAGCCTCTACCACTTCTCTTGAAGTAGCAACCTCCTTCCTCCAGTTACCTGCTAGAGGAGTCTGCATGGGATTTCACTTCTCCATGTGGAATATCCTGAGTATCTCGTTGGCATACTTGCCCTGAGACACAAACAACTCCCCATCCTTCTGCCACACTTCCATGCCAAGGAAGTAATGCATGAGCCCCATGTCTTTCATCTCGAATTCTCTTGCAAGGTCCTCCTTACAAGACACAATCAATTGATCATCACTAGTCAATATGATATCATCAACATAAACTACGATGATCAACAGCTTACCTTTCACCACGATGTGGTACAGGTTCACATCCGCTTCACTCTTTGTGAAGCCCAACCCTGTGAAGTAGTTGTCTATCCTAGTGGACCAAGCATGAGGTGCTTGCTTCAGCCCGTACAACGCTCTCTTGAGTCGGCACACATGCGAATCACGATCGAAGGTCTCAAAACCTTCCGGATGCTCTATGTACACCTCTTCCACAATCTGGCCATTGAGGAATGCAGAGTTCACATCCATATAATGGATCTTCCAACCCATCTGTGTTGATAGTGCCAACATATAACTGATAGATGAGTACCTTGCGATAGGAGCAAAAGTCTCATCATAGTCAATCTCCTTGACCCGTGAAAAGCCATGAGAAACAAATCTTGCCTTATGCTTCTCCATACTACCATCAGCAGCTTGCTTTACCTTGTAAAGCTAGCGGGAACTCACAACTGACTTGTTCTCCGGTCTCGGAACCACATCCCAAACACTGTTACGAACTATGGAGTCATACTCCTCCACCATAGCATCAGCCCAAATTGGCTGCTGCACTGCTTCCTCAAAGGAAGATGGCTCGGTCTCAACACATTCCCCAGCAAGGGCCATGTATCCAGTGTACCTCTTAGGTGACCTCCTCTATCTGCGCTGAGAAGATGGTGCTCCCACATTCTCTCTTGCATCCTCCAGCAGTCTGTCATCTTCTCTTGTGCACTTCTGTCCATCTCTGGAAGACTCTGCTTGAGTGGATGTCTCCACTCCTGGAACCTCTACATGTGGCTGTTCTGCATCAGTCTAAGGCTCCTCCTCCTTAGGAACCAATAGTTCCTCCACAACCTGTAGTTGGAGCTCCCTCTCAAGGGAAAATCGCATGGCCTTTTGCTCATCAAACTTGAGATCTCTATGAACCACTCTCCTCCGACTGGTAGGCAAGTACACCCGATAGTTGTGAGGTGTATCAGTGTACCCCACAAATATCCCCAACTCTGTTGTCAGCTCAAGCTTCTTCCATGCATCCTTTGTCACATGGAAATATATTGATGAGCTAAATATCCTGAAGTGACCCACATCTGGTCTCTTACTGGAGAAAGCTTCCTCTAGTGTCTTCATCACAATTATGCAATGTGGGCTTCTATTATGCAAATAGATAGCTATGTTGCATGACTCAGTCCACAAGTGAAGTGGTAGGCCTTGGTCATGCAACATTGTTCGTGCTACCCCTACAATAGTTCTATTCTTCCTCTCCGCCACCCCATTCGGCTGTGGGTTAATAGGTGCCGTCAACTCTCGTTTAATTCCTTCTGTTGCACAGAATTACTTAAACTCTTGAGAGACATATTCTCCATCGTTGTCGCTTCTCAAGGCCTTGATCTTCTTCACTGACTCTTTCTCAACCTAAGCTTTGAAGTCACAAAACTTTGTGAAAGTTTTGTCCTTCTTCTGCATGAAATAAATCTATCATTTATGAGAATAGTCATCAATGAAAATCACATAATACCTTTGCTTCACAGTGGATGCCGTCGAGAATGATCCACACAAATCAGTATGAACTCACTCTAAGATAGCCTTTGCTCGACTGTCTCGATCATGAAAGGAAGACTTGGTGTAGTTTCCCAAGGTACAACCTTTGCATGTCCCAACTTGTTCAAGTTTACCTTTGGGAAGTCTTGTAGATATTTGCTACATTATCTTCAAAGCCCCATGATGCAAATGGCCCAACCGCCTGTGCCACAACTCGCCAATGTCTTGCCTTTGCACCAATTCTTCTTTCGTACTCAATGATGCACAATCATCTACCTCTAGTTTATAGAGATTCTTCACTCGAATCCCTATCCTCTTAGTCTGACCCATGTGTTACGTTCCTATACCAATAGGAGTCATAATTTTTGAATGGCTGAGATTAAACTTATAATATGTACATACCTTTTCTTTATGCAAATGTTTTCCATATTCAAAAAATTAAAAAATGTAAAGAAGGTATGTCCTAAAAGAAAAATCAAAGGACAAAAAGAATAAAAAGGTCAAAAAATATGAAAATATGAACCCCAAGAAAAGAAAATACCATGAAAGTGTGCAAGTCAAAATGGCACTACTATTTACTTTTTAAGCAAAAATAAATGATTGTGGGCAGTTTGTAACCTATGCCACAATTAATGATAATAAAAATGTTTAAACTTGGCTATTTCATGTTTCAATTTCATGTTTATAGATAGAGAATAAAAATCTGACCAAACAGTGTAATCTTGGCAGATAAGTAGATTAGGTAGATTAAATAAAAGGAGCTCAACTGTTTAATCTGAGCCCTTGGATGTAATAAGGTTAGATTTAGCTAGATTACCATTGTAAAGAAAAGAAAACATTTGATAAGGGTTTGCTAGCTTAAATTCACCCTAATAAAGAGAAGTAAAAATGGTATGATGAGTAGATGGTTAAGTAGAAGAAAGGTTGCAGAATTATGATGATTGCTAGATAAAAGCATATTGATCACCCTCATCATGAAAGTTCTAAGTATGAATGAGAAATTGGACTGGCATAAAGTTCACAAAGTTAAATTAACTAATTTCCCCTCACTCATTTCACCCTTTACTTAACTAATTTCCCACAATAAGATTGAAGTACCCAAAATCTTAAGTCAAAGGGGCTCAAAGCATTTGTTTGACTTCTCGAGGGACCAAACCCTCGGCCCAATGAATTATAGATCTTAAGTACTAAAATCCCCTCATAAACATGCAACCCCTTCAATTTATTCATTTTCCCATAATAAATCCCTTTCCTAAGGTTAAAACACTATTTCCTTAAGGAAAAGTAATCACCCCCATGGATACCCCTTTTATGAAAAACCCACAAAAATGCACTTAGCCTAAGTTATAATGTTCTATGTAAAAGAAAATGGAATTGCAAAACGCATTATGCTTAGCGCAATCTATCTCCCGCGATTTTCATATTAACTCTTAACATTATTTATATGTTAATTCCCAAAAAAACCCCTTTCCCGTATATTTTATTAAACCCCTTTAGTACTAATATCCCTAACCCTAAGTTTGAAATATAAAATTTATATTACCCAATCCCAAAAAATGACATAATTAATCGATCTGCGATTAATTAAAGTCAAACCATTAACCAATCAAATCTCATTCGATATTTTAATCCCTGCCCTAACCCCTCATTAAACTAAAACCACCGTGTTTAATTGCCCGCCGGGCCCCTCCATTACCATTCGTGCAACTCCCGCGCCCGACCACCACATGATCTCCCCATTCCCCATCCGATGAATCACGTTGATTTTGGAGGGCCCGAAGTCCCAACGATACCCACCCGAAATGAGTTGTTTTCCACCAGGCCCCTGAGGCGATGTGGCGCACGATGACTGGAATTGGGTGGCCTCCCCCCAATACCACCAAGCACCCAAAGGCTGTGCGAAGTAAACCACTTACTGCCAGTTCGCTACCCGCCAAAACTATCACTGTTCATCCCGCTACGTGACAAACGGTCATTGTTCACCTATACCCGCCAAATTGACTTTTTGCACATAAATTCAAAAAAGCCCCAAATCATTGTTTTTATCATTTTAACTGTAATTTTCCATACAAGCTCCTGTGAACGTTGAAAAGCTGTCAACCCACGTACACCTGCACTCTGAAGACACCAAAAGCTCCCATATTGCCTTCCAGCCTGATTGAAGCCTTTTCAATCGTTCATAATTGCCAGTTATCTGGTTCACACTCTGTTTTCATCAATTCCAGGTATTTAAACCAGAATCCATTGAAAGCCCTGTTAATTTCCGAACCAGTCTCTAAAGCTTTCTTAATTGAAATTAAAGGAAACTTTAATAACATAAAACCCACTTGGAATTAAACCCCCATTACCTCAAAAACATAAAATTTACTTTCCCCAATTCTTAAATCCACAATAACTGAGAATGTCTACCCCTATTGCCATGGATGTCAGGACAATTACTACTCCTCACTTGGACCTAGACCACCTTCCCCTTGCTGATAAAGATTTCCAAATCAAGGACACCTCTGTCCTTGAATCCCCTATCAAAATATACTGTCGATACAGAGACCAATACCTAAACCAAGCTAATAAAATAGGTCTATGGGAATCTAATATGCACAAATACCAATTCCCTGAGGTGAACATCTTTCTAAAGATTGTCCATTATTTCCATGCAAACTACATTCCCAGTTAAAGAGCAGTGATGTCCCCTGACCACACCATATTGTTCACCATCACTACCGAGTCAATCAACGAAATGCTGTAACTACAACCAGAGTAGAACTTAACCCCTATTTCAATTGGAGACCTACTAGAAAAATTTTCCAAGCTTACCACTACCAAGATTGTTAAAATGCTTCAGACCTTCATCAGGGAGGAAAAGCATGTCCCAACAGAACCTCCTCCATATGCGGCTACCATATTTTACCCATTTGGCCAGGATATAGTAGCAATGATCTCTTGTGTTTTAGGCTATACCACCAGTGAGTACATAGACGAAATCATTTTAGCCGTCATGTCCATTTTCACTCCAGGACAGCCCCCTGCTGTAATATATGACTACATGAGGTACATTTTGTTAAGGCCAAAAAGAAGGCCCAGCTTAGAATCAAAGATAAACTAGTCCCCTTTGTATGCAATAACAGAGAAGCTAGAAGAGAAGCAGAAGAAATCCTTTAGAGACTCAAACTAAAACAAAGCTTCATGTGGAGATACGACCCCGGTGACTTCATCTGCAATAGAAGACAGAAAAACAAGATGGCTCCCTACATTCACCACCAAATCCCGAAGATAGAGAAATATGCAAATCAATTGGAATGGGTGGAGAATACTTTAGTAGATAGGACAACACTGAAGTAGCAGTTGAAAATGATCTAATTGATTTAGATAAAAGGCTTGATGAAGGTTGTTTCCCGCAGGTGCCAAGAGAATCTCAAGTCCAAACAGAATCACAAGCACAAATAGAATCACAGGCCGAGGGAGAATCACAGGTACAAAGTGAACCTCATATAGAAGAAGAGTCGTAGGTACAGGAAGAATCAGAGCAGCCAGACCTATCAGAGGAATTAGGTCAAATAGGTATACAATAGCCCACTATGAGTACTCCCCCTGACTTGCAAACTCCTCTAAATGAGGAGAAAAGCCTCAAAAGGAATAGGGAGGAGGCCACTACATTAGGCAGAGCAACTACACAAACATATGCAGAGACGAGCCTGGTCAAAAGGTAGAGGTTGAATCTTGTTTCGGAGCAAGAATTCATAGAAGAAACGGTGGGGGCCACTAGCATAGAGAAAGAAAGAAGTAGGCCTGCCACTCCTTCTGGGGGCACATTGGAACCTTCCACATCAAACACTCAGATGTTGGAAAGGCAACAGAGTGTTGAGGTGTCCTCCTTTAGGATGCCTGCTGACAAAGATCAAGACATTAGAGAGAGGTACAAATATATAAAGGCCAAGAATGAGAGGATAAAAGCCCACACTTATGCACAGTACCCTAAGATGGCACTTACAAACCAGATAAGGCTAATGTTAGCCTATGATGTGAAAGAGGGAAAAATACAGATGACATTTATGAAGCCCATTACTCAACAACGAAGGACAATAGCTGACTTCCAGAAGATAGATTTTGAAGTGCTAGTAAAGGACATACATCCTATTGACCAGATTGAGTTGCACAAATAGACAGGGGAGATTATTTACTCCACCTTGACAAGGAAATCCATCACATCTCACCAATTGCAGAATTCCCTAAATGACATATCAACGCAATTTTAATTAGAAAAGGCCTCTTCACAGGCAAAGGACACCAGAATCAAATCCTTGGAGGATTTAATCATTGAGTTGGGACATGATCCCAAAGATGTGAAGGCCACTGAAAAATTGATCAAGAAGAAAAATAATGACATGGCTTCTTTGAAGAAGCAACTGAAGATTCCACCACTACATCACCCACAGACAAAAGAGGTCCTGGAGACCCAAAAGGGATAAGAGGAGCTTATGGACTTGGTCCTCAAGCTAAATGACCAGTTGAAAGAAACAAAAAGGAATTGGACACATTGATTCAGTCCAAATAGAGTGAACTGGCCACCACTTCCACTGCTGCCATTCCCATAGTAACAACTATAATTCCCTCAACACTGGCAGCATCCTTGGCACCGACAACTCCACCTGCCACAACACTGCCAGTCACAATTGAGTCAACAACAACAGGTACTTCAACAGAAAATACAATAGATTTAGTGAAAGCCATGGAGGAAATGTACATCCAGGTAAGAGAACTTAAGAGGCTTAAAGAGAAAGTGGCAAGCTTAGAAACTGTTTGCAAGCTTTCTAAAATACAATAGAGAGAAGAAACACAGAAAGCCCTAAGGATGGGTGAGAAGATTAAGGTCCCAGAGAAGTATCTAACATTACAAAAGCCACTAGGATAGACTAAGGAGATGCTCTGGGCCAATATCATTGACTTTGTCAATGATATTTGGCCATCAATTCAAGTAATATTTGAGCAAACAGAACTGGTGAAAGTGGCCACCAAAGAAATACAAAAGGTAAAGGAAGACCTAGGAGACTAGCCTGAGGATGCTAATCGACTCATCCATTTTTTGAACAGCAAAAACAAGGATGAACTAAATGAGCTTGGTGTGGAGGATAGAACTGAAGCCATCATTGAAGTCAAAAAGGTTCTTTCTAAAAGAAACCTTATGCTTAACCTGGAGGAAAAATGCCATAACATGCAGGTTGGCATTGACAGATTCATGGCAAAGTTTCAAATTTTGAGGGATAAAGGCCTTCCAAGTCCCATGGTCATAAATGACAAACTTATGACCCAATTGGACTATGTTGATAGATTAAAGAAATTGTCCAAGGAATAGGCAAGCACTTCAGGAATCAAAGCATTTCCAATAGGGAAAGTACTGTATGATACTTTAGAAAATCTATTTTTCCTAGAGCATGAGGTGAAACATTTATTTGTCACCAAGCCAAATTTTGCCAAATACACTGAGGTAGATGAGATATATAGAAGGATGCTCAAAGTAAAATTACCTAAAGATGAATGGTGGGAAAAGATGACAGATTTACTATAAGTTACCACAGTAAATCTAAATAGCATCCAGATGAAACAGGTAAACAGGGTTAAAGAGTATTAGTTAAAGAACAAAGACAAAGATGATTCTAGCATACACATATCAGCAATCCTAAAAGGGCTCAAGTTCAACTGCAACAGCCAACACTACTACAATAAGAGGGACTACATGATGCAGTTTTCCATCTGTCTCTATCTTCATGCTTGAAGACATTTTATTTCCTTAATTAAATCTCAAACTGTTATGAGATATTTTTTGTATAAATACTTCCCATTTTGAAGTATTTAGTGTGGATTCAAAGACATTTCTGTATACTTGTGTCTAAAATCAAATTGCTATTGTATCAAGACTAGATTGGCTTGTTGGATCATGCAATAAAGTTTAGACATTTTACAGGATTCTTGTGTTAAGGAGAATCAAATAAGTATTCTCTCCTGTGTATTATTGTTTTTCCTTATGTTTATTAATAACCATATGTATTTCTATGAAATCTGAATGGTAAACTAGGAATGATATTTTAGAACTTGCTTTAATGCACTCTATTTTGACTGTTTACCTTCTTAATGTTTTCTGCTGAATTATCTTAGTTAGGGAATTCTTAAATGCTTCCTTGCTTCTGTAGTTTCTCCCTGTGGTCTATGTAGAAAAGAATTCTTAATTGCTCTTTGTTGATGATCACCGCCTCTTCTTCATTTTGATCCCGGTCTAAGGATTCTTCATTTCCCTTTTACCCTAGTTAGAATCATTCCATCCATCAGCCGTTTGAAGATTTGCCTTTTGCTTTACTAGCCTGCCCTGTAAACAATCCCTTTAATGATCTAGTCGAGTTAAGTTATCCTTTGATTTACTCCATAGCCCAATGGCTTAAAAACCGAGCTCTATCCATCTGTTCCAAGAATTCCACCACCCAACTTTAATTCAAAATCAAAATCCTGATGAACACTAAGAACTAGTCCAAAATCTAATAAAACAAAGTTAAATTATAAAGAGAGAGCCCTCTCTGGACTTAGGTTGGCTACCTTGGATTATTCCTTCTTTTAATAACTTCTAGGGAAAACTTCTGAGTGATAACATAGTGGCGACCATACTGGGGAATCAAATCCTCAGTCTTAATAAACCTTTGAGAAATTTCAAATCTTTATTTCAAGCCTCTTGAAGGGTTTATTAGAAGTTATTTATAAAAATTTCATAAAAAGAAAGTAACTAGAAAAGTTTGAAATTCTGGCTTCAAGGAGAACTCACTATACTAGGGCCAACCCAGATCCAAACCCTCCCCAAGTATTTGATAATCCTAATCTGATTTCAAGAATATCCAGAAGACAAGAAAGTTCAGTCAGTCCTACACCTTCAATTAAAGCAGATTCCTGCTCGAATTAGTGGTTGTTTTTAGAAGACCTCTGCTTTGATGAGTCATTTGACCTTTCCCTATTTAGAACCAGGTCTGAAAGTTCACTTAATGACATAGTTCTAAATCCAAAGTTTACAACAGAACTTGAAGTCCAAAGGGAAAACTTGTCAATTGATCAGTATATTCTAAATTCCCCTCAGTAATCCCTTACTATTGTTAAGATCCCTGAACTTTCTGAAATAGTTTCAAGTCCCTTTAGTTCACCATTATTCCTTCCATCTCTAAAGTTCATTCCACACCTCCATTTATACCTTCACTTCCCCACCAACCTACCATTACACAACAGTTACCCATTACTCCCAATCTCCATCACCCACTGTATCATCTCTTGGTACCCAAACTCCACCTCTCACTCCTGCCCAACTTAGAGCCATGGAAAATAGATATATTCCTCTTGTGTTACCTGCTCCATGAGGTGCCATGCCACAAGATTACTAGAACAAAATTGTCCAATTTGATGGCATAGGAACTTACACAACACAACAACACACAAACAAAATGACTGATTTATTTGAATTACATGAAATTGATATTGGATATGTCCAAATGAGACTATTTTCTCAGATTCTAGCTGGTGATGTAAGAACATGGTTTAGATATTTACCTGCTAATAGCATAGAAACATTAGAAGTATTTTACCAACAATTTTTAAATAGATGGGAAAAGAAAAAAAATCCTCTGCAGATCCTTTCAGAATATGAAAACATCAAGAGAGGACCAAATGAAACAGTCCAGGATTACTATACTAGATTCAACAACATATATAATGCAATACCAGTCAATCTCAGACCCCCACCTGGCTTAGCTTTGATAAAGTTTCCTGATGGGTTTGATACTAATATGGCCTTCCAACTTAGAGAGAGAAATCCTCCAACTTTAGAAGACATGCAGAGTGTAGCAGTTAGTGTAGAAGCTAATTTTATAGCAAAAAGAGCTAGGGTTAGGAATGAAAGGAGAGGACCCTTGAAAGATGAAGCTTCATCATCTGACCTTAAAATAGATGCCCTAGCAAAAGGAATGGAAAAATTGATGGATAGGATAGAGAACATTGAAAGAAAGCCTCACCGGGATAATCAAAAGACACCTCCAGTGAGAAATCCAAACTTTAGAAAAAATCAAAATCAAAACACTGGAAAAAATGGACCTGATCAGAGTATTAGGCCTCCTTTCCAAGAAAACTATGCTGAAACTTCCCATTCAAAAGACCCTGAACAAGACACACAAATTAACGTAATGGGATTATGTTAAGGGATAAATTCCCCTAGGGTCTTGGGTTGATACCCTAGTAGATCGGAGGTTATCTATACAGAGAAACACACATTCCATACAACCATAATGCTAATATAAGAAAACTATACGATAAGGGGCGTACCTGGGGGTCCTTCGTTTGAGAAGATCCTGCCAGGGTCCAAACCCTCTTGGAGTTCCTTTTGCTCCTTCAACCTGCAAAATAATCAATTCAAGAAAGTACAACAGTATATAAACTAAACATCATAAAGAAATCATCTTCATAGTATATTGAAAGGTAGTTAGTTATGCAATTAAACAACCATTCATATATGAATCATAACATGGATATCATAAACATGAAGAAGATTTATATCAGGAACAAAGACAAGTGTTTCTTTTATTATAGACAAATAAAGTACAGAAAGGAATAATTTCACCTGATTCATCCTTTCACAGGCTCCAAGCGGAACCGTCCTCCGGATTCGTCTAGTCTCAAGCCTTTAACAAACTCCTTCCATGACTTACTCCATGATATCTCAAGTAGTAGATAGACATCATCACACAAGGAAACAAGGGTTTCCTGTAAATGGGGGAAGTGCAGGAGGCACTAGGATCCTCAGACCTGGTCAGGGAAATCTCAGCATAGTAAGCTTTCTCTCTCTTCTCTCCTCCCTTTAAGCCTTCCCATTGAAACCTTTTTATACTTCTCCCAAAGTAGTTTTTTAGTTGGGAATTCGTTGGGAACAATTGGGCCACGTGCACTAATAGGTAATCAGCAGGTAAAACCCGCGATCTCCGCTTAAAATTAAGGAGTTTTAATTTTTTTAAGTGTTTTAAGACATATATGTGGGTTGGGTATACACAGACCCGAGTACACATGCGTTTAGCTCAGGGCAATGTCGCGTACAGGGAATAAAACACTGTTTTTTAAATTTTGGAACAGGTCTAGAAGGAGGGGTTGCCCTAGGCCATGAGTGCAGCATCACAAACATCAAGAGTGAGGTTTGGAGCTATAACAGATGCCCCCTAATATATGAGGTCAGAAGGGGTACATGATGGCCGAAATGTATTAAGCAAGTTCACAGAAAGGAAATCTGCCAAAAACTGAGAAGGACTTCACCAGAGTTCAGCCTGCCAAGTCACAAAAGGAGATCAGAAAGAAACACTGGTTGAGGCGGGCATACCCATGCTTAGAGAAAGTAAAGCATGTCCGCATATCAAGTACAAGCCGATACACTAAGTATACAAGTATACAGAACTGGAAAATACTTAATGGATCATCTGATCATGATCGAACAAGTACATGTCTGAATATCACATATAAGAATGTCAATGATGCTGAAGAATGAATTGGATCACTGATATCAAAGACTGATCACAAAAGGTACCAAATGAACATGATGGAATAGGATGGTACTACACTGCAAACTCAGGTGCCAGCATATAGAATGTCGCCATGACTGACTGCAACATATAACGTGGAATGGTATCAACTAGCAACAACAGGAGCAACTGTCAAGTGAACCAATGAATGCTGTTACAACCTGAAGTCTTCACCGACCGCTATGATATATTTCTACACCATGGGAATAAATGATCTGAAGACGACCATGTGAGAAATCATTTGATTACCAGTCATTGATGTATACCATTAACAAATGTGAGACTACTCACTGATAATGATAATGAGCGTCAAGGTACCCAGTACAATCTAACAAGTGTGAATGGATGAGCTGAAGTTGAACACCTGTAAGAATCTATCAATTAGAAGACAATGATGGTTTCCCACTGTCGATAGTGAAGGATCTGCCACTAATGACTGTAAACCTCAAGGTACTTCCAAATGGACTCTAGATATTTGCCCCAGAGCAATGAGTCGCAGTCAATAGGGAAAGATCTGCTAGAAGGAAGGCATTAAGGCATCCTTCATCAATCTAGCGCGAGTGTAACCCGTAGGCCAATAATGTGGAAGGAATTGGACGAAAAAGATGTAGTAACTCGACCGAAGTATGTTTCCAGCGTACACAAGATGTGACTAGCGCACGATAGAAACCCTCTGAACCAACCAATAATGAAAGTTGACATAGAGGCGAGGTATCCACCAATAGGGTCAAATGGAAACCACGGTACTGCATGAATCCCAATGTGTGATAATGTAAGCTGATGTCAAACACAAGGGAAACCACTCAGTCAATGACCCATGATACTGATCGATGTTGAGCACAAGGTGACCTATCAATAATGAAAATAGGGCTAGGGTGCAGCTCTAGGCCTGTCCTTAGAGCAAGATGTCGTCATCGATAAGGACAAGACCCGCCAGCAAGAAGTCAACGGAGTCCTTCTCAAATCGGCACGAGTAAAGGACCAATATAGCTGATGTGATGATAGACATGATACTGACAACCAGGGATGGCCGACTGAAAAATAAGTCAAGAGACACCGTAGAGAGGCCGACTCAGGCTAACTTCCCTTGAACGAAGGCACGACTCAATGTGACTATGTGGCAGCATATGATGACTTTGTATAAGTTCATCATGCAGGAGGCACGAACGAACCCTCCATATGATTGGAAGAGATAACCAATCGGGGGAGAACTGACTCAATAACAAGGTTAAGGCATACCTAAGTCAAACTAAATCCCGCCCAAATGTAGGAGACTTTGTTTTTGAGTGCTTTGTTCAAGGGTGACACGACTGACTCTAGCTTCCAAAAATAAATATAAATATTGTCCCGTTCCCACTCTTTTTTGGAATATATAATTGTTTTTTTGTTAAGATAGAAAAAGAATAAAAGAATGCTATAGTACAGTGGAAAGAACGAGTGTCGGTGAAGCAGATGATCTAGTTCCTGGAATTGGAACATTCCTATGCTCAATGCAGGGTGGCGCAAACTGGTCAAAGACACTCAAAGGTGTGTTCCTTCCATGGGTCAAGGTGTGTCAAGTTGCAGAAGTTAAAGGTATGAAAGTTTGATTTTGTAGTTGTCATGGTCAAAAGTTGGCTTAAACACGAGTCCAAGTGAAGCCGGCTCAAGGCCAAAAGGTGCAAATGGCCAAAATGCAATGTAGTAGTACAACTCAACACAAAGGAGCCTCTAGGGTATAAGGCCAGAACGAAGCGAAGAAGCAAAGAGGAATGAGTCTTCATTGCATAAGTCATGGTGGGACTACAGAGGACTCCCAAGCCTAGGGACAAAAAAATTGGCATGAGTGCCAAGTGATAACAAGGTACTAACTAGGGCACCCATAATAAGGTAGGCTCTACCACACAAATCATGATACTTCTAAGCAACGAGAAGGTTTTGCATCATAACTTGGTGGGGTTGATCCTAAGGCTAAAATGGAAAAGGAAACTGATAAGTGCATAATGCAGGCGAAAAAACCTAACCTATATGCCAGTTTCGAGAACCAATACCTGTCAGAATGGACCAACCATAAAAATTTCCAAAGGAGAAATCTTCCAAGTTCTTTATACATTAATAAGAACACTAGACAAGAAGTTAATACATGCCACATATAAACTTCATATAAAATCTTGTGTTATAGAATACAAAACTTGAAAATGCGTACCTTATATATACAATATGGTACAGGGAACCACGCAGCCTTGCGGCTTACGTATAATAGTTCTGCTGAACAAATCCCTTGCAGGGCTTAGGCCAAGGACTCCTTTGGTAGTCAAAACTCATGGCTTCAAAGAGTTCCTCCTGTGAAGGCAAAACAAGTTCTGAGAAATCATGAGAACTACAAGGATCAAAAGAGGGAATTAAGGGGTCCCATGTCCCTATAGGAAGAATCTCTCGGTCAACTGTCGGGACCAAGTCCCAAGAAGGAGAATAATAAGTCAAAGGATCCTTCTTAGCAGCGTTTGAACATTGAGGACTCAATGCCACATAAGTGACCCGTGGTGGGGTAGAGTCTACTTGAACACTTGGAACAAACCAAGGGGTATTCTGCAGTAAAGTCGAATTAGGGTGGTAATTATCAGATGCAAGCTGATCAATAGTGACAATATTCCCGTTATGAGGAAAGCACATTACTCGAAAGAGTGAAGACACCACAGCATTCATAGAATAGACATAATCATGCCCAAGTAGCATATTAAAGTCTAAAGTGCTATCAACCACCATCATATCGATCAAGACAGTCTTCCCTCCTAAAGTGATAGGTAATTGAGGAAGAACACCCATAGATTCACCAGGTCTTCTATCATAGGCTAACAACTGACCCTGAGTTGTCAACAACTTTGGGGAACCTAAAGCTTTCCAAGTCAAAGAGGATATAATACTTGCAGAGGATCCTTCATCCACCATACGTTGATAGACATTTGTGGAATTAACTCTGACCTTTATTTGGAAAGGTGCAGGGGAAGGAAGACGAGGCTCGACAAGACTATCCAAATCAAAGGAAACACTTCTAGAACTTGGAGGGGGAACATTCAAAGAGACTAGAATTCCCCCTATACTAGAAGACTTAATACTAGAGATCAAACAGACTCTTTTGTTAGGCACTTCACCCCCCACAAGAGGAGTGTAATCGGCCAGCGATTGCACTAGCACTACCACATTATCAACTAATGGTTGATGGGATTGATGAGAAACCATATCAGATCCAGGAGTAGAAGAAATTTCAGACTCGGACCATATCCTTTGAACCTTTGGAATGCCAGGGCATAAATGAGTAAGATGGTATCCCTTGCATATCTTCCAAGGGAACTTAGGTTGAAAACTTCTACGTCCAGGTTTCTGATCAACCTCCATTTTGCCAACACGACTAGTAGTGGTTTGCGAAGAGTCCTGAACATGACTTACAGAGGATCCTGACTCTTTGCTAGTATGACTCGCAGTGACTAGACTCGTGCCCCCAGCATGACTTGCAGCGGCTGAAGGCTCATCTCCAACATGACTGGTAGAGGTTGAGGATGAAGTGCTAGTGTGACTTGCAGTGACTAGACTTGTGTCCCCAGCATGACTTGCAACGGTTGAAGGCTCATCTCCAACATGACTGGCAGAGGTTGAAGATGATGGGATAGAATTATTCTTCTTCTTTGATTTCCTCTTTCTCCTCTTTTTAGATTTCTTATTACAAGAAGGAGAAGAAAAAGGAATCCCAGATTTCTCTTTGAAAGAAGATGAACAATTAGCACCCATGTGATGCCCTTGAAATAAAGGATTCAACTGAGAATCTTCAAGAGCATTTGGAATATTTGGAGTGGACCACAGCCAAATGGGTAGTCCAACATTCAACCCAGGAATATTCAAAGTGGCCATCAAGGGAGTACCAACATTTCCAAAGAAAGCAAAAGCACAAGGATCCCCTTTTAGAAGGGTACCTTGGTTGGTTTCTATCGAAATATTGACCATATCAAACTGATCCGCAGAGCCTTCCCTTACGAGAATTTAGAAATAACTTTTCAAGGAATATGGATAGGCAATCAAAACCTTTGCCCTTGAGGAGGCAACTCCACAAATTCTGAAAGAACGACCAAAAGCCTTTCAAGATCGGTAGAGTGGTAAGCCAGTCACTCAGGACACAAAGTCCAAACGTGACTAGACAAAAAATACCTAAAGCCAACTATATACAAGGAGCAAGAGCACTCACTAAAAAGTCCCTAAAAGAAGTCAGCCAGTCAAACAACTTCCAAGTATTTCGCTCCGGGTGATTAGGACCGGACACCAAAATACAAGAAAGTGAAGTAAGGGACCTTTCGAAGATAGTCTGGGATAATGATGGCCTAGTCCTACCAGTGAAGGAAACATAGGAAGTTACGCTAACCTCCTAACAACAGCCTGCACTGGTGCAAGCCCCCAAGCTTCGCAAGGGTTCCCTCCAGTAGTACAGTTGAGAGTGATACAACGTCGACCTCAGGTGCCACGGGATTCCCCTCCGCAGCCATCTGTGTAGATCCCTAGAAGTAGCAACTAAGGTTACCAACTCATGTCAGAAGCCAGGCGAAACAGTCTTGAGGTAAGATCCGACAAGTAGGAGAGGGGGTATCTCTCTTCCCTGTCTTCAAAAACCCTTGTGCTTAACTCCCAGATCTATAGCTTTCCTGGTCTTCCTAACACTATTGGATTTTCACTCACTATTCAGACTCCTATGTTTGATAGTTTAAATGGCCTTGGAGAGTTATCTCTACACTCGCCTAATCCAAGGCCCTAAAATATCCTAAAACTTGTTGGTGTGTCTAACTTGACAATTATAAAAAGTTCTAGTATGTTTTAATTAGCGCTTGTTTTTAAATGGGTTGTTCTTTAAGTCAAGGGATAAGTGGAAGTGAAACTATTGGTGTTTTGACGCAAAAGAAATTAATAAAAACAAAACTATATGCAAATGCACTTGTTTTAATTTTTCGATGAAAGAAATTTCTACTGGGTTCAGAGGAACTTCAAAGAAAGCAACAAATTTTTCTTTTCTTTTCTTTTACTCAAGCTTCACACTCACAAAAGTTAGAAAAACTATGGATGTCCTAAAAATATGTGCAAATTTATCCTAATGCAACAAGTACATGCTGATGCAAAACTCAAAACTACTCTTAAATGAAGAAATGAAAGTTACTTGTTTATCAATTTTTAATTTGCCACTTAAAATGTTTAGATAGAATATAAGTTGTTGATGCTCATTTCGTCCAAACACTAAAAGCAAGTTTCAAGACAAATAAAAATGCACTCTCACTCATAAAAAGGAAACTAAATCAAAACCAAGTTCAAGAAAGCAAGACCAAGTTTCAAGAAGTTTTCTTCAAAAGCAAAACAAAAATGACTTTTCAAAAGTGATCTAAACAAGACTGAAACTTTATGATCGAAGAATAGGCAATGAAACACTTTACGAGTTTGCAACACAAAACAAGTGAGAACTCAACAAAAATGTGTTTCAAAATGCTCTTAATAATTAAAAAGCAACAACAAGAGCTTGGCAATAAAGACCAAAAGACTAAAAAGACAACTTTGAAGAAAGTGTGAACCAACAACTTTCGAAAAGCAAGAAAAGCAGATGGTCATAAAGATACAGTTTTGACATGCAAACCAAAAAGTCATCAAAACAAAACTTGACACAAAGATTGAAAGCAATCTTTCTACCCTGAAAACACAGAGAAGCCAAGATTCCTAGTAAGAAATCTTGTGTGCTTAAGCAAAAACGATGATGTTTGCAAGAAAAACAAATAAGACCAACAGTTTCCACAATTAGAGGGAATTTGAAATTAGATACTTGCTGTAAAACTAAAGACTGACACAGAAAAGTAACTGTTCAGGACTGAACTAGACCAACAGACAGACCTTCAGAAACAAAAAGATTTGAAAAATCTTGAAAATTACAAGATATACGCGACTATATTTATGTATAGCTGCGTGTATACATGACTGAGCCTAAGGAAACCTGCATATACGCGGGTTAACTTAAGGAAACATGCGTATATACGCCTCTGTAAACAGGAAAAACAACGTATATAAAAGATTTCAAGAAAAAAAAAAAAACAGTCTGAAGAAACTGATCAAACTTACAATTCAAGTTCCTACAGGAACAGACTACACAGTAACAGCAAGCAAACAGACAGTTGAGCCTTGATTGGCTTGAATAAACCCAAACTAGGAACAACAATACTATTGTCCCTAGTGGAGTCGCCAATTCTGTTAAGGGATAAATTCCCCTAGGGTCTTGGGTTGATACCCTAGCAGATCGGAGGTTATCTATACAGAGAAACACACATTCCATATAGCCATAATGCTAATATAAGAAAACTATACGATAAGGGGTGTACCTGGGGGTCCTTCGTTTGAGAAGATCCTGCCAGGGTCCAAACCCTCTTGGAGTTCCTTTTGCTCCTTCAACTTGCAAAACAATCAATTCAAGAAAGTACAATAGTATATGGACTAAACATCATAAAAAAATCATCTTCATAGTATATTGAAAGGTAGTTAGTTATGCAATTAAACAACCATTCATATATGAATCATAACATGGATATCATAAACATGAAGAAGATTTATATCAGGAACAAAGACAAGTGTTTCTTTTATTATAGACAAATAAAGTACAGAAAGGAATAATTTCACCTGATTCGTCCTTTCGTAGGCTCCAAGTCGAACCGTCCTCCGGATTCGTCCAGTCTCAAGCCTTTAACAAACTCCTTCCATTACTTACTCCATGATATCTCAAGTAGTAGATAGACATCATCACACAAGGAAACAAGGGTTTCCTGTAAATGGGGGAAGTGCAGGAGACACTAGGATCTTCAGACCTGGTCAGGGAAATCTCAGCATAGTAACCTTTCTCTCTCTTCTCTCCTCCCTTTAGGCCTTCCCATTGAAGCCTTTTTATACTTCTCCAAAAGTAGTTTTTTAGTTGGGAATTCGTTGGGAGCAGTTGGGCCATGAGCACTAATAGGTAATCAGCAGGTAAAACCCACGATCTCCGCCTGAAATTAAGGAGTTTTAATTTTTTAAAGTGTTTTAAGACATATACACAGGTTGGGTATACACAGACCCGCATACACACGCGTTTAGCTCAGCGCAATGTCGCATATAGGGAATAAATCATTGTTTTTTAAATTTTGGACCAGGTCTGGAAGGAGGGGTTGCCCTAGGCCATGAGTGTAGCATCACAAACATCAAGAGTGAGGTTTGGAGCTATAATAGATTAGATTAGGAGGAAACTGTCTTTTTGACTCAAGATGATCAGGAATTACACATGCTTCAGTGGTTACAGACCCAATCAGGAGAATCATTCAATTACAAGCAAGGGTATGATTCTACTATCTTCAAAGTGCACAAACAATACATTTTGAGGAGTAAAAAGAACATTGATACTCCTGACCAAAACAAGAAAGAAGAAACAAATCAACCTAAGAAAATTAAAGCAGTTCCAGTTACAAAAACTCTCCAAATCCTCTCTAGACCAAATCAAAATCCTTCTGGTCCCACCATTGTAGATATAACCAATGACCAACCCCTTGATAATCAACCATCCACTTCAATCCCCTCCAAGGAGACAGTGGAAGAAACTCCAAATATCACCTTAGAAAATCCATAGAAAAAGAAGACCAACCTACTCCAAATCTTGCCATGAAAATTCTAAATCCTTAGACAAAAAAAGCCCCTTTTCCTTTCAATTTGGGAGCAGAGGTGGAAAAGCTAAAAATTTCAATCCCCTTAATAGAATTGATTAAAAATGAAACTTACAAGTCTCAAATAAGAAAATCTTTAAACTTCGTTGAGAATGAAGACTCTGTTAACTTATTTGATGATCAGCCTAAGCTTATTTTCAGTCCTGATGTTAATGGCAAGCCATTAGAAGGAGGTATACCACCCTTTTATATCAGCCTTAACATTCATGATAAGATCTTACACATTGCAATGTTAGATTCTGGGGCTTCACATAATTTAATGCCAAAATCTATTATGGAAAAGTTCAACTTAGATATCACTAGGCCTTATGGCAGCCTAGGTGCAGGAGATATGGACAAACGTTCAAACCCTAATCAATATCCTCTAATTCTGGCTGAATCCCTTCTTCAATCCCAACTGGAATATCAATATTCTATTCCTAGACTGACTGTTTTATAAATTTTCCCCTTTTTAGCCACTATTACCAATCCTTTTCCATTAATTGGCCCAACCCTTGTTATCAGGTGCAATTTCATAACAGAGCCCCTTTTCTCACTATCGGAGCTGTAATTCCATAAGAATTACATAATACACTATCGGTGCTATTGGAAATGGAAACAATGCAATTAACACGCAAAATACACTATCGGTGGGGTTATTCCATAAGAAATGGAATAACGCTATCATACTTTGATTTAACACTATCGGTGCTATTTTTCCCAAAGGAATGCGTTAACATGCAAATACACTATCGGTGGGGCTTATTCCATAAGAAATGGAATAACATTATCGACACTTCGTTATCGGCAATTCCACGAGAAATGGAACAACACTATCAGTGCTCCGCTATCGGCCTTTTCCTAATGCGATAACACTGTAGCATTATTGACGATTACAATCAGTAGTTTCAACACTCCCTCGCCAGGTTCCTTCCATTTAAGACTTGCGATGCGATAACGCTTCACGGACCTGATAGATTATAAGTCCTCCTCTATAATATTTTAGATCCACATGTGTCACAACATCGGATTTCGACGGTTCAAAAGGGTAGTTCCTCTCCACTGAAGCGCTGTGATGCGATAGTGCTTACGGACCCGATATGGATATCAGCCACACTTAACAATATTTCAAGTCAGGATTCCAAATTCGGACTAAGTTTTTTGCTGTTTCTTAGTGTAAACCAGAATTTAGCTTGCGGGACTAAAACGATGCGTAAATTGGAAACAGAGCACGCTGATATGAAGGAAACACACTCAAATAGACTTCAATCAAAGTATTAACTGGAAAACCAGGCCAAACCATTGTTGTAAAGACTTAAAAGAAAGTGTTGCGTGAAAGCCAAAGATACGCATAATTACTAGATTTAACAGACAAACAGGTGTTTAGATGCATAGAAAGGGTTCGGAGGTCACAATGCCTCTGGGATCGACCAATACACAAAGATGTCCTACTCTTTTCAGCAATATGAGATAAACCTAGTCGGTCAAAATCCCTTTACAATAGCATAAAAGTTACATATATACTGGTTCATTTTAACAACCAGATCCTAAAACAGAGGCTAAAATTTATTATTGCTATCTGTTCTGCGAGGTATTCTCCTCGAGAATCTCCACTATGCTAACTAATCCTATCGGTTCTGCAAGGTATTCTCCTCGAGAACCTCCACTACAACTAACTAATTTAACACTTATTACATCATGATTTAATCCTATATTCTAGTTCTATGCTTAACTAGAAAAACATGGAAATTGATGGCTAAAGGATCCCACTCCTTTGCTTGTAGATTTTTTTGTATTTTTTGGAATAAGTTTGAAGTCTTTTCCTTCCAGGTCTCATGCTCCTGCATCAGACTCCTGAGGACAAAATTCTTCCTGGGCTTTTGTCCATGAGCTCTTCTACAGAACTGCCCAACTTCTATAGCGTGTTTTCTGTTACCCAAGTAGCTTCAACAATTGGCTGATCCTTCCATTTGACTAAATACTGAAAGTACTCATGTCCTCTGGTTTTCTTGAACACTTTCTTGTCCAAAATCCTTTCTGGCTGTAATTCATTTGTTGTAGGTAAGTGTTTTACCCAGTCAATTTCTTGTGTCTCTTTGTCTTCTTCTGTATCATCTGCAATTTCACCTCCATACTTGTACAGATCAGCAACATTGAAAGTTGGAGATATTCCAACATCAGGGGGTAATTCAATTTCATATGCATTTGTAGAAAATTTCCTTAATACTTTGCATGGTCCAATTTTCTTGAACTTCAATTTGTTATACTCCCTCTTTGGAAATCTTTCCTTCCTTAAGTGTGCTAAAACCAAATCTCCAACTTCAAAGTTCACCTCTCTTCTTTTCATGTCTACTCTGGTTTTGTAATTGATGTTGCTATCCTGTAGCTGTTGTTTCACCTATTCATGTATTTCTTGCATTTCTGAAGCAAAATCTTCTCCCTCTACACTTCTCATCTCATCCTTTCCCAAATTCCTTAACTCAGATACTCCTCTTGGATGCATTCCATAAACTATATGGAATGGACTCTACCCTATACTCCTGTTAGGTGAGTCATTATATGCATATTCAGCCTATGCCAACACTTGATCCCACTACTTTTGATTTTCTGCAGTAAGACTCCTTAAAAGATTACCCAAACTCTTGTTCACAACTTCAGTTTGTCCATCAGTCTGTGGATGACAGGCAGAACTAAAACTCAGTTTAGTTCCCAACTTCTTCCATAGTGTCCTCCAGAAATTTCCAACAAATTTGGAATCCCTGTTTGAGACAATACTCTTAGGCAACCCATGCAATCTTACAATCTCCTTGAAAAACAAATTAGCAATGTTAGTAGCATCACTGGTTTTATGACATGGAATAAAATGTGCCATTTTTGAAAATCTGTCCACTACAACAAAAATTGAATCATTTCCTCTTTGAGTCTTTGGTAAGCCCAAAACAAAATCCATACTTACCATATCCGAAGGCCTATCTGGAATTGCTAATGGAACATACAAACTTGTGTTTTGGCTTCTTCCCTTTGCATATTGACATATTTTGCAAGTTTTCACATACTTTTCCACTTCAGATCTCATTTTCATCCAGAAATAAAATCTGTTCAACTGTTCATAAGTCTTATCTGTGCCAAAATGTCCTGCAAGTCCACCACTATGTTTCTCTTTGATTAAGTTCTCCCTCATAGAAAAATTTGGTATGCACAACTGATTTCTTTTAAACAACAATCCATCTTGTAATAAATAATCCAACCATTTACTCCTATCCATCAAAACAGGATTCTTACAAGCTTCAAATGCTTCTTTAAAATCAAAATCTATCTCATACAATTCTTTAAGAAAATCAAAACCCAACACTTGAATTTGACTCTCTAGAAGTAATGTATTTCTCCTACTTAAAGCATCTGCAACTTTTTTTGATTGGCCATTTATGTGCTTCAAAACAAAATGGAAACCCTGAAGATACCCTACCCATTTAGCATGTTTTTGGTTAAGCTTTGGCTGCTACATAATATACTGTAGTGCATGGTTATCTAAACAAAGTACGAACTCTTTTGACATTAGATAATGTCTCCACTTCTTCAATCACTGTAAAACTACATAAAACTATTTATCATAAGAAGAATACTTCTTCCTTGAATCATTAATCTTTTCACTAAAATAAGCTATAGGTATGTCTTCCTGACTTAAAACACCTCCAATAGCTTCTCCATTGGCATCACATTTCACTTGGAAAGGTTTACTAAAATCAGGTAGAACCAAAATAGGTTTTTCAGTGATCTTCTTCTTCAACATCTGAATATTCTTTTCTGCTTGAACAGTCCATATAAATGGTTGCTTATCCTTCTTTATAGTCTCAACAATAGGAGCATTTATCTTACTAAAATTCTTAATGAATGTCCTATAAAAACTAGCAAGACCATGAAAACTTCTTACCTCAAAAACACTTTTAAGTGAAGCCCACTCCATGATTGCCTTGATCTTCTCTGGATCCATCTTCCATCCTTCAGTGGAAACAACAAAACCCATATACACTAACTATTCTTTCATGAATGAACATTTCTTCAAATTCATCAATAATTTCTCTTGCTATAACCTTTCTAAGACATAATTCAGATGTCTCATGTGCTCCTCCTTAGACCTGTTGTAAACTAATATATCATCCAGATATACTATTACAAATTTACCAATAAACTCTTTAAGAACTTCATTCATGAGTCTCATAAATGTACTTGGTGCATTTGACAACCCAAAAGACATTATTCTCCACTCATACAATCCTTCATTTGTCTTAAAAGCAGTTTTCCACTCATCCCCTTCTCTTATCCTTATTTGATGATACCCACTCTTAAGATCTAGTTTTGTAAAATACTTTGCTCCACTCAAAGAATCCATCAAATCTTCAATTCTAGGTAAAGGAAATCTGTACCTGATTGTGATTTTACTGATGGCTCTTGAATCAGTACATATTCTCCAACCTCCATCTTTCTTTGGACTCAACACTGTTGGTACTGCACAAGGACTCAAACTTTCTCTAATCAGTCCTTTGTCAAGTAGTTCCTGAACCTGCTTTCTAACCTCTTCATTTTCTGTGGGAGTCATTCTGTAAGTTGCTTTGTTTGGTAGATTTGCTCCAGGAATCAAATCTATATGATGGCTAATTCTTCTAATGGGTGGTAACTCATTAGGCAAATCATCAACAATGATATCACAATAGTTGTCCAACATTTCTTGAATTTCAATGGGTAAATTAGAAACTTTAGTAGAAGTCATTATTACCTTGGGCTTGCAAATTATAGCAAAATTTACCTCATTCTCTTCAATCTGCTGTAAGTATTCCTTTCCTCCTAGTAATAAAGTTTTTGGATCAGTCTTCTTTCCTGATGCATCTTCTTCTCCCATAGGCAGAAATGTATGATTGATACCATATTTACCAAACTTGTAGGTGTTTCTTTTCCCATCATGCATAGCTCCTCTGTCATATTGCCAAGGTCTTTCAAGAAATATGTGACACAGATCCATGGGCATCACATCACATACAATTTTATCCTTATATTTTCCCAACTGCAACTCCACTTCACACTGTTCATTCACTAACAACTGATGTCCCTTTTGTAACCAAGACACCTTGTAAGGTGTTGGATGCCTCATTGTCTTCAGCTTCAATTTCTCCACCACTTCTGTAGAGACCAAATTATTAGTGTTGCCACTATCAATGATCATCTGACAACATTTCCCTTGAACCTTACTCACTGTTCTGAATAGAGTCTTTATTTGTGATGGTTCAACTATCTCCTTTGCTGGATTGAGCAAAACTTTATTGACTACCAAAGATTCTCCTCTCTCTAGTACATTTTCTTCTTTTGTCACTGCTACTACTTCTTCCTCAACTTGAGCAACAATTTCATTCCTCTAACTTGTCCCTGCATTCTCTGGGCACTCAAAATCTCTGTGTCCCAGTTTGTTACTTCTTACTTCTCTTCCTCTACCTCTGCCTCCTCTTCCTCTAGAAAAACTCTCTCTGCCACTTGCATCACCTCCTGTGGGTGCATGTTGGTTTGAGCTGCTACTAGCTCCATCTTTAGGTGTTGTACATCTTCCTCTGCCGCCTTGACTTCCTTTTCCTTGGAAAGTACCTCTTCCTCTAGCAGACTGCTTCCTTATGAGTTTTTCTTCATCTCTTAGTACCATATGATAAGCTTCTTCTACTGTTTTAGGAGACAATATACTTATCTCATCTTGAAGGTCCATCCTAAGACCATTCACATATCTAGCAACCTTCTCATCTGTATCCTAAGTTTGTCTAGCTCTTATGCTTACCTTATAGAATTCCTCTGTATATTCTCTCACTGTCATAGACCTCTGTCTAAGATTCTGCATCTGTCTGAACAAGGTTTGTTGATAATTACTTGGTAGAAACTTACCTCTTAGATTTGCTACCATCCTATTCCAATTTTTGATTGGTTTCTTGTTAAGACTCTTTATTTCTACTTGCACTCCATCCCACCAAAGTGCTGCATGTCCTTTTAGCTTGGTGACAGCAAACTTTACTTTCTTCTCATCTTCTGTTTCTTCATAATCAAAGAATTTCTCCATGCCATTAATCCAGTCTATCAATTCTTCTGTATTCAATCCTCCTTCATATATTGAAACCTTAGTCTTTGGCTTGGCTGTGGATCTCAACACTGATTGGAAGAACCTTATCTCAGGAGTAACTGCTACAATTTCCTCCTCTCCTTCAGCTTCAACCTAAGACTCACTAATGTCCCCATCATCTATATTTCTCCCTGCTGTTAATGCCTCGAATTTATCTTGCATCTGGTGCATAGCTTCTATCACTTCATCATTTGCAACTGGCCGTCCTCTTCTACTACGTCCTCGTCCTCTTCCAACTCTGAAAGCCATATTAAATTTTCTTCTCTTGCTTCTGAGATTCAATTCAGTGTCAACAAGTTGCTCTGATACCACTAATGGTAGCCTGGGTGCAGGCGATATGGACAAACGTTCAAACCCTGATACAATTTCCTCTAATTCTTGCTGAATCCCTTCTTCAATCCCAACTGGAGTATTAGTCATCTATTCCTAGACTAACTGTTTGATAAATTTTCCCCTTTTTAGCCACTATTACCAATCCTTTTCCATTAATTGGCCCAACCCTTGTTATTGGGTGCAATTTCATAACAGAGCCCCTTTTCTCACTATTGGAGCTGTAATTCCATAGGAATTACATAATACACTATCGGCGTCGTTTGAAATGGCAACAATGCAATTAACACACAAAATACACTATCAGTGGGGTTATTCCATAAGAAATGGAATAACACTATCGCACTTTGATTTAACACTATCGGCATTGATTTTCCCAAAGGAATGCATTAACACGCAAATACACTATCGACGGGGTTTATTCCATAGGAAATGGGTTAACACTATTAGAACTTCGCTATCGGTGATTCCACGAGAAATGGAACAACACTATAGGCGCTCCGCTATTGGCCTTTTCCCGATGCAATAACATTGTAGCATTATTGACGATCGCAATCAGCAATTTCAATGCTCCCTCACCAGGCTCCTTCCATTTAAGACTTGCGATGTCATAACGCTTTGCGGACCTGATACATCATAAGTCCTCTTCTATAACTTTTCGGATCCGAAAGTGTCACAACATCGAATTTCGGCAGTTCAAAAGGCCAGTTCCTCTCCCCTGAAGTGCTGTGATGCGATAGTGGTTACAGACCCGATATGGATATTAGCCACACTTAACAAGATTTCAAGTTCAAATTTCAAATTTGGACTAAGTTTTTCGTTGTTTCTTAGTGTAAACTAGAATTTATCTTGCGGGACTAAAATGACGCGTAAATTGGAAATAGAGCACGCCGATATTAAGGAAGCACACTCAAATAGACTTCAATCAAAGTATTAACTAAGAAACCATGCCGAACCATTGTTGTAAAGACTTAAAAGAAAGCGCTGTGTGAAAGCCAAAGATACACATAAATACCAGATTTAACAGACAAATAGGTGTTTAGATGCATAGAAAGGGTTCGGAGGTCACAACGCCTCCGAGATCAACCAATACACAGAGATGTCGTGCTCTTTTTAGCAATACAGGATAAACCCACTCGAGCAAAATCCTTTTACAATAGCATAAAAGTTACATATATACTGGTTCATTTTAACAACCAGATCCTCAAAAAGAGGCTAAAATTTATTACTGCTATCTGTTCTGTGAGGTATTCTCCTCGAGAATATCCACTACGCTAACTAATCCTATTTATTCTGTGAAGTATTATCCTCGAGAACCTCCACTACAACTAACTAATTTAACACTTATTACATCACGATTTAATCCTATATCCTAGTTCTATGCTTAACTAGAAAAACATGGAAATTGGTGGCTAAAGGATCCCACTCCTTTGCTTGTAGATTTTTTTTGTATTTTTTGGAATAAGTTTGAAGTCTTTTCTCTCCAAGTCTCATGCTCCTGCATCACCTTACAAGGACCTGTTTTAATTAGATTCGATTCAAGTAAAGTGTCTGGGGCTGATCAAAGACCTGTGTCCTAGTACAATACCCTACTAAGACTATTCTTATGGAGATAATTGTTGCTGATATACCACCTAAATATGGCATGCTATTGTCTAGATCATGGGGGGCTAAACTCCAAGGATCTTTGCAACTTGACATGTCATATGCCACAGTTTCAGTCTTTGGACATCCTAAAAAACTGTACAGAAAGACCCTAATGAAATATGTAGTGAGCAGCCAGGCTAGGCCTCAAAACTTTCCTATATATTCGATGCATTCTGACATCGATTCTTTTATTCTATACAATGCTGAAAAAACACAAGAAACTACTTCAAACAACATTATTTCAAAACCAAAAGAAATTGCAGTTACATTATCAAATGAAATTGTCCAAATTCAAGAGTTTTCAGATAGAAAAAATGATCAAGATTCCTTAATCAAAGAATATTTTGTCCCCCGAGACAGTAAGAATTATGAACATGAAATACTATGGCATCTTGAATTTGATGGATCAATAAAAAAATTAGGAGCAGGGGCTGGAGTATGGATTTACAATTTAGAAAATGATTATTCAGAGGGCCATGCCAACAGGCTGAATTTAAAATGCACCAACAACATGGCTGAGTATGAAGCACTTTTTTTAGGTCTCAAATTGGTTAAAAGTTAGGAGCTATAAAGTTTCTATTATGTGATATTCTGAGTTGTTTATCAAACAAATTAATGTTTTATATATGACCAAAGACCCTAGATTAATTTTTTATAGAGGAACAATTTAGAAATATTGAACACTTTTCTAGAAACCAAGCTTGCAGTCATTCCAAGGAAACATAAAATGCAAGCTCATATTTTAGCAATGTTTTCTAGCACTTGTACATTACCATTTCAACCTAACCATCAATACACTGCTGAGGTTAGGCACAAACCTGCTATCCCAGACAACTTGAAAAACTAGCAAGTGTTTGCTAATGACCAACAAATAAACAATTTTTTAACTTTAGAGGAAGAATTTGTAAATAGCAACATAGATATTGACACAACATTAGATCTTGATTTTACAAATAAAATAGAAATTAACAAATTAGAAGATGAAGAGATAGATAGACTCCATCCCACAAAGTTTACAAAATCAGATATTCAAAACCTAAAGCAAATTGAAATTGAAGAGGTAATTAACGAAGATTTTGAAATCATTAATCTCAGAGACAACTTTTTTCCAAAAGGATTAACCCCTTTGGAAGACTTTTTTGATTCAAATGATGTCCCTAGAAAACCAAAGACGGAACCCTTAAAATCTGATATAGAGGAGTGCAACATAAGGACCGAGGAAAATCCAAAATTGATAAAACTTTCAATGTCTTTACCTCCTGATGAAAAAGTGAAATACATAGAACTGCTGAAGGAATTCTGAGATATCTTTTCTTGGAGTTATGAGGACCTCAAGTCCTATGACACCAACATAATACAACACACTATCCCCATAGAAGAAAACCAGAAACCTTTTAGATAGAAGCTTAGGAGGATTAATCCTATCCTATTGCCTTCTATTGAAAAGGAAATCAAAAGAATGTACGAAGCCAAGATAATAGCACCAATTAGATTCTCGGATTGGGTTTCAAATTTGGTGCCCACAAGGAAAAACACTGGTGAGATTAGACTGTGTGTTGATCTTAGGAATCTCAATAAAATTTCACTTAAAGACAATTACCCTCTCCCTAAAATGGATCACATATTACAAAGGGTAGTAGGGTCAACCAGAATCTCATTATTGGATGGGTTTTCTGGTTACAATTAGATTTTAGTTCACCCAAATGACCAGGAAAAAACTACATTCACTACTCCTTGGGGCACATTCATGTATGTGAAGATGCCTTTTGGGCTAAAGAATTTAGGGGCCACCTTTCACAGAGCTATGGATATAGCTTTTTCTATGGAAATCCATGAGTTCCTAGTAATATACTTAGATGATATCACTATATTCTCAAAATCTGATAAACAACACCTAGATCATCTAAGGCAGGTTTTCATTAAATGTAGGAAGTATGTAATTTTTTTGAACCCTAAAAAATATTTATTTGGGTTAGAAGAAGGTAAATTGTTAGGTCACATAATCTCTAAAGATGGTATCCGAATAGACCCTGCAAGAATTGAAGCCATCTTACAAATACAACATCCTAGGAGCATAAGAGAGTTACAATCCTTTTTAGGAAAAATAAACTTTCTTAGGAGATTTATTTCTATCTTAGCAGAATTAATTGGATATTTGAATAACATGTTGAAGAAAGATTTGACCATAAAATGGATTGTTGAGGCTAAGAAGTCCTTTGAAGATATTAAAATAGCCTTAACAAAAACCCCAGTTTTGATCAGTCCAAAGTTTGATAGGGATTTCATTATATTCTCTTTTGCCTCAGAACACATAATTGCTATAGTCCTACTGCAAAAGAATGATGAGGGTTATGAACAACCTATTACCTTTTTTAGCAAAGACCTCAGAGATGCCTCTTTAAAATACAATATAATGGAAAAGCAAGCTTTTGCTTTGGCCAAATCTATCAAAGATTTTAGAGTTTACATTTTATATTCTCATATAATAGCCTATGTCCCGAATGCAGTAGTGAAGGATATCCTAACATAGGATGGTCCAGATGGAAAGAGAGGGAAATGGATAGCTACTATATTAGAATATGACCTAGAAATAAAGCCAACAAAATTAATCAAAGGCCAAGGTTTAGCCAAGCTCATGGCTGAATCAAACTGTTAGGCCTTGACATAAATTTTATTGCAGAAATGGATAATGGAGAGGATATGGCGACTCCACCAATCAACCAGGCCTTTATTGAATCACCATGGTATGCTGACATCATATATATTTTACAAACTTTACAAGATCCTCCTGAATTATCCAGGACCAAAAGCAGGTTTTTAAAAATGAAATATTTAAAGTTTTGCATAATTGACCATGCTTTGTTTTGGATGAATCATGAAGGTGTCCTTCTTAACTGTTTATTAAAAGAAGAATCTGACAAGGTGTTACAAGAGTTTCATGCAGGTGACTGTGGAGGACATATTTACTGGAAAACCACTGCTGACAAGATTCTTAGAGCTGGTTTCTATTGTCCCACTTTGTTTTTTGATGTAAATAAATTTGTAACCTCATGTCATAAATGCCAATTTTTTGAAGGAAAGAAAAAGCTTTTACCCCTGCCCCTAAAACCAATATCAGCTGAAGCACCTTTTCAACAATGGGGTCATGACTTCATTGGTGAAATTCACCCAGCTTCCTCTGCCCAACACAAATGGATTCTCACTGCTACATATTACTTTACCAAATGTATAGAAGCCATACCATCATGGCAAGTCACTGATACTGTTATAATAACCTTCCTTGAATCCAACATCCTATCTAGATTTAGGTTCCCAACCAAGATCATCATTGATAATGCAACAACCTTCAAATCTAAGAGAATGATTGATTTCTGTAACAAGTACCATATAACATTGGGCCATTCCATAGCATATTAACCCCAAGGAAATGGACTAGGAGAGTCCTTAAATAAAATTCTTGTAAATATCATCAAAAAACTGTTAGAAGACAACAAGAAAACATGGAACAAGAAGCTAGTGAATGCCTTATGGGTAGATAGGCTAATCACAATGAAATCCATTGGTACAAGTCCTTATCAATTAGTTTATGGAATGGAAGCTATTTTCCCATCTTCCTTTGGAACTCCAGTGATGAAATTGCTCTAAGAGTTGCAGGTTGAACCAAATGACATTCAAAGGATAATCATCCAAACAATTCATTTACAACAAACCAAGGAAGAAGTGTACATCATATCTCAAGTTGTGCAGGAAAGGATCAAGAATGCTTTTGACAAGAGGACTAAGGTAGAAGATTTTTACCTAGGAGAAAAAGTTTTGAAATGGGACTCAAGAAGAGAGGATAAAGGTAAACATGGGAAGTTTGATTTCCTATGGAAAGGCCCATATATCATCTATGCATTCAGAGGTAATAATTTTTTCTTCCTGAGAGAAATGGATGGCACAGAAGCAGAAGGAGGACCAGTTAATGGTCGAACACTTAAACACTACATTGAACCTAGTTACTAATTCCACTAATCATTTGTACATATTTTGTTTTTCAAAGTCTAGAGTTGATTGGATAGTGAATTTTTGGAGTTGAAGCCTGAAGAGAAGGCCCTAAGATTCAAAGGTTTTACTGTCATAAATAGCATTAAGGCAAAAAAGTGAAATGGACAAAAGTTGTAGAAGAACATCACAGCAATCCAGAAGGCCATTGATCTACAAGTTCTTGACATTTCACCAGGAAATGCCATCCCCAAGTGGAGCCACAGTTAGGTTCCTATACGAATAGGAGTCATAATTTTTGAATGGCTGAGATTAAACCTGTAATATGTACATACCTTTTCTTTATGCAAATGTTTTCCATATTCAAAAAATTAAAAAATGTAAAGAGGGTATGTCCTAAAAGAAAACTCAAAGGACAACAAGAATAAAAAAGTCAAAATATATGAAAATATGAACCCCAAGGAAAGAAAAGACCATGAAAGTGTGCAAGTCAAAATGCCACTACTATTTACTTTTTAAGCAGAATAAATGATTGTGGGCAGTTTGTAACCTATGCCACAATTCATGATAGTCAAAATGTTTAAAGTTGGCTATTTCATGTTTCAATTTCATGTTTATAGATAGAGAATAAAAATATGACCAAACAGTGTAATCTTGGCAGATAAGTAGATTAGGTAGAGTAAATAAAAGGAGCTCAATTGTTTAATTTGAGCCCTTGGATGTAATAAGGTTAGATTTAGCTAGATTACCATTGTAAAGAAAAGAAAACATTTGATAAGGGTTTGCTAGCTTAAATGCACCCTAATAAAGAGAAGTAAAAATGGTAGGATGAGTAGATGGGTAAGTAGAAGAAAGGTTGAAAAATTATGATGATTGTTAGATGAAAGCATATTGATCACCCTCATCATGAAAGTTCTAAGTATGGATGAGAAATTGGGCTGGCATAAAGTTCATAAAGTCAAATTAGCTAATTTCCCCTCACTCATTTCACCATTTACTTAACTAATTTCCCACAATAAGATTGAAGTACCCACAATCTTAAGTCAAAGGGGCTCAGAGCATTTCTTTGACATCTGGAGGGACCGGACCCTTGGCCCAATGACTTATAGATCTTAAGTACTAAAATCCCCTCATAAACATGCACCCCTTTCAATTTTTTCATTTTCACCTAATAAATCCCTTTCCTAAGTTTAAAACACCATTTCCCTAAGGAAAAGTAATCACCCCCATGGATACCCGTTTTATGAAAAACCCACAAAAATGCACTTAGCCTAAGTTATAATGTTCTATGTAAAAAGCAATGGAATTACAAAACGCATTATGCTTAGTGCAATCTATCTCTCGCAATTTTCATATTAACTCTTAACATTATTTATACATTAATTCCCGAAAAAACCCCTTTCCTGTATATTTTATGAAACCCCTTTAGTACTAATATCCCTATCCCTAAGTTTGAAATATAAACTTTATATTACCCAATCCCAACAAATGACATAATTAGTCGAACTGCGATTAATTAAAGTCAAACCATTAACCAATCAAATCTCGTTCGATATTTTAATCCCCGCCCTAACCCCTCACTAAACTAAAACCATCGTGTTTAATTGCCCACCGGGACCCTCCATTACCATCCGTGAAACTCCCACACCCGACCACTGCACAATCTCCCCCTTCCCCATCCGACGAGTCATGTTGATTTTGGAAGGGCCCGAATTCTGAATGATACCCGCCCGAAATGGGTTGTCCTCAGCCAGGCCCCCGAGGCGACGTGGTGCATGATGAGTGGAATCGGGCGGCCTCCCCCCAATACTGCCAAGCACCCAAAGGTTGTGTGAATTAAACCACTTACGTCCAGCCCACTACCCGCCAAAACTATCATTGTTCATCCCATTATGCGACAAACGACCATTGTTCACCCATACCCGCCAAATTGACCTTTTACGAATAAATCCAAAGAAGCCCCAAATCATTGTTTTTATCGTTTTAACTGTAATTTTCCATGCACGCACCTGTGAACATTGAAAATATGTCAACCAATGTACACTTGCACTCTGAAGACGCCAAAAGCTTCTAGATTGCCTTCCAGCCTGATTGAAGCCTTTACAACCATTCAGAATTGCCAGTTACCTAGTTCACACCCCGTTTTCGTCAATTCCAGGTATTTAAGCCAGAATCCATTGAAATCCCTGTTAATTTCTAAACCAGCCTCTAAAGCTTTCTTAATTGAAATTAAAGGAAACTTTAATAACACAAAACCCACTTGGAATTGAACCCCCATTACCTCAAAAACTCAAAAGTTACTTTCCACAATTCTTAAATCCACAAGAACTAAGAATGTCTTCTCCTATTGCCATGGATGTCAGGCCAATTACTACTCCTCACTTGGACCTGGACCACCTTCCCCTTGCTGATAAAGATTTCCAAACCAAGGACTCCTCTATCCTTGAATCCCCTATCAAATTGTACTGTCGATAGAGAGACCAATACCTAAACCAAGCTGATAAAATAGGTCTGTTGGAATCTAATTTGCCTAAATACCAATTCCTTGAGGTGCACATCTTTCTAGAGATTGTCCATTATTTCCATGTAAACTACATTCCCAGTCAAAGAGCAGTGATGTACCTTGACCACACCATACTATTCACCATCACTGCCGAGTCAATCAACGAAATGCTGCAACTACAACCAGGGCAAAACTTAACCCCTATTTCAATTGGAGACCTGCTAGACAAATTTCCCAAGCTTACCACTGCCAAGATTGTTGAAATGCTTCAGACCTTCATCAGGGAGGAAAAGCATGTCCCAACAGAACCTCCTCCATATGTGGCTACCATATTTTCCCCATTTGGTCAGGGTATAGTAGCAATGATCTCTTGTGTTTTAGGCTATACCACTAGTGAGTACATAGACAAAATCATTTTAGCCTTCATGTCCATTTTCACTCCAGGACAACCCCCTGCTATAATATATGACTATGCCAAATACATAGCTGATAGGTTGCATGAACAATTTCTGTGAATGAGCAATGAAAGAGTGTTTAAGTATTCTTCAGTTTTTTACCACCTTTTCTTATATTATCAACCTAACAAGTTCCCTTTCACTCTCCAAAAGCTTGACACTAAAGGTCATCCTAGGTCAGTAATTTTTTGCACTCCTCTAATACATAAGCATGATTCCCCTTATCCATACACAAATTTCATTGATCTTTTTGTACATCTAGTAGTAGCCATGCTGCTAGGAAGTCCTCCTCCAAGAATCAGTTCAAATATCAGGAGGATCCTGTAGTTGTCAAAATAGCACAAAGTGGGAGATTGGTACTTGTACCAAAATCACACAGAAATTAGGAACTATGGCTGTGATTTAGCCCCATATAAATTGCCCAGATACCTCCCAATGAGGTTATTTGCTCTAGAGTACTACAGGAAAATAATCAACTCAGATGAGGTGCATTTTGTTAAGGCCAAAAAGAAGGCCTAGCTCACAATCAAGTTCAACTAGGACCCTTTGTATGCAATAGCAGAGAAGCTGGAAGAGAAGTAGAAGAAATCCTTCAGAAACTCAAACTAAAACAAAGCTTCATGTGGAGATAGGACCCCAGTGACTTCATCTGCAATAGAAGACAGAAAGACAAGATGGATCCCTACATTCACCATCGAATCCCTGATAGAGAAATATGCAAATCAATTGGAATGGGCGGAGAAAACTTTAGTAGATAAGGACAACACTGAAGTAGCAGTTGAAAATTCTCTAATTGATTTAGAGAAAAGGATTGATGAAGGTTCTTTCCTGTAGGTGCCAAGAGAATCTCAAGTCCAAACAGAATCACAAGCACAAAATGAATCACAAGCCCAAGGAGAATCACAGGTACAAAGTGAACCTCATATAGAAGAAGAGTCCCAAGTACAAGAAGAATCAGAGTAGCCAGACCTATCAGAGGAATTAGGTCAAACAGGTATACAACAACCCACTATGAGTACTCCCCCTAACTTGCAAACTCCTCTAAATGAGGAGAAAATCCTTAAAAGGAATAGGGAGGAGGCCACTATATCAGGCAGAGCAATGACACAAACATACGCAGAGACCAACCTGGTTAAAAGGTAGAGGTTGAATCCTGTTTCAGAGCAATAATTAATAGAAGAAAGAGTGGGGGCCACCAACATAGAGAAAGAAAGAAGTAGGCCTGCCACTCCTTTTGGGGGCGCATTGGAACCTTCCACATCAAACACTCAGATGTTGGAAAGGCAACAGAGTGTTGAGATGTCCTCCTTTAGGATGCCTGCTGACAGAGATCAAGACATTAGAGAGAGGTACAAAGATATAAAGGCCAAGAATGAGAGGCTAAAAGCCCAGACTTATGAAGCCCACTACTCAACAACTGAGGACAACAACTGACTTCCAGAAGATAGATTTTGAAGTGATAGCAAAGGACATACATCCTATTGAATAGATTAAGTTGCACAAATAGACATGGGAGATGATTTACTCCACCTTGACAAGGAAAGCCATCGCAGCTCACCAACTGCAGAATTCCGTAAATAACATATCATCTCAATTTCAATTAGAAAAGGCCTCTTCACAAGCAAAGGACACTAGAATCAAATCCTTGGAGGATTTAATCATTGAGTTGGGACATGATCCCAAAGATGTGAAGGCCACTAAAAATTTGATCAAGAAGAAAAACGATGACATAGCTACTTTGAAGAAGAAACTGAAGGTTCCACCACTACATCACCCACAGACATCAGAGGTCCTGGAGACCCAAAAGGGACAAGAGGACCTTATGGACTTGGTCCTCAAGCTAAATGACCAGTTGAAAGAAACAGAAAAAGAATTGGACATATTTATTTAGTCCAAGCAGAGTGAATTGGCCACCACTTCCACAATTGCCATTCCCACAGTAACAACTGTAGTTCCCTCAACACTGGTAGCATCCTTGGCACCAACAGCTCCACTTGCCACAGCACTGCTAGTCACAACTGAGTCAACAACAACAGGTACTTCAACAGAAAAGACAACAGAGTTAGTGAAATCCATGGAGGAAATGTCCATCCAGACAATATAACTTAAGAAGCTTAAAGAGAAAGTGGAAGGCTTAGAAACTAACTGCAAGCTTGCCCAAATATAATAGAGAGAAGATACATAGAAAGCCCTAAGGATGGGTGAGAAGATTAAGGTCCTAGAGAAGGATCTAACATTACAAAAGCCACTAGGACAAACTAAGGAGATGCTCTGGGCCAATATCATTGACTCTGTGAATGATATTTGGCCATCAATTCAAGTAATATTTGAGCAAACAGAACTGGTGAAAGTGGCCACCGAAGCAATACAAAAGGTAAAGGAAGACCTAGGAGACTAGCCTGAGGATGCTAATCGACTCATCCATTTTTTGAACAGCAAAAACAAGGACAAACTAAATGAGCTTGGTGTGGAGGATAGAACTGAAGCCATCATTGAAGTCAAAAAGGTTCTTTCTAAAAGAAAACTTATGCTTAACCTGGAGGAAAAATGCCATAACATGCAGGTTGGCATTGAGAGATTCATGGAAAAGTTTCAAATTTTTAGGGATAAAGGCCTTCCAAGTCCCATGGTCATCAATGACAAAATTATGACCCAATTGGAATATGTTGATGGATTAAAGAAATTTTCCAAGGAACATGCAAGCACTTCAGGAATAAAAGCATTGCCAACAGGGATAGTATTGTATGATACTTTAGAAAATCTATTTTCCCTAGAGCATGAGGTGAAACATCTATTTGTCACCAAGCCAAATTTTGCCAAATAGACTGAGGTAGATGAGATATATAGAAGGATTCTCAAAGTGAAATTACCTAAATATGAATGGTGGGAAAAGATGACAGATTTACTATAAGTTACCACAATAAATCTAAATAGCAGCCAGATGAAACAGGTAAACAGGGTTAAAGAGTAGCAGGTTAAAGAGTATCAATTAAAGACCAAAGACAAAGATGATTCCATCATACACATATCAGCCAACCTAAAAGGGCTCAAGTTCAACTACAATAGCCAGCACTACCACAATAAGAGGGACAACATGATGCAATTTTCCATCTGTGTCTATCTTCATGCTTGAAGATATTTTTATTTCCTTAATTAAATCTCAAACTGTTATGAGATATTTTGTAATATTTTTTGTATAAATACTTCCCATTTCAAAGTATTTAGTGTGGATTCAAATACATTTATGTAGACTTGTGTCTAAAATCAAATTGATATTGTATCAAAATAAAATTGGATTGCTGGATCATGGAATAAAGTTCATACATTTTATAGGATTCTTGTGTTAAGAGAAAATCAAATAAGTATTCTCTCATGTGTATTATTGTTTTTCCTTATGTTTATTAATAATCATATGTGTTTCTATGAAATCTGAGTGTTAAACCAGGAATGATACTTCAGAAATTTCTTTAATGCACTTTGTTTTGACTATTTACCTTCTTAATGTTTTCTGCTGAACTATCTTAGTTAGGGAATCCTTAAATTCTCCCTTACTTCCGTAGTTTCTCCCTGTGGTCTATGTAACAAATAATTCTTAATTGCTTTTTGTTGATGATCACCCCCTGCTCTTCATTTTGATCCCAGTCTAAGGATTATTCATTTCCCTTTTACCCTGGTTAGAATCATTCCATCCATCAGTCCTTTGAAGATTTGCCTTTTGCTTTACTAGCCTGCCCTGTAAAAATCCCTTTAATGATCTGGTCCAGTTAAGTTATCCTTTGATTGACTCCATAGCCCAATGGCTTAAAAACCTAGCTCTATCCATCTGTTCCAAGAATTCCACCACCCAACTTTCAATCAAAATCAAAATCCCCATGAACACTAAGAACTAGCCTAAAATCTAATAAAACAAAGTTAAACTACAAAGATGTGGGTTTTAACTCCATAGAGAAATTACCTGCATACAAATTCTAAAACACAAAAAATAAATAATGCGAGAGCAGAACACATAAAACACATATACACAAAGATTTTCCCCTGGATCCCAAAACCAGGACTACTAGCTTGATTTTCCATTATGTTCCTTTCAATGTTACAATACATATTTATACATGCAGAAGCATCCAATAACATGGATCGAAAACCATCGCGTCCAATACCATGGATAGAAAACCATCGCATCCAAAAAACATGTGTGAAAATCATGCAGAAAACCATAGGTGGGTCTGCCCAACCTAACATAGGGTCCAAAACCAAAATTTTCCGAGGCACTGCCTCGGACCCCATAAAGTGGGGTTACGGGTGCCCCTCAAACCCCCTGTTAACTACGTGGAAAGAATATAACACAGCCCAACATTCTCCCACTCGTTGTTTTCTTTCCATAGGGGGCCACAAGAAAGCTTAGTCATTTTTCTAGCCCTGAAATGCCCATTGTCTCTCTACACCAAGAGAACTTCTCAGAGCTCATAGATTTTGTCAATGCATCTGCAGTATTCTTCAAGTGTCCACCTTTACCAGCAACACCTTTTTGTCTTCTATCATATCCCTCACAAAGTGATACTGAACATCAATGTGCTTTGTCTTTGAATGATATGCGGGGTTCTTTGCCAAGAAAATTGCACTTTGGCTGTCACAGTCTATCCTTATAGCTTCCTGTACTAACCCCATACCTGAACACAATCTCTGCAACCAAATTGCTTCCTTGCTTGCATGAGTGGCTGCCATGTATTCTGCCTCTGTAGTTGACAATTCCACTACAGATTGGTTCTTACTCATCCAACTGACTGCACCTCCAAATAGGTGAAACACATACCCACTTGTAGATCTTCTCTGATCCAGATCTCTAGCCCAGTCTGCATCAAAAAAGCCTGAATATCCAACACTTTGTCTAATCCTGGTCTTCCTTGGTAGCACAAACCATAATCACTTGTGCCACACAAATACCTGAAAACCCGCTTCACTGCTGTCTAGTGCTCCTTCCCTGGTTTTGACATAAATTTTCTCAATACTCCCACTGCATGTGCAATGTCTGGTCTAGTACATACCATTGCATACATCAAGCTACCGACTACACTTGCATATGGAACACGGGACATTTCCTCTTCCTCTTCTTGTGTCTTGGGACATTGTTCAGCAGATAACCTCACACCTACAGGAATAGGAACCTTCACCGGTTTACTATCCTACATATTAAACCTCTGCAATATTGTCTTGACATACTTCCTCTGGTTTAACCAGAGCTTCCTCTTTGCCTGATCTCTTTTAATTTCCATGCCCAAAATATAATTTGTAGCACCAACATCTTTCATGTCGAATTTGGAGGACAATTGGGTCTTCAAATCCTGGATAACTTCTTTGTCATTTCCAACCAACAACATATCATCCACATACAAGACCAGATAAATAACACGGTCACCAATTAATTTAAATTACACACAGTGACTGCTTTTCTTCTGGTGAAGCCAAGTCCCCATATAAATGTATCAAATTTCTGATACCACATCCTTGGTGACTGTTTTAACCCATATAGAGACTTCTTTAACTTACATACCAGTTCTTTCTTACCCTTCACCACAAAGCCTTTAGGTTGCTTCATGTAGATCTCCTCTTCCAGATCCCCGTGAAGAAATGATGTCTTCACATCCATCTGTTCTACCTCAAAATCAAAAGCAGCAGCAACAGATAAAAGTAATCTAATAGAAGTTACCTTAGCAACAAGAGAAAAAATATCACCAAAATCAATTCTTGGCACCTGGGAATAACCTTTTGCTACCAACCGAACTATGTATTTCTCCACTTTTCCTTCTGCATTTATCTTCTTTTTCAACACCCATTTGCTGCCAATGGGTTTCCTTCTAGTCGGCAACTCCACTAGATCCCAAGCCTCATTTTTGTGCAAAGATGCCATTTCATCAACCATGGCCTCTTCCAAATTTTATCATCCTCTGAATCCACTGCTTCCTTCACAGTTCTGGGATCATCATCAGTAATAGACAAAGAAAAATTTGAATATAAAGCAGATGTACTATACCTTTCTGGCTGCCTTCTTTCTCAAACTGATCTTCTCACAACCGGAGTTTGTGGCTCTTCATCTTCTGATTCCTCCTCTGCTGTAGAGTTTGATTCTTCCTCCTTTAGCTCAAACTCTATCTTCTCAGGTTCCTTTGGTTGGACTTCATGTTTAATAACATCTTTCACCTCTCTGAACACCACATCTCGGCTGTACATAACCTTCCTTGTTACTGGGTTCCAAAGCTTATAACCCTTTAACCATCCTTATACCCAATAAAGATGCACTTTTCAGATTTACTATCCAACTTTGTTTTTTTCTCCTTTGGAACATGTACATTTGCATCACATCCAAATACCCTCAGATGTGAAAGAGAGGATTTCTTACCAGTCCATACCTCTTGTGGAGTCTTATCCTCCAACCTCGATGAAGGTGACCTATTGACCAGGTAACATGCAGTATCCACTGCCTCTGCCCAGAATTCTTGTCCTAACCCGACACCACTGAGCATGCTTCTTTCCCTTTCCATCAACGTCTTGTTCATTCTTTCTATAACTCCATTTTGTTGAGGTGTATATGGAGTAGTCTTCTGCCATGCTATACCACACTTCTTGCAGAATTCTTCAAATTCCTTACTACAAAACTCTCCACCATTATCTGTCCTTAGCCCTTTATCTTCTTCTCTGTCTGGTTTTCCACTAGAGCCTTAAATTCTTTAAACCTATCAAAGACTTTAGATTTCTTCTTAAGGAAATATATCCATGTATTCATTGAGAAGTTATCTATAAATGATACATAGTACACAGACTATCCCATGAATTTGGTAGAGAACACAACAAACTGATGCACTTATCTTCATCTAAAATTTTAATATCAACAGATGCTAATTGACTTACCACAGTATTAAATGCATTCAGATGCTCTGTCACCGAGTCTCCATCTTTCATCCTCAGGTTATACAGCTTTTTCCGCAGGAACAGTTTATTCACTAGAGACTTAGATTGGTACAAAGTCCCTAACTTGTCCCACAAAGCCTTTGTTGTAGCTTCCCCCAATACATTCAGCAATATTGAATCTGAGACATAAAATCATATTGTGCTCTTTGCCTTCCAATCCAAATTCTTCCATTCTTCATCGGACACTCCCGTTGTTTAGTACTTGGATCTACCGCGATCCACTAATCTTTATCCACCAACAGATCCTCCATCTTGAGTTTCCACAACTCAAAACTCTGACCATTAAATTTATCAATCTCTATCTTTCCACTGCTCGCCATCTTCTTTCACCACTAGAATCGATCTCGCAAATCTCCCACTGAACAGGGTCTACCACAGGCCCGAGCAAAACCCCTAGCAACAAAGGTGTCCCCTTGAAGCCAAATCTACTTTGATACCAAATGTAGGTTTTAAATTACCTGCATACGAGTTCTAAAACACAGAAAATAAATAATGCGAGAGTAGAACACATAAAACACATATACACAGCGATTTTCCTCTGGATCCCAAAACCGGGACTACCAGCTTGATTTTTCATTATGTTCCTTTCAATGTTACAAGACATATTTATACATGCAGAAGCATCCAATACCATGGACCGAAAACCATCACGTCCAAAAACCATGTGCGAAAATCATGCACAAAACCATAGGTGGGTCCGCCCAACCTAACATAGGGTCCAAAACCAAAATTTTCCGAGGCGCTACCCCAGACACCATAAAGTGGGGTTATGGGTGCCCCTCAAACCCCCTGTTAACTACGTGGAAAGAATATAACACAACCCAACAAAAGAGAGAGCCCTCTCTAGACTTAGGTTGGCTAAAACCTGAATCTAAAATATTTGGTTTGTGGTTACCTTAGATTATTCCTTCTCTTAATAAATTCTAGGGAGAACTTCTGAGCAATAACACCATGTATATGTGTCTTAGGAATGCCTTTCCTTTACTGAAGACAACATTGTAGACTTTTTCCTCCAATATCGCGATCGATACCAATTTCTTCTTCAGTCCAGGCACATACATCACATCTGTCAAGGTGAGAGGAGCTCCATGCTCCCTTTGAAAAATAACCATGCCCACTCCTGAAACACTATACCTTCCGTCGTCACCAATCTCTATGCACATCTTGAGGTCTTTCTCCTCCAAGGCACTGAATAAATTTTTATCACCAGTCATGTGGAATGAGGCTCCACTATCAAGATACCAGACACAACCCATCATCGATGACACCATGCATGTGATGAGGGTAAAGTCCATTTCAAACTAAGAGGCTAATACCTCACCTTCCGATCCTTCCGAGGATCCATTCTTGGACTTCTTCGATGGGCAATTAGTCACATAGTGTCCCATCTTGTGACCATTAAAGCATCTTACTTTAGACATGTCACCCTTCTTCCCTCCATGAGAAGAATTCGATTTGAAATGGGAAGCCTTCCCCTTCCCTTTCCTTGCCTTACTTGCTAAGGCCAAATTTTCTTCATCATCATTCTTGGATGAAGAACCATCTCATGTGCTCCTCTTGATCTCCTCCTGCATAAGATCCGACCACAGTCGTTCCCAATCCAGCAGTTTCTCCCTTCCATTCCCAGAGTCTTGGTAGCTATTCCAACTCTTTGGAAGGCCAATGAGAGTGAGGCTCACCATATCATCATCAGCTTTAGTTATTCCCACACTGCAGAGCTCATCTCTGTAGGTGGTGAGCTTGTTCAAATATGTGGAAATAGTATCACCCTTCTCCATCTTGATTCTTTGAAGCTTATCCTTGAGCGCTAATTTCCTCTAGTCACTACTGTTTTGGTAGAGGTCCTTCAATGTCTTCCACATTGAAAATGGAGTATCCTTCCCATGGAGACTCGAGACAATATGGTCTCGAACTCCCTCAAGGATGATCCGTCTCACCTTCACCACACACTTCTTCCACTCAGCTAACTCTTGTGCATTAGTTGAAGTTGGCTTTGGGATTTCTTGATCAATGAATTCCTTCAAGCCATTTTCTTCTAATAGAGCCTCCAATCTATCTTTCCATGCTATGTAATTCGAGATACCTTCCAAGGCATACTCGAGTCTCAAGCCATAGAACGCCATTGGCCAACCTTGAAGTATGATATAAATTTGATTTGCACCTACAACCCTAAACTTCAAACTTCAAATTCTCTTCTCAATATATTGTTCACAGCTCTGATACCATGTAGAAAATTTGTTGTAGGTTAACCCGATAATGCAATATAAATCAAAGCAGAATACTATAACCTAATTATACTATCAATTTACGGAAGCTTAAAGATCGAGTTGAACAATATAACTAGAAGAAGAAGAATCAATGGCACAATACACATGAAAATACTTTGGGGAAAGCCTCAGCTAAAAACCCCACACCATTGTATTATCATACATGGTGGAAATACATAGGAATTTTACAAAGCCTTAGCCCTCACAGCTAGCCAGCTCTCAATACAATCCTCACAGATGCTCATAGGCAATCTTGGCTTCTCTCCAGCCCTCCTCTCTACCCTCCAAGCTCCTATTTCCTTGCGTTGTTCCTTGTGGATGATTTTCCTATTACTAAGTGGAAAACCAATCCTTCAAAACTGTGCAATCCTCAAGGATGCATCCTTGACTGCATGCATGAGTTTTCTCCATGAGAAAACACATGAAACTGATAGTATATTGTCCTTGAACATTAATCTCAACTGGGTCTTTCTCATAATAGACATGCATGAGTTTTTGATGAGGGAATCTTCAGCTAACTGGAGTAGCACTAGTTGAGTGCATTAATGCATCAACTAACTGTTAACTCACTATTAGTTCCTCAAACATTTTGGAACTAGTTTAACTTGACTTAACTTAGTAAACTGAGTTAACTAATTACAACACAAATATAACTCAATCTTATCTCTTTAATTTAAGGGATAACTCTTGCATGACTTCAGAAAGACTTCTAACTTGAATTTCTCCAACTAATTAATTTAAAATAAATTAATTAATTATTGCCAAGTAGCTGTTAAGACTAAATTCGATTTTAATTCACAATTTAATACAAGGAAAAATTAAATTGGAATATTCTTGTTTGCATATTTCAACATTTTCTATCTTTTTGTGAGCTGGTTTCATAACATTTGGTATGAGAGCTTTGGATTCTAGGGTTTCGCTGCTCCAAATAGGTCATCATGGAATTTTCACTATAACTTTTTCGCTACAAAGTTTCAGAAGCCAAAAGTAAACACATTTGAGCCGAAATCGTTCTGAACCTTGGGTCCAAATTTCAGATCTTTTCTCATTATTTTTTCGGAGATATGATCTGAGGAAGTTAGAGTTTTTCCAAGCCCCAAAATTCAACTCAAACAGATCATCGTGGAATTTTCGCTATAATTTGTTTTCAACGAAGGTTCAGACTCTGAAATTAAAACCTATTTGAGCTGCAATCGTGGTGTAGATTGGCCCCAAATTTCAGATCTTGTTTCACTATTTTTTCGGAGATACAGTTCAATACATTTAGGGTTTCTGCAGGCTCCCAAATTACATCCCAAACAGGTGACCTGGGAAAATCATCATAACTCTCGCTCAGATCATCTGATTCAAAGTTCACAAAAAGTGATCGAAATAAGACATATAATATTTTTTTGGGTATCAGTTTCAGAACCTAAGGTCAAAACAGTGACACATGGCACGTCATACAAATGCGCTCTACTGAACTGGTCTATAATTAGGTCATCGCAAGAGATTGAACATAACACTTTGTCGGGAATCCAATTACCATCAGGCTTGCAGGGTTAGAAAGAGGGCTTAGAGGGTTACTGCAGGACACAATTTCAGAACTTGGAGATCTGAAATTACAAAGTTACAGTGGTTTCAAGATCGAACTCCTAAAATAAAATTAAAAAAAAGCGATATGAGGAAGTTTGATGGCAAGGATTTGGTAAATTGGATACTACAAATGGATCAATATTTTGATCTACATGAGGTGTAACTGTTACAAAAGGTGCGTATTACATCTTCATATTTAGAACTGTATCAATTTTTATGGTTTAAAGGGCTTTTTTCTTGTAAACCACTTGTTACGTTGTCAATTTTCACGGAGGAAGTGATAGTACATTATGAGGATACAAAGAGAAACACCTTCTTTAGCCAATTTATAAATCTAAAAAAAAAGTGTTCAATGGCAGAGCACATTGAGGACTTTCAAAAATTGAATATAAGGGAAAATGATATTCCAGAGAAGTAGAGGATTTATGTCTCCATAGGGACTTTAAAAGATAACATTCAACATGAGGTTTGTCTTTGGGAACCTGATTCATTGTTCAGGTTGGCAAGAAAAGTGGAAAGCAAAATTATGCCAACAAGGAAGTCTACCCCTCACAACTATAAATATGGAAGTGTTGTTTCTCCTAGCCTTCAACAACCTACAAGGTTGACACCATGACAATTGGAAGAAAAAAGAGCGAAAGGGCTTTGTTACAATTGTGATAAAAAATACACTAAAGATCATAAGTGTGCTGAGAAGAAATTATTTTACATAGATTATGAAGAGGAGGAAGAAAAGAATCAAGAAACATAAAAAGAAGAGGATATACACCAAGAACCAACCCCAGAGAAAGAAGAAATGAATCCGACCATATCTTGTAAAGCATTGGCAAGAATTACCACTCCTCAAACTCTCAAGATAGAAGGACATATCAAGAAGAAAAAGGTTCAAGAAGTTAAAGATCACATCGAGAAAGAAGAAATGAAACTGACCATATCTTGTAATGCATTGGCCGAAATTACCACTCCTCAAACTAACAATATAGAATGACATATTATGAAGAAAAATGTTCAAGAAGTGAAATTTTCACATCGAGCATCAAGAAATGAATTCGACCATATCTTGTAATGCATTGGAAGAAATTACCACTCCTCAAACTCTCAAGATAGAAGGACATATCAAGAAGAAAAAGGTTCAAGCAGTGAAAGATCAAATTGAGCATCAACAACAAGTTCTCCAACTTTAAAGGATAACGCCACTTTGGTGCAGAATCAAATGAAACTAGAGGCAAATCAACATCGCAGTGAAAGAAGTTTTGATGTAGGCGATTGGGTATTTTTACGGCTACATCTCAAGAAAGCTATTTATGAGAAGGAAATGTTGGCAATACTACATGCACTTAAGAAATGGTGACCTTACCTAATGGGAAAATAATTCAAGGTAAAGATGGATCATGATAGTTTGAAATACTTTTTAGAACAAAGATTATCTTTATAAGAACAAAAAAAATGGGTCACAAATATGTTGGGTTATGACTTTGAAATCATCTATAAAAAAGGGAATAAAAATGTTGTTGCAGATGCACTCTCAAGAAAGGATGAGGATGTGGAAACATTGTTTTGTGCTATTTCTATTATCCGACTAGATTGGATAAATGAAGCAAGGGATGAATGGAAGAAGGATGAAGATGCGTGACCACTCATTCAAAATTTGTAGAAGATCCTAGTTCAAACAATATTTCCAAAACTTGACAAGGAAGGAAAAATCATATTGGAACCTGGAGAAGTTACATAGACAAGAACCCAACAACTACGAAATCAATCAATTTAAGAGTATCTCATCGAGTGGAAGAACTTACCCGTAGAAGATTCCACATGGCAGGACATAAATTTTATACAGAAGCATCAAGAACTACTCAAGCATTGAGGACAACACCTTTTGAAGGAGAGGGGCATGTTAGGTCCCTATACGGCTAGTCTAACCCCTTATTGTTATTAGTACAACCCCCTTATTATATTGTTGTGTCCATGTAGTCCCCATATTGTTATTATTTTTCCCCATAGAAGCCCACTATTGTTATGTCGACTCTAATTATTTTATGACCCCTTAGACTCCTATATAGAAAGGAGGTCTTGTCATTTGTATCATTCAAGAATTATTCATTTGTGTAATGTAAAGGAGGTTTCCCCCTCGAAGAATCTTATTTTGAGGGCGTTGATCTCTCTTTTCTATCTTTTTTTGAGCTGATTTCATAATAACCCAACTATATAAAGCCCATCTAGTCCCAATCCACTAAGATTTTCCATGTTTAAAACAAAAAGTAAGAAGAGAACACTAAAATCTCACCATGGAGATTGTTGAAAGGACTGTGAAGAGTGAAGGGGTGGTCAGATGTAGGTATAGGTGGCAGAGTTTGCATAGAAGTCCATACAGATTGTGTGATAGGAGACAAAGAAGAATGTATTTGTGATTGTTTCCTTTGTGAGAATGGAATGTTGCTCGACGATGGTGTCACAGGCAACAAGAATTCAAAGCTTAGGGTATCAAAGCCAAGGGAAGATCCAACATTTTTTCGAGATTTTGGTACCATTCCTAATGGAATTGATGTACCCGCTGACCTAGAGTCATTCACTGAAGCCACATGGTGACCAACAAAATATTGTAAATTGAATGAATATGCCAAGATAGAACTTGAATTTTCGTCACCAGTGACAATAAATTTAAGTTTTCTCAACCTTGGTTGTGAAGTTGGGCTATTATTTTGATGTGACTGGTGAGGAGGTTGACCCATTACAGGTTAACATTCTAATGCACCTTGACTACTTTGCAATAAAGATGATATCTCTATGGAAGTATCTCTAATATTTTGAGACACTACACCTGATTGCAGAAGAGAAGATGGTTGGTGCTCTTCAGACTCCTACATTAAGAAAAATATCATTTTCAGACATCCTTTATGTTTACATGCTAAGGAAATCACTAAAGAAACAAGAATGAAAAAGGAAATGGGTAATAATTTGTCATCAAAATAATTAGATAAAAAAGATAACAGGGAGAAAGGAACCCTACCCTTCTAGGAGGTCGTCTCTCCTTCTCACTCATCATAGGTATATCCACATGAGAGAAGGGTCCACACATATGCCAATCACTGTCAGGAAGAGTAGGCTCTAGACCCATTCTTTTCTCTCTCTCTCTCTCTCTTAGCCTAACCACTTCTTTAGATCACTAGGAAAATAATCATCTTTTCTTGAGTTATCACTGCCTCTTCCATGATTTTCCAATCTTGGGCCCATATCCTCCCACAAGTGTTCTTCTTCCTCTAAATTTTTCCAATTTCTAGAGACCATTCTATTGCGTATTATATTAATTTCCTACGATGGTTGTACAAGTGAAAGTAGTCCACGCAGAGATCTCTAGCCCCTGTAATTTCCATATGCATCAATTAGAGTACCATGCGTTGGCTGATGCCTCCAATCATAGCCATTCCTTGAAAATATGCCACACTCATATTCGCAATGTCAAGTTGACTGACGTAATCTCCGTCACCTTTCCAACCCAAGTCCTTTCCCACCCATTATCATTCTTTGCATTCTTGTCATTCAACCTTCCAACAATCCTTGATGGAGAAGGAGTCCTTCCAACTCCAGATATTGATGATGCCAGAGGATCACTCCTACCAAAAACACTTAATAGATAAGGATCCCTTCCAATTCCAACTCTTGGTGGAGAGGAAACCCTTCCACCTCTTAAACTAGAGAGTGGAGAGGAAGGTTTTCCAACTCCAATCCTTGACAAAGGAGAGAGAGGCCTTCCAAGTCTAATGCTCTATGGAGAAACATTGAAATTGTAATCACTATAGCTTGTAGCAAGCTTTTGTCCATTTCTAGGTTCAAGAAAAGCATATGCACTTTCTAGTTGATGGGACATCTAGAAATAAGAAATAATAGTCAATGGTAATGTAGAAATATATGAAACCTAGAAGCCAAAATTAGTCATACATGCATAAAATACAACATACAACATGAGCTCATGATATGATGGTGAGGATGGGGCATGTGGGGCCACCAATCAATATTTGACTATCCAAGAGGATGGTTATAGAGGCTGAGACCACATACAAAATAAATAGTACCTACAAGACTTTGTCACAATAGGAACCTCCCTGTTGAAGAAGCTTAGCCACACATGCAATTCATAACAGTATGAAAACAAGACATTTATTTTTGTAGGTTGGCTATATGGAACTTTTTGATTTTCCATTTAAGGAACTAGACACACTTAGGGGAGTAAGTCAATTGTAAAAAGCTATCATTTAAAAAATAATATACAACACCAAGCATTAGTGGAAAAACCAAGTATATGTGAACAAGAATAACACATAAAGCCAAATATGTTTAGCAATCTAGATAAAAATAATCAAAACTGTTATTAAAAAAAATGATGAAGTCCATTGTAATGAAAGAATCTAGAAAGAAAGAATTCCCAATGAGTTTTCTAAAATAATTCACAAGCATCAACAATTTCCAAATCAATGTTCTCACACTTAGACTTAGAATCAACAAAGACTCGCTTGGCCTGGGACTCAACAAGACTCAATAACTTCAGAAATACTCAACAAAGACTCTGACCAGTGGCAAGTTTCAAGAGAAAGTCTTAGGCAAGATTCACGAATCTTAACCAACAAAAACTACATTGTTCTGATTTAATATAAGAATCAGTCGCAAAATCTAGTTCAGATTCAACAAGGTTAGAACTTCAAAAAAAATTAAATACAGTTTGATGTGCCACATATAGAGTAATTTTCTATAAGACACGTAAATGATCATGATCATATTAACCTAGCAAAAAGAATCTTACATATATCTACATCATTGGTTACCATTAGGTGTAAACTTCAATTTATGCACTATCTCAACAATTGGGCTACATATCATAGAATAATATTGTACGTACTTGAAATAAAATTTAACAATTTCCAAAGAAAATTATAAAGTACATGCTTAAACTAAAAGTATAAGTTAACTAGAAGTCACCTACAGAGTTAGATTTTTATTGAGTGTTGTTTATCTTAGGAAAGGGTAGAAAAATAATATACATGTAGTATTCAGGAATCTTCAGGCTACCTTTTTGGACTTTCATGTATAGATCTTCCAGATCTTTTTGGTTCCAGACTTAATGAATCCTCATTTATTTCTGAATTTGACCCTCTACCTGCCATGTCAACCATGTACATATTTAACATTCAAGTTAATTTGGTACACCTTAAATAAATAGAATATGGGATTGTGTTGAATAGAAATGCATAAGAGAGCATAGACAACATCAATATCCCAGGTGTTCCAACCAGAAACTCAATTTTGAATGCTTATAAACGATATTATGAGGGCAAATAAATACATGTCTAAATGGATATCTTGGTAACTTAATGACCAATAGGCAATTGATGGCATAAACAAATACAATTGGAAATATCATACTAGATTAAAATGACACATTTTACAACTTTAATGGTTATGGACCCTAAAATAAAAATATTACTTGGTAAAATTTTAACGTAATAATTGAATAATGCAAGGAGCTAAGGACTGCAAAATCAATTGCAAGAGAAAAATGTTGTATAATTGGTTACATAAGAGGGAATAATATAAGATTTCACATCTTTGACTCATGATGTACCCATTTTCATCTTCTAGTCAAAGCCCATAAATCAAGGCTTCAAAAGGCATAAATGTTTTTGTGTTACATTCATTTGGCACAACCATTCTCAGGACTGCTTTTCTCAACTTGCATTTTTCATCTCTTTTGGTACCTGTTTGAGTTGGTAAGGGAAGCTTCCAAGAAGGAGTATAAGAGATTCAAGGTGGTTGACAATTATGTCAGATACACTAGCTAGAAAATATTACCAATCGACTTTAAAAGGCGATCACACAAAAGCCATAAGAATAAGAGATGAAATGGGTTTGTGAAATACAACCTTGATACCTTTTGGAGAGAAAATTGTGTGTCTCATATTCTGTTAATGTTGTCTCCATGAACAACTACAAATCCATTTGTCATGAGGGTTCCAAGAGCATTGTGAATCTAAAAGAAAACCCAAGAAAAACCAATTAAGCATGTGAGCATACCAATGCAGCCAACCAATATAGATGGTCATTTCAACCACAACATAAAATCAATCAATTAAGTCAATCAGTACATGTATTCATTCTTGAATTTGCAAATACACAGAGATCATACTTACATCATGAAGATGAAATTCCACTGATCCTTGCTTGTGCATCTCCTCCAAAAGCTAGAAATTCATCCATATATCATAGGTTAGGCTTTTAATACAAACAAAAATCAATACACTTCTAGCTTATCTAGAGAAGTCAAGAATATGCCACCTCTGATGTTCAAGTAAATAGTCCTTTAGCCTACATCTTTTCCATGAAGAGAATTTTTATTATTGTAACTAGATTAGGTTGCCTTATTATTTCATTGGCGAAAACTCCCGTTGTAATGAGATCCATGTCAATAATCCCTATCACCATGACACAATGCATTCATTGAAATTACTTTTGTATAATATATACCTTAGACTTGGAATAAATGGATATAAAGACAACTAAGGAATAATTCCATTTATACGAGTGCAACTGGCATGTTTCAAGACCTAAATAATCAGAGATTTGTAAACCCAAGCAAACTGACCACCTTTATCAAGAAAGTTGTAGACTTTATGAGTAGCATGATCAATGACAGATTATTGAAGGGCAACTTCAAGCAGCTTGAATACTCCAACCGCAACACACCTTCCAACCTGCACAGACCACCACTATTAAGTGTGATTTATATAATTCCAAATTTCTTTGCCATACAATATATAGATATATATATATATATATATATATATGTATGTATGTATGTATGTATGTATGTATGTATGTATGTATGTATGTATGTATGTATGTATGTATGTATGTATGTATGTATGTATGTATGTATACTTGATTTTACATTCTCATATGCACTTTGATTTACTTGGGAAGATAGTTTTATGCACAACTTCTATTGTAGCCGAGGTTGGTTTCTTACCCACTTAGAGAATCGAATCTAAGCATGTGATTCACTAATTCATATTAGGCATATGCTCCAGTAATTTGTATTAGTCTCTCAATTTGTCTAGGTTTTGTCATGATAACTTACAAATTTTATCAAGGGCCAAAATTGAATTAACACAACATGTAGAATTGTATTTGTGTCTAAATATCATGTTGAAGAGAGAGAGAGAGAGAGAGATCAACCATTATGTTTGACTCTATTTTCAGTAAACATTTTGGACACATGTGCAACTAACCTTTTCACTATTGTTAGGAAAGTTGCCCCTCCAATGCATTTCAACATAACCATGGATAAGATACTCTATAGCCTCATTAGATATCTTGGGATATATGTGTTGTATTGCATGATTGATATATAATGAAGTTAGGGTTGATACATCCAATGTGTCCACTCTTAGGTCCCGTAACGTGAAATTATGTAATTTCAGTCATGTAAACTGGAATAATTCCCTCCAAGTATCATATGAAGCCATTCCAAGCAATAAACATAATTCCATACCTTAGGCTCTTCATGATGCAATGCAAAAAGATTCCTTGCAAAGCGCTAATCAATTTTCTCATTATATTTATTACTAATCAAGTAAATCAAATCAAACTACAGGTGTAAACCATTAATTTTGTGGATTTTAAAAGTAAGAAAACCTCGTAAGGACTCATACCATTCCCACAACAATGACTAAACTTTACCTGGAAAGCAATGTTGGAGGAAGTTGGATATTGTCTATGACTAAAAGTCTCTAATTGTAGTGTGAACCACTAGGGTTAGCACATGCTAACATAGATGTTCCAGCATTAAGGGTTTATATGATCCCAACCTTGGCAACTGACATGGTCTGTTGTTCCATCACCTACCTCAAATAGCATGCCACATTAAAAAATGACAAAAAAGTCTAGGAAATACAATAGAATGTGGGTCCTCGATCAAGAGAAAACCACCAAATGCATAATATTTGGTCAACTGATTTGAAGAGGGAAAACCCACCTCATGTAGCATGCTTCGAGCATTATATGACATCTTGTCAAACTCATCTATGTAACAAATGCCTCTGTCACTCAATACTATTGCTCCACTTTCAAATACCTATTAAATTCAAAAACTAATCAATAATCCAGAATTTCAATGGATGTGACAATTCCATTACTTCTTATTAAAAGATTCAATGATGCAACATCAGAGTCATTAAACATACAGTTTCACCAGCTTTAGGATCCTTTGATAGAAGCAGTCAAGCCAACTATAGAGCTTCCTCAACCACTTTTATAAATACCTCAAGGAGCCAACTTGTGTACATACTGAAGTAGTTGAGACTTACTTGTACCTAGGTCTTCAACAAGCAAAATGTTGGTGTCACCACAGAAAGTGACACCTATGGCTAACTTTACTGGCATTCCCCCAAAAAGTTGTTTCCAACAACAATAGTAACTTCAAGCGTTGGATCAAAGTACATATACAAGAAATTACTAGAAATGAAAGAGATAAAGAGCCAACAACCCGGTTAACTTCTCGTAGATATCAGGCTGCCATGATAGCTCTTTCAACTTATCAACCTAAAAATCAGAAATACATGTTAATGAATTCAGTAAATGTATTAGTATGGTGAAAAGGTGAAGATGAGACTAAATTTATACCTTGTCTTCATACTGAGCAACTGAAATATTGCCTTCTGAAAAAGAGGCAAAGTTGTCACTAATGGCATCACACTCCATTGGATCTTTATCTTGCATTCGTGTCTTGTGTTCCTTCTTTAAGTGAAGGTAGTCGATGTAAGTCTACAAACAAACAACATTTATAACTTTCATTTATAATTCATTGTAAGAAGAAAAAATATCCAAGCACGTGCAAACCAACTTTGGGTCAAGATTATACCTTAAAAGGGGATTTTACTATCCTCTAGTTTGGTCCTAATCTGACACTCATGGCCCTGAGATTTTAGTTACCTACAAAATATTCACAAGTCATGATCAAAACTCCTTTCACAACAATATTTTTTCTAAAAAAAACAATTTCCGGAAATCACTCTCTACCTCAACTCTATCACCAGGTTTGGCAACATTAACTAGCTTGCCATGCGTTAACAAGCTAACTATATGTGGGGTTCCCCCTTTTGAATGGCATCAGGGATTTCTTGTAGCCTTATGATCTGTTTCTCAGCAAACCTGACCCCAAAATAATTGAGAAGGAGAACATTGTAAAAATGCAAATTCAACAACTTGATTACTATTTAACTCAACTATATTGACAATTACCTACATCTATTATGAGCCAAAGTCATGAAGTTCATAGCAACACATTTTTGTCTTCCACGTCGAGTAGGTTCGTCAATACAACTTGGTAGTCAGGTTATGAGTAAAAACATGAGTTTCCAGATACATTTTTGAACCTCCTTTGAGACACAATCATGTTCATAGACAATGAGCAGTATTCACTAGGAGAGGTTGAGAACTACTTCCAACGGCATGAATTGATCATGAACATTGATGCATCACTCTAAAATTGAATTATTCTCCCTTTAGTATAAACTCTATTCTATGCAAGCATCTATAAAATAATGAAAAAACACAAGCTATAATCAAAAGCTATAACTGAAAAAAAAAAAATATAGTTGCACTCAAGCACATGAATACCTTTATCAACGAGCACTAGTGGTGGAGCATAGCCACAAATAAGGCATCTGAAAAATCCCTCTTTGATTTTTGGAATTATTGAGCAGCAACGTATAATCATCCCTTTCACTGAAATATTTTTCTCAATATCTAGATTTCAAGGTCAACACAACCCAAGCTTAGTTTCTATTGAAAAGGGGCATTGAAGAAAATGGCTAAAGAGATTAGATAGCATAGAAAAAGAATGAATTGGTCACCAATGCCTATCTGAGGGATTCAAATCTCACATGTTAATTGTATCTTTGAGATTGAATATTATTGCTTGAATACAAAAGCAGTTATGTAATAAAAACAAATATTTTATACAATTTTATTGGGCAGTCAATTTGAAAGCACCATGCAAATGAAACCATAAGCTGAAAATGAGATATAGACTTGACACATGAAACTTGAGAGGATTGCAGTTTTACTACCTATATGTGCTTCTCCCATAAAGGTTTAAGGTGAAAAATAACATACATCAAAATTATATCAAAAATAGCAAGAACTTCAAGGAGGTATATAACCATCTTCCCATAAAGGTCTTCACCGTAATCTAAGATGTTCATTGCATCAATGTTCAAAGAATCACCTTCTATTTCCATTGTCTTTAGGGGTTGTCAACTAAATGTAGTCAACAGAAAATATAAGACATCCACCCAAAGAATATATAGCAAGTAGAACCTATTAATAAGTGGAGAATGATTAAAAATAAAGGCACAAGCAATTATGACCTGCTTTAAAATCCGCATGCATTTTCCCTCAAGATATGAAGGATCATCTCTATAATTTCTAAGAAAACATTGAACTACTTGGTTAACATCTTGAACACTGATGTTAGTCTCCCAGACAAGCATAAGAGGGTTCCCATCAAGATCGCCCTCAGAATATTGAAGCATCTACATATACCAACCCACAATGTTTACGATCTATTTAACATTATTTCTACCATAGGGAAAAAAATGATCAACTAAATTGACAATAATATACAAAATATTCTTGGCTATTTGTAATTGTTAGCAAGTTACCTCCCTATTTGTAATGCTAGTTGGCATCAACGTTGAATAAATTGAATTTTGAATATATAATCTTGTGAATGTTGTCAAGCTGTAAAAAGGTTCTTTTTCACCTCTAATTACCTCACATTAACTTGTCAATCCAGAAACGATTTGTTATCTCAAATAGTGTACTCAATTTGAGGTGGTCATTTGTCAGAGTAATGCTAGTAGTATAGTGCTCAAGAAAATACAAGAATAAACAGATGCTAAAAGAAAATCTACTTACAGCAAATCACTTTAAAGCCTAAATCATGCATTCAGAAGACTAAGTAAATTATCAGTCAAGGGTATAGTAACAATAAATCATCCCTCTGTAAACTGATGTAACTGAAGAAAATCAAGGAACAGATCGTCAATCTGGGAGCTAGACAACGAATGTCAATGCTCGCTACAGTTTTAGATCGTTCAACGCAATGGCAATGCAAATAACAGGAAATGGAACAACAACTATAATTGAAACAACAACTAGGAAATGAAACTGCAACTAGTCTTGATGCACAGCGAAACATTATGCTAAGAAAATGAAGGCAGTAATCGTACCCTACAGGAATTGAAGAGAAATCCTTACTTTAAGAATAAATCAGACAGCAAATAAAAATGGAATGGCAACCAATTAGCAATGAAATATAGAATAGCACTTAGAGCCAATTTTGATTATATAGTACCGAAATAAATAACACACACATCTCACTCTGATACCACAAATATTGATCTCCGTTATAAAGGATAACAATCGCAATTCATGATGGAACAACAACGTCAAATGAACAACAATCGTAATGAAGTATAAACCATAGACGAATACAATAATACCAACTTAAGAATATTACAGCTCGGTTACTCTGTAATTGAATAGCGATAGCATTCTGTAAAGAACAGTAATGTTACATTAATGACTTAAAGGAACAACAATATGTTATAAAGTCAGAATGAACAATACAACTTTCCTGTTACAGAGACGATATTGTAAATATAACAGAGCTATGATAAAATAACAAAACACACCAAATTACCGATCAAAGCTGATAATGGAAACCACACACGAACTAAAGATAATGGTACAGGAGCAAGTGTTCCACCAGGGCTAGGCCCTTAGCCTCCAGGGACACACCGCTTGAAATTATTCCAGGATCAAAGATGGAACAACAACCAGATTTATATTAAAGCATTAAAACAGAGTTACAGCGGATCACTTCTCAACGAGAGTCGATGATCAAAGTTTTGACTACAACGAGAAATTACAAAACAGTAACAACAACCCCCTGGGCTAGCAGTGCTACCCCTTTTTATAACAGCTGGGAGGAGATATCAATGATGCAAAAATAGTTAAGATTGCGATCCCTCAGGATCAGAGGATCCTGAGGGATTTGCCAAACTGTTAATTCCAGTTATCCCTTTGTTTTCTTGCACCGATTCGATATCTCCTTTTCCTTTCCTTGGCTAATATGCTTCAGTTTGGATTGTCGTGTCTGCATATGGTTTCCTGCCACAGGGACAACAGTTAACTCTGCTCTGTCTTTTTCCTTGGGACGACAATCTTTCGTTTTTCCCTTTTTCTGCATAAGAAAATGGCGATTATTAGTTATCTTGCGTTACATACAATTCTCATAGATTTTGCCATATTTTCTTATTAATTACCTAGTTCATGATGCAAAGGGATTATAAATCTTTAAAGAAAAGATGACAAAATAATCAATAAAACATACCTTCTTCAGTACTCCACACACCCCCCTGCTTACTCTTTTTCATGCCCTCATGAAAACATTGTAGTTGACATGTAAGGCAGTAAGAGAGTAAGCTGGAGACGGAATCTCATGTGGTGGTCTACAGCCATGATGCCTAACTAGGTGTTCAAAAAGGTGGTCTGTCTAGCCCTCAGGCATCTCATACAGGGCTTGGTATCCAGGTGCAGGGTACCAAATAATCGAACTCCAAAACCTATATCTTAACCAAGATGGCCCTGCCCTCAAAATAAGTTCACCATAGAGGCTCAAACAATTAGCGGCTAACTTAAAGTTCTCGTAATTAAATAGTTCCCTGAGTTGGATGTTCGGATTAGAGGTCTGATATCGAAATTTAGCAACTGCAATTGCAAGGTCCTTAATGGTAAAGAAGTATTTTATCCCTTGCTGATTGATTTTTGTATGAATGGGTCCTAAAGCGTCAATTACGCCCAGATTCCTCATGAGGCTCCTGTGTTTATTCCATAACTGTAATGGATCTCTAGGCTCAACTCTTACCCATAAGTCTAATCCATTTTCTTGTCTTTGGAAGGCATTATAGGCATTAAGCCATTTGATTTGATTAACTCCAAATGAAACAAATGCCTGTAGCTAGATATCCCCAACAAAAGGGCCAGGGTTCTGCTCTGTCTCCTGATCTAATACGAGGTTATGCAGATATGATTCACACAGTAGTCTTTGAACCTTTACTCCATAGTGCTTACAACAATTTATAAAATCATCAATGGTATTAATTTGTATAGGGGCTCCTGCTTTGACGGCCTTAATTTTCAATTGCAAATATCATTCCATTCAAAACAAGGCATAATTCTTGGTAGGGGCTCTACATGCTAGGACGTCAATGTATAAAGAGCATAAGGTATCCATCTGTCTGATAACTACATCTAATCTATGAGTTACCTTTGCGACTTTTTCTTGTTCCTTTCGCCATCCTTCAAAGGCATGGCTTTCAGATAAATTGACATTCCTTAGCTGTTTTTGTAATTCTTCATACTTTTCTCGAGAAACCATTTGTTTCGTGAGTTTTTCTACTGCTTGCTGAGCTTGTGTCAAACCCTCTCGTAGGGTTATTGTCCTCGGATCGCTGTCCCACGTAGTAGTGGCTAGTGGAAGATTTACTTGAATCTTCTTATTGCGTCGCCTCGTGTTTATAGTCTGCATTCCTTCAAAGGACTGTGCCTCTATCTGAACTTCTTTGTCATAGGCCGATATATCGTTTGTTTGCACTTCAACATGGGCAAGAGTGGAATGCTATTCCTTTTGCTTTTGAACGGAAGTCTATACTTCAACAAGAGTTTGAACAACAGACTGTTCTTCAACAGTGGTTTGAATAGCAGACTGTTCTTCGACAGGGTTTTGAACAGCAGGGTGAACATGGGTCCTCCAAACCTTTTTCCTGAGGGATCTCACCGGAGTGGCTGCATGTCTTCCCCCTGAAGTCCTTTTTGCTCTCTTTCTCATTCTCAAAACCCTGATTTGCTGTCGAAGTCGAGATATCACATTTAGTAATCTTTGTTATTCTTTTCGTAATTTTTTTTATTTCTTCTATTTCCTTAGAAGGAACATCTCTCTGTTTACTCGGGCCTGGACTATTTTCTTGGCCAATTCCCTGGTTTTATTCTTGGGGTGATCCTTCATTGTTTTGTTCAGGTTGCTCAGGAGTAGAAACCCTAGCTGGCTCTGTTATTTCCTGGGTAACTTCTTTGTCCACCCCTTCTTCTTCATGCAATTCTTCCGGTGTATTCTGGCTGGGAGTGGATTGTTCCCCTTCTATATCTTCATCATTTTCTTCACCTGTCATACTTTCATCATGAACAAAATGATTCTCTTCATTTTCTTCCTCGTCGTGCAATTCTTCGGGTGCATTTTTGTCCTAAGCAGAATGCTCTTTTGGTTCTTCCTCAATCTGGAGGCCTAGCGGGCTAAGAGGTTGGGCATATTTACCCATATTGGCCAGAATTTTGGCCAATTCATCCTCTTGCAACGGATTTTGCAATGGACTCTCTTCACGTTGCTTTATCTCCAGCTCCACTTGCTCAGGCTGCTTAGTCTCTTCCTCTGTTTCTCCTTTCTCATTTCCTCCCAATTCTTTCTCACTCTCTTCTCCTTCCAATTGCGGGGGTTGCTCATCCCCTGAGTCGTCTATCTCCACAGGTTGGCTAGTATTCCCTTGGGGATTTTCCAACCTCCCTCTAATCCACGCCAATCTAATTGATTTTCTCAATTTTGATGGTCTATTCGGTGTACCAGTAGTATGTTTGTGTTTTGGGGCTGGCGAAGTCGGTGCCCCATCTATCATAGCAATTAGCTCTTCCCAGCTACTCTGCTGCTGAGCAAGACTGTGGCTAACTATCAGCCATATCAGTCCATGGTGACTTACTACTGATTCTACATGTTGTGACTTTTTCATGCTTCAGGCAACATCATGAAGTAATGAATTTAAAAATGCAGGTAGGTTCACAGAGCATTTCTCTTTTAATACAGCTAAGAGTTTAAGGTGTCGTGGTCTTACCATGTCTTTCCTGCCTTCACAGGTGATGTAGCTCTGGATGATCTTTGCCAATTCTGCCCACGGCTCTCCTAATGCTGCTGGTAGGACTCCCTTTCCTCTGACTGTCAGGTTCTGGCCTTCATCCTGGAAGATCTTCATGATCTTTTGCAGTCTCTCATTTTTTAGAGTCCACACAAGTCCAGTGGTTGGTAGTCCCGAGACCTCTGCAATTACGTCATCGGTGACTGCTATGTGTTTTCCCCTTACTGTGGAGTGATATTCTTGCAAGTTCTGCAAGAATTCTATTGCCACGGTCTCGTTGGATTCCTGTAAACGATTAAGATAGACTAACCATCCTGCCCTTGCCAGGATTTCCCGTGCAGCGTCAGAAACTGTCAATACCTGTGGTTCTCTTCGAATTGACCTTCCTCCCATGCTTCTAGCTCACTGTAAAAATGCAGAGATGGCAATGGAACAACAGGCTATTCAAGCTATTATAAACATAGAGAAAATAACGAAACAACAAGGCTTGTTCAAATCTTACTAATTGCTACCAAGTATAATGCGGAAATAGCTTCGGGATAGCAAGGCATGCAAATTGAAAAACGAGATACCATTAAGCCTTGCTATTCCCAAGTAAAAGTTTGCCGAATAATAGTCTAACACATATGCCGGAAAATTATTAGGTCAACCTCCCCCCTGCAATGTGATAGGCTGTCCTCGGCCGTCAAATGAGGGAGCAGCGTGCCGAACTTGCTTGGTACAGAGTCATAAAGGAACAACGTATGTGGAAATGCCATGTTTACAAAAGGAGCAGGTTACCGAAATCGAGGCATATAATAGGATCGCTTAACAAATAAGAGAGTGTTGTGATATGATGCGAGGCTGGGAGGATAGGACAGCTGACGTGCACAACCAGTCTAATGCGGTCATTATCAACTTTTCCGTCATGATTGGTTACGATAGATTTTTCTTGCATTTAATGGTTCAGGGAAGTAATATACATAATCTTATTTGACAGATTACAAAGGTATAAGATAGAGAAGGGTGTTAATGATTGCTATTGGTGTATAAAGAATGTGACTTCAATACCATTAACAGAGCTCTGCTGCCGACAGGTGTCCATAACCTTGGCAGAGTTGTTTATTTCACCCATGGAACCATGATCCTTTGTGTATGGTTAGGAAGTGCTATATAATGTCACAATGGAGGCCATTATGCTGGCTTGGTAACCAGTTAAATCATAATGCCATTCACCAGGAAGGAGTGAAAGGTGGGCAGGCCGGCTCGTGATGAGACCTCCTGTTCCAAGGACTCTTTTATTTTTTCTGATATGCCTCTTGGATCATATCCCTGGTGTGGTGGCCATAGTGGGAATGCCACTTCACTTTCTTCCTTATGATCATGGTAGGCTGGCTCTTGATGAGACCCCCTATCCTGCATTTGACAATTCATCTAAACAAAACATTCTTCTTTTTTTTTTTTTTATAAAATGCTTTCCTATCTATACACAAAGGGTGGTTCAGCCCTCCTTAAGAGTAGGAATGGTGGAAGAAGTCTTAACATCTCAATAGAAAAATATAAACCCTTTGTTCTTATTCCTTAATAATGATCAAAGAAGATTATGGGAATTTAAAAAGAACCAGCATGATAAAGATGACCAATCATGTCAGTATTAGTAGGATAATGACAACAAAAGTGATGAATAATTGTGTCCTTTCTTCTTTCCTCTTTATCAATTCACAGCAATTTCTTGTAAAAGTAGCGATTTTATATAATTTGCTGATTTCAGTATGCTCTAGCTTTGTATCCATTGCATAAGTGTATAGCTGTGCTCCAAAAGACCTGAAACAAGAGGAACAACAAGTATCTTTAAGCATAAGTAAAAGGAATACGAGAATGTTGTCGTTTGAAAAAGGAAGGGCAAAAGAATACAAGTGTTGTTCCTTTGAAAAAGGAACAGCAAAAACCGAAAGTGTCGTTCCTTTGGAAAAAGGAACAACAAAAACCGAACATGTCGTTCCTTTGGAAAAGGAACAACAAAAAACCAAAAGTGTTGTTCCTTTGGAAAAGGAACAACAGAAACGCAAATGCCATTCCTTTGGAAAAGGAACAACAAAAATCAAAAGTGTTGTTCCTTTGGAAAAGGAACAACAAAAATCAAAAGTGTTGTTCCTTTGGAAAAGGAACAACAGAAAACTCAAATGTCGTTCCTTTGGAAAAGGAACAACAAAAATCAAAAGTGTTGTTCCTTTGGAAAAGGAACAACAGAAAACTCAAATGTCGTTCCTTTGGAAAAGGAACAACAAAATGAAAATGAAAAAGGAATGGCTGAAACAAAAGGTGTTGCTCTTTTGAAAAAGGAACAACGCACAAAAATGTTGTCCCTTTGGAAAAGGAACAACAGTAATGATAAAAGTGCACACAAATGTTGTCCCTTCAGAAAAGGAATAGCAAAAACGACAGTGCTATTTCTTCTGAAAAAGGAACAGCAGAAAAAAATGCAAATACAAAAATATATACAGAAACTGATTTAACAAAACAAAGAAATTATGTACAAAGTGTAAAAACAGGTGAATCACTTAATGAATCACAGGTGAGGAAGATTTCTCTTCCTCCTATAAAATTTGCATATCGGAGTCTTCGTGTAGTTGCTGGTAGAAGGATTCCCAAGTAAGTGGTTTGCGGTATAATCGAACTCGGTGGCCATTTACTTTAAAGGTATGTCCAGATTCGTCAATAGTGACTAGAGTAAGGGTGCCATTATCATGTACCTCCTAGATTTCATATGGCCCTAGCCAGCGAGTCTGAAGTTTCCCGGGAAAATCTTGAAACCTAGAATCGTATAAGAGTGCCCAATCTCCTTCGCGGAAGACTTTCTTTTTAATGAGAGCGTCATGCCATTTAGCTCGCTGCTGTTGGATTAATGCAGTGTGTTGAAGGGTAGAGAGCCTGATTTCATCTAGCTCATTGATCTGTTGTAATCTATTAATCTGTGCCCCGTTTATATCTAGGCTGACTTCTTGTGCTGTTCGCAGTGTTTGGATTTCGAATTCTATGGGGAAAATAGGTTGCTTTCCAAACACCAATTGGTATGGTGAATAGCTGGTAGTGCTTCTCCATATTGTTTTGTAGGCCCACAAGGCTTCTAGTAGTTTTGCAGCCCAATCGCGTCTATGTGACGCAATGGTTTTTGTCAAGATTGCTTCTATTATTTTATTGTTGCTTTCTACTTGACCCTTTTCCTGTGGGTGGTATGGAGTAGTAATTTTATGCTGGATATGATAGTTTTTAAGTGTTGCAGAAATCTTGTTACTAGCAAACTTTGGTCCACCATCTGTAATTATGTCCCTTGGAAGCCCATATCGCACAAATATATGAAACAGGAAGTGTATGACAGAATCCTCTGTAGCTCTCGACAATGCTTCTGCTTCAACCCATTTGGTGAAATATTCTGTTTTCACCAGAATATATGTTTTCTGGTTCGAGGATGGGTTAATCAGACCAACAAAATCAAGTGCCCATTGCTCGAATGGTTCAATAACCAGTTGTGGGTTCAGGGGAATTTCGTCGGACTGACCAGGGCGTCCTGCCCTTTGACAACTGTCACAAGCTTGAATGAACTTCTTTACATCTTTGAAGATCATAGGCCAATAATACCTTGTTTGTAGCACCTTATGTCCAGTTCTCCGATCGGTAAAGTGTCCACCACATGGTCCATGGTTACAAGCTTTCAAAATATCAAAAATTTCATCGTCCCGAACACATCTCCTGATGTGCATATCTGCTCCTGTATGGAATAGGTAGCCCCCAATCCAAGAAAATCGAGCACTTCGCTGGACAATCTATTTTCGTTCATTGGGGGTTAGATGTTTTGGTAATTTGCCTACTGCTAAGTAATTCCCAACATTAGCATACCAGGGTGTTTTAACAGTGACAACAAATAAATTCTCATCTGGAAATTGATCTTCAACTGCTACTGCGTCCACTGGTTTTGGAATTCGTGAGAGAAAGTCAGCTACAGGATTTTCTTTTCCAAGTCTGTCCTTGATTGTAATATCAAATTCCTGCAATAAAATCAGCCATCTAGTTATTCTACCATTTGTGATTGGTTTATTTGCTAAATATTTTATAGCAGAGTGATATGTATACAAGATAACAGGATATCCAGTAATGTAATGCCTGAACTTATTGACAACATGTATTACAGCTAGAAATTCTTTTTCAGTAACAGTATAATTCAATTCAACAGGGGATAAATTCTTTCTAATATAGTAAATTGCATATGGTATTTTATCTTCTTCCTGCCCAAGGACTGCTCCAATAGCTGTATCTGAGGCATCTGATGAAATTTGGAATGGCAGGTCCCAATTTGGTCCTTGAAGGACTGGAGCTGTAGACATAAGCTTCTTTAGATCCTGAAAAGCACGGTCACATTTTTCTGTCCAAAGAAAGTCAACATTACCTGTCAGTGCATATAGAGGTGCAACAATATGTGAAAAATGTTCTATAAACCTTCTATAATAACCAGAGAATCCAAGAAAACTGCGTACCTCTGTTTGAGTGGTAGGAGTGGGAATTAGCAAAATTATTTGGATTTTGGTTGGGTCTACTTGTATGCCCGCTGCTGAGATATAATGGCCTAGAATAAGTCCTTCCATAATCATCATATAACATTTTTCATGGCTTAAGCAAAGCTTGGTGGCAATGCAGTGCTACAAGACTTTTTCCAGTGTGTCCAATGCTGGGTCAAAATTATCTCCGTATGGTGTAAAATCATCCATGTAGACTTCGAGCCCCTCATTTATTAGATCTGAAAAATGCTGAGGATAGCTCTTTGAAATGTGGCAGGAGCATTGCATAAGCCAAAAGGTAGAACTTTGTAGGCAAATGTTCTCCAAGGACAAGTAAAAGAGGTTTTGTCTTGGTCTTCAGGGGCAATCTGAATCTGATTGTATCCACTGAAGACATCTAAGAAAGAAAATAATTTCTTTCCTGCTAGAGTGTCTAATACTTGATCGATGAATGGAAGGGGAAAGTGGTCTTTTTGTGTTGCTTTGTTTAACTCTCTATGGTCTACACAAATCCTCCACTTCCCATTCTTCTTTGGTACCACAACAAGTGGAGAGACCCATTTACTATCGGAGATAGGGTAGATGAAGTTAACATCTAAAAGTTTTTGAATTTCCACTTTTACAACGTCTTTTAGATGAGGATTAAGTCTCCTTTGCGGTTGGCAAACAGGTCTCGCATCCTTTTCTATGTAAATGTGGTGTGTACATAACTGGGGATCAATTCCTTTCATATCAGGGTAGTCCCATGCAAATGCTTCTTTATATTTCCTCAACAGTTGGATGAGCTTCTTTTCTTGTTCGGAAGTTAGGTTGGCATTAATGTTTAAAGTCTTTCCTGGCTCAATTTCTACAATTTTGCTATGTGAAATAGAAGTAGTAGGTATTGTTTGATTGTGTGTATCTTTAAGAGGGTCCTCTTCTACTTCATTATCAAATGTTGCTTCTATCATGTGACATTGTATGTGGGATCTGGGTTCAGCTTGGCTAATGAAATTATTAATGGCATCATCTTCTGTTTGGTCTTTGAAATCAAGGGCCTCTTGTATGGTTAATGGAGATCTAATATTTTCAGTGAGATATGATACAGGATGCTTGTTAGTTTTTATTATTGTGACACTTGGCTATGCTAGGGGGAATAAAGCTAGATTCTTAATATTTCCCCCCCTAGTAATGGTCATACTGCCTTGTCGGCAGCCAATATAAGCATCAGCAGTTGTGAGCCACGGTCTGCCTAAGATCAATGGATGTCCATCAAGTCGGTTTTTGGGGTTTATTATCAGGAAATCGGCCGGATACTCCCAGGAGTCAACGAATACCATAACATCTTGTAGTGTGTCCTCTGGCCTAACTACAGGTCGGTCAGCTAGTTCTAATAAAGTGGAGGTCGGTTCTACTGATGTAATGCCTAGTTTTTGGCAAGTAGTGGTTGTTAAGATGTTAATTGCAGCTCCTATATCAACTAAGGCATTTGAGAAGGTTTGACCATATATTTGTACGATTACTATTGGATTTCATGGGTCTTCGTATTTAATGGGTGTTTCTTTTCCTGATAATAAGTCAGATAAAGTGCCAACTACTTGGACTTTTGGGTTATTTGTTATTTTCCTCCTTGGTTTCTTTATACATAATTCTTTGATGGTCTTTGCATATATCGGTATGTCTTGAATGGCTTGGAGGAGTGGCTTTTTTATGTACAGGTTGTGTAATTCTCCCAGAATGTCAAAATCAGGATATTGTATAGGTCAAGGTATAATTAAACGTTTTGGGAATGGAGGAGAGGATGTGGTTGCTGGATCACGAATTTGTTTTTTGGTCACGTCCTCTTCTTGTAATGGTTGTTCGATATGTAACTCATTTTCAACTTGAACTATTTGATCTCCCTCTGTTTCAATGATACGCCCAGATCTTAATTGAAGGTCATTGCACTCCCTTAGATTGGTCCCTATCTCTGGTGTTTCGATTATTTGAATGGACTAGACCGGTCTGTTATTTGGATTGGGGTTGGGTTGGGCTGGGAGTTGCGGCCTTAAGTTAGACTGGGGGTTTTGTTGTAGGGCTGGCAGTGTAGGTTGAGGGAGCGGGATGGTTCCTACTGGCTAATTCATCGGTCTTTGCTAGTTTTGACTCTGTGAAGTAGGAGGGGTCCATTGTGGTGGATAAACATTGTTTTGCCAATATGGTGGGGTATAGGGAAAATTTGGCCAATTGGGTTGGCTTGCTTGATTTGGCCATGGAGATGATGAAGGGAATGATTGTTGTGACTAATTTGGGAAGGGAGGTTGATTTTGCCACATTGAATTATATTGTTGAGCATGATATTGCGGAGGCTGGAAAGAAGAAGCTGGGTCTGAAAACATACCTGTTTGTCGCAGCTACCATTGACGGCATTGATTAAGTAGATACACTGATTTTGGCTCTTCTTTTGCTTCCTTGTATACTGCTTTCAATCTAGGAAGTGAGGGGAAGCTCTCCGTGGAGTGGTCTTTTGTACAAATGGCGCAAATCTGGACTGCATCTAATGGACACTCCTTATGGCTGTGTTTCTTTTTGCATCTGGGACAGAAGATTGCCAAATTATGTTCTGCTTCTACTTTCTTTTGTTTGGCCTGCATAATATCAAGTTATGTTGTCAGCGTCCCCAATATGTGAGTTTTAAAATTTTCTAATAAATTTCCATTTTCTACACAAGTTACTCCTTTTTCCGAAATTCTATTATCTCTTACAAACCGATCATGTTCTGCTGGTTTTAGCCTTGTGCTGCCTCTCGAGCTCCTGATACATAAATCAATAATGTCAACAAAATTTTCTTGATAAATATCTCCTTTCCCCATAATGTTTAATGTCTCAATCCATTGTTCCTTCATTACCCTAATTAATGCTGTTTTTAATACATTATCAGGTAAGGGTAATGATGCATAAGGAGATCTTTGAAGATTATACTGGAAACATTCAACATACTCTTCTAATGTTTCATTTGGTTTAGCTACCATCTGAAATATTTCATCTTTTAACTCTCGAGACCTGCAATAGTCCTGATATTTTTTTAGAAAAGACTCTTTCATTTGATCCCAATTATTTATAACACCACCACGTAATCCCATAAACCATCTTAAGGCAGGCCCTTTTAATGTAGAGGGAAATAATTTCAATTTCTGGGGATCGGTGGTATAGTCATATCCTCTACACGGCACATCAAATTCAAACAGGAATGCATCCGGATCTTCTGATGTAAGTCCATGGAATGTAGGGATATGCTGAAGAGGAATTGCTTTCATAGGTGCATTCGCTGCAGTATCCACAATGGGGTATTGCAGTGTAGAGGTTTGGGTGTTTGGCTGGTTCTGGGCCATTTGGTCAAATATATGCCAATAACCTTCTGGGATATCTAGGAGGGTATTCCTAGGTTGTCGAGGGGGAATGGATCTAATGGGGATGGCCTTGACAACACTTCCTTTATCTGGGATGATGAGAGTGCCTAATGTCTGGGGGGATTCAGATCCTTGAATTTCTTCAACTTCGTTATAAACTATTTTTGCAGCACTTCCCTTATCTGGGCTGCTTAATGGCTGAATTACCCTAAGAGGAGATTCTGGTTCTTCAGCTTCTTCTATTTCTCCTCTTCCTTCACAAAGATTGCTAAGGTTCCCTTCCTGCAATGATTTTAGGCTAGAATTTTCAATTTCTTGAAAATCTTTCTCTTCGGTTTGACTATGCACCTCAGAAAAGGCTACAGATGGTGATCCTGTGGCTTGAAGGGAACTAGTAGGTTGTCTAGAAGTAACTCTTATAGGTCCTACCGAAGGCTGAGATTATGCTTTCTTAAGGATTTCGTCGATAAAGGTTGATCGGCCAAGGGTCGCCGGCCCCTTAGCTTTATCAGGCTTGGGTAGATGTTTGGGATTCTCTTCTGGCTTTTTCTGCTTAGTCATGCACACAAAAATCAACAGCTAGGTTATACCCAAACAAAACAGCAAAACATCTGCAGGAAAGTGGGCAGGGGAGCAGGGCTATTACATACTCCACACGCAGGTTCTTACCTTCCGTTTTTAAAACCCAATTCTTTCCTAACAGGTTCTTACACTGCTCTAAAAAAGAAACAAATGGCTACACTCTTCTCCGGCAACGGAGCCAAAATGTCGAGTTGTAAAAAGGGTCTTTTTCACCTCTAATTACCTCACATTAACTTGTCAATCCAGGAACGATTTGTTATCTCAAAGAGTGTACTCAGTTTGAGCCAGTCATTTGTCAACGTAATGCTAGTAGTATAGTGCTCAAGAAAATACAAGAATAAACGGATGCTAAAAGAAAATCTACTTACAGAAAATCACTTTAAAGCCTAAATCATGCATTCAGAAGACTAAGTAAATTATCAGTCAAGGGTATAGTAACAATAACTCATCCCTATGTAAACTGATGTAACTGAAGACAATCAAGGAACAAATCGTCAATTTGGGAGCTAGACAACGAATGTCAATGCTCGCTACAGTTTCAGATCGTTCAACGCAATGGAAATGCAAATAACAAGAAATGGAACAACAACTATAATTGAAACAACAACTAGGAAATGAAACTGCAACTAGTCTTGATACACAACGAAACCTTACGCTAAGAAAATGAAGGCAGTAATCGTACCCTACAAGAATCGAAGAGCAATCCTTACTTTAAGAATAAATTGGACAACAAATAAAAATGGAACGGCAACCAATTAGCAATGAAATATAGAACAATGCTTAGAGCCAATTGTGAATATACAGTACCGAAATAAATAACACACACAGCACACTCTGATACCACAAATATTGATCTCCATTATAAAGGATAACGATGGAAATTCATGATGGAACAACAATATCAATTGAACAGCAATCGTAATGAAGTATAAACCATAGACGAATATAGTAATACCAACTTAAGAATATTACAGCTCGGTTACTCTGTAATTGAACAGCGATAGCATTCTGTAAAGAACAGTAATGTTACATTAATGACTCAAAGGAACAACAATACGTTATAAAGTCAGAATGAACAATACGCCTTTCTTGTTACAGAGACGATATTGTAAACATAACAAAGCTGTGATAAAATAACAAAACACACCAGATTACTGATCAAAGTTGATAATGGAAACCACACACGAACTAAAGATAATGGTATAGGAGCTAGTGTTCTACCAGGGCTGGGCCCTTAGCCTCCAGGAACACACCGCTTGAAATGATTCCAAGATCAAAGATGGAATAGCAACCAGATTTATATTAAAGCATTAAAACACAGTTACAGTGGATCACTTCTCAACGAGAGTCGATGATCGAAGTTTTGACTACAACGAGAAATTACATAACAGTAACAACAACCCCCTAGGCTAGCAGTGCTGCCCCTTTTTATAACAGCTGGGCAGAGATATCAATGATGCAAAAATAGTTAAGATTGTGATCCCTCAGGATCAGAGGATCCCGAGGGATTCGCCAAACTATTAATTCCAGTTATCCCTTTGTTTTCTTGCGCCGATTCGATATCTCCTTTTCCTTTCCTTTGCTAATATGCTTCAGTTTGGATTGCCGTGTCTACATATGGTTTCCTGCCACAGGGACAATGGTTAACTCTGCTCTGTCTTTTTCCTTGGGACGACAATCTTTTGTTTTTCCCTTTTTCTGCATAATAAAATGGTGATTATTAGTTATCTTGCGTTACATACAATTCTCATAGATTTTGCCATATTTTCTTATTAATTACCTAGTTCATGATGCAAAGGGATTATAAATATTTAAAGAAAAGATGACAAAATAATCAATAAAACATACCTTCTTCAGTACTACACAAATGCATAAAATATTATTGACCAAATATTATCATAAATTTGTTGTTTCATGCTTGGGATCATTCATGACTTAGATACCAGGACACCAAACACAACATCAGAAAATTGTTGTTTAATGCGACAAAGTGAATGGAGAAAACTATATCTATTAACACGTCTCCTTAAGATTGACTTATAGAATCTATAATAAGAAAATATACTAGAGTAAGGTCATGGCCTTCAACTTCTCTATGACTATTCAAGGCTATGACAATTAGAACTCCAATTAGCCTCAAGTCAAGTTAGTTTTCCAAACAACTTGCTTGCTCCAAACAGTGATTCATTAGACACATCAAACAAAAGAATCCATGGTGTGATGGTGAATAACTCATCCTCCATTCTTATTAAGAAGGTAAAATCTATTTTTCTCTCACAGAGAGAAATTTTTAGCATATACATGAAATTATAACATGTCAAAGGATTTTTACCCTAAAAAAGAAAAAGTAAGCCACGATAATAACTAGTGTTTTGAGAATTGGGATTGAAAGAAACAACATTTCTTATTTTTTTCATAATTTTCCCATTTTTTCCCATTCTTTTCCTGACTTATTTTTCAAATCCATGTTGACTTATTATTGTACAATATTTTTTAAACATCAAAGATAAGTTAATAACCCACTCAATGTCTTTGTCTTCTATAATGGAAAGAAAGACATAAAGTGTGAGCAAATCATATATGTACAAGGTTAGAAACTTACCACAATATTGAATAATGGTCAAAATGAATCAAAAAACAATCACTCTTTACATATCCTAAGCTTATGAGAATTTTTCATGAATGGTAGAGAAATCCAGTAGTAGAGAATGAAATAGTTACAAGCTTATGATCAATATTGCATTGAGCCTTCTCAATGCTGAAAGATTCATGTGGATGTCATAAAGTTATTTAAACTCCCTTAAATATTGCATAATTTAATTTATTTAAACTCCATTAATATTTTTATTTCTATGGCCTTGCATTTGACTCCCTTTACTTGAATGTCAAGAAATGTTTTTTCATTCAACCCATTTGCTCATTTTTGGTTTACTCTTATTCCATGTCAATAAATTTCATGCTACAAATTTAATATTGTACCTATATTTAGAAGGATCAGGTAAATTCTAATGGTGGCAGGGAGAATAAATATATGTATTTTTTCTATTAAAAGGAAGAGGTCAATGGTTAAAAGAAGTTGACATATTCCAACACTCCTCTGTTCAATAGTAGGCAATCTACGGTAGTTCTCTCCCCACCTCTGGTTTTACCATCAATAAAAAGTTCTACATTTTGTCCTGCCCAATGTTTGGTTGAGTAGATTTCCTAATTTCATGATGAGTTATTTATGTGTTCAATTTTGTCATTTTTAAATGTGTCATAGGTGTTACCCTTTTATTAGAAATTCGTAAGGTTCATGGGACTAGGAATACCCACAATTTTATTGTCCTCCAAGTTCACCAGCATTCTCATTTGGCTTTATTGGAAATTTTTGAACATGGATACATAATAAGCATGACATTTCATTAGATTCTTGACATTCCATTAGATGTCTGAGCTTCACCAACACAAAATCATAAACATAATGAAACTCAAATAGCTACAAGCATGGTTATATTCTTGGTTAATTGGAAGATTCCAAGCTCAAAAGAGAAAAAAATGCTTAATTTCTTTAAATGAGTTTGAGGTAAAGTAAGAACCAGAAAGCAATGCGCTGAGGAGATGAGTCGGCAGTTGCAGGGCTTCACAAGCTTAAAAATTAATACAGAGACATAATGTTCACGATTAGATCCCAAAGAAAGATAACTTACATTTGAGAAGTTGCAAAGATAGTCAATCATTTAAAAGGAAATACAATGGCATCCCAACACTGTGAGGAATGCATCCATCTCCCAACTAACAAACTTTAAACATTTCAAATCAAGTAGGTTGAGACAAGCTTCCCTGCAGTCATACAAACTTGAGTGGCCTGAGGAAACAACCACATATCCAAGAAGAGGGCTTTATAAAGACACATCTTTGCTGGTATTATGTTATGAGAGGAATTTGGCTACAAAATATGAAAGAATCCAACTATTCTAGTTATTTAATTTGCATTAAGGATCTTTTCTGTATCCCAACAATGTGAGGAATGCATCCATATTCTAGCTATCGGACTTTAAACAGTTCAAATCAAGTAGGCTAAGACAAGCTTCCCTACACTCATGCAAACTTGAGTGGCCTAAGGAAACAACCACATCTCCAAGCAGAGAACTTTATAAAGACACATCTTTGCTGGTATTAGGTTATGAGAGGAATTCTACTACAAAATCTGAAAGAATCCAACTATTTTGGTTATTTGATTTGTGTTGAGTTATTTTTCCTCTATTTCAATCCATTCTTTCATGTTTTTGGATTTTCAAGGGATTGATGTTTAATTTGCATATTGCTGGAGTGTTGTTTATAAGATTGAAGTTATTGATAGATATTGTGTGTAAATATCATGATGTAGTTTCGATTTGGAAAGCAAAACATTGTAGATATTTTTGTGACCTCTGTACAAAGTCGTTGTGAGAGTCCTCTTCATCTTGGGCCTGAGGAGATTAGTTAGGAATTGCAGGGCTTCAGAAGCTTAACAATTAATACAAAGACAAAATGTTCATGACCGGATCCCAAAGAAAGATAACTGCGAGTTGGGAAGTTGCAAATATAGTCGAGCATTTAAAAGGAAATACAATGGCATCCCAACATTGTGAGGAATGCATCCATCTTCCAGCTAGTGAACTTTAAATAGTTCAAATCAAGTAGGTTGAGTCAAGATTCCCTGCAATCATACAAACTTGAGTGGCCTGAAGAAACAACCACATCTCCAAGCATAACACTTTATAAAGACACATCTTTTATGGTATTAGGTTATGAGTGGAATTTTGCTACAAAATCTGAAAGAATCCAACTATTCTGGTTATTTAATTTGTGTTGAGTCTTTTTTTTCCTCTATTTCAATCCATTCTTTCATATTTAGATCTTTTCAAGGGATTGATGTTGAGTCTCTCTTTTGGAGAATTTAGCATCTACGGATAAATACTAATTCCCTAGATAAGTAGTTGTATCTAGAACAACAGTTTAAATTGTTTTAGACTTTTCCTATATGAAATAGATAAGATGAGAAGATAAAGGACCTACCTGTAGTTCTACTTTCCTCTTGTCTCCCTTGTATCGATTCCATCGCTCCTTCCTTTACTTAATCCTCTTGAGAAGTACCTTGTAAACACAACAGAAGACAAAAACTGATCAAAGCATACGATCTATTGAATATAAGTGAAAGGAAACAGATACAATTCACACACATAAGCATTATGAAACAATAAAAACATATGGGAAAAGGTTCAAACACTTTATTAGATAGAAGAAGGAATTACAACCATTGGTGTCTGATTCAAATCCATTCCTCCAGCTTGGATCCCATCCACATCACATCAAAAGCATGACAAACTTGTCGCATCACAATACTTGCTTCAAAGCCAAATATCATAGCAGCATTATCTCCTTACAATTACACATAATCCAACCCCTGATCACTTAGATGAGTGGTCAATTTATAGGAAGATGAAGGAGGTTTTGTCATTAATGGTGGAATTGAATGGCCTTCCATACTTAGAATTAGTTACATGGAGGAAGGGATGAGAGGATAGGATGCACCTTAACTCATTCCTCATCCATTTTTGAGCTCATAGGAGTTGATAAGTGAGGGAAACTTCTAGATGACTCCAAAAGATAAGAATATTCCCCAAACCCTATGTGAATTTCACTCATTCTTTCCCAGCGCAGGTGAAAGGAAGCCTAAGTGCTCTGCAAAGAACCCTAGCAGTGGAATTAACTACTCTATAGCACACCTTCATAAGGGCTTACCTGCGCTAGTCCCTCTAGAGGCTATTTCTGGATATCTTCAAGTCATGAAATTGTCTGGGAAGGAGGCATTCAAATAGGTGACTTGTTTAGGGCATTAAACGACTGAAATTAGGGTTTGATGAGCCTTAAAACACTGATCTATATGTTTGGATTTGATGTGCCCAAATAGATCTGTAACAGCTGCCCCCTAAAGCATGAAGTCAAAAAAATGCCAATGTCGAATGAAATGCTATACGATGTGATGAGGAGGTATCAAAGTGGAAGGTGACCTGCACCAATTACAATACATATATCATGATATTTGATTTTCATTATTGAGGGAAGGCATACCCATGCTCAGCTTATAAAATGTCATTATAGGTACATAAATAGTCATCTACAGATATAGACCCATGGTCGGAATGACTATTAATGTAAAGCCATTGTACATATGATTTAGTACTCCTAAAATCGCAACCCGGATGGATGAAACTAGATCTAGGGTCTTCAATCTCTTTCAACCGTTTTCTCAAGTACGAGTCTAACCATGTGAATATGCGATCTGAAGTTGAACATGGGAAGACACCATCTGATTACCAGCCAATGATGTGAACTGTTAACAGATGCGAGAGAAATCACCGATAATGATAATGATCCTCAAGGTACTGTAGTACATTTTCCATGGTGTGAATAGATGATTTGATGTCGAACACCATACAAAGTCTTTCGGTCGAAGGCCATTGATGTATGCCTATCATCAAAAGCGAGAAACGTGCCATTGATGCATACAAGCTTCAAGGTACTAAATGGGTGTTTCTAAGTCAACTTCTTGGATAATGTGCTGATGTCGACAAGAAGCAACTCATCGCAAGAGGGCCTTGATGTATCCCACATCAACAACATGAAACGAGTGCAGTGATTGTAGAGATGGAATTTGACTGACAACACAAGGTTTAGGAATGGTGGCCATGAAAATGAAGGCTTATGGTATTGCAAAACATGAATTTTGACTGAATGACTTCTCTTGAACATGTCGGCGACACAAAAGTGAATTGGTAGCATTGACCCGAAACAAAGTGATGGATAGTATGATAGACGAACGGTGTGATAACCATCAAGCTAATAAACCAACCCAAATAGTCACGGTGATGGAGTGAAAGTGTCATGTTCAAGAGAGACCTGCTACCATAAAGTCGTTTTCCCTTATTCCCATTTTCCCCAGTCATTGCTGACCAGTACCTCTTTATTTTTATCAAGCTTTAGGAAGATAAAATATGCTTGTTGTATAATTTCACCCTTCAGGCAAATCCATCACTATTTGATGTTTTAACGAGTCTAGCGAAGGTAAAACTCGATCTTGTCTAGATGGACAAGTTTATCACTATTTGATGTTTTTAACGAGCTTAACAACAAAGATAACTCAGTCCTTTTCATGTTTAGAGTATTTTAAAAGGGACAAAAAGAAAACTCCACAAGTTCTTTTTCGTAAATTAATCTCTCAAGCCCAAGAAAGCGTAAAATAATACAAGAGAGATATCATTTCCAATCCGTTAACGAGCTGGAAAGGACAAGCACTCAGCAATTTTTTCATATTTAGAGAGTCTGAAAAGGGCTTAAAGAGGACTCCACTTTGAGGAACGAGTGGTGTCTAGGATAGCAACCAGTTCCGGTGATGTTGGAACTTCTCAAAACATGTTGATTTATGTGAAGAGGTTGACTAATAAGACCACTCAATGCAACTATTCCTCAAAAAAGGTAAAACAACCAAGTGAAAGTGTGTGATCGACCAAAAAGATGGTGGCGATGGGATGAAAACAACCAAGGCTCATCTGACAAAAGAGGCTGATAGAATGGTAATCACGAGGGTTAAAATTGAAATGGGTTCATTTTTACACAAGATTGTACCATAGGGAACTATGCTTGGATTCAGTTTCATGTTTACACAAGCCTGAAATGAAAAACTATGCTTGGATTCAGTTTCACTTTTACACAAGCTTAAAATGAAGAACTATGCTTGAATTCAGTTTCATTTTTACACAAGCTTGAAATGAAGAACTATGCTTGAGATTGGTTTACATGCCCCCAGCATGATGAAAGGGAGAGTCTCTTGAAACCAGATGGAAGTCACTGCGGTGAAGCAAGACAATTATCCAACACCTTTTTCGCTTCGTCCAGATAGGGACAAAGGTGAATGGGGTGATTTCCTTCACATAACCTACAGGGAAACTTAACTTTACCACTAGGTGCATGCTGCCCAAGCTTCATTACATTTACCTAAGTAGACTACTCGTGGCTATCAGGTGGATGGAATGAAGGTTTGTTTACGAGATCAAGTGAAAGACTCAACTGGGATTTTACGAGATCTAACCAAAGACTCGATTTGGAACTTTGATCCAAGGGAACTTGTTTCATTTTTTAATGAGCTTGACACAAGACAAGGAACTCTACTTAGATTCCTTGTTTCATTTTTTAACGAGCTTGACATAAGACAAGGAACTATGCTCATACTCCTTTGTTTCATTTTTTAACGAGGTTAACACAAGACCATGAACTATCCTCATATCCTTGGTTTCATTTTTTAACGAGGTTGACACAAGACAAGGAACTGTCCTCATATCCTTGGTTTCATTTTTTAATGAGGTTGACACAAAAGGAACTATCCTCATATCCTTGGTTTCATTTTTTAACGAGGTTGACACAAAAGGAACTATCCTCATGGGAGTTGTTTCATTTTTTAATGAGGTTGACATAGTAAAATAACTATCCTCATTTTCCTCGTTTCATTTATTAATGAGCTTGACATAAGACAAGGAACTATGCTCATGGACCTGTTTCATTTTTTTAATGAGGTTGACATAGTAAAAGAACTATGCTCATTTTCCTTGTTCACAACCCATGATAGGAGGTCATGACTTCCAAGAGGTTCTCATCTGATGGGAGAAAAATTCTTTGGAAGGAGATATTTGGTTCCAATGCCTCCAATACATAATGTACAACATCACGAAATTGATTGTCTGTTGATGTAGGCATGGAACGGGTTGCCACATAATTAACCCGTGGTGGGGATGATACCATTGGTACAAAAGGACCACTTAGGGAAGATGGTTGACTGGAAGCCATATTTGGACCGGGAAATGAAAGCTGGTCAACGATGACAATTCTGCCTTCATGATGGAAACAAATCACTCAAAAGAGTGTTGAAACAATAGTTCCCATGTCATAGCCATAGTTACGCCAAGAAGTAAATTGTAATCTAAAGGGCTTGGGACTACCATCACATTCAGATAAATGATTTTTCCTCCCAAAGTAATAGGCAATTGTGGAAGGATCCCTAATGGTTGACCGATTCCTCTGTTAAAAGCCAATAGATTCTGTGTAACAGGCACAAGTGGTAGAGAACCGAGCACTTGCCAAGCAGTTGAGGAAAGGATACTCACAGATGCACCTTCATCTATAATAGTGCAAGATACAATCATATTACAGACCTGTACTATGATCTGGAAAGGCACATAAGAAGGAAGACAGAATCCTGCCAGTCGATTCTAATCAAAGTAAGTAACTAGACTACTTGGAGGGGGTACCGTAGAAATGGGAGAATTAACCCCTTGAGTTACGAGAGCAGGAGGATTTTCCTCCTGTCTTGATGGAATAGGAGGACTGCCCCCAATCTCATTAGAATCTAAAGAAATGAAAAGAACCTTAATGGTATCATATTCACTCTCTTCGGGAAAGGTACAATTAGCTGAAGGTGAAATCGGGTCGACTGTTACCTCGACCTATTGATTTGGGTCGAGTATAGACTCATAGGATTCACTTTAAGAGAGAGTGGGTTTGATCGACGCTTGATTTGAGTCAGTCAATTCATCGATTAGTGAAGGATTAAGGGAGAGTCTCCTGTAACCAGATGGAATTCGCTATGGTGAAGCAGGACAGTTATCCAACACTTTTTTGGCTTCATCCAGATAGGGACAAAGGTGAATGGGGTGATTCCCTTCACATAACCTATAGGGACACTTAACTTTACCCTTTTTTCCATGATATTTACTACCACTAGTTGATGGTATGTCACCAGCATGATCTCTAGAAGTTGATGACACAAGATGATGTGAATGAGAAGACCATTCTTCTAATATTTGAGGAATATTAGGACAATTTCGAAGAAGATGGTCCCCCGCACAAAGTTTGCATGGATATCAAACTTTGTGAGGCTTGAAGGACGATTTCTCATCAGATGTTGCATTCAAATCAATGGTTGCTTGGTTGCCCCTCTACTGAATTTTGTTGTTGTTCTTCTTCTTCCCTTTGTTCTTCTTCTTAGCCACCTAGTTACTAGTACCAATGCTTTCACTAGGCGAAGAGGAAGAAGGGGTGGAAGAAACAACTGAGGAAGAAGGCAAAGCGTCAACTTTAGGATCAATTGGAGGTTGATTTTTTCCAGTTGGAGGTGTAGTCAATTACAGAGAAATCATGACATTTTGAACCAAGGAGGTTGAAAACAACCATACAGGCAAGCTAATGGTAAATACCAGAAGGGACAATGTAGCATATATGGAGCACCAATATTTCCAAAAGGAGGAAAAGGACTAGGATTCCCATCAAAAGGAATTCCTTGATCGGTGGAATTCCTTGATCGGTGGACTTCGGGTTCGTCGCCATATGTTTCAACCTAAGATCAACTAAGGAGCGAGCGTGGAGGATGTTATCCACAGTCAATTAAATTTATTTTAATCAAAGTAACATAACACAAAAAAAGAGGGATAATCTAGGAAAAAGGTTTACCAAGCAACTGTGAATTGCAGAATACCTCCTGGCGAACCAAGAAGTACGGGTAGGCAATCTCCTCGAATGCTATGTTTGGTGTATCACAGTGTACAAGGCGGCCGAATCGGTTACCTAAGGCTGGATAGGAACCTAGTGTTGTCCTCTCATATATACCCAAAATTACGTGGAGGCCCAATCTGTATAAGCGTTGTCTAATGCAAAACCGCACAGTGAGAGCATTCCCGTATACTTTATATACTGTAACACCGCCCTATATACCCGAAGGTATGTGGACGAGCTATGATATACTCATGTATTTGGAATGAGGTATCACACTTGGGATGTATTGCAGACAAGTCAGTGACAACTGCTTTGTTTTACGACGGCGGAACATGTCTCTAGCCTAGACCTCTAAATGTTTTTCATTAAGTGACAATGCTCGATTAGGTAAATTCAGATAAATTTTAAGTTGATCTTCTTTAAAATTTGCCTTTCAAAGTTCACCACATGATGTATGTTTGCAATTCCTAAAATGAAACTAATATGACAAGCATTATTTTCCTTCAATTAAACAATGAAAACCTTAGCTAGTAGGGATAGTGCAATCAGATCTTTGACAAAGAGCAAAGAGCACATCTAATGCAATTTCCCTAGCTATTCCTTTCAAGCATTCACAAACTAAATATGAACGATGCAAGTTATTCTTTTTGAATCCCTTAATGTTATGATGAACAAAAAGGAAACATGCACATACAATCAATCAATTTTTCATAAGAACGAATACTTTTACGACAATTATGTTTTGAAGGAAAAGAAGACTTTACGACACTTTCTTTTGAACAAAGATTAATCAACTATATCCTAACTTTGACTATAGATCGATAATGACAAAGAAAACATTAAAGAAACATTAATAAATCAAATCAAAGTAGGGCTAGACAAGGAGATAGAAACTTGTTTTCTGAGACATGACATTCATTGATCAATCAACAATCAAACAAACAAAGAAAAGTTGGTAAAAACTCAATCCAAAGGTGGGAATTTGACTTAAGGTGGATTAGCGTAGGTCAAAGAGGGTCTAACTGCATTGCAGAGCACTGTATCTCACTCAAGGGTGCTCTACAAAGCACTATCCCCTGACCAAGCCTGTGCTGATTCCTAAGAGGCCACTCAAGAGTCACCTAACCTCAATTTTGACCAAAATTCAATGAAAAAGAGTTGAAATATAGTCAATGAACGAAGTAGGGTCTACAAGAATGTCTTAGGAGGTGAATAAGCTACAAGGAAGGATGATCTTCCCCAGCAGAGTCACCAATCTATTTTGGAGAATTTAGCATATATGGATAAATACTAATTCCCTAGATAAGTAGCTGTATCTAGAACAACAGTTTAAAGTGTTTTAGACTTTTCCTATAAGAAATAGATAAGATTAGAAGATAGAGGGTCTACCTATAGTTCCTCTTTCCTCTCATCTCCATTGTATTGATTCTGTCACTCCTTCCCATACTTAATTTGCTTGAGAAGTACCTTGTAAACACAACAAAAGACAAAAACCGATCAAAGCATACGATCTATTGAATATAAGTGAAAGGAATCAGATACAATTCACAGATATAGGCATTATGAAACAATACAAACATATGGGAAAAGGTTCAAACACTTTATTAGATAGAATAAGGAATTACAACCATTGATGTCTGATTCAAAGCCATTCCTCCAGCTTGGATCCCATCCACATCACATCAAAAGCATGACAAACTTGTAGCATCACAATACTTGCTTCAAATCCAAATCTCATAGCAACATTATCTCCTTACAATTGAACATAATCCATCCCCTGATCACTTAGATGAGTGGTTAATTTATAGGAAGATGAAGGAGATTTTGTCATTAATGGTGGCATTGAATGGCCTTCCATACTTAGAATTAGTTCCATAGAGGAAGGGATGAGAGTATAGGATGCACCTTAACTCATTCCTCATCCATTTTCAAGCTCATAGGAGTTGATAAGTGAGGGAAACTTCTAGATGACTCCAAAAGATAAGAATATTCCCCAAACCCTATGTGAATTTCGCTCATTCTCGCCCAGCGTAGGTGAAAGGAAGCCTAAGTGCTCTGCAGAGCACCCTAGCAGTGGACTTAACTGCTCTGCAGCGCACCTTCATAAGGGCTTACGTGCGCTGGTCCCTCCAGAGGCTATTTCTGGATATCTTCAAGTCATGAAACTGTCTGGGAAGGAGGCATTCAAAGGGTTGACTTGTTTAGGGCATGAAATAACTAAAATTAGGGTTTGATGAGCCCTAAAACACTGGTCTATATGTTGGGATTTGATGTGCCCAAATGGATCTGTAACAATATCCATATTTTTGGAGTGTTTTTTTATAATATTGAAGTTATTGATAACTATTGTGTGTAAAGATTGTGATGTAATTTTGAGTTGGAAAACACAACATTGTAGATATTTTTGTTACCTCTCTACAAAGACACTATGAGCGTCCTCTTTGTCTTGGGTCTTTTGATGGAAATTGAGAGAATCAGTGGATATTTTGATGCGTTCTAGGACTTCTACATGGAAAATACTGTTAGGTCAAGAAAAAGGTATGTTTTCTCCTTGGTAATCACTTTATTTCACACTCATCCTTACATGATTATCTCTGTTTATAGATCAAAGTAAAGGAAATAATAGCTAAAGTTGGGTAAAAGCACTTGGTAACAAATTAGATAAATCAAGCAGAAGAAACTGACTTTTTTCTATCTTTATATGCAGAAGGCGTGGACCGAACAATAGTTGTTCAATCGACAAAGCAGCATCAACCCATAAAAGGAAAAGATAGTGTCTAAGGCAGGAAAGGAAGTGAGAGACCAAGCAGACCAATGCTATTTCATGACAGAATCAAATCATGTATTGTGAAATCCTCAGGATCCCCTGATCCTGAGGATTTGCTTTTATCTAGTTTACTCTTTTAATGTTATATATAAGGCCAAAAGGAAAACGAAAAGGAGTTAAGACTTTCATAATTTGTAATTATTCTTTTTGAGACATACAATATTGTTATCTCAGTGATGCTGTAATATTGTTACTTATATTAATGAAGAAATATTGCGTTTGATCCATACTTATATTTTGAGTATTCCTTAGTGGAGACTTCTGGCGATTCTGGGCCTAGTCAAGAGAAGTTCTACTGCTTTCTTGTGTTATAATCTTTCTACTTAGTCTTTACTGATTGTTTATGATTAGTTAATATAATTTCGCTTATTGTGAAGATTGATGATTTCGTTTCATACTATTGTTCATTTAGATTCAGACTTAGCCGTGCGACATATCTGAGTAATGCTTTGATTGGATTGGTTATATTAGTTTCAATAGTAGATCATTGTTCATTCTGAGTTATGTTATCATAGATCTTAGAGATAGAATTAATTGATTTCCATAATTTTCTTATATATATTATTTGTTGTTTAGAGATCATTTATCGTTATATGCTCACTTGTTGTTCAACTGTCAGTTGTCGTTCAGTTGAAATTATCGTTCAATTAGGATTTGTTGTTCAATTCGGATTTGCTATAGATTACCATTGTTGTTTAGTTGTTATAGTTCTCTTTCTTGATTGAGTGAGTTAGTCTTAATTCTATTTGAAGGTTTCCAAGTGTGATTCTTTTCATTCTCATTCAGATTCATTTGATTTCAGAATAAGTTAAACAAAATGTAGAGTGTGTTAAGAGTTCTTTCAGAGTTATTTATTCCATAGTTATTTCTTTCAAAATTGTGTGGCTTGAGTTGAAGAGATAGTTATGCAATGATTTATCATTAGGTAACCACTGAATTCACTGCATATATTATGCTGACACTCTTGAGATAAAAAGACTTACCTTGGGTTGACAATTAATGTACGAATTAAGATTGCTTGTAAAAAGACATCTTAGTGCACCAATATTTTGGCATCATTGCCGGGTAGAGTGTTTCAAAGTGATTTCCTTTTTATCTTGCTATGAAAGAATTGGGTTTTAAAAACGGAAGGTAAGAACCTGCATACCTAGCAAGTAAAGTGCTTGCTTACCAGCCCACTTTTCAGCAAAAGCTTAGAGGTTAAATAGGAATTGGTTTTTATGAATGAATAGGAATAGAAAGATAGAAAAGAGTAGAACCCCTCACTTAAATCCACAAAACCAAAATGATCGGTGAATCATGGGAGAATGACCTTTATAAACGAAATCGTAAGAAAAGCAGAGTCTCAAGCATTAGTAGGATTTCGTGCAGTATCTGGAAAAAGTCCTAATGTAATCCCTCAAGTAGCAGGCTCACCATCTGTAGCTTACGTTGAGATTCAAAGCCAAATTGGAGGATCTAAGAAGAGTCTTCAAGCTATAACAAGTTTGCATTTTGATCCTCTACAAGAGGGAAAATATTGTAACTTAAGAGAAGGAGAAGGAGAAACCAGTGGGATTGCTAAGGCAGAACCATAGATGTCTGAATAGGGGTCTCTTGTGATGCCAAATCTAGGTAGTACTGCAAAGCTAGATCGGGTTGCTAATCCTTCGCTTACTCAAAAAGCACCCCCTAAAATCCCTGAAGTTTATTGGCACATCTTTGACCAAATGGCAAACCAGCCACCTCAAGGTCAAACCTCGACATTGGAATATCCCATAGTCAACCAAGTGGCCAATGCCCCCATCAAGGTTGTTCCTCTGCAGAGCATCCCAACTTTTCATGGGATGATCACGGAGGATCCCGATGCTTTCTATTTGAGTTTGATGTCCTTTGCAGAGGGTATGACTACACCACTAACCCCCAAAATCTAAATCTGTTCCCTTCTACTCTGAAATGAGCAACCTTAAGATGGTTCATGGGCCTGGGTGGATGAACTATTAATTCTTGGCATGATAGGAAAACCTCCTTCCTCACAAGATAATAGGACTTTTGCAAGACCAGGGAGCTAAAAGATGAAATCTTTAAGATGACTGTAAAAGATAATGAAACACTAGAAGAATATGTAGAATGGTTTAATTATAATTTCCAGAGGTCTCCACACACCACCTTACCTAAATAAGTCCTAAGGGCTATCTTAATTAAAGTAATGAAAGAGGAATGGTTAGAAACTCTAAATTTAATGGGGAAAGGAGATATTTCGCAGGAATATTATGATGAAATCATTCGCTTGTGTATCAAGTGTTCATGAGGAAGCACATGCACAGGAGTAGGAAGCCAAGATCCCATGAGCAGGGGGAGAAAACCACATCGCGGAGGCGTAACACGGATGGAAATTGGTAACCTATTGGAAGATTTCAAGATGGACATCCTAGGCATGCTCACAATGCATCTGGATGTCCTACAGTCTAAACAAAAACAAGCCTTAGTAGAACAAAACTTCGCCATCTTCTATCCATGTTGTCGAAAGAAGCATAACCAATGGGAATGCCCATTAGACATGGTGCAGACATGCACTATCTTTACTAAAGATCATGCCACTGAACAATGTCCATCATTTTCAGGGCTGAAAGAAGTATTCAAGGAAGCATAAGAAGAAACAGAGCTAGTATATTTGATGAACCGATGTTGACAGTGGTAGGCTAAACCTGCATGTATGTCACAAGACACATCTCAATTCTTTCCTTCTTCATAGTTTAATCAACAATAAAACCTTGGGGCAGCATGGCAAGGCCAATCACCTTACCCAAACTAGCAAACCTAGCTATTCCCTATGACATCCTGGCCAACGCAATCCTTTCCGGGTAATGGTTGGCCAAATTCTCCTTTTACTCTTGTTTGGTAGGGAAGTGCCTATCAATCCTAGTGGCCTGCCTCCACCTCTCAAAATCCAAACTGGTCTACAAATTGGTAGTGACCTCTGGGGATATCTAATGCACCTATGGGGATAGGTCCTCAGCCTCATCCTGCACTATCAGCTTCGTATACATTACAGCAAAATCCTCAACCTCTTTTGTGTCCTCAATTGCCAGCTCAGTCGAATTTGAATCCTAATAACAGACCGATCTAGTTGGTGCAGATTATTGAAAGCTCAGCTTATGAGATTGAGCAGAAAGAATGTAATTAACTTAGATTGAGGTCAGGGCATATCATCACTGATGAGGAAAATAGGGACCATCCTTCAATCGAAATTGAAACCCCACCTGTACATATACCACCACCTATAATTAACACTGAACTAAAGAAAGGAGAAGAGAGAGATCAACATGAATACCTTGAAAAACTTATAGTCACTTCTCCCCCATTCCCCAAAAGGTTAACAATACCCAAACCTGCTATTTACTGAGATTTCGATCTTGTAGGGGAACGAAAAAATATTTGTATTAATGTTCCTCTTCTCCAAGCCATTCAATACATTCACATCTATGCTAAAACAACCAAAGAGCTATGTTAAAGAAGCCTGTGAGGAAAGAAAAAACCTCCTTATCTGATTTACTCTTGGGAGGGGAAACTCCAATAAAGATAAAGATCCTGGAAATCCCATAGTGATAATTCAGATATATGGTCACTCTTTTCCGAATACACTAGTTGATCTGAGTGCAGCTATTAATATTTTAACAGCAGAAACTTGTCAAGCACTTGGTATTACAGCCCTGGAACCAACCACCACTTTATTATAACTTATTGATTGTTCAGTGGTAAGGCCATAAGGAACCTTACAGGATATTACAATTTCTATTTATTCGTGGGAATATCCGGTAGATTTTCTTGTTATAAACCTAAAGAGTCGATTGGATGGGCAACCTATGATTCTGGGCCGACCTTGGCTGGCAGCAGCTAATGCTTATATTGGCTGCCAAGAAGGCAGCATGACTATTGGAAAGAGGGATGTTGTAAAAAATCTTGTGTTATATCCTCCTGCCAAGCCAAGTCTGGCCATTGTAAAAATATGTAAACAACCACCAGTGTACCTGGAGGAAAGCATCCGTTCACCACTCATAGTAGCAAAGGCAATGGAATTTAAAGATCAGATTAAAGATGATGTTATCAATAATTTTATAAATCAGCCAGCTAATGTGTGCAATGTAAAGTGCCAAATGTTGAAAGCAATCATTGATAATGAAGCCATGGATGATCCTCTGAAGGATACCGACGACCAACATATTCAAATGATTGTTGTTCATAAAAAAAAACCTATTGAGATCGAACTAGGCAAAATTATAAATATTAATGATAGTCTGGATAACGATTAGCAGCAAAAGCTCATACAGGTCTTGCAAAAATACAAAGGGGCTTTTGTCTGGGATTACCCTGATATGAAAGGAATAGACCCACAACTATGTAGACACCACATTTATACGAAGAAGGATGCTTGACCCATCTGGCAACCTCAATGGAGATTGAATCCACATCTCAAGGACATTGTGAAAGAATAATTACAGAAGCTGTTGGATGTAAACTTCATTTATCCTATCTCGGACAGTAAATGGGTCTCTCCATTGGTGGTCGTCCCTAAGAAAAACGGGAAGTGGCGTATCTGTGTAGACTACCGGGATTTGAACAAGGCAACACATAAAGATCACTTCCCCCTTCCATTCATCGATCAGGTCCTTGATACTTTGGCAGGGAAGTAGTTCTTTTCCTTCTTAGGCAGTTTCAGTGGCTATAATCAGATTTAGATCGCCCCTGAAGACCAGGACAAAACAACCTTCACCTGTCCCTTGGGTACATTTGCGTACAAAGTATTTCCATTTGGCTTGTGTAATGCCCTAGCTACATTCCAAAGAGCTATACTCAACATTTTTGTTGATTTAATAAATGAAGGACTTGAGGTGTATATGGATGACTTTACTCCATATGGGGATGACTTCGACCAAGCATTGCAAACACTAGAAAAGGTCTTAGAATGATGCATTGCTACCAAGTTATGTTTAAGCAATGTCAAGTGTCACATGATGATGATCGAGGGCATAATCTTGGGACATTAGATCTCTGCAACAGGAATATAGGTAGATCCAGGAAAAATACAGGTAATTCTTTTATTGCCTACCCCCTGCACTCAGACAGAGGTACATAGTTTCCTGGGATATGTAGGCTATTATCATAGGTTTATTAAAGAATTTCACAAATTGTTGTGCCTTTATATGCTTTAACTAGAAATTTTGATTTCAATTGGTCTGACAAATGTGACACAACTTTTACAGGTTTAAAGAAACTAGTCTCAACAACACCAATATTACGTGGACCAAATTGGGAGCTTCCTTTCCACATATCCACGAACGCATCAAATGTAGTTATAGGCATTGTCCTTGGTCAGGAGGAGGACAAGAAACCTTATGCTATATATTATATTAGAAAAAATCTCACTTCTACAGAACTTAATTATACAGTGACAGAAAAAGAATTCTTAGCTGTTATTTATGCAATAAACAAATTTAGACACTATATAACTGGCTACCAAGTCTTTCTATACACTGATCACTATGCCATTTAGTATCTAGCTAATTAACCTATCACAAATGGTTGAGTAGCACAGTGGCTATTTCTTTTGTAGGATTTTGACATTACTATTAAAGATCATCTGGGAAGGAAAACCCAGTTGCTGATTTTCTATCTTGAATCCCAGAGGTGAATGAGCCACTGGTGGTAGATGACCAATTTCTAGATGAACATCTGTTTGCCGTGGCAGTTAAGACGCCATGGTACACAGATGTCACAAATTATCTGGCAGTAGGGAATCTACCTAGGCATTTGACGACAAGAGAGAGAAAACTGATCATTTAGCACACCATCCGATTCTCTTGGATAGGCGAATATCTTTTTCACATAGGGGCCGACATGTGTATACGTAGATGCATCCTCGAGGATGAGATTTATGACATCCTAAAGGCTTCCCATGACAAGCCCTGCGGGGGACATTTCACAGATCGAATGACAGGGCATAAGGTATTACAAATGGGCTATTATTGGCCCACTATTTTAAGGATGCTAAGAAATATGCCCAAGCTTGTGATAGCTCCCAAAGGATGGGCCAACTTGGCCAATCTGATGGAATGCCTCTGCAGCCCCAACTAGTCATAGAACCCTTCGAGCAGTGGGCATTGGAATTTGTGGGCCCATTCCATTCGCCATCCAATCAAAAGGCCTACATATTGGTTGCCATGAATTATGTGATGAAATGGGTGGAAACAATAGATTTACCAAGAGCCACAAAGGAAGTTGTGATTAACTTCCTTTGGACTATTTGTGCGGTATGGTTTATTGTGAGAAGTGATCATAGATGGGGGAGGGCAATTTATAGGACAAAATATTATTGCCTTTCAGAAACCATCATATTACGCACAAGATCACTTCCCCGTATCACCCACAAGCAAACAGGCAAGTCGAAAGAACCAATAAGGTCATTGAAGCGATTTTGACTAAGACAATCCCAACACACTGGTGAGACTTGGCTGCTAGACTGCCAGAGGCCTTGTGGGCCTATCACATGACTTGGAGGAATACTACTGGATACTCTCCATACCAACTCATGTTCGGCAAAGAACCTATTTTTCCAATCGAATTCGAAATAAAGACTCTAAGAATGGCTCAGGAAGTGGGGTTGGATCTAACAGAAGCCCAAACCAAGTGACTCCAGCAGATCAACGAACTAGACGAGGTTCGACTGCTTGCTTTGCAACAGATTGCAATTATTTAGCAACAAAGGGAAAAATGGCATGACAGCCTTATCAAGAAGAAAATGATTCAAAAAGGGGATTGGGCACAACTATATGACTCTAGATTCTAGGATTTCCCAGGAAAGTTGCAAACAAGATGGCTCAGCCCTTATGAGATTCAAGAAGTGCATAGCAATGGTACTCTTACCTTGACTACCATTGATGGACTCGAGTGCGCCTCTATCACAAACCGCTAACCAAGGAGTCTTTCTGTGAGCAGGTACACGAGGACCCCTCCTTGCAAATCTTAGTTGTAGGGAGTGATGACCCAACAACTTTTCTTTCAAAAAATTGAGATTTCTTTAAATTGTAAATGGTTTATATATTCTTTTTTATTGATTGCAATTAAGAATAGGAATTACCATGTAAATATGAGAATTTTTATTTCTTTGTGTGCTTGATAAGTGTCATGCAATCTATTGAACAGTTGTTGTTCAATCGATTAAAGAACACTTTCGTGTTTTTTGTTTTTTCTGTTCAAACAATTGAACGATTGTTGTTCAATCTATTGAACAACACTTTCGCATTTTTGATTTCTGTTGTTCAATGATTGAACGATTACTGTTCAATAAACTGAACAACACTTTCGCATTTTTTATTTTTGTTGTTCAACAATTGAATGATTACTGTTCAATCAATTAAACAACACTTTTACATTTTGTTTCTTTTGTTTTTCAAAGGATTGAATGATTATTGTTCAATCGATTGAACAACACTTTTACATTTTTTGATTTTTGTTGTTCAAACGATTGGATGATTGTTGTTCAATCGATTGCACATCCCATTTGCAATTTGTGACTTTTTCTGTTCAAATGATTGAATGATTGTTGTTCAATCGATTGAACAACACTTTTGTGTCTCTTGATTTTGTTGTTCAAACGATTGAATGATTGTTGTTCAATCTATTGAACAAGATTGTTGTGTCTCTTGATTTCTTTTCAAACGATTGAACGATTGATGTTCAATCGATTGAACAACACATTTTTTTTTATTGATTTTCCTGTTCAAACAATTAAACAATTGTTGTTCAATCGATTGAACAAAACTTTTTCGTTTTGGTTTTCGCTGTTCAAACGATTGAATGATTGTTGTTCAATCGATTGAACAACACTTTTTCGTTTTGGTTTCCGCTATTCAAACAATTGAATGATTGTTGTTCAATCGATTGAACAACACTTTTGCATTTTTTTATTTCTTTCAATGTTCAAACGATTGAACGATTGTTGTTCAATCGATTGAACAACACTTTTGCTTTTTTTGTTTCTTTGGTTGTTCCAATGATTGAACGATTGTTGTTCAATTGATTGATTGACACTCTTGTATTTTTTGTTTTATTGTTCAAATGATTAAACAATTGTTGTTTAATTGGCTGAACAACACTTTTAAATTTTTGCGATTTTTTGTTGTTCAAATGATTGAACGATTGTTGTTCAATTGATTAAACAACACTTTTATGTTTGCACTTTTGTTGTTCAAATGATTGAACGATTGTTGTTCAAATTATTGAACAACACCTTTACGATTGCGATTTTTGTTGTTCAAATGATTGAACGATTATTGTTCAATAGATTGAACAACACTTTTTGTTTGCGATTTTTTTTGTTCAAATGATTGAACAACACTTGTGCATGTTTTTTTTTCTTCTTTTCTTTTAATTTCTGCTATTCAATTCATTGAGCAACACCTTTTGTATTTTTAAATAGGATAAAATGTGAATTCTTTGATTTATGGTAATTATGCCATCTTCTCTTTTGTTTTGTATTATGAATAAACACCATTTGAATGGATTTGCGCCTAATATAAGGAAAAACTGTTATATACCTGGGCGGGATAATATGGGGTACAAAGGGAGGTACCTAAGGGAATAATGTAATAATGGGATGGGCCATAGTAATAAATAAGGTGGTTAACCCGTATGATGTAAGGGACCACAAGTAGTTAGTAATAATGTAATGGGCCCATGGTATTAGTTTGATGGTATGAGGGAACCATGGTAATGACCCATGGTATTGTATGTATGAGGCCTATATAGACGCTAGAGACTCCACATGGAGAGATGTCAAGGAATATTGTATGAACAGGCATATGGCTTGTGGAGTGTTCTCCTTCCTTAAGGAGTGAATGTATGGTGTTTCCCTACCTTAAGGGTTTTGATATTAATAAAGTGAATCACTTCTATCTACTTCAATCTTGTTATTTCTGGGTTTATTTGTATTATCATATATTTTCATATTATATCTATAACAAAAACAATAATGACACTACCATTATGACCTATGAAGCCTTTTGATGATTATCTTTATTCAAAAGTTGATACAGTGTATCTTTACAATGACTGGCTGAACATCTCTTCTTTGGACACATCATAAAATGATTCATTATTTTCAAACCTTGTTGGCTTACGTTTACACTTTCAAATAGATAAATCTCATTGAAATGATGATATGGGGATAAAAGTATAAAATTTCATTGGCATGTTTTTACTTCTTACACCATCCCCGACTCTTAAGGAGCAAATGAACCTCCCTCCTTTTACAAAAAAAACAAAAAAAGCAAAATTTGGAAATAATGAGATATGAAAATGCATCAAACATTATCTTAAAGAGGATATGGGGTCTCATCTCGAGCTATCCTACCATGATCATAAGGATATAATGAGTGATATTCCAATTTGGCCACCAAACCAAGGTAATCACCTTCTTGATGATTAAAACTATCAGAAGGACAGGGGGTCTCATCACGCGCCAGCCTGATCACTTTGTTATATCTTGCTGAATGGCACTATGGTCATCTGGTCACCATGTTAGCATAGTGGTCTCTTTATGACAATAAAAGGAGAACCATGTACATAGTAAAAGGAGGACTCTGACTCATTTGTGGGGTTCAAGAGCAACCCTGTCGAGGCTATGAATACCTGCCGGCAGCAACGGCTCTGCTTGTGGTATTGGAGTATCATCTTACACTGGCAAATGTTCTCTAGCTCTTTCCACCTATGGATTTGTTTCTAAATGGAATTTTCGATTTGAACAACACTCTTACAAGCTGACCTACAGGGTAACTTATGTTATATATTCATTATATTGTAATTTTCCAATCATTTTACGACAATCACTAATACATACTGCCGATTATGCCTTTGTTATTAATACCGCTTATGGTGAAAATATTTTGACATAATGAATTAAAATCTCTATTTTATTTTTTATCAGCCATTTGGCATCCGATGACATGTATAATTTTCTTTAATTGCCTTACCGATTAGCACGTTGTTTTTGGGATTGGTTGCCAACATTTATGTATTGTCAATTCTTTCGCTTGCTTTTCACATGCTTGAAGGATGTGGACGCCCTTTTCTCGTGAGAGGGGAGATGTCCTGCATATGCACGACATGTGTGACAGTTATGGATAATTGTGTGATAATCATTTGAATTAACATCTGGGTAAGGATTGCATGATGATTATGAATGCGTAATAATTAGCAAGTATTTCTGATTGGGGAAAGGATGAAAACCATTATGGTTGGCATGCAGACTCATGATCCTGCATTAAGTGTGGTTGACGAGACAAATGACTTAACTAAATATGATATTAATTCTCAAAACATTGTCATTTCTCTGTTAATTGATGTAACATTCTCTGCTGTTGTTTTGAATTGTAAAAGTGTAAAAAATTGCATACAAGTGAACCAGTCACTGGTACAGTAGCCATGGGAGGAAGAGACATCTAGAATGAACCTCTAGTGCTTATAGTAGCAGATCAAGCCCCTACAATTTTCGAGTGCGTAGGATGGCTGTAATATCTGAATAGATTACAGGGATTTCATGAGGAGCTAACATTGGAATTTCTACATAATTTGCAGAACGACAACACAATGGTAAGAGGAAAAAGTATAACGGTCTCTGAAGCGGTCATAGCCGAAGTCACTGGAATTGCAGCAGAGGGGACAAAATGGACAGAAAACACATCCTTATTCACAATGAGGTTGAAGTATTCCAGGATCTAGGCAAGCAACTGGTGCAAACAGGAAAAGGAATTCATCCTTTGATGTTAAGGTAGTCGTGGAAAGAATTGGCTGTCATCATGCAAAGGTACATTACCTGCGATGGTCGACACGATGTGGTAAAGCCCCACCAACTGAAATTTCTAGCCATTTTAAAACAGAAAATTTCAGTTAATTTTCCATTTTATTTGAATTCCCTATTACATGATGTCGACCATCGAGTTAGGAAAACTAAGGACCCACACAAAGTAATCAGTCAACATGGATTGATTAAATTTATTATCATGAATGGACTGGCCTAGAAACAGTTAACTTGGGACAATGTTGTAAATCCTACTTTGGCTCCACCTCCAGAAAACACAGTAACAGAGAAACAAAGGCCAAGAACCCCAGGTCCGAGAAAGACACTGAAAAGAGATAATTCCTCTGAGCCCCTGAACCCAGCAAAATTTAGGTGCTTTGTGTGAGTGAGAACCCAAAAATGTATCCTAATTCAAATAGATGAGGCTGGACTATCCCGCACACCACCTCCAAGTGCACAAAATTCCCATTTGCAAGGCTATGAGGAGGAAGTGGCCATGGTATTGGAAAACATGGGAATATTTGGTGAGGGTAGAGAACAATCTGGGAATGTTGAAGAACAAAATTTTACCCCCAACTAGTCTTCCCTTGCTGATAGCACTGGTCGTAAGAAGACCCTGCCATTCACTGATTTCGTGGAGGAACAAAGGGAACCAATCCCTTTTGTGGAAAAAACCCTTGAAGCGGAGGTACATGAAGAGGAAGTCAATAGAGAAGAAAATCAGACAAAAGACACCAGTGCAGTGGACCCCCCAACTGAAGAAAATCCTGCCGATGAAACCTTAGGGGATGTAAATAAACCAGGCAATATTATTTTTTCTAAGTCCCCTGAGGACGAGGCCTACCCACAAGAAAACTAGGAGAATGACAATTTTTCAAGAGACACCATTGTATTGGGATCTCTTGAAAAAGAAATCCATGACAAAGAGGAGCTAGAAGGTGAAGCTCCATTGGGAGATATAGTTCTAGTTGGAACCCTCCCTGATGCTAACACAATACCACCTATACAGGAACTAGAGGACAATGTAGTCAACCCACCTTCTATTGGAAGTCATGTAATAAAGAATTCCTACAAGGATAGGCTCAGAAAAATGCTTAAGAAGTATAGAAAACAGATGTGAATAATTGGCCAGCTAAGGTAGTGGTTAAAAGAAGCCATTAGAGCCAGGAATTTGAAAGTATAAAAAGAGACCATAGGCACACAGACAGAACATTGTTCTGGAAAGGATGCTGAAACCCAAACTGAGGATCTTTTAGCCTGTCCAAAGAAAACTCAAATAGATCCATGTCTTGTAAAAGACACTGAAATGCAGACTTAAGACCCCTGTCTTTTCTCACATGAGACCTAAATGGACCACCCTACCATGGATACTGTTGTTCAAATAGATGTTGAAGAGGACATTCAAATCGGTCATTACATGATTCAAGAGGAAGCTGAAGCTACTGTTCAGATCGATCCCATGGAGACCCAAGATGGAGAAACCAAAACAGAAGAGACACATGTTTATATTTCCCTAGTCAAGTTTAGCAGACTGTAGAATGAACTACTGAAGGTTCAGCAGGAATTAGCCCAGCACAAGGAGGAGGTAGTGCCCCTGCAGATACATAAAGAGTTAAAGAAAAAGTTTGAGGCATTTATAATAACTGAGGATGAGACCTTTGCTCAGTACAAGGCTGAATAGAAAAAGGTTGAGAAAGCACAGGATAAATAACAGAAGGCTAAATAGCAGTTGGAAACTGTCTACTCTCTTTATTTAGACACCTTGTCATGTAGAGCCCCTGCTACAAATTATGCCTTATTCCTCCTGGAGAGATACCTCCTACTGAAAGTCAAAGCTATTAAGGCTGGGAAGTCTGTGGAAATCAAAACTACCCCAGACTTTGTCAAATTCTTTAGAGAATAGGAAGATTAGGTACAATGCCTCCTCTGTGAACTTTATATGCACAATTCCTTTCTGGAAGACGATAGAGACAACAACCTTGGCCCCTTTATAGGGGATGTACAACTCCAGGAATTTCTCTCTTTTTCTACCAATTAACTCAAGTGGGCCAAGGCTCACAATACATTTTGGAAGCGTGAAAAAGGAATTGACCTATGGGTGAGAGGGGAACCAACCAAACCTCTACATCTCTCGGTCAGACACAAGCAGTTCATGAAGCAAGACCGTGTTGTGGGCCAACTGGGGTCATTTCACATGGATATTATACAAGCTGGAAAGGAGTACTTCTAAGAGATTAATGAGGAAGCCTTGTCTGCAGCCAGAAAAAGGTGGGAAGTCTCCAGCATTGCTATTAGAAATCGAGAACCGTTTGGATACCAGAACTTTAAAGTTGCCTCCTCTCGTTTCCACAAGTACAGTAACATGGTCTTAACCATGGGGCCTGCATAGATAGAATGTCTGTATAGGACTCCAATCATATGGCATCCTCCAGATAAGTATCGTTGTGACTACACCTTGAAGGATCAAGACGTTACCCAGGCTTTTTCTATACTAAATAAGATAAATGGCTTCAGAAATTATAACGAGGAGGTATATCCTACCTACTGCCTAACTCAGCAACATATCAACTATTTAACCGCATGAGGACATGCAACAAGTAAGATGGGGAGTATATTGGGTCAAGAAAAAGGTATGTTTTCTCCTTGGTAATCGCTTTATTTCACACTCATCCTTACATGATTATCTCTGTTTATAGATCAAAGTAAAGGAAATAATAACTAAAGTTGGGTAAAAGCACTAGGTAACAAATTAGATAAATCTAGCATAATAAACTGACTTTTTGCTATCTTTATATGCAGAAAGCATGGACGGGACAATAGTTGTTCAATCGACAGAGCAGCATCAGCCCGTAAAGGGAAAAAGACAGTGTCTGAGGCAGGCAAGGCAGCGAGAGACCAGGCAGACCGATGCTATTTCATGAAAGAATCAGATCATGTATTGCGAAATCCTCAAGATCCCCTAATCCTGAGGATTCACTTTTATCTAGTTTACTCTTTTAATGTTATATATAAGGCCGAATGGCAAACAAAAAGGAGTTCAAACTTTCATAATTGGTAATTATTCTTTTTGAGATATATAATATTGTTATCTCAATGATGTTGTAATATTGTTACTTATATTAATGCATAAAGACTACGTTTGATCCATACTTATATTCTGAGTATTCCTTAGTGGAGACTTCTCGTGACTCTGGGCCTGGTCAAGAGAAGTTCTACTTCTTTCTTTTGTTATAATCATTCTACTTAGTCTTTACTGATTGTAAATGTTTAGTTAATATCATTTCACTTATTGTGAAGATTGACGATTCCGATTCATACTATTGTTCATTTAGAGTCAGACTTAGCCATGCGACATATCTGAGTAATGCTTTGATTGGATTGGTTATATTAGTTTTAGTAGTAGATCACTGTTCATTCTGAGTTATGTTATCATAGATCTTAGAGATAACATTAATCGATTTCCATAATTTGCTTATATAGATTATTTTTTGTTTAGAGATCATTTATCGTTATATTCTCACTTGTTGTTCAATTGTCAATTGTCATTCAGTTGAGATTGCCTTTCACTTAGGATTGCTGTTCAATTAGGATTTTTTGTTCAATTCGGATTTGCTATAGAATATCATTTTTGTTCAGTTGTTATAGTTATCTTTCTTGATTGAGTGAGTTAGTCTTAATTGTATTTGAAGGTTGCCAAGTGTGATTCTTTGCATTCTCATTCAAATTCATTTAATTTCAGAATAAGTTAAACAAAATTGTAGAGTGTGTTAAGAGTTATTTTAGAGTTATTTATTCCATAGTTATTTCTTTCAGAATTGTGTGGATTGAGTTGAAGAGATAGTTATTAGTGATTGCAACGATTTATCATTAGATAATCTTTGAATTCACTGCATATATTGTGCTGACACTCTTGAGATAAAAATACTAACTTTGGGTTGACAATTAATATAGGAATTAAGATTTTCTGTAAAAAGACATCTTAGTGCACCAACAAATACCAAATCCTCTATTTTTATCAATGGAAGGCCCTTCCTGAATACTAATGAAGCTTGTTTTAAACACTTCATGAGTTCAAACCTACACAACCCAGGGAACATATCACAAAATCCCTTAGGATATAGTATCGTTGCTTCTTTTTCGTTGTATATGTTGGACCTAAACAGTCTCAGATAAATGATTTTACATCTCTCCTCACATCTTTCACCCATGACTTTCACCCATACCCTCCGGTGAAAACAAGTTTGCAGATTCGATATTGGACCACCGGTTTGCGCTGAGCCTCACCATTTAGTGCACATACAAATTATCAACAATCCTAGTTCAAGAGCAGGAATCCTCCTCATTTTCATTCCAATTCCATGTGTCAAATTCCTCCCACCACTACTCCTGGATGATTGTATAAGAGAAATCAATCATTCCCTCCAATATTTCCAATGAATTACTTTTTTTAAAAAAATTAAAATTATTTTAAAACTTATTTTTTATATTATCTTTTAAATTTTTTTTTTTTATATTATCTTAAGAGTTTTTCTTGGGAAAAATAGTCATTTTTAACTATTATATTCAGGTTTACAAGGTAATTTATTGCCACCAATATGTGTATGTTGAATCAGTTTGGATTCATTTTAATCTTGAATATAAAGTGAATAGGAAGGAATTAAGGTTTTTTTTTTACATTTAGAAAATGTAGCGTTAAGAGGTATCAATACGTAAAGTGAATTTTCACTTGTACATTATTATCAAGTTAAAGAAAGTATGGAAGGATTTTACACTGGAAAATAAAATGGATATAATTCTATCAAGTTTAATAAAATATTGAAAGCTTGGGACTTTTTGGTTGGATCTCATACTGAAGATCTATTTCGAAAGTTCTAATACAACAAAAAGTGAATTCACGATTGGTTATTTTAATTCTACATTTCTGTCAATTGAATCCATCTACCTAAATTTTAACATTGCAGACATATTTAGAGACACTCCAAATTTTAACACTGTAGATGGATTCAGAGACCCCTTGTAAGTAAATTCTAACACTTCATATGGATTTAGAGACCACTTTGTCTCTAAATTTTAACATTGCATATGGATTCAAAGGGTGTCTTTGAATCCATTTGCAATGTTAAAACTTAATGAAATGTAACACTTCAATATCAAAATTTCAATTTTCCATTCTTGGAGTAACACAGTTAAAATTGACTATCATAAATTACTAGTTCATATACTTGTTGTACTTGTTAGTTGGTCATATTTGTATTCTTGGGCTATAAGAGTCATTTATGTTAATCATTTCTAATTTTGTCACTTATTATCTAGTCATATATTTTAGACTTGGACTAAATTAGTCATTTAAGTTGGTCTCCTTTAGTTGGGTCAGTTATTATCAATTCGTATATTTTATCCCTAGACTAAATTAGTCATTTATGTTAGTCATTTTTAGTTGGGTCTCTTAATATTGCTATTTTTTGTAGTATTTCACTTCGAAAAGTTGTGGTGACTAACGTTTTTAGTCACCTAGTCACTAGTTTCACCATTTTCTACTAGTGGTGGTCCCAAGACCAACAGACAAATCAATGGTCGGTTTGAGATGGCTTTACAAGGTAAAGCATGCAGCAGGCAAGAGCATAGGGAAACATAAGGCCATATTTTTGGCCAAGGGTTTCTCTCAGATTGAGGGAATTAACTATAAGGATACCTTTTCTCTAGTAGCAAGATACTCATCCATCAGGTCAATTTTAGTACTATTAGCAGAGATGGGATGGAAGATCCACTAGATTGATGTAAAGACAACATTCCTCAATGGAGTTATTGAGGAGGAGGTGTATATTGAGCAGCTAAAGGGGTTTGAGACTTTTGACATAGAGTCACATGTGTGCAAACTCAAGTGATCGTTGTATGGACTCAAGCAAGCACCCCGTACTTGGTATATTAGAATCGATAGCTATCTCACGAGCTTGGGCTTCACCAAAAGTGAAGCAGATGCAAACCTTTATCACATTGTGGTAGAAGGTAAATTATTGATTATTGTTTTATATGTTGATGACTTGATCCTTACTTGTGATGAGTAGCTCATCAGATCTTGCAAGAGAGTTTGAGATGAAGGACATGGGCATTATGCACTACTTCCTTGGTTTGGAAGTATGTCAAGGATATGGGGAACTGTTTGTCTCTCAGGGAAAGTGTGCCAATAAGATACGTCAAAGGTTTTGGATGGACAGGTGAAGACCCATGAAGACTCCTCTAGCAGGAAATTGGAGGAAAGAGGATGTTACTTTAGGTGAAGTAGTGGAGGCTACCATTTACAGGCAGCTTGTGGGTTCATTTATTTATTTTGTGAACACACAACCAAATGTGTGTTATGTAGTTAACCATCTTAGTCAAGCAATGGTTAAGCCAACCAAACTGTATTGGAAGGCAACAAAGAATGTGTTGAGATACCTCACAAGCACTACTCAATTTGGTCTTTAGTAGAGATGGACAAAGGGAGCGAATATGCAAGGTTTCATAGATGTAGATTGGGCGAGGATTCCATGTGACATGAAAAGCACATTAGGAGGAATTTTCAGTGTTGGGTCAGCAACGGTTTCTTTGTACAATAGGAAGCAAAGATCTGTGGCATTCATCTCAGCAGAAGCAAGGTACATGGCTGCAAGTCAAACAACATGAGAGGCTATCTGGATGAGAAAGATTATTGTTGGATTATCTGGTCAAAAGATGGATCTTATAGTGATTTACTATGACAATCAAAGTTGTTTCAAACTCTTTGAGAATCTAGTATTTCACAATAGATCCAAGCATATCAACATTTGGTATCACCATTTATGAGATTGTGTGCAGAGGTAGATTATGTTGTTGTAGTACATTCGAACAGAGGAAAGAGATGCAAATATTTTGACAAAGGCTTTGTCAAGAGGCAAATTCAAGTTCCATAGAAGCAGGATTGGGGTATCTGATAATCCCTTTTTTCCTAAGAGGGAGTGTTGAAAATGCAACAAGAAAATCTAGTTTTGACTTTTCTTTAGTCAAACTAGATTAAAATTCCAATTTCTATTTCGGCAGAATACTTGGAGGTAAGTTAACTAAGTTGACATGGCTCTTGTCACTCAGTTAACTCATTAAATTCGAGTTGGAAACACTTGAGTTCAATCCTACATGATTGATTGCTAATTTGTAGTAATCTATTTCAGTTAATTTGAGTTATTTTCAATTTAAGTAGTTCTAAATGTTAGAAGAACTAGTGGAGATCAAGTTGTGAATGTGTTACTTCAACCGCACTCAGTGATCAACCAGTGAACTGATTAATCAACCCAAAACAATTGTTGCATGCAGAGAATTTGAGTTACCTAGTTGAGATGGAGATTCTGAGGAAGTATACTATCAGTTGTAGCATATTCCCATGTTTACATGTGGTGCATGCAATCAAAGATTGAACTAAGGCTATTGCGCAATTCCTTGATGTGAAATTCCTAAAAAATAGGGGTAATTTCCCAAGGGAATAGCGCAAGGAAATAGAAGCTTGGGAAGGCTTGAAATTGGCTGGAAAGGCTTGAAATTGGCTAAGTGTTGGGTCAGGTTCAGTCAGTCAGGAAGAGGGATAGACTATACACTTGCAGGGTGTTCTCAAGCTTGGGAAAACATTGTATTTCTTCTCTATTCTCTCATTAATGCAATACAGATAGTAAGGGGTTTTGAGCAATTTATTTCCCCTAGATAAATCTCTGTGCATGTGTGATGTTTCTTTTTGCATGTTTATGATTTGTGTTCTAGATGGTGAATTAACTTCCACCACTAGATTAGCTTCAAGTCTTGTGATTTAATAAATTTCATGAGCAATTTTGAATCTACACATTAATTTCTACATATAAACTGAGCAATCCTTCTATAAGAGATTAAAGTTAAGTTGTACATCAACATTATAGAGAAAACATGAGTAATGATCCAACCTATATTATGGCCATATGTATCATCCATCTAGAGAATTGCTTATGAGCGAGTTTTTTTTTCAGTGTATTTTGAGGCAAATTACACATCCCCACTTTATCATGGAAAGTAACAACTTGTAAATAGTTTTTGGTACAATACCATGGGCCAATACCATTGCTTATCAATGCCACATACCCAAGATGACACATGTCGATATGACAATTTTTTTAATTAATTAATTAAAGATAAACTAATTAAAAAAGCATAACTAACTTGAGATAAATCTTAACCCTTTATATATGAACACTATTATGAATATTCGAACATATTCCATAGAGGTTAAATCTCTATCATCCACTTAATAATTCTTAGTAATTAAATTAATTATTTGAAAGCCTATTACAAAATAAACATATTTATAAATCTGATTAAAAAATATTAATAATAAAAACAAAATATTTTTATATAAATTTGAAGCTAAATTTTTTTTTTATTTGCATTTCAAATAAAATATATTAATATTTTATATAAAAATAAAAAAATAAAAAATAAAAAATTCTTATTTCCTATCAGTGTTTAATAAGTATTTTGCAAATCACGTGGAGCCTATAAATTTCTTTAATATTAAAACTATAATTTATCCGCAACATTTAAAATAAAGAGTATAAATTACTTTAATATTTAATTTATCCACAACATTTAAAAGAATATTAATTAGAAAAATATTATCACAACATTTAAAAGAATATTAATTAAAAAAAAATTATGTTAAATATAAAAAATATTAATTAGAAAAAATTTATGTTCAATATTCATATAAAATAAAGTATTTGAAAATCAACATTGCATATATACAATTAAATTGAAAAAAAAATAAAAAAAAATTTCTTAGAAAATTATTTAAGTAAAATTATTTTTATAATGTGTTGTTAATGGGAAAGAAATGTTATTGCCTAGATGCTCTAAGATGGAGTGGGCAAGTGGGAAAATAATGTGTATATATGGAAGGGATTTATATTACCTCTATATCCATCATGTTTTAGCAAGGATCAAATCCACCGGTATAAAATTTTTTTTTCATATTAAGATATTTTTTTTGGTTAATAAAAATGAATTTACATTAATTTTATAAAAAGAGAAAATGTAATTTTATTATAGGAGTTGTTTTTAGTGTGATTTTTTGGACTTTCTTGTGTCGTAGGAAAAATTTGAGGTGAAAACTTGGTTTTTGTTATTTAAACTGGTTTTTTAACTACATATTTGACACTTTGATTATGCAGAGATTCTCATCAAACTTGTGATTTCAATAAATTACTGCCAGATTTTAGAGAAATTTGACCAGAAAAAACCCACAAAAAATCACCATAAAAACAACTCCTTTTTATATATAAAACATAAATTTAATTTATAAATAAATATACCAAAGCTAAAATAGCTTTTTCAAAAATAATATTATAAGCTTATTTTTATATATAATTAAAATAAATTTACACTAATGAGACAAAAAAAAATGTTATTTTTTATATATAATTTTATTTTATTTTATTTATTTATTTATTTTAATTTTAATACCAACTTAAAATATAAACAAATTTTTAATAACTTTTCCAAAAATAATATTACAAACTTAGTTTTATATATTTACAAACTTAATTTTATATATAATCTATTCTTACGATTTAAAAACTAAATTATGTATTCGACTCTCATCTGAGAGACCTATTTACCTATTTAAGTATAAGAAATTGACTCTGAAATTTATAAAGATAAATATATTTATTCTTTTTAATAAATAATTACATATTCAAAATAATTAATTATTTATAAAAATATAGTTAAAATTATATATATATATATATATATATATATATATATTTATATATTTATAATATTTATTTTTATAATTTAATTAATATTAAAATTATTTAATAATTTAAATCTATTTAAATTATCAAAGATATATAATTTTTAAAAACTTAGTTCCATGCAATATCATCAATCAATGGAGTGAACAATCTATTCAAAATCAAAATCAAAATTATATGAACCATCAATATATTTAACCAGTGTTCCACGGGCCCGACGCTCCAAAGTTTCCCTCATTTTTCTTTTTAGGGGAAATTCGAAGATGTTTTTTTGGCGATGAAAGGTGACTCTTTTACAGGGGGGACGACAGAACGTGGGGGACTCAAGGGTGATGTATATGCTCCTTTATTTTTTGTTTAATAATTTTTATAAAACACGAAAAATTTAAAAATATATATAAATTTAAATATATGAAAAAAATAAAAATTAAAAAATAAGAAATTAAAAAGTAAACTATTTTAAAACTTAAAACTTAATAATAAAGAAATAAATTAAATTATCTTAAAACTTAGAAAATAATAAAAATATAGAATTTAAAGGAATCAATATTTATTAATATTATTTAGTATTTTTTAGAAATTTATTAGTATTTCACTGCTAAGTGTTTTCTATGTTTATTTTTAGCTTAGTATTAGTTTAGTATTTTATGACTATTTTAGATTTCAACATAATGTTAATGTTATTATGATGTGAGGAATTTATTTTTTATAGTTCTTGAAAATTTGATGTCCATTGCATAATTTCAATTGTCAAATGATAAATTTATTGATTTAATTTAAATGTCCCTTGCATCATGTCAAATGATGAATTTATAAAGAACATTGCATAATGTTAAATGATGGATTCAATTTAGTAATTTACTTTTAGATTTACAATGCAGAAATGTTAGATAATAGATTTAATTTAGTAATTTACTTTTAGATTTACAATGCAAAAAAGTCAAATGATAATTCATAAATAATAATAATCTAATAAATAATAATGATCACATATATAGTCTTTTGATGTAAATTTCATAATTATTAAAATTTTCTATTTATTTATTGACAAATTTTTTATTTATTTATTTATTTTGATATATTAAATTTTTAATAATTTGTATGACTTTAATATCCAGTTTCCAAAAATACGTAAATTTAGGAGTTGACGTGTTCTTGTACCCATAAAACATTGTATTTAACATGACCATAATCAAAATTATATAAACTATAAATATATTTTAATATAAAAATAATCTAAATTATATAAACCATCCATATATTTTAACACGTAATAATCAAAATTAACACATGAATTTCAATTTTTTTTATTATTAAGTAGAATAATATTACAATCCATTTAAATAATCAAAATATTTACAACTAAAAAAGTTTAATATTTTAAAGAATGCACTTTTCAATATGGATGGATCACTTTTAAATCCCAATTGAGCATGAGAGAAAAGAATTTATGCATTTCCATTACAGCAAGCTTTTTGCAGCACTGGATCAAATCTACATGGTGGTATAAGGCCTTTTGCTTGCTCCAGATAACCTAGACCTTGGCTGGTCTCATAGAACTCATTATCTCCAATGTAACTATCTCATGCATCATGAGGACATGATCAGATTGTTCATCATGAGGGAAAGGAATGTCTGAGCATTTAGGGTTTGGGCATGGATTTACAGAGGTTATGGAGGAGTTATGCCAGATCTGGGATTATGGTTTTCATGGATTACAATTTCAGTAAGCGTAAGTAGATTGACATGATTATGACATTCTAAGCATTTGACTTCTAAAGAAGCAAAGTTAACAATTTGAGCAAACTCAAAAAGGGAAATATGTTTACAGGAAGAAGCACTGGAACATGCAGTATCTACAATAGAAGGATCCTTGTAATATTTAGAATTTTTACACGCTTGTTCGATACCTCATCGATAGTGGATCTTTTGGGAAAATATAAGACTGTAGAAGATTGGTTTTCTTTAATGTCAACCGAGGTAATTCTTTTGGGGATCAGAGGCTTGGGATTTTGTACTACCCAGTGTTTAGGGAAAGTCAAGTCTTCCCATTTGATTGTTTGATGCTCAATTATTTGATTTTTAGCATCAGTCATAACAACAACACTTGACTTGGAGTCTCGATTGGGTCATAACAACAACACTTGACTTGGAGTCTCGATTGGGTGTATGGCGGATGGCGGGCCATAAAGTATTAGTATGGCGAAAACAACCTTTGGTGTGAATGGCAATATTATTTCTCTTTTGATGCATATTGAAATTAGTGGTTTGAATATGAAGCTGGACGATCTGGTCAATGGTTTCGTCAAAAACATAGATAGAGAAATTTAGATAACAGTCAAAATAGACTGAGCCATTGGAAAGTGGAGCAACAATTCCGCCAATCAAAGAATTAGTATACTTGTTATGTGTTAGATCACGAACAACAGCTAACACAAAAGTATTTAGTCCTTGATGGACTAGAGTACTGATTCCTACTCTTGTGCATCATAAATGCAGATATTTTGTATTCAGTCTTTTGGCCTATGCCTGTAAAGCCTTAGGATTTAACAGGAAAATAGTCTAAATTACATCTGAATTTTCTTGGATTTGGCTCAAAGACTCTTTTAGGCTGATCCTAGTAACAACGTTTAAATGAAACATGGATATATCATTATATACTTCTGAGAAAGCTATAACAGGTAATTCCCAACAGGCAGATGATTTAGTTTCTTCATATTCAAACTAGGCTTGGTTTAAGACACGACTTGAACTAGATACAAACATATCTCTCAAAAGATTTTCCTCAGCCATAGATTCTCTCTTCTAATTTGCGGAATTTTCCTCAGCCATGGATTCTCTCTTCTAATTTGCGGAATGAAACAGATTTCTGGAATTTCGAGAGTGAAAAATTTATAAAACAAACTCTCAAAACAATTTTAGAACATAATACAAACTAACTATAAATAAATTAATTAATATTCGGATCCAAAATCTAGCTATATTACAGACTTTACATGTGCGTTGGATTGTGGAATTTGTTTTACCGATTTATGACAATGATGAATGCTATATAAGCTGTCAACTAGGGCGAGCAATATTTCCTATGCTATTAGGTATTCAATGCGGTTTAAGAGGACTATGATGGGACCTCAAGTCGGCCAGCGATCGCATAGCAACTTCACCATACATGCATGGGCATGTAACGGGACAGCTCTCCAGCCGGGAAAGGACTCCAGCCTCTACCGGAAAATACTGACACGACCTACAGGGCCTCCAATGTCAGACAAATTGGATGGCGAGACGAATTGGGTGAGCGCTGAACAGTGGATCGATTTGAAATTTGAATTTATCTGCATTCATTGTGAAAATTTGCAATGTATCTGCATTTCTGATCCCAAATTCATTAGCTCCAAATAGAAATGCTCGCCGCAGCCTGATGGCGGAGGATGGGTAGTTCCCGGAAGATCATCTCTTTAATTCGCCCTTCCTGTCGGCTCCCGTGGACAGAATAAGGGACATCACAACCAGAATAAGCAACAGTCTCCACATTTCAAATTTCCCTAGTGGCTGTCGTGCTTGCCTGGGCGCTCAAGAACAAAGGAATCATAACAGCTTTTGCATTTTTCGCCATTTCTTTTTTTCTTGAGCACACAACTTTTAAAGGCCTCATCACTGATTATGTGCCAACCGAAGGTCACCGATTATGAATTGCAATCGGGATTAAAGGGCCCAGGACTGTGGACGGTAGAAGAAGACAAGAAGTTATCAATTTCATTTTGAACAATTGTTACAATTTTTCGCGCACTTTTACAAAGATTGCCAGTGTGCCCGTGATTCCATTACGATTTCCTTCTTGTATCTCCATTTCAAGTGGAAATATCATATGAATGATTTTGAATGTGAGTTCGACGTGAAAGCTACAGGCTGGGATGGAAAAAATTTATCCGCCGTGATTTGAATCTGATAGGAAAGGGAATCTTGTGATTTGAATGTGACAAGGGAATCTTATTATCGAGCTCCATTCTCAGCTTGGCAAATAGGTTCAATTCATTGTATTTGGTTGTTTAAAATTTAAATTGGAGACTTGAAATGAAAATGCATCTGTTGATCGGGTTCGATTCCTGCTTTGGCGAAATAGGTAAGTGCCATTCATAACAGTTTTAATGCGCTGGGTTTCGTGGGGTGTCCGAGTATCAACCGGACATGAATCGAACTCTTCCCATTAAAATGCATTGAAAGAAATCATTTCAAATGGATCAATGCTTTGATATCTACCTTTAAAATTTAAAAAATTCCTAAAAACATATTGGAATTTGGTTTGATATGCGCGAGTCTAAGATTAAAATAATAACAATTTCAAAAGTTTTTTTTAGCAAACTAAACTCTAAAATCATTTCCAAAATTCAATGTTCAAAAAACATGTTAGGGATGGCATCTTTGTTCGAATTTAAAAGACAGCTTGCGTTAAACTATAATATTAACGACTAATACTATCACAATGAGAAGTTTAAAATCAACCTACAGAAAAAGCTAGAGCAATTGTAATTTTTTCATTTCATAAACTTCAAAATCCTCGTATATCTTAAACCATCACCTCTAAACTTCAAACTTAATAATGCTGCAAACAAAACCAACCAACCCACGTTGCTCCTTTTTCACTACCTTTCAAAAACCAGAGAAAAAAAAAAAATTATACCAAATTAACTTTTTTTTACAAAATGCTTAATATAAACTCAATATCCCTTTTCCCAAAACACTTCTAAAATAAATAAATTAAAAAACAAATTGTAATATTGTGTTTAATAGCATACCATATAAAGTTTTGAAAATTTAAAAATAATTGAGTTTCATTGTGATGCAATCAGTAGATTCATTTACCCATAAATGATTAAATAATCAAATATTTTGAGATGCAAATGATTTTTAAATGAAAAATTTGAGGAAAGGTTTGCACTTATAGAGATTTGATTTCTCTTGACTATTGGTAAATCTATAGATTTATATTGATAAACTATTTTAACTATAAATTTTTGACATTAAATTATTTATGTTTCATATTCTCTATTTTAAAATGTGAATAAATGCCACATATTTGGAAATAGAAAACATATATCCATAAGGTTATATATATAGGCTAATAAAAAATAAAAATATAAGAAATTTTTTAATTTAAATTATATTTTTTCTCTCTATATAAAATTATGTTTTTAATATGAACATGAAAATATTTTACTTATAATTATCATAAATAAAAAAAAGTAAAATAATCAATATGTGAAAATGTTTTGGTGAAGCATTTTTATAGGATAAATGAAGAAATGTAAATAACCAAAATAAAATATCTAAATAAACTTAGTATATATTAAAGAAATAAAGTGATACTACAATTATTTTAAGGTATATAAAAATAGATGAACGAAATTATAAATTTCATATTTAAATTAGGATAGAACCATTTTGAATCAAGATTTACCAAGCACATAGAGAATCAAATCTGTCAAATTGCAAATCTCATTCTAAGTGTAAAACTTGAGTAAAGGTTTACATATGGAGCTTTGATTCCTCTAAGCTCTTGGTAGATCTAGAATTATGATGAATCTATGCTAATATTGAGCAACACAATAGTAAATTTTAAACTTAAAAAAATTATTTTTATTCACTTGTCTTATATAATATATACCAGTGTTAAGATGAATCTATGCTAGTTTTGACCAACACTCTAATCAAATATTTTAACTATAAGTTTTTTTTTCCACTTGTTTTATATAATATATAAGTAGTTCACATTAAAATATTTTATTTATGACTCTCAATCTCCACATTAAAATGTCATTACATATAAAAGTCTAGTCGATATGATCTAATCTCTCTCCCCATATATATATATATATATATATATATATATATATATATATATATATATATATAAACCAAGGATTGAGAGGGATCAAATATCTCAAAATGCAAACATTTTTTAATATAAAATTCAAGGAAAATTTTGCACCTTTAGAGATTTTATTCCTTTGGACTAGTATTGGTAGATCCATAGTTAAATGGATTGAGGTTGGTTTTGGGAAACACACTAAAAAAAATGTTTAATTATAATATTTTTTATTTTCACTTGTTTTATATAATTTATAAGTAGTTGACATTGAAATATTTTATTTATGATTCATATTCTCCACATTAAAATATTAATACAAAGAGAAAACATCTATATTTATAAAATGCTATACATTTTTCTAAAACCCCAAGTTATTATAAATCCAAGGCAATAATATTAAACCCAAGGGATTAATATTATAAACCCAAAGCATATAAACTGAAATATAAATATTATAAACCCTAAAATAAATATGGTTGACCATGGTTCATTTTCATATTCAGAAAATATTTGTCACAATGTGGCATTCGACCATGGTTGACCATTCTTGAGCATGATTGATTTTCAAATCAAGCCAATCTTTGTGACAATGTGACGTTGGGCCATGGTTAATTTTCATATTGAGAAAATCTTAGTCACAATGTGACATTGTGTTGAAAAAGGTGTAACTAGGTTTAGTCTTCATAATTAAATGATCTTTGTAAATGATGAAATAAAAGAAATAAAATTAGTTTTGTATGCCTTGTTGCGTGGGTTTCATGAGCAACAGGTTTTTTTGTTAGTGGCTCACATTGAGAGCCTTAGGATTTATTATTAAGTCAAAGAGACAATGTCATGTATGAAGAAGCTCTTCTTGAGCATATGTTTAATGTATACAAGTCTATAGAAATGTCAAGAAGCCCTCCAAATGATAAGCACAATCTTCTTCGTCATGTCGGCTCAAATAAAGAGACACAACGGTTCCCTCTCTCATGTCTGCATATATACAAGGCAAACCACTATATAGGCGTGAAAAGGATCTACATTATAAGAAGGATAGGAACTCAGATCCTTTGAAATCTTGGACAAGTACAGTGGTTCAGAAATATCCGATGAGTACAGTAGTTCAATGTTGTGGATGAATAAGGATCTCTGTGTTTTTCGGTGATGTCTCGGCCTCCTCATAGTCTTAATGAAGTAATGTCTTGACATACTAAGATGTAGTCCCATTGTCCACATATGTGTAATGAAGATCTCTCAGTAATATACTCTTGGCATACCTTTGTCTCAACATACAGTCTTGACATTCTTGTGAAGAGGAGGATCTTAAACTATCACTCTCTGTCTCGGCATACATTTAAGATGCAGCTATAATTTGAGCATAGAAGTAATCATAGTTAATACATAGTCATAAGTATGAAGAAGATCTTGGTATATATATAAATATCTTAGTATAAAGATCTCGTTGTTATGGTGAAAGTCTTAATGGAGGAGTAGCAATGATCTTAGTGGAAGAGTAGCAATGATCTCAATAAAGGTGTTGCAATGGTGCAACTATAATGATATATGCGGTGCAACTATAATTAAGGAGAAAGTCTACAACAACAAGACAATTTAGCCCTACAGCAAGGCTGATTTGGATCCTTATCTAAAGTTCTAGGATCAAGTAATCTCAGTCAAAAGATGAAGCGTTCAGAACTCGAGTACATATCAACAATTTTGGTGTCTCCCACAGTTTCGGTCTATGTCATACAGTGATCTCAATAATAACATGATGGCATCATAATAGTGACAATCACTACCTCGGATTGAATCATTTGCTATAAAGAATACAGTATTGACAACTCATATTCATGATACTCGATGGCATATTGAAGCAGATCATCTACAACATAGCGCTCAGAAATAGGTCCAGGTACTATAAGGTGATCATAGAAAGTAACCTTGATATTCTATGATTCTACATGATGATGAATACTACAAGGTTCACATGTGTGACAACAAGAATTCCTGGATGTCTTTCCGAAAAAAATTATCGGGCTTCCCACAAAAAGAGAAATTGATTTCAATATAGAGCTAGTTCCAGGAGCTACCCCAGTGTCAAAATCCCCTTACTGGATGAGTATGCTTGAATTAACAAAGCTTAAGATGCAGTTACAAGAGTTGCTAGATAAAGGGTACATTCGCCCAAGTGTATCACCTTGGGGATCCCCAATGTTGTTTGTGAGAAAGAAAGATGGGACCTTGCACCTATGTATCAATTATAGGCAACTAAATAAATTAACTATTAAAAAGAAGTATCTGTTTCCAAGAATCGATGATTTATTTGATTAAGTCAAGGGAGCGACTCAGTTTTCTAAAATTGATCTATTGTCAAGGTATCATCAAATCAAAATAAAAGTGCGAATAATCTGCAAGACAACATTCTGAACCCATTATGGTCATTATGAATTTGTCATCTTACCGTTTGGGCTTACTAATTCCCTCGCAACTTTCATGAGTTAAATGAATAGTATTTTCACCTTTACCTAGATAAATTTGTTTTGATTTTTATTGACGACATTATTATATACTCAAGGAACTTAGAAGAGCATAAGGAGCACCTTCAGATAATGTTGAAAACCTTAAGAGAAAATTAGCATTATGCTAAGTACAACAAATACGACTTTTGTGAGGATCCAATTCAATATTTGGGACGGAACAAGTGAGTGAACACAAGCTATTAAGTGACAGATAAAAACAAATAAACATAATTACCTTATCATTGTAGGATAGCTACTATGATTTCGAGGAGGGAGGCTCTAAAATGAAGCGAAGGAGAAATTTTGGAAGGTGATTGTAGCTGCTACAATAGAACTTTATAATAGGCTTGCCCAAACCCAGAAAGAAAAATTATTCTATCATGGTAGTGGTGGATAAGTTGAGAGAAAAAACTCATTTTATCCCTATCACATATACTTACAAAATTGTTGAAATTGTAGATATATTTATGAGGGAGATATTTTGGTTGTATGGCATGTCGAACGTAGTTATTTCCGACCAGGATGTAAAATTTACTTCTGTATTTTGGAAAGCCCTTTTTACTGGGTTAGGCACTCATATTCAATTCAGTACAACATACCATCCACAAATAGATGGGCAGACCGAACGAGTTAATCAAGTCCTAGAAGATATGCTACGAATGTGTGTGATGTAATAACCAACCAAATGGGAGGAATACCTTCACTTTGTTGAATTTTCATACAACAACAATTATCATGAATCTTTGAAAATGAGTCGTTATGAAGTGTTGTAGGGAAAAAGGTGCAGAACACTTACAAATTGGAACAATCTTGAAGATAAGTTAATCCTAGGGCTTGATATGCTTGTGGAAATGGAACAAACAGTGAAGAAAGTTTGATAGAATCTGAAGGTTGCCCAAGATAGGCAAAAAACATATGTTGATAAAAAAAAAACACTTATAAAGAGTTTCAGGTAGGAGAGCATGTATACGTGCGAATTAAAGCCAAGAAAAGTAGCTTAAGGTCGGGTGGAAGTGCAAAGTTAGCGGATCAATATTTGTGTATATGAAGTGTGGGTGTAAATTTATGAATAATGAGTGTAATGGTGTGCATTTGTGTACCTTCATCCAGACTCAATTGTATATAAAGGGAGAACTATGATATTTCAAAAATTGTAGGTAAAACAAGTGACTTCAAGTTTTTATCCAATGAATTTCTAGGAGGGATAAAGAATCACACTTGCAATGGGCCCTATCATGGTAGTAATGGTACTAGGTATATTAAGTTACAATCATGACTTCAAGGCATGCAACACAAATTATCATTTTGAATGGGCTATATCATGGTACTAGGTGTATCAAGTTACTATTATAAGACAACACAATTATTATGTTTATTAACTCTCTTTTTTCAAGTCTTTTTGTTAATTATTAGCCATTGTCATAATTTAGATTTGTTGGAAGTAAAATTATTTAAGCTTGCTATTAGTTCATTTTCTTTACATTAATTTTTTATATAGTTTTGAAAATTAATTTTATATATATATATATATATATATATATATATATATATATAGTCTCGAGGGTTAATTGGTTGAGTCCTGTTATTAAAGTACCATAGTTATTGAGATGTCACTTGTTATCTATATATATATATATATATATATATATATATATATATATATATATATATATATATATATATATATATATATAGTCTCGAGGGTTAATTGGTTGAGTCCTGTTATTAAAGTACCATAGTTATTGAGATGTCACTTGTTCAATTCTTTTAGCATTCTCGAGGTCAGACTCCGTGGTTGAGTCGACAAGAAGTGATCCCTTTGGGTGGATTTTCCTGTTACAAATATTCCATGGACGTAGCAGTTTTGTTTGTTACAAATATTCCATGGACGTAGCATTCACCGATCTCCACGGTTCATCAATTCTTTCTTGCCATTGTTTGAAGAGTATATTGATGGGATGTAAATCCTTAAATGACCAAGATAACTTGTAAGAGTAAAAAAGCATAAGATAGAAATCATTGAACATGTTTCTTTATGCAAGAATGACATTTTGATATAACTTGAAATTGCATTAGGGTTATTTTTGTTTCCAGCACTATCAACCATGTATTGACATATTTGAAAATGGATATAAGCTCTCATTTTTCCTTGCAAATTGTTTGTTCATTCTTTAAAATGTAGTTGCAACCCTTAATGTTCTTACAAGTTACTTTGTGGCCTTGATAACTTCCACAGATTTGTGGACTATTTTTTATTGAGGGTAAAGTAAACAACCAAAGTTGAGAGCTAGGGTATCCCATTAGGCATAGAGTAAATAGTGACATGGTGCTATGTTAAGGCACTCCATGGTGTAAGGTCACTGGTTCGAAACTCTGTGGACAAAAGTCCATACATGCTAAGAGTTGGTGTGCCCCAAGCCACGTGTGATCCCTTAGTAATTTTGATGACTTAGATGCCCCTAGGTTGTGGCTACTCAAACCATAGATTAGTCATGCAAGTCACAAAAACTAGCAAACAAAAAGTTGAGAGCTAGAGCGTACCAAGATTGTCATTGGCAATGTCAAAGCCAATATGGGAATCAATTTAGGCATCATTGATATGGGCATAGCTCATAATGTTGGTGGAAAAGTAAATTTCATTTATAAGGAGTTGTTGATGATTTTCAATTATGGGTGAACACTTTCCTAGTTTGAGTTTTCCTTTTTTTCTTGCTCATGTATTTTGGTATCTACCTTTGTTATTTTACATAATCTATTTTTTTTATATTGTGGGGTTTAAACATCTTCCATATATGTTTGTAGTAAATTATGAATCAATATTGTCCTTGTTTTATGATATGAGCATTGTTGGATTGTTTATTTCAAAATAAGAGAGAATAGACATTTAAAATGTTCAATCAATTAAAAAATTCCTTACCAAAGAACTAGCTTAAAGCTATTTATTTTTTTTCATTTGAGTAACTAGAATGCATGATCGAATTAACTAGAATTCAAACCTTCTAGATCCATCTTTGGTTCCAAGCCCTTATCGCATCATAATATCCTTTGCCCTTATATATTATTATAGGGTCATATTGTTATTGCACAATCAACTTTGTTCAATAAAATTAGGGCATTGTAATTTCTAGCACTCCAAAAATTTATATAGCTTACATTGCATCAAGATCTGTATAAATCTAAACATGAAGTGTGATGTGTAACTCTCAACCTAGCCACTTACCTTTTCATTATGATGCACCCATTGAGGCAATAAGTTGAAATATCCAAAATAAAATAAAATTAGTGAAGTGCTTATTCAAAAAGCCAAAAGTCTTGCTTCTGATACAATTGGAAAATCAAAAGTCTTGTTTTGGATATAATTGGACAATGGAATTTTACTTTAGTATCTACAACATGTTGGAGGAGGATTTGTTGAGGGTTAAGGAAAGATAATGGAATTTTATTTGGGTATCTATAACATGTATTTTAGTAGCATAGATCTATCGTAAGTATGAATCTAACATGAGCTAAGAGGGGTTAAATTTCTTCAGGTGCAAACTTATTTTAGAATGCAAAAACAATGTGTAGCATTTCATTGTCTAATTGTATTTTTGAATGCTATAGAGATTACATAACTTAAACTCGTATGTCCAAAAAATCTTTGTTGGATTTGAACATATATATATATATATATACACTAAAATGTAAAATACTAACACCATACCACTTCAAACTTTTTATTTTTAAGTATAGTTCAATATTAATTCATATTAAAATATTATTTTCATAATTCAGATTGGATATTTTATTATATACAATAGTAAAGTTTTTCTTTTAACATTTTTTTTTTTTTTTTTTCGTATACAAATATATATGAAGTTTCAAATACCATTGGTTGTCAAAACTTGGGAACCCAATAACAAAGGTTAAAATTTCATATATATATATATATATATAGATATAATGTTAAAAAAATATTTTAATGTTGTGTATAATAAATATCTAATGTGAGTTACTAATAAAATATTTTAATATGAATTAATATTCAAGTATACTTAAAAATATATTAATTTCTGTATTCAAGCTTCTGTGATCCATAATAAATTAAGCAAAGTCTTTCGGTAGAAATCTCTATATACGACTTTAAATGATCATCATTTCTCTCTCTTTTTTATTATCGATTACCATCTGTTTTAATTTGCTTAAGCCTTCATAAGCTAAACCGTTTCTCTTACTACTTATCCATAATAATCTATTTTAAATATGTTCAACTGTTATCTCTGATCAAAGTACAATTTCTTTTAAATTGGTCAGAGATTCCATAAGCCAAACGCTGCAATTTTTGGTAAACTCCAAATTTACAGTGCCGTTTGAAGGATGTTCAACTATCAACTCAGAACTTTTCTTAAATCAAACTTACCTATACTTTCTACTTTACAAAGTATCATAAAAAGCAGACTGGCTCTATCAATTCAAAACGCCCAACACTTTTCTAGCATGATTGTCAACCTGTGTCTAACTACAAAAATATAAATAAAAGCGAAAGAGAGCGAAATAAGATCCCTCCAAGAATAAAACAGGCCAGTAATTCCATGTGATTATGTCTTGTTCCTTTCTTTTGATGATCAGAGATGGCAGATGGTCAGTGGAAAGAGAGCAACTGCGGTGAACGTGAAAGGAGGGCGTGAGGTAGGTTAATGAGTTAGGGCCAAAAGTGGGCGTAGAAGCCATGCCATCTGAGATCTGCAAGAAGCTTTTTTCGCATTTTGCCTGGTGACATACCAAGTAGTTCCATGTGGATGGGTGATTGTAGTGAACCTCCACAAAGAGCTCGTCCACAATGAGAGGCATCTCTGGATTGCTGAGCCATCGCCTCAGAATCGGCCACTCGCTTCCCTCGATGTCCATCTTTACAACCTCTGTATCAATCGCTTTCAATTGCAGCTCCCCTTTCATAAACCTCGTTATTTTTATGACATTGCTGGCTTTATCATCTCAGTCTGACACAAAGCTGTAGTGCAGCTGGTGCAGAGGTTGGGGAGTGGCCTTTAGAGTGAGGGAGGAGGGATTCGTCTGTGCCACGTTACTTTTTGTCAAAACCAAGCGGGCTCGGCTTTTGCAGGAGCTTGGAATCGACTTCGAATGCATGAATGTCGATGAAATCAAAGTGGTACATGTGAAGAAACCAGGCTAGGCTGGTGCTGAATGCATTAGCACCCAGATCCAGCAGAACCCGTCGCTGTCTGCGATGGAGATCGATCGCCTTGGAAGGCAGAAGCCACGACAAGATGTGTGTTTTGTCCTGCACATCGTCGGAAAATCGGAGGGCGAAACCTCTGCGGAAATTGTTGCGATCGTCGAGCTTCTCAATGAGATGACCTTTTAGAGGGCAGGCAGCTGCCTGCTATCCACTTCATCTGCCGCCATGGATTCTCAACCTGATCTTAATTTTTGTCCAAGAATCCTTCTCTCGTCCCGCACAACTCACTGCTGTTTCTGGCCATGGCTTCCTATTCATTATGCTTAAACACTTGGCTTCCCATTCATTACGCTTAAACACTTGCGCAATGAAGCCTGGTGTTTGCAAGTCGCAGAAACGCCAAACTCAGTGCCAAGAAAGCCAAATCTGTGCATGTGGTTCACATAAATATCAAGAAAAATATATGTGAACAGTATGAGGACCAAGGCATAGAGCAGCTACAGATGAATCGTTTTGCTTTTTCTGGTGCCCTCTGTGTCTGAGAATGAGAACGAGGATGAGAAAAGCAGATACATTGCAAATTTTCACAATGAATGCAGATAAATTCAAATTTCAAATTGATCCACTGTTCGGCGCCCGCCCAATTCGTCCGGCCCACCCAATTCGTCTGACATTGTAGGCCCCGCAGGTCACGTCAGTGTTTTCCGGTGACGCTGGAGTCCTTTCCCAGCGCGAGAGTTGTCCCGTTACATGCCCATGCATGCATGGTGAAGTTGCTAAGCGATTGCTGACCGACTTGAGGTCCCATCATAGTACTCTTAAACTGCATTGAATACCCAATAGCATAGGAAATATTGCTCGCCGTCAACTAGTGGTAAATATCAATAACAAATAGGAAAAAATAAATCATACTTAACTGTAATATTGCCAACTAAGTGACACGGTGCTATGTCAGTTATTAGATTAGATGGCGGTGCTGTGTCAGTGATTAGATTAGATGGATGCTGTGGTCATCCTCAATTTAATAACCAATGATTTCTACAGACATAAATGAGCTACCAAGAATTTATTGCTCGGAAGGAAGCCTAGCGCCACGTCATCGTACGACCGACCGCGTGACTTGAGTTCTACTGAAGGGAAGCCTCCCCTTCCTTGTTCAATACAATGGCCATGCCTTTCTTCATAGCATAGCTTGAAAAGAGGAAAATAGGCAGCTGGATCTGCGGCAGGGCAGAGAATCTTTTGTCCCAGATGAGTAACTAATAGAGTAATTGCTTTGCCTTTGCTTGAACTGGTTCGGCCTTTCTAGGTATTTATTAGGCAACCTTGATCTTGAATTCAAGATTTGCAGGGGTTTTATGGCATCCAGGGTGCTTTCATTCGTGAGTGGAAGAACCTGCAGAGTTTGGTCTTTAGCAAGGTGTTATGAATGTTGGAAAGGCAGGTAAGAAAGACAAAATAATATAAATAATTTATTTTACTCAAAATAAGACTCAATTAGACTTTACTCAACTTGATTAAGTTTATTTACTTTCTAATTGACTCTAAAGGGTCATTTTACAACTAGTGTGAGAGGGATGGGTAAGTTTGTCTGCCTTCTACAGCCCAGTATGAGAGAGATATGTAACTTTGTCAGTCCCGTTCCCTTTAAAATAAAAATAAAAGTTAAAAATTATGTTTTAAATAGAAAATAATGTCAACTATAATAAAAAAATGAATATGTTGTAAAATAATTAGAAGTAAAAAAAAATGTGTGAATAAGATGTATAAATCTTATAATTTGGTTATTGATAAAATATTTGAATACCAATTAATATTGTTTTAATAATAAAAACCATTTTTTTGCCTCATAAATGTGTGGATGTACATGTTATGTAAAATATTTAATGTCAACTGCCTATATATATATATATCATGAAAAAAATTAAGTTTTTATGATTAGAATGTTCATTTGACCCTATATATATTCTATTTAGCATTCAAAAATATAATTCCAACTATGAAAAATGACATATTATATTTTAGATTCTAAAGAAGTTTGCACATGAAAAATTTGATCCCTCGAAACTCATGTTAAATCTTTATTTAAAATAAATCTACGCTTGTTTTAGCCAACTTCTTTATGACGAAATAATTATATTTTTTTAACAATAGATTCCCTTACAATACTTCCCTTAACCTAAATTTGTCTTTTAAAAGCCTGCAATATTCTTTGGTGGTTGTAGCCAGGTTTCTCAAGTTCGCGGCGATTCAGTCAATGGAGCTATTAATGCTCCTTCTGCTCTTCACAAGATGAAGAAGCCCTGCTTATTGGAGTCCAAAAAATTGATATAAAAACTTTTATAAAAATAAAAAAATTTAGATACTGACATAATAATACATAAAAATAGATTATATATGTCAGAATAAAATTTATAAATTTACACTAATACATAACAAAAAAATTTACACTACATTCTATTCTTAAAATAAGATTCCTGACAAACTCATGCATACACTATGCAGGAGAAAAACATCCATTTACATTCCAGACAAACTCGTGCTTACACTATGGAGGAGAAATTATGCATTAAAGAAACGATCAAGTGTAATAAAGGAGGAAACTAATATGTACAAACAGTACAGCCCAGACGTGACAACATGGCTGACATAAACTTACAACAGGATGATAAGCGTAAATCCCTGCAACTTTGAGAGGGCCTCCATTTACATGTTCACCATTCAAATACCTATTCATGTTGAGTTAATTCAGGTACTTGTTTATTTCTTAAATAACTAATACAACCACATAGTTACTATGGTGGTTGATATATGTAGATAAATTTATATTATAGGTATTTTTTTAAAAGCCAACTATTTATGATTATTAATAATTATATAAAAAATAACAATTATATATTTATTATTATTATTTAATATCATAATAATAACTGATAACAATATTATAATAATAAATTATTATTATATTATTATAATAATAATATTAACTCTAATAATAATAGTAATATTAATTAACAATAACAATTTAATAACAATAATTATTTTAGTAAATGTGGTTGATATATTCATAAAGCTTCATTTCTATCTATGACAAAAACCATTAATAAATATATAATAAAAAATATGATAATAATAATAATTTATTACTCATTTTTCATAACTGTTAAATAAATAATTACTTATTTTATTAAAAATAAATAAATTTTACTATTGTTTTTGGAAAAAATATAAATATTTTTATTTTATTTTATTTTATAAGTTATAATAATAATAATAATAACAATAATAATAATAATTTACTAAAAAAAATGAATAAATAATGGTAGAATAGTTAATTATTGTCAAACAATAATAATATTTATTTACTTAAATATTGGTAAATAATAATAATATGAATATTAATTAATTAAATAATAATAATAATAATAATTAATTCATTTTTACATAATAATAATTAATAATGTAAATAATTAATAATAATAATTAATTATTTGTCACAATGTGATGTTGGATCATGGTTGACCATGGTTGAATTTCATATGGAGACAATCTTTGTCACAAAGCAACATTTGAGCATGCTTGACCATGGTTGACTATGATTCACCATGTTTGACCCAAAGGAATAAGAAACCATTGGGATTAATACTAAAAACCCAAGATTGACCATGGTTGTCCACAATTGACCATGGTTGACCATGTTTGATTCTATAAAACATGGTTGACCATGATCAATAAACCCAAGGGATTTATATTATAAACCCAAGGGAATAATAAACCTAAGGGATAACAATTATAAACCCAAGGGATATAAAACCCTAACATCAATATTATAAACCCTAAAATAAACATGGTTGACCATGGTTGATTTCCATATAGAGACAATCCTTGTCACAATCCAACGTTGGACCATGGTTAACCATGGTTGACCATGATTGATTTTCATATTGAGACAATCTTTGTTAGAACACAATGTTAGACCATGGTTGATTTCCATATCCAGCCTTGTTTGGGCATGGTTGAACATCGTTGGTTATGATTGACCATGGTTGAAAATGATTAATATTATAAACTCAATGCATTGATATTATAAACCGAAGGGATTAATACTAAAACCCCAAGGGACTAATATTATAAACCCAACATATATAAATGCTAAGATAAAGGTTATAAACACTAAAATAAACATGATTGACCATCACTGATTTTCATATTGAGATAATCCTTATCATAATTCAATGTTGGACCATGGTTGACCATGGTTGGCATCATAATAAACCACGGTTGAGTGCGGAATAATAAACCCAAGCGATTCATATTATACACACAAAGGAACAATAAACCCAAGGGATTAATACTAAAACCCCAAGGGTTGATTTCCATATAAAGAAAATCCTTGTTACAATGCAATGTTGGACCATCGTTAACCATGGCTGACCATGGTTGATTTTCATATCAAGACAATCTTTGTCAGAACACAACGTTGGACGATGGTTGATTTCCATATCCATGCGGTTTGACCATGGTTGAACATTGCTCGCTATGATGGACCACGTTTTACCATGATTAATATTTATAAACATAATCGATTGATATTATAAACCCAAGGGAATAACAAACCCAATGGATTATACTAAAATCCCAAGGGATTATGAACCCAAGGGAATAAGATTAAACCTAAGGGACTAATATTATAAACACAACGTATATTAACCCTAAGATAAATATTATAAACACTAGAATAAACATGATTGACCATGGCTGATTTTCATATTGAGACAATCCTTATCACTATGCCATGTTGGACCATGGTTGACCCTGGTTAATTTTCATATCCAGACAGTCTTTGTCACAATGCGACCTTGGACCATGGTTGATCTGTTTGATTTTCATATTGAGACAATCCTTATCACAATTGCATGTTGGAACATGGCTAATTTTCATATCCACACAATCTTTGTCACAATGCAACATTAGACCATGGTTGATTTTCATATTGAGACAATTTTTGTCAGAACACAACGTTCAAACATGTTTGACCACGATTGACATGGTTGACCATGTTTTATGATATAAAACATGTTTGACCATCATCAACCTTGGCTGACCATGGTTGACCATGATTTTCCATGGTTGTCCTTGACTTTTATATGGAGACAATTTTTGTTATAATGCGAGATCCGAGCATGATTGACCATGGTTGACCATGGTTGGTTATGGTTGACCATGGTTGACCATGATTGATGTTATAAACCCAAGGGAAACATAAACCACGGGGGTTAATACTAAAACCCCAAGGGATTATGAACCAGAGGGAATAATATTGAACCCGAGGGACTAATATTATAAACACAATATTGGTAAACCCTAATATAAATATTGCAAACACTAAAATAAACATGGTTTATTTTCATGGTGAGACAATCCTTGTCACAATGCGGCATTCAACTATGGTTGATCATGGTTGGCTATGATTGGCAATGGTTGGCCATGATTGATATTATAAACCTAAGAGAATAATAAACCAACGAGATTCATATTATAAAACCAAAGGAATAATAAACTCAAGGGATTAATACTAAAACCCCAAGGGATTTTGAACCCAAGGGAATAATATTAAACCCAAGGGAGTAATATTATAAACCCAAGCTATAAAAACCCTTAGATAAATGTTAACAATACTAGAATAAATAGGGTTGAGCACGGTTGATTTTCATATTGAGACAGTCCTTGTCATAATACGATGTTGGACCATGGTTGAATAATATTAAATCCTAAGAATATGAACCCTTAGATCAATAAACCAAAAGGATTGATATTATAAACATAAGGGAGTAATAAACCTAAGGGATGAAAATTATAAACCCAACACATATAAACCCTAACATGACTATTCTATACCCTAAGAAAACATGGTTGACCATTGTTGATTTCCATATTAGATTTATCTATTGTGATATTGACATAATCATAAATAGTTGGACAAATATTTAACCCTTAATATCGGTGTTTTATAAAACCAAGGGATTACAAACCCAAGGCATTAATATTATAAAACCAAATGATTAATAAATGCAAGGGATCAATATACCCAAGGAATCCATAAACCCAACGAACTAATATTAAAAACCCAAACGATTAATAAACCTTAGGAATTAATATTTTAAGCTGAGGGGATTAATAAAACCAAGGGATTAAATGATAAAGCAAAGGAATTATTAATATTATAAACTTGAAGAATGAAAAAACCCAAGCATTTGATATTATAAACCCAAGGAATGGATAAACCCAAGGGAAAAATATTAGAAACCCAAGGGATAAAAAATTGCAAGGGATCAATATTAAAAACATAAGGGTTTAGTAAAGCTTAGGAATTAGTATTTTAAACCCAAAGGATTGATAAACTCACATGACTATGAATATTATAAACCCAAGGGATGAATAAACCCTAGGGAGCATTAATATTATAAACCCAACAAGTTAATAAACTAAAGGGCTAAACATTGTAAAACTAAGGGATTAATATTAAACCTTAGGAGTATTATTTAAACCTTAATATTGGGGATTAATAAACCCAAGGGATTAAATGATAAACCCAAGGAATTATTAATATTATAAACATAAAGAACACACAAACCTAAGCATTTAATATTATCAACACAAAGGATTATTTAATCCAAGCGATTAATAAACCTGAGGAATCAATAAACCCAACAAACCAATATAAAAAACAAAGAGAGTAATAAACCCTAAGAATTAATATTTTAAACTCAAGGGATTAATAAACCAAATGGATTATTAATATTATAAACCCAAGGAACTAATAAACCCAACAGAAAAAATTATAAACCTAAAGGATAAAAAATGCAAGGGATCAATATTAAAAACATAAAGGATTGATATTTTAAACCCAATGGATTAATATTATAAATCCAAGTTGTTTAAACCCCACGATAAATACAAATCGAAAAATAAATATCAATAACCATCTTTAACCATCATTGATTTTCATATTGAGACAAAATAAACATGGTTTATTTTCATGGTGAGACAATCCTTGTCACAATATGACATTCAACCATGGTTGATAATGGTTGGCTATGATTGACAATGGTTGAGCATGATTAATATTATAAACCTAAGAGAATAATAAACCCAAGGGATTGATATTATAAAACCAAAGGAATAATAAACCCAAGGGATTAATACTAAAATCCCAAGGGATTTTGAAACCAAGGGAATAATATTAAACCCAAGGGAGTTATATTATAAACCCAAGGTATAAAAACCCTCAGATAATTATTAAAAATATTAAAATAAACATGGTTGACCACAATTGATTTTCAAATTTTGACAATCCTTGTCACAATACGATGTTGGACCATGGTTGATCATGGTCGAACATGGTTGTTTATTATTGACCATTGTTGAATAATATTAAACCCTAGGAATATGAACCCTTAGATCAATAAATCGAAAGGATTGGTATTATAAACCCAAGGGAATAATCAACCTAAGGGATAAAAATTATAAACCCAACGCATATAAACCCTAACATGACTATTATAAACCCTAAAATATACATGGTTGACCATTGTTGATTTCCATATTAGATTAATCTATTGTGATATTGACATAATCCTAAATAGTTGGACAAATATTTAACCCTTAATTTTTGGGTTTTATAAAACCAAGGGATTATTAATATTACAAATACATGAGATCAATAAACCCAAGGCATTATTAGTATTACAAACCCAAGGCATTAATATTATATAAAAAAATGATTAATAAATGCAAGGGGTCAATATACCCAAGGAATCAATAAACCCAACGAGCTAATATTAAAAACCCAAACAATTAATAAACTTTAGGAATTAATATTTTAAGCTCGGGTGATTAATAAAACCAAGGGATTAAACCCAAGCATTAATAAACCCAAAAACCCAAGGAATCCCCAAAACCCAAGCATTTGATATTATAAACCCAAGGGATCAAAAATTGCAAGGGATTAATATGAAGAACAGAAGGGATTAATAAAGCTTAGGAATTAATATTTTAAACCTAAAGGATTGATCAAGCCACATGACTATGAATATTATAAACCCAAGGGATCAATAAACCTTAGGGATTGTAAATATTATAAAACTGACAGGTTAATAAATTGAAGGGATACACATTGTAAACGTAAGGGATTAATATTAAATCTTAGGACTATTATTTAAACCTTAATATTGGGGATTAATAAACCCAAAGGATTAAATGATAAACCCAAGGAATTATTAATATTATAAACTTAAAGAACAAATAAACCTAATCATTTAATATTATAATCTAAGGAAATAGTAAACTGAAGGGAAATAGTAAACCCAACAAAATAATATTATAAACACAAAGGATTAATAAATCCAAGCAATTAATAAACTTGGGGAATTAATAAACCCAACAAACCAATATAAAAATAGAAGAGATTAATAAACCCTAAGAATTAATATTTCAAACTTAAAGGATTAAAGGTCGGCGGAGGTGGCTGGTTGGTAAAGTTGGACTCGTAAAGACGGTGAGGTCTTGTGCTCAAACCTCAGCGAGGGCATTGACTAGTCGTGAGCAGTGACTTTCCTGGGCCAAGCCCACTCACCTTTTGAATGCAGGGGTTTGGTCTCGTGTCCAGCAAACGGTCTGCTAAGTCGTTCATGCTGCGATGCAGGTCACGGGTTCAAGTCTCGTCTTAACCTGAGGGTCATTCTTGTAGGTTGGGCGGTTCCTCCTAGCGGTTATAGTGGCAACCAGGGGGATTCGACCCCATGTAATGCGAGAATGATACCATCGCCGTTGCTGATTCCACTAGATATCTAAAAAAAAAATACAAAGGGATTATTAGTATTATAAACCCAAGGAACTGATAAACCCAACTGTTTAATATTATAAACCCAATGAATTAGTGAACTTAAGGGATAAATATTAAAAACCTAAGGGATCAAGAAGCAAAAGGGATCGATATTAATAAACGCAAGGGATAAAATGATAAACCAAAGGAATTATTAGTATTATAAACTCAAAGAAAAAATAAACCCAAGGGTTTAATATTATAAACCCAAGAGAAAAATATTATAAACCTAAGGGATAAAAAACGCAAGAGATCAATATTAAAAACATAAAGGATTGATATTTTAACCCCAATGGATTAATATTATAAATCGAAGTTGTTTAAACCCCATGATAAATATTATAAATTGAAAAATAAATATCAATGACCATCCTTAACCATCATTGATTTTCATATTGAGACAATCTTTGTTACAATGCGACGTTGGACCATGGTTGACCATGATTCACTGTGGTTGATTGTGGTTTTCTTCTCAAGGAAATCTTCATTATAACACAATGTTCGACAATGCTCACAATGATTGGTTTTGAAAATGAGAGAATATATGTCATATTAAATATTTTAAAACCCCTAAGCCCTAAATCCATGGCATCAATATTATAAACGTAAATAATGTTATAACAAAAAACAATAATAATAAACATAAACAACAACCAATATAAGAACCACAGTGCAAACCATTAAGACATCAATACATAAAATTAATATGAATACATTAATAATAATACACTATAAAGAATTAAAACATGATAAATCATCATCACATTAATAATAACACATTTATATCACTACATTATAAACAATAAATAAATTTTAAGCCATAAATACATTAATATCAATACATGAATGAAAGGTCGTGGAGGCGGCATAGTGGTAAAGTCGGCCTTGTCATGACGGACCGGTCTTGTGTTCAATCCCGAGCAAGGTCGTAGCTCGTCGTGCGAGTAGTTAGTCTAAACCGGGCCAAGCCCACTACCTTTTAGAGACCTTAAGCTTTTGGTGAAAAGGTTTTCGAATCGGACAACAGACGCTGCGCCCATGGCTGCCTCTGCAACCCTAGGTTTCAATCCTCAAGATGACGGGAAGGGCAGTCCAAGCCGGGAGGTTTCAATGCATGGTGCTCAAGTCTGCTCTTTGCCCCTTCACGTGCCCATACCTACAAAGCATCTCGACTTTGGAGGTCGGGAGTTTTTGAACCAGGGAATATTCAAAGATATTGAAGCATTCATGCCCATTGCAGAACAAGCCAGGGACAGCCACCTCTAGAAACGCGCAGAATGTTCGGCTTCACTGAGCAGTATCAAATGGGAGAAAAGGGCAGCTAAAGAAAAAGCGTGCGATGCCTGGGAACCGCTTCGCCCCCTTTCTCCTGCGACACACAGAGTTGATTTCATTTTCCGAAGCATCGAATCAAAGATTTAGCCAAGGATAACTGGCTCCATCTCATCCCTATTCTGTGGCTGGAATGCTCCAGATCTCATATCTGCCGTAAGCAAGCAGCACACCTGCTTCTTGTTTTTGCAGGATATGTGTGCAGACGTATCAAGGTTAGCAGCACACATCCACGATGCTCCTCGTCCAGCTTTAGTCAATGATCCAAGATTGGCGAATCTGATTTGTTGGAAGTAGGCTCCTCCATTGAACCAGCCAGATCTCTCTGAAGAGACACATGAATTTCAGATCCAAATCAAACTATTGAGCAAGACGATGATGCAGTGGGTTCGCACAACAGATCTTGTGCAGGATCTTTTGCAAAAACTCGAACGCTGGCTGAGGATCCCCTCCTCTTATCTCAGATTGCTATATCAGGGTAAGCAACTTATGAATCCCCTTCCTCTCTCCTTCTACAGCATTCATAAGGATGCTTCTATTGGGGTTTCTTTTCGGTTAAGAGGGGGTTCCTTTGGGCAGACTTCCTCTGCCCCTTATTTCTCTTATAAAGATGCAGCTTGCAAAGACGGTACCCAACCTCAGACCTCTTCGAAAGCAGCTCAGCCAAATGGGGCTCCAAAACCGTTTCTGGTAGACAAATCAGAGGAAATTCCTTCCATCAATTGCTCTCATCCTGAGATTGAAAATCGCTACCAAATATTTGCAGAATCTGCACTCATTTGTAGATTTAATGGGCTTTGGCCTCGCACAGCAGATCTATACCAATGGATCCATACCTCTTGGACTAAAAAAAGCAAGATCTAATTATGTTCAAAAGGATTCTTCATTGTGGTTTTTGACTCAAATGAAGATTACCAGAAAGCATTAACGGGAGGCCCTTGGTTCTAGGGTTTAGCTGGGCTTTTCCTCACCCTTTGGTTTCCAGACTTTGACCCTTCTACAGCTGTCATCACCAAGATTCCCATTTGGGTCAGGCTCCCGAATCTTCCGGCACATCTATGGCATTTCTCTGTCTTCCTAGCCATTGGAAACACTTTGGGATGCTACCTGGCTATAGATACTTCAAGAAAGGAAAATGGTCTCTACACATATGGCAGACTGTGTGCAGAAATAGATATCAGCAAAGGATTGCCGGATCAGATCAATCTCAAGATTGGAGATTTACACTGGACTCAAACATTGGATTACGAGAATATAGCCTTTCGTTGCCGTCATTGTCATCAAGCAGGACACCTCCAAAATACTTGCACCCAGTTCCTCGACAAAAAGAAGAATCTGAAACGCAAACCCAAATCCAAGCGCTGGAATCCTTGTGAGCCTCCCCGTCGTATGGATGATTTAGATTTCTCTAGCTCGGATGAGGAGGAAACTGTAGCAAATGAGCAAAATGAAGAGACTCTGATGGATGCTCTCTTGGTCGATCCGGCAGTCCCCTCTAACCATCAGACTTCTCAGAAACGTACTCACCTTTCTTCGTCCTCAGACTCTGATAAGGATATTTCGCCGCCAGTAAAGAATAGTCTGCAACTTGTTATGGCTCAACCGAACTCCACTGGGTGGGTCAAAGTAAGCAAGAAAAAAGGAAAAAAATGTCGTGTGACAGGAACTGACCCCTCGGGGTAGTTTTCTCTGCTTAGTTCTTTCTTTTTGCATTGTCGTGTTTTCTATGGTCGTCCCTTGACTGTCTCTAAGGAGCGAGGTAGAGAGCCTATCTCCTTTGGCTCCCTCGCTTTTTTGCTTCGCTTGCTTGCAAGCTTGTTTGTACTATACTTTTCCTCTCTTAATAGAATTAGTCTTTATACAGGAAAAAAAATATCAATACATGAATGTATTAATAGTACAAATCTCAAGAATATTGATATAAAAAACAAGAACATGAAAGCCCAACAATAATACTATAAACATCAACAATTTTTTCATTTATGAAAGACATGAAAAAAGTGAAGAGACCCATGTAAAAGACCAAAACAATTACAAATGCAAGAGAAATAAAATAAAATAATAACACTGCCATTGGAACAAAGGAACATAAATGCAATAAACACATCTACATTACACATATCAGATTTAAAGAAAAACAACATAATAGGACATTTTAAGACCAGAGATATATGATTTTCTATAGAACAACAACAATGAGAAAGAAAATCCAATTTCACCAACATTGCAACCACAGAAAGAACATTGAGTCTTAACATAGATTTTTTTGTTTTCTTTACATCAAACAATTCCACTACAAAATTCAAATTGAAACACTCCATCAAAAGTCATCTATGGAATAGCCTCTTCCAAAACACAACCAGAGCAATGATAGAAGCAGCACCAATTCAAATCAATAGGAAAATGATCATGATACTTAACACTTTCCAACCAATTCCTTCTTGTTCTCCTCCCAGACTCCCTCTGGTGCACATGTAACAAGTATTTTACATGTGTTTTCATTTCATCTAGCACACGAAGATGCTCATCAATAAAAGAAGGATGGAACCCATGTTTTCTATCAAACTTGTTCTGAAGATATGAAAGAAAACTTATCGCTCCAGCAATATTGTGCATTGTTTTGGAATAATAGATGACATCATTATTGTCCATATCTGCATTTGAAAGACAAAAAAACAAAAGAAAAATCAATAAAGACACACAAAAATAAATAAGCATACACATATATAGATATATATACATAAAACATAACACCCCATTTTTATTTATGTTAAAAAACTTAATCTTATAATGTTACATGAAATAAAACAATCTAGTGTTACATGAACCAAATGATATAAAAATTTCTACAAATATAAGCCTCATTTCATAATACAATAGAAAAAACCGTGGAAATAGAATAAAACCATGGACAATATTCAAAAAATGAATATTGGCCATGGTGGTGGCCAATATTCAAAACCTCCATTTTTTATTTCATGATGTAATATGAATCCACAATATTAATATCAATATGAACTAGTTATAAAATTGATCTTGAATGATTGGTTCATATAACACATTGTTTATGTCTGAATGGCCTGTTGTAAAGAAAAGAACAATAGCCACTTAAAAAAAATTAAGTAAATTGAACAACATGAAAGATGATGTAAACAACTTTCTCAAATATTACTATGAATATGATGAATGTATTAATATCATTAATGTATGAAAAAGATTATTATATTAAAATTAAATCAAGAGGACAATAAAAGAAATTCAAAAAACATACTATAAAAAAGGTCACAATGTTATTAGTTGTATGTCATAGCGATATGGACTTCAATTGCTCCTCTTCTTTCTTCCTAATTGTAACATATGCACTATCTTTCATCTTGGCATAACGTTGAAAAGAGAAAGGTGGTGCAATGCGTAAACCATCTATTGATTTCACTCTTGATATGGCTGTGAAGGTAAGGCCTTTCTCCTCTTTATTCCCGATATCAACTAACACTCGTTCTAAAGCCAATCCCCGTGACTTGTGGATTGTAAGAGCCCATGCCATCTTTAAAGGAATTTGTTTTCGATATCACTGGTGTGATAGGCACAATGTTTAGATTGCTTGCATCAAATGGAACACCAACATACTTATAAAAAAAAACAGTTGTAAACATTGGAAGTTGAGGTGGCTTAGAGGTAGGCATATAAAATATATCCTTAACATAACCAAGTGCACCATTCACCAAGCCAGCTTCAACCCACAAATTGCATGTCAACATAACACGCTGACCATGTGATGAGCCCCAATTTTGGTACAATTTGGGCTCATTTTGGCCTATTCTACTTGCTCAAACCATTCATCTTTTATTGCTTATGCATGCATTTCTTAGTTTATTCATGTTGTTTGTAGGAAGAAGGGTAGGCACTCTATCCACGTGACTAATGCATTATGATTTCAGGTTTTTGCATTAAAAGGGAGAAAAGACCACGTGAAAAGGAGACAAGGAGACAATGAGGTGGCACTGCTGGTTTTTAGGAGAGGATGTCCACAGTCTTGGGACCCTCCTCGTGATTCCCACCATAGCTCCGAGCTCCAATCCATCTCCCCACCGAGCTTAGAAGCAGCCAGCTGTTCTACAGGAACAACAGTTATAACTGTTCTACAGGAACAACAATTATGACTGTCCTACAGGATCAGCAGTTTAAACTTCAGTTGGACAACCGAGCTCCTAAAATCAAGGACACCTGTTGGATGATCGTTTTTGCATAAGTATAGAGGCCGTAGCCTTTGATAGGTTGTTGAAACTTTCGCATTACTATTGTAATTCTTGAGCACAGCTCTGTTTTTTTGTTCCTTTTGTAAGCCAGTTTGGCATGACATCAGATTATGAATAAAGAAGGCAGATTTTGATCTAGTTCTGAGTTTTCTCAAGGAGCTATAGCTCTCAGGTTAGGGCCCAACCTGAGAGCAATAGATCTCCTCGGTGTTGTAATGTGTTTGCATTTAGTTCTAGCACTTTGAGTTTGTTTACTTTCACATGCAATTCGAATTTACAGTTTGTTAACTTAGTCTTTTTCATGAGCTTAGATAGGATTAGTTTATGGTGCATTTGTTTCAGTTGCTTAAGTTCAATAGGAGGATAGTTATACATCATTGGAGCTCCAACAAAAAGGTTGTAAAGGCCCACTGCCATCTCTGTTAGGGATTGGGGTGCAGTCCATAACCAACCACCAAAAATACGCATTTCTTTACTTCATGATTGCTGCAACACAGTCACGGTTATGTTAGATGCTTCCATGTAATTCACACCTGCACCACACACCTTCATCACAACTTCATGCACATTCCTCTTCGCGTTTTGGATTGCTGTTCATTGAATTCATAGCACAGGTAGTCTAGGTGAATGCATTTTCGTCTTGGTAACAGTCATAAGCATTTGTTTCATTTACACTGCTCTCCCTCGCTCCATTACCTCCTCCTTCGTCTTGATCACGCATGCAACCACATCCTTGACCACTGCTCCGCTCTGTTATCTTCCAAATTCCTCCACTCCTCACGTAACTTCATTCTTTAGCCCTTTCATTGACATAGCCCTCTATCTTCCAACCTACTCCCTACACTCATTCCCCATCCTATCCCTCCACTTCTGAGCCATCACCAGCCTTATTCCTACCTTACATATCTCCCCCTACCATTCCATCACTCCTCCATCACTTCAAGCACCCACGGTAGGTCATCCTGTAGCAATTTGTAGACTTCCTGTAGAAACCTCTGAGTTTCCTGTAGGATCCCCTGCAGACATCCTGTAGGAGGCCACTCACTCGGTTGCTGAGCTTCTGAACGTGAGGAACCTCTATGGACAGATGCTAAGGATCCCTGGGGACCTCTCCTAGCCTCCCCAACCTTTCCCACGCTTTCCTTCCTTCTCCATCCCATCTGCACAACCAAACCCTAATAAGCACAAAATCACAATCATTCCATCCACTTAAAGAAAAAATACAAAAATATGTCTTTTAAGATGCAAGCAGCTTAGATTCATGCATTTTCACTTATTAGAGGTAATGACAGCATTGGTAGAAGTTTCATTCACATTCTTTGCATTATAGAGGTTAGACTAGTCAAATTAGGGTTTCCTAGGTTTACATGCTTTGATTTGCTTTCAGTCCATTTTTGTCAAGTAAAGTAGCTTTCCTTTGAGAATAGCTTTCGTCCATCAATTAGCAAGCTTCTTCTGAGAGCCTATAGAAGTTGGCTTGAGCCCTAGCGGACTTGTGCCAGCTGACCAAGTGACAGCTGCGACAAGAGCTAGTACTTGTGCATATAGCACCGTCGCTTCCAAGTTTGTACGAACTACCGGGTTGATAAAATTAAGAGACAGGAAGCCCCAGGAGTTGTAGCATTATTGCTACAATACTGGAGCTCACCATCTTTTTGGCGCCGTTGCCGGGGAAGCGTCAGAGTATTAGTAATTGTTGCTTTTCTTCTACTTTCGTACTCTTACTTCTGCTCAGTAGTTTATTTCATTTCCATTCTGCAAAAATAGATTAGCATTTCCTGCTTTCATAGATTAGTATTTCCTGCTTTCATAGATTAGCATTTCCTGCTTTCATAGATTAGCATTTCCTGCTTTCATAGATTAGTATTTCTTGCTTTCCTAGATTAGCTTTCCAATTCCGCAATTTCATTTGAGCAATATAGTTAGTTGTAGATCACTCTGTTTCAGTTTTGCAGGTACCAAAGAAAAAAAAGCAAAAGCAATCAAAAAAGAAAAGTCCTTTCCATTTCATGCCTCGTAGGAACCGAGATAAATCAGGCAAATTCCTACCCAACACCCCCACCACATCTCTAAGTCACCCTTCTCTCTTCTTTGGTGACAGTGACCCAGAGGAACCTATAGGTGAACAACCTGAGATATACCAAGACCCTATAGAAGAAGAAGAGTTAGAAACCACTCCATCTGAAGCCATGGCTGATAATAGAAGAGAGGATGAGAGAATAGAAGGAGCTTTCCCCATCCGAGAGACCAATGGAGAGATGAAAATGAAGAACATTAGCCCCTCCGCCTTGCCTCACTTCCATGGACTGACCACTGAGGATCCTGATACCTTCTTGTTTGAGTTTGCTGTCCTTTGTAGAACTTATGACTATACCGAAGATGAGCAAAAGCTGAAGCTTTTCCCTTCAACTCTTAAGGATGCAGCATTACGCTGGTTCATGGGATTACCTGGGAATAGTATCACTACTTGGGCTCAGATGCAGCAAGCCTTCAATACCAAGTATAGGGATTACTGTAGGTCTAAGGAAACCAAGGGAGAAATCTTTCGGATGACCATGGGAAATGATGAGTCCTTAGAGGATTATGAGGAGAGGTTCCAACTTAGCTATAAGCGGGCCAGGTGCACACTTGACCCTGAATCCCTCAAGTTGGTTCTACTCCGAGGAGTCCCTGAAGATCTCTTAGACACCCTTCACATGTTAGCTAGGGGGGACATTTACCAACTGCCTTATGAGGACATCAAGACTGTGTTTAGAAATCATTCCAGGGCAGCTAGGAAATGAGGTAGAGTAAATCTCCTCTCCACTGGTGTCCCTTTCTCCAAACATGAGTTTACAAACCAACTAGAAGATCTTAAGAGTGAGGTGAGACAGACCATTGCCATGCAGCTGGACACATTCAGGATCCAGCAGAAGAAGGAAGAAGCTGAGAGAGCCTTGGCTGTCTTCTGCCCTAGGTGCACCAGAAGACACCCTAAGAACGAATGCCCATTGCACTCGGTTGAAGTGTGTTTTGTTTGTGAGGAGGACCATCCAACAAATCAGTGTCCAACCTTACCTGGGTTTAAAGCCATGTACCAAGGGACCGAAGCCCCCACTGAACCTCTCTACTTCATCAACCAAAGGAGGCCACAAGGATCTAGACCTTATCAGCAGGGAATGCAAGGGGCACCACAAGCTTATTATAACCCCAACCAATCGACTCCCATGCCTTCTTGGGGTCCCCCTGCTCATCCTTCTTGGTCCATGCCTCCTCCATGGTCTTATCCACCTCAGTACCCTACTCAACCTACTTCTCATTCATATCATTCACACGCCCAGTCACAGCCTCAGTGGAGTGCACCTCAGTCGGGGTGGAGGCCCCAATACAACACTCCTCCTGCCATTTTGCGTCCACCACCAGTTCAACCTCAGCCTTTACCTCCTGCTCCTCCAAGGCAACCTCAAATGCCTGCTCAACCGAACCCGAACCCCAACAATAGACAGGCTCAGTAGGTATACACTGGGGAGACCTCATGCCCTACCTAGGCTGTGGAGATCCAGGAGATCAATCTTAGATCTGGAAAGACTCTTCCAGATCGCCAACCTCCTCCCCTAGAGGATGAGGAAGACCGTCAGGAGAGTGAACCAAAGCCTATTCCACCCTTTCCTGAGAGACTAACAGCCACCACACAACCCAACCGAGAGGAGGATGAGCTTCTGGGAGAGCTCAAGCAGTTGTGTGTGAAGATACCCCTTCTCCAAGCCATCAAGGATGTGCCCATATACAACAAACTGGTTAAGGAAAAGTGCTTCAAACACCCAGGCAGGAGAAAGAAAGATGCCTCAACCATCAATGTCATAGGACAACTGTCTGACCTTATGTTAGGACAAGTCATCTGCCCCAAGTATCTAGATCCTGGAAGTCCTGTAGTAGATGTTCACATCAATGGCACCATCATACCTCACACCTTGATTGATCTGGGGGCTGCCATTAATGTGATGACCAGGGATACCATGCTCAAACTCAATCTTCAGGATTCCTTGAGGAAGACCTCGACAGTACTGCAACTAGCAGATCGCTCCACCGTGACTCCCGAAGGGATTGTGGAGGATGTCTTGGTCTCTGTTGACTCTTGGGAATACCCTGCAGATTTCCTGGTTCTGCAACCAAAGGCAAAGCTTATTGGATATCCTCTCATTTTGGGAAGGCCTTGGTTAGCTACTGCAGATGCTTACATAAGTTGTCGTGCAGGAAACATGACCATCAAAAATGGTCCCATGTCCAAGCAGCTAGTCCTATACCCTCCTGCCCAACCCTCCTTAGAGCATGATTTACCACTTTGGCTAGAAGAAGGAGAAGAAGACGAGGTGTACTCAGCACCTCTGTGTACCCTAGATACCACTAGAAGAGACCCTCCAACCGAGGATGACTTGATCGAGAACTTGATCCAAAACCCACCTACCAGTGCACTACCCTTAGAAAAATTGGTGGAGGATGCCCAAGCTGGCACCTTAGTGGATCTTTGTACAACAAACCCTGTCACTCCCAGAGTTAAGAATGTGGAGTTCGGCCCTGAGAGAGCATTGAAAATCAGCTCCTCCCTATCTCCTTCTCAGGAAAAGGAGCTGTGTAGCCTGTTGGCCAGCCACCTAGATGCTTTGGCTTGGAGCTATAAGGAGATGAAAGGAGTCCATCCCTCGGTCTGTACCCATCATATATACATCAAAGAGGACTGTAAACCGGTTAGGCAACCCCAGAGGAGAATGAATCCAGCCCTTAAGGACATTGTCAAGGAAGAATTGAAAAAACTGTTGGATGCCGGATTCATCTACCCCATCTCAGATAGTGAATGGGTGTCCCCTCTAGTGTTGGTTCCCAAGAAGAATGGGAAGTGGAGAATCTGTGTGGATTACCGAGAGCTGAACAAAGCTACCAAGAAAGACCATTTCCCCCTACCTTTCATAGATCAAGTGTTGGATGGACTGGCAGGAAAGAAGTTCTTCTCTTTCCTGGATGGGTTTAGCGGGTACAATCAGATTCAAATCAGCCCGGAAGACCAAGATAAGACCACCTTCACCTGTCCTTGGGGTACCTTTGCCTACCGTGTCCTTCCCTTTGGGCTATGCAATGCTCCTGCTACCTTCCAGAGAGCTGTCTTGAGCATCTTCTCGGAGCTGGTCCATGATGCAGTAGAAATCTATATGGATGACTTTACTCCTTATGGGGCCAACTTCCAGGAAGCATTGTCCAATTTGGGAAAAGTCCTAACCAAGTGCATCGAGATGAACTTGTCCCTTAGCCCTGAAAAATGTGAATTCCTAATGACTGAAGGGACCGTGCTAGGCCATACCATCTCTCGCCAAGGGTTACAGGTGGATCCTAACAAAATTGCTCTAATCAAGAAGGTTCCACCTCCACAGAAGGTAAGGGATGTTAGGAGTTTCTTGGGATTAGCAGGATATTACCGAAGATTCATTAAGGACTTCAGCAAGTTAGCCTCACCATTGTTTGGCCTTTTGGCAAAAGATGTGGAGTTTAATTGGACTGATGATTGTCAGAAGAGTTTGAATGAATTAAAAGACAAGTTAGTGTCAACACCAATCCTGAGAGGTCCAAACTGGGCCCTACCTTTCCACATCCACACTGATGCCTCGAACAAAGCCATAGGTGCAGCCTTAGGACAAGTTGAGCAAAAATTTCCATATGCCATTTACTTCGTTAGCAAAAACTTGTCCAAAGCTGAGCTGAATTACACTGTAACCGAGAAAGAATTCTTAGCTGTGGTCCATGCACTGAACAAGTTCCGACATTACATCACTGGCTATCAAACATTTGTACATACTGACCATGCTGCAATCCGATATTTAATGAATAAACCAGATGTGAATGCTCATATTATTAGATGGTTACTTTTATTGCAGCAGTTTGACTTAACCATTGTTGATAAACCAGGTAGAAAAAATGTTGTTGCTAATTTTTTATCTAGATTGGATTTGTCTGCAGATGAAGATGGGACGGTGGATGACCAGATGCCTGATGAGCATCTGTTTGCTATCTCAGTACTCTCTCCATGGTTTGCTGATATATCAAACTACCTTGTTTCAGCTCAGTTCCCTCCACACCTCTCTTCAAAAGAGAAGAGCAGAATCATCAGAAAGAGTGCCTCATTTACCTGGATCGGGGGCAATCTGTTCAAGCTTGGCCCCGATCAGATCTTAAGGCGTTGTGTAAGGGAGGAGGAAGTCTTTGACCTCCTCCTCACCTGTCATGATGGGCCTTGTGGAGGACATTTTGCAGCAAAGAGAACTGCCTTCAAGATCCTGCAGGCAGGCTACTATTGGCCCACACTTCATCAAGATGTCAGAAGATATGTCAGTCAGTGTGACCAATGCCAAAGAATGGGGAAACCGACCCAAAGGGATGAGATGCCTCTCCAACCTCAAGTGACTCTTGAGCCATTTGAGAAGTGGGGTATGGACTTTGTGGGCCCAATCAACCCTCCTTCAAGGCAAAGGTCTTACATCATTGTGTGCACTGACTATTTGACAAAGTGGGCAGAGACCAAAGCAATCAAAGCAGCAACAGAAGAAAGGGTGGTCGAGTTCTTAAGAGAGAACATCTTCTACAAGTTTGGCTACCCAAGAGAGCTGGTGAACGATCAAGGGAGCCAGTTCACATCCAACTTGGTTGAAGATCTACTAGCTCATCACAAGATCAAGCATAGGACTTCCACCCCCTATCATCCTCAAGCAAATGGGCAGGTGGAAGTCACCAATAGAACATTAGAAGGGATCTTGACCAAGGTGGTGAGCAGCAGCAGAAAGGACTGGGCAGATCGCCTGGTTGAAGCCACATGGGCTTACAACACCACTTGGAAGACCACCACCGGCTTCACACCTTATGAGCTGGTCTATGGGAAGAAGGCTTTGCTGTCCATTGAGTTCGAATACAACACTTTGAGGATGGCAGCTCAGCTGGATCTAGATCTCAGCCATGCACAACAAGAAAGGCTATTGCAGCTGAATGGACTGGATGAGCACCGCATGCAGGCCCTCCTTCACTCAGAAGTGGTCCAACTTCAGAGAAAGGTGTGGCATGACCAACATCTCCATGACAAGCAATTTCAGCCGGGAGATTGGGCTTTGTTGTATGATTCCAGATACAAAGACTTCAAGGGGAAGCTGAGAACCAGATGGCTCGGGCCATATTCAGTGGAAAAATGTCATGACAATGGATCTGTTCTTATTCGGACCATTGATGAGGAAGCCATCCCCATGCTTGTCAACGGGCATCGATTGAAGATCTACAGGAAGCCTCCCTCCAGACAAGAGTTCATCAAAACTATGGAGAAGGCAGTATTGGTCATAGAGAAGGGTTCTGCCCCTGCTTTGGGCACACCCTGAAGAATCTAAAAAAAAATAAAAAAAAATAATAATAAATAAATAATAAAGATCCTTGGGTGAAAACCTTTCTGAGGCGCCCAAGGCAGGTGGTAGGGGTGAAAACCTCATTGAGGCGCCCCTGCTATCTTTCAAAAAGAAAAAAAAAAGAAAAAAGAGATAAAGATCCTTGAGTGAAAACCTCTCTGAGGCGCTTAAGGCAGGTGGTAAGGGTGAAAACCTCATTGAGGCGCCCCTGCTATCTTTTAAAAAAAAAAAAAAACAAAAAAACAAAAAGAAAAAATACAAGATCAACAAGTTTCTTATGTGAAAGTTGCATGCAGATTGCAGGTGTTCTATGGAGGAGAGGAAGCCTCTCAACTCAAGGCCAAAAGTCCTTATCATGCAGCCAGGACACCTCACCAGCACCTCCTCCAAGAATGCTTATGTTCTTCAAGGTATGTGCACTTTCATTATAGATTGAGTCTCCTACAGGAAGACGCAGATTTTCTACAGGAAGGTGCGATTTTCTACAGGAAGGTGCAAATTTCTACAGGAAGGTGAAAATTTCTACAGGAAGAGTTGTCTGTCTACAGGAAGCTCTGTATTTCTACAGGAAATTTCCTGTAGAAGCTCAGAACAGCCCAGAATGCATTTCATGAACAGATCTGATGACTACGGGTTGGTTTGGACGCATGCAAGCCTCTTTTGGGCCCATGCACGACGCTGTTTCCTTGCTCCACCATCCTCGTCGACATGCACCCAAGATCCCTGCACCAGCAAACCAGATCAATGAGTTCTCGTGGTAAAGCCATTTGTCAAAGAAAAACAAGCACCGAGAGCTCATACCACATCCATGTCGAGCATCAGAAGCTCCGGGAGCGTGATCAGAAGATTCTATCCATCGTCGTGCAGCATGCACCCAAGGAGGCGAGACTGTTACAAGGAACCCCGCGGGAATCCTGTAACAGTCAAACCTGCATGAGTGGATACCATTCACAGCACCGCCATCTGCAAAACACACGGGCGCAGGCAACCAGAGCATCCACTCCATCGCCAGCATCCTGTAACCATGAGCCTCCGGGACTGTGTAAGCCGCATGCAGCAGGTAGATCCGCTCCCCATCGTCCAAAAACCGAAAAATCGTGTGCAGCCGCGCGCAGGTAAGTGTCTCAACCCTTCCTTCCACCAAATCGCATGAGTATTACTTTGATTTGTTTGCATGGCGTAGAAATGAATGGTTGAGCGACCGTATGGCCAGTTGACTGGCCACGTCGGCTAGTTATGGTATAGTCGGATGATTGGGTGGCAGCCACGACAAAGAAAATACGCAGCACGCACGTGAGGATAGTCCCGTTAACCGAGAAACGAGTTTAACCGAAAAGGGCGGCGGCAGATCTGTGGGAATGAATGCGGCAGCGAGTGAATATGCAGGCGAATGATGGGTGACGTCGCCCAACGGTCCGGCGGGGACAGCTCACCCCCCGCGCCACGAGCTGCGCCGATTCAAAATCTAACCGGCTAGATTATGCGCATGTATTCATCAACCTCCACTTCAAAACTCGAGTGGCTCTTCTGATTTCCTCTGCACGTTGATACGCCGAGCTTTCGGCTACCAGAACGCCGGTGAAGCACATCTCGACCGCTGGCCAACTACAGTCCTCCCCGAAGTTTGCACACTGCTCCTACAGGAACAGCTTCTACAGGAACGCAGTTCTACAGGAACGCAGTCTTCTACAGGAACGCGGGTGCTCACGTAAAAAAGGTGGCCGAGTAACGAGGTAACCCTGGACTTCTCATGCAAATGGTCATTAAAGGTGGTAGGATTGTCAGTCACTGTCTGGGTATAGAGAAAGTGGTGAAATTGCTGTCTGTGTGCCTATACTGTCATTCTACAGGATTAATTAGACTGTGTTGAAAATTTTGTGGGTTATGCGCATTGTTCTACACTCTGTCCCCGAAACTAAACTCTCTGCCACCATCACCACCTCCGGTTAAAAAATTGTGCCATCATGCCGGGTGGATTTATCAGGCGAGAACCCACGGATTCAGATAAATTGAGGAGAAACCCGGCAGTGGTAGAGCTCTTCACCAGAGCACAATGGATGACTTTTTGTGATAAGCTGCAGGGCTACGATGATGAAGTAGCCGAAGAATTCTTGCAGGCTCTGAAGCCTAAATCCCAGACACTGGCCACAATGAATTTCAGAGGTCTGAGCCTCAAGCTCACCCCAGAACATATCAGTCGGATCACAGAACTCCCTATGGGTCTGCCATGGGACAAGGACGAAAGAAAGCTAAGCCAGCAAGCCAAGAAAGAGTTCTTCCCACCTGAAGAAGCATTCACGGAGGACAAAAATGGGGTGAGAAGGACAAGCCTGTTGCCACCATGGAACGAAGTCAGTTTGCAAATCATGAAATATATCACCTGTGAGGGTTGTTACAGCATCGTGTATGCATATCACTTCAGGCTGCTCACCGAATTAAGACACCGGATCAATCTTCCTGTAGAGCAGAAATTAAGCATTCCTTATTTCCTGTTGCAATCCTTGATTGAGTGCGCTACAAAGCTCAAAGATGGCATACCGGATCAAGTCGCACACCATGGGCTGATCAAGCTTCTTGTGGAAGACGCGCTCCACTCACAAAAGGTTCCCCTCTCATGGGAATCCTTCCGGAATTTAACACGAGAGGGAGACATAAAAATGTTGATGGAAGAAACAGGGTCGTCTAGCAGTGAAGAACAAGAAGCAGTGGCCGAAGAAAAGAAGGAAACTAGCCCAAGTACCCCGACTACCATGCAGGAGAAGCAGCACGAAGAAAAAGATGCTGAAGAAAAAGCTGACTCCCCCATCCTGTCAGCGAGGGAAATAAGGTCAAAGAGCAGAAGGGACAAAGTTGGGGCGGGCCATGTCAGCCCAATTACCTCTCCAACACTCACAAGCAAACAAAAAGATAAAACCCCTGCAGCAAAGCGAGCGAAAGTGAAGACACCTGTCACTACAGGAAAGGAGAAGCAGGCTTCTACAGGAAGCCCGAAAACAGCTTCTACAAGAAGCACAAAAGCGCAGAAACAGGCTTCTACAGGAAGCCCGAAAACGGAGAAACAGGCTTCTACAGGAAGCCATGCAAAATCAAAATCAAAGGAGTAGAAAGTGGATGTTCTAGCCAGGGAGGTAGCGGCTGTATTAGCTGGCCTCAGTACGCCGCCTAAGCCAAGAGGAAAGAGGAAGAGGGACCCTCCTCTCTACTTCAAAACCCGGAGAAGTGTTAGGATAAAAACAGGGAAACCACAGACGCAGTCCAACAACCCAATTGTCATCGAAGACACCCCTGCTTCTCCCAAAGAAACATCCCCCTCAAAGATTACAGTTACCTACGAAAAGGGAAGTCCAAAGAAGAACACATGGCAAGAAAGGTTAGATCTGTTGGATGAAAAAACCCGGCTACAGGAAGCCGAAAATGTCCTACAGGATACTTTGGCTCAACTACAGGAAACCGAACAAAGAGAAGGGGAAGGACCCTCGTCACCAAAGGAGGGTGAGCTAGCACCTCCTGGAGAGGAAGAAAGAGAACATATCCCTGAACCTAGCCCTTCACCTAATCTGAACTCCTACTACACCTTCTTGGAGGCGGGAAAGATCATACCGCAAAAATTTACTGTACCTCTATTTTTTGCATTGGAAGAGGAGAGGGTCCGTTCCCACACATGGATGCAAATCGCCAAGTCCAAGGGTGTGGCGGACATAGGTCCCCTGCAAGAACAACTTAAGGAGGTCAGGAGTGAATTTGCATTGGCTAAGCATGTGGCTAATTGTCAACGTGTGCTTCTACAGGAAGAAAACCAGAAGTTGAAATTGCAGCTACAGGAGCTAAGGGCAGGGGTAGGAACATCCTCCAAAGACACCACAAATGAGCAGCAAGGAAAACAAGAGCTGACCACCCATCTTGAGGAGCCAATAACACTTCTACAGGAAACAAGACAGCAGGGCCAAATTGAAATACAAGCTCTGAAAGAGCAGCTGAAACAAAAGGAAACACAATTGGCCTGCATGGCCAGTTGGGCCATGGAAGCCCTGCAGTGCAGACATCCTGCAAAATATTATGGGTTGTACTTAAAGGATCAGTGGCTGCAGTTCCAGATAAACACATTAGCACAAAGAGGCATTGCGCAAATCCATAACCCACAGCAATTTGCTGAATTATGCAATACTAGCTCGGCAGAAGACAAAGCCAAACTAGCAGAATTCTACCTCCACAATCTGGTTTTGCCTAATGAAGTCTCTTGGGATCCCAATATCGCCTTGGGTGATATGCAGTTGATGGCCTTCGCTTCATGGCTAAATCATGAGGATCAGAGAGCTACTGAAGAAAAATCGGTCATGAACCGAGAAGTGAGTGAGCCACTGTACATTCGAGCAGAACCAGAGGATCCGGTTGCCCTCATCTCAGCCCGCCAACAGTTGTCTAATGATCCCACAACTTCCTTGAGATTTATGGACCGGCAAGCCCAAGCAATAGCCCACTTTGAAGACATGGAAGGATTATTGGGAGAAACTGCTGCCCAGGCATGTGCACACAGGTGGCATACCTTGGCACATAGTTTGAAGATCCGGGAATACCATACCCCAACCCGGATGAGGGAAGCATTGGCAAGAGTGAACCTTTACAATAAATCCATGCAAAGACTTCAGGCCAGCTGGATTGGCCTTAAACTCAGCCCCCCATTGCTGCTAGGATTGGCTGAAGGGAGTACAGAGAAAGATGACAATGCACAATGGGAAAAGGTGGACAAAACAGCCGGGTTTCATATCAACAAAGAGGACATCACCACAGAAGCTTGGGATGTAAGGGGAGCAGTGAAAGCCATGAAGGATGAGGATCTTGACTGAGTTGCTCAAGGATGAGCAAATGGTTCAGCTGGGGGGTGATGATGAGCCCCAATTTTGGTACAATTTGGGCTCATTTTGGCCTATTCTACTTGCTCAAACCATTCATCTTTTATTGCTTATGCATGCATTTCTTAGTTTATTCATGTTGTTTGTAGGAAGAAGGGTAGGCACTCTATCCACGTGACTAATGCATTATGATTTCAGGTTTTTGCATTAAAAGGGAGAAAAGACCACGTGAAAAGGAGACAAGGAGACAATGAGGTGGCACTACTGGTTTTTAGGAGAGGATGTCCACAGTCTTGGGACCCTCCTCGTGATTCCCACCATAGCTCCGAGCTCCAATCCATCTCCCCACCGAGCTTAGAAGCAGCCAGCTGTTCTACAGGAACAACAGTTATAACTGTTCTACAGGAACAGCAATTATGACTGTCCTACAGGATCAACAGTTTAAACTTCAGTTGGACAGCCGAGCTCCTAAAATCAAGGACACCTGTTGGATGATCGTTTTTGCATAAGTATAGAGGCCGTAGCCTTTGATAGGTTGTTGAAACTTTCGCATTACTATTGTAATTATTGAGCACAGCTCTGTGTTTTTGTTCCTTTTGTAAGCCAGTTTGGCATGACATCAGATTATGAATAAAGAAGGCAAATTTTGATCTAGTTCTGAGTTTTCTCAAGGAGCTATAGCTCTCAGGTTAGGGCCCAACCTGAGAGCAATAGATCTCCTCGGTGTTGTAATGTGTTTGCATTTAGTTCTAGCACTTTGAGTTTGTTTACTTTCACATGCAATTCGAATTTACAGTTTGTTAACTTAGTCTTTTTCATGAGCTTAGATAGGATTAGTTTATGGTGCATTTGTTTCAGTTGCTTAAGTTCAATAGGAGGATAGTTATACATCATTAGAGCTCCAGCAAAAAGGTTGTAAAGGCCCACTGCCATCTCTGTTAGGGATTGGGGTGCAGTCCATAACCAACCACCAAAAATACGCATTTCTTTACTTCATGATTGCTGCAACACAGTCACGGTTATGTTAGATGCTTCCATGTAATTCACACCTGCACCACACACCTTCATCACAGCTTCATGCACATTCCTCTTCGCGTTTTGGATTGTTGTTCATTGAATTCATAGCACAGGTAGTCTAGGTGAATGCATTTTCGTCTTGGTAACAGTCATAAGCATTTGTTTCATTTACACTGCTCTCCCTCGCTCCATTACCTCCTCCTTCGTCTTGATCACGCATGCAACCACATCCTTGACCACTGCTCCGCTCTGTTATCTTCCAAATTCCTCCACTCCTCACGTAACTTCATTCTTTAGCCTGTTCATTGACATAGCCCTCTATCTTCCAACCTACTCCCTACACTCATTCCCCATCCTATCCCTCCACTTCTGAGCCATCACCAGCCTTATTCCTACCTTACATATCTCCCCCTACCATTCCATCACTCCTCCATCACTTCAAGCACCCACGGTAGGTCATCCTGTAGCAATTTGTAGACTTCCTGTAGAAACCTCTGAGTTTCCTGTAGGATCCCCTGCAGACATCCTGTAGGAGGCCACTCACTCGGTTGCTGAGCTTCTGAACGTGAGGAACCTCTATGGACGGATGCTAAGGATCCCTGGGGACCTCTCCTAGCCTCCCCAACCTTTCCCACGCTTTCCTTCCTTCTCCATCCCATCTGCACAACCAAACCCTAATAAGCACAAAATCACAATCATTCCATCCACTTAAAGAAAAAATACAAAAATATGTCTTTTAAGATGCAAGCAGCTTAGATTCATGCATTTTCACTTTTTAGAGGTAATGACAGCATTGGTAGAAGTTTCATTCACATTCTTTGCATTATAGAGGTTAGATTAGTCAAATTAGGGTTTCCTAGGTTTACATGCTTTGATTTGCTTTCAGTCCATTTTTGCAAGTAAAGTAGCTTTCCTTTGAGAATAGCTTTCATCCATCAATTAGCAAGCTTCTTCTGAGAGCCTATAGAAGTTGGCTTGAGCCCTAGCGGACTTGTGCCAGCTGACCAAGTGACAGCTGCGACAAGAGCTAGTACTTGTGCATATAGCACCGTCGCTTCCAAGTTTGTACAAACTACCGGGTTGATAAAATTAAGAGACAGGAAGCCCCAGGAGTTGTAGCATTATTGCTACAATACTGGAGCTCACCACCATGACACAAGAAAACTTCACAGTCCAATTGATCGTCATCAACACCAATGATTTCTGAATGCTTTGAATGCTTAGTAATACATCCTACCATTGGAGAATTTAATGATTTTAACATATGCCTATTATGGAAGGAGACCAAATTATTTGTTGGAAACATGTGAACTACTGCATTAAATAAATCTCTTTCTCTAGGATACAACCTCATATTAGCCCATGACATAAGAAACTCCCAATCTTCAAGAATAGGTTCTACATTTCTTATTATTGAGGACTCTACGAAAACAAGATTGTTTCTCATTATTGCCTTGTTGGCAAAATATTGTGTCAAAAGTGACAACAATGTTGAATTTGTTCCATAAGACTTTCCTTGCTGTATTACCTGCATACAAAGGCTTATCTCTCACAGGAGGCAGCTGGCAAAGGTCACCCACAAGGATGATGGATCTACCACCAAAAGGACAATTCTTTTTCTTTGGAAATTCTTCTCGTAATTGAGCATCTATTTGCAAAAGAATCCTGGATCCTAGAAAGCTCATTTCATCAATCAATATATATCTAACATGTCTCATTTCTTCTTGGAATATTGCAAATGACTGCCCCTATAGTGGCTACATATTTTTAATTGGAAGTTTTAGAGATAAGTGTATTGTTTTTGTATGTATATTAAAAGAAATTATTCCTGTTGAGAAAAGAAGAAGCAAATGACTTCTTCCATTACTTGAAAAATTAGAAAGAGCTTCAAAAATACAATGGATAAGGAAATACTTCCCAGTGCCCGCAGTTCCCTAAACAATCATAAGAAGAGCTTCACGAATCTCATATTCAACAAAGTGCCTTAGAACAATTTCAGAATCAAGTCGTTGTTTTTCCGTCAATGAATCTGGAGATGCAAATGTTCTGTTTGAAAGGTCAACAATATCACCCCTTGATTTTGCATTCCTTATAAAATTAATAACTTCTTCTACAACATCATTAGAAATAGTTGTACTTTCCCAGTCAAAGGATATATCAAAGTCCCTTCGACCAAGGGTGTGAAGATAAAAAACATTCACATCATTTAGTTGAACCAAGGGAGAGAAAATTTGCCATTCTTGAAAATCATCTTCAAGATTCATTTCCTGGTTAGAAAAATCACCATCTTCTTCATTTTCAATATTGTCAATGATTGGTGGATTTCAATCAACATGCCATGCTCGATATTGGAAATCCCTCCAATTTTCAATAATGATTTCAGCTAAAAAGCCAATTTTTGTAGGAATGTCACGAAATGGCTTGTATAAGAGCAATTCTTTCCAACAAAAGGTTTCTAATTCATCTAAAGCCTCACCGAGAATAGAACAAAACCATGACCAAACCTGAACAATGGCATGAACATCTCTAGGCTTCCATGGATCTTGTTTATGCTTGCTATCAAATTTCCAAGATCTTGTTGTTTCTATCAAAGATAGATGTTCAAGGAAAAAAGGTCTCTTCTGACAATGTTGAACAAAAGTATTCTCAGATGAACATTGCAATCCATCCCTTGAGATTTTCTTGAAAACCTTTCTTCCAACATTTAAGGAAACAATTTTTTGACTACAAATAATGAGAGGTAGCTTAAGCAACATATGGCATGTTTATTGTGCTCCAATGTCATGGTCAACAATTGTCTATGAAAGAAACCTTCTATATGCACATAAAGCATGATCCTCAGAGCCAATAGAATTTGAAATTCTAGTTAACATATAATGATAACTTTCAGACCTTTTTTCTACTTTTGATGCATGCTTAGCAATATATTTCAAGACAACATAGCGATAAAGCACTGGATGGAAATCAACATTTGCATGCCACATTGTTAGAAGGTCAATGCTATGTACATTAAGCCTGCCATCATTTCTTGCTGGCTCATATTTTTTCTTCCCTGATCATCTATGAACAATATTGATTCATCATAAAGATCCCATGGAACATTGTACCAACATGTCAGAATAGTGAATTTTTTGTGCAAACAAGAATCTACACTACATTTTGTGTGCCTTTGGACTATTGGCATTATGGCACAGGTTTGGCACTATGGCACTGGTGTTGTCCTTGATGGAAACTCACTCAAAGGGTAGATCACAATTTAGGCTCTCAAAATGAAAGAAAATGAGGTATACGCAGGTTCATCTTAACAAAATTGCGTATACTCGCGGTTGTACCGATCAAAAGGCGCATATACGTATGCACGCACTTTCATCCAAAGAAAAGTGCGTACATGTGGGAAAATCATGGTTGGTCCATGGTATTTAGTCCGTCTTATTTGAACCTATGGTTTTGGTCCTTGGTATTGCATCCAAAGTGTTGAACCCAGGTATTGAGTCCCTAGTATTGGATCTCTATGGTTTTGGACCATGGTGTGAGTAAGGCCTAAGTCTATAAAAGGGAAGGAGATCATGTGGCAAGTGAGGAACTGAAGCATTGAATATCTTATGAAGAGCAAGATCAAGAATACTGTCATTGTGTTATGGTGCATAACTAGATCTGAATCAAGGAGGAACTTGAGCGCAAGGAGAAGGATAAGTTCTATTGATGGGTCAAGCTCTTAAGGCGGTTTGAAGAGAAGTATCTTTGTGAAATCTTTGATCTGTTCTATAAATAAGATAATCTGGATATAACTAATAAGTAAAAAGATAAATTATCTTTTATAGATTTGTATGCAGGTTTAGCGCAGAAGAGGTGCGTATACACGCTGGTTCAATAACTTAAAACAACGTATATGCAGGATGGCCTTGATACAGAAGCGTATGCATGCAGGTTCCACATATTGAAGTAGCGTATATCTCATGAAATATGTTTTAGCTGCTTCTGTTTATTACTGCAGTGTTCTGGGTTCAGAATTGGTGTTTGGTTACTGGTACTGTTTTCTAGTTACAACATTCTGAGAAGTTATTGGCTGATTTAGTATTTGTTTCTACAAAGGAGTTTGGTTAATGCAGATATACTTGATGTTTGATTGATATTCATGGATCCAGTCTGAAAATTTATGAAACAAGGTCCCTGGAAGAAAGGAGAAGGTTGTAGCCTTCTATAGGTCAGCACCTACGTACTAGTACCTCAGCTAGTACAAGAGCTAAGGGGGTTGTAGCTCCCTTCTAGGAGAAGCTGGAGAACGAGAGAAGGTTGTAGCCTTCTGTAGGTAGCAGCCTGCGTACTGGTATAATACTGCACCAGTACAGAAACATTGTAAAAAGAAGTTTCTAATTGAAAGAAGATAGAGACGAATTGCAGCAGGTAGTTTTCACCCAAATTGGGTTTCCACCTTATATCTTGTGTTCTTATGTGTGATTGCTTGTTTTGTTTTACTATTCTTGGTTACTATTCATATGGTTTGATGCACAGATTGATGATCAACATCTGAAGAATAATTTCAATTACAAGTCTGCTCATATACGCTTGTTTCCTTAACTGAAGTTGCGTACATACGCGGTATTTACTAACTGAAGTAGCGTATACAAATCTGTTTGTGAAATGAAAAATAATTGACCTGATAATACTGATTCACCCCCCCTCTCAGTATTATTTCCAACAATTGGTATCAGAGCAGGTCCTTTAGAAGAAGCTTGATCGCTTGAAAGAAGATCTATCATCATGAGCAACTACAAAAAACAAGCATCAATCAGGCCACCAATTTTTGATGGAAGCAACTTCGTCTATTGGAAGGTAAGAATCACTGCCTATCTTCAATCTCTTGGTACAAAAGTTTGGGATATTGTGGAAACAGGATACACTTTTCCATCAGCAACTCCTATAGATACGGCTGGTAAGAAGCAGTATGAAACAAATGCAAAGGTTGTCAATAATCTATTAGGGAGTCTATCTCAATCAGAATTCGTCAAGGCTATGTAGCTCAAAACCGCAAAAGAAATATGGGACAAGATCATTCTGAGCTATGAAGGAGATGAACAGGTAAAATGAGCAAAACTACAAACTCTCAGAATTCAATATGAAAATCCCAGAATGTACAATGATGAAAGTGTGGCTAACTATTTCCTACATATAGATGAGATTGTTAATTGAATGAAAAATTTGGGTGAAGAAATAAAAGAAGTTGTTTTGGTTGAAAAGGTTCTAAGATCTTTGTCTTCTAAGTTTGAATCAAAAGTTTCCGCCATAGAAGAAAAACAGAATCTATAGAGCCTTACCATGTCACAGCTACACGGAATCCTAACCACTTACAAAATGAGAAAAGGGGGACCTTCAGACAAGAGAGAAGCCGCATTCAAAGCCTCAGGAAAAGGAGACTACAATGACTGAGGACATATGTCGGAAGAAGAGGAAGAATCAAATTTTGTCAAGAACCTTCAACGGGGTTCTGGAAGATTTAGACATAAGCTACCTTTCAAATGTTTTGCTTGTGGAAGAGTCGGTCACTATGCTGCCAAGTGTCCTCATAAAGATTAGCTTGACAAAGGTAAGGAACCAGTTAGATGGAATAGAAAACAGAATGTAAGTAAGAAGAGCTATTACACACATGAAGACAATGATGGACTTTCAAATAGCGATGGAGATGAACAAGGTAATGATTATAGACTTTTGATGGCTTTTGAAGATGATGATTTCTTGGATGCTATAAATGAAGAAAGTCTTTATGAAGAAATTTCCAAACTCAAAATTTTCTTAGAAGAGAAAAATATGATTATAGATACTCTAACATTCCAACTTGCTGAAATGGAGAAACACAATGAAAAGTTAGAATGTGAAATTGTGGGACTTAGAAAGGACATTGAGAAAATGAAAGCTCTTAATCTTAGATTTGCTAAAGTATCTGAAACTTTAGATGAGATTATCAAAGTGCAACGTTCTCCTCTAATCAAGACAGGTCTTGGGTATACTAAAGAAAAATCTCAAGCACAGAAGCCATATACCTCCAAAATTTATCTTGAAGCTGCTGGGAAAAGTGAACAGGTTGACAATCGACAACAAAGGCCCAATGGAGATCACCAGGTAAATCAGGGACAATTTACTTCAAGAATGAACAGAAATCACCAAGTAAATCGAGGGAAATCTACTTCAAGGATGAACAAAAGCTACAACCAACCACAGGTAAATCATTCTCAGTTTACCTCAAGGATGAATGACTATTACAATGGAAGGTTTGATGATTGTAGGAATTTCTTCAATGGCCAATGTTTCTCTTGTCATAACTTTGGACATAAAGTAGCTCAATGCGTTGCCTACAAGACTATCATGACTAGAGAAGCACGAAATCAAAGGAGTCTGACTGGAATCATGAAAAGAACCTACAACAACTTTTCTGCTCTTGAAAATGAAATAGAATGTTCTATCTGTAACAATTTTGGTCACGAAGATTCTGAATGCAGGAGTAGGTTTTGGCAAACAACTCAAAAGGAGCAAGCTTCATTGAGCCCCAAAACATGGAGGAAGAAAGAACCGCAACCAAAAAGATGTGGTATAGCCTTATATGCGGAAGGACAAGAAAATTAGTGGTACATCGACAGTGGATGCTCGAAACATATGACAGGTGATAAAGAAAAACTTCAATCATATAGCGCCTTAGAAAAGGAAAAGAAGGTCTCATTTGGAAATGACACTCCTGCATTCATAAAAGGTAAAGGTTCAGTTCTTTTGAAAGAAAAGGTCAAAGATGGGAATGTTATGTATGTTGATGGCTTAAAACATAATCTATTAAGTGTCAGTCAAATGTGTGACCAAGGAAATGAGGTAATATTTCGATCAAATGGATGTATTGTTCATGAGCTTGATACAGGAGAAATAGTGATCAAAGGCATAAGAACTCCAAATAATTTATACATACTCAAGGGAGGACAACAACAATGCTAGCTTAGCAAGAATGATGAACACTGGCTATGGCATAGAAGATTGGGGCATCTAAGCTTCCCTTAGATAAGGAAAGCATGTAAATATCAGGCGGTTCATGATCTCCCTGACATCAGAATTCCAGACAATACAATATGCAAATCATGTCAGTTTGGTAAGCAAACCAGAACTAATTTCCCAGAGAAGGAAGAATCAGCTAGCAGGCTACTTGAACTTGTCCATACTGATGTATGTGGACCATCTAGGAAAAGGTCACCTCGAGGAGAAGAATACTTTATATTGTTCATTGACAACTTTTCTAGGATGTGTTCGTTAGGACTTATGAAGCATAAAGACGAAGCTTTTGAAAAGTTCAAAGCATTCAAAGCCTTAGTTTAAAATGAATTAGATCACAGAATCAAATGCCTCAGGTCTGATAGAGGTGGGGAATTTACCTCGAATGAGTTTTTCGATTTTTGTGAAGAACATGGAATAAGAAGGGAAATCTCTACTGCAAGGACTCCTCAGCAAAATGGAGTAGTGGAAAGGATGAACAGAATGGTTCAACAAATGGGTCATGCTATGCTTGATGAGTCTGGAACTCCCGCAACCTTCTCGGGTGAAGTCGCATTTGCTGCAGTTACTATTCTCGACAAGACAAACGTCCGGGTGAATAGCACTCAGACTCCTCACGAACTTTGGTATGGTAAGACTTCCACGGTAAAATACTTCAAAATTTTTGGGAGCAAATTCTACATCAAAAGGATTGATGAAAACCTTGGCAAGTTTGGACCTAGAGCAGATGAATGCATTCTCCTTGGTTACTCTCCCCACAACAAAGCATATAAGTGTTACAATAAAAGACTTGGAAAAATTGTTGAAAGTATTGATATAGTGGTTGACGAAGAAGGAAACATTCCAAGGCAAGTAAAATCTAAAGAGTTCGAAGATGATGAGGACTATCCTTCTACAACAAATCAGACTCATGATGAAGAAGAAACCCATGAGGCACCAGAAGAACAGATAAGGATAGAAGAAAAGACTCCATCCAGGTACATTTAGAAGAATCATCCAGAAACTCAATTTTTGGGGCAAAAGGAGGTAGGTGTACAAACAAAAAGAACCATTTCAGAAGCTTCAAGTTATCTAGCATTACTCTCCTCCACTGAACCACAAAATGTAAGAGAGGCATGCAAAGATGAATGCTGGGTAAAGGCCATGGAGGAAGAGCTTGAGGAGATTGAAAAGAATAACACTTGGGAGTTGGTTCCTAGACCAAAAGATAAGAATGTCGTAGGAACTAAATGGATATTCAAAAATAAGCTAAATGAAAATGGAGATGTGATTAGGAACAAGGCCAGACTTGTTTGTAAAGGGTATACTCAACAGGAAGGCATAGACTTTGAAGAAAATTTTGCACCAGTTGCCAGACTTGAGGCCATAAGGATGTTCCTTGCTCTTTCTAGCTTTCAGAAGTTCAAAGTATTTCAAATGGACGTGAAGTCTGCTTTTCTAAATGGAGACTTGGATGAAGAAGTGTATGTTGAGCAACCGGATGGGTTTATCCTTGGAAATGATCCAAAGCTTGTATGCGGACTCAAAAAGGCTCTCTATGGCCTTAAACAGGCTCCAAGGGCTTGGTATTATCACTTGGATAAGTACCTCCATCAACAAGGTTTTACAAAAGGTTCCACAGATAGCAATCTATATATAAAAGTTGACAATGATAAGTTGCTAATACTTGTTGTGTATGTTGATGATATCATCTTTGGTAGCAATGAAGAAGACATGAGTCAAAATTTTGCCTTGATAATGCAAAAAGAGTTTGAAATGTCCATGCTTGGTGAGCTCACATATTTTCTTAGTTTACAAGTCCAACAAAACAAAGACGACATTTTTCTATCACAAACCAAGTATCTCAAGCAGATCTTGAAAAAATATGGGATGGAGGATTCAAAACCTGTATGTACCCCTACGGTAACAGGATGCAGCCTCAGCGCAAATGATGAATCAGCAGCAGTGCATCAACCAACCTATAGATCCATGATTGGTAGTGTGCTCTATCTAACAGGTACCCAACCAGATATTATGCATGCAATGGGAATAGTTGGAAGGTTTCAGGCAAACCCAAAGGAAACTCATCTTCAGGAAATTAAGAGAATTTTTAAGTATCTTTAAGGAACTAAAAATTATGGCTTATGGTATCCTAGCAGTACAGATCTCACACTTCATGCATATACAGATGCAGATTGGGCAGGAAGTGTGGATGACAGAAAAAGCACTAGTGGTGGTGCATTCTTCATGGGTCCTAGGTTAGTATCTTGGTTCAACAAGAAACATAGTTCAATTGCATTATCTACAGCTGAAGAAAAATATGTAGCTACTGCATCTTGCTGCACACAACTCCTCTGGATGATGCAAACATTAAAAGACATGCAAATCACTTGTACTCCACCTATCCCCATTCTATGTGATAATACAAGTGCAATCAGCATTTCAAAAAACCCAGTCATGCATTCAAAGACCAAGCACATACCTATCAAATTTCATTTTCTCCGAGAACAAGTGCTTGAACAAAAGGTCAAGTTGGAGTATGTTCCATCTAAGGAAAAGGTTGCTGATATACTCACCAAACCACTGCCCAGGGAGACATTTGAATACCTCAGACAGAAGTTGGGAGTAGTTGATGCATCATCTTGTTGTTGAAACTTGTCTGTTCCAGAGAAAAGTGGTTGTACGCAAGTTTAATGAGGAGGATTTTCGTACATACGTCAGTTTCTATGGATACATTCGCGTATATGATTGTTTGAAGGAAAGCAGTGTGGTTAGACTTAGGTTGGAAAGAATCTGATATAGGTCTAGTAGCGACTATCTAACACAGGTTCAGGGGGAGCATATATTCTTATAATAATGCATTGTTGGCATTATCTTACAAGATCTTGGTTTACATTCACAACTATTTTGGTTTCAGGTGGAGAGGGAGATTATGGTTCCTGATTAGAATGATGATTGACAGATGCTGATGATGACTTTCATAGAATTGTCATAGATATTTTGTCTCTATGTCATGTATATCTTTTATTATCAAGGTCATGTAACGGCCTATTTTGGGATGAATGATGAAATGTACTTATTTGTCATGTGTAAACTTCTGGTATATCCCCACTTGGTTGGGATATGGATGTATGTATGAGTCTTTGGTCATAGGAAGGTCTCTTATAATGTATAAAGTCATGTTTCTTGTGTAGATCATCTTCCTGCAAACCTTGCCTACAGTCAGGGGGAGCTTAGACAGCACAACAGAGCAGAGGATTCAACATGTATTTAGGGGGAGCATAACCCTTTGCCCGTGATGTCAAAGGGGGAGAATGTTTTTGAGTGACTTGGGGTTGCCATCAAGTCCAAAGGGGGAGATTGTTGGCATTATGGCACAGGTTTGGCACTATGGCACTGGTGTTGTCCTTGATGGCAACTCACTCAAAGGGCAGATCACAGTTCAGGCTCTCAGAATGAAAGAAAATAAGGTATGCATAAGTTCATCTTAACAAAATCGCGTATACCCATGGTTGTACCGATCAAAAGGCACTTATATGTATGCACGCACTTTCATGCAAAGAAAAACATGTACATGTGGGAAAACTTATGGTTGGCCCATGGTATTTAGTCCGTCTTATTTGAACTTATGGTTTTGGTCCTTGGTATTGCATCCAAAGTGTTGAACCCAGGTATTGAGTCCCTAGTATTGGATCTCTATGGTTTTGGACCATGGTGTGAGTAAGGCCTAAGTCTATAAAAGGGAAGGAGATCATGTGGCAAGTGAGGAACTGAAGCATTGAATATCTTATGAAGAGCAAGATTGAGATACTGTCATTGTGTTATGGTGCATAACTAGATCTGAATCAAGGAGGAACCTGAGCGCAAGGAGAAGGATAAGTTCTATTGATGGGTCAAGTTCTTAAGACGGTTTGAAGAGAAGTATCTTTGTGAAATCTTTGATCTGTTTTATAAATAAGATAATCTGGATATAATTAATAAGTAAAAAGATAAATTATCTTTTATAGATCTATACGCAGGTTCACTGCAGCAGAGGCGTGTATACACGCTGGTTCAATAACTTAAAATAGCGTATACGCAGGATGTCCTTGATACAAAAGCGTATGCACGCAGGTTCCACATATTGAAGTAGCGTATATCTCATGAAATATGTTTTAGCTATTTCTGTTTATTGCTGCAGTGTTTTGGGTTCAGAATTGGTGTTTGGTTACTGGTACTGTTTTTTGGTTACAACATTCTGAGAAGTTATTGGCTGATTTAGTATTTGTTTGTACAAAGGAGTTTGGTTAATGCAGATATACTTGATGTTTGATTGATATTCATGGATCCAGTCTGAAAATTTATGAAACGAGGTCCTTGGAAGAAAAGAGAAGGTTGTAGCCTTCTGTAGGTCATCACCTACGTACTAGTACCTCAGTTAGTACAAGAGCTAAGCGGGTTGTAGCTCCCTTCTAGGAGAAGCTGGAGAATGAGAGAAGGTTGTAGCCTTCTACAGGTAGCAGCCTGCGTACTGGTATAATACTGCACCAATACAGAAACATTGTAAAAAGAAGTTTCTAATTGAAAGAAGACAGAGACGAATTGCAGCAGGCGGTTTTCACCCAAATTGGGTTTCCACCTTATATCTTGTGTTCTTATGTGTGATTTCCTGTTCTATTTTACTGTTCTTGGTCACTGTTCATATGGTTTGATGCACAAATTAATGATCAACATCTGAAGAATAATTTAAATTACAAGTCTGCTCATATACGCTTGTTTCCTTAACTAAAGTTGTGTACATAAGCGGTATTTACTAACTGAAGTAGCGTATACAAATTTGTTTGTGAAATGAAAAATAATTGACCTAATAATACTGATTCACCCCCCCTCTAAGTATTATTTCCAACATGGACATGGTTTAACGATTCTTCATAATCATTATGAGGATTACAAGAGAGAATCTGACTAGTATTCAATAGGCAAGGGTCATCATTGAGGCTTCGTGGAACCGTTATGTTGTGATGATGTATGTCACGTGGATTCCATGCAGTTACATATTTGTCGAAGAATCTCCTTGTGAGTTGTACATCAGAACCATTTGACCAATTAGGGCTTTCCATGTTAGGAGCGCCTTCCAACCACAGGAAACCATGGATATGTGATGAACCTCTATGTTTCCACTCATATTTGAAGAAAATGAAGATATAGTTACAAAAAACAATATAAATAGAATCATAATAAAAGTTGACAAAGTATAGAAAATAAATTCAACAACACAAACTTGTACCAGAAGTCCTTAGCTTTAAGATATTTTTGGATAACTTCCTCTTGAAAAATATTGAATCTATGGTGCATAAATGTGGCAACAATATGAGGGTATTGGATAACATTATCAATTTTCATACAATGCTCATTTAAAGAACGAGAATGTGAATGTATGGGCATGAGGTTATGCAACTCTAGCCACTTTGTGCCAACTGCACTCAAAGTAAAAAATAAAGATGGACATCCCAACTGAGTAATCATGTTAGTAAATTCAGCTCGACACTTAGTCAAGTATGCCCTTGTACTGCTTAGAGAATAATCAAACTAGATAAGATTCTCAACCAACTTATTATCTGGTAAATCAGACAGTTGGTGACGCAACTCTTCAATTGTTGTAGCGAATTATCATGTAAATGTTTCTTTACAAAAACTGCAGCAGTTGCTTGGCTTTGATGCCACATTATCATGTTCAATAGGTAATACCAAAAGTGAGGATGGATTCCAAATATCTGATCATAGTACCTAAGAAGATGAAATGCATACTCATGAAGTTCAACAATATAAATATGTGGTTGAAACTAATCAACATCACCAATGTTGAACAATGTTGGGAATGCCATATCTAATAACCCCTCTATATTATATTCATTCACTGGAGAGGTTCCAATACTGGGCTAATCCATGTCTTGAACATGTGAAGAATCAACATTATCAAGAAATTCTCTAACTTCTTCCACTTCTCTTTGTTCATTTGGTAGGCGAGCAACAAAAGAAGAAGGATGAGAGGGTAAACACTCAGCAAGAAGCCCTTCATTATTAGTTGCATAGATCTCAAATTCTTCAATATCACAATCAACAAATTTAAGCCTGGAGGAGACATTTGTTGATCTTTCAGGAAGAGCATTCACTAAATCATAGTCAATTACAACATCTCGATAATATTGATCATGTTTGATTTTGAAAATAAATGCAACCATCACTTGAGATCTTTTGACATAACATTCATAATATTTAGACTGAGTGGCATGTCTCCTCACAATTAGAAAGTCAATATCTTCAACATGTTGGGGAAGACTTTGTACAATTGTAGAAATATCTTGAGGAAATCTAATTGTATGACCACTATACTTGTATTTCCCACCTTGAGCATGTGTCACTTGCAAAATAGGATTCACACGTGCTATTAGCATTTCTTTAACTTAAGTAAGAAGTCTTAAAATATGAGGTTTCTCACGAGGATCCATGTTATTATATCGACAAAGATGATGAGCTCCTCTTTCACTCTTACATCATCTGCAAACAGGTCCTTTAGAATGTCTCAAAACCTGGATTCCGGGTTATGATTCTTGGCAAATGTGGCACATTTGGAAAACTGTCAAGCTATCCATCTTTGCTCGAAATATTTTATGCACTGCAATCGTGTTTTCATCAAAATGAATATGATCTCTATTGGCTGGACCATGTTGAGAACCATTTGGAAGGTTAAAATTTCTTCTAAAATGTACTTCATCTTTAGGAACATGAGATTGCCTTCCCAAATTTGAAGCATGTGGAATGGATCTATGACAGGGTCTTTCCAAATTTATGGTTTTTATTTCGTGAACCTAAGAGGATGTAAAGGTCTCTTTGTCATAAAAGATTTTAAAATTTAATTTCCAACTAATTATAAATGGAAAAAATGAAAAAAGAATCAAATGCATTCAAAATTTACATTCATTTCTTGATGTGGATGAGGGTTATGAGATGGTTTCTCTTCGCTTATAACATCAGTGGATGGAACATTTTGGGAGTTAGTTTCTATGCCTCTATTCAAATGAGTTGTTTCCTATTTCAAAAAAATAAAATATGTTATAAAACTAAATGTCCAACAAATAAAGATTCAAAAATGGAAAACAAATCAAATACATTGAACATCTACATTAGTTTTACAATTTGATGTTTTTGATTCCAATTCTCCAACCTAATGAGATGAAATCATGTTTTCTCCATAAAAGGTTATAAAATACAATGTCCAACCAACTGTAAATGAAAAAATGACAAAAATATCAAATGCACTCAACATTTACATTTATTTGGCGATGTGGATGAACGCTATGAGATGGTTCCTCTTCACTTCTAACATCAATAGATGGAACATCCACAAATTTAATTTGTATGCCTCTATTGAAATGAGTTGTGTCATGTTCGAAGAAAATAAAACATGCCATAAAATTCAATTTCCAACCAACTAGAAATTTAAAAAATGAAAAGAAAATCAAAAACATTGAAAATATACATTAATTTGGCAATTTGATCATCGATGAGAATGCATAAGAAGGTTATGACATGCCTCATCTTCACTTCTCAGATTAGTATATGGAACACTTTAGGAATTAATTAATAGAACTCTATTAAAACGAGTTGTATCATATTCCAAGAGAAGAAAAAAACTTATAAGTTTAGTAAACAAAACTTTGTAAATAGAGGAATGTAATAAAACAACCACTATTGCAGCAAAAATCAAAATATCATTGTGTTACCTCCATTGTTCCATGCGAAATACTATTAGGGATGACTGATTCTCTTGGTGGCACCAAATTACTTTGAGAAGCGGGATTGGAAGATTCGATGTTTCGAGCAACTAGCTCCAAATTATAAAACGAATGGCCAATTAAACTATCATCCAAATCATCACACACAATGGCATCATTACCTTCTCCATGGATGTTTTTCAAGCTTTGGCCTTGGTCAAAACATGCAATTGGACACACAGAAGGGTTAGGGTGGACATTTTCATCCACGTTATCGATATGTTGTTCTTCCCGATTGCAAGATGTTTCCCGAATGTTATGAACATTTTCAGGAGAGCATCAAACAAAAAAATTATGCTCATGAGGAGCATATTCTAATAATGAACTAACAAACATGAAATTTTCTTCCCATTACATCATCCATAGTACAATACTTACAAGGAATTATAAAATCATTTTCAAGAGTGGCTTCACTCGTTCTTCTATGATATGTAGCTCTCCTATGCTCATTTATGGCATCCTTATTTTTTTGATACCGTAAGCAGCAACTTTCATTAGACCTATCACGTGATGTTGGTTACAAATTTCGTTTTCTTGTACGCTTGCTTGTGCCTTCAGATGACATGTCTACAATGAATAATAAAATATTCAGTATGGAATCATAAACATGGAACACAACAAATATCTAATATAAACTAACATAAAAGAATGAAAAAGGCATGAGTTTCTTTTTGGAAATCGTAAAAAAACATAAAAGGTGTATATGTTATTTTTTCCAACTATACAAAATTATCAAAATGTATAAGGCTTTTTCCAAATGGCTAAAAATAAAAATGAATTTTTCGAAATGGATAAAAATAGAAATGAATTCTCCCAAATGGCTTAAACAAAAAAGTCTAAATTTTCATGTATCATATTAGAAACAAACTAAAACCCATACTATTAGGACATAATACTCTAAAAATTATATGAACGGGAAGTGTATCTAAAAAATTGGAACTCTATACTCTCAAAATATAAATGAAAATATTAAAATATACATAAAGATATAACATTGTTTGAGAATCAATGAAAAAAACCAATACAAATAACATGTATAACATAACTCATAGCGATTGTAATTATACAAACAAAGAAAAATGCATAACATCCAAACACATTTACATGTAATTAAGAAAACTTTAGGGGAAACAATATGAAATATTTTACATCATAAAGATCGATACAAGCATAATTTTAAAGTATTACCATAAGGACCCAAAGTATGTATAGAGCCAAAAATGGAAATATTTTCCACAACCATACAGAGTATAAAATGAAAATATTTATAGGAACTCCTAAGAATACTAATATCCTAAGAATCCATATCCATATCTAATGGTGGAATCTCATCACCAGATTCCATACGGGGAGAAATTGAGAAAACATTTCCATACTCAATCAAGTCATTGCAATCCTCCAACGTTGGGTACCAAAACCCAGACATATGTTCATTAGTTGAATTATCAGTATCTTTTGGAAAACATATGCCAATAATCATGTCATATAATTGGAATGAAACTTCACTGTAGTTGCACATAAGAACCACACCATGGCCTATTCGAAATGGAAGGTAACCATGACATTTGCTATTTATATATGTATAAATTACTTCCAACAACTTCCATATGAAACCCCAATCATCCTCAAAGTAGTCAATTCTTCATTCAACGCACAGTTGACCAAATTGGAAATGATCTAATTCTTTAATTGACCATAAAGAAGTGGAGCCATCATTGACAAGGCATATCAATTGATCCATGTATAATGCAAACAACATACAATGTATGTTAGTGATTGGAACAAAGGAAAAACCCCATTCATTTTTTATTACATCAAACCAATAGATTGTATACCCATACCGAGTATAATCTTCATACTCCTTGTCCGGATAGAGCCAAAACAATTTACTTTTATAAAACACTCCATTCTTAGCGACTGAAGTTCCACCAAATGGAACATCAGCCCCTTTCCATACGCTATCAAGACTACTGCAAATGTAAAATTTAGACTGCATTCTGTCATACATATGTTTTAGAACAACCCAGTCATATTTTATGTTGCTTACATTTTCCAATAATGAAAAGAATCCCCAGTCTCCAATTTGTATTGGCCCTATGTTTTTAAAGGCCTTTGTAAATGGATTTGTTACAAAATAGTTGTGTGTATGGGAGCATTTTGTTGGTAAGGATAAAACCACCATTGGTCCAATAGTAGACTCTACTCTATATCTTGAATCTATAAATCGCAAATGAAAATGAGATATGTGGCCATTCTAATTAAGGTATTCAACAACAAAATAATTGTCTTCACTATTGAGGAAAGGAACCATAAATCCAAATTCATTCATAGAGACATGCTTGCAACGTAATAAGAAATAAGGGTTTTGCAAAACATTCTTCCATTTCTTACAAATAATGCTAAACTTTATCACAACTAATAAAGGGATCCAGAGGAAGACAATTTCAAGAATTTCGAATGGAAGACAACTCCAAATAGCTGGATCCGTGATCAAACAATGAAATCACCTAACAGAAAAAAGAAAAACACATTTGATATCAACAAAACAATTTAATGTTGAATAAAATTAAAATTAACATACATACATAATTTACCATCTACACATACAGAAAAACTTCACATATACACATTGTATAAAATCAAATGAGCGATCATAACATTATTACAACACCGAACAAAATTCCACAATTTTTTAAACCTAATCTCTATAATCCAAGATTATTAATGTTAGTAAACCTATAAGGTCTATGTTTATTATTGATGTTATAATGTTTCTACAAATATATTTATAATATCAATATCAATTTTTCATTTTGAATATAAATATTAACATTAAACCAATTTTTCTAATGTTAAAAAACCCAAACTTCAAAACCTAATGTTATAAATTAACACAATGCTACATGAACCAAATGATATAAAATTACCAAATATTTTAATCCTAACATCAATGAACCCAAATAAAGCTAAAGTTATTAAGTGCAATGTTTAATAAAAATATTTACATAAAAAAATATTCACATCAATGTATAGATGCAAAATATATTTTTACATAGATTTCTATGTTTAACATTAATATCTATAATAATAATAATAATAATAATAATAATTAACATTAAATATTGGTGTTTAATATTAATATAAAATAGATATTAATATATTGTAGAGATTTTATATTGAATACAATAAATTGAATTAATAAGAAATTAACATAATTTATTATTAATACAGATTTTACATGGATTCTCAATTTATTTATTTAAATCTAAATGAACAAAATTTTAATATATAAATATTTTATATCAAATCAAAATGAACCAAATGTATTATTTAAATCTATTACATAAAATAGATTTTATATTGAAAACACAAAATTAAATTAATAAGAAATTTTAGATGGTTTACTATCAACACAATTTTGACATCCATTCTTAATATTTGTATTTAAATCTAAATGAACTAAATTCTAAATGCTTTTCTATGCCTTTTTTTTGTTCTAATTTTTGGATTACATAAAATAAATCTATAGCATACATTTAACATAAATCTATAAAATAGATTTTATTATGTAAAATATATAAATATTTTTTAACATAAATCTATAAAATAGATTTTATTATTTAAAATGTTTTACATAAATCTAGTACATATAATAGATGACACTTCTATTAAAGTTTGGTGTATTGAACGCTTTAGTTAACAATAGGGTTTCATTATATGCATATTTACTCCCATCTAACCCCAAATTTGGTACCATAAATAAAATAATTCAATTTTTCACTTTAATTTGGAATCTACTTTGTATAAAGATAAAATAATTGATTATATATATATATATATATATATATATATATATATATATATATATATATATATATATAGATATAGATATAATTGGTCACCACTTTATATGAGATGACATATGACATGTAAAAATAATATACTTTAATTTGGCATAGACTTTGTATAAAGATAAAGTACTTATAAAATAATTGAGAATAAAGAAATATATATGTATATCTATCTAATTAGTCACCACTTCATGTGATAAAATAATTGAAAATAAAGATATATGTGTGTGTGTGTGATGTCCCCAGGAAAACTGTAATTATTTTATTTATAGCAACAAAAACAAAGACTGGATTTTTATTATTATAAACATTTGAATTATGTATTAGAATTTGGTTAATTATGAATGGAAACAAATGTTGAATGATAACAAATCTTGTAATTATTTTCATATCAAGAAGTTAGGGAAAGGTAGTTACCTAACCCTAACCACTTCCCTATTATGAATCCCTGAGAAGTGATCAAGAGGGTAAGGAGTTCCTAAGAGAATGGAGGGGGGAAGATAGAAGAAGTGGACCGTGCTGAAAGGTCAGATAGAGGAAGAGCTAATTCCAGTGAAGACCAGATAGCTGTAGGTGCTGTGACAAATTAAGTTGTAGGAAAGCATCTGTGCTAAGAGCAGATGCCCGGGGGGGGGGACTTGGACCTGAAGGCAAGTCTCATGGTTGGAAGGATAAATCAAGAAAACATATTTGTTATTGCAACAAACTGATAGTCTTAAGGACTGGTTACAGGTAAGTAGTCTAAATACCCATTTTATTTATGGTCCAAAATTAGTAAAGATTGGTAATAGAAGTGGAAATTATTAATATAACGATTCAAATAACTATGTATCTGACAAGTAATAAATAGATTTGAAATATATCCAAGAAACTTTAAACTATTATAGATGAAAGTCTAACAACAATTCCCTGTAGATTGTAATCATAAATATATATATATATATATATATATTCTTAGTAAAGCAAGAAAAGAAAAACAATAAGATGCAACATAGATAACTACAGAAAGTAGTATAAGACTGTAAGTAAAGGAATTGGAAGATCTTTACCAAATTAAAATAAATATTTCGATTTAGATTCTACATGTGAAGAAATAACTGAAATACAATTAACATTCACGGAAAAACAGAGAAATACAGTAGAAAGGAAAATCATGTAGCTTAAACATTTCATTCTGGAAACAAGAAAATAATAAATCTATAGAACGATCATTTGTGGCTAGTACCAAAAGCTAACCCTAGGAAAGCATGAAGGAAATACTTTTAAACCACCATAACTTATATGAATATCTCATCGAAACGATATGAATTAAAAATAACAGACCTTCATAACCACTGTTTAAGGGTTTGAGACCCTCGGAATGGTAACTAGACCCATCTCAATTAACACATTAATTATGCATAAATAGAATTTGTTCCTACACAAGCAGTGACTGTCGAATTCAGTAAGGTTAGGAACAGATACCTTCCCAAAACGATTGTGCTTGCATTAAAGTTAATAATTATGACTAATAAATTGCCAGAAATCCCAGTAAGGGTAAACAAAACAAAGACAGAAATCTCCCCAAAATGTAACATTTTAATCCTCAGAATAAAAGAGTCAAGCTACTACTCTTAACAATTTTGGCTAGTGCAAAGTAAACACCATGCCTCCACGGGCCAACCAAAAATAGATTCAATGCCATAACAACATGAATATAGCTAGCAATCAAAATATTTATGATTCCATAGTAACCGTCTTATAAATACATTAATGGGATTAAATAACCAGAATTGAGAGGATTTTAGCAACAAAATCGGAAACCCAAGAAGGTTTACAAAGAAATAATAACCTCTATGAGAAAGAGAAAGAAAAACCCACAAATAGTTTCCATTATTCTCTGAAGTTCAGGAATCGCAGTAGAGAAGAGGATAATTCATTCACATGCCTGGAACCACTACACAAAAAGGACATAGCACCGTGACAGTGCATCGGAGGTGGTGTCACGCTTCATAGTTGGAGCACCAGAGAACCTCCGAAGACACCTGCAGCTAAAACCATAAAACATAATCATTATAAAACTGTGAATAAGGTTGTAAACCCAGCAGTAATACATTACAGTCAAATAACCTATGGTACCTGTCAGGAATGCGCAGCGGACCAGGTTCTCCATCGAAGACAAGCCAGGGAAATCACCTTCCAGTGGTAAGGAACCACTCAAAAATCCTGTAAGGGTTCACAGGATAAGCCTGACTGCTTCAGGCCATCACCAAGCATTAACTCACTAGAAATTCATCCAATGAAATCATAAACTCACCTCCTAGCTTAAACCAAGTTGCAAAAAGGATTTTCCATAGTCGGATGCATTCAGGACAACCAAACCGTTGATCAAGCGAGGATGCCGCGGAGGGATGACCAACTGGCAAGTGGATAGAGGAGATACCAAGGTCTGCTCCCATAGAGGCTTGGGAGTACCAAAGTAATAATAGTTAGAATTAATATGAACTCTGTCAAACACATAAATATTCATATACGAAGTACAGAGATAATCCAGTGCCGAATAATGTGAAAGATAGGGTGACTCAAACCTTAAATTATCAAATATCATAATGTTGGAATGATGTCTCATAAGTTACATAAAGTTCATTTAGATTTATATATAATGTTTGGAATAATTGTGAATACGTTTATATATAAAGTGCAATGAAAATACAAAATTACATTAACTCCATTTATCTATAAGATTTACCATAGACCAGTGTAGAAAAAGTAAATTTTTTTTTAAGTGGATACTTGACAAGTGGTATCAGAGCTAAATCAGGTTACAAAGCTGAGGCCTCTGGAGACTACTAATTGTAAAGTGTTGTGACTGGTTACAACAAAACATGTAGGAGTGACTAGTATGAGGAGAACAGGAAACACACCACACATACCCATGACAGGACTAGGACTTGCATCATTCCTAGAAACTAACCCTGAAGTATGGGTGCAACTAGGTGAGGAACCACGCAACACAAGTGCCACCATTCTGGAAACTGTGCAGGAGTTGAAAAGTTGGATGGCTCGATTAAGGGCAGACAATGAAAGGCTTATGCAGGAATAAGAGAAAATTATGAAGAGTTTATTAGACATACAAAACCAACGTTAGCCAATTCCTAGCCTAGAATATGGGCATATGACCAGAGAACAAGACTATTAGATGAAATATCTAGAAATAGAAGGAAGAGAAGAAAATCAGGAAGAAAAACCTGATAATGCTTAAGAACAAAAAACACTGAAAAAACAAAGAATAGAACTACAATGAGAATTTTGGAAAATAAAACCGCCCCTCTTCGATGGTGAGCAGAAAGAGGCAGCTGAAGCCTGTCTTATTAATATGAATAAGTACTTTGAGCTATATGAGTACGATCATAACTTAAAAGCTCACTTGGCTATTTTTCAACTGCAAGGGAAAGACACTTTATGGTAGGAAGAGGTAAAGACTGTGCGGGGATTAAATGAATAAAACATAACATGGGAAAAATTCCGAGGATATTTTAAGGAAAGATATTTGAATGAACGGTTATATGTGAAAAGGCAAAAGAGTTTCATGATCTGAGATTGGGACAGAAGACAATGGATGAGTTCATTACAAAATTTACATCTTTACTTTGGTATGTTCCCTATATACAAGAAGAAAATGCAAATGTGCAGTGATTTATCAGTAGTCTATCATTTTTCATGAAGGAGCACCTTGAATTCGATAACCCGAAAACCATGGATGAGGTTATACGAAAAGCTCAGATTTGTTACCAACAAAGTAGACAAAAGGGAGATATGGGGAAAAATGGATTGACAAAAAGGGAATTAAGTTTCCTGCTGGCAGTAAGGGGAACAAATCTATCATCAATAAAGGACCCCACAAGGGACAAGTAAATAGAATCCTGAATAGGAATCCAACCAGATTTAAACTCCCTAATTAATCTAAAACCAATGATCAATTAGGTAGAGCTAAGGTTGAATTAGAAGCAATAACACCAGTACAATGTTGGGGATTTGGAGGACCAAACTATGTCAAAAATTGTCCCAATCGTAGAGGTAATGAACAAATCTCATAGATCCAAGAGGTATCCACTGTAGGGGAAGTGGTCAGGAGCATTCCAAAAATCAATGTTGCCCTTGAAGACCATAAAGCAGAATACCAACCGACCATGGTGGAATTCGAGGGTAATTTTTTTAACCAAACTATCCCTTTTTTAATTGACCCAGGAGCTACATTAAGTTATGTTAGTCCTAAGATAGTTGATCAGTGCTGTTTACAAGATGTCAAATTTAAAAATCTCGGGTTAGTACAGCTAGGCATAGAGACAAAAAGGCGAGTGTTGGCCAAGGTCAACAACTTCCAATTAGTAATAGCAGGTCAAACCCTGATAATAGACCTGAATATATTTCCCCTAGGATCTTATGATGTCCTAATAGGCATGGAATGGCTAGAGAAACATTGTTCCCTTATAAATTGTAAAACAAAAGTTATCCACTATATAGATGGGGAGGGAAAGAGGCAGGAAATACAAGGCATTCTAAGACCAATAAAGCTAAGACCCATAATTGCCTCAAAGTTAGCAAAGTGTGCTAGGAAAGGATGCCAAATATATGTAATTCAGGTGGGTTATGCCAACTCAAAGGAGAAGTCTAGTTCTCTAGAAAATATACCAATAATACAAAATTTTCCAGATGTATTTCCAAAACAGATTCCAGGATTCCATCATAAAATAGATATAGATTTCACCATTGAGCTGATACCAGGAGCAGCTCCAGTGTCCCAAGCTCCTGACCGCATGAGTATACTAGAGCTTACAGAATTAAAATTACAGTTACAAGAACTACTGGATAAAAATTACATCCAACCTAGCGTGTCATCTTGGGGAGCCCCGGTACTATTTTTTAAAAAGAAAGATGGAACTCTATGCATGTGTATGGACTACCACCAGCTAAATAAGCTGACTATTAAAAATAAATACCCTTTACCATAGATAGATGAGCTTTTTGATCAGGTAGAGGGTGCGACAGTATTTTCGAAGATCGATCTACGTTCAGGGTACCATCAGATAAGAATTAAGGAAGAAGACATAGAAAAGACAACTTTTAGAACTCGCTATGGACACTGCGAGTTCACGGTGTTACACTTTAGGCTGACCAATGCCCCCACCACTTTCATGTGTCTCATGAATAGTATATTCCATCAGTACTTAGATAAATTTGTGTTAATTTTTATTGATGATATACCGATTTATTCCCATAGCATAGAAGAGCATAAAGAGCATCGTAGAATAGTTCTGCAAACTCTTAGAGAACATCAACTATATGCTAAACACAACAAGTGTGATTTATTTAAGGAGCAGATCCAGTATTGAGGCCACATCGTTACCAAGTGTGGAATTGCAGTGGACCCGAAAAAGATAAAGGCTTTAATGGAATGGCTCATGCACAAGGATGTGGAAGATATAAGATCCTTCTTGGGTCTAGCTGGGTATTACAAGAGATTCGTCGAGGGATTTTCCTGGGTAGCATACCACATTACCTCCTTATAGAAGAAAGAAAAGCCTTCAAGTGGACAGAAGAATGCCAGAAAAGCTTCAACTAGCTTAAGAATTTATTGACCACCGCACCTATCTTAAGCATTACAAACCCAAATAAATATTATGTAGTCTGCACAGATTCTAGCAAGGAAGGGATGGGTGGCGTTTTAATGCAAGAAGGAAGGTTGATTGCTTATGAATCGAGGAAGCTCAAGGAGTATGAGAGGAAGTATTCTGCCTATGACTTAGAGTTTATTGTTGTCATTCACACACTAAAAATGTGGCGACATTATCTAATGGGTAATAAATTTCTCCTAATGATGGATCACCACAATTTCACCAACTATTTTAAGCAACCTACCTTGAATGCGAGGCAAGCTAGATGGATTGACTTTTTAAGTGGTTTTGATTTCAAGATCAATAATTTGAAGGGAAAAAAGAATTGATTCGTGGATGCTTTAAGTCAAAAAGTACATTGTATTTATGAAATTTCTTACAATGAAGTACAAACCACCTTCCATGAGTTGATCAAGGAGGCAGCCGAATAGGATCCAAAATATCAGCCCTTGTGGCAGCAAGCTAAAGTGATGAACAACCATAAATAGTAGTTGGGATATGAGGTAAACTCAGAAGGTATGTTGATTTATAAAAAGAGAATATATGTGCCTAACCATAAAGACATTAAGGACTTACTTTTGGATGAATATCATAAGATCCCATATGCAGGCCAACCTGGGTATTAAAAGCTGATTATCGTGCTTAGAAAATAATATTTCTGGCTAGGCATGAAGAAGGATGTAGCTGATATCTAACTCATTGTTTGGAATGTTAGCAAGTAAAAACAGAGCATCAACACCCAGTCGAGTTACTACAAACCCTACCTATTCCATAATGGAAGTGGGAGACCATTTCCTTCGACTTCATTGCAGGACTACCCAGGTCCAAAAAGAAGAACGATTCGATAATGGTAGTAATGGAAAAGTTGAGAAAATCTGCTCATTTCATTCTTGTGCAATCAACCTACAAGGCTATTCAAATTGCTAATATATTCCTACATAATATTTTTCGATTTGGATTGCCAAAGTGTATAATTTCTGATTGCGATGTGAAACTTTGGCCTTTTGGAAAGCCTTATTTGAAGGATTAGGCACACAGTTGAATTTCAACGCCACTTACCACCCTCAAACGGATGGAAAAACCAAACAGGCGAATCAAGTGGTGGAGGACATGCTGCAAACTTATGTGATGCAACAACCCTCCAAATGGGAGGACTACCTAAACTTGGTAGAATTTTCTTATAACAATGGTTATCATACGTCATTGCAAATGAGCCCATTTGAATTGTTGTATGGACGCAAGTGCCGAACCCCTTCACGCTGGGGAGCACTTGAATATAAGCTGACGCTAGGCCCGAAAATGCAAAAAGATATGGAGGAAATGGTCAAAAGAGTTCAATCTAATTTAAAGGTCACTCAAGATATATAAAAGAACTTTGCTGATCAAAAAAGGAATTTCCAGGAATTTCAAATAGGGGAGATGTTTATGTAAGAGTAATACCAAAGAAAATTACTTTACAATTGAGTGGATGTGCCAAGTTGGAACCTCAATTTTGTGGCCCTTTTCAGGTGTTAGCGAGATTCAGACCAGTGGCTTATCAGCTCGCCTTGACCAGCCACATTCGTGTGCAAAACGTTTTTCATGTTTTAGTATTGAAAAAATATGTTTATGATCCTAAGCATATAATTAATTGGCAGGATATACAAATGATTTTTTTTTTTTTAATCTGCCAAATTAAGTATTAAGAGTTAAAAGGAACTGACTAGATTTTTTTTTTTGTTGTTGTTTGTAGGTCGAACTGAAAGGCAATTTCTTGGTCGAACTGTTGGTTATACTTGATCAGAGAGAAGTAATGCTGTGGAAACAAGCTATCACCCAGGTTAAAGTGCAATGGCATCACTTTGGGCCAGAAGAGACCACCTAGGAAGATGAACAAGTTATGTGGAAAGCCTTTATAGGTCTATTTGCAGCAGAAAAACATCAAGACGATGTTTGATTTTGGGGGGGGGAGATGTGATGTCCCAAGGAAAACTGTAATTGTTTTATTTACCGTAGTAAAACAAAGACTAGATTTTTATTATTATAAACATTTGAATTATGTATTAGAATTTGGTTAATTATGGATGGAAACAAATGTTGAATGATAACAAATCTTGTAATTTTTTTCATATCAAGAAGTTAGGGAAAGGTAGTTACCTAACCCTAACCACTTCCTTGTTATGAATCCCCAAGAAGTGATCAAGAGGGTAAGGAGTACCTGAGAGAACGAAGGGAGGAAGATAGAGGAAGTGGACTGTACTGAAAGGTCAGACAGATGAAGAGCTAAGTCTGGTGAAAACCGGATAGCTGTAAGTGCTGTGACAAATTAAGTTGCAGGAAAGCATCTGTGTTGAGAGCAAAAGCTCGGGGGAAGACTTGGACTTGAAGGAAAGTCTCATGGTTGGGAGGCTAAATCAAGAAAAGATAATTGTGACTGCAACAAACTGATAGTGTTAAGGACTGGTTAGAGGTAAGTAGTCTAAATACCCATTTTATTTATGGTTAAGAATTAGTAAAGATTGGTAATAGAAGTGGAAATGAATAATCTAACGGCTCAAGTAACTATGTATCTGACAAGTAATAAATAGACTTGAAATCTTTCCAAGAAGCTTTAAACTATTATAGATGAAAGTCTAACAATAGTTCCCTGTAGACTATAATGATAAATCAATATATATATATATATATATATATATATATATATATATAGATATATATATATATATATATTCTTAGTAAAGCTTGAAAAGAAAAACAGTAAGCTACAACATAGATAACTACAGAAAGTAGTATAAGATTTTAAGTAAAGGAATTGGAAGATGTTTACCAAATTAAAAGAAATATTTTGATTTGGATTCTACATTTGAAGAAATAAATGAAATATAGTTAACATTCATGGAAAAAAAGAGCAATATGGTAGAAAGGAAAATCCTATAGCTTAAACCATTCATTATGGAAACAAGAAAACAATAAATCTATAGAACGGTCATTTATGGATGGTACCAAAATCTAACCCTAGGAAAGCATGAAGGAAATATTTTTAAACCACTAGAAGTTAGATGACAGTCTCATCGGAATGATATGAATTAAAAATAACAGATCTTCATAACGACTAGTTAAGGGTTTAATACCCTCGGAATGGTGACCAGACACATCCCAATTAACGCATTAATTATACATAAATAGCATTCGTTCCTACATAGGCAGTGATAGACGAATTCATTAAGGTCAGGAACAGAGACCTTCCCAAAATGACTATGCTTGCATTAAAGTTAATAATTATGACTAGTAAATTGCCAGAAATCTTAGTAAGGGTATACGAAACAAAGACAAAAATATCCCCAAAATGCAACATTTTAATCCTCGGAATAAAATATTCAAGTTTTACTACTTTTAACAAGTTCTGGTAGTGCTAAGTTAACACCATGCCTCCACGGGCTAGCCAAAAATACATTCAATGCCATAACAACACGAATATAGCTAGCACGCAAAATATTTATGATTCCATAGTAAGCGTCTTAGAAATATATTTATGGGATAAAATAACCAGAACCGAGAGGATTTTAGCAACCAAGGCAGAAACCCAAGAAATTTTGCAAAGAAATAATAATCGCTATGAGAAACAAAAAGAAAAACCCTCGAATAGTTTCTATTATTCTCCAAAGTTCAAGTATCGCAGTAGAGAAGAGGATAATTCATTCACATACCCGGAACCACTACGCAGAACAAGACATAACACCATGATATTGCATCAGAGGCAGTGTCACGCTTCATAGCCAGAGCACTAGAGAACCTTTGAAGACACTTGCAACCAAAACCATAAAACATAATCATTAGAAAACTGTGAATAAGGTTGCAAACCTAGGAGTAATACATTACAGTTAAATAACCTATGGTACCTATTAGGAATGCACGGCGCACTAGGTTCTCCATCGAAGACAAACTAGTGGAATCGCCTTCCAGTTGTAAGGAATCACTCGAAAAGCCTATAAGGGTTCACAGGATAAGCCTGACTGCTTCAGGCCATCACCAAGCGTTAGCACACCAGAAATTCAACAAATGAAATTGTAAACTCACCTCCTAGCTTAAACCAAGTTACAAAGGGGAGTTTCTAGCATCAGATGCATTCAAGATAGTCGAACCGTTGATCAAGCGAGGATGCTGAGGAGGGACGGCCAACTAGCAAGTAGATAGCGGAGTTACTGAGGTCTGCTCCTGTAGAAGCTTGGGGGTACCAAAGTAACAATAGTTAGAGTTAATATGAACTTTGTCAAACACCTAAATATCCATATACGAAGTACAAAGATAATCCAACACCGAATAATGTGAAAGATATGGTGGCTCGAACCTTAAATTATCAAAAATCATAATGTTGGAATGATGTCTTCTAAGTTATATAAAGTGCATTTAGATTTATATATAATGTTTGGAATAATTGTGAATACGTTTATATATAAAGTGCAATGAAAATACCAAATTACATTGACTCCATTTATCTATAGGATTTACTACAGACCAGTGTAGAAAAAGTAAAAAAAATTCAAGTGGATACATAACAATAGATCTATCTATCTATCTATCTATCTATCTATGTATCTATGTATCTATCTATCTATCTATATATATATATATATATATATATATATATATATATATATATATATATATATATCTAATTTATGGCATATGACAATTTATAATGAAAAAGTATTGGCCTGAGCCATAAAAAAAATATTTTAATTACCATATTAAATAATATAGTTTTATGTAAGTTTATATTAAAAAAAGAAAACAATTTATTTATTTAACTTTTATATATTCATTTTTTATTGTAAGAAATACATGTCATTTATTCCATTCTTAGTATCAAGTTGATATATAACATTTAGGATATTTTAATAATAAAAAAATGTTTAGTATTGAATTTATCTATAGAGAATTTTTTTATTCCATTAATAGCTTAGATTTGTTATGTTCTTTTCTTAATGATGATGATGATGATGGTGGTGGTTAATGTCCACTGAGACCAAAATTTGGTCTATCGGACCTAAAGAAACAAATTATTTAGTTTGATTTAAGATTTTATTCCTATGCTCAAAAAGCTTGGAGAGAAGCTTCCCGAGCTCACTATAATTTTGACATCATAAAAGGCTAGGAAGGTCAGTATTGCAACAAATATTATGAAACTGAGATCTAATGTGGTTGTACATGAGGCACTCTAATAGGAAGCGGTTTTCATCCTCGATGTTCCTATTCTCACAGAGATGGCAGATCCTTTCCATCCATGGTGTTTTAGGAACTACCCAACGACCTGTTTCACTATGGAGCTCATGAGAGTTTGTTCTAATCTTCACTATATTAATTTTCTTCTTTGAACTAGTTAAAATAGAGAGATACTTTTGATCTTCTAGGGTGGGGTTGATGACCTTCTTATCGTAACTTAATTTTCTTTTAGCTGCTAAATCTTTCTCACACCACATTTTTTCTTTGAACTTAGAAGTAACAATATTTTTAATGTTATTAATGTTTTGCAAATCATCATTCTTGTTGATCTCCCAAAGGTTTAACCAAGCCTTCGTGTCTTTATACCACCCCCGCTTGAGCCTTAGGTGGTTTTTGGTTGGAATTTAAAGCTAGCAGGAAGTCTATGATCTCCTATGTTATTGAGTTTGTGCTTGTACAACAAAAGCCTAGTCATAGCTAGGCTCTCGATAGGGGAAAGACCTACTTCTATAAGGAGAATAGGATAGGGTGTATTGCTTTTAATGTTTAGGTTATACGTTATAAAATGCTTCTGGATTTTCTCAATCTTTCTCCAGGATCCTCTAGAGATGCTGCAACCCTAGACCTCACATCCATATAAGATAACAGGAGTGACTAAAGTCTCAAAGAGGAACTTTTTTTTATCCCAAATTACGAGGTTTGTCATTTTACAATTATTTTCAAGACCAAAATAAGCTTTCCATCCCCCATTAATCCCTTTATCAATTCTATAGTTCTAGTTGAGCTTGTGATGAATATCAATTCCTAGGTATTTGTAAGAATACACTTCCTCCAAGTTATTATTGTCATACATAAAATTAGTGTAAGTGTCCTTCTTGGATTTGATAATCATAACTTTTGTTTTGTCAGTGTTAACAGTCATACCCATGGTAGAGCAGAAATCCTTAAGAATCCTAAGTTGCTTATCAAGATCAGATGGGCACCTTGCGAGAAGAACAATATCATCAACATAGAGAAGAAGGATGATGACTATCCCAACTAAGATCATGCCAATACAACCTGCTTCCTCTAAATAACCTTCAAGCTTATCAATGAAAATGTTAAATAGGGTAGGGGAGAGGGGGCAACCTTGTTTAACTCCAATATTACATTTAATATCTTTCAACCACCCCTCATTTCTTTTTAGCTTGGCAATTACATTCTCATATAATCTTATAGTGGCAGCTCTCAACTCCAAAGGAACCTTTAGCTCTTCTAATCTATTCCAAAGGTTGTTTCTAAGAACCATATCAAAATCCTTTCTAAAGTACACAAAGCAACAAAAGAGATTGGATTTATCATTATGACATTCCTCCATAATGATCCTAAGCATAACGAGGTGGTCTGTCATTGAGTGGTGCCTTCTAAAACCCGCTTGGCCTTCAACCCAATTACCTTCACTTTCAAGCCATATGCTCAACTTCTTTTCCAAAATAATACCATATAGCTTAGCTAAGAGAGGGCTGATCATAATGGTCCGATAATTAGAGGGGTTATTTGTATCCCCACTTTTAAAAATAGGGATAATGAGGCTCTTAGTCCATGGATTAGGGAACCCTTGCTTGACTGCTTGATTGAAAAGCTTGTGGATGTGGGGGATGAGGACAGGACCTCCAATTTTTAAGATTTTTGCCTGGTAACCTTTGATGTCCTTAGCTTTCCCATTTGCCAGGCGTTTAACCCCAAAATCAATGTCTTCTAATGAGAGAACTTCTTTTGTTGTGGGTAGGGTTTCAAATTTATGCATGACATTTGGAGATTCATAAAGCTTTTTAAGATAGGAATTCCAATCGTGTAAAGAAATTTTATTATTATCTTTTGTTTTCCTAGTCAGAATCTGCCTCAAAAATTTCTTAGGATCTACCTTAGAGAGGTGTAAGAGATTCTCTTGTCTTTTACAAATGTACTGCCTCTTTTTCCTTTTATTTAGGGCTTTGTATATTTTCATCTTGCCCATTTTAAGAGATTCATCAACAACTTCCTTAATTGCTATCCTTGCACTTTTACAATCTTTGTCATACCATGGGTTGGTTTTGCTATTTCTTTTATTATTTGAAACTTAAATTGAGAACTTGTTAATATAATATGAGAGGGTTGTAGTAAAATTATGATAGAGATCTTCTATGTTGTCTATACTAGATAAAGGAAGCAAATTAGTTTTTAATTCATTTAGAAAGAGATCATTTTTATTTCTATCAAATATTAGGTTCTTTTGGCTATAAGGATTATTTTCTATGGGATCTCTATGCATGACAAAATTGAGAGTTATAAGTAAAGGCCTATGATTAGAGTCAGGCTCGTGGTCGTTTAAGATGTCAAAATTTATTATTTCGTTGTATAAAGGGAGATCAGAAATAACATAGTCTACCACGCTGCTACCAAGCCCATGGATGCAGGTCATCTGGCTAGAATTGGGCCACTTCTTTAGACTGTTGCAAATTATGAGATCCTGAGCACTACAGAGCTTGACTAGCTCTGACCCAAACAAATTCTCCCCGAGGTCTTCAGAGCTCCTTTTGTACCTACTAGCCAGAGTAGGGTCTTCGTCTAACCAAAGAGGATTAGGGTTGGAATGATTGCTTAGAATAATAGCTTGGTTGCTTGAAGTTCGAGCATTAAAGTCACCTATTAAAAGGAGTTGATATGTAACATTTTAAATATTAATAACATTTTTTTTATAAAAATGAAATATTGTATAAGGGGATATTCTTATTATATGAGATATATATGAGATAATTATTATTATATAAATATTTTTTAGGAACATTTGTAGTTGAGAGGTGCACTACAAGACCATAGATTTAAAAATAATAAAATAATGTTGATATTAAAAACAAAAAAATAAATAAATATTCTTAGCCATAAATAAAATATTCATTCTAGGTTTAGTGAACATGTAATATTTAAAATAAAAATATGTTATTAAGATAAAAATATGGTATCAATCAAATAAACTATTCCAATATCCATTTTAAATAAGAAACACTCTATATCATAATGTTATATTTAAAAATAATAAAACAATACTTTCAATAATGAATTAACAAAAAATTGTAATAACAAAAAAATCAATGTAGATCATAAATAAAATACTTAGATTTCTAGGTTAATTTACAACCACTTTATATAGAGATAAGGTAATTGAAAGTAAAAGGAAAAAATATTTTTTTCACTACTTTTCAAGGAGTTGAAAAATGCCATATGATGATGATGATGATGATGGTTAACATCCACTGAGACTAAACTTTGGTCGATTGGACCTAAAGAAACGAATTATTTAGTTTGATTTAAGATTTTATTCCTATGCTCAAAAAGCTTGGAGAGAAGCCTTCCGAGCTCACTATAATTTTGACATCGTAAAAGGCTAGGAAGATCAGTATTGCAACAGAGATTTTGAAATTGAGATCTAATGTGGTTGTACGTGGGGCACTCTAAGAGGAAGTGATTTTCATCCTCAATGTTCGTATTCTCACTGAGATGGCAGAACCTTTCCGTCCATGGTGTTTTAGGAACTGCCCAATGACTCGTTTCACTATGGAGCTCATGAGATTTCATTCTAATCTTGGCTATATTAATTTTTTTCTTTGAGCTAGTTAAAATAGAGAGATATTTTTGATCTTCTAGGGTGGGGTTGATGACCTACTTATAATATCTTAATTTTCTTTTAGCTACTAAATCTTTCTCACACCACATTTTTTCTTTGAACTTAGAAGTAACAATATTTTTAATGTTATTAATGTTTTGCAATGCAACATTCTCGTCGATCTCCCAATGGTTTAACCAGGCCCTGGTGTCTTTATACAAGCCTCGCTTGAGCCTTAGGTGGTTTTGGTTGGAATTCAAAGCTAGTTTAGGAAGTCTATGGTCTCCTATGTTTTTGAGTTTGTGCTTGTACAATAGATGCCTAGTCATAGCTAGGCTCTCGATAGGGGAAAGACCCACTTCCATAAGGAGAATAGGATAGGGTTTGTTGCTTTTAATTTTGAGGTTATACGTTATAAAATGCTTCTGGATTTGCTCAATATTTCTCCAGGATTCTCTTGAGATGCTACAACCCCAAACCTCACATCCATATAAGATAACCGGAGTGACTAAAGTTTCAAAGAGGAACTTCTTTCTATCCCACATTACGAGGTTTGTTGTTTTACAATTATTTTCAAGACCAAAATAAGCTTTCCACCCCCCCATTAATCATTTTCTCAATGCTATAGTTCCAGTTGAGCTTGTGATGAATATAAATTCCTAGGTACTTGTAGGAAGACACTTCCTCCAAGTTACTATTGTCATACATAAAATTAGCATAAGTGTCCTTCTTGGATTTGATAATCATAACTTTTGTTTTTTCAATATTAACAATCATACCCATGGTAGAGCAGAAATCCTTATGAAGTCTAAGTTGCTTATAAAGATCAAATGGGCACCTTGCGAGAAGAACAATATCGTCAACGTAGACAATAAGGATGATGATTATCCTAGCTAAGATAGTTCCAACACATCCTGCTTCCTCTAAACAACCTTCTAGCTTGTCGATGTAAATGCCAAATAGGGTAGGGGAGAGGGGGCAACCTTGTTTAACTCTGATATTACATTTAATATCTTTCGACCACCCCTCATTTCTCTTTAACTTGGCAATTACATTTTTATATAACCTTATAGTAGCAACTCTCAACTCAAAAGGAACCTTTAGCTCTTCTAATCTATTCCATAGGTTGTTTCTAGGAACCGTTTCGAAAGCCTTTCTAAAGTCCACAAAGAAACATAAGAGATTGGATTTATCATTGTGGCATTCCTCCACAATGATCCAAAGCGTAACAAGGTGGTCCGTTGTTGAGTGTTGCCTTCTAAAATAATATAATTGATATTACATGATAGACATTAAAAATGCCCAATGTTTTATAAACCCAAGGGAATAATATTAAACCCAAGAAATTGATATTATTATTAATAATGTTATAAACATTAATTTTTAAAACATGATTAATATTGTATTAATGATATTATTAATAGTTTTTTAATTAAAATTATTATTAATAATATTGTTTTCAATATGAATTTGAATATTATTGTTATTATTAATGATAATTTGTATTTATGTTTTTTTAAGAGATATTATTTTTTTATAATAATTTAACTATTATAAACTTATAAAAAAATATTATAAACTAATTTAAGAATATACAATAAAAATTTATAAATATAAGATGATATTTATTATAAATTTTTTTAATTATAATTTTTTTAATGATAATATTTATTAAACAAAAGTTAAAAAACTAAAATCAAATTATAAAAACTTAATAACATAACAAAATTCAAATTATATAAAATATTAAGAAAACCCAATATTATTAATAGTTTTTAATTAAAAATATTATTATTAATATTGTTTTCAATATGAATTTGAATATTATTGTTATTATTAATGATAATTTGTATTTATATTTTTTTAAGAGATATTATTTATTTATAATAATTTAACTATTATAAACTTATAAAAAAATATTATAAACTAATTTAAGAATATGCAATAAAAATTTATAAATATAATATGGTATTTATTATAAATTTATTTATAATAAATATTATTATAAATTTTTTAATGATAATATTTATTAAAAACTAAAGTTAACAAAACTAAAATCAAATTATAAAAACTTAATAATATAAAAAAATTCAAATTATATAAAATATTAAGAAAACCCAATATTATATAACTTAAACCACCTAAAATCTAAAACCTAAATTATAAAGTCTTAAGTAATTAGACTTATCAAAGTGATATTTAAAGAATTCAAAATTAGAAACCTAAAATTATAAAGTCATTAAATTCAAAATAAAAAACCTAAAATTATAAAGTCTTAAGCAATGGGATTTATCAAAGTGATATTTAATATTTGAAATGTTATTTTTTTTTTAAATTTAATAATCTAAAATTATAAATTGTTGAGATCACATATGAGGTTTTTACATTCAATTTATTGAGAAAGACATAAATATGACTTTTGTATATTTTTACTTTTTTTTTCATTGGAATATCCATTTACTGATTATATGTTTGTTGTTTGGAGTGCATTTATATTCTTAGTTGATTCAAATTACTTCACATAATATGTGCATCTTTGATGCCAATAAAAACTACTTGTTATTTGGTTTTTATTCACCTATTTTACATTGTACCTTATATGCATTTACTTTGAATTTATCTTTGTTGCTGGGAGCGCATTTTGTACTCTTCTTTATTCAAATTACTTTGCATAATATGTGCATATTTGCTGCCAAAAAATCTACTTATTATTTTCTTCTTATTCATGCATTTTACATTGTGTTGTATATACATTTCAACATCTACTATAAAAATTAAAGGTCTTCATCCTTATATCTTGATGAGATTTTAATTCAAGATTTATATAATCTTTTTCTCCTTTTACCATACAAATCTGAGTATTTATATCTTAAAGTTATATTAATATAACTTTTAATTGTTTATATTTTACTTTTGAATATATGAATAAATTTAATTTCTACAAAAATTAATTTGATATTTAAACTATAAATTACATACCTAAAACCTACAATTTTAACAAATCCATATATAATTTCTAAAAAAATAATCCAAAAATATATAAGAAAACCAAAATTTAAGAACTATTAAACCAAACTGAAGAATATTAATCTTCCCATTAACCTTATACCTTTAGCTAACAACATCATAGTTATAATAGGTTTAGGGAATATTTTGTAAATAAGTATTTCTTTGTGCACATTTATTGAAGACATTTCATTCTATAAATGCTAGGAACAAAAATGACTTTAAAACAATATATTGCAAGAAAATAAAATGTGCTTATATGAATCTTTCAACCAAATATATGCTAATAGGAGTAGCTACATTGTTCTATTGTTTGGATAATGATAAAATTGTAATTTTATTTATAATTCAATTTAACAATATGGAAGTGGTCAATGAGTTTTTGTAAAATAAAAGGATTAATAAACAAAAGTGCTGCAATCTAGCCTCACCTCACAGCTGCTTAGCCCTTTCAATATTTCATCTCCCAGCTAGCTAAATGAAACCACTCTTGTATCTTTGAACTCTATGAAATGTGATAATTAGAATGAATTTAAAGAGATTTCAATTCCGCTTAATATAATTTTTAAATTCCTCTCTACCCTCTTTCTTCCACACTAGTAATAGCACCATTATTCTACTAGCTGTCATGCCGCCCTATTGAATTTTGAATTTTCAATTGGCCATATCCATATAGTTTTTAAATTATGTCATCTATCATACTAAACAGTTTTTTTGTTAAATGGATTTTCATATTATATGTACTCTTTTAAAGTGATTTAAATTTCGGATCAGGAGGGGATCAAATACACATTTTTTTACCACAGATATTAATAAATTTGATTTCTTTACAATATTTATAAATATGGATATTTAGGTTTCTTGATAAATATGGATCTCTAGATTATTGATGGCACATAGGGATCAAATCTTTCAAAATACAAGTGTAACACCCCAATTGCTATGAATATTTGTTTTATTACTAGTTAGTTTTACTTTAGAATAATTAATAACTCATGTTCTAGTGAAAGAGGCCTATTATTTGAAGGAAATGGTGACATGTTTATGAAGGTTGGGCAAGTGAACTAAAAATAAAAATAAAGGAAAAAATAAAAATATATTTTTAATTCTCGAGAATGAAAACCCCATGTCATTTGGAAATTATCCACGAGTGGCAGATGATGGCTGGAGGATAGAGAGAAAATAAGATTTGGGCTTATACCTTGGATAAGAAGTTGTGAATGTTGGCAAAAATTTGAGAGGCTAAGTCTAAGGGGTTTTTGAGATGGACATAGAGCCAGTGGAACCTTTGGAAAATGATCCTTGAATATAAAGTTCTAGACTAGAGTGGTATGGTCTTGAGTATCATGAACAAGCTAAATCAAAATTGTATTTCTAAACTATCTAAAAGAGAAAATTCTCGGGGGATAAATCTTGGGAGAAAATTGGATCTGATTTCTAGTCTCATGGTACTATCCTTCCCCATTAATCTTCCTAGGAGACTTGATAGGATAGATAAGTACTTGTGTGATGTTTAACTCCTTTTTATGGTTTCTTCAGAGAAGAATTCTACATTATGATGAAAAAGGATTGTTATTATGTTAAAGTGAATCTTTGTGTCATAAGAAGAAAGCTTATTTAATTCTTTACATAAATATTTTGTGTAGTAACAAGGAATGGAAATTGTCGAGATAGTAACGTTGGTACAAAAAAAGAATAAAATTCATTTAAGTTATAGCAATCAGATAATCGAGTTTTTTTTTACAAGAAAGCAAAAGAGTTAAACAATTTTTATTGTGATAGGAAATATCTTGGATATTTTCTTTAAAAGTAAAAAAATGTTTTCCCTATTATGGGTGTGAGAGGAAAGATAGAGAACCTCAGAAATAGTTGATCTGGGTTTAATGTTGAAAGCTTAAAGTATGCACAAAAGTATTAAAGGGTATGGTTTGTGTGCGCATTGGTTAAGCCTCATTGGTCAAGCCTTAGACTATCAACTGATGTTGGTCCAAGAATAGTCCAGAAACGAGGCAAATGATGCCTAGCTAAACACCCTAGGGCAGAGGGCAAGTCCCGGACAACCCTAGTCCAACCTGCTACTAGACGTTGTCAAGGGGGAAAGAATAAGAGATATTAACAAGTCATTTTTTAAAAATTGAAATACTCTAATGGCTATACCAACAAAGACAATCAATACATATATTCAAGAAATCTCATGAGAAAGGAATTTTACTTCTTGCTACTACCATTACCATTTTAACCCAGAAGAATAGTAGGAAAAATAATTCTTTTCTCTATAAGTAGTATTAATCATAAAATGAAATAGTAAATATATATGTGTATCATCTAAGCCTCAAGGTTATAATAGGTATGAAGGTATTTGACATTTTCCAAAAAATGCTAACTTAATTCAATAAGAACCAACCCTATATGGGTTGTACTGTAGAACCAAACTTACATTTACAGTAATAAATAAATAATAAACAACACATGTCGAACTACAAGACTAAAAACTATTGTATACAACTCTAGTCGGCAACCTAGGTCAAGAAAAGGAAGACTCTGAAAGATTGTGCACCTTTCTTAGCAGATAGAAGCCAAGAGAAGCCCCTTCAAATCGTTCCAGTAATCCTTCCAGTAAATTGTAATTGGATATTGCTTCGCTTCAACAATTCCAACAACCCAAGCACTAAGAAATGCATGCATCCAGGGAGCACTGCTTTGCTTATAATAGATGGAGTGGTGATGAATAACATGTACAATAAATATTTAATGACAATTTGAAATGCTCAACCAATAAACCTTGCTCTTATTCCTCCACGTTACAATCCTACATGGAGTGGTAGAGTAATAAAACATAAAACATAATATTTAACGACATGGTGATGAATAACAATAAATATTTAATGACAATTTGAAACGCTCAACCAATAAACCTTGCTCTTATTCCTCCATGTTTCCATATATTCCTCCACATTTTAGCATGCAAAACGTTGCAAATGAACCATAACAGGCACAATAAATATTAGTATTGAAAACAGGTACAATAAAAGAACCATTACTCATACTAAAAAGCAATATATGGAATGCAAAATATGTATATTAATATTAAAGTAATCTTAGTATTGAAAACATGAATATTATATTCCAAATTTAAATATAGAATTCAAAGTCATAAAATAAATTTAAATATTAAAAGCTAAAAATAACACCTTAATTAATCTCAACAAATAATTATAAATATAAAAATTAAAATAAAAACTATATATTATCAATATAATTTATATTGAAATACATTATCAATTTTCATGAATTGATTTGTGAAATGGAAATGTTGTATAACTGATAACAATCAAATTAAGAAGCATAACTACATTATATAAATTTCAAAATGCTAAATTATAATTAGTCCAATAAAAATTAGAATATTACATTTTTTCACATTTATTACAATAATATTTTGTCTTGGAGTCATATCATATAACATATCTACATCTCCATGATCAAAATTTTTTTTTTTGTCATAAAATATAAAAAATGCCTAATAAACCAAACCAAAATGCTGGATTGTTCGGCATTGTCACCTAACACAGGCATGCGTTGTCACCTAACACACCTAACAATCAAACTAAGAAGCATAAATACATTATATAAATTTCAAAATGTTAAACTATAACTAGTCCAATAAAAATTAGAATATTACATTTTTTTCCCATGTATTACAATGTTTTATAGTACGTAAATGAATTTTGCACAATACAACACTTTTAATTTTAAAGTTATAAAGATTGAATGAAAAAATGAATTTATTTGGATAAAAAATTTCTTTGTTTAGGTTATCTCTTTACAAATTATTATTAAGAACATGAAAGGGTGAAATTGATGGACAAGTTAATGAAACTAACAGACACGTGTTACTTGGAATTGGACACACTTTACCAATGTTTTGAAATGGATAATCATCTTATTCCGAAATACACCTTTCCACTACTATGACAAGTGTATGTGTAAGGTTTTGTAATCCTCCTATTGTTGTTATGGTACGTGTGTGTAATGTTTTGTAGTCTTCCCATTCTCATTAATCCTGATAGGTGTCAATTAACAAATGGCATGGTAAATTTTTAATCAAGCTTTGTAAAAAATTAATTTAAACAAGGTTTAATCATGTGATTTAGATATGCAGGGAAGTTAGTGGTGTGAATTCCATCCATTGATATTGTGGCAATGATGAGAATATACTGTCATCTTTAAATTTAAACCGTCAGATCAATTTTTTTAATTAGTAAAATGATTAAAGTGCCCAATTCCAATAGGAGGGATGCCTATCGACGTAAAAAATTAATTTCAAGATTATAGTTTAGATTTACATTATCTTCGAAATTTATTTTGTTTTTGAAAAAAATATTTTATGCAATTAACTAATTCCATTTTTTAAAAATTAACTACTTCCATTTAAAAAATTAACTACCATTTTTTAGAATCTGTTAAAATAAGCTAATTACTTTATCATGAGGAGTTGACTAAAATTAGAGAGTTAGTTAAATGAGTGTTGAGTCGAGTCGAGTCGATTTAAGTGATAGATAAATTGAGTGTGTGGTTGGATGTCAAGATATTTTAGGCTAGTCGCTAGTTGGAAAAGGTTAAATACCCTTCACCGGGTTCATTGTAATCATTAAGTTTTGTGTGATTAATAGAAGAGCCGTGTGTTTTGTCTGTGAAATTTGTGTTTAAGCTCCACTTCCTTTCCAAAAAATTGGTATGAAAGCCGAGGAAGGATGACAAGGTCTGTGGTGCTTTCAAAGCCAGTGAGAAGAGGGCCAAGAGAACAAGGCCAACAATTTTTTTAATAAATTTGCTTTAAAAATTTGTCGAACTGTTAAAGAGTGTGCAGATTTTGCAGATTTCGCACTTCGTTAGTGCAAAAACCATGCAAAAATCATTTAACTACCTTTCCTAAAAAATTGTGTCAATTTCACAATTGGGCTTTGTCGGGAGTGCGCACACCACTTGTAGTAATACACGAAAAAGCGGAATCGTGTGGGTTTGATTCACGAGTTTCAAGCTTGAACTAGTTTCAAGTTTCATAAAAGTCATGTGAGTGGTGACATTAAAGAGGTTAAACATCAAATTTTTTTATTTTAAGAAGAGTATTTTCAGTAGAAATCACATAGAAGAAAATATCAAAAAGACTCTTCTTAATGTAATATGGATCACAAATTTAGAAATTAAAGTTTTTTGATAATGCATGTCACGTGGGTGTCTTAGTTTGTAAAAGTTTTTTATTTTTTATTTTATTTTTTATAAAAACTTAAACTAGGGCTTACTAAAAAGGAGTTGGACTTATTAAAAAAAAGGAGTTATAAAGTTTTTTAAAGGAGTTTATTATAAAAGTGTTTCTATATATAAAAAAAAATTAACAAGGGTTTCATTACAAAGAGTTTATTTATAAGGAATTTTTTGAAAAGGAGTTTTGCAAAGCTTATAAAAGGAAAATTTGAGGGTTTTATTATTTGAAGAGAATTTTCTTAAAGAAATATGGCTTTCTCAAATTTTCAGCGCCAGTTCCCACCGTTTATAGGGAAAGATTATGATGTGTGGGCATTAAGATGGTGACCACTTTGCAGGCACATGATGTTTTGGGATTATGTCTAGTTCAGGTTTTCAGAACCTAAAAATGAAGATGAAGAATGATCTCTCACTAATGTAGAGAGGGATCTATGGAAGAAAGACAAAAAGAAGAATGCACAAGCATTGCAGCTTATCCAGTGAGTATACGAGCAGTGTTCTTGAAGATTATGATCACGTCTTCAATAAAGGAAGTAGGATACTTTAGTGAAAAACTATAAAGGTATGGCCAAAGTAAATATTGTTAAGTTCAAAAATACTAGGAGAGATTTTGAAAGTCTACAGATGAAGGAGATAGAGGAAATCAATTCTTTCATGAATTGGGTCATGACTGTCGTAAATCATTTAAAAATTTATGGTGAGTAAATTAAAGGTCAAACAATGTTTGGGAAGGTCCTTAGATCTTTGTCTACCAAATTTGATGTTGTGGTAGAAACCATAGAAGAAGCCAATGATTTGACATCACTAACAATTGATGAGTTGATGGGATCACTTCTATCGCATGAGGCAAGGATAGTCAGAAATAAGGATTCCACTTTAGAAACCGCTTTCAAAAGTCAGGCTCCTATTTCAAGAGGAAAAGGTCAAGGCATAAGTAGATTGAGAGGCAGAGGATGAGGAAAATGACATGGTGGTCAGAGAGATGGCTGAGAAGAGCATGGACATGAAAGTGGAAGCAACTGTAGAAGCTTCAGTACTAATAATCAAAGAGTTGACAAATAAAAGGTGAGATGTTATTATTACAATAAATTTGGTCATTATGCTTGTGATCATAGGAAGAGGATAGCTGATCAAGGGAACCAGAGAGCTAATGTCACTATAGAGAGTACTAACTCCATGTTCCTATCTTGTAATGCCATGCATGAACCTTCTGATAATTTGTGGCTATTGGACAGTGATTGTAGTAACCACATGACATGCAACAAGAATTTGGTTGCAAATTTGGATAAATCTGTGAAAACAAAGGTAAATTTGGGGACTGAAAAGACTGTGGATGTAGATGAAAAAGGAGTGGTCAACATTCTGACCAAGCAGGGGGAGCTGAAGAAAATCTCAGAGGTATATTATGTTCCTGGTCTCAAACATACTTTTATAAGTGTTGGTTAATTGACACACGAGGGATACAAATTTATCTTTCAAGCAAAAGAATGTGTTATATATGGCAAGCCCCCAAGCAAGCAGCTGATAGAAATGGTGCAAATGACAAGGAATGGACTCTTTCCTCTAATTATGATTTACAGTGATCAGGTTAGTTTTTTATAGTTGCATGTTCTAATGATTATTGGTTATGGCACTTTCGGTTTGGACATTTGCACTTTTCTAGTTTAATATTGTTGCAGCAAAAATAAATGACTAGAGGATTACCTCCCATCAAAGAACCTACTAGTAAATGTGAGTGTTGCATCTTGGGAAAGAAACACTGTGAAAGTTTTCCAAAGGGAGTTGCATACAAAGAAAAACAACCTCTTGAGCTAGTGCATACAGACTTGTTTGGACCTATGAGGACATAGTCAATTGGTGGAAGTTGTTACTTCCTCACTTTTATTGATGACTATAGTAGAAAGACTTGGGTTTACTTCTTGAAGCAGAACTATAAAACTTTTGCAAAGTTCAAAGAATTCAAAGCCTTAGAAAAGAACCAAAGTGATCCACAAATCAAGGTATTGAGGTTAGATCATGGTTGAGAATATGATTCAAAGGAATTCCATGATTACCTCAAACAACATAGAATCGGAAGACAATTTACAACTAGATACACATCGCATCAGAATGGTGTAGCAGAGAGAAAGAACAGGACAATTATGAACATGGCAAGAAGCATGTTGAAAGGCAGAAACTTGTCTAATGAGTATTGGGCAAAAGTAGTTGCATGTGCTATTTATGTGATCAATAGATCTCCTACAAAGAGTGTGATGAACAGAGTACCAAAACAAGCATGGTCAGGTATGTCTTGCAACATATCTCATATCAGAGTATTTGGATGTGTAGCTTATGCACATGTGCCTAAACAACTAAGAGGCAAATTGGATGATAAAAGTGAAAAATGCATATTTACTGGTTATAGTGAGCAATCAAAATCATGTAAATTGTATAAACTTGTCACCAAGAAGACCATAATTAGCAAAGATGTTGTGTTGAAAGAACAAGAGTTGTGGAATGGTAGTATAGGCAAAATAGTTGATGCACAAGAACCACTGATGGAAGAAGATGATGTAGCGGAAAAGGAGCAGCAAGAATCACAAGTGAAGACACCAAACAGAGACACACCAACAAGGACTCCAAGATTTTTTGAGTAGCATGGATCTTCAAGCAAATCAATAGATCGAGATTCTCCCAACAATCAATCAGGTGATGAATCAAGCAATGGTAAGAGAAAGATGAGAAGTATGAAATATATTTATGATGATTTGGATGTTAGTTCAAATTTTGCATTGTTGTCATTCCAACCTTCTTCATTTGAAGAAGTAGTGAGAGATGAAAATTGGGTGCAAGCCATGGATGAACAAATTGAATCTATTGAAAAGAATGATACATGGGATTTGGTTTATTTGCCAAAGGACAAAATCCTAATTGGTGTAAAATGGGTGTACAAGACAAATCTGAATGAGAAAGGTGAACTTGATAGATTTAAATTAAGACTTGTAGCAGGAGGATTCTCATAGAAACTGAGAATATATTTTGGAGAAACGTTTGCTCCGATAGCCAGATTTGATACTGTAAGAGTAGTTCTAGCCACAATAACTCAAAACAAGTGGAAATTATATCAGGTGGATTTGAAATCAGCCTTCTTGAATTATAGAAGAAGAAATTTATGTGCAACAACCTCGAGGATATGAAGTTGAAGGTAAAGAAGATAGATTTACAAGTTGAAGAAAGTGTTCTATGGACTCAAGAAAGTACCTAGATCTTGGTATATTAGAATTGGCAGCTACATGATAAAGAATTGATTTTGCAGAGGCAACATTGAGCCTATATTTTACACAAAGGTAAATGAGCATGAACATATTTTAATTGTTTTCTTATATGTTAGCCTCACTCTCACATTAAAAAAAATTATAAGTCCAAATAATTAAATTAATTAAAATCATGAAAGTTAGGATTTAATCCTACCTTTCTAGATTGAGTTTGTTCCTCATGGTTAGGATTCATTTTAGGCTTAGTTGGTTGAGAGATTCTCTCCAACTAGTTAGGCTTCTAGATTAGTATGTTGTTGAGATATTTTCTCAACCAAGTTTGTTCAAGATAGATGCACTATCTTGAGACAACTTGATCATGTATTTATATGTAGCATAAACATTATTTTAATAATGAAATTCATGAGAATGAGGAACTACAGGAAAGTCTCTCATGCCTTTTCCGCCATGTCTGGTTTTTCTATATGTTTGATATTTATTTTATGAGTGTGAGTGTGTATTATTAGTTTTTTAGTTTTCTACATGTGGTATCAGAGCTTAGGATTTGTTGTGGCATTATATTGGAATTATCGAGTCAGATGAAAGTATGGATGTAGTATGGTGTGAATAGAAATTGATTTGGCCAAAAAAGGAATGCGATGATCACATCCACATTGGAGATGAGTGTATATCTATTGCTACAAAAATTCTGGAAAAAGAGCCAACGAGAGCGTTTACCTATCTTGGTAAATGAAAATGGCCACGATTTATGATCCCCTAGTGAAATGGGCCTACGTGATTTGAACTCGTGATCGGTAAATGAAAAATCTGCGTGATATCATGGTTTTCAAGATCTTGGTTCCTGTCTGCTCCCATTACGCTGAAATGTTTTTCTACTAAGAGCAATGAACACAAGACAACTCTATGGATTCAATGTGCAAGCCTTATTTCCCTTTCAACCATAAGATCGTATGGTAGCTCAACACCTGTTTATGAAGGCAAGAGATCTTCAAACATGGCTTCACGTGCTTCACGCTCAGGAAGAGGCACAAGAATACGCTTTTCAAGACGTCGAAGCATGGTAGCATATAGCTCCCACGAAAAATTAGTCGCCGCTAGGACAAAAACGAGGTCATTTGTTTGCATTAAACCATCCATTTGGATAAGCAGCTGAATGTGTGTGTTTGTTTAGATTTTTGTCGCCGGATCTATTGTTTGGGGTTTTCTGCAGGTTCAACAAGAAAATCGACTGGCTGCAAGTACCCCGTGTCAGTTGATGAACCTGAGGCATTGTTGGCAGCCTCTATAGTATCTTCAAAATCAGTGTTCACGTTTTTCTTCCTTCTCCATTTCCTTTGACCTTTACCCTCCACACATCCATCAGTCTCTTTCATTTGTGATTTGTGTTTCCCTTGCCAGAAGCCAGTTCGAATTTTTCATCATCTATTGATCTATACAATTCATCTGTCAATATATAGTTATTGAAGAGTTATTGAGAAGGACTACGATATTGTTTAGGTTGGAAGACTGGTAAAGATATGTTGTTGTGTGTCTCTTTCCATTGTTACAGTTGAGTTCAAGAGTTTCGATTGAGTGAAAGCCATCAGTTTCCTGATCCTGGATCCAGTGCCTGAGTTTTTACAGCCAACAGCCATCTGTTCCCATGCAAGTTTTTCAAGGTCTTTCTGATCTTTCCTAGTGATTTCCATCTTCATCCTCTGATTTTTGTGCCAAGGCTTTCTTAGAATTTATACTCCCCCGCCTGGCTGCTGTGTACTATAGATGTAAGATTTCCTTTGATGGGCGAAATTCCTTTGGGGCATGGAATAGAATTGCTGAATTGAAATTCCGACTGTGCATTCTTTCCAAAATTTCTGAACCCATGAAACTGAGCCCAAGACCAACTTAAATAGATTACAGGGTCGTCAATGATCAATACTCTCTCAGATTCTTCTCTCAATTGGAATACAACCAATTAAAAATATGTAAAGCGTTATTGGAATAAATGACAGTATCTTGAACATTTTGGCATGGATTCGATGCATATTTTCTATGCAAGGCTAATTAGATGGCTCTCCTTTTAGAGAAATTGGTAATTTTTTGTCCCATACTCATTACGCGCTAATTTTTTTATGAATAGCTAGTGTTGTTTTGCAAGAGAGAGCCCACCTTGGTCTTATAGACCAATGAGTAAGCCATCGTGGAGGAATGAAAAAGCAATGAAATAGAATGTGGTTTCAAATCGTAAGTGATATGGGCATGTTTTGAATTACAAGTATTTTTTATTTTGTAAGGGTGGCATAAATTTTTGGAGTGATAAGGTTGTAATTCTAGGAGTATATTTTGTAATTTTTGGAGTGACTTAATTAAGTCCGTTTCAAAGTCAACCCAATGTTGTAATTGAGAAGTTGCTTCAAGGGAGTGTGAGCTTAAAATTATCATTGCTTGGGAGGTTGAAGGTTGATGTAATTCACTACTTAATAAAGACATATTTTTTTGTGGTGTTGAAGTGTCCTAGATCTTCCCGAAATTGAATAGCGGGATCTTAGGTACACCTTATGTAATGATTGCTTGTGCATGTTTTGTGTCTAATTTTGACACTAACCTTCCTGTGATATCCTTCTAATATGGTACACACAACAAATTAGAGAATTGCATGCACATAATCAATTCCATTCAAGCTTATGTAATCAAGCAAACTACAAGCAATTAAGAAGCACCAATACATAATCAAGTTGTCAAAGACATTTATACATCAACATCCAATCAAGCTATCATCCACATCAACAATTTTTGCAGCAATTCAACAACAAATTTTTGGAAATTGCACTTGCACCACTTTTTAATAAGCTCAATACAAAACTGTAACTTGCAAACCATAATTTGTAAGTTGGATTGTAATCAAAGAAAAATTGAGTTGAATTGTAAGGGTGCATTCTTGGTTGAAACTGACACTCACGCTTTGAATTGATAGGGAATCAATTAAACCTAGTGAATCCATTGTTTTTAACTGATTCATTCAAATCATTGTAAAAATTTCTCTTGGGTGAATTTTCGATAGTATTCGACACCCTTCTTTTGATCAATCAATAGTGTGAGTTCAAGAAAGTGAAAATCTCCCAACATCAAGCGAGCCTAAACCTGATTGAACCAAACATCAAGCGAGCGAGTTCTGAAAAGCCAAAAAGTATTAAAAGCAAGCATGCGTGAGTTCCAACAAGTTCACATGAAGCAAGCATTCAGTTGTTAAAGATTCTTAACAATTTGATCCTCTCAACTAATGAAGGTATGGTACAAATCAGCTAAGAAACTCTTGATGATATTCAAGTGCATCTTCAACATGCACATGAAATGATTGAGTTTCTTCAACTGGAGTCACAACTTCAAAGAGAAGAGTTGCAACATGTTAGGTCCCAATAATACTAGTGATTACCCCATTACTATTGTAGTTGTATCCCTTATTAATATTGTTGTGCCCCTATGGTGCCCATATTGTTATTACTGTGCCCCATAGAATCCCTCTATTGTTATTTTTGTGACTTTATATTATTATTGTTAGGTCGGCTGGGTTATATTGTGACTCCTTAGACTCCTATAAATAGAAAGGAGGTTTTGTCATTTGAATCATCCAAGAATTGTTCATTTATGTAATGTAAAGGAGGTTTCCCCCTTGAAGAGGCTGAATTCTAAGGTGTTGATCTATCTTTTCTATCTTTTTGTGAGCTAGTTTCATAACATTTGGTATCAGAGCTTTGGATTCAAGGGTTTCGCTACTCCAAATAGGTCATCGTAGCATTTTCTCTATAACATTTTTTATGAGACATTTCAAAAGCTAAAAAAAAAACCCATTTGAGACGAAATCACACTGAACCGTGGGTCCGCATTTCAGAGCTTTTTGCACTATATTTATGGAGATATGATATGAGGAAGTTGGTCTTTTTGCAGACTCCTGAATTACATTCCAAACAAGTGACCTGGGGAAAATCGTCATAATTTTCTCTCTGAGCATCGGATTGAAATTTCGTAAAAAGATATCGAAAGATGACGGACTGTAGTTTCTTGGATATATTTTTTAGAGCCATAGGTTGAAATAATGACTCGTGGCACATCGTACAAGTTCGCTCTACTGAAATAGTCTATAATCAGGTCACTGTGGGATATTTGGCATAAATCTTCCCTGGAGACTCTAATTTGGATCAGACCAATGGCATTGGAAAGAAGACACAGAGGGCTACTGCAAGTCACAATTTTAGAACTGGATGATTCAAAATTATAGATATACATCAGATTCAATGTCAAGCTCCTACAAAGTGAAAGAAGGTGTGTAGTTCTTTTTTTAATTTTTGCATAAGCTTGGTTTGAAAAATTAGTTTGAAGGAATTCAAAGGGCATAGTAAAGCATTATTATTGGTAATTGATTCCCCGAGGAAATAAAATTCAAACACCTAGTAAGCAACATGAAAGCTCTAGCATGACTCATGAAGAAGAGGAGGAAATGCAACATGATATATCAAAATTACGAGACCAAGTGCAATAAGTGTCACTTGCACAAAAAGTAACAAAATCTAAGATGGATGGTTTAAAGAAAGATGTAGAAGCTAAGATGGATGATTTAAAGAAAGGTGTAGAAGCTAAGATGGATTGTTTAAATAAAGGCGTAGAAGCTAGGATGAATGACGTGGAAGCTAATTTGAAGACAGGCAAGGAAGATTTGAAGACAGATTTGACAAAGTTTCTACAAGAAATTCTTACTTAATGGTGAAAAGGTAGTAAAGGAAACTCATGATGAGAACAAAAGGAATGTTAATCATGATTTCATAAACTCTAATGTTGGACCAAAGACCCACCATATTCCAAAAATCGATATGAGGAAGTTTGATGGCAAGGATCCCGCAACATGGATATTACAAATGGAGCAATTTTTCGATCTCAATAATGTGCAAAACACACAAAAGGTACGTATTGCAAATTTATATTTGGAACCAAATCAGTTTGTGTGGTATCAATGGCTTTGCTCTCGTAAACAAATTATCACATGGGCAATTTTTACGGAAGAATTGACAGCACATTATGAGGATACAAAAAGCAACACTTTTTTTAGCCAATTGATAAGTCTCAAACAAAAGGGTTCAATAATGGAGCACATTGTGGAGTTCCAAAAATTGAACATAAGGGTAAAAAATATTCCAGAGGAGCATAGGGTTGATGTGTTCATAGGGAATTTAAAGGATAATATCCAACATGATGTTCACCTTTGGGAACCTGATTCATTAGAGAAGGCATTCAGGTTAGCAAGAAAAATGGAAAGCAAAATTATGGCAACCAGGAAGCATACCACTCACAACTATAAATATGGAAGTGTTGTTGCCCATAGTCTTCCAAAACCTATAAGGTTGACACCACAACAATTGGAAGAAAAAAGAGCAAAAGGGCTTTGTTACAGTTGTGATAGAAAATACACTAAAGGTCATAAGTGTGTTGAAAAGAAATTATTCTACATAGATTGTGAAGAGGAAGAAGAAAATGACCAAGAAAGGCCAAAAGAAGAGGACATACTACAGGAACAAAGCCTAGATAAATAAGAAATGAATCCGACCATATCTTTTAATGCATTGGCTGGAATTACCACTCCTCAAACCATCAAGATAGAAGGACAAATCAAGAAGAAAAAGGTAATAGTGTTGATTGATTCAGGAAGTACCCACAATTTTATTCATTGTAAGATAGCAAAATAAATGAATTGCTTCCTATATCTAGCACCAGAGTGTCAAGTGATGGTTGCAAATGGAGGAATGATAAGTTGCTCTAGAAAGTGCCATAACATCAAGCTATCCATGGGAGAATATGTATTGACTAGCCCAATGCTTTCCATTCCAATGGGAGGTGTTGATGTTGTACTAGGAGTCCAATGGCTACAATCCTTGGGTACAATAGCTTTTAATTTTCAAGAAATTTTCATGAAATTTTCTACAGAAGGAAAGGAAGTTGAATTAAGGGGTATTGTTGGGAAACCGAGAAAGATAATCAACTCTAACAGTATGACAAAGCTTCTAAAAAAGGAACAAAGAGGTGTAACTGCATAATTATGTTCGCTACATGTTTTCCACATCGGAATCATCTATTTCTCCAGATCTCCAAAAAGTCTTGGACAATAATTCTAAGGTATTTGAGACTCCCAAAGGTCTCCCACCTATTCGTGATCATGATTATGCTATTCATCTGATTCCAGGAAGTGTTCCTCCAAACATCAGGCCGTATAGATATCCCTATGCCCAAAAGAGTGAAATTGAACGTATGGTTGCAAAAATGCTAGAGGCCGGTATAATTCAACCTAGTCAAAGTTCTTTCTCTGCTCCAGTAGTATTGGTGCACAAGAAGGATGGATCATGGCGAATGTGTCCAGATTATAGAGAGCTCAACAAGCTCACTATTAAAGATAAGTTTCCCTTTCTAGTCATTGATGAATTATTGGATGAATTGCATGGATCAATTTACTTCACCAAGTTGGATCTTCATTCAGGATATCATCAAATCATAACGAAGATTGAAGACATTCCGAAAACAACATTTAGAACTCATGAGGGTCATTATGAATTTTTGGTCATGCCTTTTAGCCTTACCAATGCACCTTCTACATTTCAAGGTTTGATGAATTCCATTTGCAAACCCTTCCTTAGAAGATTTTTGTTAGTATTTTTTGATGATATACTAATCTACAGCAAGCCTTGGAAGGATCATGTTGAACATGTTGAAAGGGTGCTACAACTATTGGAGGAGAAACAATTATATGCAAAAAGATCCAAATGTTTCTTCGGAGTACAAGAGGTGGAATATCTGGGTCATTTTGTATCTCATGAAGGAGTTAAGGTAGACCCTAGCAAAATTAAATCCAATAAGGAATGGAAAATCCCCACATCCATAAAGCATCAGTGAGGATTTCTCGAGTTGACAAGGTATTATCACAAGTTTGTTAAGAATTAAGGGATAATAGCAGCACCACTAACAACATTATTGAAGAAAGATGCATTTTCATAGACTCTAGAAGCAACAAAGGCCTTCGAACATCTTAAAGAGGCAATGTGCCAAGCACCGGTCTTAGCTATACCGTACTTCACAAAAACCTTTATTGTGGGAAGTGATGCTTCAAGAAATGGAATTGGTGCTGTTTTAATGCAAGATGAAAGACCCATTGCTTTTGAAAGTCGTCCAATCAAGGGAAAGTTTTTACACAAAGATATTTATGAGAAGGAAATGTTGGCAATACTACATGCACTTAAGAAATGGCAACCCTACCTAATGGGAAGACACTTCAAGGTAAAAACGGATCATGATAGCCTTAAATAATTTTTAGAACAAAGATTATCCTCTGAAGAGCAACAAAAGTGGGTCACAAAGATGTTGGATTATGACTTTGAAATCATCTACAAAAAGGGGAAGCAAAATGTGGTGGCAGATGCACTCTCAAGAAAGGATGAGGATGTGGAAGCATTGTTGTGTGCCATTTCTATTATCCAACCAAATTGGATAAATGAAGCAAGGGAGGAATGGAAGAATGATGAAGAAGTGTGGGCACTTATTCGAAAGTTACAACAAAATTCCAGTACATCTGATACATTTAGCTGGCAAAATGATTCGTTATGGTACAAAGATCACTTATACCTCTGTAAGAATTCCCAACTCAAATAAAAGATTCTTATGGAATTGCACACTTCTCCCTTAGGAAGGCACTCAGGATTTTTAAAAACTTACCACAATGTTAAGAAGGATTTTTTTTGGGATGCCCTTAAATCAGATATTCAAAAGTTTGTGGCAAAATGTTTGGTTTGCCAACAAATAAAGTTGAAACAATTAGGACCCTGGGTCTATTACAACCTTTATCCATTCCAAGCCAACGTTGGGAGGAGGTTTCAATGGATTTTATCACAGGTTTACCTAAGTCTAAGGGAAAGAGTGTCATCATGGTGGTAGTTGACAGACTTACCAAGTATGCACACTTTTGTGCATTATCACATCCATTTAAAGCCAGTAGATTTTCTATTGCATTTATGGAAACAATTCAAAAGCTACATGGAACCCAAAGATTATTGTAAGTGATAGAGATCCCATTTTCAATGGAAATTTTTGGATAGAATTATTTTCTTGTCTTGGTACTCAGTTAGCTCATAGCTCATCTTATCATCCTCAATCTGATAGGCAAACTGAGATAGTAAAACAATGTTTAGGAGGATATCTTCGTTGCTTTGTATCTGATAAACAGACACAATGGGTCAAATGGTTGCCTCTAGCTGAATGGTGGTATAACACTTCCTTCCATACAGAAACAAAAATGACCCCATTTATGGCACTTTATCGATATTAGCGACCATCCATCACATCATATTTAAGAGAAAATTCTAAGGTTCAAGCAGTGGAACATCACATCGAACATCAACAACAAGTCCTCCAACTCTTAAAGGATAACCTTGTGTTGGCACAAAATAGAATGAAACAACAGGGAGATCAACATCACAGTGAAAGAAGTTTTGATGTAGGTGATTGGGTATTCCTATGGCTACAACCATATAAACAAATGTCCCTCAAGCAAGCTAAGAAGGATAATAAATTATCACCAAAATATTATGGTCCGTACAAGGTGTTGCAAAAGATTGGTACTATGGCATACAAATTGGAGCTTCCTACAGCTTCTCAAGTGCACCCAGTTTTCCATGTTTCATGTTTAAAGAAGGTTATAAGCGACAAGCTCCCAGTTCAAACAATATTGCCAGAACTTGATGAGGAAGGAAAAATTATATTGGAACCGGAAGCAGTCACAGAAACAAGAACTTGACAACTACGAAATCGATCAATTTCGAAGTATCTCATCAAGTGAAAGAACTTATGCACTGAAGATTCCACATGGGAGGATGAGAATTTTATACAAAAGCATCCAAAACTACTCAAGCGTTGAGGACAACACTTTTTTGAAGGAGAGGGGCATGCTAGGTCCCAATAATACTAGTGATTACCCCATTACTATTGTAGTTGTATCCCTTATTAATATTGTTGTGCCCCTATGGTGCCCATATTGTTATTATTGTGCCCCATAGAATCCCTCTATTGTTATTTTTGTGGCTTTATATTATTATTGTTAGGTAGGCTGGGTTATGTTTTGACTCCTTAGACTCCTATATATAGAAAGGAGGTTTTGTCATTTGAATCATCCAAGAATTTATCATTTATGTAATGTAAAGGAGGTTCCCCCCTCAAAGAGGTTGAGTTCTAAGGTGTTGATCTATCTTTTCTATCTTTTTGTGAGCTGGTTTCATGACACAACATAAGAGTGATGTTTCCAAGTCTTTCATCCATACAGATGAAGATAAAGATGTTGATTCCAAATCTTTGATCCAACCAACTTCATGTGTCGAAGTGGTCCCTGATCCAATTCAACTTTCTTCCAAACCAATCATCAAGCCATGGGAAGAACTTCAAAGTAGCAAAAATTGACGAGGATTAGGATATGACAAAGATGAAAACAACTTGCACATCCCCGATTATTCTAAGCCGATCAAGTTGATCAGTGCAGGATTTCTTGATCCAATAACATCAACAAGCCATGAGACAGTTGCAGACAAACAAAAATACACACAAACTGAAGTTGCAGACAAATAGAAATACACACAAACTGAAGTTGCAGTCCAACCAAACTGCCTTCATTGTCAAGGAGCCTGTCATCTAGAGGATCATTTTTTTGATCTCCATTCTTGTCACCATTGTGGCAAGTCGAATCATTCAAAAAAACAATGCAGCACACAATAACAATCAAGCATATTGAAGATTGATTATTGACGGATTGATCCCTAGGAATGGTCATCCACGGTCAGAAGATTGTATAAGTTTTACAATTGAATTCACTTACACATATTGCAGCCAACAGTAAAAATGAAGATGGTACTCGTGTAGTTGAACGAGGGAGTACACCAGTGAAACACTCGTACACCTGAAGGGGGGAGTTCAGAATTCAGAAATCAAGTGAAAGATTGTCTCTCCTTCCAGCTGACAAAGGGGGGAAAATGTCAATGAAATTGACAGTGGTTGTTAGATTGAAAGTCTCGACAACATCAGTGAAGTAGCCAGTGGGCATTTTTAGTGGTTGTTAGACTAAAAGTCTCGAAAAAATCAACAAAGAAGCCAGTGGGCATTTTCATCAGCAAGTGAGAATCCACAAATTCGCTAGTGGACGATCGATAGAAAATTTAGCCGTGATCAGTTTTCAAACACAACAAAAGAAACAATGAGTTGTTTTTCGATGTCATCTGCCAGTGGGCGTTCTCAATATTTTGTCAGTGGACACAAGATGCTGATTTCAAGCAAAGGATAGTTGGATCCTTTTGCATCTTGGCACGTGATGGAGTTGTCAAGCGACATTCAGAGATGAATCAGACATGCAGCTAACTCATGGTCTCTTCATATTGCAGTTTCTTCAGCATCTAGCTTTGGTGATTTTTCAGGCAAATGTTTTTTGAGGATCAACAATTTCAGCATGAGAACTTGGAAGATGGTTCCTGGTTCTTAATTTGGACTTATCATTGAGGGGGGGAATGTTATCCTCACTCTCACATTAAAAAAAATTCTAAGTCCAAATAATTAAATTAATTAAAATCATGAAAGTTAGGATTTAATCCTACCTTTCTAGATTGATTTTGATCCTCATGGTTAGGAGTCAGTTTAGGTTTATTTGGTTGAGAGATTCTCTCCAACTAGTTAGGCTCCTAGATTAGTGTGTTGTTGAGATATTTTCTCAACCAAGTTTGTTCAAGATAGATTCACTATCTTGAGACAACTTGCTCATGTATTTATATGTGTCATAAACATTATTTTAATAATGAAATTCATGAGAATGAGAGACTACAGGAAAGTCTCTCATGCCTTTTCCACCATGTCTGTTTTTCTATATGTCTGATATTTATTTTATGAGTGTGAGTGTGTATTATTATATTTTTAGTTTTCTACATTATATGTTGATGACATGATTTATACAGGTGATTTTGAGTTAGATGAATTTAAAGAAGCCATGATGAAAGTATTTTAGATGACAGATCTTGGTCTCATGAAATATTTTCTTGGAATAGAAGTTGAGATATATGAAAAAGGAATTTTTATTTGTCAAAATAAATATGCTAGAGATTTGCTGAAAAGATTCAAGATGGAGAATTGAAAGCTTGTCCCTACACTAGTTGCAACATGTACAAAGTTAAGAAAGGATGATGAAGGCTCAGATGTCAATCCAACTCTATTCAAAAGATTGGTTGGCAACCTCATGTATCTCATAGCTACAAGACTGGCTATTATGCAAAGAGTGAGTTTGATTTCCAGGTTTATGGAGACTCCAAAAGACACAAATTGGAGTGTAGGAAAAATAATTCTGAGATACATAGCAAGAAACAGAGATTGTGGCATAATGTATACAAGCACAAAGAAGAAGGATTTGATTGGGTACACAGACAATGATTTTATAGATAGTTTGGATGGTAGGAAGAGAACTTATGGTTATGTGTTCCATCTTGGTTCATATGTGATAGCATGGGAATCTAAGAAGCAACTCATTATGACACTTTCGTCAGCAGAATCGGAATATGTAGCAGTAACATCAGTTGCATGTCAAGAAGTATGGTTAAGAAGAGTATTTGATGGACTTAGGTAGAAACAACAAGGATCAATAACAATATACGGTGGCAACACCTAAGCATTTTCACTGTGCAAGAATAGTGTGTTTCATTAAAAGAGCAAGCATATTGATACTAGATATCACTTTATTAGAGAACTTGTGAGAAATGGAGAAGATCACTTGAAGCCTTGTAAATATAGTGATCAATTGGCTGATATATTTACTAAGTCATTAGAAAAATATGTTTTTGAGTTTCATAGAAGAAAATTGGGTGTTGTAAGCCTAGCTGAGACATAGAACAACATGCATGTTGGAATTGTCATGGGTCATGTTTTAGTATAACGGTCGTAATTAAGGGGGAGTTTTAAAATAAGCTAATTACTCAAGCATGAGGAGTTGGATAAAATTAGAGAGTCAATTAACTGAGTGTTGAGTCAAGTCGAGTTAAGTGATAGAAAAATTTAGTGTGTGGTTGCATGTCAAGATATTTTAGGCGAGACGCTAGTTGGAAAAGGTTAAATACCCTTCATCAGGTTCATTATAATCATTAACTTTTGTGTGATCAGTAGAAGAGCTCCAACTCGTGTGTTTTTTGTTTTAAATTTTTGTTTAAGCTCCTCTGCCTTTCCAAGAAAATCTTCTTCTCATAATTTATAAAGTGGAAGTAGATTACTTCTCTGAATATAACTTCTAACTTCATCATCTTTCCACTTTTCTCTGGATCGCTAGAGGCTTTCACATCAATTTATTAGTTTTGTATGGATTCCCATCTTTCACCTTTGTTGATTTTTTATATGGAAGAATCTCTTCATAGTGCTAACGAATCATTGCAGGGCTTTCAAAGCACTAAAGTTTCCATGTTTCTTTAGTACATCTAGGATTAAATTTCTCTCATTAATATTCTCTATTTTCAATGGAAATATTGATGCAATTTTTTTGTTGCAATAATTTTCTTTACTATTAATAGAAAGAGTTTTTTTTATTAGAAAAAAAAACTTCTAATTTCTTAAGAAAAACATTGAATCTCTAAATTTACAAAGTGTACATAGCCGAATCTTTCGAATTTGACCTCTTAACAAGAAACAATATACATGCTCTATGCTCTATCAGGAAACAAGTGGAAAAGACTTGCAACAATGTTGTCTCTTGCACGAAATTACTGCTCTCGTTGCTCATGAGTTTTTCATGGCGGTAAGAGACCATAATTCTCTTCTTGTTTATTGTGTATTTGTAGTCCCTTTTGGGTCAATTTGATCTGTTTGTTTAATGTATCGCTTTGTGATGTGATTAAGTTGGAGGGTTAGAGTATCAGGTGACTCTTGGGGACAAGGACAACCTAAAATTCACCACACTAAATGTGACCATTGCCAACATCCTGTCTCCCTCTTCTAATGCTACCACCCTCATCAAGGTTTTTGCCAAAAATCTTGATGCCGTAGACCTGATTTATATTTTAGGTTTTGCATCCATTCTTTGAGTTTTTAAGAATTATTTTAATATCAAAATCCTATAACTAGCACAACCACATTAAAAATATTAATGTATAACCACTTCATTTGTATCTACCATAGATAAATATACCATTTGTATCTACCAAAAAAAATACTATTGCAATAAAATATATAATTAACATTATAATTAATAATAATTATTTCTTTATAATAGTAATTATTTAATATTAAATGTTATTTATTATTTAATTTGAAATTATTTACCTTAGGAATATGAACCCTTATATTAATAAATTCTAGGGATTGATATTATAAACCTAAGAGAATAATAAACCCAAGAGGTTAATACTAAAACCCCAAGGGATTATAAACCCAAGGGAATAATATTAACTCGAGGGATAATAAACCCAAGGGATTATTACTAAAACCTCTAGGGTTTATATTCCCTTGGGTTGATAGTATTAATCTCTTTGGTTTATTATTCACTTCGGTTTATAATATCAATCTCTTGGGTATACTGATCTAAGTGTTCATATTCCTATCATATAATATTATTCATAGGTTTGTAACATTAATTCCTTAGGTTCAATATAAATCATGGTCAACCAAGGGTTTATATATCTTCGATTTATGATATTAGTCCCTTGTGTTTATAACACCTTGGGATTTTAGTATTAACCCTTGAGTTTAATATTCCCTTGGGTTTATAATATCAATCCATTGAGTTTACTAATGTAAGGGCTCATATTTCTAGGGTTTAATACTGAATCCCCAAGCGATTATGAACCAAAGGAAATAATATTAACCCAAGGGATAATAAACTCAATATATTAATACTAAAAACCCAAGGAAATATTAACCCAAGGGAATAATATTAAGCCCTAGGGATTAATATCATAAGCCCGAGGTATATAAACTATAAGAAAAATATTATAACCCCTCAAATAAACATGGACAATGGTTGATATTCATTTTGAGACAATCTTTGTCACAAATGCGACATTAGACCATGGTTGACCATGGTCAACCATCTTTATTCTAGGGTTTATAATATTTATCTTATGGTTTATATACCTTGGTTTCATAATATTAATTCCTTTGGTTTTATAATCCCTTAGGTTTAATACTAAAAATCTAAGGAATTATAAACACTATGGAATAATATTAAACCCTATGGATTAATATTAATTACAAACCCTATAAATAATATTATACCCTGAGAATATTATACCATTGGGTTTTTAGTATTAAACCCAAGGGATTATAAACCCAAAGGAATAAAATTAAACCCACAGAATTAATATTATAAACCCAAGGTATATAAACCCTAAGATATTAAATACCCTCGAATAAAGATGGTTGGCCATGGTCAACCATGGTCCAACATCGCATTGTGACAATGAATCTCTCAAAATGAAAACCAAACATTTTAAAACATGGACAACCATGTTTATTTAGGGTTTATAATATTTATCTAAGGGTTTATATACCTTGGTTTTATAATATTAATCCCCAAGGTTTAATATTACTCTCTTGTGTTTACAATTCCTTGGGCTTTTAGTATTAATCCCATGGGTTTATTATCCCTTCAGTTAATATTATTCCCTTGGGGTTTTAGTATTATACCCTAGGAATATGAACCCTTAGATTAATAGACCCAATGGATTGATATTATAAACCCAAGGGAATAATAAACCCAATGGGTTAATACTAAAACCCCAAGGTATTATAAACCAAAGGGACTAATATTATTAAACCCAAGGGGCTAATATTATAAATCGAATGTATATAAACCCTTGGTTGACCATAAGTTATATTGAACCTAAGGGATTAATATTATAAACCTATGAATAATATTATACCCTGGGAATATGAACCCTTAGATTAATATACCTAAGGGAATTCAGTGATTTAAGTTTGTTTTGCTATTTAAATGGATGGAATTGGTTGGAAATTTTGTTGGTGTTGGTGCAGTTGGTGTTGGTGCAGATGGTGTTCAAGGTGTTTTTGAGTGAAGTTATATCACTTTACATGTTGTTTGAGGGTTGTCTGCAAGGATTTTCATTCTATACAATTGTAGCTACATTTTGTGCTACAGGGTTTGTTGGGTCATGGTGGAGAGATTGTTTTGTGAGCTCTTTTCTACTCATGAAGTGTTGGTTGCATTGATCATTTGACTAGTGGCCTTGAGGGTGGTGGAAAGCCTGAAGGACGTTATTTATATTATTTGTTTTACCTCTGGGAGCTTGGTTTTCAGGTGGTTAAGAAGTTGTGTGATCTCATTTGGGAAACTCTCAGTTATCTATTGGAAAGATTTGATTTTTTATCTTCAGAGGGAGATTCAATTCAAATTGTGAAGTTGTTGTAGTGGTTGGTGGTTCCTTTTATGAATATCATCCTTAGCTAGCTTCGATCTCTCATAATAATTGTCTGGCCTTTTTTGTCTAATTAATGACAAAGAATGAAAATTGTGGTGCAGAGGTTACTCTTCTCAATATTACGAATCAATTAAATAAGATCACATTAGTGAAATCAATAATAAATAAGGCTGAAGTAAAATGGACTAACTGAAATTGAACTAGGACACTTGGATGGACAGATGTGACACATTGCACGTGGTTGTAATTAGATTCTCCAACACTCCCCCTTAATTACAACCACATAAAAATTCAATTAAGATGTATGTTGGTCTATGTGTTAGCTAGGCTTACAATTTAACAAATTGAGTTCAACTACATTTACTTTTCTTCTTATCTTCTTCCAAATCTTGTAGCCTCTAAATTGTTTTAGCTTTCTCTTCGTTGTATCCTTTAAACCTCAATTTCTTCATTTTCTAGTGCACATCTTGCATTTTTCTAGGTTTTCTAAGCATGTGCTTGACTTCTTCAAAAATCAGTTTATATGTGAACTGTTGCCACATTTCATCTTTTGTTGTGTTCTTTTCATCATCAATCTGCTACAATTTCACAACTTCAACATTCATTTTACTTCTATTTAAATTTTATCAAAATATGGTGTTGCAAGTTATGCTTCAAGTAAATTTAACTCTTCTTCATAATCGTCCCGTTTTGCATGCACATTGGAAATCAATGGTAAGTGTAAAAACATCTGCAGAACCACATTAGTTAATAATCCCAAGGGATTAATACTAAAAGCCCAAGGGAATATAAACCCTAGGGTTAATAGTATTAATGCATTGGGTTTATTTTCCCTTGGGTTAATATTATTCCCCTGGGGTTTTATTATTAACCCCTTGCATTTATTATTAACCCCTTGGGTTTATAATATTAATCTGTTGGGTTTATAATAAAAATATTATAAAACCTTGGACCATGGTTGACCATGATTGATTTCAAATCGATAGAATCTTTATCACAATGTGACAGTTGACCATGGTTCATTCTCATATTAAGACAACATTTGTCACAGTGCGAAGTTGGACCATGGTTGACCATGATTGAATTTATAAAACATGGTAGACAATGGTTGACCATAGTTGGCAAAGATTTATATTATAAACCCAAGGGAATAATAAACCTAGGGATCAATACTAAAAACCCAAAGGACTATAAACTTAAGGGAATAAAATTAAACTGTAGGAATATGAACCCTTAGATCAATAAACCTAAGGGATTGATATTATAAACCCAAGGGATAAAAATTATAAACCCAAGGTATACAATCCCTAAGATAAATGTTATAAACACTAAAATAAACATGGTTGATCATGGTTGAGCATGGTTAATTTCCATATTGAGACAATCCTTGTCACAATGTGATGTTGGACCATGGTTGACCATGATTGGCAATAACTGATTTTCATATCGAGACAATCTTTGTCACAACGCGACCTTGGACCATGGTTGATTTCCATATTGAGACAATATTTGACACAATGTCACATTCGACCATGGTTGGCTATGGTTAACCATGGTTGACCATGATTAATATTATAAACTAAAGGGAATAATAAACCCAAGGGATTGATATTATAAACAAAAGGGAATAATAAACCGAAGGGATTAATACTAAAACCCTAAGGGATTATGAACCAAAGGGAATAATATTAAACCAAAGGGATAAATATTTTAAACCCAAGGTATATAAACCCTAAAATAAATATTATAAACACTAAAATAAACATGCTTGAACATGGTTGATTTTCATATTGAGACAATCCTTATCACAATGTGACATTGGACCATGGTTAACCATGGTTGATTTACATATCGAGACAATATTTGTCACAATGTGATGTTGGACCATTATTGACCATGGTTGATTTTCATATTGAGACAATCTTTGTCACAATGTGACGTTCAACCATGGTTGACCATGATTGTCCATGATTTTCATATGGAAACAATTTTTGTCACAATGCGACATTCGACCATGGTTGACCATGGCTAGCTATGATTGACCATGATTAACCATGATTGATATTATAAACCCAAGGGATTAATACTAAAACCCAAAGGGATTATGAAGCCAAGGGACAAATATTAAAAACCCCATGGTTTATATTCCCTTGGGTTTTTAGCATTAATCCCTTGGATTTATTATTCCCTTGGGTTTATAATATCTTCTTCTTCTTCTTTTTTCCTGAATTGGTCTACTCCTGTATTGATACAAAAATATGATTACAGAGAGGCAGATGCCTCGAGAATTCTAGCCCAATAGATGGCATGCTTACAAAAAATCGCTTGATGAACTGACCAGAGGACCTACATAATGACTTGCTTCAGGACTTGACATATCTGAAAGCCTTAAACTCAATACCAAGACATTGACCAAAATCTGACCAAGACATTGACCAAAATCTGACCTGTAAACAGAATGCACCTAAACAGTGACCAAACATACAAGAGAATTCCGCCCACGCAGGGGAAACCGACAAGTAAAAAGTGGAAAAAGCCCTGATTCTGGGAGCTTAGAAACATGAAATGACTAAGTATCCGGAGGGGAGAGAGCGACTTCCTTCAGCAACTGACCAAAACCAAAAGGTGCAGACCTGTTCAGTCTTCATGCGAAGTTGGAGGATGTTCTTCAACAATGTGGCACCCGAATTGGTCTAGGTCTTCAAACTCAGAGGGATGGCCCTCTGTACTTGAAGGAACGCCTCCTGCTGGAGTGCTCGGGCTGGCATGGGTGGTCAAATCTAGTATTGCAGAGCCACCTGTATCTCTTCGCTGAGAAATGTTCTGGTCTTCCATCCTCGGTTCCAGAGGAGCCCCTGGACTGACATCCCCAAACCCACAACATCCTCACACAAATCTACAGTGACTGACGCAATGAAGGATGAATTTCCTAGAGTATATGGGAAGTGGAAGCAAGCTGTATGTGAATGGGAGTGGTGAGAGTGAACTTTTGTTATGAATTGCCCTCTTCCCCTGCCACAACCACTTTTGGTCGTAGGATATCTATCACAGCAGAAATTCGAAGCCTCAAACGAGGGGTCTGAGGTTGTGGAGGAAGGCTGGTGGGAGACATGACCTCAGGAGTTGCCTCTTCTACAGCCCATCCTTGTGCGCTCTTTGGGCATTTTAAAGTGAGTAGGGCAAACAACCGAAGAGGGGATGGCGAAGTGGCTACAAAGGAAGATGCAAACCGGATGAATAGGAGCAAGAATGCATTGATAAGTATCAGCGCCTCGAACCAGAGCTCGACGGTGCCCTAATCAATCTCGAGAGCGAGGAGCTTCCACCTTGCTAGACCAGCATGAGCACATAGGGGGAACAAGAGTGAAGATCATGCCGAGCACCATTGCAAATAAATCATCATACTGGCAAGAGAGGGGGAGCTGCGTTAATGCCACATTTAAGATGTTTGTGTGAAACAGTAACTCATGCCTCCTACGAGTCCATCTGGCGGCTGTGATTGGCCACGCGCCCACCCTCCATGCCACCTTCGTACTACTTTCCGAACTACTCACCCGCATCTAGGAGAGAAAAATCCTATTGCACCAGAGAAGTGCACTCTTGTTTGAGTTGTACATCATCTGAATCACAGAATGGACTGGAGAAGAATAGGAGCTATTGATTGACTCCCTAATTAGCCAATCTGTCTACTACCCTGTTGGCAGAATGCCTTATATGCTTGACGGTAATGCTCCGGGAAGTCCTGAGCCATTCTTCAATTTGTTCCAGTATGGTGAGAAGCCTCCAGCTCGAGGCAATCTTTGCTGCTGAGGCACCTGATTGAATCCTTGTGGTTGCTTCTATTAAAATTTGAGAATCCCATTCTACCTCAAGAGGGAAAAGGTTTTCCTTTTCTGCTATGTAGATGCCTTTCCATAAACCTTCCAGTTTTGCAGCGTTGTTGGTGTCTTTGCCAATTGATCCATGATATATGTGCAATGCTGAACCAAATTCGTTTCTAAAGACACCACCATAACCAGCCAGCCCAGGATTACCCTTAGCTACCCCATCGAAGTTCAATTTGTAAGAGTTGGAAGCCAGAGGAGACCAGTTGAGGGGAGAAGCGGCACTGATTGGGGGCCTAATCTTGGCTTGAGTTAAAAAAGTGAGGTCCAAGTTCCAATCTTTCAGGATGAGGCATTCCTGAGGAGAGTCTGGCAGGTCCGAGTCTTGCCAATGTCTTAGAGCAAGAGTTTCTTGCAGATTTTGTTTAAGAAGAAGCCACATGGTGTTAATTGGCCTGCTAATATTGTTGAAGATTCTATTATTTCTCTCCTTCCATAAGATCCAATAGACAAAGCCCGGGAGGAGGCTCCAAAGGGAATTGAGAAGAAGGCTTTAGAAAGGATGCCTGGACCAGTTTCTAATGGTGTCTGTGATATCTCCCACACGTCTACCTGATCTTTTGTTGCATTGAGCAGTTCTCTCCCATAATTGTTGTTGGGCAATTTATTGGGCTTAAATTGCTGCATTAAATTATCAACCAGGGAAACTCGTAAGCTTGTGATGGTGCCAACAATATATATGCAAGAGTAGGCAACTAACTCTATGTCTAACTAAATTATTTATGATTCAATATAATATGCAAGGGAAGAGGCTCCTAACTAAGGAGGTCCTGGTTGTCCTTCCCTACAGTATCATAGAGAAATCATTCATAAAACCGGAAACTTGAAATAAAGACAAGAGAATGAACTTTAATTGTTGTTCAGATTCAAAGAGAGAGAAAGACTAACTTAGTCTCTTGATTGTCCTCTCATGTACTAATCCAAACTAAACTAAGATTCATCCATAAGCATAAGAAATGAAATGACTTGAAACATAAAAGCACAAAAGAATGAATTTCAATTACCATATAAATCAATGGAGAGAGAGCCTAACTTAGACTCTTGGTATCTCCTCATATGATACTTGAAACATAAAAGCAAAAGAATGAATTTCAATTATCATACAAATCAAATAGAGAGAGAGAGCCTAACTTAGACCCTTAGTTGTCCTCTCATATGCTGATTAGATTCTAATTTAAAACTCATTCATCAATCACAAACAAATCCTCAAACATATAAACAAGTAAATGAAACAAGATCTAAGATGAAATAAAATGTTTTTCTCATCCTTTTAGAGTGAGCTCAATTCTCTTAAGAACAAGACAAATTATTCCATATACTACATTAAGGAAAATTAAATCTAAAACTACATAATGGAAATATATGTAAAATGAAGCTTTATTCTATTCCATCATAAGTTGGATACAATGCTCTAAGAGTCCTCCCTCTAGAATGGAGGAGGTACTCCTATTTATACAATGAGATGAGATAACAAACTCATAATGATGATCCACTAATCTCTCTTTTAGTTCCATACATTTCTCAACCATCTAAACACATAACCCTATCCTCCATGATTTCCTCCATGAGGCCCATGATCTTCTCCATGAGATCATGATCTTTTCCCATGAGGCTTATCTTATCAAATTCGAATTTGATCATCCAAGGCCACATAAAGATGCCCTGGAAGCTTCCTTTGTACCTACACATGTCAACAAACTCATTCTAATTGTTAGGTATAAGTATAAGCATATTATTTTCTAAAGTTTAGCCGTAAATTCACTTAAAAATGTTAAGAATTAATAAACTTTGGAAAAGCATAGTTATAACCCAATAATGAGGTAAATGGAATGATATGGAGGTGGAATGGAGGTGACATGAAGGTAAAATGTGAAGATATTGGTGAATAATGGAGTGAAAATAGGGACCATTTTGAGGCCCAACATCTGCCCCAAACTGAAGGTATTGCATGTCCTTATGCAATCTATTACATTACTTTTTGGTACTTGAGCTTTGGCTTAAACTCTGCATGATATCATTTACATAACTTTTGCAAAGTGTTATTTTGATGAATTACAACTTGGTTGGTTCTTGTGTTTCAACCATATTTTGTTTGTTGCATTCAATGTATGATATTTGCATATTGATAATGTGATTTTTGTTGCAGAGTATTTTTGTAGGAATGCATCATGGTTGGTTCTTGTGTAACAACCATGATTGTATTGGCATCCAATTATCTTTTAAATACTTTTGTCAAAGCCATTTGTATGCTCATGTAATAGTGAATATATTTTGAAGGTAAGTGGGGTTTAGAATGTGATATATGACTGTGGATATGAATGTGACAAAGCATGTATGTAAATGTATCCTTCCCCTTAAACGGATGGTTTGGGCAGTTATGTGAAATGGGGAAAAGAAGGGGAAAGGAAGTGAAGTTTTTCCAAAAATTATTATCCTAACTTTTCAAGGAATTTAATGGTTAAAAGTTAGAAAATATCATACCTTTACTTACCCTTCCAAAAATGGATGAGAGTTGTGCACATGTGGCTGCAAAAACTATTGTTCGTAGTCTTCTTTACTTGGTTGGGAAAATGGTGGATGAATCATGCATGTTCAGCTGCCACAATTCTGCTCTGAAGCTTCTTCTTCAAGTTGTGGATGAAAGATGGATCTGTATTGTCGTATCGACTGCTGGATCCTCTGCTACTAGATGATGAATCTGAGGAGTCCGCTGAACATGGCTGAAAGTCGTATCTGCTGCTGGATGATGAATCTGATGAGTCTGCTAAATATGGCTGAAAATCTATAAGGCTTGGAAGGTATACAAAATATATATAAGTTACATTTCCCTCCCAGCCTTATTGATTGACTTGTCCTCAAGTGATGACAAACTGAAAAATAATGAAAAGAAATTGGCTTCATCTGCTACTGAATATGGGTCTTCAAGTCTTCAACGCTCGATGGCACAAATCTTACTATGTGATTAAATGTGTCGATGTCGAACATAGCAAGAAGTTGTTGACTTAGTGGCCGTTAATGAATGCCCCTAGCCAACACAAGAGCTCCCACCATTGATTCCAATGGGAGTCAGGATGCCTAACACATCTTTGTAGGTACGAATAAATTTGTCGTAGTCGAGTCACCTACAAGATCCAACGAACAAGGGATATTAATGTACTCCCATTGGTCATTGGCAAGAGTACTTGCCATTAAGGCATGCAAGCCTCTAGGTGTTTTTTCAATGATACTTAGACTCTAGGACTTTGACTCAAGTAGGGTTTTATTGGCGGAAATGAAGGGGAATGATAATGAAAAGGAAAATGGATGGATGTAAGGAAATGCATGGTGTATGAATAAGAACTCTTGCTGTGAAAAATGGATATGGAAGTGTCACGTCTTATGGATGTACGATTGGTGGAATTCAAAATCTTTTTCAGAAAGGAAGGTTGAAGGTAGTGGTTGTGGAGATGGATTTGTCTTCAGAATTTTTCATGAATTTAGTCTTTGGAAGACTAATTGTCGTCACAATGTAATCTCCTGAATGATCACTTTGTTATCCTGTAACCTGTAAAAACCTTGGCAGAAAGAAAACATAAGTTTGTTCAAGAAGAATTGCGCATTTTCTTCATGATTCTTACGCAAAAATTTCATACCAAATAAAACAGATTTAGGAAAAATCAAAGTGTTGAAAGTAACTCAATTCATGATATCAATTTCAATCCAATCTTAAAAACAACCGTGAAAAATAATACTCCCTGTTTGTGTCAGATAACTCATGTGCTTGGCAATTCTGTCCTGCATATTAGTGCATCATAAAGCATACAACAGAAAGATGTGATGCCAACTAAAAGCTATCAGAAATAATTATCGTCTTGAGAATCCTCCAATCGATTTTCGAAATGTGTTTCCAAGTATCCTATTTTTTATTTGCAAAGCTGTGTGAATTTTGTGAACTTTTTTATTTTTTATCTTTTTTAATGAAAACATAATTTTGTTATATGTTGATTTTATTTATTTTTTAGATTTTTCTTTAAACAATAAATTAAAAACATAAATTTTTAATTTATTATTTAAGTTGAAATTAAAAAAAAAAAAAATCAACAAAATTTTATTTGTTAAAACCTAATAATGAAAAAACTATCACTAAAATAAAGTTAGTTTTTTTTTTTTTTTTTTTTTTTTTAAATAAAAATAAAATTATTTTGTGTTTTGATTTTTTTTATTATCCAAAATATTAAATGAATCAACACACAAAATAATTTTATTTTATTTAAATAAAATAAAAAATCCACACACAAAATGTTTTTTTATTTATTTTTATTTAAATAACAAATTAAAAACAACACACCAAATATTTTTTTTTATTTTTATTTAAATGACAAATTAAAAACATTTTTTTTTTTTAATTTATTATTTATGTTGATTGGTTTAGATGTTTGTTTTTTTTTTAGTTGTAAATAAATAAAAGAAAAATAAATAAACTAAAAAAACAAACCGTAAGCCAAAATCGCAACCGTGGGCAGTAATGATGGATCTGAACATGTTATTGTCTTTGAGCGTTGTCTTCATTTGTGCCCTTGATCCAGGAGGATCCCTATGCCACCGATACAATCAGAGAAAGCCAAGATCGACTACCAAAATAGTTTTGGAAGTTTCTTCTTTGTTTCGTTCATGTAACCTCCCAAAGTCCAGGAGAGCAGTTTGATTGCTTCCAAATTTAGTGAACAAAAGACCCCCAGGATGCGACTTTTCTTTTCTACTGTCAGCCTGTGTGTGTGACCCAATAACTGCAATGCTATCAGCCAGCGTCTCGAGTTTACTTTTTAAGGCGGAATGAAAATCTAAATTGCTTACAGTTGACTTTTCAACATCTTTCATGAAAAGAATCAGAGGCCCATTCTTACTTCCGCTCGTCACAACCTCAAAAAGTGCATTGATCACTAGCTTGTCCATATCCTCTGCAGCAGAACTTTCTAACTGAAGTTCAGAAACCATGATCTTCTTCACATAGACCACCAAGGTCAACACCCTCTGGAATTGGACTATCAAATCGTACACCAAGTTTAGATGATCCATTCTCTTCAAACGCCAACAGCACTTTCCCTCGAGAGCCATAAGATGGACCCCTGGAAGGAGGTTGGAGAGATGAAGGATAGCCTAAATTTTGAGGAAAGCTAACATATTTTACGCGATCACTTGTCTTAAAGGAGTGACGTTTTGAAGCAGTTCCAAAGGATGGTGCACCTGACGTCTCCTGCTTTGGCATCGCTTGTGACTTTAATGCAGTGCTTGGCTGAGAACAACATGCTATATCAACTTCAGTGCCTGGTGAAGCCCCACTTTTTGATTGCAAATTATCACCATGTACTGGGTGTTGCTTGAAGCATACACATTTACTTTCAGATCTTAAGCCTTCCTTCGAAACTTCTGCATCCTTCATTGATGAGCCCAATGGCATTGAACTGCTATAAAAAATAAGCAATTTTGCATCAAAATGATTCGCTAAAGCCTTTATTAGCATCTCCTGATATTTCTCAGAGCCGGCAGGGCCAAATAACAATATTCTGGGACTTACAGTAGGCAGCGCTATTGCAAATTTTGTGAATTCTTTACGCTTCAAATGGATAAAGGTTGATGCAATCATCACACTCTTTGTGTTCTCACTCAGGAAATACGGGAAGCTATCAAATGAGACATTAGTGTCTTTTCCATCAATAATCCCTCTTCCTAAATTTTTCTTCAAAGCTTGGCATTTAGCAGACATGACGGACGAGTCAACATCTCTTCCACTTTCTCTCCTCTCTTCACAAAATTGTTTAAAAATATGTCCACTTAAATCCATGTTGTCGCAGTGGTTTGATGCTGACAGAAATTTTAAAAGAGGTCTCAATGATTCATTTAACCCATACTTTCCAATATCTGATGCGGCGGCTCTGATGGCGTTGACGTGTGGATTTCCAGAGGCACTGGCTAAGTGACGAGGTCGATGATGTTCTAACACATCCAACAGGATTCCATCCTTGTCAAGGTCTGCCCCGTCCAGAATGGCATAACTCTCAAGGAGATGGAGAAAATAAGCAATGCCATGACTAAAATGCTGAGATTTTGCCTCCTCTGGTGGCATTTTTACCCTCGGCGACTTCTGCATTTAGATCAGCTTCATCCTTCTTCACAAGGAAAAGACGACTGTCTGCCAAGACTTCTAATTGTTGCTGCTTCATTTGCGGACGTTGCATTTCCATTAGATTGAAAAGTACCATTTTCAACTGCACTACTATCAGATGGTTCAGATAGTAAACTTGTCAAAGACTCAACAATGTCATTCTTGCTGCATTCTCGCCTATAATCACGAGTTATCGTTTCTAGCTCATGCGTATCTAAAACTTCTTGTGGCATGCTCTCCAGAACCCATCCGATGTATAGACCTTGATGTGCATGCGAGCGACGACCCAGATTGTAAGCATGTCATTTCCAAATCAATCTGTGGGCAGATTTGGAGGGATAAGCCCAATCAATTTGCAGATTTTCTGGAATTAGTTTACATTATCTAGATGTTTCATAAGCGGCTGGATGAGCCTGGTTTCTCTAGCAGGGAAGGTCCGACCAAGGCAGCCAATCGATTTTATGCAGGGAATCAAAAGTTGAGATTCATTCGAAATTAATGAGCCCGTCTCCGTTCCTGTCGACGCCGGTAATCATGTTCTTGCAATCCTCCCGGGTGCTGCCATCGCCCATGCAGAGCTCGTCTGCAGAAATGGAGCCGTTACGGTCGAGGTCGAAAACCTGGAAGGCGTTTTTCAGATCCTCCAAGCAGGTGGCCCTGTCGTTCCCTTTGGTATTCAGATCGATGAACTCCTCTAGGCTAATGAACCCGTCCGCGTCCGCCTCCTTCATCATGAGCCCCAGCTCCTGCGACCCGACACGGCTGCCCATTGAGCGCAGAATTTCTCCCAGCTCCGACGACGAGATCTTGCCGTCGCTGTTGGCGTCGAATTGCTTGAACACATCCTCCAAATCCTCCCCATTGTGCAGAGCTCCCGCTAGCGATTCTGATACAGAGGACTCCTCCGATCTGCTCCTCAGCGATGAAGTGTTGCTATTGCCGCCGCTGTCGGTGCTTCCTTCACTTAGGCCTTTGTTTTTCTTGCGAGACGATCGGCTGAGCAGATTTTTCCCCATGCTTCTTCACACTGTATTCAACGGCATTCACAGATCAAAGTACTTCTAGCCGAGGTTGCTCACCGGCCACACGTGGTTTAATGGATCGATGGGGCACCAGAAGCGCGTAGTGTACAAGTTTCCCGATGGCTTTTTCCGCGGCTTCCTGGCCTTCAACGGTGCCTTCCTTGATAAGCTTGAGCAAGGGGCCGATTCCGCCTTCTTCGACAATCAGTTTCTCCATGACTGCTGTCAACTGCAACCTTCTCACTAGAACAAGTACCCTCAATAAAAAGAGCTTTTGGCCTTTGCACACCTATGTTATGGCTATCAACACCTGAACCTTCCTTTGAAGAGAATTCCATTGGTTCATATTTGGTAGCACAATGAAATTTTGTTTTTTTTTTTTAAATATCTAAAAAAACAAAAGAAATGGTTAGTTGTTAAAATAATTTTTTTTTTTAATGTTGTTTTTATTTTTGAAATTTTTTAAATATCTAAAAAACAAAAAAAAAAATGATTAGTGTTTTTTTTTTTTTTTTTTTTTTTATTATTATGAATATTAAAAAAACAAAAACAAAAAAAATGGTTAGTTTTTTATTTATTTTTTAATAATAATATGTGTATACAGGATACATATATTATTATTATTTTGTGGATATTTTTTATTTTATTATTATTATTTTTTTTTTTTTAAATCTAAAATTAAAAACTAAATTTTTTTATTTTTTTTAAATCTAAAATTAAAACTAAATTTCATCTAAAAATTTAAAGATGTTTTTTTTTTCATTCACAAAATTCTTTATTGTCTTTTTGCAAATTAGCTCTCCAGCAAGAGTATTTTTATTTGAACAAAATCAATAGATTTTCTTATCTTCCTGATCGCACGAAGCGCAGGAAGAGAGCATACTAATCGATTGATTTGTTTTTATTTATGCAGGGGGGGTGTTTTTTTGAAAAGACGAAATTTAAAACTATCTAAACACTAAAACATAAGAAAACTCAAACTTAAACTCCTTTGTGAAGAGCCTGCTGTCACCAGGTTTCACAAATTATTTTGTCTAAAGAAAAATAATAGTACTAAATTAAATTCCTAATGCCTAATCCCTTAGCACCATCCCCGACAATGGCGCCAAAATGTTGGGCAATTTATTGGGCTTAAATTGCTGCATTAAATTATCAACCAGGGAAACTCGTAAGCTTGTGATGGTGCCAACAATATATATGCAAGAGTAGCCAACTAACTCTATGTCTAACTAAATTATTTATGATTCAATATAATATACAAGGGAAGAGGCTCCTAACTAAGGAGGTCCTGGTTGTCCTTCCCTACAGTATCATAGAGAAATCATTCATAAAACCGGAAACTTGAAATAAAAACAAGAGAATGAACTTTAATTGTTGTTCAGATTCAAAGAGAGAGAAAGACTAACTTAGTCTCTTGATTGTCCTCTCATGTACTAATCCAAACTAAACTAAGATTCATCCATAAGCATAAGAAATGAAATGACTTGAAACATAAAAGCACAAAAGAATGAATTTCAATTACCATATAAATCAATGGAGAGAAAGCCTAACTTAGACTCTTGGTATCTCCTCATATGATACTTGAAACATAAAAACAAAAGAATGAATTTCAATTATCATACAAATCGAATAGAGAGAGAGAGCCTAACTTAGACCCTTAGTTGTCCTCTCATATGCTGATTAGATTCTAATTTAAAACTCATTCATCAATCACAAACAAATCCTCAAACATCTAAACAAGTAAATGAAATAAAATCTAAGATGAAATAAAAGGTTTCTCTCATCCTTTTAGAGTGAGCTCAATTCTCTTAAGAACAAGACAAATTATTCCATATACTACATTAAAGAAAATTAAATCTAAAACTACATAATGGAAATATATGTAAAATGAAGCTTTATTCTATTCCATCATAAGTTGGATACAATGCTCTAAGAGTCCTCCCTCTAGAATGGAGGAGGTACTCCTATTTATACAATGAGATGAGATAACAAACTCATAATGATGATCCACTAATCTCTTTTTTAGTTCCATACATTTCTCAACCATCTAAACACATAACCCTATCCTCCATGATTTCCTCCATGAGGCCCATGATCTTCTCCATGAGATCATGATCTTTTCCCATGAGGCTTATCTTATCAAATTCGAATTTGATCATTCAAGGCCACATAAAGATGCCCTGGAAGCTTCCTTTGTACTTACACATGTCAACAAACTCATTCTAATTGTTAGGTATAAGTATAAGCATATTTATAAGCATATTTGGAAAAGCATAGTTATAACCCAATAATGAGGTAAATGGAATGATATGGAGGTGGAATGGAGGTGGCATGAAGGTAAAATGTGAAGATATTGGTGAATAATGGAGTGAAAATAGGGACCATTTTGAGGCCCAACAATTGTGATGCTAGAGGACAAGTATCCAGGAGATGCAGGATTGTTTCTGAGTTAAGATTATAGTTGGAGCATCTAGAGGGTCCATTAAATCCTCGCTTTTGCAGATTATCCCAAGTGAGGATTCACCACTTGCTCAGAAGCCATAGAAAAGTGGAAACCTTAGGCCAGATGCCTGGTTGCCATATCTGATCCCAAAGCTGATCCCAGGCTGTCTTCATGGGATGATAGATAAGTTGGTATGCTTCCTTGGTAGTGAACATGCCTTTTGGCGTGTGTCCCCATCGCAGCTTGTCCTTTTGATCTGATTATTTAATTTTCCTGAATTTTAGTTCCTGATTGATCTCTTCATAGGTTTCCCCTTGCCAGTTTGCCTACCAGGTGCTAGCTGATTTCTAGAGTTGAAAGTCTTGAGGGGGTTGCTGCTACCAAAACTGATGAACATGGATTTGGTCAGCTTGCTGCATAGAAGCTTGCCAGTTGGGTTTGTAGAAGAGAGAGGCTAGTTTTGGGAGTTTTTGCCATGAATCCTCCCAAAATCTAGTTGTGGTGCTCGAATGGATCTCCCAAAAACTGTGCACCTGAATGAAGGCACTATGATGCTTGGCGGCATTCCAAATCAATGAGACAGGAGTTGTTGTACTGATTCTGATGAGATCGTCCCATTGACTACCTGGCACATATTTGGCTTGCCATAGCCATGCCAAGGGTATATGTGGTTTGGAAATCCAATTCCACCAGATACGGGCTCCCATTGTGTTGTTGCTGTGAAGGGGATCCCTCAAACCTAGCCCATCAGCTGATCTTGGTTGACAGACGTCACTCCATTTGACAAGAGCCCATTTCCTGTTGAGTCCTGAGGATCCCCAAAGAAAGTTTCTTTGAAGATTGCAGATATTCTTAAGAACCCATTTGGGGGCAGCCAATATGGAAAAAAGATAGAGAGGCATAGCTTGGAGAACGAATTTGATTAGGATGACCCTACCAGCAATATTGAGTGAGCGGAAGGTCCAGGAAGAGAGCCTGGTTTCCAGTTTATCGATGAGGGTTCTCCAAGAGGCGTGTTTAATAGTTGAGTCCAACAAAGGATCTCCCAGATATTTTGAAGGAAGCACGACTATAGGGAAGCCCAGAATCCTAGAAATGTTCCTCTGAGTAATGGTTGGGGTGTGGAAGAAGAAGAGCTAAGATTTGGAGGCATTAATGGAGGTTCCTGAGGCTTTAGAGAAGAAATTGAGTAGGGTCTTGAAGGCGGAGGCTTCTTGTGCTGACGGGTGGCCGAAAAGCATAGTGTCATCGACAAACTGTTGGTGGGAAGTGGGGTGAAGACCATGAAGAGAAATTCCCTTTAGGGTGTGGGAGGAAATGGAAGAATGAAGAAGGCGACTGAGACCTTCGACCATGAGAACAAAGAGGAAAGGGGAAAGAGGATCACCTTGTAGGATACCGCAGGATGGACAAAAGGGCACAGAGGGTGAGCCATTAAGCAGGATAGAGAAACTGGGAGAGGAGATGAGATTCGTGATCCACCGCGTCCATGTAACACTGAAGCCAAATGCCAATAACATCTGATGGATATAGTTCCAGCTGAGTTTATCAAAAGCTTTGGAAAGATCTAGCTTAAGAATCATACTTGGCTTTTTTAGTAGCTTGAGAGAGTGGATCACTTCATTTGAGAGAATAATACCATCCATTATCTGGCGCCCTTCTATGTATCCGGTTTGCTCTGGTGAGATGAGAAAGGGGAGAAGAGGTTTGAGCCTATTTTCCAAGACTTTGGATATGGGCTTGTAAATGACGTTTCACAGTGCAATGGGCCTGTATTTGTTAGGCGAATTGGGCTCATCCACTTTGGGTATTAGCGCTATGAAGGTAGAATTTAGGAAAGGAAGGATCCAATGCATAGATCTTGATTCCTGCACTATCTCCCATACCTCTGTGTTGATAAGCTCCCAAAACTCATGAAAGAAATTGGTAGTAAAGCCATTAGGTCCAGGCGCTTTGCCATCCTTAAGTTGGGCCATGGCATCCTCCACTTCCTGCATTGAGATGGGCTGGAGCAGCATATTGTTGTGGTCCTCCGTTATGATTTTAGGAATATGCTACGTGATTGATCGAATGGCTTGATTCCTACATCCTGGTGGCTCCCGAAGAATTTCCTGAAAGTACTCTTTGAATTCCTGTTCCATTTCTTCATGCCCTTCTAATCTCTCCCCTTGACGATTATTAATGAAAGTGATGTTATTGTGCATTCTCCTTTGGATAGTAGATCTATGAATTTTTTTTTTATTTTTCTCCCCTTTCTTAAGCCATCTGATTCTGGATTTTTGTCGCCACAGGATTTCTTCTTGCTGCCTTTGTGCTTCGATTTTGGTCAAGAGGGTCTGCTCTTATTGCGCATGATCTGCCGTTCTTCCCTCCAAGATGATACTCTGTTGTAGTAAGTTCATCTGCTGCTCCAGCTTTTTTTGATGTTCAAAGATGTTACCAAACTGAGTTTGATTCCATGATTTGAGAACTTTTTTGAGGTGTTTTAATTTTTGTTGGAACTGGAACATCTTGGCTCCTGCATGGGGGGATAAAGGATTTCCAAGCCTCATTGACTACTATTTTGAAGTTGGGATGAGAGAACCAAAAGGCTTCAAAGTGAAAAGGTCTATTGCTTTTTGTGCGTGGATGCGACCATTGTAGCATTATGGGCTAGTGATCAGAGCCCACTTGAGGCATGATGGAAGCATGAAAATCTCCACCCAGGTGTATGGCATTATCTGATATAAGGAAATGGTCCAACCTGGAAGCAATATGATGAGGTCCCCTCCTTTTATTGGTCCAGGTATACATACCATTTGAAGTCTGAAGATCCATTAACTGATTGCTGTGGATGGAGTCTTTGAAGCCAATGCTGTCACTTTCTAGCTTTGATCTACCACCTGATTTTTCCTCCAATGCCGTTATTATATTGAAGTCACTGCCACCAATCCAAAGGGGAAACTACCTATTTGAATTAAGAGTTGTGAGTGTGTCGAGTAGATCCAGATTTTGTTGTAAATTTTGTGGAAAATATACATTAGAGAGATGGCCATGGATGTTGGTCCCGATGAGATGAAAGGTTGCTTGAATGAAGAAGTGAGAGGCATGAAAGTCTTGAAGGGAGAGTACCTGCGGGTTCCACAAGATTGCCAACCCTCCTGAAGCACCTGAAGCGTCCATTGAGACTGAGCGGCATATTAACCAGACCTTATTTAGAATCCTTTCTAGTACAGTGCTATTACTTTTTGTCTCTTGAAGAAAGACTATTGTAGGCTTTTCTTGCTGGATCAAATTTTTTAACATTCTGCGTTTTGTGGGGCTATTAAGCCCTCCCACGTTCCATGAGATGAGCTTCATGAGGAACAGTTGGGAAGAGCTTTGAAGAACTTTGTCAGCTTGGGGAATATACCAGATTCCACCAGCATTTCTTTGATGATTATGGTCCTTTGCAGATCCGTTTTGTGCCCTCGTTTCTTCGTTTCTTTCAAGATTTTATTTCCATCCCAAGGACTACCCGCTTGAATACCTAGACATTTGTTATGCTGAGCTCTAGTTAGAACTCCTTCCAGACTTTCGATTTCCAAGAGGGGTATTGTATTAAATTCTTTTTGTCTGCGTGCTGTTTCCAATTTAAGAATGTCCAGACCTTCCAGATCTACGCTTTCTAGTTCCTCATCCATGTGTATCTAAGTGTTTTGTTCTTCCTCGATTGTCTTTTGATGAATACTGAGAGTTAGAGCTAGATCTATCTCCATAGTGGAATACTGCAGGGCAATCTCTGGAACAATTTTCTCAGAAGAGGTAGAGGCGGGGAGGCTAGTGAGAGTGGAGTTTGAGATTAGAAATGAAGATTTTAGAGTCTGGGGGGTTGCGGAAGGAGAGGATCTGCAAGAGGGGTTTCATGGTGATCCTCTGTAGTATCTTGAGAGGTTAGAATATCAAATCTGTTCTGGGTGTCAGGTTTTTTGGAGCTATCTAGGGCTACGGGAGTTTTCTTGGCGTGTCGTCTACGATTAGGGACCTTAGTAAATCCTTCAGAATCTTTGCTAGTCTCATTAACTGGGGTTTTGGACTGAAGATTCAAAGGGAAGTCCTTGAAAAGATGGCCATGTTCATGGCATTTTTTGCAATGAAAAGGAATATTCTCTTAGTCTATTGTTTGGATCCATTCAAAATCATCATGAAATAGACTTACCGAGTCTGTGAGTGCTTTGGTCAGATGCATTTGAACACAAATCCTGGCGTATGAGGTGTATCTTCAAGTTTTGGTTTCCATAGCCACTTTGATGAATACCCCCAGGCTGTTGCCTATGTCCGTTAAGGTCTCCTCCTTCTAGTATTCCAATGGAAGAGAATACATGCATATCCATACTGGAGCCCAACTAAAGTCTTCTTTATCTGGGTTGAACCTTTCTCTCCATTCTCGGAGGTACAGGCCTGAAGAGTTGAAGAAATACGGGCCTCCCTCGAATATATGAGATTTTTCCTCCAAATAGTTGAAAGTTGCAGTAAGGAAGCCTTTGAGACCAAGCTGCAGAGTGACTTGTCCTTTAGGCTTCCATTTGGAGGCTATCCAACCATGCAAGGCCTTTTCAGTTGGCCAAAATTCGAGGAACTTGCCTATGAGTGCATGATCCCTCATATATTGGATTTGGTTGTTGATTCTTCGACTGGGGAGATCTACTTTGATTCTTTCTGTAGTTTTCAGGATGCATGTTGCAGAAGACGCCTTTGGTTGTGACGTTGAGGCCTTTTGGTTCATGCCTTTATCATTGGCGGCCGCAGAACCTGCAACTCAGTCTCCAGCGACATCGATGGCAGGTTCTGTGTCCTGATCTTTCCTTGGGAGAGCGCCTAGATTGAACAGAGGGTCTGCGTGTCCTGTTTTGTCAGAGGAGGTACCGGTGGGTGGAGGGGGGGTTGAGCCTGCCCCTCCCAAGGGTGAATCCATGGCGAAGAACTCAGCGGGAGTGTTGTAGCAGTATCACCAAAAGCAGAGAGGAGACTGGTAATAGGGTTAACGCTCGAGTTCTAGCGCGAGCAGCATCGCTTTGTTCCCCTCACAAACTCGTATCCCCCTTGGGTTTATAATATCAATCCCTTGGATTTATAATATTAGTCCCTTAGTGTTTAAGGACTAACATTATAATATTTTTAAATATTGAGACAATCTTTCTCACAATGTGACGTTGAACCATGTTTGATTTTCATATTGAAACAATCTTTGTCATATGTGACGTTGGGGCATGGTTGACCATAACCGCCCATGGTCAACCATGTTTGACCAATGTTAACCATCATTAACTATGGTTGACCATGGTTGTCCATGGTTGACTTCCATATTGAGAAAATTTTTGTCATAAAACCAAGGGATTAATATTATGAACCCAAGGGATATGAATCCTAAGATAAATATTATAAACCCTAAAATAAACATCAAACCCTAACATTAATATTATAAACCTTAGGATTAATATTATAAATCCAAATAATTAATATTAAAAATCCAAGGGATTATAGACATAAGGAATAACATTGAACCCTAAAAACTATTATTTTTTTAAATATTAACACATTTATTAATAATAAAATTACATAAATAAAATATAAACAAACTTATAAATTCAAATTAAAAAAAAAAAAAACTTTAAATTTAACTATATCTCCATAATATCAACTTTAAATAATGAATTTTAACTATATCTTCACAATATTAATTAGAAAACCCATAAAACAATTAAATTTAGCAAAATTACCATATTAACAAATTACAATTAATTTAACTTCAAGCTCTCTGTCTATAATTTTTATTATTATTAACAAGTTTAAAGGGTTTTTATGGAAAGGTAATAAATCAATCAAGTATTAAATATTATGCAGGGAGTTAATAATTAATTTAATGAATAAAATAGAAAAATAATAAATATGGTGTTTAATATTTACTACTTATTAAATACCCATTTTAAATTTTAAATTTTTTATCTGATATATTAGATGGTAATAAAGTAATATTTCACCTTTATTTTATCACTGGGATGAGAATTAAATAATACTTAATAATAGCTTAATATTTATTATATAAAAAGTATATTCAATGGACTCCCAGAAAGTTAATTCTTTTCTTTGAATACACTTCATCGTTGTTATCATGTGACTCATCTATTACTGTATCATTGACATGTCAATTCATTATGACATGGCACATTGATTTTTTGAGCGAACGAAGCTACTTTAACAATAGTATCATTCCTACACCATAGTCTACTATGCTGCCCTAGTCTAACTCTTAAATATGCTTCGCAATTGATGATTTCAACGCAAAGTATAGGTGCACAGTGACATTGATGTATGGCTATGATGTCATTTTGTTCAAATATGCTTTGCAATTGATGATTTCAACACAAAGTACAGGTGCACAGTGACATTCATTTGTGGTTATGATGTTATTTTTGAAGTAGTCTATAATGCGACTTTTTGAAGATGAATGGGACATTGACATGGATAATGATCATGCATAACATGGTGATTTTACGGTAGCTAGTTTTTCTCTGTCACACCCGATGCTGCATCTCTCGGAGGTCTGACAACGAACAGAGCTGCCTGAGGTCTGACAACGAACAGAGTCACCACCACTATCCTAGAGGATGAATCAATTAAAGAATTTCCTATACATACCATGCGCAACCCATTCCTATATTTGAAATTCAAAATTTGAAATTTGAGTGCGCCCAACAAATTATTAATGAATGCCCATGCCAGGGAGGTTGGCCCATTGGCCCATTCCTTTATTTGAAATTCAAAATTCAAAATTTGAGCGCGCCCAACAAAGCACTAATGAATGCCCATGCCAGGGAGGTTGGCTTCCTGGTGTGTTTTTTCTTTGTAAGGTTGGGTGCTATTGGATGACTACACCTTCAGTTTCTTCTTCTAGAGATGTGGTAGTAAACGTGACCACTGGAGTATGGGTGCTCATTTATATGCTTCAACAGTTGCCACAGGAGAACCAAAGACTGAGCGTGGTAGTTCATCTACACGGTGGAGTGTTTTATATGAAACACGTAGACTGGCAAATGTATTATCAATTTTACAGTCTAGAGAAGGCATCAAACATAATATGCGTTTTGGTGGATTTCAGACTCTCTGGAGCATCACCTCCGACAGCCTGCGACGACTCATTCGGGCCTCTTCTGTGGATCCGTTTGGTAGCCCGCGAATAGAGCAAGGAGTTGTGCCTCAGCTGGTACCCGGATTTCGGGCAATGTGTTCTAATGGGCGATGGCACTAGGGAAACCTCATTCACGAGATTATGAAGGAGATGCTAAACCTAAGTGTTGAGGGACTAAGTCCCCTAGGGCTTTGGGTCAACATCCTAGCAGAGCGAGGGGTTATCTATAGTAAAAAACAAGCATTCCATGCAGACATGATACTTAAATAAGAAAACTATGCAAAGAGAGGTGCACCTGGGTGTCCTTCGTTCGGGTGGATCCAGCCAGGGTTCAAAACCTCTTGGAGTTCCTCTCGATCCTTGAACCTGCAAAACAGCCAATTCAAAGAACCATAGCAATATATGCACAAAGTATCATATAGAAATCAACTTCATGACTTATTGAAATATGGTTAATTATACATTGAAGGAATTATTCATATGTAAACCATAACAATAACATCATATGCATAAAGAAGATTGACTTTAGGAACAAGACAAATGTTTCTTTATTGCAGATAACTAAAACAAAGCAAGGAATGATATCACCTGAATCTTCCTCTCGCTGGCTCCAAGAAGAACCGTCCTCCGAGTCCGTCCAATCCCAAGTCTTCAAAAGGCTTCTTCCATGACTCACACAAGGATATCTCAACTAGTGAAATGACATCAAAACTCAAGGAAACAAGGGTTTCCTGTGATGGGGGAAGTGCTGGAAGCACAAGGATCTTCAGACTTGATCAGAGATAATCTCAGCAGAGTAATTCTATCTCCTCTCTCCTCTCTCTCCTCCTTAAGGCCTTCCCATTGAAGCCTTTTATACTTCTCCCAAATTAGTTTTTTAATTGGGAATTCGTTGGGAACAGTTGGGGCCACAGGCACTAATAGGTAATCAATAGGTAAAACCCTAGGCCATAAATGCAACATCACAAATATAAAGGGTGAGATTTGGAGCCATAAAATATGCCCCTAATATATGAGGTTAGAATGGGTACATGATGGGTGAAATTTATTAAGTACATGGAAAGAAAAGCTGTCAAAAACTGAGAAGGACTTCACTAGATTTCAGCCTACCAAGCCACAACAGGAGATCAGAAAGAAACACTATCTGAGGTGGGCATACCCATTCTCAGAGAAAGTAAAGCATGTCTGCATATCAAGCACAAGTGGATCCACTAAGTATATAAGTATAGGAGACTAGAAATACATAATGGATCATCTGATCACGATCGAACAAGTACATTTTTTAATATCACACATAAGAAGATCAATGAAGCTGATCACTAATGTCAAAAATTGATCCCAATAGTATGAAATGAACATGATGGAATAAGATGATACTACACTACAAACTCAGGTGTCAGCATATAAAATGTTGCCATGAATGACTGCAACATATAAGGTGGAATGGTATCAACTAGCAGCAACAGGAGCAACTGTTAAGTGAACCAATGAATGCTAATGCAGCCCGAGGTCTTCACCGACCACCGTGGTACATTTCTACACAATGGGAATGAATGAGCTAAAGTCGACCATGTGAGAAATCATTTTATTACCGGGTATTGATGTATACCGTTAACAAACACGAGACTACTCACTGATATTGATAATGAGAATCAAGGTAACCTAGTACAATCTAACAAGTGAAAATAAATGATCTGAAGTTGAACACCTGGAAGAATCTATCGATCAGGATACATTGATGGTTTCCCACTGTCTATAGTGAAGGATCTACCACTGATGACTGCAAACCCCAAGGTACTTCCAAATGGACTCTAGACCTTTGCCCCAGAGCAATGAGTAGTAGTTGATGGGGAAAGATCCACTAGAAGGAAGGCATTAAGGAATCCTTCATCAGTCTAGCGTGTGTGTAACCTGCAGGCCAATAATGTGGAAGGAATAAGACGAAAAAGATGTAGTAACCCAACCGAAGCACATTTCTGGCGTACACAAGATGTAGCTAGCACATGACAAAAACCCTCTGAACCAACCAATAATGGAAGCTGACACAAAGGCAAGGTATCCACCAATAGGGTCAAATCGAAACCAAGGTACTGCATGAATCCCAATGTGTGATAATGTAGGCTAAAGTCGAACATAAGGGAAACCACTTAGTCAAAGACCCATGATACTAATCGATGCTGAGCACAAGGTAACCTATCAATAATGAAAATAGGGCCAGGGTGCGGCTCTAGGTCTGTCCTTAGAGCAAGATGTTGTCATCGATAAGGAGACCTTCTCAAACTGGCATGAGTAAAGGACCAATATAACTGATGTGATGATAGACAAGACATTGACAATCAGGGATGGCGGACTGAAGAATAAGTCAAGAGACACCGCAAAGAGGCCGACTCAGGCTTACTTCCCTTGAACAACAACATGACTCAAATGATGACTTTGTGGCAGCATATGATAACTTTGTATAAGCTCGTCATGCAGGAGGCATGAATGAACTCTCCATATGATTGGAAGAGATAACTAATCAGAGGAGGACTGACTCAATAACAAGGTTAAGGCATACCTAAGCCAAGCTAAATCCCGCCCAAATGGAGGAGACACTTTGTTTAAGTGCTTTGTTCAAGGGCGACACGACTCTAGCTGCCAACAATAAATGGAAATATTGTCCCGTTCTCGTTATTTTTGGAATATATATATATATATATATATATATATATATTTGTCTTTTTCATTAAGCTTGAAAAAGAATAAAATAATGTTATAATACAGTGGAAAGAATGAGTGTCGGTGAAGCATATGATCTAGTTCCTAGGATTGGAACAATCCTATGATCAATGTAGGGAGGCGAAAACTGGTCAAAGACACTCAAAGGTATGTTCCTTCCACGGGTCATATGTGTCAAGTTTAAGAAGTTAAGGGAGTGCAAGTTTGATTTTGTAGATGACCTGGTAAAAAATTGGCTTAAACACAAGTCCAAGTGAAGCTGGCTAAAGGCTAAAAGGTGCAAATAGTCAATATGCAATGCAATATTACAACTCAACACGAAGCAGCCTCTAGGGTATAAGGCTAGAACGAAGCGAAGAAGCAAAGAGAAATGAGTCTTCAATGCATAATTCATGGCAGTACTAAAGAGGACTCCCGAGCCTACTCAAATGAAGTAGCATGGGCAACAAATGTCAGTGAGGTGCTAACTACGATGCCCATGAAAAGGATTGCTCTACCACACAAATCATGATACTTCTAAGCAATGAGAAGGTTCTACACCATAACTTGGTGGGGTCGATCCTAAGGCCAAAAATGGGAAAGGAAATTGATAAGTCCACAATGCAGGTGGAAAAACCTAATCTATATGCCAGTTTCAAAAACCATTACCTATTAGAATGGATCAACCATAAAAATTTCCAAAGAAGAAATCTTCCAAGTTCTATAAACATAATAGGAACATTAAACAAGAAGTTAATACATCCCACATATAAACTTCATATAAAATCTTGTGTTATAAAATACAAAACTTGAAAATGCGTACCTTATATATACAATATGGTACAGGGAACCATGCAACCTTGTGGCTTACGCATAATAGTTCTTCTGGACAAACCCATTGTAGGGCTTGTTAGAGTCGGTCTGGTCAGCCCTCCGTCAGAGATCAAAGCTCTTTGTGCATTTCAATTTTAAGTGTCCCGCTCCATCCACTCAGCTACATTTCGCTAGGGACATGTCATGATCTGACGGAGAAAGTCATGCTACTCATTTTCCCTCATGTCTGGCCCCTGCTGGTGAATCAGGTCTTGATCCACAATCACTAAAATTCAGGATAGCCAAGGTCTGGTCATATTACAGGTCAAAGTCCTTTTTATTGCTGGGTCTAGGAAATCATCAATGTGGTCTTTGAAAAAACATGTCCAGAACAAAGTCATGCAGGCCAGAGGGAGATCTTATACAGCTATGGTTCAAGAAAGCATCATCATCACCTAAAGAGACATCGACTCTTCTTCAAAACTTTGTTTTGAAGAAAAGTCAAACAAGGTCAACTATGACAAAATTTTCCAAAAAATCGATAGTTGAGATTTTCAAACGCAGTCATGGATTTCCAAAGCCGGATGGCCCGGTCACACAGTCCCCGCAAAGAAATGCCGAAAATTTTATCATGAGAGCCAAAATTTGAAAGAAAAAGGAAAAAAGCAGAGTGTTTTAAAGTCAACAAAAAGTGCAAAACATAAACATTATAAAGTGGGTTTGCAAAGAAGAAAAAATTAAACTCACCTCTCCCTAGCCTATATATACATGTTATGGTCCAAAACAAAAATCATTGTGATAAGGAAAAGCTTGAGAGAGGCATTGGTGAAGAAAAGAGAGCTAAGGAGGAGGAATTCGAGTAAGGAGGGAAGATTGCTAGGTGGCGCGGCGGACACACCAAGGCGCATGATGCACAAGGAGGGCGCGACACATTGGCAGCCAGCCCACAGTGCAAAATCCACAAGGGCGCGACGCACTCAGGGCGTGCGACGCACTTAGGGCACGTGGCGCACTGGGCTTGGCGTGCGACGCACACAGCCAGGGGCATAAAAACAGTGCCAAACCGTTTCAAATCTTTGTGAAAGATATCAAATCATGAGGTAGGCCTTATGACACCTCTTCTCCATCAATTTGGTCAATGTTTAGCTGTTTGTAAGATGTTTGAAAGGTATCCAAAAGCACAATGGCCTTCCATGAAAAAAGCAACAAGAAAAACGGTTGATGGGGTTGCCAGATGGTAATGATTAGCACCAAAGTCACTTCCCTCCCCTTGTCCCCTCACTCCTCATCATTTTCACCTCCATTCCTCCTTGTCTCCCAAGCAAACCCCCTAAAACTCCCTCCCCTATTTTTCAAACAAAAATTGTGTCGTTTGACCGCGCGCGACGCTCACACAATGTGGCGTGGCGCACTCAGGGCGCGCGACGCACCAGGAGCCCGGCCATAGTGTTAACATTACACTGGCGCAGTGCATACCTGGCGCGCGGCGCATTGGGCAAAGCGCGCGGCGCACAGGCCTGTGAGCCTAAAAAAGCACCAAATCTCCCAAATTTTTGTAAATTGGCTCTCAACATTGCAAAAGTGCTCATAAATCTTTTAACCATTGATCCTTAACTCAAGGAAAAATATGTTTTGGTGACCATGAAATCAAAAGCAATTTTTTTTTAAGCAAACACAAAAATGACACAAAAGGGTAAAAAAGCTAGGGTTTTGCTACAGTAACTTGATTGTTAAATATGCTCCTACCCTACCTCTATCAGCTAATTCCCCTGGAGCATTTTTCCCTAATAGTTACCCTAGCTACATTGCAATCATATCCCTTTGTCCCCTTTACTCATATAGCTCAAAAGTTCCTTAACCCTACCCCATCAAAACCATACCCCAAACACTCCCAAATCCTTGATAAATTTCCCCTTTAAACCCCTATTCCCCTTTTCATCATTCCCCTCCTAACACTCCCCTGTTTTATTGTCCCCTTGGTAACAGATTTTCAGAGCATTCTTCAGTGTCATTGGATTTAAAGGGCAGCACTAAACTCAGGGTACAAGCAGCAGTGATGGCATCAGAAAATTCATCAGATTATGAGGGGGATACACACTGTGACACATCTTCAGGAGAGAGGGCCCATAGGAGACATCACCGGAGTGGCAGACATCTCATAGATGAGCCCAACACCCTCACAGAGCTACAGGCATGCCCACTTGCCATGTCTTGTTTCCAACACTTGGCATGTTATGAATTTTTCCAAAGGGTGGCAAATGTCAGAGTACATCATGAGTTGGCCAGCCTTTTCGCACTTCATCTACAGGGAGGCCAATCTGTACTGGCTGGGGTCCCTTTCACCTTGACACAGGAGGCTATATCAGTGGCAACAGGGATACCTAACGTTGGAGAGCAGTGGCATAAGAAAAAGAAGGTGGAGAGGCATCACTATGAGCCTTACATCAAGAACAGCTACTTGAGCCAGCTCACTAGAGTTGTTCCTTTCAGATTTTTGAGGGAGGACTATGCCCCACTCATGAGATTGATCATGAAATATTTCAGTTGCAAGGGGAGGTTTTCTTGCCTATATGCTTATCACATCCGCTTGCTCATGCACTTCACCAGGGTAAATATGATGAGCCTCCCATTTTTCATCTGCAACAACATTGAGAAGATGAAAAACTTCATGCAGCACAAGACCCCACGACAGCAGCTAAACAATGTTTATCATTTTGCTCTCATCCGGATTTTAGTGGACCATCAGTTGGGATTGCAGGGTATTGATTGGGAGGACTTTATTTCCCGTGATTTCTTCAGCGCTCCACCAGTGATATCAGAGGCAGAACATGAGGTGGGAGGTCCTTCACATCAGTTTGAGAGCCATGAGACTACCACCATGCCAGTTTTCATCATATATCAGAGAGGTTATCCGAAAGGCACTAGACCGTTGTTTGCAGCAGCAAACCGAGTGTTATCTGCACCCGGGGTGGAAGGGGCCTCACTTTCGCCATCAGCATCACAGGAACAAGGTAAGGTCAAGGAGCCAGTGCAGGAGGAGGGGCCATCAGGTGAGGAGGAGACCGAGTTTGTTCTCCTCCAGGATGATGAGCCAGACACAGAACCCACCAATGAGGAGCTTATAGAGATCATCAAGGAGTAGCAATCAGAGATTGAAGACTTGACCATTGATTTAGAAAGGGCCAAGTGGAACATGAACTACCTGGAGTGGAGAAACAAACAGCTTGAGGACCAACAGATGACCATGGAGCTGCAAAACATCCGTGAGCAGTGCCAAGTTGCTCAAAGAAGAAGGGTTCCGCTCACCTCTTTGGAGCAAGAGATCAATGAAGACCGGGAGTCCAACCTTGAGAGGGTCAACATGCATTTGGAGAGGCTGTTGGAAAAAGAAAACAAGGAGAAAGACATGCTGAGATGCTTGACTCATCACTACCAGGCCCGCAACATGAGTTCCAAGGTGACAATTAGGAGCCTAAAGGCAAAATTGAGCAAAGCGAGAAAAGAGGCAAAAGAGGCAAAGGAGGAAAAGGAGCAAGATCGGCTTCGAATCTTGGCTGAGGCTTCCTTGGCACAGCAAAGAACTTCATAGGGAACCTCTAGCCCAAATTCCAAAAAAATTTGGGCAAATTTTGGTCACAGGCAAAATTTTTGGGCACAAAACAAGAAATTCCTCCCTGTGCACCGTGCCACTAGCGCGACGCTAAAATTATAGCACTTTAATCAAGGAATGGCTTGCATATTCAGATTCAACATCGAAAAATACGTCTACTATTGTTCGGACAAGAAATTTTGACAAGTTTTGGGTCTCCTAAAGGTCAAAAAACACCCAAAAATGGCCTCTCTGCCACTTTTTGGACACATAGAAAGCAGTCTTAGGAGAATGAAGTTTTGGAGGGGAAAATGAGCTTCAAATTCAGAAATTCCAGTTGGGTTGGAAAGTAGACAGGACATGCTTTCCAACAAGCCCACTTGGGAACATTTTGGACAATTGCAAGTGCCCCAAAATAGGCTCCAAAGTGGCACAACGCATAGAGAATTTGGTGCGGCGCAAAGGGGAAAAAACGGCCAATTTGCTCGCGTTTTGCGAAATTTCGGGTCGTGACTTCTCTAAGTGGGCCCGGTCATCTACTCTGCGGTTTTTTGGCACAAAGGGTGCCTTTTAAAGAATTTTCTCTCCAGGTGGGCATCTATCCAAGTGGCAAAAGAATGCAAAGGGTCACCATAGCTAAATGTCATGCTTGAGAGTGCTGCACCTGTAGCTGATGGTTGGATCTCCATCTCCTTTTCGAAATGATTTGAGTAACTTCCCAACCTCTGGGTGTTCCATCTCTTCTCTACACTTTCTATATATTGTATGCAAGTTATTTGCAAAGGGTTGGCTGGCTTGTAACTTCTAGGAGGCTGTGGGAAAGAAACTTTGTTTATGCACTGTGTATTTTTTGACAGAGAGTTAATGAAAGGCAGCGGCTCTGTTTCATGAGATTCTTGTGGTTGCGAGTGTAGAAAATGTGTTCTTATGTTCCATATGTATCTTGCTATGTTTCATAATTCATTTCATGTTTCATTTTAGTGAAATTTTTTAAGTGAGATTAGGTAGAATTCAATTTATATTGCTCTGCCTGTGGGAAAATTTCATGTGCAGTGTTATTCTTCTGTTGAAAAGGATTCATGCGACCATGCCCTTTTCACTATCTTTGGAAATCTTTCCATTCCGCGTCATCTTAAGTTGAAATTGCTGCGCTTCCCACCTACCTTGCCTCACGGAATAATTTGTGCCTTCATTCTCAATTCTCTGTTCTTTGCTAAGCGCCAGTCCCATATACATCCCAGAAGCTCGGTCACTTTCAAAATTATTTTCCAAAATCACTTTTCACTTACTAGCCTAAGGTAAACATCGTATTGTAAGTCATCTTAGACCATTTTGCCTATCCATTCACTGAGTGTGACTCGGAGAGAGCCCTCTCCTACTCTGGTAGGGCTAGCTGCCAGACTGAGCGTGGTTTGTGGTTACCCTAATTTTTGCCTTCCTTCAGCCTAAGGCAGATTTAGGTGATAACAGGGCTCAAGCCAAGGACTCATTTGGTAGTCAAAACTCATGGCTTCAAAGAGTTCCTCCTATGACAACAAATCAAATTTCGAGAAATCATGAGAACTACAAGGATCAAAAGAGGGAATTAAAGGGTCCCATGTCCCTATAGGAAGAATCTCTTGGTCATCTGTCGGGAACAAGTCCCAAGAAGGAGAATAATAGGTCAAAGGATCCTTCTCAGAAGCAATTTAACATTGAGGATTCAATACCACATAATTCATCTGTGGTGGGGTAGAGTCTATTTAAACACTTGGAACAAACCAAGGGGTATTCTGTAGTAAATTCGACTTAGGGTGGTAATTATCAGATGCAAGCTTATCAATAGTGACAATATTCCCTTTATGAGGAAAACACATTACTCGAAAGAGTGAAGACACCACAACATTCATAGCATAGACATAATCGCGCCCAAGTAGCATATTAATGTCTAAAGGGCTATCAACAACCATCATATCGATTAAGACAGTCTTCCCACCTAAAATAATAGGCAATTGAGGAAGAACACCCATAGATTCACCAGGCCTTCTATCATCGGCTAACAACTGACTCTGAGCTGTCAACAACTTTGGGGAACCCAAAGCTTTCCAAGTCAAAGAGGACGTAATACTTGTAGAGGATCCTTCATCCACCATACATCGATAGACGTTTATGGAATTAACTCTGACCTTTGTTTGGAAAGGTGCAGAAGAAGGAAGACGAGGCTCGATAAGACTATCCTAATCAAAGGAGACACTCCTAGAACTTGGAGGGCGAACATTCGAAGTAGCCGGAATGCCCCCTATACCAGAAGACTTTATATTAGAAATCAAAAAGACTCTTTTGTTAGGAATTTCACCCCCCAAAAGAGGAGTGTAATCAGCCATAGATTACACTGGCTCAACCACATTATCGACCAATGGTTGATGGGATTGTTGGGAAACCATATCAGATCGAGGGGTAGAAGAAAATTCAAACTCGGACCATATTCTTTGCACCTCTGGAATACCAGGGCACAAATGAGTAAGATGGTCTCCCTTGTATATCTTACAAGGGAACTTAGGTTTAAAACTTCTACATCCAGGTTTCTTATCAACATCCATTCCACCAACATGACTAGCAGTGGTTTGCGGAGAGTCTCGAACATGACTTGTAGAGGTGAGTGACTCTTTGCTAGTATGACTTGCAGTGACTAGACTTATGCCCCCAGCATGACTTGCAGCAGCTAAAGGCTCATCTTCAACATGACTGGCAGAGGTTGATGATGGATTGCTAGTATGACTGGTAGTGACTAGACTTATGCCCCCAGCATGACCTGCAGTGGCTGAAGGCTCATCTTCAACATGAATAGTAGAGGTTGATGATGAATGGATAGAATTATTCTATTTCTTCATCTTCATCTTTCCCCTCTTTTTAGATTTCTTATTACAAGAAGGAGGAGAAAGAGGAATCCTAGATTTCTCTTTGAAAGAAGATGAACAATTAACATCCATGTGATGCCCCTAAAATAAAGCATTCATCTGAGAAGCTTCAAGAACATTGGGAATATTTAGAGTGGACCACAGCCAAACTAGTAGCCCAACATTGAATCCAGGAATATTCAAAGTGGCCATCAAGGGAGTACCAACATTTCCAAAGAAAGGAAAAGCACAAGGATCCATTTTTGGGAGGGTACCTTGGTTGGTTTTCATGGGAATATTGGCCATATCTAACGTATTTCTAGATCCTTCCCTAACGGGAATGCAGAAATGACTTTTCAAGGAATATAGACACACAATCAAAACCTTTTCCCTTGAGGAGGCAACTCCACAACTTTCGAAAAAAGGATCAAAAGTCTTTCAAAATCGGCAGAGTGGTAGGTCAGTCACTCAGAGTCGAAAATCCAAATGTGACTAGACAAAAATACCTAAAGCCAACTATACCAATGTCACTATCATCAAGGCACATAGAGGGATTGGTTCTCTTGATTAAATACGAGTTCCATACCCTAGTACATGACAAAATCCAAAATTGAGATCTAAAATTCTACTTTCTCCATATGAATTGTAATGAGGTTAGAACCACTCTCAAACATCCCGATTCATTTCATGCTAATGTTAAAAATATTTTACTTTAAAAATTTAACATTACCATGAATTTCATGTCAATACTAAGGCCATAGGTTTGAATATTAGGCTAATATGGACCTAATATTACCATAGTTTTTCTTTCTCCCTCCCACTCTCGAAACTCCCACTATACTCTTAAACCTTTATTTCTCCATCCCACTTGTTTTTAGTCTCCGCGTTGCCAATACATTGTATAAACAATACCCTATAATACACATATTTCTATACAACATATAAAAGCCCTTTACCCCCATGTTATTTGCTCAATATATTAATTCATTTTTTCCTCTTTTTTTATGCCCCAATATGAACACACATGATATGGTATTGCTTTGTCAGTGAAGCCCTATGGTTACTTGGTTTATTGTTTCTTTGTGATTTTCACAGTAGTGAGTCTATACGTCCATGGCAGTTGCTCCTACCCCATCTTGTGTATCTCTAATATAGAATAGAGAAGTTGTGCTTGGATGTCAATCCTTGGGTTTGATTTAGCTATGAATTACAATTTATCATAGCAGAGCACAAGCCTTGATACCTTATGCATCACAACATCGATCTAGGCCACAACAATATATGGCTTCCCACTTTTCATACGCTATCCAAAACCACACAGTGGCCACACCATCTTCATACTGTGATGGGCCCTTACTCAACACGCCCAAACCATGACATGGAACCCCTTCTCTTTGGGTTTTATGTCTTATTATCTTTTCAAGGTTGAATATGAGGGGTTTTAACCAATGAGGAAGACCTATATAGACTCGTCATGGAGCTCATTGTAAAGATAAACATTTTTGGTTATTCCCTTCTTGGGGTTTCACCTTCAGTAATACAAGGGTCAGATGACAAGAAATTTCCATTGTTCATTTTTTCACCTCCAATGAAAATTATTTTATTTTTTTCATATATACAAATATATTATGTTGGGCTGATGTAATTGATTATAGTGTGGGTTCAATGGAATGAGCACCTTAAAATTTATATGTGCCCAGAATTTAAGTGATATTGCATGAATCCATGGTGGGTTTTGGGTTTTAGTTACTGGGTTTCGATCCTTTGATGCAAAGAAGCAATGGAATGAACATGATACGACATGTATGGGCACAAAACAAGGGTTGAATGAATGGAATTAGCATGATATGGTACTATTGTTTCTCATAGATATTGTAAGGGGTTTTTCCAGAGGTGGTAGTAGGATAATCCTTCAAAAATCATGGGGCGGTGGTTACTATGGAATGATCAGAGTGTTATCACCAAAAAATGATCACGTAGCCATTTCTAATTAGGTGGATCGAAATACACCATGTAGGGTTAATTTTTCCATAGTAAAATAACTTTCACCATGGGAAATAATTTAGTAAACCATTTTTATTAAATTATTTTATGATTAAAATAAAGAAGACCCCATGAGAATAATTAAATAAATCATTATTTATTTAATTTTCTCTAGGAATAATTATTAAATCATTATTTGTTAGTTATTCCTTGTCACATTTGACTAAACTCCTAGGAATAATGAAATAAATCACTATTTATTTCTTTTTCCTTATTTCCATTATTGGAATAATTGTTAAATCACTATTTAACAATTATTTCATTTTCACGCCATTCTTAATCCTCATGAAATAATTAATAAATCATTTTATTTGTTAATTATTTCTAAATAAAGATATTTGATCATTTTAAATATATTTTCCCTCTCCAAAAAATATAATAAAGTATTCTTAGCGGTTAGATCTTGATTTGGCCAATATTATTTTAATATTCTCCATTTTCAAGATTAACCCAATACTTTTTTATAAATATGAGTGTTTTCCATTCATTATTCACCATGACCATTACCATCATCATCATTATCGTCTCCTTCCTTTTGAGCTCCCATTTGAGTTCTTCACATTGTTCTGGGTTTTTTACATATTGAGAGAGAAGATCGATTATTGAAGAATCAAGGACATCAAATGTCCCATCCTATGGAGGGGGATTTGGAGACACTTTTCTAGATCTCCTTCTCCAGGTGTCATTGATAAAAGAATTTACTCATTTTAAAGTCTTTCCATTTGGGTTATTGTATTGGATATCTATATTGTTGTTTGTTGTTTTGGATTGTATATCTTATTTTTGTTACAAGTTTTTCCACGTTTTATTACAAATATGAAGTGTAAGTAGCTGCAAATTGTTGTTAAGGTCATGTGTCACCTAGTGACTTAGGTGAAGTGTTTTTGTACACCTTCCAAGAAATTTCACACTAACAAATGGAGACTCCACTGGGTTTTTAAGTTACATTTGTAATTAACGAATGGAAAATCCACTCATGTAATAAAAACATTCTTGGGTGACTAGAGTTTCAATAAATTTGAGGGTATTCTACAACTATTTTCACTGTTTCAGGTCAATACCCGTGTTTTGGTATTTTTTCAGAAAATTTTTAGAATTTTTTCAGATTTGCTGAGAGTGTTGTGTGTAGATTGGGAAGGGTACTTCACCTTTGCTTTTAGTCTCCCCTAGGCCTATATTCTCTTATATTTTCTCTTTGAAGAAGGAAAAAGACCCCTATGGCTTAGAGTACACCTCCACATTGTTAGTAAGAGATTGGATGAGTGAGGAGTCAATGGTTACAACATTTTCAGCCACTAATTTTTAGAGTCTAATCCATTACTTTTTAGCACTTTTGGATAGGTTTATTTTACCATTTCTCCCTTTAGAGTTTGGGTTTCTCATTTTCCCCCTTAGGATCCCATTGAGCATCCTAGGTTTTGGAGATTCATACGTATCATTTGTAGCATTCTTCACCTCTGATTTTGGTTGTTTGCCTACACCATCTACAACAACTTAGTGCCTCTAGATCTCAATCCCTTTGATATTAGGTATTTTAGGAATTTTATGTGTCTTTGACTAGCTTGTTTTCCTTCTCATGCTTAGTTTCTTAATAGCCTTTTTGGGTGGGGTTTTGTGTGCTTTATTGGATGTTTACTTTTCTTTCATTTTCAGTATTACTTACAATATTTCAACACTTTATTTTTAACAGCACATGGCATCATAAAACATGCTCAATTAACTCATCCACTTGACACATTATTTTCACACACTCACACCCTAAGCGAATGTGAGCTTGCTTAACACCCTCAAGCCAAGACTTGAAACCCTACACCTTAATAATTCAACTTACATAGATTAAGCCCACTTGGGCACCAGGGACAAATTTTTTTTGTAGTTTAGGTGTAGGATCAATGGGATAGGCTTCCAATAACACCATCGATCACTTTCATTGAGACATGGAATTTGGCATATTAGGGATCTTAAAGCCCTTCACCATCCAACAGTCCAAAGTTGGAGTGTGTCAAAAACCTGATTTAGAGGGCGTTAGGCTAGGTCATCATGGAAATGGTTATCCTCGGGGCTACTCAACTTGTGGCACAGAATCCCATGCGTTGGATGAATACCAAGAAGCTCAAGATTCGAACAACCTCATGGGACGAAGGTAATCATAGTAACCCATCTTAGGAAAATGCCTTATAGGACTGGATGTAGGAAGCCGTTGATTCTCTACCCCACCTTTCTTTGGATAGCTCTACTTGTAGGGATGTGATTCCATCAGATAAGAAGTTCTTTGGAAGGCCATTTGAAACAATATATTAAGGATTGTTTGAAGATTTATATCACCTATAGGCTATAGGTCTTTTTATTTGATAGGACGTGTTTCATTTCATTAGAGTAACATCATTAATATAGTTATTTACACTTGGCACCACTGAACTAGGTGTTTTGATGTTTGTTTCTCTTTTATTCCTATCATCACTCTTTAGTCCTTAAAGTCATCATTGTCTTGATATCATTGCGCCCCATAGGAATTTTTCGTGGATACTTCGAGGTCTTCACCCTCAGTTCCCATTAGGACATATTACTCCTCCCCGTCGAGTTAGAATACATCCTCCCAATCCTCCATTGAGTCATCATTTCAATTATGCTTCTATTGATTCATCTAGTTCTTTCTTTGATTCCACTTCTTCTCAACCCCATACGACCACCGTGCGAGGAACCAATGTGGGTTCGAAAAATCAAGGTGGTAACCCAAGTACCAACCTCCTCGACAACGACGCCAAAATGTGATGAGCACCAGTATTACAGCAAGAATGCTGCAACTCCTGGGGCTACCAACTTTACTTTATCAACCCGGGGTTCGTACAAACTTGGAGGTGACAGTTTTGTATACACAGGTAAAAGTGATGGGTCTGACCTTTGTCACTACAAAGATGATGATAGACCACTAGGGTTTTTCAAGCCAAACTTCTATGGATTCAGAAGAAGCTTGATTACTGATGAGGAAAAGAGAAACCTACTCTAAGAGAAAGCTTGTCTACTGCATTAAGGAAAAAGATTGAAATCAAATGCTAAAAACACACAATTTTCTAACTAACTGCTAAGAGGCTATGCTTCAAAGGAATGCTAAGTTAACATGTATGTAATCCTACTATCCTAAGCATGAAAATTCAAAACATCAAGCATTCTACTACTGTGCATGTAAATGACTAAAAAAAATCTATTTTTATTTTTGTCCTTTTTTATTATATGAAAGTGTGCAAGCTAATTTCTTTTGGTTATATGGCAGGTGGCTTAGGGATTCTAGTGAATGGTTAGAAGGTTGGGGAGACCAGTAGGTGACCTTTTCTGGCTTTCTAGAGGCTTTTCCATAAATTCAGCCTTAAAACAAACCACTACAGGAAAACCTACAAGATGTCCTTATGCGTTCTATAGGATGTCCTAAAAACCTGCAGGATCCTCTATGTTTCTACAAGATACAGCTGAGAGCAAAAGGATGGGTGTTGGGTGATGGAAGGTTTAGGGAAGGTGGTTGGTGGATGGAATGAGGTAAGGGAGTGCCTAGGACCACTTCAGAACTCAAAACCAAGGTTGGGAGATGGTTGGATTTGCTCAACAAGCTTGGAGAAGTTTCCTTGTGAAATGATGAAATTGGTGAGGGTTTTAGTGAAAGAAAAGAATGATCTTGGATGAATGAACTTGGAATGAGGTTGCTGACTATGAAATCTCTTTGTACTTCTGAAACACCTGCGCTACATCAAACATTGACATTTACCCAAAAATCATGTAAACAAGAAGAATTTCAATGATCTAGGAAAACATAATTTCATGATCTAACTGCCTACTTCATGCATGAGGAAAACTTGCAGAATAAGATGGAACATGGATGAGATCTAATGTAAGACTGAAGATAGAAGAAATTATAACTAAATCCTACTCTTGCAAACTGATCAAATGCTGGCCTAAGTACAGAAAACCCTAAATTCCATGAGAAACTAGAATTTTGTCTTTTTGGGGCTGCATAGGAGTTCTTTCCTCAAACCATGATCCATGAAGGAAGAAGTGAGGCCAAAACCACCTATTGACAACTTTTTGATGTTCCTTTATATCTTCTAAACTACTACTGAAGTAAAGTATAAATGGAAACAAACTAATAAGCAAACTAATTAGAGATTCTCCACTACTTGATCTTTTCCGAAAATTTTCATGAATTAACAAGTTATGGATCACGGAAGCTTGAATTCAAACATTCTACACTACTTGCAACGAAATAATTCTAAAGACAATTCAACCATTATTCTATGAAATCAATCTAAGCATACAAATACAAGAAGAGGGGCCTTTGCTGCTAGGGTTGGACACTAACCCAAGAGCTTTATCCCTCTGAGTTAACTCTGTGCTGGATAGAGAAAATGCTCATTCTCATTATCAAAACAGAAAATTACATAGCAATTCTTCCACAAGTCTTGAATTTGAAAATGACTAGTGTTTTTATAGCAAAAATTCGAATCCTAATGAGGCTCTAGGCCTCTTTATTTATACAATTGAAGTCTCCAACGAATTCCTTAAATCTAGGGAGGCTCGGTTCCCAAAATCGAGATAAACTATCTCTTTGACTGTCGACATAGTTACCAATCAAACAAAAAAGTGAACTTGTACCTGTTTTTTTGAGGCAGCAAAAAGTCACCCGATTTTTGCACTTTAAATTTTCTTATCTATTAAGTATGAACATTTTTTTTTCCAATGTTAGTGATTTTCATGCTAATTTTGAAAATTGTTGATGCAACATCAACACATTTTTTTAAATGTTAGTGATTTTCATGCTGATTTTGAAAAGTGTTGGTGTAGCATCAACACATTTTTTTGAGGGCTTATTTTTGTCACTTTAAATTTTTTTATGTATCAAGCGTGAACATTTTTTTTTTTTTTTTGTTAGTGATTTTCATCTTTATTTTGAAAAGTGATGATGAGCATCAACCCTTTTAGTTGAGAGGGCTTAAATTTTACACTTTAAATTTTCTAATGAATTAAGTGTGGATAATTTTTTTTTAAATGTTGGTGATTTTCATGCTAGTAGTAAAACATAAAATAATAATAATAATAATAATAATAATAAAAACATGACAAAAAAAAAAAAAATACAAAAAAATATGTAAAAAAAGGAAAAAAAAAAAAAAAAAAGAGGAACAAAAAACCTATAAAAATGTATAAAAAAGCTTAAAACATAAAGGATGACAAAAATAAAAATAGTAGAAACATGTTAGTAATAAAACATAAAAATATATAAAAAAAATAAAAAAACATATCAAAAATAAAAAAAATAAAAAACATCAAAATAAAAATAAAAGTAAGAAAACATGAAAAAAAATAAAAATAAAAAAAACATGAAGAAAAAATAATAAAAAAATATAAAACAAAAAACATGTTGGTAAAAAAAAAAAAAAAATGACAAAAAGAATATACAAAAGGAGAAAAAAAACAAAAAAAAACCTATAAAAATGTAAAAAAGAAAAAAAAAAAAAAAACCAAAATTAACTCGTTAACCAAAAAAAAAAAAAAGAATAAAAATTAATGAAAAAAACAAAAACAAAAAAAAATGATTTTTTTTTTCAAAATAATATATAATTAAAAGAAAAACAAATTGATCCACACAAAAAAAATCTAAAAACAATTTTTTTTTCAAGATAAAAAAAATAATAATTAAAAACCTCATTACAAAAAAAAAAAAAAAAAACTTTAAATAATTACCAAAAGAAATTAAAAAAAAATGATTAATATAAAAAATATTTAAATTAAATAATTTAAATAAAAAAAAAAAAAAATAAATAAATAAGTAAAAAAATAAAAAATTAAGATTTATTCTTTTTTATTTTAATTAAAATTATAAAAATAAAGAAATAACATAAAAAATACCAATAAAATAAAAATAAAAAATAAAAAATTATAAAAGTTTAAATACAAAATTAAAAAAAATTCAAAACAATTAAAAAATTATTAAAAAATACAAACAATTAAAAAATAAATTAATTAAAAAATAATTAAAAAAACAATTAAAAAAAAGCAATTAAAAAAAACAATTAAGAAAAAAAAAACTAAAAAATAAAATTAAAAAAATTCCCCCTCCTGACCCCTCCTCATCCCTGTCCCCTCACTCCCGTTCCCTCACCCCCCTCAACCATCCCCTCTCCTCTCCCCTCTCCCCACCCTCACCTACCTCCCCTCGCCACCCTTGGCCTTCCACCTCCCTCCCCTCCCTGCTCGCCTCCCTCACCCACCTCCCTCCCCTCCCCTCTCGCCTCCCTCACCCACCTCCCCTCCCCCTCCTTCCTCTGCCCCACCCAGCCGCCTCCCTCACCGCCTTGCCCCTCCCCCCTTTACCCCTCTCCCCTCCCTGCTCGGGTCCCCAACCAGCGGCCAAGAGGTCGCAGGCCGATTCCAGGAATCAGCCTGCGGCCTCTTTGCCGTTAGATGGGGGCCCGGGCGGGGAGGGGAGCGGGGTAAGGGGGGAGTGGGAGGGGGGTGTGGTGAGGGAGAGGGGTACAGTTGGGGCCGGGTGGTGGAGAAGAGAGGGGAGGGGAGGGAGGAAGAGGGAAGGTGTGTGAGGGGGGCGAGAGGGGAAGGAGGCTAGGTTATGGCATTTTGTAATTGTTTTTTTTATTTTTATTTTTTTTTAATTGTTGATTTTTATTTATTTTTTTAATTATTTTAATTAATTAATTATTTTTTTAATTGTTTTTTATTTATTTTTTTAATTTTTATTTTAAATTTATTTTTTTAATTATTTTGTTTTTATTTTGAATTTTGTTTTTATTTTATTTTTTGATAATTATTTAACATTTTTTTAATGATGTGTTTATTTTTAAATTTGTTTTTTTTTGTTTTTTGTTTTTTGTCTTTTTGTTTTTTTTTGTGAAGTTAAAAAAATAGTATATATATATATATATATATATATATATATATATATATATATATATATATATATTCTTTTTTGGTTTGTTTTGTTTTGTTTTTGTTTTGTATTATTTATTTATTTCAATTTTTCATTTTTTATTTATTTTTTATTTATTTTTTATATATTTTATGAAATTTAATTTATTTTTTGTCATAAATCGTCCCCTTGCCACCCCTAGCCAATTGGGCCTCAGGGTTGCCCGAGATTCTTTTTTACATTTTATTGGTTTTTTTTGTTTTTTGTTTTTGTTTTTGTTTTTAGTTTTTTGTTTTGTTTTGTTTTGTTTTTTGTTTTTTTTTTTTTTAACTGTCTATTATTATTTTTTTTTGTTTCAATATTTGAATTTTTGTTTTCTTATGTATCTTTTAGACACACACACACACACACACACACACACACACACACACACACACACATATATATATATATATATATTTGTAGGGTATGTGTCAATGCTTACCTAGCAACCCGATCCCGTTATGTGCAATTTGATAGTTGATTTTTTAATTTTTTCGCAATGTATCAAGTTCTGTTAGGCTAAGATTTCAAAATTGCTATACATTTAGCATTTAAAAAAATTACTCTTGGTATAATAACTCTTTCATTCACGTGTTCATTTTTAAAGTTTTTTTAGTCATAAATTTTTTCCATAATGTAATGCTTAAAATATTTTGAAAATTTAAGATTGTTTTGTAGTCATAATCTTTGGTTTTAATTCCATGGTTGAAAAATTGTCAAGATTTTTAATGTTTTTTCTAAGTCGTGATATTTTATCTTTAATGTTATGGTTGAAAACAATTGAAAATATTTTTTCTTAGCACTATGCTTGAAAATTGTTGGAATTTTAAGGTTTTTCAAAGAAATGATATTTTAAATTTAATGTCATGCTTAAAAGTCATTGGAATTTAAGGGTTTACAAAGACATGATATTTCATTGTTAATGTCATGTTTGAAAATCATTGGAAATTTTTTCGATTTCAAGGTGTTTTTTGCACCAAACTAAATGGCTTTTATTGTTTTTTACTGTTATTTTTTAAAAATATTGAAAATTTACTCTTAAAAAAAAAAAAAAAAAAAAGGGCTCGAGTACCATTTTGAGGTAATAGTTCCCATTTGATTGGTAACTATGTTTGTCACTTGCTTGGCTGCCTTTTGATCTCCATGACTTGGTTGTTTGTACTACGAGATAGAGTGATTGATGGAGGAATATTCAAATGAGGGAGGAGTAAATGAGGAGGATCTACCTCCTACAATCTCTCCTCCTTGTCTCATTCGAGTTCCAGCCCTTAATTAGCCAAAAATCCATGATTTCCTGTGACAAACCTGCATTCAATGCAAATTAGTCCACTAGGAATAATATCTCAGTTTGACTCATCTCATTAAACAAAATACAAACAAAATATGTAATAAATTGTGAGAAGAGTTGATTTGACTAAGTTAGGAGGTTAATTAAGGTCCATATAGTTACCCAATTATGAGGCTCATCACATCACATTCCTCCACTCTTCATGTTTAATTGCATCCTCATAGAACGAAGGTTCGACTTTAATGAAATTCTTCATATATGTTGCATATCCAGAATACCTTTTTGGTCTTTTACTTTCTCTAAATGCCCCCTTTGTTGCGCGTCCTTTTGCCTCTTATAGAGTAGATCTCAACCATGCAGGCCTCTTTCAAAATTTAGGAACAATTACTTACTGCACAATCTCACTAGGACCTTCAACATCTTCTTGAGTTGATGTTAGATCTTGACCATCATTTTTCGTTGAGATATCCTCAAAGATAGGTATCTATTCTTCATTAGAGTCGTCTCAAACATCCTTTAATTTCTTGTAAGCTATACTTTCATCAAAGGTGACATCTCTACTTACTGCAATCTAACGATCCTCCTTGATATAGATTTTGTAAACTTTTGATGAAGCAGTATACCCAACAAAAGTTCCCTTCATATTGGTAGGATCAAACTTCTTCTTTTGTCCTTCGGTATATGAATATAAACACGACATCCAAATTTTCAAAGATGGTCCACTTTCAGCTTCTTTCCTATAAATTCTTCTTCCAAAGTAATACTGTTGAGAATATTGTAAGGAATTTGGTTCTACAAGTAAACATCTATCCCACATGCCTCTCCCCATAGGAATTGAGGGAGATATTGATCATGTAGCATGACCTTGACACATTCTTCAATTGTTTTTTTCTTCCTTTCAGCCACACCATTTGTTCGAGATTGTAAGGAACAATAAGCTCTCTCTTAATCCCTGCTTCCTTGAAAAATGATATGAGTTCTTTCGAGGTATATTCTCTACCATTATCAAATCTCAGAATATTGATCTTAGGATTTCACTCAAATTCTCCAATTCATTCTTAAATTCTTGAAACTTCTCAAATGCCTCATATTCGTTCTTGAGAAGGGATAACGAAGCATTTCTTGATAAATCATATATTAATATCACGTAATATTGATGCCCACCAAGAGACTTTACTGCCATAGGACCACATAGATAAGAATGTATCAGATCTAAAACCTCCTTATATATGGTATCACTTCTTGTAATTGGATTGTTCATATCCTTTCCTAGAGCACAACCCTTACAGGTCCCTTCATGTTCTTCCTTCAATTTCTGGTTTGCCATTTACTATTTGATTTAGAGACGGAAAAATCTTATAATGAAGGTGTCCATACCTTTTATGCCATAGTTCGGAAGGGTTCACATCCAAGTGAACTAGGGCTTGAGATAGAGGTGTAAAAAGTCTACATAATGTCCCCTCATTAATCCCAATCACCCTAGAATTATCAATACCAGATCCCTTACCCAAAACCAAAACATTACCATCAACAAAAGCAATTCTATCACCCTTATATTCTAGACCAGAAATAGAAAGTAAGTTTTTCTTCAAACCTGAAAGATATAAAATGTTTCTGAAGTGAATACTTGCATCGGATTTGAGCTCCGATGAAGTAGATCTAATCCCTTTCACTGGATACCTATTTTTGTCACCACGTTTGATGGAATGAAAGGAGGTTCCTTTTTACAAAGTTTGTAGTTGGTTTCATTCTCCCATCATATGTTTGGAAGTACCACTATCAATAACCCATACATTTTCATCCTTGAAAATTCTAGACAAAGCGGTTAGACTTCCATCCTTCACTTCTTTTGCTAGCTTAGAGATGATCTTTAAGTTGTAACCCTTTATGGAGATAACAAGAGTCCCAAGAAGCTTGAAACCATTATTCATAATCCTTATCATAGTGCTAACTAGGATGTGATATTTAGTCTCCTTCTTTCACCTTTGATTTGATACCATATTCGAAAATTAAGGGTCTTGCAAATTATTGTTGAATTTCCTTACTTTATGATTACTTGTCATGTTAGTTAACCTTATATTAATTATTATTATGTGTTCATCAAGAAATGATCAAAACAATGAAGATCATAACAAAACATAATACACAAGATATAGGCTCCAAGCTAGGGAAAAACCCATCCAAGGGGAAAACCCAGAAAGAATGATTTTCATCTTATAAAATCTTGTTACAATGAGACTTTGAAGAGCCAAAGAATAAATCCCAAAATTCTCCCAATCACCAAGTCAGCCCCTTGGCAAGATCTCTACAAAAATTTGACCTTTTACAACTTCATTTTAGAATTTTGGCCCTACAATTTTGACCTCCTACAACTGGAAGCTATATAGAAACCTTAACTTCCCACATGTGGACATAGAGAGAGAGAGAGAGAGAGAGAGAGAGAGAGAGAGAGAGATTATCCCAAGAAACTTCAATTCTTCCTTCTTTTCTTAGTCCTTCTAGCTCTTTTTCGCCTTCGCTATACCACATTAGAGAAATTTTGAGGTATAAAATGGGCCTCCTAAGGGATATTATAAAATAATAGTGGAAACAATAAAATAAGATTAGATTACATCATCAAATTTTAGAAGGAAAAAAGAAAAACCTATTTTTTCAACTTATCTCCCTATGGTTTTGCTCAAATTTGGAATATCAGCACCCATTGGATGCATAATTTAATTCTTCATCTAAGGAGTACCCATGTTGCATACTTTGAATGGACTCTACTACCCAAAACATGAAAAATACATGAAAAACGTGACGGCAATCACTTTTTAATGTATTTGTCATTTTTTTGTGTAATAAGGTCCATCGAAAGTATGAAACATGCGTACTCCTTGGATGAGGAATTAAATTATGCATCCAACAAGTGATCCCACTCAAAATTTTGGTAAACTCATAGGGACATATGTTGGAAATATGAGTAAAATTTATTTATTTATTTATTTTAACTCTAAAAATGGTGAATCACCCCCCATGGTTGGCATCATCATCTTGAATCCTATTGGTTCTTATAAAGTTTATTTTAGTTTTAAATTTTTTTTTGAGGCCTTGTTTAGACCTCAAAATTTCTCTAATGAGATCGAAGTTGTGATGAGAGAGTGCTCCAAATGAGAACGAGCTCCTTGTATTTATAACCTTCTTGACGAGTCAAATAGCCCTCCCTTAGGCCGAATTGTCTTTTACTTGCGCTGACTTGGTCGTGGAGGAATAAATGGTTTTTTCTTGACAAAAATATATATTTTTCTTTGTTACAAAGAGTCCAAATGAGGCTATAATACATGCCATAAATTCTTATTTTCCCTAGAAAGGCCTAGAAAGATCTAGAAGCACAAATAACATGCTTTTGACCTAGAATTGAGAATGAAACCATGCTTTAAATAAAATAAAATTATTTTATTTATTTTTCTTTCCTTATACAAAATATACAATGTCATGTTTATAAAATTTCATTATGAATACCGAACCTAGTTGCAAATTCCAACAATTTTCATCTTAACCATCCGTAGAGGGATGCAATTTTTTAAAGTTTTGCACTATAAAAATGGTTTGCACCTCAAGAGATTTGATCCCTCTTTGCTCTTGTTAGATTTGTGGTTAATATGGTTCTATATTGGTGTTATTAAAATTATGAGATGCATCCAATCTATTCTCTACGTGATTTTGATTAATGGAGTTCACTCCTCATTTTTCAAGGCTACCCATGGGCTAGGTCAAGGTTTCCCCCTCTCACCTCATCTTTTTATGTTAGTTGTAGAAGTGATCAGAAATTTGTTCTTTGATTCTTAGTCTAGAGGTTACTGGAGGGGAATGAAGGTGGTAGACCAATAACATCTCTCACATTTTCTCGTTGTGGACAATATCTTTTTTTTTAGTTTTAGTTCTCTAAAGGATCTATCTTAGAAAAATCCATTCTACAATTTTTTGAAGCTACAGGGATGGATGTGAGTGTCACCCATTTTTTTTCATATCTCATTCTCTATCTAATACACTCTTTTGATAAGTTTAGATCCTGTTTCGTTTCTAAAATAAACCTCTAGATGAAGGATTTCAATTGTTGGGTTTATGCCTTAAGCAAAACAACTATATATTTCCTAATTGGTTATGGCTACATAACAAAATAAGGGCATGTATCTTGCTTTGGGTTAATAGACTTATGTCCATATGAGAAAGGAGAACTCTACTTAAAGCAATGCTCAAAATTATCCCATTGTATTGTATTCTCAATCGCTCTAATTCCACAAAGCATCCTATCAAAGATAAGGAAAGTAAAATTTGATTTTTTGTGGGATAGTTCTCGCCATATAGGTGGTATCCCTCTAGTTAAATAGGGTAAGGTGGCGTGCCCTAAAAAAATAGGTAGGTGGGAGATTAAAAATATTTTTCATTTTAGTAAGTCTTTGGTAGCCCATAATTTATGGAGGTTATTTCATATCATCTCTTTATAAGGCCACATTTCGAAGTTGAAGTATTTTCATAATGGATTGATCAAGAATTGGTTTAAAAAACCAAGGGAATCTTCTAAGAGCTCCATCATATAGAAAGATCCTTTTCTAACTTTCCCTTGATCGACAACTGAGCAATATCGTGTATTGGGAATGGAAAGAAAGTGAAGTTGGGGAACAACCTCAGCATGGAGTAGATGATGATTGGCATTTATCAGGCCCTATCCTTGATTTTATCCAATTATCACGTTTTTATGGATGTCAAAGCTAAATCCCCCAATTTTGTGGCAATTCTAGTTGTAAATCTTCAGTTGATCTAGAGTTATAAAGGTTGGAAACTTCCAAATGGGATAATTACATAGGCTTGCTTGTTTCAAATTTTATTAGAATAAGATAATACATACATGATTGGATTTGTTGGTTTAAGAAACCAATCAATGGGTATTTCACAATAAATATATGCTATTCATCCTTCATTGATTCCCATTTTACTAGTGAAATCAAAAGGCGGTGGAGTATACTTTGAAAGCTCCATGCCCTACTTAAAACCAAAATCACTATGTGGTTTTCCTAGAAAGAAAAATTAACCTGGCATAATGGCTTGGAGATGGGTTGCATTGGTCTCAAACTAAGTGGGTAGAGCCTAATTTGGAATATTGCATGAAATTATGGCTAGGTGATAAGTTTATTTCTCAATTTGAGGCATTCCATGAATTAAATATTCACTATTTTGCCAGAGCTTATTGTAGGTATGATCATGAAACTTTGTAATGAATTTAAAGTGAGCCAAAGGTATAAGAAGTTAATGAATTCAATCATGTATTTACTTTATTATGGTATTCTATTAGGTTATTTTTCTCAAAGATAAGGAATAATTCTCAAATTGATGCACTTACATTAATGTGAAAAGAATTCTATAACATGGAGGTGTGTCCAAGGGAATTTTTATTCTAAATGTCTATTTTCCTTTATTTACATATTTATAATCTATTAACACAATCCCTAAAGATTAGGTGTCTAACATTACCCTTTAATGTGAATGATCTGATAATCACCCTATGATTGACCTCAGTTAAAGATTTATTTATTAAAGGTATTACAAACTCATGTGGTGGTGTGTGCTCTGTGTTATTGAAGCAATGGATCGATCAGATTACCAATACACAGACAATTAAATGGAAAGACAGTAGAGAAATACAGTAAGCAGACACAAAACACAAAAATTTAATAAGGAGTTCACCCTATTATCCACGGCTACATCTCTGGTCCAGCTTTCAGTGTGGCCTTATTTGATTGCATCCTTAAGCAGAAAATTACAATGCAAGGATTCAATGTGAGTTCTCCTAAAGCAGGTTTGCTTGGCAGGGTGGTTCTTGGATTCCCCAAGCCACTTGAGTACACAAAATTCTTCTTCCTACCAGCTCTGTGACCTTCTGGTCTATAGTGGAGAGAGCCCAATGTGGTGCTCAGTCTGGATAGATCCTCTCTGGGATGGCTCAGATCTCTCAAGCCTTTGGTGCTCACCGCTGCCTCTGGTTAGCTCTACCCTCTGTCCTCTTTCTGCTTTTCTTTACTGCCTTCTTTGTCAGTTTTCCATCTCTCCGTGTTCAGTCCTCCTCTCGGGGTTCTTTTTGACTGATTCCGACTTGACTTAACTGACTGTATATTCTGTCTCTATTCATGGCTTTTATCCATCCATTCCAAGACTGTTTAGTTCCTATTTCGCCTCTGTTGATTCACCTTCTACAGCTCTGCTTGGAGTTCCCTATTCGGCGTCATCATCAGCGCTTAAGGAGTGGCCACATGTCCTCCTCTAAATGGTGGCATCTTGCTTCATCGGTTCGTTTCTTCAGTTACATCATGGATGAAGTGTTCCTCCACCATGGTGGTCAAAATGGACTTCAAATCCTTTTAAATTGCGGCTCATTCCTTCATCGATTCTGCTTCCTCCATCGAGAAAAATCTCAGTCGTCCGATCTGGGGCCCCCAGATCCGACACCATACGCACATTTCACGCGATTTACTTTCTCAACCTTTAGCGCATGATCAACAACAGTTTTCTCTCACCTCTGCTTGCCATGCATTGATCGTTTAATGGAATCGCTCCACTTTCATCCAAAACCACTTACCGTTTGAGGGTGCCCCGATCAATACCGCCGGTTTCCAGAGCGTGGGTCCTTCCTTTGTCCTTTTAGCGCTTTTGCCTTTTCACCTGCGGTTCTCTGGCTCACCATGCATCCGTGTTCTTAGGATTCCTCCATTATGGCCCTATTCGCCCAATCGCGCATCAAAAACCTCCTTATTTTCTTGATCCGGGCCTCCCAGGGGCTACTTTGACATCCTGCGTAGTCTCCATGGGCCTTGGTTAGTGCGCTTTGACCAAGGTCCTCGTCGTTCCACATTGGCTGCCATTGCCACTGGTTCAGGGTTTTTTTTATCACTGTTTTGGAATTTTTTAGAGATTTGTCCTGACCTAATATAGTCATGGTTCTTTTACAGTTCTTTATGGATCCAATTCGAATCACGGCCTTCCCAATGAAAAAGCTTTTGGACCACCAAAAGTTGGTTTTCAAGCATTGACTAAGTGAGGGTATTGTTTTCTCACTTGCCCAATATCAATCCACTTTGCACTGCTTGGCTTCGAACCTTTGAGCCCAATCCTAAGGTATTCCACATCTTCCTTGTGCGTCGTCCTCAACTTCCTGTCCAGCACTGTGTCTTCCTGCAATTCATTAAGATATTTAGGTAGCAGGTCATCAATAGAAGGCAATTGAATTTTCTCTTCAAGGTCCTCAATCATTAAAGGTTCAAACAATCTCAAGCAATCTGCATTTACGATGGAGTAGATGTGCATGTAAGCTAGCAGATCAAGGCGAAAATCATTTTCACCAATCTTCTCAAGTATCCTAAAAGGTCCATACCTGATAGGCTTTAGCTTTTTACCTTCACCTTGCATCCTATCCTTGCTGATATACAGCTAGAATTGGTCTCCAACTTGAAAACTATGCTCCATCCGATGCTTGTCATGCCTAGCCTTGTACTTGGCTTGGATATTTTCCAGTTGTTCTTGTACTGCCTGGTGGATCTCCTGGATCTATTCAATGAACCTAGCTGCCTTGTCCACATCACTATGTCCATCAGCCATGATATCTTTACCAAAGACAAAATCTAAAGGAGACCTTGGTGTGAAACCAAAACAGGTCTCATAAGAAAATCTCTGTGTAGAAGAGTGCTTTGCTCTATTGTAAGCATGCTGCACATAACACAAGTGTTCATCCCAAAGCTTAGGATGTTTGCTGCAATAACCTCTCAGTAACTGGATCGCTGTCTTGTTTACTACTTCTGTCTAGCCATCTGTTTGTGGATGAAAAGCTGTGCTTTTCTTCAGTTTGGTGTCCATCAGTTCCCATAGACTCAACCAAAACTTCCCCACAAATCGGGTGTCGTGATCAGATAGAATGGAAGTGGGTAATCCAAAATGAACCCATACATGTTCAAAGAACAATTTTGCAGTCTGTTCAGCTATAATTTGTTTATTACGAGGTATCAAAATACACATTTTGCTGAACCTATCCACAAAAACATATAATAATCATGACCTTTCCTAGATTTAGGCAGTCCTCCAACAAAATCCATGGAAACACTTTCCCAAAGGTGAGAAGGAACTGGAAATGGCGTGTACAAGCCTAGTTTTCTATTGCTGGGCTTGCTTTTAGCACACATAGCACACCCTCTTACATATCTAGAAACTGCCTCATTCATTTTCGGCCAATAACAAAATCTTTGCCGCTGTGCAACTGTTTTACTTACCCCAAAGTGACCTGATATCAGAGAAGTGTGTGCTTCCCTAATTATCTTTACTCTCTCAATTTGTGGAATGCAAAGTTTCCCACAATGATATAAGAGTTGGTCCTTCACATGATAGTCCAATTCTTCTACTCTTTTTCCTTGACTCAAAGTTGCATATACATCTTTAAAGTCCATATCCTGAGCATATTGTTCTATGTAGCTTTCATGTAGCATAGAATTATGCTTAGGTATGGTAGATGCATTTATAATGGGTCTAGATAATATGTCTGCAACCTTGTTATGTATGCCCTTTTTATATCTGATGACTAAATGAAACTGTTGTAGAGAACCCATCCATCTGTAATGTCTTGATTGCTGCAACTTAGTTTGGGAGTGTAAATATTGAAGTGGCTGATGATCAGTATGTATTACTGTCTCTTTGCCCATTAAGTAATCTTTCCACTTTTTCACACTCTGAACTAATGCATACAATTCTTTATCATATGTAGGATAGTTAACTACTGTAGGATTAAAAGTCTCAGAATGATAACATATGGGTTTACCATGCCGTGTCAACACTACTCCCATGGCATAGTCACTAGCATCAGTTTGGATCTCAAATGGTCTTTGTAGATCTGGCAGTGCTAGTGTAGGTATTATACTAATCTTTTCTTTCAAGGTGTTGAAGGCTTTCTGATGTTTGCCTCCCCACTGAAACACCTTATTCAATCCTATTAAAGCATGTAAGGGAGCTGCAATTGAGGAAAAGTTAGAAATCAACTTCCTCCAATATTGTGCTGCTCCTAAGAAGATTCTCACTTCTGTAGCAGACCTGGGTTTAGGCCAATTCACAATGACTGCCACTTTAGAGGGATCTATTTTCAATTCACCTCCCCCTACTATATGACCCAAGTAGTTTAGAGATGTTTTGCAAAATTCACATTTTGAGAGTTTAACATAAAGTTTTTCCCTTTTCAAAACATCTAATGTCTGCTTAACATGCTTTAAATTTTCTTCCCACGTTTTACTAAAAATCAAAATGTCATCCAGATACACAATAACAAAATCATCAAGAAAAGGTCTGAGTACATCATTCATTAATCTCATGAAAGTAGTAGGAGCATTCGTTAAGCCAAAAGACATAACTAGCCATTCATACAATCCCTGCTTTGTTTTGAAAGCAGTCTTCCATGCATCTTGCTCTGTAACTCTGACCTAATGGTATTCACTGTGCAAATCCAGCTTGGTGAAATAAACAGCTTCCTTCAATTGATCTAAAAGATCATCTAAGCGAGGAAGGGGATAACAATTTTTGATTGTTATCTTATTCAGTGCTCGATAATCAATGCACATTCTCCACGAGCCATCTTTCTTTCTCACCAAAATGATTGGTGACCCACATGGTGATGTGCTAGGCCCGATGAACCCTTTCTCGAGCAACTCCTGCACCTGCTTCTTGATTTCAGCATTCTCTAAAGCAGACAATCTTTTATACCTATGGCTGCTATAGTTGTTTCATCTCCTGAGTCTGATCCCAAATCTTTCTGAATAGCTCCAACATTCTTATTATTCTTGCCCTCGGACTTCTTAGGTCTCATCTCTGGATGCAGAATCCAACAATGCTCATCATTGTGCCAATCCTTTTTATAGTGAGTGCATGAAGCTTTGCTTTTCTGTGCAGTGTTAGCCTTCCTTGTTTTCCACTTCTGCTTTCTTTTCTCCTTGCTCTTTCTTGCAGTGGGTCGAGATGGCCCCCAAACTTCTGGATTTCCATTCTTTCCTCTAGCTTTTAGATGAGTAGGTTTCATAGATATCTCATCTATACTAGTGGGATTAAAAATGAGGATGGCATGCCTCATGTAGCTATGTATACCACCAATGTACTTCAAAAGAGTCTTCGGTGAGTCTAATGAGATACCAAACATCAATTCTCTCTTTTTGAATTCTTAAGTATACCCTTGCACACTTTGCGCTTTCAACTGTTAAAGAGTTTTCCAACTCATCATGGCTTGTTGCATGTAAGCCAATGGATAGAAATTCTTCTTGATTGAAGCAACAAATTTACTCCAGACAGAGATGGCCTTACCATGTCTTTTCATATCAGCTTGGGTTCTGCCTTCCCACCAAACCAAGGCAGTGCCTCCTAGGCGTAGGTTTGCCAGCTGAATCTTACTCTTGTCGGAGTCTATGTTCTGTACCCTGCAATACACATCAATTTGTCTAATCCAATTGTCCAACTTTTCAGCATTTAGCTCTCCATCATATATAGGCAAATCCAACTTAACATCTGGCTTAATCAAAGATGCTTTCTTATTATGCACATGGCTATTAGGAGGTGTGAGAAAGCTTTCCTCTTTCCCCTTTCCTTTGGAGTGGTCATGAAAGTGAGACTCATATTCTTCTTTATCTTGTTTAGAACCTGAGGAGTGCTTTCTAAAGTCCCTATACATTTCTTCTACCATAGACTTTATAGCTAGGAAACTTTCTATGAATTGAGGGTCTAGCCCTACAGAACCTTCCTCTGACATTGTCTTCCAAGGATAGACTCTCCCAATTTCAGGATTAGTTTCCACCAACTCTCCTTCTCCTAATTTGAACTTTGATCTAGTGAGCATTCATAGCTAAACCAACACAAGCTTGTCTAACCTTACAACCTAAAGCTCTGATACCACTTGATCTGATAATCACCCTATAAGTGACCTCAGTTAAAGATTTATTGATTAAAGGTATTAGAGACTCATGTGTTGGTGTGTGCTCTATGTTATTGAAGCAATGGATCAATTAGATTGCCAATACACAGACAATTAAATGGAAAGACAGTACAGAAATACAGTAAGCAGACACAAAACACAAGAAGTTAATAAGGAGTTCACCCTATTCTCCAGGGCTACATCTTTGGTCCAGCTTTCGGTGGTGGCCTTATTTTATTGTGTCTTTAAGCAGAGAATTACAATGCAGGGACTCAATGTGAGTTCTCATGAAGCAGGTTTTCTTGGCAGGGTGGTTCTTGGATTCCCCAAGCCACTTGAGTACACAGACTTCTTCTTCCTACCAGCTCTGTGACCTTCTGGTCTATAGTGGAAAGAGCCCAATGTGGTGCTTAGTCTGGACAGAACCTCTATGGGATGGCTCAGATCTCTCGAGCCTCTAGTGCTTGACGCTGCCTCTAGTCATCTTGACCCTCTATCCTCTTTCTTCTTTACTTTACTACCTTCTTTCTCTATTTTCCGTTTCTTTTTGTTTAGTCCTACTCTCGGGGTTCTTTCTGACTAACTCCGACTTGACTTAACTGACTGTGTATTCTATCTCTGTTCATGGCTTTTAGCCATCTGTTCCAAGATAGTTCAGTTCCTCTTCTGCCTCTGTCGGTTCACCTTCTGCAGCTGCGCTTGGAGTTCCCTATTCGGCGTCATCATCAGCGCTCAGGGAGTGGCCACACGTCCTCCTCCAAATGGCACCAGCCTGCTTCGTCGGTTCATTTCTTCAGTTACGTCATGGATGAAGTCTTCCTCCACCGTGGTGGTCAAAACAGACTTTAAATCCTTTTAAATCGTGGCTCATTCCTTCGTCGATTCGGCTTCCTCCATCGGGTGCAATCTCAATCGTCGGATCTGGGGCCCCCCGTTCCGATGCCATACACATATTTCGCGCGGTTGACTTGCTCGACCTTTAACGCATGATCAACTACAATTTTCTCTCACATCTGCTTGCCACACGTCGATCATTTAATGGAATCACTCCACTTTTGTCCAAAACCACTTACCATTTGAGGGCACCTCGATCAATACCGCTAGTATCCAGAGCGTGGGTCCCACCTTTTTCCTTTTAGCACTTTTGCCTTTTCACCCGCAGTTCTCCGAATCACCATGAGTCTGTGTGCTCGGGCTTCCTCCATTATGGCCCTCTTAACCCATTCGCGCATCAAAAACCTCCTTATTTTCCCGATCCGGGCCTCCCAGGGGTTATTTTGACCTCCCGCGCAGTCTCCATGGGCCTCGGTCAGCATACTTTGACCGAGGTCCTCGTCGTTCCACGCTGGCTGCCATTGCCACTGGTTCAGGGTGTTTTTGATCATTGTTTTGGAATTTTTTAGAGATTTGTCCCGACCTGATACAGTCATGGTTCTTTGACAGTTCTTTATGGATCCAATTCGGATTAGTGAAGGGGTGTTTGTGAGTCCATGCATCATTCTAAATATTTCAAAATTTTCACTTCCAAGTGCTTTGGTGAAACTTTTCTCTACGTTTTGCTCATTTGTGGAATAATTTGTTAATAATATATGTCTAAATACACATCAATTTTATTTTATCCATTATATTGAAATATTATATTAATGACCCATGCTGAATTTTTAATTATTATTAAGAATTTATAAATACCACATATCAATTTTATATTAGCAATTGAATGAATTACACATCTCCCTCTCAATAAAAAGTAATTGGATTTTTTTTTCAATTACTTCTTCTCTTTGGCCATTGAAATATTTTATTATAGCCAACACACACACACACACACATATGTATATATATATATCTATATCTATATCTATATATATATATATATATATATATATATATATATATATATATATATATATATGAAAACCCATCATAACTTAGTTGTTTCTCCATCACCATTGATATTCTATTTTGCCACTAATATTTACACCGATCCTTATATATCAAAACATTACTAGGCATGAGCTGGGACATCCATCATTGAATGTTATCCCCTAATGAAAGTTGAATCATCACCATTATTCAAGGAAAACTACACCACCTCGAATTTCCTGCTAGTGGTCAATAAGGGGGTAGTCTTTCACTCTTGCCAAATGCATCTAGGTCTTGGGATATTAACCTATTTCCTTATGTAAAAGGAAGACGAGCTCCAGAAGCAGTTTTAGGGCACATATTTTTTCTCTCTTTATGTATATATATGAAGTTGATATTTACACCAATCCTAATATTTCAAAACATTACTGGGCACGAGTTGGGATATCCATCATTTAATGTTATCCCCTAATGCAAGTTGAATAATCACCATTATTCAAGGAAAACTACACCACCTCGAATTTCCTACTAGTTATCAGTAAGGGGGTAGTCTTACACTCTTGCCAAATGCGTCTAGGTCTTGTGATATTAACCTATTTCCTTACGTAAAAGGAAGACAAGCTCTAGAAGCAATTTTAGGGAACACATTTTTTCTCTCTTTATGTATACATATGAAGTTGATACTGAAAATAACATTTTTTATTTTTAATTACTTTGTCCATCTTAAGTTGGATATAAAATTATACTACTTAATATGCATATAAAAATATTTTATTTAACTTCAAGGATTAGCTCAATTAATTGATCTAGAGTGAGATGTGAAGTTCTTTGATAATGGTTCCACTCTCTTCAATTCCAATTTACCTAATTTACCATCCACAAAATTTGGGAAGTACTATGAGATTTTTTGTATTTAAGTCTCAGTAAAAAAAGAAATGATGAAAATATTTCATCTATAATTTTTTAATTAAATTAATCAATATTCGTTTTTTATTATAATAATTTTTTTATTTATTTAGAGAATATTTTATTTTATTATAAATAAAATCGTTCTTTTAGAAAATATTTTATTTTAGAAGGCTTTGTCCCTATTCAAGATGATGGAAAAGAAGGACTTCTCAACACATTTTGAAGGGCATGGAAAAAATACATTTCTCTACAAAATTATTTCTTCCAAAATAGTGTTTATGCATATTTTAAACCTTACAAGATAATTATACATTGACCAGGGTTATTTTGATAGGTCAATTGGTGTATAAAAGGTGGAAAATGACATTGATGAGTGTATATCAATGAACATGTGTGGGATGGATCTGTTGACCATGGTTAACAATGGTAGAGGATAATTGATGAGTTTGATTATTGTTGACTACCAAGGTTGAAAATGGTTGACCAAGGCTAATTTTGTCCATAGTCAATCATTAACCATTATTTACTAAGATTGAGCATGTTTGACCATTCTAACCATGCTTGACCATGGTTTTCCATGTTGAATGTGGGTTGACTATCATTGTCTAATGTTGACTATGGTCAACTAGAGATGATCATGGTTGGTCATGGTTGATCATCTTTGACCACTGTTAATGATGGCTTATGATGACTAAATAAAATTTATGGTTGAAGATGGTTGACTATTGTCAACCATTGTGAATGGAGTCAACTATGGTTGATGATGGCTGACCACATTGACCATAGTTATCTACATGCTATAGTAGATTACTATGGTCAACCATAGTAAAACATGTGACCATAGCTAACTATGATCACCATACATAATCAACCTTAATATTGTTATTATTGTTATTATTATTAGTCATCTTTATTAAACCTTATTTAAAAACCCTAAAGTTAATATTATTTATAAACCTTATTAATATCAATATTATAATAATATTAATTGTAATAATACAGTATTATTGTTAATATTATTAATAATATATTCAATCATATAATAATAATATAGTGAGCTTTAATATTAATATTATTATTTTTATTGTTAATATTATTAATAGTCAACCTCTTCTTTAATATTATTCTTATTATTAAATATAACAAAATTTATTCAGATATCCTAATATTATTATTAAATATCAAACTTTAATCACAAGCTATAACATTACCTTAACATTATTAGGAGGACATGTGAATAAGATTGGTCGACCATATAATAATATTATTATAGGGTTGACAAATTTTGATCATGGTCAATTATCAATAATATATTCAATCATATAATAATTATAATAATATAAGAAAAGTTAATATTGATATTATTATTATTATTTTGTTAGATCTTAGACTTTTGTGATCCATATTGATAAAGAGATTGTCTTTCAGATTAATCACATCATTGAATTTTGGTCGATTGTTCGAACCATCTAATGTGGTTCATCGTCAGGACAAAGGTGAAAAAAACCAAACTTCCCATTTGTTTAAATAGACGAGATGCATCCTGGCTCGGAATTAGCCATTATGTACTAGCTATTATGAACTAGCCATTGAGAGAGGGTTGTTATGAATTATGAATGAGTTAATGGGATAAAATATTAATTTATTTAATAATTTATTATTTATTTTCATTTTAATAGAATAAAGTAATATTTATTTATTAATCTACAATTTATTTTCAAAATCAAAGATATAATGTAATAAAATTAATTGAAAATGATGAAAAATTGTTAAAAAAGAGGTTAAAGAAATGTTATTAATATAATAATTGATAATAAATTTAATTAACGATGAATAGAACAATAAAACTAAAATTATTTTAAATATAATTAAATAATGATTTGTTAGGGAAATTAATGAAAAAGGGAAAGACAAGAATGAGAAAATATAAATAAAAAAGGATAAAAAAAAAGACATAAAAATAAAATAAAATAGAAAAAAAAAGGAAAAAAAAATAAAACAATCAATAGGAGAGGGCATGAATCCATCTCCTTCTTAATTTCCAACCATCATCCCGGTTGAGATTGATCGCATGCTTCTCAATCTCAATGGTTTCTCTTAGCTTACTATGATGGAAATGGTCAACCTTGGCTATGACCTGGGAATCGTCTATGCAAACATGGTGTTTATATTTCACCGCATGTTCAACTAAAGTTGAGGAACGAGAGAGATTATGCATAATGTCCGCTGCATGTTCTTGGATTCTCTGGTTAATGGAGTGACCAATTTCACCAATATAAGGGATCCCAAACGAGCAAGGAATTGAATAGACCCCTTTCATGTCCTTAGGGTTAACTGGGTCTTTAACAGATCTAAGAGAATTCCTAATGGTATTAAGGGGCTTGAAAGTAGCAACAACTTTATTCTTCTTAAGGATATGACCAATCTTATATTTGGTTCCCTGGATAAAGGGAAGTAGCACATTAGAAATTTCATCATCAAAATCTTGCTTAAATCGAGATTCTTTACTAGCTCTTTGAAAATCTTTGATGCCCTGTTTTTTGCTATAACCATTATTTTCAAAAACATTCAGCAAATGAGACTTTTCTTCTTCTAAGTGATTCTCATCAGAAATTCTAAGAGTGTGAGTGGCAAGAGTGTTAAGAACTCCTAATTTTTGAGCCAAAAAATGACTCGAAGCAACATGAAGATATTGTTCCATGTGGGTTTTATTATTATTATTATTGTTACTCAACTTTATTAATATTAATAATATTATTATAGAATTTATCAAACTATATTATTAGTCAACTTTATTAATATTAATAATATTATTATAGAGTTGATCAAGTTTGATCACAGTAAATTATTTAAATATGGTAAATAGATAATTGATCAAGTATTATCATGGTCTAAAAAGGCTGTCTTTGATTTTTAGAAGATAATTGTGTAATGGATTTATGATCCGTCTAATGTTTCGGATGGTTACTCCATCCATCATCAGGGACCAAAGAGCTAGGATTGTCTTTGTTTCACTATTTTTGACTATTAATATTAATCAATAATAATAATAATAAAATATGTTTGAGTGATGTTGAAAAGTGTCAAAGAGTATTAACTGTAAACATAGTCAACCACATTAATAAACCAATGTATTTTAAACCATATTTTAATATTATGAAATATTGACTATGGGACAAACAAAGAGAATGGATACCATGAATGAAATGCATAGATAAATTGAATGGACATGCACAAATGAATTGAATGGACACCTATGAATAAAACATATAAAATTTTCCTCCCATGTATTTCATTTAGATTTTTTATATAATCTTTTAAATTTTCCTCTGAAATAACACTCAAATTAGAGTTTCAATGTGATTGTGGTAAATATTATGTAGCAATCTACAATAAAGAAATATTTCTTCAATGTCAAATCCTAACCCCCTCTTAAAAAAAAAAATCTTCAAGCACAATCCTAAAATAGATACACCTATTTGCAACAAGGCGACTTAAAACACATATGATTTTAAATTGCATACCAAGTCAAAAAGTTAGACAAAGATGCATGTATATGGTATACACGACTTTTATTTTATGTCGAGTGAAACACTGAATGTTCTTTGAACAAGGACAAACAAAATCAGGGAAAAATGAAACATGTTTAATGAATGAGAAGAGAACAACAAGGTAAAAGGGTAGCCACAACCCTTGTGTTCACATGGAGGTTAGGGAAATTAATTATTTATAATGCCTTCTATTGTGAATTTGACAAGGGAAGATGAATTTTCCATAGAACATTTGCTCCTAATCTACCCTTTGGGTCTAGTGAAAATGCTCAGTTGGCTCATCTTGACAATGGTAAAAGAAAATTTCTAGAAGAAAATATCATGATCGATAGTAAATGTTTTGACAATTGCTCAGGTGTTGTAGTGAGTCTAGAGATTTTGATCATAGGTGAATAGTCCCTTGAATTTCACAAAGATTAAGTACTACTTGCTGTCGAAGAGGTTGGGTGTGCGAATTTCTAAAATGGTGGTGGTATTGGAAGGTTAGGTGGTAATACTTTTGAATTTATATGGGTTCTAGATTTTGAGAATATTTTGGAATTTGAGAATGATGTGTTCTCGTGTCACTATTAAAAATTCACTACTATAGATAGGGGTGTTTAAGACATTTGTTTGAGGCAAAGTGATAGTTTCGTCTTAAAATGCTCATTTTTTCTTAATTAAAAAATGTCTCAACTCATAGCTACCTTGATGCATGAATTGACCTTCTTTTAAAACATAATTTGTTGTTTTGTCTTAAGTAAAAATGTCACAAATTAAATCCCACTAAGCGACCTTCTATTTAACATGTTTGTCTTGCTCCCGCTTGTTACTTTCATGAGGGCTTCACTCAATGAACCTCTAACATGGCACGTGCATTCGTGGCATACTAAAAAATACCCTTAATTTGACTACATATTGGAAAATACCTCTAAAAATCACTTTCTTTAACCCCCTACCAATACTAACCCAATACACCTTCCCAATTTCAAAAGTCCCTACTTTCACTAGATATTGTAGGTATTCATTTTTTCATTAACATTTTTTATACCCATTTATATTTATATCCCGTTATTTTCACTAACATTGGTAAGTAAATTATGCACCTAGAAAGAATGACCTAAATACTATGGAGCTTAAAACTTAAAAGTTTCAATAAGAAAGAGGTAGATATAAGTTGGTTGATTTACAAATGCCTATTGTGGAAAATTTGAATAGAAAATACATAGATTTGAACTCTCAATTGCATATATATTTTATTGAATACTGAAAAAGATACACTACAATAGTTCAAAATAAAACCTCGATAACCAACACAATGGCACATCTTTCATCTTGCTTATAGAATAAGAAGAGGAGAGAAAGTACAATGAATATGGACGCATGTAAAAGGGCCTATTTGGTTGGACTTTCTCAAATCATAGCCCTAACCTGATCACCTAGTGCACCATAGTTTCCTGGTAAGAGTTCCAAGTAAGTCTGCCTCCATCAAAAGATGAACTAGAGCATGCAATCATGCATCCCTTCCTTGAGATCTGTGTCCTCTACCTAAGATGGGAATTTCTCATGCATAAGTATTCTAATTGACTAAGGAACTACAATCTCTTAGTAAGAATATAACTTGCATGCTAAAAATAAAAAAAGAAAAGCTCTAATAATAGAAAAACTCTATCCAAAAATGAAATTGCTAAATTTGAAACAACATCTAAACTATAATTAATTGAAGGTGTGCCATGCATGCCCTTAGCATGCATGCACTCTTTTCCAAACAATAGTCTATTTAGCTATCTCCTATGGCATGCATGTGCCCTCTACCAAGCAATAGTTTCTATCACTGTCTCCTTCACTTTCATTCAACCTATTCATCACTAATGTAAGGAAAGGGTGAAGGTTCCGTATCTGTTGTCTTCTCTACTGCCCCATCATTGGGAGGATCATTATCATAGCAACAGGTAAAAAATATTAACACACACTTTAGATGTAGATCATAGAGGTATTAGTAATGTGATGCATGTCTATTCTAGAGCAAGGCTACTTAGTAGCGGGAGCGGAAGCAGGAAGCAAGAACAGAAGTGAGAAGTGGGAATGGAAGCAAGAGCAAGGAGTGAAATTTTCAAAAGCTCCTAGGTTGGGAGAGATTTTGGGAGTGAATTTTATATTATATATTTTTATATATTTTGATACGTATATGTGAACAAAGGATTGTAGAATGATGAGTTTGTGATAAAAAACATAAAAACATGGATTAAACCATATAGCATCATTCATCTAGTAGTTATAATATTCATCAACCACAAGTCCACAAATTATAAGTTCTCATTTATATAGCATGTAAAGGTGCACATAACCAAAATAACATTGAGTGCAATCCATCTCTTAACCGAAAATACATCAACAAATGGGCTTTGGATGGCCTCTAACCTCCAAAAAAATCATGCTACAACAAATACTTACATATCGTCAAAATCATTGCTTATCTTGGGATGTTTGTCATTAATATCACTCTTTAAGCATTAACATAAGATTGAAAAATGTAGCATGTCGAGTCAAGATTTCATTTGAGTGAAAGGTATGTTTTCAGTAGGGTCATGATAAAGGAGTTTGACAACCAATGTCACTATCATCAAGGCACATAGAGGGATTGGTTCTCTTGATTAAATACGAGTTCCATACCCTAGTACATGACAAAATCCAATGGAAACATTGCAATCCACCAAATCTTGAAATCCTAAAAAACTAATAAGTTTGTTGGATTTTAAGTGAGATCTAAAATTCTACTTTCTCCATATGAATTGTAATGAGATCAGAACCACTCTCAAACATCTCAATTCATTTCATGCTAATGTTAAAAATATTTTACTTTAAAAATTTAACATTACCATGAATTTCATGTGATTTGAATATTAGGCTAATATGGACCTAGTATTACCATAGTTTTTCTTTCTCCCTCCCACTCTCGAAACTCCCACATACTTGTAAACCTTTATTTCTCCATCCCACTTGTTTTTTGCCTCCGCATTGCCAATGCATTATGTAAACAATACCTTATAATACACATTTTTATATACAACATATAAAAGCCCTTTACCCCCATGTTATTTGCTCAATATATTATTTCATTTTTTTCCTTTTATTTAATGCCCCAATATGAACACACATGATATGGTATTGCTTTGTCAGTGAAGCCCTTTGGTTACTTGGTTTATTGTTTCTTTGTGATTTTCACAGTAGTGATTCTATACATCGATGGTAGTTGCTCCTACCCCATCTTGCGTCTCTCTAATATAGAATAGAGAAGTTGTGCTTGGATGTCAATCCTTGGGTTTGATTTAGCTATGAATTACAATTTATCATAGCAGATCACAAGCCTTGATACCTTATGCATCACAACATCGATCCAGGCCACAACAATATATGGCTTCCCACTTTTCATACCCTATCCAAAACCACACAACGGCCACACCATCTTCATACTGTGATGGGCCCTTACTCAACACGCCCAAACCATGACATGGAACCCCTTCTCTTTGGGTTTTATGTCTTATTATCTTTTCAAGGTTGAATACGAGGGATTTTAACCAATGAGGAAGACCTATATAGACTCGCCATGGAGCTCGTTGAAAAGACAAACATTTCTGGTTATTCCCTTCTTGGGGTTTCACCTTTAGTAATACAAGGGTCAGATGACAAGAAATTTCCATTGTTCACTTTTTCACCTCTAATGAAAATTCTTTTATTTTATGTATATATACAAATATATTATGTTGGGCTGATGTAATTGATTATAGTGTGGGTTCAATGGAATGAACACCTTAAAGTTTATGTGTGCCTAGAATTTAAGTGATATTGCATGAATCCATGGTGGATTTTGGGTTTTAGTTACTGGGTTTCGATCCTTCGATGCAAAGAAGCAATGGAATGGAATTGGTAGGTATTAGGGAATATTATGAGGTCACATAATTCATAACGAATTAGATTTCTGATGAGGACACCAATCGAAAGCAAAAGTGGTGAACATGATATGACATGTATGGGCATAAAACAAGGGTTGAACGAGTGGAATTAGTATGATATGGTACTATTGTTTCTCATAGATATTTTAAGGGGTTTTTCCAAAGTTGGTAGTAGGAGAATCCTTCAAAAATCATGGGGCAGTGGTTACTATGGAATTATCAAAGTGTTATCACCAAAAAATGATCACGTAGCCATTTCTAACTAGGTGGATCGAAATACACCATGTAGGGTTAATTTTACCATGGTAAAATAACTTTCACCATGGGAAATAATTAAGTAAACCATTTTTATTAATTTATTTTATGATTAAAATAAAGAAAACCCCATGAGAATAATTGAATAAATCATTATTTATTTAATTTTCTTTAGGAATAATTATTAAATCATTATTTGTTAATTATTCATTGTCACATTTGACTAAACTCCTAGGAATAATGAAATAAATCACTATTTATTTCTTTTTCCTTATTTCCATTATTGGAATAATTGTTAAATCACTATTTAATAATTATTTCAATTTCACACCATTCTTAATCCTCGTGAAATAATTAATAAATCATTTTATTTGTTAATTATTTCTAAATAAAGATATTTGATCATTTTAAATATATTTTCCCTCTCCAAAAAATATAATAAAGTATTCTTAGTGGTTAGATCTTGATTTGGTCAATATTATTTTAATATTCTCCATTTTCAAGATTAACCCAATACTTTTTTATAAATATGAGGGCTTTCCATTCATTATTCACCATGACCATTATCATCGTCAGCATTATCGTCTTTTTCCTTTTGAGCTCCCATTTGAGTTCTTCACATTGTTCTGGGTTTTTCACATATTGAGAGAGAAGATTGATTATTGAGGAATCAAGGACATCAAAGGTCCCATCCTATGGAGGGGGATTTGGAGACCCTTTTCTAGATCTCCCTCTCCAGGTGTCATCCATAAAATAATTTACTCATTTTAAAGTCTTTCCATTTGGGTTATTGTATTGGATATCTATATTGTTGTTTGTTGTTTTGGATTGTATATCTTATTTTTGTTGCAATTTTTTCCAAGTTTTATTACAAATATGAAGTGTAAGTAGCTGAAAATTGTTGTTAGGGTCATGTGTCACCTAGTGACTTAAGTGAAGTGATTTTGTACACCTTCCAAGAAATTTCACACTAAAAAATGGAGACTCCACTAGGTTTTTAAGTTACATTTGTAATTAACGAATGGCGAATCCACTCATGTAATAACAACATTCTTGGTGACTGGATTTTCAATAAATTTTAGGGTATTCTACAACTATTTTCACTATTTCAGGTAAATACCCGTGTTTTGGTATTTTTCAGAAAATTTTCAGAAAATTTTCAGATTTGCTGAGAGTGTTGTGTGTAGACTGGGAAGAGTCCTTCACCTTTGTTTTTAGTCTCCCTTAGGCCTATATTCTCTTATGTTTTCTCTTTGAGGAAGAAAAAAGACCCCTATGGTTTAGAGTACACCTCCACATTGTTAGTAAGAGATTGGATGAGTGAGGAGTCAATGGTTTCAGTATTTTCAGCCACTGATTTTGAGAGTCTGATCCATTACTTTTTAGCACTTTTGGATAGGTTTATTTTACCATTTCTCCCTTTAGATTTTTGGTTTCTCATTCCCCCCTTAGGATCCCATTGATCATCCTAGGTTTTGGAGATACATACGTATCATTTGTAGCATTCATCACCTCTGATTTTTGTTGTTTTCTTACACCATCTACAGCAACTTAGTGCCTCTAGATCTCAATCCCTTTGATATTAGGTATTTTAGGAATTTTATGTGTCTTTGAGTAGCTTGTTTTCCCTCTCTTGCTTAGTTTCTTAATAGCCTTTTTGGGTGGGGTTTTGTGTGCTCTATTGGATGTTTATTTTTCTTTCATTTTCAATATTATTTACAATATTTCAACACTTTATTTTAACAGCACATGGCATCATAAAACATGCTCAATTAACTCATCCACTTGACAGATTATTTTCACACACTCACACCCTAAGCGAACGTGAGCTTGCTTAACACCCCCAAGCCAAGACTTGAAACCCTACTCCTTAATAATTCAACTTACATAGATTAAGCCCACTTGGGCACCAGGGAAAAACAATTTTTTTAGTTTAGGTGTAGGATCAATGGGACAGGCTTCCAATAACACCATCAAATGCTTTCATTGAGACATGGAATTTGGCATATTATGGAGCTTAGAGCCCTTCACCATCCAATAGTCCAAAGTTGGAATGCATCAAAAACCTGATTCAGAGGGCGTTAGGCTAGGTCATCATGCAAATGGTTATCCTCAGGGCTACCCAACTTGTGGCAGGGAATCTGATGCGTTGGATGAATACCAAGAAGCTCAAGATTTGAAAAAGCTCATGGGAAAAAGGTAACCATAGTAACCAATCATAGGAAAATGCCTTATAGGACTGGATGTAGGAAGCCATTGATTCTCTACCCCACCTTTCTCTGGACAGCTCTACTTACAGGGATGTGATTCCATCAAGTAAGAAGTTCTTTGGAAGGCAATTTGAAACAATATATTAAGGATTGTTTGAAGATTTAGACCACCTATAGGCTATAGGTGTTTTTATTTGATAGGACGTGTTTGATTTCATTAGAGTAACATCATTAATATAGTTATTTACACTTGGCACCACTGAACTAGGTGTTTTCTTGATGTTTGTTTCTATTTTATTCCTATCATCACCCTTTAGTCCTTAAAATCATCATTGTCTTGATATCATTGCGCCCCCTAGGCATTTTTCGTGGATACTTCGAGGTCTTCACCCTCAGTTCCCATTAGGACATATTACTCCTCCCCGTCGAGTTAGAATACATCCTCCCAATCCTCCATTGAGTCATCATTTCGATTCTGCTTCTACTGATTCATCCAGTTCTTTCTTTGATTCCATGTCTTCTCAACCCCATACGACCACCATGCGAGGCACCAATTTGGGTTCGGAAAACCAATGTGGTAACCCAAGTACCAACCTCCCCGACAATGATGCCAAAAAGTGATGAGCACCAATATTACAGCAAGAATGTTGCAACTCCTGGGCTACCAACTTTACTTTATCAACTCGGGGTTTGTACAAACTTGGAGGTGACAGTGTTGTATACACAAGTAAAAGTGATGGGTCTGATCTTTGTCACTACACAGCTGATGATAGACCACTAGGGTTTTTCAAGCCAAACTTCTATGGATTTAGAAGAAGCTTGATTACTGATGAGGAAAAGAGAAATCTACTCTAAGACAAAGCTTTTCTACTATAGTAAGGAAAAAGATTGAAATCAAATGCTAAAAACACACAATTTTCTAACTAACTGCTAAGAGGCTATGCTTCAAAGGAATGCTAAGTTAACATGTATGTAATCCTACTATCCTAAGCATGAAAATTCAAAACATCAAACATTCTACTACTGTGCATGTAAATGACTAAAAAAAAATCTGTTTTTATTTTTGTCCTTTTTTTATATGAAAGTGTGCAAGCTAATCTCTTTTGGTGATGTGGCAGGTGGCTTAGGGATGCTAGTGAATGGTTAGAAGGTTGGGGAGACCAGTAGGTGACCTTTTCTGGCTTCCTAGAGGCTTTTCCATCAATTTAGCCTTAAAACAGACCACTACAGGAAAACCTACAAGATGTCCTAATGTGTTCTACAGGATGTCCTAAAAACCTAGAGGATCCTCTGTATTTCTACAAGATATAGCTGAGAGCAAAAGGATGGGTGTTGAAGGTTATGGAAGGTTTAGGGAAGGTGGTTGGTGGATGGAATGAGGTAAGGGAGTGCCTAGGACCACTTCAAAACTCAAAACCAAGGTTGGGAGATGCTTGGATTTGCTCAACAAGCTTGGAGAAGTTTCCTTGTGAAATGATGAAATTGGTGAGGGTTTTAGTGAAAGTAAAGAATGATCTTGGATGGATGAACTTGGAATGAGGTTGCTGACTATGAAATCTCTCTGTACTTTTGAAACCCCTGCGCTGCATCAAACATTGACCTTTACCCAAAAGTCATGTAAACAAGAAGAATTTCAATGATTTAGGAATTTAACATAATTTCATGATCTAACTGCCTACATCATGCATGAGGAAAACTTGCAGAATGAGATGGAACATGGATGAGATCTAATGTAGGATTGAAGATAGAAGAAATTATAACTAAATCCTACTCTTGCAAACTGATCAAATGTTGGCCTAAGTACAGAAAACCCTAAATTCCATGAGAAACTATAATTTTGTCTTTTTGGGGCTGCATAGGAGTTCTTTCCTCAAACCATGATCCATGAAGGAAGGAGTGAGGCCAAAACCACCTATTGACAAATTTTTTATGTTCCTTTATATCTTCTAAACTACTACTGAAGTAAAGCATAAATGGAAACAAACTAATTAGATATTCTCCACTACTTGATTTTTTCCAAAAATTTTCATGAATTAACAAGTTATGGATCACAAAAGCTTGAATTCAAACATTCTACACTACTTGCAATGAAATAATTCTAAAGACAATTCAACCATTAATCTATGAAATCAATCTAAGCATACAAATACAAGAAGAGGAGCCTTTGCTGCTAGGGTTGGACCCTAACCCAAGAGCTTTATCCCTCTGAGTTAACTCAGTGCTGGATAGAGAAAATGCTCATTCTCATTATCAAAACAGAAAATTACATAGCAATTCTTCCACAAGTCTTGAATTCGAAAATGACTAGTGTTTTTACAGCAAAAATTCGAATCCTAATGAGGCTCTAGGCCTCTTTATTTATACAATAGAAGTCTCCAACAAATTCCTTAAATCTAGGGAGGCTCAGCTCCCAAACTTGAGATAAACTATCTCTTTGACTGTCAACATAGTTACCGATCAAACAAAAAAGTGAACTCGTACCTGGCTTTTTGAGGTAGCAAAAACTCACCCGATTTTGAAAAGTGGTGATGCTAGAATACACTTTTTGTTTTGAGCATATTTTTGGCACTTTAAATTTTATTATATATTAGGTATGAACATTTTTTTCCGATGTTAGTGATTTTCATGCTAATTTTGAAAATTGTTGTTGCAGCATCAACACTTTTTTAAAAATCTTAGTGATTTTCATGTTGATTTTGAAAAGTGTTGATGCAGCATCAACACATTTTTTTGAGGGCTTATTTTTGTCACTTTAAATTTTTTTATGTATCAAGTGTGAAAAAATTTTGTTTTAGTGATTTTCATCTTCATTTTGAAAAGTGTTGATGAGCATCAACCCTTTTTGTTGAGAGGGCTTAAATTTTACACTTTAAATTTTCTAATGAATTAAGTGTGGATAATTTTTTTTAAATGTTGGTGATTTTCATGTTAGTAGTAAAACATAAAATAATAATAATAAAATCATGACAAAAATAATCAAATACAAAAATATATATAAAAAAAAAGAACAAAAAACCTATAAAAATGTATTAAAAAAGCTTAAAACATAAAGGATGACAAAAATAAAAATAGTAGAAACATGTTAGTAATAAAACATACAAATATATAAAAAAAATTAAAGCACTCAACTTATCTCCCTATGGTTTTGCTCAAATTTGGAATAAAAGCACTCATTGGATGCATAATTTAATTCTTAATCTAAGGAGTACCCATGTTGCATACTTTGAATGGACTCTGCTACCTGAAAAATGACAAATACATGAAAAAACGTGATTGCAATCACTTTTTTAATGTATTTGTCATTTTTGGTGTACTAAGGTCCATCGAAAGTATGCAACATGCGTACTCCTTGGGTGAGGAATTAAATTATGCATCCAACGAGTGATCCCACTCAAAATTTGAGTAAACTCATAGGGAGATATGTTGGAAATACAAGTTAAAAATTCTTTTTTTTTCTTTTTTTATCTTTTTACTTTTTTACTCCAAAAATGGTGAATCACCCCCCATGGTTGGCATCATCATCTTGAATCCTATTGGTTCTTATAAAGTTTATTTTAGTTTTAAATTTTTGTTTTGAGGCCTTGTTTAGACCTCAAAATTTCTCTAATGAGATTGAAGTTGTGATGAGAGAGTGCTCCAAATGAGAACGAGCTCCTTGTATTTATAACCTTCTTGACGGGTCAAATAACCCTCCCTTAGGCCGAATTTTCTTTTACTAGGGCTGACTTGGTCTTGGAGGAATAAATGGCTTTTTCCTGACAAAAATATATATTTTTCTTTGTTACAAAGAGTCCAAACGAGACTATAATACATGACATAAATTCTTATTTTCCCTAGAAAGGCCTAGAAAGATCTAGAAGCACAAATAACATGCTTTTGACCTAGAATTGAGCATGAAACCATGCTTTAAATAAAATAAAATTATTTTCTTTATTTTTCTTTCTTTATACAAAATATACAATGTCATGTTTATACAATTTCATTATGAATACCGAACCTAGTTGCAATTTCCAACAATTTTCATCTTAACCATCCGTAGAGGGATGCAATTTTTTAAAGTTTTGCACTATAAAAATGGTTTGCACCTCAAGAGATTTGATCCCTCTTTGCTCTTGTTAGATTTGTGGTTAATATGGATCTATATTGGTGTTAATAAATTATGGGATGCATCCAATCTATTCTCTACGTGGTTTTGATTAATGGAGTTGACTCCTCATTTTTCAAGGCTACCCATGGGCTAGGTCAAGGTTTCCCCCTCTCACCTCATCGTTTTCTATTAGTTGTAGAAGTGATCAGAAATTTGTTCTTTGATTCTTAGTCGAGAGTTTACTTGAGGGGAATGAAGGTGGTAGACCAATAACTTCTCTCACATTCTCTCTTTGTTGACAATATCCTTTTTTTTTAGTTTTAGTTCTCTAAACGATATATCTTAGAAAAATCCATTCTACAATTTTTTGAAGCTACAGGGGTGGATGTGAGTGTCACCCATTTTTTTTCATATCTCATTCTCTATCTGATACACTCTTTTGATAAGTTTAGATCCTATTTCATTTCTAACATAAACCTCTAGATGAGGGATTTCAATTGTTGGGATTATGCCTTAAGCAAAACAACTATAGATTTCCTAATTGGTTATGGCTACATAAAAAAATAAAGGCATGTATCTTCCTTTGGGTTAATAGACTTATGTCCATATGAGAAAGGAGAACTCTGCTTAAAGCAGTGCTCAAAATTATCCCATTATATTGGATTCTCAATCGCTCTAATTCCACAAAGCATCCTATCAAAGATAAGGAAAGTAAAATTTGATTTTTTGTGGGATAGTTCTTGTCATATAGGTGATATCCCTCTAGTTAAATAGGGTAAGGTGGCATGACCTAAAAAAAATAGGTAGGTGGGAGATTAAAAATATTTTTCCTTTTAGTAAGTCTTTGGTAGCCCATAATTTATGGAGGTTATTTCATATCATCTCTTTATAAGGCCGCATTTTGAAGATGAAGTATTTTCATAAGGGATTGATCAAGAATTGGTTTATGAAGCCAAGGAAATCTTCTAAGAGCTCCATCATATGGAAAGATCCTTTTTTAACTTTCCTTGATCGACAACTGAGCAATATCGTGTATTGGGAATGGAAAGAAAGTGAAGTTGGGGAACATCCTCAGCATGGAATAGGTGTTGATTGGAATTTATCAGGCCCTCTCCTTTATTTTATCCAATTATCACGTTTTTATGGATGTCAAAGCTCAATCCCCCAATTTTGTGGCAATTCTAGTTGTAAATCTTCAGTTGATCTAGAGTTATAAAGGTTGGAAACTTCCAAATTGGATAATTACACAGGCCTGCTTGTTTCAAATTTTATTAGAATAATATAATACATATATGATTGGATTTGTTGGTTTAAGAAAACAATCAATGGATATTTCACAATAAATCTATGCTCTTCATCCTTCATTGATTCCCATTTTACTAGTGAAATCAAAAGGCGGTGGAGTATACTTTGAAAGCTCCATGCCCTACTTAAAACCAAAATCACTATGTGGCTTTCCTAGAAAAGAAAACTTAACCTAGCATAATGGCTTGAAGATGGGTTGGATTGGTCTCAAGCTAAGTGGGCAGAGCCTAATTTGGAATATTGCACGAAATTATGGCTAGGTGATAAGTTTATTTCTCAATTGAAGCATTCCATGAATTAAATCTTCACTATTTTTCCAGAGCTTACTATGGGTATGATCATGAAACTTTGTAATGAATTTAAAGTGAGCCAAAGGTAGAAGAAGATAATGAATTCGAACATGTATTTACTTTATTATGGTATTCTATTAGGTTATTTTTCTCAAAGATAAGGAATAATTCTCAAATTGATGCACTTGCATTAATGTGAAAAGAATTCTATAACATGGAGGTGTGTCCAAGGGCATTCTTATTATAAATGTTTATTTTCCTTTATTTACATATTTACAATCTATTAACCCAATCCCTAAAGATTAGGTGTCTAACATTACCCTTTAATGTGAATGATATGATAATCACCTTATAAGTGACCTCAGTTAAAGATTTATTGATTAAAGGTATTACACACTCATGTGCTGGTGTGTGCTCTGTGTTATTGAAGCAACGGATCGATCAGATTGCCAATACACAAACAATTAAATGGAAAGAAAATAGAGAAATACAGTAAGCAGACACAAAACACAAGAAGTTAATAAGGAGTTCACCCTATTCTCCAGGGCTAAATCTCTGGTCCAAATTTCTGTGTGGTCTTATTTTATTGTGTCTTTAAGCAAAGAATTACAATGCAGGGACTCAATATGAGTTCTCCTAAAGCAGGTTTGCTTGGCAGGGTGGTTCTTGGATTCCCCAAGCCACTTGAGTACACAGACTTCTTCTTCCTACCAGCTCTGTGACCTTCTGGTCTATAGTGGAGAGAGCCCAATGTGGTGCTTAGTCTGGAACGATCCTCTCTTGGATGGCTCAGATCTCTCAAGCCTCTAGTGCTCGACGCTGCCTCTGGTTAGCTCGGCCCTCTATCCTCTTTCTCCTTGCTTCGCTGCCTTCTTTCTCTGTTTTATGTCTCTCTGTGTTCAGTCCTCCTCTCGGGGTTCTTTTTGACTAATTCTGACTTGACTTAACTGACTATATATTCTGTCTTTGTTCATGCTTTTAGCCATCCGTTGCAAGACTGTTTGGTTCCTCTTCTACCTCTGTTGATTCACCTTCTGCAGTTGTGCTTGGAGTTCCCAATTCGGCATCATCATCACTGCTCACGGAGTGGCTACATGTCCTCCTCTAAACGGTGCTAGCCTGCTTCATCAGTTCGTTTCTTCAGTTACATCGTGGATGAAGTCTTCCTCCACCATGGTGGTCAAAACGGACTTCAAATCCTTTTAAATCATGGCTCATTCCTTCATTGATTTCGCTTCTCCATTGGGCACAATCTCAGACGTCTGATCTAGGGCCCCCAGATCCAATGCCATAAACACGTTTCACGCGGTTGACTTGCTCGACCTTTAGCACATGATCTACAATGGTTTTCTCTCACCTCCGCTTTCCACGTGTTGATCGTTTAATTGAATCACTCCGCTTTCGTTGAAAACCACTTACCATTTGAGGGCGCCCTAATCAATACTGTCGGTTTCCAGAGCATGGGTCCCGCCTTTGTTCTGTTAGCACTTTTGCCTTTTCGCTCGTAGTTCTCCAGCTCACCATGTGTCCGTGTACTCAGGCTTCCTCCATTATGGCCCTGTTCGCCTAATCTCTCATCAAAAACCTCCTTATTTTCCTGATCTGGGCCTCTCAGGGGCTACTTTGACCTCTCGCGTAGTATCCATGGGCCTCAGTTAGTGCACTTTGACCGAGGTCCTCGTCATTCCATGCTTCTACCATTGCTAGTGGTTCAGGGTGCTTTTGATCATTATTTTGGAATTTTTTAGAGATTTGTCCTGACCTGATACAGTCATGGTTCTTTGATAGTTCTTTATGGATCCAATTTGAATCACGACCTTCCCACTGAAAAAGCTTTTGGACCACCAAAAGTTGGTTTTCAAGCATCGACTAAGTGAGTGTATTGTTTTCTCACTTGCCTAATCTCAATCCACTTTGCACTACTTGGCTTTGAACCTTTGAGCCCAATCTTGAGGTATTCCACATCTCCCCAGTGCATCGTCCTCACCTTCCTATCCAGCACTGTGTCTTCCTGCAATTCATTAAGATATTCAGGTAGCAGGTCATCAATAGAAGGAAATTGACTTTGCTCTTCAGGGTCCTCAACCATTGAAGGTTCAAACAATCTCAAGCAATCTGCATTTACGATGGAGTAGATGTGCATGTAAGCTGGAAGATCAAGGCGAAAAGCATTTTCACTAATCTTCTCAAGTATCCTAAAAGGTCCATACCTGATAGGCTTTAGCTTTTTACCTTCACCTTGCATCCTGTCCTTGCTGATATACAGCTAGACTTGGTCTCCAACTTGAAAAATATGCTCCATCTGATGCTTGTCATGCCTAGCCTTGTACTTGGCTTGGCTCTTTTCTAGTTGTTCTTGTACTGCCTAGTGGATCTCCTGGATCTGTTCGATGAACCTATTTGCCTTGTCCACATCACTATGACCATCAACCATGGTATATTTACCAAAGACAAAATCCAAAGGAGACCTTGGTGTGAACCCAAAATAGGTCTGAAAAGGAGATCTCTGTGTTGAAGAGTGCTTTGCTCTGTTGTAAGCATGCTGCACATAACACAAGTGTTCATCCCAAAGCTTAGGATTTTTGCTGCAATAACGTCTCAGTAATTAGATCACTGTCTTGTTTACTACTTCTGTCTGGCCATCTGTTTGTGGATGAAAAGTTGTGCTTTTCTTCAGTTTGGTGTCCATCAGTTCCAACAGACTCGACCAAAACTTCCCCACAAATCGGGTGTCTCGATTAGATACAATGGAAGTGGGTAATCCAAAATGAACCCATACATGTTCAAAGAACAATTTTGCAGTCTATTCAGCTATAATCTGTTTATTACAAGGTATCAAAATACACATTTTATTGAACCTATCCACAACAACATATAGATAATCATGACCTTTACTAGATTTAGGCAGTCCTCCAACAAAATCCATGGAAACAATTTCCCAAGGATGAGAAGGAACTGGAAATGGAGTGTACAAGCCTAGTTTTCTATTTCTAGGCTTGCTTTTAGCACACATAGCACACCCTCTTACATGTCTAGAAACTATCTCATTCATTTTCGCCCAATAACAAAATCTTAGCAGCTGTGCAACTGTTTTACTTACCCCAAAGTGACCTGATATCAGAGAAGTGTGTGCTTCCCTAATTATCTTTACTCTCTCAGTTTGTGGAATGCGAAGTTTCCCACAATGATATAAGAGTCGGTCCTTCACATGATAGTCCAATTCTTCTACTCTTTTTCCTTGACTCAAAGTTGCATATACATCTTTAAAGTCCATATCCTGAGCATATTGTTCCATGTAGCTTTCATGTAGCACAAAATTATGCTTAAGTATGGTATATGCATTTATAATGGGTCTAGATAACATGTCTGCAACCTTGTTATGTATGCCCTTTCTATATCTGATGACTAAATGAAACTGTTGTAGAGAACCCATCCATATGTAATGTCTTGATTGCTGCAACTTAGTTTGGGAGTGTAAATATTGAAGTGGCTAATGATCAATATGTATTACTGTCTCTTTGCCCATTAAGTAATGTTTCCACTTTTTCACACTCTGAACTAATGCATACAATTCTTTATCATATGTAGGATAGTTAACTACTGTGGGATTAAAAGTCTCAGAATGATAAAATATGGGTTTACCATGATGTGTCAACACTGCTCCCATGGCATAGTCACTGGCATCAGTTTGGATCTCAAATGGTCTTTGTAGATCTGGCAGTGCTAGTACAGGTGTTGTACTAATCTTTTCTTTCAAGGTGTCAAAGGCTTTCTGATGTTTGCCTCCCCACTGAAATGCCTTATTCAATCCTGTTAAAGCATGTAAGGGAGCTGCAATTGAGGAAAAGTTAGAAGTGAACTTCCTCCAATATTGTGCTACTCCTAAGAAGCTTCTCACTTCTATAGCAGACCTGGGTTTAGGCCAGTTCACAATGATTGCCACTTTAGAGGGATCTATTTTCAATTCACCTCCCCCTACTATATGACCCAAGTAGTTTAGAGATGTTTTGCCAAATTCACATTTTGAGAGTTTAACATAAAGCTTTTCCCTTTTCAAAACATCTAATGTCTGCTTAACATGCTTTAAATGTTCTTCCCACGTTTTACTAAAAATCCGAATGTCATCCAGATACACAATAACAAAATCATCAAGAAAAGGTCTGAGTACATCATTCATTAATCTCATGAAAGTAGTAGGAGCATTAGTTAAGCCAAAAGGCATAACCAGCCATTCATACAATCCCTGCTTTGTTTTGAAAGAAGTCTTCCATGCATCTTGCTCTGCAACTCTGACCTGATAGTATTCACTATGCAAATCCAGCTTGGTGAAATAAACAACTTCCTTCAATTGATCTAAAAGATCATCTATGTGAGGAAGGGGATAACAATTTTTTATTGTTATCTTATTTAGTTCTTGGTAATCAATGCACATTCTCCACGAGCCATCTTTCTTTCTCACCAAAACGATTGGTGACCCACAAGGTTATGTGCTAGGCCCGATGAACCCTTTCTCGAGCAACTCCTGCACGTGCTTCTTGATTTCAGCATTCTCTAAAGCAGACAATCTTTTATACCTGTGGCTGGTATAGTTGTTTCATCTCCTGAGTATGATCCCAAATATTTCTGAATAGCTACAACATTCTTCTTCTTCTTGCCCTTGGACTTCTTAGGTCTCAGATCTGGATGCAAAATCCAACAATGCTCATCATTGTGTCCACCCTTTTTACAGTGAGTGCATGAAGCTTTGCTTTTCTGTGCAGTGTTAACCTTCCTTGCTTTCCACTCATGCTTTCTTTTCTCCTTGCTCTTTCTTACAGTGGGTTGGGATGGTCCCCTAACATCTGGATTTCCCTTCTTTCCTCTAGCTTCTAGATGAGTAGCTTGTACAGATACCTCATCTCTACTAGTGGGATTAAACATGAGGATGGTATGCCTCATGTAGCAGTGTAGACCACCAATGTACTTCAAAAGAGTCTCTGGTGAGTCTAATGAGATACCCAACATCAAAGCTCTCTTTCTGAATTCTTGAGTATATCCTTACACACTTTTCCCTTTCAATTGTCGAAGAGTTTGCCAACTCATCATGGCTTGTTGCATGTAAGACAATGGATAGAACTGCTTCTTGATTGCAGCAACAAATTCACTCCAGACAGAGATGGCCTTACCATGTCTTTTCATATCAGCTTGGGTTCTGCCTTCCCACCAAACCAAGGCAGTGCCTCCTAGGCATAGGCTTGCCAGCTGAATCTTATTCTTGTCTGAGTCTATGTTCTGTACCCTGCAATACACATCAATTTGTCTAATCCAATTATCCAACTTTTCAGCATTTAGCTCTCCATCATATATAGGTAAATCAAACTTAACATCTAGCTTAATCAAAGATGCTTTCTTATTATGCACAGGGCTATTAAGAGGTGTGAGAAAGCTTTCATCTTTCCCCTTTCCTTTGGAGTGGTCATGAAAGTAAGACTCGTATTCTTCTTTATCTTGTTTAGAACCTGAGGAGTCTTCAACCTTATGCTTTCTAAAGTCCCTATACATTTCTTCTACCATAGACTTTATAGCTAGGAAACTTTCTATGAATTAAGGTTCTGGCCCTACAGAACCTTCCTCTGACATTGTCCTCCGAGGATAGACTCTCCCAATTTTAGGATTAGTTTCCACCAACTCTCCTTCTCCTAATTTGAGCTTTGATATAGTGAGCATTCATAGCTAAACCAACACAAGCTTGTCTAACCTTACAACCTAAAGCTCTGATACCACTTGATCTGATAATCACCCTATGATTGACCTCAGTTAAAGATTTATTGATTAAAGGTATTACAAACTCATGTGGTGATGTGTGCTCTGTGTTATTGAAGCAACGGATCGATCAGATTGCCAATACACAGACAATTAAATGGAAAGACAGTAGAGAAATACAGTAAGCAGACACAAAACACAAAAATTTAATAAGGAGTTCACCCTATTATCCAGGGCTACATCTCCAGTCCAGCTTTCAGTGTGGCCTTATTTGATTGTGTCTTTAAGAAGAAAATTACAATGCAGGGATTCAATGTGAGTTCTCCTGAAGCAGGTTTGCTTGGCAAGGTGGTTCTTGGATTCCCTAAGCCACTTGAGTACACAAACTTCTTCTTCCTACCAGCTTCGTGACCTTCTGGTCTACAGTGGAGAGAGCTCAATGTGGTGCTTAGTCCGGACAGATCCTCTCTGCGATGGCTCAGATCTCTCAAGACTCTAGTGCTCGACACTGCCTCTGGTCAGCTCAGCCCTCTGTCCTCTTTCTGCTTTGCTTTACTGCCTTCTTTCTCTGTTTTTCGTCTCTCTGTGTTCAGTCCTCCTCTCGAGGTTCTTACTGACTAACTCTGACTTGACTTAACTGACTATGTATTCTATCTCTATTCATGGCTTTTAGCCATCTGTTCCAAGACTGTTCGGTTCCTCTTCGTCTCTGTCGATTGACCTTCTGCAGCTGCACTTGGAGTTCCCTATTCGGTGTCATCATCAGCGCTCAGGGAGTGGCCACATGTCCTCCTCTAAATGGCACCAGCCTGCTTCGTCAGTTCATTTCTTCAGTTACGTCCTGGATGAAGTCTTCCTCCACCATGGCAGTCAAAACGGACTTCAAATCCTTTTAAATCGTGGCTCATTCCTTCATCGATTCCGCTTCCTCCATCGGGCGCAATCTCAGCCGTCTGATTTGGGGCCCCCAGATCCGATGCAATACACATGTTTCGCGCGGTTGACTCGCTCGACCTTTAGCGCACGATCAACAATGGTTTTCTCTCACCTGCGCTTGCCACCCGTTGATCGTTTAATGGAATCACTCCGCTTTTGTCCAAAACCACTTACTGTTTGAGGGTGCCCTGATCAATACCGCTAGTATCCAGAGTGTGGGTCTTGCCTTTGTCCTTTTAACGCTTTTGCCTTTTCACCCGCGGTTCTCCAGCTCACCATGCGTCCATGTGCTCGGGCTTCCTCCATTATGGCCCTGTTCGCCCAATCACGCATCGAAAACCTCGTTATTTTCCCGATCTGGGCCTCCCAGGGGCTACTTTGACCTCCCGCGCAGCCTCCATGGGCCTCGGTTAGCACGCTTTGACCGAGGTCCTTGTCGTTCCACGCTGGCTGCCATTGCCATTGGTTCAGGGTGTTTTTGATTGCTGTTTTGGAATTTTTTAGAGATTTGTCCCGACCTCATACAGTCATGGTTCTTTGACAGTTCTTCATGGATCCAATTTGGATTAGTGAAGGGGTGTTTGTGAGTCCATGCATCATTCTAAATATTTCAAAATTTTCACTTCCAAATGCTTTGGTGAAACTTTTCTCTGCATTTTGCTCATTTGTGGAATAATTTGTTAATAATATATGTTTAAATACACATTAATTTTATTTAATCCATTATATTGAAATATTATATTAATGACCCATGCTAAATTTTTAATTATTATTAAGAATTTATAAATACCACATATCAGTTTTATATTAGCAATTGAATGAATTACACATCTCCCTCTCATTAAAAAGTAATTGGATTTTTTCTCAATTAATTCTCTTTGGACACTGAAATATTTTATTATAGCGAACACACACACACACACACACACACACACATATATAAAGTTTTTCTCTCCTTTTTAGTTTTTTTACATAGTGGGGAAACCCATCATAACTCAGTTGTTTCTCCATCACCATTGATATTCTATTTTCCCACTAATATTTACACCAATCCTAATATATCAAAACATTACTGGGCATGAGCTGGGACATCCATCATTGAATGTTATCCCCTAATGAAAGTCGAATCATCACCATTATTCAAGGAAAACTACACCACCTCGAATTTCCTGCTAGTGATCAATAACGGGGTAGTCTTTCACTCTTTCCAAATGTGTCTAGGTCTTGGGATATTAACCTATTTCCTTATGTAAAAGGAAGACGAGCTCCAGAAGCAGTTTTAGGGCACATTTTTTCTCTCTTTATGTAAACATATGAAGTTGATATTTACACCAATCCCAATATTTCAAAACATTACTGGGCACGAGTTGGGACATCCATCATTGAATGTTATCTCCTAATGCAAGTTGAATCATCACCATTATTCAAGGAAAAGTAAACCACCTTGAATTTCCTGCTAGTTATCAGTAAGGGTGTAGTCTTTCACTCTTGCCAAATGTGTCTAGGTCTTGTGATATTAACCTATTTCCTTATGTAAAAGGAAGACGAGCTCCATAAGCAATTTTAGGGCACACATTTTTTCTCTCTTTATGTATACATATGAAGTTGATACTGAAAATAACATTTTTTATTTTTAATTACTTTGTCCATCTTAAGTTGGATATAAAATTATACTACTTAATATGCATATAAAAATATTTTATTTAACTTCAAGGATTAGCTCAATTAATTGATCTAGAGTGAGATGTGAAGTTCTTTGATATTGGTTCCACTCTCTTCAATTCCAATTTACCTAATTTACCATCCACAAAATTTGGGAAGTACTATGAGATTTTTTGTATTTAAGTCTCAGTAAAAAAAGAAATGATGGAAATATTTCATCTATAATTTTTTAATTAAATTAATCAATATTTGTTTTTTTTATTATAATATTTTTTTTATCTATTTAGAGAATAATTTATTTTATTATAAATAAAATCGTTCTTTTAGAAAATATTTTATTATAGAAGGCTTTGCCCCTATTCAAGATGATGGAAAAGAAGCACTTCTCAACACATTTTGAAGGGCATGGAAAAAATGCATTTCTCCACAAAATTATTTCTTCCAAAATAGTGTTTATGCATATTTTAAACCTTACGAGATAATTATACATTGACCGGGGTTATTTTGATAGGTCAATTGCAGTATAAAAGTTGGAAAATAACATTGATGAGTGTATATCAATGAACATGTGTGGGATGGATCTGTTGACCATGGTTAACAATGGTAGAAGATAATTGATGAGTTTGATTATTGTTGACTACCAAGGTTGAATATGGTTGACCAAGGCTAATTTTGTCCATAGTCAATCATTAACCATTATTGACTAAGATTGAGCATGTTTGACCATTCTAACCATGCTTGACCATGGTTTTCCATGTTGAATGTGGGTTGACTATCATTTTTTAATTTTGACTATGGTCAACTAGAGATGATCATGGTTGGTCATGGTTGATCATCTTTGACCACTGTTAATGATGGCTTATGATGACTAAATAAAATTTATGGTTGAACATGGTTGACTATTGCCAACCATTGTGAACGGAGTCAACTATGGTTGATGATGGCTGACCACATTGACCATAGTTATCTACATGCTATAATAGTTTACTATGGTCAACTATAGTAAAACATGTGACCATAGCTAACTATGATCACCATATATAATCAACCTTAATATTGTTATTATTATTAGTCATATTTATTAAACCTTATTTAAAAACCCTAAAGTTAATATTATTGATAAACCTTATTAATATCAATATTATAATAATATTAATAGTAATAATACATTATTATTGTTAATATTATTAATAATATATTCAATCATATAATAATTATAATAATATAAGAAAAGTTAATATTGATATTATTATTCTTTTGTTAGATCTTAGACTTTTGTGATCCATATTGATAAAGAGATTGTATTTCATATTAATCACATCATTGAATTTTGGTCGATTGTTCGAACCAACTAATGTGGTTAATCGTCAGGACAAAGGTGAAAAAAACCAAACTTCCCAATTGTTTAAATAGCCGAGATGCATCCTGGCCTGGAATTAGCCACTATGAACTAGCTATTATGAACTAGCCATTAAGAGAAGGTTGTTATGAATTAGGAATGAGTTAATGGGATAAAATATTAATTTATTTAATAATTTATTACTTATTTTCATTTTAATAGAATAAAGTAATATTTATTTATTAATCTATGATTTATTTTCAAAATCAAAGATATAATGTAATAAAATTAATTGAAAATGATGAAAAATTGTTAAAAAAGAGGTTAAAGAAATGTTATTAATATAATAATTGATAATAAATTTAATTAACGATGAATAGAACAATAAAACTAAAATTATTTTAAATATAATTAAATAATGAATTGTTAGGGAAATTAACGAAAAAGGGAAAGACAAGAATAGAGAAAAAATAATAAGACAAGAATGAGAAAATATAAGTAAAAAAGGATAAAAAAAAAGACATAAAAGTAAAATAAAATAGAAAAAAGAAATAAAAAAAATAAAACAATCAATAGGAGAGGGTAGGAATCCAGCTCCTTCTTAATTTCCAACCATCATCCCAGTTGAGATTGATCGCATGTTTCTCAATCTCAATGGATTCTCTTAGCTTACTATGATGGAAATGGTCAACCCTGGCTATGACCTGGGAATCCTCTATGCAAACATGGTGTTTATATTTCACCGCATGTTCAGCTAAAGTTGAGGAATGAGAGCGATTATGCCTAATGTCTACTGCATGCTCTTGGATTCTCTGGTTAATGGAGTGACCAATTTCACCAATGTAAGGGATCCCACATGAGCAAGGAATTGAATAGACCCCTTTCATGTCCTTAGGGTTAACCGGGTCTTTAACAGATCTAAGAGAATTCCTAATGGTATTAATGGGCTTGAAAGTAGCAACAACTTTATTCTTCTTAAGGATATGACTAATCTTATATTTGGTTCCCTGGATAAAGGGAAGAAGCACATTAGAAATTTCATCATCACAATCTTGCTTAAATCGAGATTCTTTACTAGCTCTTTGAAAATCTCTCATGCCTTGTTTTTTGCTATAGCCATTATTTTCAAAAACATTCAGCAAATGAGACTCTTCTTCTTCTAAGTGACTCTCATCAGAAATTCTAAGAGTGTGAGTGGCAAGAGTGTTAAGAACTCCTAATTTTTGAGCCAAAAAATGACTGGAAGCAACATGAAGATATTGTTCCATGTGGGTATTATTATTATTATTATTACTCAACTTTATTAATATTAATAATATTATTATAGAATTTATCAAACTATATTATTAGTCAACTTTATTAATATTAATAATATTATTATAGAGTTGATCAAGTTTGATCATAGTAAATTATTTAAATATGGTAAACAGATAATTGATCAAGTATTATCATGGTCTAAAAAGGTTGTCTTTGATTTTCAAAAGATAATTGTGTAATGGATTTATGATCCGTCTAATGTTTCGGATGGTTACTCCATCCATCATCAGGGACCAAAGAGCCAGGATTGTATTTGTTTCACTATTTTTTACTATTAATATTAATCAATAACAATAATAAGAAAATATGTCTGAGTGATGTTGAAAAGTGTCGAAGAGTATTAACTGTAAACATAATCAACCACATTAATAAACCAATGTATTTTAAACCATATTTTAATATTATGAAATATTGACTATGGGACAAACGAAGAGAATGGATACCATGAATGAAATGCATAGATAAATTGAATGGACACCTATGAATAAAACATATAAAATTTTCCTCCCATGTATTTCATTTAGATTTTTTATATAATCTTTTAAATTTTCCTCTGAAATAACACTCAAATTAGAGTTTCAATGTGATTGTTGTAAATATTATATAGCAATCTATAGTAAAGAAATATTTATTCAATATCAAATCCTAACCCTCTCTTAAAAAAAAAAAAAATCTTGAAGCACAATCCTAAAATAGATACACCTATTTGCAATGAGGCGACTTAAAACACATATGATTTTAAATTGCATACCAAGTCAAAAAGTTAGACAAAGATGCGTCTATATGGTATACACGACTTTTACTTTATGTCGAGTGAAACACTGAATGTTCTTTGAACAAGGATAAACAAAATCAGGGAAAAATGAGGCATGTTTAATGAATGAGAAGAGAACAACAAGGTAAAAGGGTAGCCACAACCCTTGTGTTCACATGGAGGTTAGGGAAAATTAATTATTTATAATGCCTTCTATTGTGAATTTGACAATGGAAGATGAATTTTCCATAGAACATTTGCTCCTAATCTACCCTTTGGGTCTAGTGAAAATGCTCAGTTGGCTCATCTTCACAATGGCAAAAGAAAATTTCTAGAAGAAAAGATCATGATCGGCAGTAAATGTTTTGACAATTGCTCGGGAGTTGTAGTGAGTGTAGAGATCTCGATCATAGGTGAAGAGTCCCTTGCATTTCACGAAGACTAAGTACTACTTGTTTTTGAAGATGTTGGGTGTGCGAATGTTTAAAACGGTGGTGGTATTGGAAGGTTAGGTGGTAATAATTTTGAATTTATATGGGTTCTAGATTTTGAGAATATTTTGGAATTTGAGAATGATGTGTTCTCGTGTCACTATTAAAAATTCAGTACTATTGATAGGGGTGTTTAAGACATTTGTTTCAGGCAAAGTGATAATTTCGTCTTAAAATGCTCATTTTTTCTTAAATAAAAAATATCTCAAATTTAAATGCTCATTTTTTCTTAATTAAAAAATGTGTCAACTCGCAGCCACCTTGATGCATGAATCGACCTTCTTTTAAAACATCATTTGTTGTTTTGTCTTAAGTTAAAATGTCACAAATTAAAGCCCACTAAGCGACCTTCTATTTAACATGTTTGTCTCGCTCCCGCTTGTTACTTTCATGAGGGCTTCACTCAATGAACCTCTAACATGGCACATGCGTTCGTGGCATACTAAACAATACCCTTAATTTGACTACATATTGGAAAATACCTCTAAAAATCACTTTCTTTAACCCCCTACCAATTCTAACCCAATACACCTTCCTAATTTGAAAAGTCCCTACTTTCACTAGATATTGTAGGTATTCATTTTTTCATTAACATTTTTTATACCCATTTATATTTATATCCCGTTATTTTCACTAACATTGGTAAGCAAATTATGCACCTAGAAAGAATGACCTCAATACTAGGGAGCTTAAAACTTAAAAGTTTCAATAAGAAAGAGGTAGATATAAGTTGGTTGATTTACAAATGCATATTGTGGAAAATTTGAATAGAAAATACATAGATTCGAGCTCTCAATAGTTCAAAATAAAACCTCGATAACCAACACAATGGCACATCTTTCATCTTGCCTATAGAATAAGAAGAGGATAGAAAGTACAATGAATATGGACACATGTAAAAGGGCCTATTTGGTTGGACTTTCTCAAATCATAGCCCTAACCTAATCACCTAGTGCACCATAGTTTCCGGGTAAGAGTTCCAAGTAAGTGTGTCTCCATCAAAAGATGAACTGGAGCATGCAATCATGCATCCCTTCCTTGAGATCTGTGTCCTCTACCTAAGATGGGAATTTCTCATGCATAAGTATTCTAATTGACTAAGCAATTGCAACCTCTTAGTAAGAATATAGCATGCATGCTAAAAATAACAAAAGAAAAGCTCTAATAATAGAAAAACTCTATGAAGAAATGAAATTTCTAAATTTGAAACAACATCTAAACTATAATTAATTGAAGGTGTGGCATGCATTCCCTTAGTATGCATGCACTCTTTTCCAAACAATAGTCTATTTAGCTATCTCCTATGGCATGCACGTGCCCTCTACCAAGCAATAGTTTCTATCACTGTCTCCTTCACTTTCATTCAACTTATTCATCACTAATGTAAGGAAAGGGTGAAGGTTCCACGTCTGTTGTCTTCTCTACTGCCCCATCATTGGGAGGATCATTATCATAGCAACAGATAAAAAATATTAACACACACTTTAGATGTAGATCATAGAGGTATTAGTAATGTGATGCATGTCTATTCTGGAGCAAGGTTTCTTGGCAGCGGGAGCAGAAGCAGGAAGCGAGAACAAAAGTGAGAAGTGGGAATGGAAGCAAGAGCAAGAAGTGAAATTTTCAAAAGCTTCTAAGTTGGGAGAGATTTTGGGAGTGAATTTTATATTATATATTTTGATACGTATATGTGAACAAAGGATTGTAGAATGATGAGTTTGTGACAAAAAACATAAAAGCATGGATTAAACCATATAGCATCATTCATCTAGTAGTTATAATATTCGTCAACCATAATTCCACAAATTATAAGTACTCATTTATATAGCATGTAAAGGTGCACATAACCAAAATAACATCGAGTGCAATCCATCTCTTAACCGAAAATACATCAACAAATGGGCTTTGGATGGCCTCTAACCTCCAAAAAAATCATGCTACAACAAATACTTACATATCATCAAAATCATTGCTTATCTTGGGATCTTTGTCATTAATATCACTCTTTAAGCATTAACATAAGATAGAAAAATGTAGCATGTTGAGTCAAGATTTCATTTGAGTGAAAGGTATGTTTTCAGTAGCGTCATGATAGAGGAGTTTGACAACCAATGTCACTATCATCAAGGCACATAGAGGGATTGGTTCTCTTGATTAAATACGAGTTCCATACCCTAGTACATGACAAAATCCAATGGAAACATTGCAATCCACCCAATCCTTAAATCCTGAAAAACTAATAAGGCTGTTGGATTTTAAGTGAGATCTAAAATTCTACTTTCTCCATATGAATTGTAATGAGGTCAGAACCACTCTCAAACATCCTAATTCATTTCATGCTAATGTTAAAAATATTTTACTTTAAAAATTTAACATTACCATGAATTTCATGTCAATACTAAGGCCATAGGTTTGAATATTAGGCTAATATGGACCTATTATTACCATAGTTTTTCTTTCTCCCTCCCACTCTCGAAACTCCCACAATACTCTTAAACCTTTATTTCTCCATCCCACTTGTTTTTTGTCTCCTTGCCAATGCATTGTATAAACAATACCTTATAATACACACATTTCTATACAACATATAAAAGCCCTTTACCCCCATGTTATTTGCTCAATATATTATTTCATTTTTCCCTCTTTTTTTATGCCCCAATATGAACACACATGATATGGTATTGCTTTGTCAGTGAAGCCCTATGGTTACTTGGTTTATTGTTTCTTTGTGATTTTCACAGTAATGAGTCTATATGTCCATGGCAGTTGCTCCTACCCCATCTTGCATCTCTCTAATATAGAATAGAGAAGTTGTGCTTGGATGTTAATCCTTGGGTTTGATTTAGCTATGAATTACAATTTATCATAGCAGAGCACAAGCCTTGATACCTTATGCATCACAACATCGATCCAGGCCACAATAATATATTGCTTCCCACTTTTCATACCCTATCCAAAACCACACAGCGGCCACACCATCTTCATATTGTGATGGTCCCTTACTCAGCACGCCCAAACCATGACATGGAACCCCTTCTCTTTGGGTTTTATGTCTTATTATCTTTTCAAGGTTGAATACGAGGGGTTTTAACCAATGAGGAAGACCTATATAGACTCGTCATGGAGCTCATTGTAAAGACAAACATTTCTGGTTATTCCCTTCTTTGGGTTTCACCTTCAGTAATACAAGGGTCAGATGACAAGAAATTTCCATTGTTCATTTTTTCACCTCCAATGAAAATTCTTTTATTTTTTTTACATATACAAATATATTATGTTGGGCTGATGTAATTGATTATAGTGTGGGTTCAATGGAATGAGCACCTTAAAGTTTATGTGTGCCCAGAATTTAAGTGATATTGCATGAATCCATGGTGGGTTTTGAGTTTTAGTTACTAGGTTTCGATCCTTCTATGCAAAGAAGAAATGGAATGGAATTGGTAAGTATCAGGGAATATTATGAGGTCACATGTATGGGCATAAAACAAGGGTTGAATGAGTGGAATTAGCATGATATGGTACTATTGTTTCTCATAGATATTGTAAGGGGTTTTTCCAAAGGTGGAAGTAGGAGAATCCTTCAAAAATCATGGGGCGGTGGTTACTATGGAATGATCAGAGTGTTATCACCCAAAAATGATCATGTAGCCATTTCTAACTAGGTGGATCGAAATACACCATGTAGGGTTAATTTTACCATAGTAAAATAACTTTCGCCATGGGAAATAATTTAGTAAACCATTTTTATTAAATTATTTTATGATTAAAATAAAGAAAACCCCATGAGAATAATTGAATAAATCATTATTTATTTAATTTTCTCTAGGAATAATTATTAAATCATTAATTGTTAATTATTCCTTGTCACATTCGACTAAACTCCTAGGAATAATGAAATAAATCACTATTTATTTCTTTTTCCTTATTTCCGTTATTGGAATAATTTTTAAATCACTATTTAATAATTATTTCAATTTCACACCATTCTTAATCCTCATGAAATACTTAATAAATCATTTTATCTGTTAATTATTTCTAAATAAAGATATTTGATCATTTTAAATATATTTTCCCTCTCCAAAAAATATAATTAAGTATTCTTAGCGGATAGATCTTGATTTGGTCAATATTATTTTTATATTCTCTATGTTCAAGATTAACCGAATACTTTTTTATAAATATGAGGGTTTTCCATTCATTATTCACCATGACCATTATCATTGTCACCATTATCGTCTCTTTCCTTTTGAGCTCCCATTTGAGTTCTTCACATTGTTCTGGGTTTTTCACATATTGAGAGAAAAGATCGATTATTGAAGAATCAAGGACATCAAAGGTCCCATCCTATGGAGGGGGATTTGGAGACCCTTTTCTAGATCTCCTTCTCCAGTTGTCATCGATAAAAGAATTTACTCATTTTAAAGTCTTTCCATTTGGGTTATTGTATTGGATATCTATATTGTTGTTTGTTGTTTTGGATTGTATATCTTATTTTTGTTGCAAGTTTTTCCAAGTTTTATTACAAATATGAAGTGTAAATAGCTGTAAATTGTTGTTAGGGTCATGTGTCGCCTAGTGACTTAAGTGAAGTGTTTTTGTACACCTTCCAAGAAATTTCACACTAACAAATGGAGATTCCATTGGGTTTTTAAGTTACATTTGTAATTAACAAATGGCGAATCCACTCATGTAATAACAACATTCTTCGGTGACTAGAGTTTCAATAAATTTCAGGGTATTCTACAACTATTTTTACTGTTTCAGGTCAACTATTTTTACTTTTTCAGGTCAATACCCATGTTTTGGTATTTTTTTGGAAAATTTTCAAAATTTTTTCAAATTTGCTGAGAGTGTTGTGTGTAGACTGGGAAGGGTACTTCACCTTTGTTTTTAGTCTCCCATAGGCCTATATTCTCTTATATTTTCTCTTTGAGGAAGGAAAAAGACCCTTATGGTTTAGAGTACACCTCCACATTGTTAGTAAGAGATTGGATGAGTGAGGAGTCGATGGTTTCAACATTTTCAGCCACTAATTTTCAGAGTCTGATCCATTACTTTTCAGCACTTTTGGATAGGTTTATTTTGCCGTTTCTCCCTTTATAGTTTGGGTTTCTCATTTTCCCCCTTAGGATCCATTTGAGCATCCTAGGTTTTGGAGATTCATATGTATCATTTGTAGCATTCATCACCTCTAATTTTTGTTGTTTTCCTACACCATCTACAACAACTTAGTGCCTCTAGATCTCAATCCCTTTGATATTAGGTATTTTAGGAATTTTATGTGTCTTTGAGTAGCTTGTTTTCCCTCTCTTGCTTAGTTTCTTAATAGCCTTTTTGGGTGGGGTTTTGTGTGCTTTATTGGATGTTTATTTTTCTTTCATTTTCAGTATTATTTACAATATTTCAACACGTTATTTTTAACAGCACATGGCATCATAAAACATGCTCAATTAACTCATCCACTTGACACATTATTTTCACACACTCACACCCTAAGCGAACGTGAGCTTGCTTAACAGCCCCAAGCCAAGACTTGAAACCCTACACCTTAATAATTCAACCTACATAGATTAAGCCCACTTGGGCATCAGGGAAAAACAATTTCTGTAGTTTAGGTGTAGGATCAATGGGATAGGCTTCCAATAACATCATCGATCGCTTTCATTGAGACATGGAATTTGGCATATTAGGGAGGTTAAAGCCCTTCACCATCCAACAGTCCAAAGTTGGAGTGCATTAAAAACCTGATTTAGAGGGCGTTAGGCTAGGTCATCATGCAAATGGTTATCCTCAAGGCTGCCCAACCTGTGGCAGGGAATCCCATGCGTTGGATGAATACCAAGAAGCTCAAGATTCGAACAACGTGGGACAAGGGTAACTATAGTAACCAATCTTAGGAAAATGCCTTATAGGACTAGATGTAGGAAGCCGTTGATTCTCTACCCCACCTTTCTTTGGACAACTCTACTTGCAGGGATGTGATTCCATCAAGTAAGAATTTCTTTGGAAGGCCATTTAAAACAATATATTAAGGATTGTTTGAAGATTTAGACCACCTATAGGCTATAGGTATTTTTATTTGATAGGACGTGTTTGATTTCATTAGAGTAACATCATTAATGTAGTTATTTACACTTGGCACCACTGAACTAGGTGTTTGCTTAATGTTTGTTTCTCTTTTATTCCTATCATCACCCTTTAGTTCTTAAATTCATCATTGTCTTGATATCATTGCACCCCCTAGGCATTTTTCATGGATACTTCGAGGTCTTCACCCTCAGTTCCCATTAGGACATATTACTCCTCCCCATCGAGTTAGAATACATCCTCTCAATCCTCCATCGAGTCATCATTTTGACTCTGCTTCTACTGATTCATTTAGTTCTTTCTTTGATTCCACGCCTTCTCAACCCCATACGACCACCATGTGAGGCACCAATGTGGGTTTGGAAAACCAAGGTGGTAACCCAAGTACCAACCAGGGTAACCCCATAAGTGGAAACCCCATTGGTGTCATCACTCCTCCTCCATTTCTTCCTTTTATGGTTGGTTTAAGTCTTCCCAATTTTTGGCATCTCATCAACGATCCCCTTCTCCATGATCCAGATTAGCCAACTATGGCTACTAAACTCCCTTCAGACATCCAACAGTTTGAAGGTAATCCTGGAGAATATCCCACTAATCATGTTCACTCATTCCGTATGTGGTGTTCATCCAATTCTATCACTAAAGACCCCATCCGTCTTCATATTTTCCAATGTACTCTTACCGGAGTTGCTGCTAAGTGGTATGTCGATCAACCCAAAACCACCCATTCCACTTTTGTGACTATTTCAAAGTTTTTCTTGTCTATTTCCAATTACCTGTCCATTATGACACTGGTAATGAACTATTGACTTCTTTTCATCAAACATTTGCTACCCGCATATCCAACCATGTTATGGAATGGCAAATAAGGAGGAGCATATGTAGAACTCCTGAATTCGAAGAAGAGACTATATGGATTTCTTCCTTAGATCAATTTTGGCCCCCAGTTTTAAATATGTCACATCACACTTCCCCTAGTCTATGGAAGATGCACTCCAAGTAGCCTTGAAATTTGATCTGATCTATGCCCAGTCTGGTTCTGTTTATACTGTCATCCTCGATCTGCCTCGGCTTGGTGCTGCTAATGCATCAAGGGAATCTCATGTTTCATATGGAATATTTGTAACCATTTCACACCCTAAACCATATGCTCCACCTTCGATGAGTTATGGTCAACCTCAGGGAGGGACCAATTCCTCTTACATTTATCCCTCCCCCAATCTTCCACATGGCAACTCTTATCCAGGTCCCAACATGCCATATGCATATCCCCAGCTGTATCAACATATGTCAGGGCTAGTCGTTGCACCACCTATTTATCCCAATATTACCCCATATCCTTATTATCCATATGCATCATCTAGCTCTCTAGCCTCTCTGCAATAGTGCCCCAGCCCTCGATGTATGCTCCACCTCTGCCACAATGACAACCTTCTCCACAAGGTCAAGTGTATGCTCAACAAAGTAGACCCAATCCCCCTAACCCTAAGAAAAGGAACAAGGGGAAAGGTAACCAAAACCAACAATCTAAAGGTAATCAAGGTAGCCAAGGTCCACCACCCAATGCACCTTAGGGACCCCAACCTAATCCCACAACCCAACAGCTAGGCAAATATCCAAATAAAAACAAGGGTCTTCGTACGAACAAACCTTGAGCTTGTTGCATCGTATATGGCCATTATAATCATGCGTGTCCCCTTTTACCTCAGATGCATCAAGTATGGGAAGCTCAAGCAGCTACTTCTCGAGGACCACAACCCATAGGTCCTCCTCCCCCTCCTACTTCATCTCAACTAGAAGCTATTACCAATCCATTTCCACACCAAGGATATCTTTCTAATCAACCTACACAAGGTTAGGTAGCTTCCTCAGCTCCACCATTTGGTCACCACGATTTCAGATTCTTATGATGAATTATGATGAGGTCAATACCACACAAGTCAACCTCTAGACTCAATCTCACCAATATGAAAATCCACCTGCTAAGTCAATGACTGAGTCCCAACCCCAAGTCTCCATTGAGCCTTTATCATCATCTAATGATACCTTATAGATCCCTTTGGCTAAGGTAGATGTTATTCCAAAGATTCCCAAAGGTCTGTTACCTCGAAACACTACTTCTACTAAAGCCGCAGATAACATATATCATAGTAGATGACCTACTGCAGTCTCTTGCTACCATGTCAATGTTGGAAGTCCTCCAGATGTGTCCATCCCCACGATGATCATATGATTGTATTTCATGTTGACAAGCCATCAAATCCTCTCCTACCTTCATTCGTTGCTTTTCAAATACTAGTCTCCATTCGAAACGCCACTATTTAACAATGTATCATAGACAAAGGTGCCTCTACATGTGTGATGGATGATAGTGTTTGGAAGCGACTTGGTTCCCTAAAATTTTCCCCATCCACCATCACTCTCCGATCTTGGGATGATCATCCCTCACATCCCCTTGGATTATATCACAACTATCTTATCACCATTGCCAGAAAGTCTCTCTCTATTGACATTGAATTCATCAATTTTCCCTTAGACTATAAAATCCTTTTGGGTTGTAGTTATACCTATGCTCTTTCAGCTTTCAAATATGCAGTTCACCTTAAGATGTGATTTCCCAACAATGAAAAGGTCATCACAATAGATTAGTTGATGTATTATGATCCCAAATCCCAGACTTCACCTTAGTCCAACATCTCATCTGTTACTGACAATAAGAGTATCTTATCCCTCACCAATGTCTCTCCTGAAGTCTACAAAGATTCCACTATTCTTGGTTCTTATTATGGTCCACCACCTACTCCTTCTAAGCCTAACTCATACAGTGTTTTCATGCTCCAAGCATCATGGGTCGCCCACAAATAGTCTGGTATGCCTTCACAATAACTAGCACCTCTGCAACCTGTTGTTCCCAACTCAACCCAGCCTTTTGGTACAACTCCTCAAGGACTATTTAATTCTTTTGGTATCTCTCATAATCCTTTTCCACCCGAAACCATTCCCCAGCTTTTAACCATCTTGAAGTAACTCCTCCAAGCCATTATCCTTTTGGTCAGATACCATTCTTATTTCCCCCACCGAGATTTTACTCTACACCTCTCATGGCCACCTTGAATTTCCCTAAAATTACCTTGGGGATCCCATTCTGGTACATTAGTCCTCCCATAAACGCTCCCCCCAATGAACTCAAACAACACACTACTTTGATCCTGATCCAACTTTTTGTTCCTACCCATTCCTTTGCTTCAGATCCATGACAACCTCAATAGGAACCTACTCCTGTTGCAAAAGAATCTGGTAAGGGGGGCAAAGCCCCAAAAAAGGGAACCAAAGACAAGTCATCCCCAACATCTCCAACTCCTCCTAAGCCACCAAATCCTATTCCTCCATTTTCTTTGTGTGATGTTGTCGTTCATGCCACCAATAATTGTCCTATGCTCCCTCATATAAAGAATGTGGTCTCTGATACCTTTCCTGATTCTAACATTCCTAAGGTCTGTGTCACCTTACCCGAGTTAGCTAAGAAGAAAAGAACATTATGCATGAATTACCCCTTTGCTTTGTGCGATAATTATGGCCATTATTCTCACCGTTGTCCCTGTCTTGATGATTTTCATGATACACTTTAAGTGCTTCTCAAATTAGAGGTCACTCATAGTGATTCGACCTCTCCTCTACTTGTGTATTTTGTTCCCACTCCTACATTGGAGCAAGAGGTGTCTCAACCACCCATTGTGATCCCACCCCCTAATGTCGAGATGACGGATAATACTGCTACCATTATCTACATGTCATCATCCATGAGAATGATGCATTGGAACTCCCTTGATCTATCCTATTGCGATTCAGTTGAACCTTCTTCAATGATGATCCGGATTTAGACAGGAACACAATAAAACATAGAGATAACCATAAATACAGATATGTAGTAGACATAATACTTCATTTCATTACTGTAAAATACAAAAATATTCTTACAAATAGAAATGGAAAGAAACCAGTTAGGGCGATGGTAGCTTATCTCTGAGGAGAGATGTGGCGGCTACATGCCTCTGAACTGTTCCGAACTGTGTTACAATGAGACTCGAAGGCCTAGTTATTGTTGAGAAACAATGGAAAACCCTTCACATCCCGAAATCTAACCCTAGAAGATGAAACGCCAAATTGTGGGCCCCGTTTGGGTAAATTGGTACATCAATTTCCCGAGGTCGTAACTTTGGCATACGATCTCCGTTTGACGCGTACGATAGCTCGTTAGAAAGATCTATCCGAGTACTACCACTTTGGGAGGCAACATCGGTCCATGGACCCATGTTGCCCTAGATTCCCAAAAAAACGTCGTTTAGGGCCTCAAAACGGCTCCGGAAGTTCAGGACCCGAAAAACTGCTAAAAATAGTAAACTGTGCTACAATTTAGGAAACAGAAAAAGCTGAAAGAGACAGTTGTGGGGGTCCAAATGGGATAGGTGGGTGGCCACCAACATCCACCTGGATCATTCCTCCCCCCTTAGGAAGCAATGGTCCCCATTGCGTTGAGTTCCTCCATCTGCTGAACTTGTCCTGCAATCTCTGATGTGTCCAGTAATGGTGGGAAGCATGGTCGACGATGGTCCATATTGAACACTTGGTGCAGGAAAAGGAATGGAGGATTGATGTGCTCCAAAGCATTGTTCCCCACAGCCTTGGTACTGCTGTAAGGACCATGTCGGAGTGGTCTGAGCTTCTGATGGGTTCTGGTAAGGCGTTCTCTCTGCAGATGCAACCAGACTTTGTTGCCCACCTGAAACTTGTGTGGTATCTCTGTGGGTGAGGAGAAGTTGTTCCTGTGTTCTGTCATGACCATATCCCTTTGCTGTTGCTGCTGCATGGAGGAACCCTTTGCAGGGATCATGGACGTAGCAACGATCTTCCCCTTACTTTGGGAGTGAACTAGACAGATAAATTTCCTGGTCTGTGAGATGAGCTTGCTGCCTTTCTTAGCAGTGATCAAGGATGTGGCAGTAGGTGGGGCTACCTCTGGTATCCTGTATAATGAATTACTCAAAGAAATAATGACAGCACGGGGCCTTGACTCATACACAGCATGTCGCCTCCACAAGTATGGTTGGCCTAATAATACATCACAAACATCCAGAGGTGTAACATCACACAATACCTCGTCTGTGAAGGGCTTGATGTTGTATGGAAGGCAGCACTGCTGGCGAACTTTCAGATCTCATCCTTCGTGAAGCCACCCAATACTGTACGGGTGCGGGTGCGGTGTAGTCAGTAGGCCCAACCGCTTCACAACCTCTATTGAAATGAGGTTCTTTTGGCTGCCACTGTCGACAATGAATTGCAGCGGCGAACCCTTCACCCACATCTGTGAGTGGAAAAGACGCTCCCCTTCCTTTGGATTTTCGGGCTCATCTTGCTGGATCTTGGCGGTGGCAACAGTGGCGCTGGGATCCGCATCAATGATCTGCTTCCCTTTGCCATTCCCCTTGTCGGGTTCTGGCTCAGGGTCAGAACATGCATCTGATTCGGAAGCCTTCAACTCAGCCACCAGCGAGTGCTTGGTTCGACACTCACTTGTGTTATGAGTGGGACTCTTGTGGAACTCACACCACTTCCCTGTGTCCTTCTTCGGCTTCATGGTGTTGTTCTTTTCTTGCGGCTTCGATGGGTTGTCTTGGGTCACCCCGCCTTGGCTTTGTCCTTTGGGCTTCGGATTTGCAGATCCAAAGTCTCGCTTCTTCTGTTTGAAATTTTGCCCGATTTTGACAGCGTATCGATATGTTGTGCCAAGTGAGGAGATGTTCAAGAACCCCATCTCTTCCTGGATGTATTTGTGTAGGCAGCTGCGGTATTTGAGTACCAGATGTAGCTCAGAATCTTTGATACCCAAGTGTGTGCGAAGGGTATGAAAAATGTTTGTGAACTCCGGCACATCTTGGTCTCGTCCCTGCCACAGTGTGGTCCATTTGATGTATTTGTCCTCATAGCTTCCGACAGGGTAGTACTGCTCCTTGATGGCATCCCGGAAGTCATTCCAAGTGGGTGCGGCTGGAAATAGTGAGCCTGTACTTTCATCCTTCTGCTCGCAGTAGGTTTCCCACCAGTCCTTGACGTGGGGGGCTTCTTTGAGAAGAGCGAAAACAATCTTTTCCCGACTTGAAAATTCATGAATAGAATAATACCCATCTAGCAGATTTAACCATTTATCTACAGCATCTGCGTCTATTTTACCCTCGAAGATGGGGATTTCAAAATTAACTTGTACCTTAAACGGCGTGGCGTTTCCATTGTCACTGTTGGAAGCCGATGTGTCGCCTCTGGGTAGCCGCTGAAGGATCTGCGCAAAGCTATCCATCATCGCGTTCCTTTGCCGCTCGAGGGCTTCTTCGAGCAAGATTCTGATAGGATCTCCTGCCCCCTCGTCTTTCTTCTCATCTCCCATGGGAGGCCGTCGGGATTTGCGAGGCTGGTCTTGCAAAGGTTCGACCAGTTCAAGCCCTAACTCCTTATATCCCGACCTCGTTGGGGACATGCAAAGAAAAACAGAGAAAAAGCAGACCGCTCTGATACCACTGATCCGGATTTAGACAAGAACGCAATAAAACATAGAGATAACCATAAATATAGATATGCAGCGGAAATAATACTTCATTTCATTACTGTAAAATACTGAAATATTCTTACAAATAGAAATCGAAAGAAACCAGTTAGGGCGATGGTAGCTTATCTCTGAGGAGAGATGTGGCGGCTACATGCCTCTGAACTGTTCCGAACTGTGTTACAATGAGGCTCGAAGGCCTAGTTATTGTTGAGAAACAATGGAAAACCCTTCACATCCCGAAATCTAACCCTAGAAGATGAAACACCAAATTGTGGGCCCCGTTTGGGTAAATTGGTACATCAATTTCCCGGGGTTGTAACTTTGGCATACGATCTCCGTTTGACACGTACGATAGCTCGTTAGAAAGATCTATCCGAGTACTACCACTTTGGGAGGTTGCCCCAGCTTCCCAAAAAAATGTCGTTTAGGGCCTCAAAACGGCTCCGGAAGTTCAGGACCCGAAAAACTGCTAAAAATAGTAAATTGTGCTACAATTTAGGAAACAGAAAAAGCTGAACGAGACAGTTGTGGGGGTCCAAATGGGATAGGTGGGTGGCCACCAACATCCACCTGGATCAAATGAACACCCTAGTCTCAACATTGGTAGATGTTCCATCTACTAATGATATGTCTCCCAACCTTGACGATACGTATGTGAACCTTATCTCTCATGAAGATGCCTTAGGTAGCTCTTCTTCATCATGTGATCTCTCTTCCTCCATTCCTGCCATCTTCCATTCTGATGAAGACATCATGGAAGCCATGACCACCCCCAATTATCCTTGGGATGATATGCTCTATCGTGCATACTTCCTTTCGCAACAAACCCATGACCAATATGATATGGATTCCAAAGACTTCATTCATGGTGAAGTCGATTGGTTTAGAAATCCCATTCCTACACCAGATTCTTTTGAAGAAGGAAATGTGGCTAACATTTCCCCTACCATCAATATCAACATTTTGAATAAACCAAGGATCAAAGAAAATATCATCTTGGGGGTACAATGCACCCCAAAATAAATTGATGCTTAAACCAAGTTATTCAAATAATTCTGTGATGTTTTCACCTGGTCTTGTTCTGAAATGCCTAGACTTGATCCTGCCATTTTTGAACATCAAATCGATACTTGGCCCGATGCCATCCCTATCCACTAAAAGAAAAGGCCTATCCATCCTTCCAAACGTGAAGCTATCAAAGCTAAAATCAATAAGCTCAAGCAAGCTAGTTTCATCTATCCTATTGAACACACCACATGGGTGTCCAATCTTGTTCTCGTTCTTAATAAACAAGGCACCATTTGTGTCTGCACATGCTTTCACGACCCGAAAAAAGTTTGTCCTGAAGACAACTTTCCCACACCCTTCATAGACTAGGTCATTGATGACTGTGCAGGCATGTGGTTCTCTCCTTTATGGATGGATTCTCTAGATATAACTAGATACATATTTGTTACGTCGATCAGCTTAAAAATGCCTTCACTAGTCCGTGGGGAACTTTTGCTTATAAGGTCATGCCTTTCGGTTTAAAGAATGTTGGGGCCACTTTTCAATGTGCCATGTCCTACTGTTTTCATGACCTAGCTCATATCATCCTTCCATATCTAGACAATCTTATCAATCTTTCCAAATTTCAGTCACAATTACTTCATGATTTGCGTACCATGTTTCTTCGATGTCGCAAGTATAACATTCCCTTCAAACCCCTTAAGTGTTTCTTTTGTTTTTCTATCGACTGACTTTTGGGATTCATTGCATCGAAAGATAGTATCACTCTCAACCCTCTCAAATTTCAAGTCATTCTTGAAGCTCCCCCTCCTCGTACCCTTCTCTGGTTACAAATCCTCTAAGGCAAAGCTAACTTTATTCCTAGGTTTGTTCCTGAATATGCCACCATGGCTCATGGGTTTGTTAGATTCCTTTGATCTAACATTTGATTTTTTTGGGATGATCAAGATCAACAGTCTTTCGATGCCCTCAAACATTCTCTCACTTATGGTCCCTTGATTAGTCCACCTAACTTTGAAAGGGATTTCATCTTGTACATCTTTGCGTCCACCTATTCGGTCACTTGGGTCCTCATACAAGAATATTTTATAGGCAACAAGCATGTCATATACTATTTCAGTAAGAACCTTAATCATCCCCCTATGTCCTATTCTCATGAAAAAAATTTGTCCCTGGTTGTCATGTTCTCTATTCAAAATCTTTGTCATTATATCCTTATGCGTACCACCAACTATGTCACCAATTCCAACCCCATGGCTTTCCTGTTGAGTCGATAGATCATTAACGGGAAGTGCGAATGTTGGATCATTATCCTTCAAGAATTCAATCTTGAATTTGTCACACCCAAGAGTAATAAAGGTTTAGCCCTTACTGAGCTCATTTCTAAATTTCCCACTAATAAGCTTGATCCACCGGTAAATGATGATCTTCTAAATGAACACTTGTTCGCCATTACTATGGATGATCCTTGGTATGGTGACATCCTTACCTATTTTTGAACATAGAAATTCACCCCCACCCACCTCACTCGTGATGATAGATGATGTATTTGACATAAATACCCTCACTACCTCCTCATCAATGATGATCTTTATCATCGCGGTGTCGATAATGTCCTTCGTCATTGTCTCACCCATGCTGAAGTTGAGAAAGTGCTCAAGGCCTGCCATGGTGGCATGTGTGGTGGTCACCTCTCAGAGATGGCCACGGCCCAAAAAATTATGCACACTGGTTACTTTTGGCCTTCTCTCTTTAGCGATTGTATTGAGGAAGTCAAGCACATTCCCAATTGCTAGGTATATGCCCCTAAGGCCTCAGCTCCACCTACCCCCCCCATCTCGTCATCGCATCTGATCCTTTCTGTAAATGGGCTATTGAATATATGGAGTGTCGACCCCCATCTGCTAATAACCACAAGTATATTATCATGACCATCAAATATTTCACCAAATGGGCTGAAGCCATGCCAACGTTCAATAACACCGTGGCTACTACAACCCTCTTTTTCTTTAACCACGTTGTCACTCAATTTGGGGTTCTGAAACAATCGGTCTCTGACAATGGCCAACACTTTGAAGATGAGATGGTGTGAGATATCCTCTTTCTTGGGCTTCGAACAACAATATTCGTTATCTTATTATCCCCAAGGAAATGACCAAGTTGAACAGAATCCTTAAGACTATGCTTCAATGGATGGTGAATAAACATGGGACCAACTAGAATTTAATGATCTTCCCTTCTTTGTGGGCCCATAGAACTTCTGTCAAGACCAACACTGAGTTCACTCCCTTCCATCTTTTTTTCGGAGAGGAGGTAGTTTTACCAATCAAGTGTGAATTACCCTCCTTCTACCTTGATGTCAAACTCCTTCCGAAAACCCAACCTTTAGAAAAATGACTTATCATACTTGAGTGCGCCAATGAAGATTGTTGTGTTGCATTGCAAACCATCGAAGTGGCCAAAAAGAGCACCAAGGCATAGTATGACTGAAAAGTCCACCCTCGTACCTTCCACGAATGTGACCTTGTTCTTGTTTATGTCCAAGCTCATGATGTCCTAGGGCATAGAATTTTAAACCATTATGGCTAGGACCTTCCATCATCTGTAAGTGTTTGGGCAAAGGGGCATAACTTTTAGAGGGTCAAGAAGGAGAAATCCTTCCCAACCCTCGCAATGCACTCTACCTTAAGAAATTTTACCCATAGCATTTCACATTGAAATGTGTGTATCTCTTTCTTTTTTCTTGCATTTAGGTAGCATGCATCCCTCACCATCTTATACATTGTCTTCTTGCATCTTTTAGATGGATCCATCATCCCAACTTATATCGGTTATGCCGATGGTGCGAGTCACTTCACCAAGAATCTAACCTTGGTAGCTTAGGCCATTTTCACTCCCTTGCATTCGTTAGTCCACTCCAACGATCATTGCATTGGATTTGCCACCAATAGCTAGGCTAAATATGATATTGTAATAGATTTGCTAGCTGATTCCCTTGATCGTCGCATCCTTCACCTTCATGTTTGTCTTGATACCTTGCTACTTTTCATGCAACTGAATGATGTTTATCACGTGCATAATCCTATCCTATTTAGAAAATATCTACGAGTTAATATTTGGGTGCATGAATTTGAATCCATTACATTTAATCATGTTCCTAGAGCTAAAAATCACTATGTATATACCATTGCAAATAACATTCTAGATTTTAATTTATCACATGCATATACAAGAATACATCCATAAACAAATGGTGAACCACAATCATCACAAAAATATGCATAACTATAAATATGTATCATCATATGGTGTTTTGATTCCACTACTCTAAATACATCTGACATGCTCATTCACATCTTATCACACAAAAAAATGGGGACACACATGTCCCTATACCTACTCACTATCATTTGGAGGCTCCTAAGCCAATGTCTCCATCGCACCAGCACGTAGGTCTTATATTGCCGAACCGGCCATAGTAATGTGACACATCATTCCTCGCCACTCTAAGGGAAGACTAGTGCACTCATTTGTATACCGATCTTCTAGCTCATGCCACCCGCACTCTGTCACACGGTCAGTAACACGTCGAATCTACATTGTAGATCCTCCAATAGATCATCACTACATGATCTTTGTTTTGATGTGGCCTCACCCTGATCTATAGCCCCAGGTGTTGCAGCTCGTCCTATGTATCCTACCGGCCTCATTGGTGCTATATTTGCATACCACAAAGTTTATAAATCAGTACAACATACACATATTTCTTAAACTATAAATTCATCAAATATATAGAAACTTTCACTTACCATCTCGACCCCATGCTCATCCCAACATAAGTGGTAAGTCAGGATCCCCTTGATAGTTCATTCCACTATACATGTAATCATTTATGTATAGTGGCATTTGGTCCCAATGTACGAAAAATTCAGGTCAGAAAACTCGTCTGGCTCCCCCTCCTCCACTTTGTCACAGTAGTTTCCCCTAGCAGCACATCCTAGGCTCTAGTGGCCCCCCATTACAGATCTATACACGAAGAAAAATAGTGGGGATCTTCTCAAAGAAGAGTGATCATAACACTGTCCCAAACAAACAATTATCATTGGTACTCTGTCTGCATAGTTTCGACGGTCGTTTCAATGATGACAACATCATCTGAGACCACCCATAGTAGGTCCCTACCAAAACACTCTCCACCAGCATCATCTTCCCCCTAGTGATATGGTGGAATGCATGACTACCCGAGATCTGGAACACTGCTGCGACTGTAGTTCGTGTCTAAGGCCTCTGTAGGCCACTTTCACGAACCACTAGGCACAGTGATTATCAAAAGACTCACCCATATGCCTCTGACGAGGCAACAATAGATGTATCTCCCCTACCACCCCCAAGGGGGGAAATCGTATTAGAAAATATATGTCTTGGATCGTGATCTCGATCCTGTGCCCTTGTACAACAAAGGCATTTTGATCTGGGTCCCAGTAGCTCACAATCCTCGATAATAAGAGTTCACCAACCCTCATCATAGGGTTCTCTAAGAACTTCAGCATGCCATATCATGCCAAAATATCTCTTACTTATTAATTCCCCAAAATCTCAGCGCGGAGGGGTTCTAAATCTCATTCTCACCATACAAATTTTAGCTCCGCCATACCTGCAAAATACCATTATGTTTTGTCATCTAAAAGAAAAAGGCATGCATGTCTAGTACTTAGCTTCAGCTCACCACATACCACCATTCTTGCTTCTCCTTTCAGCCTAGAACACAGTTTTTTCCCTCAAAAACTACATTGGATGAGTAAGGATGAGTATGGGTCACCCATAGTGAATTGATGTCTTAATTTGGAAGTATAATCCATCAAAAATGATGAGTAAGGTTAGGCCACCTACCTCCAGCTCACAGATCCTGATTTTGACAGTTGGTTTGTCTCCTATGATCTCCACAATATTTAGGGCCTTCTGCTCCTCTCCAAATTCTCCACATCTCATTATGAAAATGAATTGTATTTGGGGGAAGAAAGGCATTTTATAAGAAAAACCTTCATTTTTCCATCGCCCATTGTGACTAAAACGTAGCTTTGTTTGATGAACCGTCAGCACTATTGGGTCTCCCTTTATTTTTTGTAATTTGACACTTCACCAGGAAACCTTTTTCTCCACAAAGTCTCACTTTGCTACTTATTAAAATTTAGTGTCTTCAATTGCACCACTTGTACTCTAGTACCACTTTAACTTTGCACTAGTTGAATCACGTGTCGATTTTCGTCATGAGTGACCATCATTTACTCATGTTTTCATGGTCCCCTCTAGGCCTCCCCTATGTGGAAGCGTCATCGAGTCACCCTTGTTGAGAGCATCCGAGATGAGTCAACCTTATATCTATGGAGTATGTTCCGAGTCTCCTTGAGTCCAATTACAGTGTTCCATACATCTTTGTGTCACATCCACCCCATTATATTCATATTTGGCCTCCAACCCCAGTGCTCCATCTTTGCCAAATCCCCGTTTGAGTCATTGATCATCCACTCTTGAATCGAGTCATTCATTTCCATGTCAACCATACATATCATGCTCTGACAAGGGAAGTTGTCAGTCCACCACTCATATTGTTTCCTTCCATCATCATCCCTGGTGTCAATCAATTAGTCACTCTACTATGATATCTCATGCCTTTCTTAAGGATTCCTTATTTCCATAACTCTAACGAGCCCTCTTCTATCGAATTCAGCACATTTATTCCAGAAGTGTGGTCTAGAGGGAGGTGTACCTTGGTTCCAACTTTCATCTTTGTTCGATACCCTGGATCAAGTAAATGGAATCTTCATTACCCTTTGACTTGGGTTTTTCTCATGTGCTCGATGTGAGCTCCTCATTGCACGATTGAGAATAATACACTTGATGGTTCGGTGACCCAGACAATTGTCCCAATGATTCTCGAGCATGTGTGAGATGTTCCAAACCTCATGAGGGGGTGGCTCTTCAGGTAGCCCCCCACATGCCTAGATGTCCACAAATGTTGGTCCAACATCAGATGCAATTCCATAGATGTGATGGATTCAGTTTCTGTTGCTTGCAGCACCCACAACATGCATGTCTCCTTCAGATGATCCATTCAGATCTTGATATCCCTTTCCTGTTCAATAGGGCTTCTTTGGTTGTGATCCCCTTTCACCATGTAAGCTTGAGAGGGTTTATATCAAATGCACCTAGATGATTTTGTAGTCAGTCCTTGCCTATGTCTTTCTAGGCGCATTATGTATATGAGATCCATTAAATTATTTTCTGGCCCATTGATGCCAGCATATCATGTATCATGTACTTTGTAGCTCAGTCTCACATTGTTGGACTCACCATTATTATTTTTTAGCAGTTATTTTTGTGGGTATGGGTATGCCTCCTCTACCTCGTTTGAGATCATCTACTCCCACACAAAAGGAGACTTCTACCAGTTTGATAGGCCTCGCCCCCTCCATTTGTTTCCTTCCTTGAGGCTTGCATTGATTCAGCTACCTATCTCTCTCTCTCCAACTCCCCTTTAGTGTCTTGTGGAAGTTTAACATACAACTTATTTCGATGATATGATTTTCTTGTAACACTCATATGTTGGGGGGAAATATGTTATCACCAAAAAATGATCACCTAGCCATTTCTGACTAGGTGGATTGAAATACACCATGTAGGGTTAATTTACCATAGTAAAATAACTTTCACCATGGGAAATAATTTAGTAAACCATTTTTATTAAATTATTTTTTGAATAAAATAAAAAGAAACCCTATGAGAATAATTGAATAAATCATTATTTATTTAATTTTCTCTAGGAATAAATATTAAATCATTATTGATAATTATTCCTTGTCACATTTGACTAAATCTCCTAGGAATAATTAAATAAGTCACCATTTATTTACTTTTCTTTATTTATATTATTGGAATAATTGTTAAATCACCATTTAATAATTATTTCAATTTCACACCATTCTTAATCCTCATGAAATAATTAATAAATCATTCTACTTGTTAATTATTTATAAATAAAGTTATTTCACCATTTTAAATATCTTTTCTCTCTCCAAAAAATATAATAAAGTATTCCTAGCAGTTAGATCTTGATTTTGTCAATATTATTTTATTACTCTCCATTTTTTAGATTAACCAAATACTTTGCTATAAATAGGAGGGTTTTCCATTGATTCTTCACCATGATCATTATCATTATCATCATTACTGTCTCTTTTCTTTTGATACCCCATTTTAGTTCTTCACATTGTTCTAGGTTTTTCACATATCGAGAGAGAAGATCGATTACTAAAGCATCAAGGATATCAAAGGACCCATCCCAAGAAGGGGGATTTGCAGACCCTTTTATAAAGCTCCTTCACCATGTGTCATCAATAAAATAATCTATTCATTTTAAAGTCTTTCCACTTAGATTATTGCAATGGATATCTATATGGTTGTTTGTTGTTTTGGATCGTCTATGTTATTTTTGTTGCAGGTTTTTCCAATTTTTATTGCAGATCAGAATTGTAAGCAACCACAAATTGTTGATAGGGTCACATGTCACCTAGTGACTTAAGTGAAGTGTTTTTGGTACACCTTCGAAGAAATTTCACACTAGCATAGAGAATTACAAGATGGGAAGTATCGGTTTTGTATTTGCTTATGATATCAAGAGTTTATCGGTCCTTCATTGCAGAGGAAAATGGATCATTGATTTCTGATTGATTTCTGCCAAGTATATTGGAGGATCCATTGATTTATGGCTAGGATACTGGTGGGTTTTATTAGTTATCAAGCGATTTGATACTTGTTATTGTTGGATTTGTATTATTTGTAACTGCAGGGCTTAATGACATATCAGGTTGTAGGGAGTAGGTTCTAGATTAGTTTCATTACAATTTCATAGTTTGGAGACACTACGATTACCAAAATATTTGTAGGAGGTTTAGTTTGGGAGACCTAGAGAGACACCATGTGCAGGTACTTTGAGCGGTTTGGTGAGAGTTTGGAGGTTGTGATGATCATAGTCAAAAATACGGGGCACTCTAGAGGTTATGGATTTGTAGGTAGTTGGTTTTCCATTTCACCCTTTTCCTTTTATTTTTATGCTTTTATTTTGGTGCTGATCTGAGTAGTTAGTATTTCCCCTTACTTCCTTGTAGGTTCATCATTTATATTTTCATAGTGTCTTCTTAATAATATCATATATTTGTATTTTGTATCGTTTCCTTGTCTCTTTTATAAAAATATTCTACCTTTATTTATCTCAATGGCCATCAAAACTTCTTGCCATTTAACTAATTGATGTGTTATCTTGGATTTTGGGGTTTGTTGAGGGAATAGGTGACATTTCATGATCCTTGGGCTACAAGGAGTGCGTGTGTAGATCAAAGTCCTATTTAGATGGGAGGAGAGCTAATTGCAACTTGGCTTCACTAGGTTAGCCTCATCCCTACCCATTAAATTTTTCATAAAGTTCAAAAAGAAGAAATAGTTTTTATAAGATATTTATTGAAATAATTCTTATTTTCAAATAAACTAAAAATAATTTATTTTTTATTATCTTAAAAATTGATGAGAACAAGTCAAAATTTACCATATATTTGGCCTAGGTTTTTCTAAATGACCTTTTCCTTTTAAATTTCAGTTAATGTTTAAAAGTTGCCAAAAAATTCTAAATTTGATTTAACATTCAAATTGATCTAGGAATATTAAATTCTTTGATTCCAGAAAATTTAATCAACTTTCTTTTAGATTCGGTCAATTTCAATTTTTTTTGCAAAGAATTTGTTGAACGTGGTTATGTGTTAGCTAATTAGCATACTTTTAATCTTGGCTAGTATTCTTCTTGTTTGGTTTCCTAGTAAAGCTCACTATAAGCCTCAGATTAATAATAAAAGATACATTTTTGTATAACGAGTTACCACACATGTGAACTGTTATATAAATAAGCTAGACCTATCAGCTAAACACTATTTGGATGTCATGATCTTGTCTAGAGTCAATTTGTATCATTGATACCATATGAGGATTTAGATTTGTAGTATAACTAGGATCACTATTGGAAAAATTGGCCTATAAATATGGAAAATATGTTGATATATATGATATAGTTTATGCCAAATAAAAAATGATACTTCAAATTTAATACTAAATATTAAACCTTGATAGTTCTCCAGTTAAGGACTCAAAATTGCACAACGAATACAAAATGATATTATTTACATGCATTACAGAAAGCCATGTTAGGTTTATTTGGATTTCTTAACAAAACATAGTTTGGTTTTGTTGTGGTTTGCAGAGATAGAAAATATATTCCAAGAATAGAAGATGGTAAGATGTAGTGTAGGTGTGAGGAACTAACTACAGTTGCAAATTCTTGAAATGAGGATTACAAAGAGGAAGAAGAAAATGATAAGTGGAGTAGAGTGTGGAGAAGAAAGAAGAAAATGAAGAAGAATATATCCAAATATTGTTGATTTATTGACAAATTTTCGAGCAAGATGTTCAAAAATTTTCAACCAAGCGAGTCTAATGTAGGAACATCCCTAGCTAAGACAAATATCTTTCACAGATGTTGATTTTTAGTTAATAAAGTTTGTTTTTTATTTGATATTATTTCATGATTTTAAGTAAATAACAATGCATATGGAATCTATATACATCATTTATATGCCTTAAAACTCATCCAATATGAAAAATTTTATTTTGGTGTTCATTACTCCAAATTGCCAAAAGTGTCTAAAACTGGAAATTGTCTTTTTTGGGAGCTTATAGCTTTTGCATGAGGATAAATAGATCCCACATAAGGATTTGGATTTTCATATACCTAGGATACTCCAACATGTACCCTTTGTTTTCCTCGAGAAATGTTTTGACATGATTTGCATACATTACAAAATGCCATGTTAGGATTATTTACATTTCTTTGACAAGAGCAAAATCTTCATGTTTTGCTACAACAATTTGATTGGGATGGCAAGTCTAGGTCACTTATGCTTATAAGGACCTCTCAACTTGAAAATATGAATTTGGACTTGTCATGAAGCTTGGGCATCAATTTTATTAAAATTGGTCAAAATTAGTGAAATGAGTGAAAGTTCTTTGTGGATCCATTGCATGCATCTAAATTATAGTTTGAAAATTCTAATACATGGATTTATAGGTAATTTCATTGGCTTAAAAATTATACTCTTTTGAATTCATGTAGTGTACTCATGCACAAATTGGCATGCATTTCCATGGGCCACATTAGGTTCATTTTCTCTTTGTTTTTAATGCCCATAATTCAATTCTCATTTGGCTTATGAGAGTCTTTTAGAGAAATATGTCGTATAGAATCTTTTGGCTAAGTTGTTATGTTTCTAGGGGAATATCTATGCCATCAAAGGTCTTTAGGACTAGAAGTTGGCTTCATCCACACTATTTGGTGAGTTTTGAACCTGGGTGTTTATGCTAATACAAGAATGATCACCTTCTTTCTTGCCACTAGACCACACTCCTGTAGATTCTTGTGAGAATTTTGCAATTTTTTTTAGTCAACTATTATTTTACGACACCAATAAAATATCCATTTTTTATTTGTACTTACTTTTGAAAAGTAAGATCAAAAGAATGGGCTCTAATGTTGTAAATAACCATGTTCCAATCCATTTGTTTTAAACAATGTCGAGAATCTGAAGAAGGGGATTTTGGTCCTTTAAGTGGCGAAGTGTTAAGAGGCCTTTGACTATAGGTGTAGATTCTTTTGAGTGTATAGAAGTACATTTTTCAACCCTATTGTGGGATGGAATGAGTTTTGTAGGTTTTTAAATCTTCATGTTTACAATAAAGAACACAAAACTGTGGGTATGAATTTCTACTCTCTAAGTTTTAATTAAAAAGGTTGTGTGACAGCGTGTTTGTGTGCACTTTGATTTGTAGGCCATAGGCTCGACATCACCAAGAAATAATGTAATAATGAAATATTCCAAATCTTCCATTGCAAATGAATTTGATAAATCCCTTTTCATGTTAGCGATCGATATCTAGTGTCTCTTACCATAATAAGGGTAGCATTGCATGTAACACTAAATCAGGAAACCAACATCTTTAAAAATATATTTGAATCAAAATTATTTCTTACAAGTTAGTCTTTTGAAATGTTCATCTATATTAATGTCATGCTTTAGCTACTTGTTTTATATCTTATAAAACCTTCTTGAGTTTACAGGCTATACTATTTTCCTTTCATCACAAAATGTTTAGGCCATTCTACATCATTTTCTTATCTAGGATGACCCTTTCTTTTTGTTTATAGCCCTTCACAATAATTTGGAGCTTGTGATTATCAATAAAACAATTGGATTTGAATTTTATTCAATTAATATGCTTACATCAAACAATGTTATTTCCTTTTGGAAGTCTGACAAGATTTTAAGTTTTTGTTTTCTTTCCAATGGTTTCATATTCCTCTTTGATTGTGAATTTTCAAACTTTATGCTTCTAGCTTGTTCAAATTTAAAGGGGTCACATACAAATTTTTTTTGATATAAGTGCTACATTTACCTATTCATAACTTGTTGGTTGTACCCTTATAGGTTGTATTCCCTCACTTGGCTTTGGCATTGACTGTACATTAGGATCTTTTATTGTTCCTATGTACCAATGTGGTACTCTTGAGTCTCTTTGGGTGGAATCTACTTGCATTGTTCCCTTCTATTGCAAGCTCATAAACGGTTTTTTGCTTCATTTCTACTCATTGATATTTAATCGAATATGACATCCTAGTTGATCATAATAGTTTTTTTCCATATCATTAGTCTATTCCTTCATTTCTAGTATGTTCCTTTTCTTTTCATATCAATAGTCATTGTTATCATTTAATGTGTAAATCTGTCTCGAGGAACATGTTCATGACCATTATAATGAAATACTATTAAATTTTATACATAGATTTCTTATTTGTCCAAGATTCATTAGGTGTTGTATGATTTATGGGTGTTTGGTGATTAAAAAAAAATTATATTAATTGTTTCTAGCCAAAAACCATTTAGTAGATTCTCTCCATCAAGCATACTTGATACATGTGATCATCTCGAAAATAATTTGATTTCTTTTTCTTCTACAACCTTTCAATTTTCTGTTTTAAACATTTTGTTAGTGCATTAACCTAATTTTGTGGTGATTCACTAGATATTAATAAACTTATCTTATTCTAGTCCCCATTAACACTTCCTTCGCTAGCACACTTTTCTACCTCCATATACAAGTTCTCTTTGTTTTGTCACCAATATAAATGTACATCAGGAATCACCACATCTAGGAGTAAAAGAGGAGGGGTCACACACCAAAACCTACCAACATATGCCAGGAGCACTAGCATATCTGCATTGGCTCCAACCAAAAGAGAATCTACATATTTCCTAATCATGCAATACCAGTTGAAATCTGGAAATCCAAATCTATCTGGAAGGTAGAAACTTCTCACAGAACAATGCTTTGTTTGGGGAAGAGTTGATAGTCTGGTAGAATGGCACGACCTGGGAGCACCTTGAATGTGATCCAATAAGCAGGCTTTATATTCCCATGGAAACATTGTTGTTGTATCTAGGTCTTCTTTACTATCATACCTATCCTAATAGGTGCTCCCCCCCTTCTTTATGTTGCTACAGTTTCTTATTGAAAATATATTTCGAAGCCAGATGCCTGAATCTTCAAGTAAGCAAGTCTGATAATTTTCACCCTCAAAACACTTTAGTGCCTCTGGTATGATGTAGAAAAATCAACATGAATGATAAAATTTTGTCTCAGAATTAAAACTAGAATTGATTTCAACATTAAGCAGTAGCAAATATATTGGTCCTTACCATACATAGAATTTTTAAGGCAATGGTCAAGTCAACAGACAACTTTTGTAAATAAACATAAAATATATTTATACAATTACAGGATGCATGGTTTCCCTAAGACACAAGTTACTCTATTACAAGGAATCCCCTCTATTAGAAGGTTTTTATTTGTTGAAATTATCATTGATGATGTCATTATGATAGAATATGTTTTGATTCATCACAGGTTACATACAGTTTTGAAGGAAGTGCTCAAGTGAGGAAACGCCTTACATAAATAAACATAACCTGTATTTATACAATTGCAAGATAGGTGGTTTCTCTAAGATACAAGTTACTTCTCTTACAAGGGACCCCCTCCTATAGAAGGTTATATTATTTGTTGAATTATCATTAATGACATCATTCTAATAGTGTTTGTTCTGACACATCACATCTGCTAAGTCATAGTCACATGTCACAACTTCCAACACTTGGATGTACTTGAAAATAATCATTGAATTTTAGAAAATTATTTAGGAATTTGTTGTACTAAACTAGGTTGATTTTCTGGTATGATTCTTGAATGTTCATATGAGTTCATTAATTTAATGTTTGAGATAATTTCAATAAAAATAATGTTGTAACTGAACATATACTCTAAAGGGATTCATTCAACTTTTGCATGTTTATTCTAAACGTTATTATTGGCATTACAATATGTATAATGAATAATTTATTATTGGAATGTGTGTTTTATTTCTTGGCAATTTTTGAGCATAGAGCATCGCTTACTTGTGCCCTACCTAGTTTCCAGTTGACCCCCACAAGTGTTATCAAATTGGCTAGTCTGACCGTCTGGAGTCAAAACTGGCTCAACCAGGGCCCCTAATCGGAAAAAGGTTGGTTTGGTACCAAACCATTTGGTTGTGTATGATGGCCCAAAGATTTGAATTTAAAAAATAAAAGAGAAGAAAAAAACTAATTTTACGAGGAGGATGAGGTTTCTGATTATATATATGTGTATTTATTTAATTTAATTTATATATTTATGTAATTTTTTTCAACTAGTCTTTTGGTCTAGAATTTTTCTGATTTTGGTTTGGTTCACATTTTTGGGATCAAATAGTTCGATGACTGGTCAGGCTCTGATAAAATTAGTTCCAACCAATGTTAGTGGACTAGGCAAAATCCATCCAAAGGAAATTGACAACTATGACTTGGGGTAAACTTGAAGAGAGAAATAAGAGAACAAAATGAGAAGGATTTTATGCACAAAATAAGAAACCAAAAGAACGATTTAACATAATATATCATGCATTCAAAAACAACAAACATAATACATATAGAATATTGCGTGTTATTTCTTAGATTGAAATTTTAATGCAGTTTAGATTTTGCAATTTTATGTATTTTTTGTTTGAAAGGCCCATTCTACATCACAACATGGAAGATATGTGTCACATGTTTGTGTCATGAAACTAGAAAGGAAAATTTTGATACTTTCCCTGTCACAAGGGTTGAGATAAACCATAACTCTCTCACAGAACAACAATCTCATGTGGCATGTTGTTTCACACAACAACAATTCCACATACAATTGACCCTTCACACACAGGCATCAAAGACAATGGAAAATTTGTTGGCAAACAAGAAACGAGTGGTGCGTAAAGAAAATTGTGGGCAGAAGAGAAATAGATGGTGGTATAAAGGAGAATGAATAATTGAAGATAAAGTGGACTATATTTTTTTTTGTTTCCAAAGCTTTGTGAGACTCTTGAGATGACTGCACTCTTAACCTTTGGCTTGGGTAACTACAACCTAGGGGCATTGAAGCCATCAAAATCACTTAGTGATCATACCTGACCTGGGTCATACCAACCCTTAACATGACTAGACTTTTGCCCGCAGAGTTTTGAACTAGTGACCTTAGCACCACAAAGTGTCTTAATAGTACAACCTGTCACTATCTATTCTATGTTCTGTGGGCGATAGAGTGGACTATATTAGGTTTGTATAATCATTTAAATTTACTTTTTGCTTTTAAAGTTTTTCTGGATTTTTTTTTTTTTTAATGAGACATGGGAATGTCTATTTGGGGGAGGGAACATTCTCCTTTTTGAAGGGGGTGTTACCTGTTGTGTTTGTTTTTATTTTACCCAAAATCAATCTTCTGGGAATGTTTCCAATGGAGTTCCGCATCTTGGTAGGCCATTTCGTACCCTAGGGAACATGTGCCCATGTAACACTGCTTGTTACCAACCTGTTTTGGCACATATTGGGGCTCAATAGGCAAGCCCAAATGTTCTTGTAGAACTTCGAAATATGTAGTCTCGAGGTTAGAAGAAACACTATTAGCATGTTCTTCAATAAAAGAAAATATTGTAACACTTTCAACTGATATTTCAAGCAGTCGACACCTTGAACCAATGTTATTGTAACTAGACCAAAACATGCCATTCCAATTTTTTTGGTGTCAAAACCAATTTGACTAATGGCATTGTTACAGGGAAAAGTGTCTACTCAGAAATGTTTATCCCACTAAGGTGTGATAGCTTCCTTAGAAACAAACAAAGTAAAGCTACTTTAATTTTTCCCTTATGAAGTATAGATGAGAGAAGAACAAAGAAGACCAACCTCTGTCTTGCGCTAATCTCCTAGTTCGATTCCTCTCTCTCTTGATAGTCTTTCGCTAATTGTTCCCTTGCACGCCCAGCTTCACAGAGTACCTGTAAGATCACAGTAGCATAGCACTATACAAGAACATGGATCTATAATCATAAACAATCTAGGATCAGATGTAAATTGACCATACAAATGCAGCAAACATAAATGACACAAGAGTATGGAGGAGAACTTGAATAGCTTTTATTGATAAAAAAGAAAGAGGCAAGGGGAGTTACAACCAGTTTTTCTAACCCAACATCATCCTCTCAGCAAGGAAGCCCCTCTTCACCTCATACAAATCTTAGATCACCCAACAATCTGATGTTGTCTCAAGAAACCAACAGCAATTCCTTACAATATGCAAAATTCCAGCCTCTGGATCTCTGGGATGAGGGATCCATATATAGATATCTGTAAGGGAGATGAGTCAACTTGTGATTTGATTAGTGTCTTCCCTCTGATAGTTCTTGCTTCCACTTGGAGATTGATGATCTCTTACTCATCCTTGGTCGAATTCAGAGAGGCAAGTGTCACAGGAGAAGATTCTGTAAGTTTCCATGCCTCTCCACCTCGCGGAATGACAATGCCATTTGTCACTTCTCGCCCATTGCACCCCATAGAAGGGATTTTTGAAATGAAACGCACCCACACAGTGTGTTTAGGTGAGATGCAACACACTTTGCCTATGGAGCAGCTGAAATGATCCTGTTTTGACCAATTCTAAGCAATTTTTCATGGAGAACTTCTGGGAGAAGCTGTAATCAGTTGACCTTGTTCCTTTAGGGGTTAGAACAACACTTTTAGGGACTTAGGAGCCCTTGGTTTATGGACATTTCATGCTTGGGGTTGTAGTGCCCAAAAATGTCTATAACAGTTGCCCCCTAAAGCATGAGGTCGTTAATCTTTTGATGTTGGGTGAAATGCTTTATTATGAGGATCCGAAGTTATTTCAAGCTGGGAGGAGACCTGTAATAAGATACAATACAATACATTATCTTCATAATATTTTAATGATCTAGCTGAGGCGGGCATTCCCATGCTCAACTTTATAACTCCATTTTCATGTACATAGGACAGACAATCGTTTGAGTGTAGACTGATGATTCTGATAGAGCCATCATCCCTTTGATTGGATGATTATCTGTGCAGCAATGATGTACATTTGATGTCTTTATTTCCCTGAATATATATCGCAGCCTGGATGGATGAAACTAGATCCGGGGTCTTCAATCTCATTCGATCTTCACTCGAAGTACAAGTCTATCCATGTGAGAGATGTTCTGGAGTCGAACATGGAAAGACATCGCCTCATTACCAACCAATGATGTAAGCTGTTAACATGCGTGAGAGGAATCACCGATAATGATAATGACCCTCAAGGTACTGCAGTACAATTCACGTGGTGTGAATAAAGGACTTGGCGTCAAACACCACGCAAAATCTTTCGGTCGAAGGTCATTGATGTAAACCTGTCGCCGGAAGTGAGAAACTTTCCATTGAGGCATGCAAGCTTCAAAGTACTGAATGGAGTGTTCCTAGATCGACTTCTTGGATAATGAGTTGATGTCGGCAAGAAGCGATCCATCACAGGAGGGCCTTAATGAATCCCACATCAATGACATGGAACGGAGCAAATGATTTTAATGGAGGTGAAAACGATCTAGTGATATAAGGTTCAGGGTGGCGGTCATGAAAGAATGGAGTGTAAATGTATTGTAGCGGGTGAGACACAGGTGAATTCTCTGAATGACTTCTCTTGAACATATCGGCGACATTGACATGATGGATTGGTATCATTAACCCCAAATGTGGATGGTGTGATGGGACCATGGTGATGTGACCGGTGAATGAAACAACCCAACCCAATTTGGATGCGGAGTGAAAGTGTCATGTTCAAGAGCGACTTGCTACCAACAAAGTTTCTTCAAGTTTTCTTCCCAATTTTTCCCCAGTCATTGCTGACCAATACCTCTTTATTTTTGTCAAGCTTGAGGAGGATAACATATGCTTGTTCTATAATTTTCCCTTCGGGCAAACCCATCGCTATGTTTTAACGAGCCTAGTGATAGTGAAACTCGTTCTCGTCTATAGACAAGTTTGTCACTATTAAATTTTAACGAGTTTAACGACAAAGATAACTTGGTCCTTTTCAATTTTAGAGAGTCTGAAAAGGAACATAAAGGAAACTCCAACATTCCTTTTTCGTCATCTAATCCCTTAAGTCCGAAAAAGTATAAAACAATACAGAAGGGATGAATTTTTGATACTTTTAACGAGCCGAACAAAACAAGCGCTCGATCTTTTTGTGTAATAATCCCTCAGGTCTAGAAAGATTAAAATCTAAAGGAGGGATAGCACTTCCAGTCCCTTTAATAAGCTGGAGAGGCCAATGGCTCGGCAATCTTTTCATATTTTATGAGTCAGTTGAAAAGAGCTTAAAGGAGACTCGTCTTTTGAGGAACGAGTGATAAAATTGGGTAGCAACTGATTCCAGGTAAGGTTTGGAATTTTCCAATCAAGGCAGTGTTACAAGGATGGCTAGTGAGATCACTCTTCGCAGTTGTTCCTCAAAAGGGGTAAACAATCAAATGGAGGTGAATGATCGGCCAATACAGAGTGGAGGTGATGATGAGAACACGACCAAGGCTTTTAAAGGCTGAAATATTACATTCACAATGGTTATTTACCGGAAAATCGGTTCATTTTTTTATTGAGCTTAAACACTCGGAGGAAACATTTACTCATGACTTATGTTTATTTTTTAACGAGCTTGAACTATGTCCTAAAACTGGTCGATTAATCCAGTCGTATAATAAGAATGTCTCATATATAAAAACGACAACTTTTAGAGTTTTGCCCCACATCCTTTCTTTATGCAAGTTAGGAAACGACCAATCCTATGAGTTTAAAGGGTTAGAGGACCTACAAATTTAAAAAATAAATAGTCGTTCTTTGCTTGCACGCCAAAAGGTTTGCATGCCCCCAGGTATAAAACATAATTTCAAGGTTACCCCTTCTTCCTTTCGTTAAAACATTTGTTTTACCGAGAGAGGTCTACCTCTTACAGGTTACCAAAGATTGTTCTATTCACGGCATAAACAAAACATTTCTTCGGCGATGTTTATTGAAATAAACAAAGGTGAGTGGCAATGCCTGCCAACCCACATAACTTTGACAAGAGAATCTTATTCCAGTCCAACTCCCTCTTCCAATCACGGATGGGAGTACGGAGGTCATATACTTCTCGCAGAAACCTATCCTATACCCGAAGTTTTCCTGCCGAAGTAGACTAGGGTGCATGCCCCCTGGGTTTTGGTCATGTCTCCCGAATCACTCGCGCTCATCAGGCGGACGGACTAGAGATTGATGAGACATTCCTTGTGTGAAAAGACCATTCAGGGATGGTATATGACTATTTGCTCTGTGTGATCCGGGAAATGAAAGCTGGTCTACAAGCTTGACCACTCTTCCTTCGTGCGGAAAACACATTACTCTAAAGAGTGAGGAGACAATCGCTCCCATGCAATAAATATAGTCTCGTCCAAGGAGTAGATTATAATCCAGGGGTCCTTGAACTACCATTACGTTCATTTGAACGGTTTTCCCCCTCAATGTTATGGGCACATTGGGAAGGATCCCTAACGGTCGACTGGTTCCTTTATCAAAGCCTGTTAGATTTCTCATCTCAGGCAAAAGCGATGGCGAACCAAGCACTTTCCAAGCAGTCGAGGAAAGGATAGTCATGGAAGCCCCTTCATCTATGATGGTACTGGCCATAACCATTCTATATATTTGAACAATAATTCGGAATGGTACACTAGCTGGTAAACAGGGTCTGCCTAGTTGATTCCAGTCGAAGGAGACAACTAGGTTGCTTGGAGGTGGGACCGAATAGACAGCCGGGTATGATTCTGACAAACTTCCTTCCTGAGGTAAAGGAATGGGTAAATTGCCCCCATGTTCATCGGAGTCTGTGCTTACGAAAAGAATTTGGACGGTGTCATCCTTGTTCTCTTCGGCGACTGTATCATCTGAAGATGGAACCTCTGAAGGCAAGACTGGGTCAACTGCCACCTCGACCTTTTGACTTTCATCTAGTATGGGTTTAGATGGTTTGTCTTCAATGATAGATGCTTCGGCCGACCACCTGAGCGGGTCAGCCAGCTTTTCAACTAGTGACGGACTCGGCAAGAGTTTTTTATATCCAGGAGGAAGTCGTAACGGTGAGACCAAACAATCGTCCAAAACTCTTTTAGCCTCATCTAAGAAGGAACAACAGTGGATGGCATGGCTGCCTTCACACAATTTACAAGGAAATCTATATTTTCCTTTTTGTCCTGGGGCTTCACTTTCACTAGTTGACGGTGTGTTTTCAACATGATCATCAGAGGTTGACGACACCGAGTTGTGCAAACAAGGAGACCAGTCCCTTAAGATCCGAGGGATGCAAGGACAATCTCTATGATAGTGGTCTCCTTTGCAAATGACACATGGCGATTTAGGCCTGGTCGGTGTAGTGTGTAGATTTTCGCTAGACGATGCTTGGTTGCCCCCTTTCACTTTTGGCTCCTTCTTCTTCTTCTCTTTCTTCTTCTTTTCCTTCTTCTTCTCATGTACTTGATTTTTGGCTTTACCAACTCCATCAAGCGAAGAAGAAGGAGGAGAGGAAGAATTGGAGGAAGTAGAAGGTTGGTGGGTAACTCTGGACTCGTCTAGCTACTGACTCGATTGTTCAAGAATTGCGGTGTTCTGAATGACAAAGGTTGAGAAGAGCCATACGGGCAAGCCGATTGTCAATCCTGGAAGCGACAATGTGGCCATATGGGGTGCACCAACATCTCCCCAAGAGGAGAAGGGACTAGGATTTCCTCCAAGGGGAATTCCTTGGTTGGTGGATTCCATTTTCTCAACCCAAGATCAACATAGGAAAGGGTGATGAATATTCCGTTTAAAATAAATTTTAGATGCTTTGACACAACTTGTTTTTTCAATTTTTAAGAGTCAAGAAAAAACAAAAGATGACTCTAGTCGCCTTCGATTTTTAATGAGCCTGAAGTGACAAGTGCTCAGATGGACCTTTTCCGTTAAGGAGTCTGAAAACGAATGAAAGGGACTACTCTGGAAATCTAGGTAGAGGGATTACCAAACCAATCGCAAAACTGCAGAATACTTTTTACGGTATGGCAGTCAATCTTCCCGAATGTTGTGTTCAGTGTATTGCGATCGATAGGGCGACAGACACGGCTTCCTATGGATAAAGGATTAAGCCTATTGGGGTCTCCCAAAATATACTCGATGGTACGTGGGAGAACAAGTCCGTACTGGCACTTATCATCTCAAAGTGGAGGAATCACCCAACCATCAGTGAGAACAACAGTTACCAGGCTTTACGACGCCGGAATACATCTCCAGCCTAGACTTCTAAATGTTGTGCGTTAGGTTCCAAAGCGTTGTTAGATTCATTGAATTTATTTTATAGTTGATCTTGTTTATGAAGTTTGCCTTTCAGGTTCACCGCGAGATGTAGTATAATTCCTAAAATGCAATCTAAGATGATAAACAATCTTTTTATCTTCTTTGTGCAATGAAAATCCTAGCTACTAAGGAAAGAAAGACAGAATTCTTTCGCAAAGTGCAAAGAGCAGACTCTAAATGCACTTTCCTAAATCAAACCAATCAGACTGTCTAAATGCAAATGCACATGCATGTATTTGTTTTTGACTTTCTTAGTATGTAAATGGTAAAAAATTAAGTTGATGCACAAATCTGAATTACTTTTCAGGCGACAGTTATCAACAAGTTTCTTTTCGAAATCAAAAATGGAGACAATCACAACATTTTACGATTTGGAAATGAATACTTGTTTTTGACACTAGAAAACTACAAATTTAGACCAAATACAATAGTAACAGGATAACCGACTATCAACAGCAATCAAACTCTTTCCTATGATTGAAAACGACACTTGCGACACTTTCAAATCAAAGGACGACAGTACGATTACGTTACTTTTGCAAAGGAGAACTGAAAATGACTCAACAAACACACAAAAACATTTACAGTTCTTTTGTACAAAGGAGGCGGAATAACAGCAAGGAAAAGGGGTTTCAAACAGAGATATACTGATCACAGGCAGCAAAATTCTTGAATAGAACTGGAAAGAATGAATCACAGAAACCAAAACTGAACAATGCCTAGTCTGATCAGCGCACCTGTAACACAGGGAGTTTGAAATGCAGCGCACCTACTACACTCGGGAAGTGCACTTAATTTCAGATTCTCAGAACAATACCTGCACTGGGCCAGAGACGAGACTTTGCTTGGGTTCTGGGTCACAGTTTGCAGATTAGTTCATGGGTTTTGGCCGAGCAAATGGTAATCAGTAATGCAACAATCAGGGGTAGATCTAAAGAGGATCTAAGAGCTACCACAAGGGGCAATAAGAGAGTTTGTGAATCAGTTGTTTAAATCATAAATAGATCTCGGAGATTGACTGAAGCAGCATTTATCTACTTTGCATTTGCATAGCAAATGCAGTTCGAAAGCTACTTGACTCGACTTTAGGCTCCGTCTATAAGTTTATGAAATAGACAACAAGGAAGATAAACAAACAAACTAATTCGTCCCCAGCAGAGTCGCCATTTTGTTACAGGGAAAAGTGTCTACTCAGAACTGCTTATCCCACTAAGGTGTGATAGCTGCCTTAGAAACAAACAAAGTAAAGCTACTTTCGTTTTTCCTTTATGAAGTATAGATGAGAGAAGAACAAAGAAGACCAACCTCTGTCTTGCGCTAATCTCCTAGTTCGATTCCTCTCTCTCTTGATAGTCTTTCGCTACTTGTTCCCTTGCACGCCCAGCTTCACATAGTACCTGTAAGATCACAGTAGCATAGCACTATACAAGAACATGGATCTATAATCATATACAATCTAGGATCAGATGTAAATTGACCATACAAATGCAACAAACATAAATGACACAAGAGTATGGAGGAAAACTTGAATAGCTTTTATTGATAAACAAGAAAGAGCCAAGGGGAGTTTCAACCAGTTGTTTTGACCCAGCATCATCCTCTCAACAAGGAAGCCCCTCTTCACCTCATACAAAGCTTATATCACCCAACAATCTGATGTTGTCTCAAGAAACCAACAACAATTCCTTACAATATGCAAAATTCCAGCCTCTGGATCTCTGGGATGAGGGATCCATATATAGACATCTGTAAGGGAGATGAGTCAGCTTGTGATTTGATTAGTGTCTTCCCTCTGATAGTTCTTGCTTCCACTTGGAGATTGATGATCTCTTACTCATCCTTGGTCGAATTCAGAGAGGCAAGTGTCACAGGAGAAGATTCTGGAAGTTTCCATGCCTCTCCACCTCGCGGAATGACACTGCCATTTGTCACTTCTTGTCCATCGCACCCCATAGAAGCGATTTTTGAAATGCAACGCACCCACACAGTGTGTTTAGGTGAGATGCAATGCACTTTGCCTATGGAGCAGCTGAAATGATCCTGTTTTGACCAATTCTGAGCAGTTTTTCATGGATAACTTTTGGGAGAAGCTGTAATCAGTTGACCTTGTTCCTTTAGGGGTTAGAACAACACTTTTAGGGACTTAGGAGCCCTTGGTTTATGGAAATTTCATGCCTGGGGTTGTAGTGCCCAAAAATGTCTATAACAGGCATGCAACTGGAAAAGGATGTTTTGATATCAAACTAGCCTTTTTTTCACTGAACAGGCTGATTTTGTATGAACTGGCCAATTCTGTACAATGAAATCAAGGGCCATCCAAACATTTTTTTTAAGGAGAAAACTAATTTATTGCGGGGTAGCCTAATATTCAACCCTATAACCCTACTGGAATGGATACATTTATATACCTTAGTTGCATATATTTGCAACTTTACCCAAAAAAAAACTCATGGTGAGTATTATGCTATTAGAAGCATTGTTAGATCCTTGATTTATGTTCAAATGAAATGAAAATAAAAATTATACATAATTTTGGTTTACCAATACACACATGCCTTATCTCTCAATTTCTTCTTATTTTATAGAGTTTGGAATATAGTTAGCAGTTAAAACTAATCTTGAATAATAATTTATAAGAATAGGTAATAAGAATTTGATTTTGGAGACTTAAAAAAGTTTTAACAAGCCTTCTATCAAATGTAATAATATAATACTTCTAAGTTATACTTTAGGCTTAACACATGGACCCACTACCTAAATTATACTTGAAAAATAACTCAAAATAAAATATCAATGATGAGGTTGTAGGCATAAAGAGAAAATCTTTCTTTATATATTAGCATAAAGAGTTAATATTGCATGCCCATGTTAAATGATACCACTATGTACGCTTACATTAATGGTTTTTATTATTTATGCACATGTTTATATCCCTTTCTCCTTATATTTTTTGTAACTCTTCCTATAGCAACGCCCACTCATAATTTCCAATTGTCGACAGTTGTAACTTATTTTTTCTTGAATTCCTCTAGTATGTAAACTGACTATAAAAAGGCCCTTATGCATTAAAGAAAAATCCTTTTCTAAAGTGTGACATTGGATGTAGACTCGAAAAGGATATTTAGGCCAATAGAACCATCCATACAACATTGGACTTGTCCCAAGTTGGTGTTCATGCCTTTTCAAAAAAATTTCAAACTATATGTTGCTGAGAATTTTGAGCATTCAGGTGCTATTAATAACAACTAATTTTGGATTTTATTTTGTTGTTAATGCTATATAATCATTGATCAAACGCAACTGAAAATTTGTTAGAATTTCCATTGTTAGTGTTGAATTTGTTGGTTTTGGTTTTACAATTATTATTGTTCTCTTTCTTTATGTTATTTGTTATTGTTAGTACCCACTAATTTTCAGATTTTTTAAAAAAGAAAAAAAAAACCACTCTTTAATTTTTTGGTTCATAATAGTGGTATCAAAGCTCCAAATAAACATGGTATTCATATTTTATTTCAGTTAGAAGATTAGTTTTCTACTTAGGTTCATAACATACATTCCCCATTCTAGAAATGGGTTCCCTAGTGACATGGGGGATGTTCTGAGTGTCCCTGAACCTATCCCTAGTGACTAGGAAACATCCCATATAGGTTCCAAATAACCTAGTATGAAGGAACCCTAGGGACATGTTCCGAGGTGTGGGGATGGCTTCCCATGTCACATGGGAAATAATGTGTTTTGTAGGTTTTGTTGATGATGTTACGTTACCTTTAGAGAGCCTTCTTAAGTATTCATTTGTAATACCAAGCTTTCGGTATGTGGGAACACATACCTAGTATGTGTAGAAACCCCTCTCTTAAATTTCAAAGTTTGAAGGGATCGAAAAAATGGGACCCTACATATATAAAAACATATAAAATTTCGAATGATTAATCTTTCAAGTTTTAAACTAAACATCCTTTATTGAACAATGAAAACCATGAAAGCAACAATATGACAATGTCATGACTCAAGGATCAAAAAATTCTCCACAAAGGTGAGTTTTTAGTGCCAAATGAATGTCCAACTTTAAAGGAATGTATAACACTAGAAAATGGTGGAAATGTGTCAATTTGGGGTTTGAATATGTTTTAATATAAGGTATATGGTAGTTTTACCAACTAAGAAAACGTGGAACGATCATTTTTTTTTGAATTTTTGGCATGGGGTAGACCCACATGTAAGTGATACATGGATGTCCCTTATCCTGCATGGCATGTCCAAAGGTCTAGGATACAAATAATAGGTATGGAGATAGATCCCCCATGTACCCAATCATATTAGCTATGTTCTAGCTCTACCCAAGATGTAACCCAATTCCTAGTACAATGCCCATTTCTGGGAAATGTAATCAAGGCATGGGTATGCATACATGTGTAATGATTTTGTTTATAGAGTTTTGGATGACCACAACTAATATTGTTGTGAGCAATTTAATAGTAGATCATATAAGTAAAATTATTACATTGAGGTTATGAAAGTATTAAAGCTGTGTATAATATAGAAAACTCACAGTTGGTTCTCGGCTACTATGAATAGGATATTAGTTATGACTTATTCTTTCTTTGCTATAACTAGCTGTAGGTTATACATATTAATTAATTTCCTAATTTTTGAATATTTTCATGTGGTGGGAGTGGGGATCCCCTAACCCACTAACATCCAGTTATGAATTCTTAAATTTCAATGCAAAGGGAATTAGAGGACTAACCTAGGGGACAAAACTCATCTCTTCCTTATGCTTCCATTCTGTGCTCTAACTTTAGTGTATTCTATTGTTTTTATTTGGGTTTTGATTGACATATTTCAATGATTTTTTCCATAAAACTTGTTTCCTAAGTTGAAGAGTCTAAGATGCTCTAACAATATAAATCTCCTAGTACACTCTTATGTGCATATTGTATCATTCCACAAGATTGAGGCATTAGTTAAAGAAACCACTAATTGCTTTCTCATTAGTTCTCCCTCTTGAATGATTTTGTTTACTTTTAAAGAACTATGATTAACACTATATGCTATAAAATCTAATTCATTGTTAGTCTACCCTAGAATATCTAAATCTAATATTGTTTGCTCCTTTGGCCTTTATAGTCATAACAAGTCAGATATTTTCATTCCGGGTAGGCTTAGGGCCTTAATGGGAATTTAAACTAGGTTTTTCCCATTTGAATGCCTTTTATGCTTCTTCTATGTTCTTTGTTTCCTCATTAGGTGGTATATATATTATGGATTTAATTTACACTAGTTCTCCTTAGTTATTCTTTCCCTTGCACATAAAGTTTCCACGATATGTCCGATAAGTTTTGTATAAATATTCTAGTATTCATTCAAATATTTCTCTTGTACCTCCATATATATGTTAAAGACACACTCAGTAGGCATCCTAGTTTATTTTTGCGTGGTTTTGGGGTTCTAAGTACTGATAATTCTGAAGATCAAACTCGTTTTGTAAGAAATTCTTGGACTTTGACCTCATCAGGGAGAATCTGAATTCAGATAGGGACTTTCAATGGTATGTAGGGCTCAAGGGAGACATTAGTTCCCATTTGGTGCAAAAAATAGTTGTTGTTTGTAAAGAAAAATGGCCATCCTTTTAGGACTTTCAAATTTATTGTCATCGTCAAATTGGATATTGAATAATTCTTTGTTCAATTCAAATTGAATTTATGGTGGCCTACTTGATTCCAAGCTAAAACAGCCCATATTTGGAGCACCCATTTTTGCATACTTCTTATTTTCTTCATTGACAAGCTTCGTAAGTTTGGATCCAATTCTTTTCTGATTCCACCCTGGCAATTTCAATTCATCTAGAAAAGTTAGTGTTTCACCATTGTAAGTAGTTGTAAGAACTCCCAAGGATTCCAAGTTACTGGGAATTTGATTCTTGATGATTTGGATCTACAAATGCATTGAATGGGGTAGACTTATAGAGTTCAAAGAGATTTGCATGTCTAACTGCATTTAATTTTTGGGTAATATGGTACAACTAAGGGAGTTTTCAAATTTATCTTTTTTTCTAAATACAAAATGTTTTTTAACTTTGATATCTCAAGGTTGTTGTAACTTCATTGATTTTATATGCTTATGAAAAAATCTTGGTGAACTTATTATATATTCACCTACAAAGGTTCGGAGCCCAATTGTTTCATTTGGAAGTGCATTTTTCAAATTAATGTGAATTCAATTAAACCCTTTGCCCCTTTCCTATCGCATGTAACTTCAACTTCTACACTGGGGAGAGCCCTCATCTCTTCTAGAGGTCTAAGAGGTTTTGTTTCTCATGGAACAACACTCAACTTGGATACCACGGGGCCAATATACATCACATGTCTTTGAAACCTCTGATCTAGAGTTGCCCCTGAAAGAGTACTTCCCACTAGTGCATCTTTTGATGGCCTTGAGCTTTAGGAGAGTTTCATTAGATGGTAGGAATATACTCTTCATAGCCACCCCGGGTCTTCTTTGGATTCTTCAGATGAAATCATTAGGCTTAAACATTAGTCATTGGTCCCTTATCAACAACATATGGTGAAATGGATTTCCATTTTTTTCCCTCTGTTCCTCATATTTCCCTCAACAATGATAATGAGCTAGGGCCTTATTGTTATATCTATGCCCTATTCCTTTTCTTTATTTATCCTAACATTTATTGATCATTATTTTTCAATTATTTCACACGTATCTATAATTTTACCCTACATTATGTTTTGGGAGCAATCTTTTTTACTCCCACAAGTGCTTATAGTTGATCGTATGCTATAGTTTAATTTCTTCAGTTGTGTTGGCTTAACACTCATAATTTGTGGAACATGATTATAATTATCTTATATCTAATCTAATTTTTTGACAAAACAAAGTGAAAACCATTTTTTTTTTAATTGCTTTGGATAGTTAACCTATTATTTAATCAATTATTTTTGTTGGTAGTTATAGAGATTCCCTGATTGGGAGTTTAACCTATATGGAGTTATTATGCAGATGGCAGGCCAACAATAGAGTGCACACCCATGTTATGAACTGTTTCTTGGTGTTGGTGGAAATTAGTTAAATAAATAAATTGATGCCAAAATTTTAGTGCATTTATTATCAATTGATTTTCTTGTGGCTTGTGAACCTACTCAATCTTGCCTGCAGAGATTACATATTTGTGAGGCAACTGATATTGTAGCTGTTAGTTTCTAGAAATATCTGAAATCTATATAAGATGAACCATCTGTACATCAATGTTCAGGGATATTTTTTGTAAAAGACAATCGAAGAAATAATTTTCCATATGATAGTTACTGGTCACCATGGTTTTACTTTATAATCTTTAAAGCGATAATGAAGTTGTCTTATTCCTTTTCATTCCAATCAAGGAGATAACTATCTAGTTTATGCCTCATGCAGTATCATGTAACTTTGAGTAAATAAAAGAGGTCATGGTTCCAAATTTCAATAATACTTTCTTTAGATCAATAAAGTATTATAATTTGATGATTTCCATCCATTTTGAGGGGTCATTGTATATACACATAATATCTGTGTGAATACCAGTACTAAGATATCATTGGTATTGATAGAAATACACAAGTTTGCACCTGACTAAACAACATTGGGTTAACAACCCCCTGATTTGCATCCAATGATGGTACTTGAGGCCCTCCAACTATTTGGCTAGAATGTCCACAAGTCCAAGTTCCATTGGGTAAGATAGGATGAATGCTATTATATTATGTTGGTTCTCCCATAAAAGAAGAATGCATTGGCCTATAAGGGAAATTCATGAGGTTGGAATTCATCTGGCTCCCACTAAGAATAGGTGCACCAAGAACAAGAGGTTGGACTTGGTGAACACCTCCAGTAGAGTCTGGGAAAGGTGGCCTAGAAGAAGGTTTCCCTCGTTGAATCCCTCGAGCTAGATAATCCTGAGGCCTCGAACAAATATGTGATTATGGAGTTTGTCCCAATGGATCATGAAAATGCTTAGTAAGAGGTTGTTTTCCAAAGAAAATCCCTTGGGCTCGATCATATAGTGGCCCATAATGAACAACAATTATTGTGTTTTTTGTAAATTTACTATCGCAGACATGTTCACCAACAATAGGAGGCTGGCCCAGACACATCCCTTTGGTACCATCTTCAATTGGGATTTATATGGAATGCTCCCTAAGGAGGAGATTCACTTTTAAACATAATCAAACCTTCACTTGCCTTTTCGGAGTATTCCAAAAAAGTTTCAAGTGGTATTGAGGGACCCCTTATGGAGCATGAAACTTAAGGAGGTTGTTGTATAAGGTTGATTGTAGTAGTCATACAGATGCATTGAGATTTGACAAGTGGGTGTTTGGATGGAGTTGGAGCTCTAGTCCTATTACAATATTGTGTCTGGTTTATAGCTATAGATAGTGGCTAATCAAACGAACTATTAAGAAATGATTTTTTCAAAATGAATCCCTCCTACATAGAATATACAAGAAAAAACTAGGATCTTGCTATGATCAATTTATAAATCTAATAAACAAGAAGAAATATTTCTACATAATTGAGATTGATGCCTTAATCCATTTGCACTGTTCAAATTGTGTTGTGAGTGACCACTGGGACCTTCTCTCTTCTTTCTTGGATTTTTCAAACTTTTGGCTTTCCACCTTAGCAAAACCATCACATTTGTTGTAGATTAATGTAAATACTTTTTCATTTGCAGTTAAACATATAATTATAATATTGTTGGACTTCAAAGATTTGACATGGATCCTAAGGATCTAACTTGAACTTGGGCACTAATCTCATTTTGGCTAAAAACACATCTTCAATCAAAGTCTTCATCTTTGGCACCAAAGGCAGCCAGTAGTGTCTGTAACCTCTCATACAAAAATCACCAATTACCAGATTTATAGATGTGAGCTAATAATCACCCTGATCATTTATCGAGTTAAGCATGTTTAGGGGAAATCCAAATGCCTTAATGGAGCATGTCTGCAGTGGGTGAATGTTAGTTTGGATATTAAAATGTACTTCTTATTGTTACGAATAATAAACATCAATGATTTGAGTTTAAGGTCTGCGTACTTGATGCCACTTTCATAATTAAAATGTATTTTGGTATCTACTATCTAGTAGGGTTCATATTGAAATTTTGATAGAAGATTTCAGTTCTCTATTTTCTTAAGTAGGTAGGTTAGAAATTATATTAGGATTGTTAACATGTGTTGAAGAATTTTAACATAACTATGGTGTGATTAGTTTTCATTTAATTAAACCTTACTACAGACTGATATGATATATAAATATTTGGTAGATAAAATTAAATAATTATTGGCCTTGAAACCATTTTTATTAACAAGGTTGGTCTATTTGTGAGAACGTAACTGTGGAATATGGATTTATATAAGAAACTAATCCTTGCACAAAAACTATGCATGCCTTTAGTATGAGAAGCTCATTTTGGAAACGTTTACAACATTTAAAAACTTTGATACTAAGGCTCTTGTGACATATGACTTCTGAAATCCTTTATGCTCATTGAAATTTCAAATATGCAAATATACAAAGGGAAGACAAATTCTCAAGATGGTCTCTTTCCTTCTAAAAAACTAGAATCTGCAAGGGGTTTGAGAATGTATCCAACAATTATATGGGATGATGCCACTCATGTGTATGATAATAACCAAGAATCCCTATGAAATAACTTTATCTATAATTGAACAGAAATACAGATTTCTTTTCTACTACAATAACAATAATTCATGAGTACAAAAAGTTATGGTCATCTTGCCAAAATTTGTTTAGTAGGTATATATTAGCTATGGCTCAATTTGTGATATTTGTATGCTCATTAATAGTTTATTTTGTTAAAATATATAAAACATATGAAATACAAAGTCATTTATTTGATAATCTATGATGTTCTTTTAGGAAAATCCCAATGATTTAGAAATCCTAGAGCCATTATGAGCTTTTGTATTCATTATTATAGAATAACAGAAGAAAATCTCAAAATGTACATAGAATAGTAACATGCAATGTGTACTTTCATAATGGACATTAAAGCTATCATACTACTACCTGATATGCAATATTGTTATGATTGAATATAACTACATGGATAAAATAACTGAACTTTTGTGGTTTGCTTAGTTATGGATATGAAAAGTCTATTTTGCTTGCAAAACTTAGATTTATTTATGCGAAGTTTCAATATGACTTCCCATTTCCTTTTATTTGGTTTAATTTGATCTCTATTCTAGGACTTTTTTTAATTTTTGATACAGAACCTAAAATATATTTGGCAACTTCCTTGAACTTAAAAAAATATATATTAGTTCCACATGGTTTTCTTTATGGTATGGTTCTTATATATTCTTTTGAAAGCTACACAGATTTTATTTGTTATTTTTATATTTTAAATATTGTAATTTTCTTTGCATATCCTGTGTGACTGTAAATTTATAGACCTTTCTATTTTGAATATCGAAGTGGCATGTTAGTTTAGTTTCTATACTTTTTTGTATGATAAATGTGTTTAATCACTTTTGTATATTGAGCATGATGTAGTTTGGTTTTTGCTGGATAAAGACAAATGTTATGAATGTCGAGTATGCAATCAATACTTCTAGGTGAGATCTACTAATTCATAAAACTATTATTATGTTATTTTCAATTTTTTTCCATGTTGATATTGCTTCTGGAAATATTACATTGAAAGTCTTGCAAAATTTTGGGTGGACCGATTCCTGTGCCAGGTAATGTATTTGGTTTATAAACTAGTAGATAAATCCTAGGAGATGATATGGAAACTATTTGTAAACTTTTGAGTAACATTTCCTTGATGTTTCATGACATCTTATTGTATAATAGGGTTGTTGTTGGCTTAAAAATGTTTTCTTTCTAAGATAATTTTTGAAATACATTTCCTTGATCTTTCATGCAAGTTCCTTGTATAGTTGGTGTGCTACTTGTTTCAAAATTATATTTTGAATTTGGGTGTTGTAGGCTCTAAACAAGTTTTTGTTAAATATAAACAGGAAAAAATAGTGCAACATCTACACACAAGTACAACATAGAAAAAAAAAAGGAATAACATAAGTAAGGGCCTACCTAATGACCTTCTAGATGTTGTGCCTTTTATTTTGTTTATGTTATCTTTAATTACTAAAACAAATGATATGAGCTTGTTTCCGAGTGAAGGTGTCTCCAATTGAGGAGTGTGTTTATAAATTGATTTGGACAAAATGGCAGGGTATAGTATATACACAAAGATATGAAGGAGTTACTATATTTACTTAAGTTAAGGGCATTTTGAAGCTCATGTTGTATCCAATTGAGTAGTCCATTACAAATATGACATTTATGAACTCATTCAACATAAAATTCATAATCCATTAGGAGTATGAGGGGAACAAATATAAGGAATAGATTTAGAGTCTACACAAATACTTTTGTTATATTACCTTAACCTATTGATGTGTATCATGATTGAGAAGGAAAACATATTTTTCCCTTAATATTCATGAATATCCAAAAAACCTTAACATTTACATAAAATATTCTTTCAAAAACACATGCCAATTTTATATATCTATACCATATAAACTAAAATTCTATATGTTGTCTTTCCATTTCCAAAAAATTTTAAACTATTGTTTTTGTCATTTGTTCATGTTTCGAACACTATTTGCTTACCCTTTTTGGAAAATCTAACATAGTATCATAGTAGTATACACTCCCATATGATCACCACTCTATTCATAATATTGTGCACATTTGTTAATCCTAGGCATGCCAGAAAGCCATACTGATCTCGGGTTTCAACTATACCCAAGCTAAGGATAAGAAACTATCTTGATTCTTGACTCATTCAAGAACCTGATCTTAATAGCCATTGCATATTGTGTTTACTTCATCTTTTTTTTTCCTTCGAAGATTATGAAACTCTAAATGGTTAATTTACAAAGATACATGAAGGCCATCTACCCTACTAATTTGGGAAAATTTTGTGTTAATTAGGTGGGGAAGGCATGTGTTTGGATTTTTTGTGTTGTAAGGTGGAATATGGCTATGGAACTATGTTGGTGAGATTTTATGCCTAATTATAATCTGAAAATAGTTATTCTTCCTAATTCCCATTTAAAGGATTATATTTCTCTACCAATTGCATTTTCTGCTCTATTTGACAATAATGAGGTTGGTTTAGAATTTTATGGACATAAATATATGGAATTTTAGAATTATATATATAACATAGGTGACATAAATATGTTTTAGGACTATTATTAGAAAAAACCACCCTTCATCTACACGTTTCCTCTAAAGAATAAAGATACCACCAGAATGAAATATTTGGATAGGAAAAAATTAAAGGGAATTATACATTGATTTCACTCAAAGGATTTAAAAAATATATCTAGAAAGAAACTAATTAATTATTGTAATATTGTTTTAAATTTTTATTTGGAAATATTTGCAAAATATTGTAAAATTTTTATTAATAACTTAAATTTATATATTTAGTTATTGTTTTTATAATGTGTGTATATATATATCTATATCTATATATATATATATATAGAGAGAGAGAGAGAGAGAGAGAGAGAGAGAGAGAGAGATATTAATTTAAATTGATTTTAAGTTAATTTCAATGTTAAATAGGAAAATGATCTATCTAATTATAAGATGTAATTACAATGATTGTGTGAGGTTCCATTCAACTTGGATGTCTTTGACCACCAATTTTATGGATGTCTGGATGTTTTTGGTGACCAATTTTATTCCCTACAACTAGCACTCTCAATTTCTCCTCATGAAATTTGAAACAATGACCTAATAGAGCCTAAGTCTCACATAAACCAACTAATCTACACCTCAAAATAATATTCTTTAAAATTTTAATCTTGATTCTCATTTCAAAAAAAAAATCCTTAAAAACTATATAAATTCATGATCATTCAAATTGTTATACATGAAAATCTAGTTTAAATACAAGATTATTCAAACTCTTATTGAAAAGTAGATTAGTAATTTGAAAATATATTGAATTATATATAAATTTAATGATTAAATAAATTATCTTTTAGGAAAGTTTAATTGTTCTTGCTTTTTCCCTTGGATATTTAGAGATACAATTTCTAGTGTAATTATTATTTTTGGATATTTTGAATGCACAAATAAATTATAAGTTTCGAAAAACTTTATAATATTTAATCTATATTTATTTTACTATGTTAAGGTCGACAAGAATGTGATTACATGAGAGACATAAAATGAGGGAGATGTGGAATTTTTTCGTGCTTGATTTGGAGTTTATACATCTCATTTTTAAAATAAAAACAAAATATTCTCTAAAATAAAAAATAATGTCCACTGTAATAAAGAAAACAAAAATGCATACCTTCTTGGACTTGCTAGTTGTGTGCTCACATCCACATCTTTGATCTCCCTCTTTTGTTACATGTGTATATGCGAGGGTAATCAAGATGCATTTTGATTTCCACACCTATCCCTACACATCTCTGAGAATGAGAGAAAACAATTTCTCTCTCTTACATGTGTGTATGTGTATGTGTCCCCCCTTGATAATTCCCCCAATAGACTAATCATGTCTCTCTTTTTGAGCTCCATGCTATTTAACCGCCTAAAACAACATGACCCTTGCTGCCTTTAAGACATTGTCTTCTTCTTTCTTATTTTTGGGGCATAAAGCGCACCTAGACCAATCCTTGTCTTTTCAGTTAAATTTAATGCACAATCAACCCATTTAAAACCACTCATCCAACTAGGATTGCTATTTACAACAACAATTCCATCAAGCAATCTCCTTCCTCAAGCAATGGAATTTGTGTCCCTCTCTCAGTCATTTTAATTAATTAGAATTTACCTGCAATGAAGAAATATTAACTAGGGGATGTCACACAAAATACCTTAGCCAACATAAACTACCTTCACTTCAACACACATTTTCTCATTAATTCTTGGGAGTTTCAATAAGTGCCATATACCATTGGAAATTTCTCTCAGATGGCTATCGAAATAAACACTTTACATGATCTTTTGAAAAAAATATCTATAGACAAAATTCCTTTAAATATATTACATGTATCCTTGTCCTTGACTAGGAAACAACACACATCAACACACTTACCAAGCTTCCCTCGAACTTGACACAACCAACTACAACTGCCAACATGCTCAACAATCTCCTTGGGCTTGACATCAATGACTAACCTTTGAATCAATGATAAAACTTTCTCAACAATCTCCCCCTTTGGCATTAACAGTAACACCACCATACATTAATGGTCAATGATGGCATGACTCCCCCCTATCAAGCTAGTAGTCCAAAGACTACTCTCATGCTACCTAGTCAATGTATACTTTCTCTCCACCTTTGATATCAATGGAAAATATGATTACTAGGCCCTCTTCAACTGTAGATGGTTGCTTAATTAATGTCTACCTTCTTCTCTTGATCATCTGCTCAATTTTTCTTTTGAGGCTACTACTACTTGTAGATTTTCTTGCCTATGGATGGGATCTCCCTCTATAGAAGACTTCCTTTTATGTTTTCTGCAACCATACTCTCCATGTGAATTGTTGGATATGAATCGCTCCTTCATGAGTTATTGTTCCTTTAATTTCCTATTTTGCTTTCAAGCAGTCAACGCTTCTTGAAACCAACTAATGATGCATGTTATTGTTGATTGTGCAGCTCCCCTTGTGCTTATGCACTATTTTTATCTTCGATGCCCTATCAAAGAACTTACTTTAACATTACTTGACATTTTCCTTCTTTGCTTCTGTTTGAGAGGTATTCATGTGTACCTGTCTTTACTTCTCGGCCCTTTAACATAATACTCTTTTGTTCCACCTCATTTTCCATGATTATTATCTTCTTTATGTAAGTCAAGATGTTGCTATGAAATCGCCCTAAGACTATGTTGGCTTCTTCCAATTTCTATCATGTGAATTCTTGTTGACCCAACAATGCTACTTTATTCTCTCTTTATTCTACAGTGCACCTTTTGTACATAACATGTGTAGTGGACTGCATCTAGGTATTTCTCGTTCTATTGTTAGTGTGAAGAAGGGATTTCCTTCAATATCTTATTGTTGTTTTTTCTTCCTTTTAACAGATATATGTTGTCTGGACTTTTGATTCCTTTTGCTATTAATTTTCTTGAGTCTTCTTTTCTAATTCTACAACCTCTTGTATTGAATATGACTTCATGTCCTCTATCAACCATTTGACTCACACTTGGGATGTTGTGCTTCAGGCTTGAAACAGGTAAAACATTATCAACATTTGTATTTTTATTAGCAATGCTAACTTTACATCTTCCTATCACTTTGGTTGATGTATCATTCCCAAGAATAACATTGCCACCTTTGATCTTCTTTAAAGAGAGAAATTTTCTCTTATATCTAGTCATATGATGAGATCATCCACTATCTATATGCCATTGATCATTTTTTTCTTGAGCACATGACACTAGCTGCATTTCGCTCAATGTTGTTCCTTTCTTTTCCATGTCTTCCTTTCATAATTGCATGAGGAAACTCATTCCATTGATTGTATAGAAAAGCTTCTCATGTCAATTCTTCAATCACGAGCTATATGTCCAACCTTGTGACATTTATAGCACTATGTGTTGAACTTGAATGGTGGAAAAAATGGTTCATATTTTATGTTGTTGTAACTTGTGATTTGATTTCCCATATATTTGTTCCTGGATTTCTAATAATAACCTTTATTTATGAAATCATGATTCATTGTGTGGGTCTTGTAATCCCTTGCTTTATGTCCAAATATTGTACATGAAAAATAATCACCAAGAAATATATTTTGATACCTTGTTGAGTGGAATTATCTTGATGAATCATTTCTTATGAAGTTGTTCCATCTTTGAAATTATTCATCTCTTTTTGGATCCATCTATCCTACTCCACTACTTCTTATAGATCTAGTGAGAGAATTAGAATGACTTCACATTGTAGTAACAGTTTTGAACTTATCTTGGTTCCTTTCATTGCTTTGGCTGGCTTTATGAGGATCTTGTTGATTCTTTATTTCTCCTTGAGTGGTGCTCGTGTTATTGAAATGAACATGCTTATGTTGATCCTTTACTTGATTGGTGTTTTCAGTTGTATTGTTGTTGGATCTTATGAATGTATCAACATAACTCTTGAATTATTCTCCATTTGGTGCCCCATGGACTTACTTATAACAAAGACATGTCATAATGACGTGAGACCTTTGCTTGTTGAGAATTGTGTCCAGGATTTCAGTTTCTTTGGCCAACTTCAAATTCTTATTTGCTTCCTCTAATTGCCTTTTTGTAGAGACAAATTCCTCATCTAGTTTTCCATATTCCTGCAAATTTTCTTTAATTTTATTTACTAAAGCATCCTTAATCCTTTTAGATTATTCTAGTTGATTTTTCAAATGATCACGGTCCCTATTTTCTAGGATTTCCTTCTTATCTTTCCTTTTATACTCTGTCAGTTGCTTATTAGCTTTTTCTAGATCAACTCTGAAATAAATAATCTCATCTTCTAGAGCCTCACAATGACCTTCTATTTCTTTTAGTTGGCTCTGTCTCACTTCTTCCATCATTCTTGCATCCTATAAATGGGCCTTTAGAGTAGCATTTTCTTGGTCTTGACTTTCATACTTCTTCAAAATCTCCTTTTGATTTTTCTCTTCTTTTGAAAGCTTCTTTATGAGTTTCTCTTTGCCTTCATAAATTTGGAGACATTCTTCTAATTGAAGAATCCTTCTCCTTAAGACTTTTAATTCCTCCAAGGCACTTACACGTTCTCCTTCAAAATATACCTCTCTTTCTACTTCCACTTTTGAGTAGTTAAACTCAATTATAACAGGAAAAACATCTTCATCATCAGTGACTGCATATGAACATCTGGAGGAATAATGACCTTTCCCATTGTTGAAACAGTGTGGACTACTTGATTCCTCTTTCTGACTACTTTTTGCATCCATGACCATGAAGAAAATGTCTTCTTTCTATTTTTCTTTACTTCACATTCAGAGTCTGATACTTTCTTTTGACCATTATCTTCTTCTAGTAAGCTAGTAGATAGAATATTATCATGTGATCTTCTTTGATCCTCTTGTTCCCTTTTATAAATACTACTACCAAAAGGTTTATACAAACAACTAGAAGAAAGATTATGTAACTTACTATTAGTTTTCAACTCTTATGTAGCTTCCTCACTTTCATCTTGAAAATATGGATTGTTCTTTTGACAATGAGTAACAAGTGGACTTTCCTCATCATCTAGTTCATGGTCTTCAATATTCTTTAATTCTTTTTTATTTTCTTCATAGGTATATTGAATCTTATCCATCATCTCTTTTCAATATCACAATAAATTACCTTATCAAACTCTAATTTTAATAGTGTACTCAAAATTAGCCAAAGGAAAAACATTATATATCATAGCATCACATCTGGCAACATGAACTGATAAATTAGCTACTGAAAACGATCCTGCACACTCACTTGTCATTATCAAAGGAGGAGATAGTAGCAGGGACCCTTGCACTAGAGCCTAGGGGATCCATCAAGTCTCCACTATCTAAATCATAGACAATATGTTTTTCTATATGCAGTAGACCATAATCAAATTTTCCTAGACAAAATATTTGATTCTTGAGCATCCTCTTAATGTCTTCTAGGGAAGTGAAGACATTATATCTTTCAACTTGCTTGTCTTTTGACACCAAACCCAAGAGGATCTTCACTGCCAATGTAGAGCCACTAAATTTAAGTATTGCTTCTTCCTACCCCAGGTATGACCAGGGTCAATAACCCATGTCGACATATCTTCCATAATCTCTGAATCTGAACGATATTAATGTTCAATCCCTGCTTGAGTCTCCATCTTATAGATTTATTTCCAAGTCTCTGGTGGAACTACATTAAAATAGGTGGCAACTGAGTCATGGGAAAATAGTCTAGCTCCTCCCTAAGTTTGAGGAGTTCTTCCACCTCCTCCTCGTTTGCATCTCATTCTTTGCCTTGGCAGCATGGCTAACACCCTGGGAGCACACCTTGGGTGGCTTTTATAAATTACCCTTCCTACAAAGAAGCAAGAGAATGAACCAGACTCTCCAACAATAGGACTAGGACACAATCCTAGATAATCATCCAAATAACTTAAGGCACAAACACCTGACTCAACATAGACCCTATCAAGAGAGGAATCAAGCACAAGTACCTCAAGGTGTGAAACAAACCCCGCTACCATTAAATGCAGACAAAGGCCCACATAAACTCACACATCCTAGAAGCTAAAACGATAATCACAACCAATTGACACAAAAGCCTGAATCAAAATATTTGTAGACATGGCATAACAACCACTAGATTCCACCAACCTGGTGAGAGACCTTCGTTTAGAATTAGGAAAACACAGTAAGCTATGAGGTCAAATGCACATACAAAAAATTAAGGCCACCTTGACTTGCAAGATAGCTTGTGGAAAACCAGATAGAACCAATGCCAAAGATCCAAAGACCCCAGGACCAAATGTTGACAAAAACTCAAGACCTAAGACCACATGCAAGAAAATAAGAGACCGTTGCCTTGTGGCTCAACTTTTTGTTCTTTCAAACCTAAAGACAGAATTCTAAAGCCCCATAACTAAATTCGAAACTAATTAATAGTAGACAAATCAAAATAACCATGCAGTGAGAGAACACGACCTAATGTACCACGACAAAAGACTCCATAACATTTTCCTTACTCGTTGACCTCCACAAAACACTAAGTCATTCTCCCAGGGAAAAAGGACAAGTTCTCCCACCTTTGCAAACTTTTGTCTCTACTTTTTTCTATTTCAATTATGGACTTTAACCTCCATGCTAAGGAAATATTTAAGCCAAGCAAGAGACAATTCTTATTGTGGGAGGTCAAGGGTTTAACCTCACCTCCATATAAACCCTCAACAATGCAACCCAAGACCACCATGCTACCAAAATTAATAAACAAGCCCAAGTGTAAATCTTGCATGCACTAAAACAATGTCATCAATAACATAAATGCCCATCACCTACAATGGGGTGGCGAGCACTCTCACCAAGACTTTCGCGTCCTCAACATTAACACCCTCATCAAGGGATATATATATATATATATACACACACACACACACATTGACTTTCACGTCCTCAACATTAACACCCTCATCAGGGGATATATTTTAATAGTGGACATTATGTTTATTTAAAAAAAAATTTTTATTTTTATTTTAAAAGGACATGTATCAAATTCAAATCAAGCACCAAAGAATTCCACATCTCTCATTTTAAGTTGTCAATATTAACATAGTAAAAATGATATATATATATATATATATATATGTATATGTATATGTATATGTATATGTATATGTATATGTATATGTATATGTATATGTATATGTATATGTATATGTATATGTATATGTATATATATATGTATGTATATGTATGTATGTATGTATGTATGTATGTATGTAATCACACTAGAAAACATACCTGTATTAAACAAACCCACCCTTCATATACATGTTTTTTTGTAAATAATAAAGATACTACGTGAATGAAATAATTTTACTAGAAAAAAATTAAAAGAAATTATACATTGATTTCACTCAAAGGATATATATATATATATATATATATATATATATATATATATATATATATATATATATATATATATATATATATATAGAAAGAAACTAATTAATTATTGTAATTATTGTTTTAATTTTTTATTTGCAAATATATAAATGTAATTATCATTATTGTTTGCCAAATATTGTAAAATGTTTATTGATGACTTAAATTTATATATTTAGTTATTTTTTTAAAATGTTTTTTGTTTTTTATTTTTTATTTTTTATTTTTTAAATTGATTTTAGGTTAGTTTCAATGTTAGATAGAAAAATGATTTACCTAATTATAAGATGTAATTACAATGATGGTGTGAGGTTTGGTTTAGTTTGAATGTCTTTCGAGACAATTTTTATCTCCATACAACTGATTCACACTCTCAATTTCTCCTTGTGAAATTTGAAACAATAACCTAATAGAGTCTAAATCTCATAGAAACTAACTAATCTACACCTCAAAAAAATATTATTTAAAATTTTAATCTTAATTCTCATTTCAAAAAAATTCTTATCCTTGAAAACTATATTAAATTCATGACAATTCAAATTGTTATCCTTGAAAATCTATTTTAAATTCAAGATCATTCACACTCCTATTGAAAAGTAGATTATTAATTGGAAAATTTATTAAATTAGATATAAATTTTATAGGGAAATAAATTATTGTTTTGGAAAGTTTAATTGTTCTTGTTTTTTTCCTTGACATTTAAAGATATCTTTCTTAATATAATTATTATTTTTAGATATTTTGAATGCACAAATGAATTTAGAGCATCCAAAAACTTTATGATATTTAATCTATATAGAATTAACAATTCAAATTTGTTATATTAATCATTTTTAATATATTTTAAACAAAATCTATCAAAAAAATTAAAAACCAAAAGATTATCATTTCAATAATATAAAGCTTTTTTTAGATCTTCAGTAAAAATTCCTCATTTAAAAAAATGAAGATTTCTATATGACATGCCCAATAAAATATCTCATATGCACACCAAAAAAATCATTTTTATGGAAAAAACACAAAATAACCCTGATATAAATTCGAACTAACCATCTAATGGAGAATAATGCACTTATTGATGAACAAATATATTAAAATTAATTAAATGAGATTCATAATAGTCTGAATTTTTTAACCCAATCAGGTAATTTAGATAATATAAATATAAATTCTATGTAATTCTTTCATTTTAGGTTGTTGTTACCTAATTAATTATTAATTTATTAAGTTTGTGGTGTAGCTTTAACTTCTTCAACAAAATTTAAAATCATTATAATAAAATTTATCAAAGTTATAAAAATAGTTTTGTTTTTTATTTTATTATCTTTATTAAAATTTGGTGAAATTTTGTTAACTTTTTTTTTTGGTGTGTTTGTTTTCATTTGATTAGTTAAATATTGTGAATATTTTAGAGTAATTTAAGTTTATGAATTATATAGATTTTGAATGAATAGTGAATAAGTATATTTTCCAAAAAATAAGTCATTGGTTTAAATATTTATTATTTCAATTGATAAAATAAAATTGTATCTTGTTATTTAAATTGGAAAATTTATAAAGTGGAATATAATTTAATTGTTGCAGAAATTCTATGTTTTGGAGGAAACAATTTCTGAAAAATCCTGAAGCATTTGAATTGTATAAAATTTACTCATCAAATTTGTAACAGAAAACCAAATTTTAGAGAAATGTTTAAAAAAATGAAGATGACAAAATAAATCAAATTTGTAATAGAAAACCAGATTTTAGAGAAATGTTTCAAAAAAATAAAGATGACAAAACAAAACAATTACGACTGTGTATTTAAATTTGGCAGATTGTTATATGAAAAAGAAAGGAGAAAAACGTCTAACCTACACTAAGGGTTGGGCCAAAACTTGTAATACCTTAACAACAAAAAAAAAAAAGCAATAATTTTATTTAATCTCAACTCAATCTGTAAAGGCCAATATCTTATGGTGATTGACTATTTACTATAAATGTAATTTAGATTAACAAGTTTATGTAAAAGCCAATATCTTAAGGTGATTGACTATTTACCATAAATATGTAATTTAGATTAATTAGTTTCATGATAAAACTTGAAGTTCTATGGAATTTGGACCAATTTACTTTTACATATAGCAAAAATACTATTATTTTCAGATGCAACAAAATATTATTTAAAGGAATTTTAAAAACGCATCTTACATTCCACAAGCACTGCTTATCAGTTTATAACAATGTAAATGTAATATGCTTTCTACACTCAAAAACCGTTTTAGAAACAAAAATAAAGTGCAAAATGCAATAGCAGGGCTTAGGAATAAAAAGACACGATAAAGCTTACAATTTCAATCTACTAAGAATGCATTGGTAAATCAAGAAGTATGCACTATAGAGTTTTTCAATAAGAAAACTTAAATTACGAAAACTTAGTGTTATAGCTCCAAATCTCACCCTTGATATTTGTGATGCTGCATCTATGGCCTAGTGAAACCCCTCCTTCCAGACTTGGTCCAAATACTTAAAAAACAGTGTTTTACTCCCTGTACGCGACATTGCCCTGAGCTAAACGCATGTGTACGCAGGTCAATGTATACCCAACCCGCGTATATGTCTTAAAACGCTTAAAAAAATCAAATCTCCTTAATTTCGGGAGGAGATCATGGGTTTTACCTATTGATTACCTATTAGTGCCCGTGTCCCCAACTATTCCCAACGAATTCCCAACTAAAAAGCTAATTTGGGAGAAGTATAAAAATGCTTTAATGGGAAGGCCTTGAGGAGGAGAGAGAGGAGAGAAGAGAGAGAATTTCTCTGCTAAGATTATCACTGATCAAGTATGAAGATCTCTGTGCTTCCAACACTTCCCCCATCACAGGAAACCCTTGTTTCCTTGAGTTTTGATGTCATTTCACTAGTTGAGATATCCTTGTGTAAGTCATGGAAGGAGCCTTTTGAAGACTTGGGATTGGACGGACCCGGAGGATGGTTCTGCTTGGAGCCAGCAAGAGGAAGATTCAGGTGATATCATTCCTTGCTTTGTTTCAGTTATCTGTAATAAAGAAACATTTATCTTGTTCCCGAAATCAATCTTCTTTATGCATATGATGTTATTGTTATGGTTTACATATGAATAATTATTTCAATGTATAATTAACCATCTTTCAATAAGTTATGAAGTTGATTTCTATATGATACTTTGTCCATATATTGCTATGCTTCTTTGAATTGGTTGTTTGGCAGGTTCAAGGATCGAGAGGAACTCCAAGAGGGTTTGGAACCTAGCTGGACCTACCCAAATAAAGGACCCCCAGGTGCACCTCTCTTTGCATAGTTTGCTTATTTAAGTATCATGCTTGCATGGAATGCTTGTTTTTTACTCTAGATAACCCCTCACTCTGCTAGGGTGTTGACCCAAAGCCCTAGGGGACTTATTCCCTCAACAGAATTGGCGACTCTGCTAGGCACATCAATATTGTTGTTCCTAGTTTGGGTTAATTTTAGCTAATCAAGGCTCAACTATTTGTTTTCTTGCTATAACTAATATGTCTGTTCCTGTAGGAACTCGGACTTTAATTCTGAGCAGTGTCTTTAGACCTCTTTTATGTTTTTTTTCTTGTGAACTATCATATATGCAGTTTTGTCAGGTTACAGTAGCATATGTACACAACTTTCCCCATATGAACCTGCGTATACGCAGGTTTCTTTGGGCGGAATCGCATATACACACAACTGTGTATTGACACAACCACGCATACCCTAATTTTCTAAGATTTTTACAATTCTTTCTGTCTCAGAAGATTTGTTTGCCGGTTTGAGTATTTCTTGAGTAGTCAGTTTCTGTTGTCAATCTTTGTTTTTGCAGCAAGTTTGCGGTTTCGAATTCTCTCCTGTTCTGGAAAGTTTTGGTCTTGTTTTGTTTTGTTGCAAGTGTCATCATTTTTGTTTGAGCACATGAGATTTATCTCTGAGAATCTTGGCTATTCTGGTCTTCCATAGTAGAAAGATTGGTTTCAACCTTTGTGACAAACTTTATCTTTGTGATCTTCTTACTTTGTGTCAAAACTGCATCTTGTGGCCATTTGCTTTTCTCACTTTTCGAAAGTTGTTGATTGACGATTTTGAAAGTTGTCTTTCTTGGTCTTTTTATCATTGTCCCCAAGCTCTTTTTGCTACTTTTTGGTCGTTCAGGGCATCTTGAAACACCTATTTTGTTGCGTTTTCGCCCATATTGAGTTGATAACTTGCAAAGTGTTTTTGTTGCCTATTTTTTGGTCTTAAAGTCTTCAATAGTATTTGGAGTGCTTTTGAAAAATTGTGTTTTTGTTTGCTTTTGTGAAAAAGAAAACTTCTTAAAAACTTGGTTTTTGCTTTCTTTTACCTTGTTTTGATTTGGTTTCTTTTTGTGAGTGAGAGTGCATTTTGTTTGTCTTAAGATTTGATTTTAGTGTTTGGATGAAAATTAGCATTAGGAACTTATATTCTATCTGAACATCTAAGGTGGCTAATTAGAAGCGATAAACAATTTTCTTTCATTCTTTGCTTTAGAGTAACCTTAAATTTCTTGCATCTTTATTACACCTTGAATTAGGATAGTTTGCATGGTTAAAGCATTAGTAATCTTTTTGTGAGTGTGAATTGTGTTGCCAGAAAAGAAAAGAAAAAGTATTTTGTTTTTTAGGAGTTTCGTAGAACCCACATAGAATTCTCTTTTCATCGAAGGAAAAATGATTGCATTCATGTAGTTACTTTTTCATTGATTCCAATTGAGTCATACACACATCATTAGTTTCACTTCCGTTTTATCCCCTTGACTTAAGAATAGTCGATTTAAAAACAAGCGCTAAATAAAATATACTAGAACTATTTTATATTGTCAATTTAGACACACCAACAAGTTTTAGGATATTTAGGGCCTTGGATTAGGCGAGTGGAGAGAAAACTCTCCAAGGCCACTTTAAACTGTCAAACATAGAAGTCTGAATAAAGAGTGCAAATACAATAGTTTTAGGGAGACCAGGAAAGCTCTGGATCTGGGAGTTAAGCACGAGGGTTTTTGAAGATAAGAAAGAGAGATACCTCTTCTCCTACTTGTCTGATCTTACCTCAAGACTATTCTACCTAGCTTTTGACACAATTTGGTAACCTTAGTTGCTTATCCTAGGGATCTACACAACTGGCTGAAGAGGGGAATCCCGTGGTACCTGAGGTTGATGTTGTATCACTCTCAGCAGTACTTCTGGAGGGCACCCTTCCAAAGCCTGGGGGCTTGCACTGGCACAAGCTGTTGTTTGGAGGTCAGCGTAACTTCCTTTGATACCTTCGTTGGTAGACCTAGACTGTCATTATCCCAGACTATCTTCGGAAGGCCCCAACTTCACTTTCTTGTATTTTGGTGTCCGGTCCTCATCACCTGGAGCGGAAATACTTGAAAGTTGTTTGATTGGCTAACTTCTTTAGGGACTTTATAGTTAAGTTTTCTTTACTCCTTGTATTGTCAAACTCCTCTATCATGACTCTACTGAAAACATACCTTTCACTCAAATGAAATCTTGACTTGACATGCTACATTTTTCTATCTTATGTTAATGCTTAAAGAGTGATATTAATGACAAAGATCCCAAGATAAGCAATGATTTTGACGATATGTAAGTATTTGTTGTAGCATGATTTTTTGGAGGTTAGAGGCCATCCAAAGCCCATTTGTTGATGTATTTTCGATTAAGATATGGATTGCACTCGATGTTATTTTGGTTATGTGCAACTTTACATGCTATATAAATGAGAACTTATAATTTGTGGACTTGTGGTTGATGAATATTATAACTACTAGATGAATGATGCTATATGGTTTAATCCATCTTTTTATGTTTTTTATCACAAACTCATCATTCTACAATCCTTTGTTCACATATACGTATCAAAATATATAAAAATATATAATATAAAATTCACTCCCAAAATCTCTCCCAACCTAGGAGCTTTTGAGAATTTCACTCCTTGCTCTTGCTTCCATTCCCACTTCTCACTTCTATTCTCGCTTCCTACTTCCGCTCCCACTGCCAAGCAGCCTTGCTCCAAAATAGACATGCATCACATTAATAATACCTCTATGATCTACATCTAAAGTGTGTGTTAATATTTTTTACCTGTTGCTATGATATTGATCCTCCCAATGATGGGGCAGTAGAGAGGACAACAGATATGGAACCTTGACCATTTCCTTACATTAGTGATGAATAGGTTGAATGAAAGTGAAGGAGACAGTGATAGAAACTATTGCCTGGTAGAGGGCACATGCATGCCATAGGAGATAGCTAAATAGACTATTGTTTGGAAAAGAGTGCATGCATGTTAAGGGCATGCATGCCACACCTTCAATTAATTATAGTTTAGATGTTGTTTCAAATTTAGAAATTTCATTTTTGGATAGAGTTTTTCTATTATTAGAGCTTTTCTTTGGTTATTTTTAGCGTGCATGCTATATTCTTACTAAGAGGTTGTAGTTCCTTAGTCAATTAGAATACTTATGCATGAGAAATGCCCATCTTAGGAGAGGACATAGATCTCAAGGAAGGGATGCATGATTGCATGCTCCAGTTCATCTTTTGATGGAGACACACTTGGAACTCTTACCAGGAAACTATGGTGCACTATGTGATCAGGTTAGGGCTATGATTTGAGAAAGTCCAACCAAATAGGCCCTTTTACATGTGTCCATATTCATTGTACTTTCTCTCCTCTTCTTATTCTATAAGCACGATGAAAGATGTGCCATTGTGTTGGTTATCGAGGTTTTAGTTTGAACTATTGTAGTGTATCTTTTTTAGTATTCAATATAATATAGATGCAATTAAGAGTTCAAATCTATGTATTTTCTATTCAAATTTTCCACAATATGCATTTGTAAATCAACCAACTTATATCTACCTCTTTCTTATTGAAACTTTTAAGTTTTAAGCTCACTAGTATTTAGGTCTTTATTTCTAGGTGCATAATTTGCTTACCAATGTTAGTGAAAATAATGAGATATAAATATAAATGGGGTATAAAAAATGTTAATGAAAAAATGAATACCTACAATATCTAGTGAAAGTAGGGACTTTTTAAATTGGGAAGGTGTATTGGGTTAGTATTGGTAGGGGGTTAAAGAAAGTGATTTTTAGAGGTATTTTCCAATATGTAGTCAAATTAAGGGTATTGTTTATTATGCCACGAATGCACGTGCTATGTTAGAGGTTCATTGAATGAAGCCCTCATGAAAGTAACAAGCAGGAGTGAGACAAACATGTTAAATAGAAGGTCGCTTAGTGGGCTTTAATTTGTGACAATTTTACTTAAGACAAAACAACAAATGTTTTAAAAGAAGGTCGATTCATGCATCAAGGTAGTTGTGAGTTGAGACATTTTTTAATTAAGAAAAAATGAGCATTTTAAGACGAAATTATCACTTCGCCTCAAACAAATGTCTTAAACACCCCTATCTATAGTAGTGAATTTTTAATAGTGACACGAGATACACATCATTCTCAAATTTTTAGTTGGGAAACCTTGAGGCCCAACTGGCTAGGGGTGGCAAGGGGACGATTTATGACAAAAGATAAATTAAATTTCATATAATATATAAAACAAAAAAACAAAAAAAAAGCCCATAAAACTAAAAAAAAAAAATATTAACTTGTTAAAATGAAAAATTGGAATAAATAAATAATACACAAAACAAATTAAAAATAAATAAATAAATATAAATATATGTATACATACATACATACATACATACATACATGTATATATAAATTAAAAAAAATACTATTTTTTTAACTTAAAAAAAATAAAAAATAGAAAATAAACACATCATTTAAAAAAATGTTAAATAATTATCAAAAAAATAAAATAAAATAAAATTCAAAAATAATAATAATAATAATTCAAAATAATTTAAAAAAATAAATTTAAAACAAAAATTAAAAAAATAAATAAATAAAATAAAATAATAATTATATTTTAAAATTTAAATTAAAAAAAATTAAAATTTAGAATATTTAAATTTAAAACTTAAAATAAAAATATTTAAATTTAAAAATTATAGGAAAAAAAAAAAAATTAAAATTAAAAAAAAAAAAAAAAAAAAATTAAAAAATTAAAAAAAAAAATAAACAATTAAAAAAAAAAAAAAAAAAAAAACAATTAAAAAAAAATAAAATAAAATAAACAATTAAAAAAAATAAAAATAAAAACAATTACAAAATGCCATAACCCAGTCCCCTTCCCCTCTCACCCCCCTCACACACCTCCCCTCTTCCTGCCTCCCCTCCCCTCTCTCCTCCACCACCCGGCCCCAACTGTACCCCCCTCCCACTCCCCCCTTACCCTGCTCCCCTCCCCGCCCGGGCCCCCAGCTAGTGGCAAAAAGGCCGCAGGCTGATTCCTAGAATTGGCCTGTGACCTCTTGGCCGTTGTTTGGGGACCCGAGCAGAGAGGGGAGGGGGGTTAAGGGGGGGAGGGGGAAGGCGGTGAGGGTGGCGGGTGGGGGAGAGGAAGGAGGGGGAGGGGAGGTGGGTGAGGGAGGTGGGAAGGGAGGGGAGGGAGGTGCAAGGCCAAGGGTGGGGAGGGGAGGTGGGTGAGGGTGTGGAGAGGGGAGAGGAGAGGAGATGGCCAAGGGGGGTGAGGGAAGGGGAGCGAGGGGACAGGGATGAGGAGGGGATATGGATGAGGAGGGGTCGGGAGGGGGAATTTTATTTGAATATGTTTTTTTTTTTTTTTTTAATTGTAACTTTTTAAATTGTTTTTTATTTCTTTTTTTAAATTGTTTTATTTTTTAATTTTTAAAATGTTTTATTTTTTAATTGTTTTGTTTTACTTGTTTTTTTAGTTGTTTTTTTGTTGCTTTTTTTACATTTTTTTTTAATTCCTTTTTTAAATTGTTTTTTATTTATTTATTTCTTAATTGTTTTTTAATTGTTTATATTGTTTAATCATTTTTTAATTGTTTTGAATTTTTTTTTAATTTTGCTTTTAAATTTTTATAATTTTTTTTTATTGGTATTTTCTTATGTTATTTCTTGATTTTTATATATTTTATATTATATATATATATATATATATATATATCTTAAATTTTTAATTTAATTTATTTTTTATTTTGTTTATTTAAATTATTTAGTTCAAATATTTTTTTATACTAATCATTCTTTTCTTAAGTATTTTTTACTTAATTTTTTTTGGTAATTATTTTAAGGTTTTTTTTTTTTTTTGTAAAGAGGTTTTTTTTATTAATTTTTTTTAACTTGAAAAAAAAAATGTTTTTATATTTTTTTGTGTGGATCAATTTGTTTTTCTTTTAATTATGTATTATTTAAAAAAAAAAAAACATTTTTTTTAAATATTTTTTTGTTTTTTTCATTAATTTTTATTCAATTTTTTTATTTTTACGAGCTAATTTTGGTTTTATTTTTTTACATTTTTATAATTTTTTTATTTTTTTTATTTTTATTTTATTGGTATTTTCTTATGTTATTTCTTGATTTTTATAATTTTAATTAAAATAAATAAATAAAATAAAAATCTTAAAATTTTAATTTAATTTATTTTTTATTTTGTTTATCTAAATTATTTAATTTAAATATTTTTTTCTTAATTTAACTTTTTTTGGTAATTATTTTAAGGTTTTTTTTTTTTGTAAGGAGGTTTTTTTTATTAATTTTTTTAACTTGAAAAAAAAAAGTTTTTAGATTTTTTTTGTGTGGATCAATTTGTTTTTCTTTTAATTATATATTATTTTCAAAAAATATCATTTTTTTTTATTTTTTAATATTTTTTTGTTTTTTTCATTAATTTTTATTCAATTTTTTTTATTTTTACGAGTTAATTTTGGTTTTATTTTTTTACATTTTTATTGGTTTTTTTTTGTTTCTTTTCTCCTTTTTATATTTTTTTTGTCATGTTTTTATTTTTATTTTTATTTTTATGTTTTATTATTAACATGTTTTATATTTTATGTTTTTTTTATTATTTTTTCTTCATGTTTTTTTCTTTTTATTTTTTTCATGTTTTCTTATTTTTATTTTTATTTTTATTTTTATTTTTATGTTTTTTTTTTGTTATGTTTTTTTAAATTTTTTTTAATATATTTTTATGTTTTATTACTAACATGTTTCTACTATTTTTATTTTTGTCATCCTTTTTGTTTTAAGCTTTTTTTTATACATTTTTATAGTTTTTTTTGTTATTTTTTTATATATTTTTTGTATTTGATTTTTTTGTCATGTTTTTATTATTATTATTATTATTTTATGTTTTACTACTAACATGAAAATCACCAACATTTTAAAAAAATTATCCACACTTAATTCATTAGAAAACTTAAAGTGTAAAATTTAAGCCCTCCCAACAAAAAGGGTTGATGCTCATCAGCACTTTTCAAAATGAAGATGAAAATCACTAACAAAAAAAAATGTTCACACTTGATACATAACAAAATTTAAAGTGACAAAAATAAGCCCTCAAAAAAATGTGTTGATGTTGCATCAACACTTTTCAGAATCAACATGAAAATCACTAACATTTAGAATTATTTCATTGCAAGTAGTGTAGAATGTTTGAAGTCAAGCTTCTGTGATCTGTAACTTCTTAATTCATGAAAATTTTCAGAAAAAATCTAGTGGAGAATCTCTAATTAGTTTGCTTATTAGTTTATTTCCATTTATGCTTTACTTCCGTAGTAGTTTAGAAGATATAAAGGAACATCAAAAAGTTGTCAATAGGTGGTTTTGGCCTCACTCCTACCTTCATGGATCATGGTTTGAGGAAAGAACTCCTATGCAGCCCCAAAAAGATAGAATTCTAGTTTCTCATGGAATTTAGGGTTTTCTGTACTTAGGCCAGCATTTGATCAATTTGCAAGAGTAGGATTTAGTTAGAATTTCTTCTATCTTCAGTCTTACATTAGATCTCATCCATGTTCCATCTTATTCTGCAAGTTTTCCTCATGCATGATGTAGGTCGTTAGATCATGAAATTATGTTAAATTCCTAGATCATTGAAATTCTTCTTGTTTACATGATTTTTGGGTAAATGTCAATGTTTGATGCAGCGCAGGTGTTTCAGAAGTACAGAGAGATTTCATAGTCAGCAACCTCATTTCAAGTTCATCCATCCATGATCATTCTTTGCTTTCACTAAAACCCTCACCAATTTCATCATTTCACAAGGAAACTGCTCCAAGCTTGTTGAGCAAATCTAACCATCTCCCAACCTTGGTTTTGAGTTCTAAAGTGGTCCTAGGCACTCCCTTACCTCATTCCATCCACCAACCACCTTCCCTAACCCTTCCATCACCTTCAACACCCATCCTTTTGCTCTCAGTTGTATCTTGTGGAAATACAGAGGATCCTGCAGGTTTTTAGGACATCCTATAGAATGCATTAGGACATCTTGTAGGTTTTCCTATAGTGGTCTGTTTTAAGGCTGAATTGATGGAAAAGCCTCTAGGAAGCCAGAAAAGATCACCTACTGGTCTCCCCAACCTTCTAACCATTCACCAGCATCCCTAAGCCACCTACCACATCACCAAAAGAGATTAGCTTGCACACTTTCATATAAAAAAAAGGACAAAAATAAAAACAGATTTGTTTTAGTCATTTACATGCACAGTAGTAGAATGTTTGATGCTTTTCATGCTTAGGACAGTAGGATTACATACATGTTAACTTAGCATTCCTTTGAAGCATAGCCTCTTAGCAGTTAGTTAGAAAATTGTGTGTTTTTAGCATTTGATTTCAAACTTTTTCCTTACTACAGTAGACAAGCTTTCTCTTAGAGTAGATTTCTCTTTTCCTCATCAGTAATCAAGCTTCTTCTAAATCCATAGAAGTTTGGCTTGAAAAACCCTAGTGGTCTATTGTCAGCTGTGTAGTGACAAAGATAAGACCCATCACTTTTACTTGTGTATACAACACTGTCACCTCCAAGTTTGTACGAACCTCGGGTTGATAAAGTAACGTTGGTAGCCCTAGGAGTTGCAGCATTCTTGCTATAATACTGGTGCTCATCACTTTTTGGCGTCATTGTCGGGGAGCTGTCTGAGTAATATGTGATTACTGTTTTCTTTCTTCCATTTATTGTCTCTAATATTCTACTATTAGTTTCATTTATGCAAAATTAATTTAGTTCGCATTCTTTTCCATTCTGCATTCTTTGCTTTCCTTTCCATTCTGCAAGTAAGATTTCATTCAAGAAGTTAGTTTTTATTTAGTCAATTAGTTTTCATTCAATCTACAGTTTCAATTCTACAATTATTTTCAAAGCGTGAAATAACACAAAATAAAACAAAAACACTTCCTTCATGCCTCGTAGGAATAGGGATAACTTAGGGAAATTTTTGCCAAATACCCCCACTTCTTTAAACAACCAACCTTCCCTCTTCTTCGGTGGCTATGAATTGGAGGAACCCTTAGGTGAGCAACCAGAGATATATGAAGAGTTTAAATGGGGAAAAGAAGAAGAAGAACCCATTCCAACTAACCCAATGGCTGAAAATAAAAATGACAGAGGAAATAGAGAAAGAGTTGAGGGTGCCTTTCCCATCAAGGAAACAAATGGGGATTCCAAGATGAAGAATATAAGCTCCTCTGCCCTTCCTCATTTCCATGGCCTGACCTTAGAAGATCCAGACACTTTCGTGTTTGAGTTTGTTGTTATATGCAGAACCTATGATTACACTAATGATGATTAGAAGTTGAAACTATTCCCATCCACTCTCAAGCATGCAGCTTTGCGTTGGTTCATGGGTTTACCTAGGGATAGTATTACAACTTGGGCTTAGATGCAGCAAGCCTTCAACAACAAGCATCGAGACTACTGCAGGTCTAAAGACACTAAAGAGGAAATTTTTAGGATGACCTTAGGGCATGATGAATCCCTAGAGGATTATGAAGAAAGATTCCAGCTTATCTACAAAAAGGCTAGGTGCACACTTGACCCTGAGTCACTAAAGCTAGTCCTTATTAGAGGGGTAAGGGAAGATCTTATGGATACCTTAAACTTGCTAGCAGGAGGGGACATCTACTAGTTACCCTATGAGGATATCAAGACTATCTTTAGAAACCATTCCAGGGCAGCTAGGAAAAAGGGTAGGGGTAGTCAATTGTTGGGTTGTGTTATATTCTTTCCGCGTAGTTAATAGGGGGTTTGAGGGGCACCTGTAACCCCACTTTATGGGGTCTGGGGTACCGCCCCCGAAAATTTTGGTTTTGGACCCTATGTTAGGTTGGGAGAACCTACCTATGGTTTTGTGCATGATTTTCGCACATGTTTTTTGGACGCAATGGTTTTCGGTCCATGGTATTGGATGCTTCGGCATGTATAAATATGTATTATAACATTGAAAGGAACATAATGAAAAATCAAGCTGGTAGTCCCGGTTTTGGGATCCAGGGGAAAATCTCTATGTATATGTGTTTTATTTGTTATGCTCTCGCATTATTTATTTTCTGTGTTTTAGAATTCGTATGCAGGTAATTTATATACGGGGTTAAAACCTACATTTGGTATCGGAGAAATTTTGGCTTCAAGAGGATGCATTTGTTGCTAAGGGGTTTCGCTCGGGCCTGTGGTAGACCCTGTTCAGTGGGATATCTGCGAGATCGATTCTGTTGGTGAAAGAATATGGCAAGCAGTGGAAAGATAGAGATCGAGAAATTTAATGGTCAGAGTTTTGAGTTGTGGAAACTCAAGATGGAGGATCTATTGGTGGATAAAGATCAGTGGATCGCAGTAAATCCAGGTACTAAACCAATGGGAGTGTCAGATGAAGAATGGAAGAAGTTGGATCGAAAGGCAAAGAGCACAATACGATTGTGTGTCTCAGATTCAGTGTTGCTGAATGTATCAGGGGAAGCTATGGCAAAGGCTTTATGGGAAAAGTTAGGGACTTTGTACCAATCTAAGTCTCTGGTGAATAAACTGTTCCTGCGGAAAAAGCTGTATAACCTGAGGATGAAATATGGAGACTCGGTGACAGAGCATCTGAATGAATTTAATACTATGGTAAGTTAGTTAGCATCTGTTGATACTAAAATTTTAGATGAAGATAAGTGCATTAGTTTGTTGTGTTCTCTACCAGATTCGTAGGATAGTCTAGTTATTGCAATAGGTAGCAATGCAACTGCCTTGCATTTTGATGAAATAGTCTCATCCTTGCTGACGGAGGAGATGAGACGGAAAAATATGGAGAGCCAGAATGGTGATGCCTTATCTGTACGAGGATGGTCCCAGAATAGAAACAAAAGTAAGTCATCGAGTGGGAGATCTAAATCTCCAGGAAAACCTGTAAAGGTGGTGTGTTGGAAATGTGGAAAGGAAGGGCACTTCAAAAGGGACTGTAAATCTAAAGCTCCTGATAAAGGAAAGGGATCTGATGATGCTCCTTCTACAGAGGCAAAAACCACCTTAGATGAAGGTGGGGATGTGTACTTGGCTTCTTCAAGTACACATGTAGATCATGAGGCATGGTTGATTGACTCAGGTGTATCCTTTCACTTCACTCCCCATAGAGAGTGGTTCTGCGAGTATGAGAAATATGATGCTGGTGATGTCTTCTTGGGGGATAACAAGAAGGCTAAAATCATTGGTCATGGAAAAGTAAAGTTGAAGTTGCAAGCTGGAAGAGTTAGAACACTTTCGGGTGTTCTACATATTCCTCCATTGGCCAGAAATCTGATTTTTGTAAGCAAGCTGGATGATGTAGGTGTAAAAATGGTGTTCGAAAAGGATACCTGCAAGATGGTTTGGGGAGCACTGGTATTGATGCGGGGAGTTCGGACTCGAACTCTATACAAGCTACAAGGTAGCACTGTTGTTGATGGGAGCAACAATTTTGTGGTCCCTGAAAATGGAGTAGAAAATCTAGTCGTCTCTGGAGAGAGGACCATGCTGTGGCATCAAAGGCTTGGACATATTGGAGAGAAGGGCCTTAAAATACTTCATGGTAAAGGTATGGTAGAAGGTATGAGTAATAGCTCTCTGGATTTTGATTTCTGTGAAAATTTTGTATATGGGAAGCAGAATCGGGTGAGTTTCCCCTCTAAAAGTAAGAGGGGAAAATAGATATTAGAGCTTGTGCACAGTGATGTGTTTGGACCTGTGAAGGTTCCATCACTGGGTAATTCTGTGCACTATGTATCATTTATATATGACTTCTCAAGGAATAAATGGATATATTTCCTCAAGAAGAAATCTGAAGTCTTTGACAAGTTTAAATAATTTAAGGCTCTGGTGGAAAACCAGACAGAGAAGAAGATAAAGGTGCTAAGGACAGATAACGGTGGAGAGTTTTGCAGCAAAGAATTTGAAAAATTCTGTAAGAAGTGTGGTATAGCACGATAGAAGACTACTCCATATACACCTCAGCAAAATGGAGTTGCAGAAAGAATGAATAAGACGTTGATGGAAAGGGAAAGAAGCATGCTCAGTGGTGTCAGGTTAGGACAGGAATTATGGGCAGAGGCGGTGGATACTGCATGTTACCTGGTCAACAGGTCACCTTCATCAACGTTGGAGGATAAGACTCCACAAGAGGTATGGACTGGCAAGAAACCGTCTCTTTCACATCTGAGGGTATTTGGATGTGATGCATATGTACATGTTCCAAAGGAGAAAAGAACCAAGTTGGATAGTAAATCTGAAAAGTGCATCTTTATTGGGTATAAAGATGGTTGAAAGGGTTATAAGCTTTGGAACCCAGTAACAAGGAAGGTTATGTACTACCGAGATGTGGTGTTCAGAGAGATGAAAGATGTTATTAAACATGAAGTCCAACCAAAGGAACTTGAGAAGATAGAGCTTGAGCTAAAGGAGGAAGAATCAGACTCTACAGCAGAGGAGGAATCAGAAGATGAAGAGCCACAAACTCCGGCTGTGAGAAGATCAGTTCAAGCGAGAAGGCAGCCAGAGAGGTATAGTCCATCTACTTTCTGTTCAAATTTTTCTTTGTCGGTTACTGATGATGATCCCAGAACTGTGAAGGAAGCAGTGGATTCAGAGGATGGAAAACTCTGGAAAGAAGCCGTGGTTGATGAAATGGCATCCTTCCACAAAAATGAGGCTTGGGATCTGGTGGAATTGTTGGCTGGGAGGAAACCAATTGGTAGCAAATGGGTGTTCAAAAATAAGACAAATGCAGAAGGAAAAGTGGAGAAATACAAAGCTCGGTTGGTAGCAAAAGGTTATTCCTAGGTGCCGGGAATTGATTTTGGTGATATTTTTTCTCCTGTTGCCAAGGTAACTTCTATTAGATTACTTTTATCTGTTGGTGTTGCTTTTGATTTTGAGGTAGAACAGATGGATGTGAAGACAAAATTTCTTCACAGGGATTTGGAAAAGGAGATCTACATGAAGCAACCTGAAGGCTTTGCGGTGAAGGGTAAGAAAGAACTAGTATGTAAGTTAAAGAAGTCTCTATATGGGTTAAAACAGTCACCAAGGATGTGGTATTAGAAATTTGATACATTTATACGAGGACTTGGCTTCACCAGAAGAAAAGCAAATCACTGTGTGTATTTTAAATTAATTGGTGACCATGTTATTTATCTAGTCTTGTATGTGGATGATATGTTGTTGGTTGGAATGGACAAAGAATTTATCTAGGATTTGAAGACCCAATTGTCCTCCAAATTCGACATGAAAGATATTGGTGCTGCAAACTATATTTTGGGCATGGAAATTAAAAGAGATTGGGCAAAGAGGAAGCTCTGGTTAAACCAGAGGAAGTATGTTGAGACAATATTGCGGGGGTTTAATATGCAGGATAGTAAACCGGTGAAGATTCCTATTCTTGTAGGTGTGAGGTTATCTGCTGAATAGTGTCCCAAGACACAAGAAGAGGAAGAGGACATGTCCCATGTTCCATATGCAAGTGAAGTCGGTAGCCTGATGTATGCAATGGTCTGTACTAGACCAAACATTGCACATGCAGTGGGAGTATTGAGCAGTTTTATGTCAAAACCAGGGAAGGAGCATTGGACAGCAGTGAAGTGGGGTTTCAGGTATTTGCGTGGCACTAGTGATTATGGTTTGTGCTACCAAGGAAGACTAGGATTGGATAGAGTGTTGGATATTCATGGCCTTGTTGATGAAAATTGGGCTGGAGATCTAGATCAGAGAAGATCTACAAGTGGGTATGTGTTTAACCTATTTGGAGGTGCAGTCAGTTGGATGAGTAAGAAACAATCTGTAGTGGCACTGTCAACTACAGAGGCAGAATACATGACAACCACTCATGCAAGCAAGGAAGCAGTTTGGTTGAAGAGATTGTGTTCAAGTATGGGGTTAGTACAGGAAGCTATAACGATAGACTGTGACATCCAAAGTGCAATTTTCTTGGCAAAGAACACTGCATATCATTCAAAGACAAGGCACATTGATGTTCAATATCACTTTGTGAGGGATATGATAGAAGACAAAAAGGTGTTGCTGGTAAAGGTGGACACTTTGAAGAATACTATAGATGCATTGACAAAATCTGTGAGCTTTGAGAAGTTCTCTTGGTGTAGAGAGACAATGGGCATTTCAGTGCTGGAAAAATGACTAAGCTCTCTTGTGGCCCCCTGTGGAAAGAAAACAAGTGGGAGAATGTTGGGTTGTGTTATATTCTTTCCATGTAGTTAACAGGGGGTTTGAGGGGCACCCGTAACCCCACTTTATGGGGTCTGGGGTAGTGCCCCGGAAAATTTTGGTTTGGGACCCTATGTTAGGTTGGGCAGACCCACCTATGGTTTTGTGCATGATTTTCACACATGTTTTTTGGATGCAATGGTTTTCGGTCCATGGTATTGAACGCGATGGTTTTCGGTCCATGGTATTGGATGCTTTGTCATGTATAAATATGTATTATAACATTGAAAGGAACATAATGAAAAATCAAGCTGGTAGTCCCGGTTTTGGGATCCAGGGAAAATCTCTGTGTATATGTGTTTTATGTGTTATGCTCTCGCATTGTTTATTTTCTGTGTTTTAGAATTCGTATGCAAGTAATTTTTGTACGGGGTTAAAACCTACATCAACCTATGGTCAGTCCATCCTCTTCCAATACATCCATCAAGGGTGAAATTGGAAACATGTTGGAAGATTTCAAGAGTGAGATGTTGCAAACCCTTGCCCTACATATGGACACTATGCACATTAAGAGAAAACAGGAGGAAGCAAAGAGAGCCTTAGCCATTTTCTGCCCTAGATGCACAAGGAGGCACCCTAGGAATGAATGTCCATTAAACCTAATTGAAGTCTGCTCAGTCTATGAAGAAAACCACTCCACAGACAAGTGCCCTTCTCTACTTGGACTAAAATTTGTATATCAGGGAGCTGAAGGGGTGACTGAACAACTCTACTACATAAATCAAAGGAGACCTCATGGGCCTCGACCATACTAGCAAGGCATGCAAGGGTCATCCCATGCATATTACAACCCCAACCAGACCACATCCATTCCCTCTTGGGGCCCCCTTGCTCATCCTTCCTAGTCTACACCTCCTCCTTGGTCCTTTGCACCTTAATATCATTCCCAGTTGACCAGCCAGTCATTTCAACCATATGCTTCGCCACAGCCTCAGTGGAATGCACCACCCCAAGGGTGGAGGCCCCCATACAACAATTCTCCAGCTTTATTGCCTTCACCACCTGCTCAACCACAACTTTTACACCCTGCTCCACCTAAACAACCACAGAGGCCTACCCAGCCAAATTTGAACTTGAACAATAGACAGACACAACAAATATATAGTGGAGAGACATCCTATCCTGCTTATGTTGTGGAGATTTGGGAAATAAACCCGAGATCTGGGAGAGTACTCTCGGACAACCAACCTATGCCTCCACCTAGGGAGAGTGAGGAAGAAAGAGAGGAAATCATGCCTAAAGTAAATCCACCACCCTTTCTTGAGAGATTAACCCAACCAATCTAGCCTACCCCGGAAGAGGCTGAACTTCTGGGAGAATTGAAAAATCTATGTGTCAAAATTCCGCTTCTCCAAGCTATAAAAGATGTACCTATTTACAACAAGTTGATTAAGGATAAGTGCTTCAAACATCCAAGTCGGCGAAAAAGAGATGCCCCTACCATTAATGTCATTGGACAGTTGTCTGACTTAATGGCAGGTTAGGTAATCTGTCCAAAGTATTTGGACCTTGGAAGCCCTGTAGTAGATGTGCACATTAATGGCACCATTTTCCCCCACACTGTGATTGATCTTGGGGCTACCATTAATGTGATGACCAAGGACACCATGCTCAAGCTCAACCTCCAGGGTTCATTGAGAAAGACCGCAACAGTCATGCAACTTGCAGACCACTCCATAGTGACCCCTGAGGGAATTATGGAGGATGTGATGGTCTCTATTGACTCGTGGGAGTACTCTGAAGATTTTCTAGTTCTCCAACCTAAGGCCAAGCTTACTGGTTACCCTCTCATCCTTGGGAGGCCCTAGTTAGCCACTGTCGATGCCTACATTAGCTGTAGGGCTATAAATATGACTATAAAAATGGGCATATGTCCAAGCAGTTAGTCCTGTACCCTCCTGCTTAGCCATCTCTAGAACATGACTTACCTTTATGCCTAGAGAAGGAGGAAGAAGATGAAGTTTATTCAGCCCAAATTTATACCTTAGAAACAACCATGGGGGATGGACAACCGGATGAAGATGATTTGATTGAACACATACTCCAAAGTCCAACTCCTAGCACATTGTACTTAGAAGAAGTATCAAAGGAAACCCAAAACAACCATCATAATGATCTATGCTTAGCTGATTCAAACCCTAACCATGTCAAAACCATAGAATTCAGCCCTGAGAGAACTTTGAAAATCAACCCATCTCTTTCTGTTCACCGGGAAGAAAAGTTGTGCAACATGCTAAAGGAACATATGGATGTCTTTTCTTGGAGTTACAAAGAAATGAAGGGAGTGCACCCCTCAGTGTGTACTCACCACATTTATATCAAAGAAGGTTGCAAACCAATCCGACAACCCCAAAGGAGAATGAATCCAGCTCTCAAGGATATAGTCAAAGAAGAACTGCAAAAGCTGTTAGATGCAGGATTCATTTACCATATCTCAGACAGTGAGTGGGTCTCTCCTTTAGTGTTGGTTTCAAAGAAAAATGGTAAGTGGATGATTTGTGTTGATTACAGAGAGTTAAACAAAGCCACAAAGAAGGACCATTTCCCTCTACCTTTCATTGAACAAGTGCTAGATGGCATGGAAGGGAAAAAGTTTTTCTCTTTCCTAGATGGGTTCAGCGGGTACAATCAAATCTAGATCAGCCCAAAAGACCAGGATAAAACAACCTTCACTTGTCCTTGGGGTACTTTCACCTATAGGGTCCTTCCCTTTGGCCTATGCAATGCTCCTGCCACTTTCTAGAGAGCAGTCCTAATTATCTTTTTTGAGTTAGTCCATGATGCGGTAGATATTTATATGGATGATTTTACACCCTATGGGTGTGATTTCCAAGAAGCTCTGTCCAACTTAGGTAAGGTGTTGAACAAATTCATTGAAATGAAATTATCCCTTAGTCCTGAAAAATGTGAGTTATTGATGAATGTAGGGACTGTGCTAGGTCATTCAATATCCCAGCAAGGACTGTAGGTGGACCCAAACAAAATAGCCATCATCCAAAGGGTCCCACCTCTGCAAAAGCAGAGAGATGTCAAAAGTTTTCTAGGTTTAGTTGGATACTATCAAAGGTTTATAAAAGACATCAACAAGTTAGATTCTCCTTTATTTGGGTTGTTGGCCAAAGACTCTGAGTTTGTATGGTCAAAAAGTTGTCAAGAGGCCCTGGACACCCTGAAGGAAAAGTTGACCACTGCACCTATTATCTGAGGCCCAAATTGGGCCCTTCCTTTCCATATACATGCTGATGCCTCTCAAAAAGCCATAGGAGTAGCTCTAGGCTAGATAGATGACAAATTGACTTATGCCGTTTACTTTATCAGTAAGAATTTGTTAAAGGCCAAACTGAACTACACAATGACCGAAAAGGAGCTCTTGGCTATTGTGAATTCATTGAAAAAATTTAGGCACTACATTACAGGTTATCAAACATTTGTACATATTGATCATACTGGAATCAAATATTTAATGAATAAACCTGATGTGAATGCTTGAATTATTATATAGTTACTTTTATTACAACAATTTGATCTAACTATTATTGATAAGCCTGGCAAGGAAAATGTTGTTGCATAATTTTTGTCCAGATTAACTTTTATTGCAGGGGAAGAAAGAATGGTTGATGATCAGTTACCGGATGAACACTTATTCGCCATTTCAATTCTCTCTCCATGGTTTGCTGACATATAAAACTATTTGGTGACTGCATAGTTCCCACCAAATTTGTCCTCCAAAGAGAAAAGCAAGATTGTAAGGAAGAGCGCTCCGTTCACTTGGATTGGGCGAAACCTCTTCAAACTAGGCCCGGATCAAATTCTGAGAAGATGTGTCAGGGAGGAGGAAGTCTTTGACATCCTTCTAACCTGTCATGATGGGCCTTGTGGCGGTCACTTTGTAGCCAAGAGGACAACATTCAAGGTGTTACAAGCTAGTTATTATTGGCCCACTCTTCATCAAGATGTGAGAAGGTATACTAGTCCTTGTGATCGATGCCAAAGTATGGGAAAGCCTACTCCAAGGGATGAAATGCCTTTGCAACCTCAAGTGACTTTCGAACCGTTTGACAAGTGGCACATGGATTTCATTGGACCTATTGACCCTCCTTCTAAGCAAAAGCAGTACATCATTGTGTGCACTGGCTATTTGACTAAATGGGTTGAAACCAAGGCAATCAAGGCAGCAATTGAGGAGAATGTGGCTGATTTCTTAATGGAAAATGTATTTTACAAGTTTGGATACCCTAGAGAACTGGTCACTGATTAAGGCAGCCAATTTACATCCAACATGATTGAAGACTTTTTAAGCCAGCACAATATCAAGTATATAACCTCCACTCCCTATCACCCACAAGCCAATGGGCAAGTTGAGGTGACCAACAGAGCACCGGAGGGAATTCTAACCAAAGTGGTTAGCAGTAGTAGAAAAGATTGGGCAAATAGATTATTTTTGGCCACCTGGGCCTACAATACCACTTAGAAGACCACCACTGGATTCACACCCTATGAGTTGGTCTATGGGAAGAAGGCCCTACTGTCCATTGAATTTGAGTACAATTCATTAAGGATGGTAGCCCAACTAGATCTAGATCTCAGCAATGCACAAAAGGAGAGATTTCTCCAGTTGAATGGGTTAAATAAGTTTAGAATGCAGGACCTCCTACACATAGAGGTGACTCAAATTCAGAGGAAGATCTGGCATGACAAGAACATCAAGGACAAGCAATTTCAAGAATGTGATTGGGCATTGTTATATGATTCCAGATACAAATACTTTAAGGGAAAGTTAAGGACTATATGGTTAAGGCCTTATGTCAGAGAGAAATGTCATGATAGTGGTTTAGTGCAGATTAGAACCATATATACAGATGCCATTCCTTTACTTGTTAATGGGCACAGATTGAAAGTTTACAAGAGGCCATTTTCAAAGAAAGATTTCATTGATGGTATCAACAAAATAGTGATGGTGGTGGAGAAAGTCTCAACTCCTACCTCATCAAGTCACTAAAAGAAAAAAAAGTAAAAAGTAAAAAAAGAAAAATAAGGAGACTCAGGTGAAAACCTCCATGAGGCACCTGAGTCCCACTGTTGGGTTGAAAACCTCTTGAGGCGGCCCAATGGTGTTAAAACAAACAAAAAAGAGAAATAAAAAGATATATGGGTGAAAAGCTCCCTTGAGGCGCCCAAGGCAAGCAGCTAGGATGAAAACCTCTTGGAGGCAAACTAGTTGTTTTCAATAAAAAATAAACGAAAATAAATAAATAAATAAAGAGAAAAGAAAATTTATGAAAATATTGTTTTCAAGTCAACAAGAGGACGATCAAAGCAATAAAAGAGAACCAAAAGGGACCTGTCCAACTCATGTTTTTATTTCTCCATTCATTATCCTTCATCGTTCCATCATTCCTCCCATTTTTTTCCACTCATTTGCCTCAGTTTGCAAGGGTTCTGTGTTTTCTACAAGATTCCCTATAAACCTACAAGAATCCTAAAAGATCTTAAAAGAAGTAACCCTAGAGCAAGGGGATGACCTACCCATTAAAAAAAAAAAAAAAAACAAAAAAACCTACACCATCTCATCACCACACCACTCTCCACCATGATCACCCCTGCATTCATAAAAAAAAGTCAGTTTTCAAAAAATTATATTTTTAAAGAAAAACATAGAGAAAAGAGGATGAAGATAGAGAGCAAGGGGAAAACACCTGAAGGCTATTTTCCTCACGAAAAAATCCCTAGGCCCCTTCTCTATCCATGCCAACCATCCTCAAGTTCCAGTAGTAGAAAATGATTAAAATTTTTGAGGGAGAAGCAGCTACAAGACATCTTGTAGGAAATCATGTAGTAGCCTATCTCACAAAACATAAATCATAGGTTGCAGTCAACTTCAAGCATGGAAGATCCAAAGGTAGAAGAGGCTCCTCCATAGCCTAGCAGTAACATCAGCATCATCATCATCAACACCAAGTATCTGCACATCAAATAAAATCATCAATGGACAATGAAAAGAAGGAGAAAAGCACTTGCAGCCAACACACAACAACGAATTCATTTCTTCAACAAACTACATCAAGGCATCATTACCACAGGTAAGTATCTCGCTTCCTCTCTCTCATTGGCATAATGTGATCAAAAGATGTAAAAGTTGTGAAAGAGTTGGTTTATAAGTGAAAGGTGGCCAGTTAACTTGGCCACCTTCGTTCAGTCAACAAGGAGAAAGTAGTTAGTCCTCACACACGTGGCAGCAGTCAAGTCAAGGAAAATAAGGATGAGGTTGAAATTAGTTAAGCTACGGATGCCCGAAGTGGGAGTTGATTACGAGGTGAGGAGAATGATGATGTTGTAGTGGGACCAAAAATAGATATTCGTACCTCGGCTGCCAGCACACCACCTCACTCAAATCACCCATATGAGGAAATAAAAGTTGATCCCCATGCATATAATAATTCACATTCTCGAGGCTCACACTAGCAAAGTCGCTCTTGGCCCTCAAACAGTCTACAGAAAAGGAAAATTTCATTTTTTTTCCTACGCAGGACCACCTACAAGATCCTACAAGAAATCCTATAAGACCCTACAGGAGATCCTACAGGATACAGTCTAGCACCTACAGGATTGGAAGTGAGCAGCTTCAGAAGGGAAAAATAGAGGGTGGCTTCATCAAGCAGTGTTAAGGAGGTAGGCTCTACATTTCCCCACATTTTTCCAAGTGAAAGGAACATAAAAAAATCTTCTATTTTTTTTAAAGTGATTGCCGCATAAGGGAATTGTATACACAAAAATTTCACTTACATTTCCTCCTTCATTAAAATTTGCATCAGACATATACACTCCTCCATCCATCAAAGAAAATGAAAGGAGGGTTTAATAATAGGGAACCCGTCAACACAGTGAGGATTCATCAACACCCTCTTGTGCTAGAGATATTCACAAGGCACAATTGGATGGGTTTCTTTGAGAAATTAAGGGGGTATGATGTTGAAGTAGCTAGAGATTTTTCTCTGTCCCTCATTCCACTGATTAGGACCCATGCCACTGTTTGGTGAGAGGCATCTCCATAGAGCTCACCCCTAAAATCATAGGCAGAATTACCACACTTCCCTTAGGAGTGCCTTGGAGAAAGGAGAACAAGGGAAATAACCAAACTGCAAAGAAGAAATTATTTTTAGAAGGAGAGGAGGCCATGGAAGACAAAAGGGGAGTGAGAAGAGCAAGCCTACCCTATCCTTGGAATGAAATTAGCTACCACCTTATAAAGTATATCTCATGTGAAGGTAGGTACAGTGTGGTATATGGATACCACTTTAGGCTTCTTGAAGAATTGAGGTTTGGAGCAGAAAAACCTCCTCAAAATAGACTTAGCATACCCTACTTCCTTCTTCAATCAGTGATAGATATGAGCATGAAGGTGCAGGAAGGAAACCACCAACAACTATCCCATCATGGGTTAATTAGACTTATCATAGAAGATTCCCTCGAAAACCTTGGAATTCCTATCACATGGGAAATTTTTAGAGACATCCAAATAGAGGAGGATATAAAATCCCTTGAATATGACAAGAGTCGTACAACCAGTGAAAGGGATGAAGAAGAAACTAAAAAAGATGAAGAATAAATAGAGAGGGATGAAGAGGAAATAGATGAGGAAGAAGAGGAAGAAAAAGAGAAGGAAAGTGGTGAAGAAACAGAAGAAGATGCAAAGGAGGAAACTAATGAACGGAGTGAGGAACTAGAGGGAGAAGAAGAGGAGAAAGACAAATATGAGAGGGGGAATGGAAAAGAGGAGACAAAAGACAAGGAGGAATCACCTAGGGTATCTCCAAAGGCCACTAAGAAAGAGGCAATAGCTTCCCTCACTGCCCTTAGTACCCCTATCAAACAAAAAGGAAAAAGACAGAGACAAACTCCATTGTACTTTAGGACAAGAAAAAGTATAAGAATAAGGCAGGTAAAACCTCAAACTCCCACCAAGGTTCCTATTGTTATTGAATACTCACCTAAACAGCAGGAGAAGATGGCCCCTCTTATGAAAACTCAAGGATAAGGATCCTCAGGAAAAGCCTCCCTCAAGTCTCCTATCACTTATGTGAGAAGGCCTGTGACTAGATCTGTCTCATAAAAAGAAAAAGGCATCCTACAGGATACACAGAAGGAACTATAGGAAGTAGAGGCAATCCAACAGGAAACTCTACTAAACCTACAAGATATTTAGAAATTGGATAAAGAAGGGACTGAGTAGCAAGAAACAAAGAAAGAGGGCTCAGAGCTAAGGGAACCTAGTCCTCAACCTAACCTTGACTCCTACTACAGGTTTATTGAAGGGGGTAGGGCAATTCCAAAAAAAATTCCATCCCATTATTCTTTGAGCTTGAGAAAGAAAGAGCAAGAACACATAGATGGATGTAGATTGCCAAGTCCAAGGGAGTGGAGGACATAGCTCACATGGAGGAAAATCTTAAAGAGATGGGCAGAGAACTGAGAAGCCTGAGGGATAGAGAGGCAATGATGAAAGCTTAGTTGGAGGCAGAAAATGCACGGTTAAAATGACATCTACAAGAAAGAGAGAATCAATTGGCATCCATGGCCAATCTATCCTTAGAGGTAATCTAGTGCAAGATGCCAGTTAAGTCCTATGCATTATACCTTAAGGAACAATGGTTGTAGTTCCAAATCAAGACCCTAGCATAGAAAGGCACTATGCCCTTCTAGGATTATAGACAGTTCATTTATTTTTGTGATCAAATCACATTGGAGGATAGTGCTAAACTATCTGAGTTCTACCTACATAACCTAGCCTTGACAAATCTAGATGTATGGGACCCTAAAGAAAAACTAGGGGATTTACAGTTGATGGCTTTGGCATCATGGATGAACCATGAGGAAGCAAGGGCTACTGAAATGAAGAAAACAATGGCAAGGGAAGAAACAGAGCCTCTCATGATTAGAGTTGAGTAGTCAAATCCAATGGCTATCATCAGCACACATAACTTAATTGAAAATGACCCTCAACTTGCACCCAGGTATCTTGTTTCCCAAGAGCAAGAAATTACACATTTTGAGGATATGTCCAGGCTCTTGGGGGATGACAACATGCAATCTTGCCAAAGGAGATGGAATACATTTCCCTACAGTTTGAAAATTAAAGAGTACCATTCTCCTCAAAGAATGAGAGAAGCACTGAATAGAGCACCCATGTACAAGAAAACCCTCCAAAGACTCAAAGTCAATTGGATTGGCTTGAGACACAGTCCACCACTGCTCTTAGGGATGTTAGAAGGAAGGAAGGAAGAGGAAGAAAGAAAGAAGTGGGAGGAGATAGAAAGGAAGGCAGGATCCTATGCACAAGAAGATGAAACTACAACAGAAGCATGGGATGTCAGGGAGGCCACTAGAGCTATGAAACACATGGATATTGATTGAGTTGCTCAGAGGATGTGCAACACTTTTAGTAGGGGGATGATGATGAGCCTCATCATTGGGTAACTATATGGACCTTAATTGACCTCCTAACTTAGTCAAATGAACTCTTCTCACAATTTATTACATATTTTGATTGTGTTTTGTTTAATGAGATGAGTCAAAGTGAGATATTATTCCTAGTGGACTAATGTGCATTGAATGCAAGTTTGTGAGAGAAAATCATGGATTTTTAGCTAATTAAGGGCTGGAACTCGAATGAGACAAGGAGGAGAGATTGTAGGGGTATATCCTCCTCATTTACTCCTCCCTCATTTGAATATTCCTCCATCAATCACACTAGCTCAGAGTACAAGCAGCCAAGTCATGGAGATCAAAAGGCAGTCGAGCAAGTGATAGTCAAAGAGCTAGTTTATCTCAAATTTGGAAGCTGAGCCTCCCTAGATTTAAGGAATTTTTTGGAGACTTCAGTTGTATAAATAAAGAGGCCTAGAGCCTCATTAGGATTCAAATTTTTTCTGTAAAAACACTAGTCATTTTTGAGTTCAAGACTTGTGTAAGACATTGCTATGTAATTTTATGTTTTAATAATGAGAACGAGCATTTCCTTGATCCAGCACTGAGTTAACTTAGAGGGCTTAAGCTCTTGGTTTAGGTACCAACCCTAGCAAAAAAGGCTCTTCTTCTTGTATTTGTATGCTTAGATTGATTTCATACATTAATGGTTGAATTGTCTTTAGAATTATTTCATTGCAAGTAGTGTAGATCTGATTAATTTTCTTGCATTTGTGCTTTACTTCAGTAGTAGTTTAGAAGAGATAAAGGAACATCAAAAATCTGTCAATAGGTGGTTTTGGCCTCATTCCTTCCTTCAGGGATCATGGTTTGAGGAAAGAACTCCTATGCAGCCCCATAAAAACAGAATTCTAGTTTCTCATGGATTTTAGGGTTTCTTGTACTTAGAACAATGTAAACTTTGAAACGGTAACTATAAACTCAAAATGGGAACTCTAGCCAAAAATCCTCGTAAAAACATCAAAAACAGTGCTAAAAACGAAAAGTGTTGATGCTGGAATATCACCTTTTTTTTTCTAGGCTAAATTTTCAACATATTCTAAAAATGGCCGTGAAAACCAATTTTTTGTGCAAAAATAGTCCAAAAAACACCCTCAAAATGAAAAGTGTTGGTGTTCGAATAACACTTTTTTTTTCAATGGTAAATTTTTGTGCAAAAAACACCCTCAAAACGAAAAGTGTTGACGCTGGGATAACACCTTTTTTTTCAAGGGTAAAATTGCAACATTTTGAAATAATGGCGTAAAAGATTTTATCATGACCCCAAAAAAAATTAAAATTTCAAAAGAATAATGAAAACATAAAATTAAATAAAAAAAATTCAAACATCGAAAAAAAAATCAAACATAAAAATGTTAAAAAAAAAAATTAACCTATAAAAGATAAGAATTAAAAAACTAAAAAAAAAAACTTAAAAATTATAAACGAGTAAATAGTAAGAAAAACATATTTAAAAAAAAAATTGAAAAACATAATTATCTTGTAAACCATAAAAAAATTTAAGTTGTTTTATTTTTCTTTTTTTAAATGTTGATTACTTAAAAAAAAATATATAAAAATATATATAAAAAAGACAAAAAAATTATCTCATAAACCATAAAAGAATTTGGAAAAAAAAAAAAAAAAAAAAAAAAACAAATTTAATATATATATATAAACAAACTAGATTAAAAAAAAAAAAAAAAAAAAAAAAAAAAAAAATATATATATAAACAAACTAGTAAAAAAAAATAGAAAATTAACAAAAAAAAAAAAATCTAAAAAACTAGTAAATTAATATTAAAAACATTTAATAAAGAACTAAAAAAACAAAAATAAACTCAAATTTAAAAAAAAACAAAAACAAAAAAGCAAAAATTTAAATATATATATATATATATATCTTTTCAAATAAAAAATAAATAAATAAAAACAAAAAACATTAAAGTTTTAAAAAATATATTTATTTTTGATTTAAAAAATAAATAAATAAATTATTAAACCCTAGCTCTTTTATTTAAAAAAAAAAAAAAAAAAAAAAAAATTTAAATTTTAAACGTTTTTTTTAACAAATTTTTTTTAATCTAAAAAAACAAAAATTTAAAAATTGTTTTTTTAACAAATTTTTTTTATTTAAAAACAAAAAGCAATTAAATTATTTTTTTAAACATACCTTTTTATTTTAAATAAATAAATAAATAAACATATATATATATATATATAATAACATTTTTTTATTTACAAAATAAAAAAAATTGCCTCCAGCCCCAGCCACCCGTGGTGGCTCGGCTAGGGGGCAAAGGCAAATCTGTTTCCTTTTTTTGTAAATAAATAAAAAAAAATGTTAAATGTTCATTTTTTTAAATATAAAAACATTCATTTAAAAAATAATTTAACTTTTTTTAAATTAAAAAAAAAAAATTGTTTAATTTTTTTTTAAATAAAAAAATTTGTTTAAAAAAAAGTTTAAATTTTTTAAATTTTAATTTTTTTTTTTTTTTTGTTTTTAAATAAAAAAGCTAGGGCTTAATAATTTTTTTTGTTTTTTAAACAAAAATAAATAATTTTGTTTAAACTTAAATGTTTTTTCTTTTTTTTAAGATATATATATTTTAAAAATTTTCATTTTTTTGTTTTTTTTTTTTTTTATATAATTTGAGTTTATTTTTGTTTTTTTAGTTTTTTTAAATGTTTTTAATATTAATTTTACTAGTTTTTTAAATTTTTTTTGTTAATTTTCTTTTTTTTTAATCTAGTTTGTTTTTATTTTAAGTTTTTTCTAGTTTTTGTTAATGTTTTTTTTTATTTTTCTATTTTTACTTTCTTAATTTCATTTATTTTTTTAAATTTGTTTTTTTTCCAAATTCTTTTATGGTTTATGAGATAATTTTCTTTATTTTAACTTTCTTTTTTTTGTCTTTTTTATATATATTTTTATATTTGTTTTTTCAAGTAATCAACATTTAAAAAAAAATAAAAAAAAAATATAAAACAACTCGAAAATTCGTTAAGGAAGAGGGTTGGAAAAGAGCACAGAGGAAAGGAATGAGAGGCGAGAGGCGTGAAGAATAGGAAGAGCGAAGAACAACCAGGGCAGAATCTGTGTAGGCATAATTCTCCATGGTCGGGAGGGGAGGAGGGAGCTCCACTCCCTCCTACAAGCAAGCGGTGAACAACCGTGGTAAGAGGCCACTGGAGGAAGTCAGGAGAAATGACAAGGGGAAAGAAAGAAGGGAAGAAGGGAAGGATCGAGACAAACATAGTGAGAATCAAAGCACTAGAGACAATGAAGAAAATGACAAGGAAAAGGAAGTAAAAACCACGGCTCAGATGGGTCCTTGTAAGCCGAAATCTGAGGTCACACCTAGGGTTGTCTTGAATGATCCTGCGCTGCAGGCACATAGGGAACACATGAGCACGTATGCTATTATTTGTAAATTCATGGGAGTATGGCCCACTGAAAAAGCTTTACAGACATGGATTAAATATCATTGGAAACCTAAAGGAAGCATTGACCTACATCTGGGGTCAAAAGGATTCTTCACAGTGGTCTTCACTAACATTGAGGACAAAGACAGAGTGTTTGAAGGAGGGCCCTACTTCTTTGCAGTGGCTGGCCTCTATATGAGGCCGTGGATGATGAACTTTGTCCCGGAGTGGGAGAATTTCACCTCAGTTCTAGTTTGGGTAAGACTTTACTCCCTTCCTCTTGATTACTGGAAAATAGAATCATTGACAGCTATAGGAAATAAACTGGGACGTTTTGTCAAGGCTTCAGACGCCACCAGAAGAGGAAAATATACATCCTTCGCACGAATCTGTGTGGAAATGGATCTCTCTGGAGCCCTACCGGATGAGTTGATCTTGGAAGTTTTGGATGAAGAATGGGTGCAAACAGTAGATTACGAACACATTCCTTTTAGATGCCGCAGATGTCATGAGCATGGACACCTGTTCAGAGAGTGCCCTCTCAGTAAAACAGAGAACAAAAGCAGAGATTATACCAAGAAGGATACGGAGAGTTTTCAAAAAGTGAGCCACAAAGGAAAAGGTGGCAAAAGAGGTCTTAGACACCAGCAAGCCGAAGGGTCTCAAGTCACGAAGAATAGGTTTCAAGTGCTCGAGGAGGAAGAAGAGACTATAAAAGAAGATCAGGGATTAGAAGTAAATCCAGAAAATAAGGAGACAGAGGAGAATAAAGACCAACCAAAGCACAATAACATACAGAAAGAGACCATGATGAGTGAGGTCGAATGGGACATGGACCAGGAAATGACCCAAAGTGAGATGGAAATGGAGGATCAGGAGCTGCAGGAGATTTTAGATAGAGAACACCTAGATTTGGAAGGGTTCTTGAAACAAGGAACCATGGAAGGGTTAGATTCGTTACCTCAAGAAGATTTCTCTAGAGTACAACAGTTGTACTTATGGAAGACCCAGGCTGATGGGAAGGAAAGGCAAGGCAACATGGAAAAACAAGGCAACGAAGGGGTGAAACCCTCAAAAAACACACCAAGTTTAGCACCTAGAGGCCCTGGCAAGAAGAGAGGCAGAAAAAAGCAGAATGAACTGCTGATGGAGTGTGGAAAGCTAATGATAGACTCGGGTAAGATGAAAGACCTAACCAGTTACTCTTTCACTAATCTTTTATGATGAAGTTCACCTCTTGGAATATACAGGGTCTAGGTAGTAAAAGAAAACAAAGTTTACTTAGTAACAGGATGAAGCAAGAAGCTCCGGATATCATTTTTATCCAACTAAATGTTCCATACAAAAGATTAAAGAACTTCATAATAAATGGCTCAGTCGTTTTGAGTTTCTAGAAGTCAAGGCAGAAAACACAGCAGGTGGTATTCTGACTCTTTGGAACCCCCTCAAGATTAGTATATTAGATGTGGAAGCTTCCAGAAATTATCTTTCTTTGGTCATACAGCCGGAGGGGGTTAGGGAGACTTATCTGGTAACGAATGTTTATGGCCCTCAGAGAATGGAGGACAAGTTGAGATTCCTAGATTCTCTTATGGATCTCAGAGAAAGATATGTTGGGACTCCATGGATTTTGGGTGGGGACTTCAACATGATCAAATCACTATCGGAGAAAAAAGCGGGCACCAGGGCTCTCACCAGAGATGCCTTAGCTTTTCAATCCTTTTTGGACACTGCAAAATTGGTTGATATGGAAACAAGTAATGGTCTCTTTACTTGGAACAATAGGAGAGGAGGAGGGTCTTTAGTGGCCTCTAAGTTAGACAGATTCATCTTATCAGAGGACCTTATTCTCAAAGATTTTGATATAGGAGCAAGGATTCTGCCCTTTGGAGGTTCGGATCACTGGCCAATTCAATTAGAGATCAGGGGCATTGGCACTCCCAGGAATAGACCTTTCAGATTTGAGAACATCTGGCTCTCCCATCCAGATTTTATCAACAATATCTCTAGTTGGTGGTCGGAGGATTTGCATATTCAGGGTTCGAGTATGTTCATTCTTCACAAAAGACTAAAACACATAAAACTCAGACTTAAAGAGTGGAACAAGAGTGAGTTTGGCAACATTTTTGAAGGTAAAAAAACTGTTGAAAATAAATTGCAGATACTCAACCAATCCATCATTGAGGTTGGCTTTGATAAAATAAGAAATGATAAAGCTACCATTCTTCAGCACGAGTGGGAGAACTTATGTAAACAAGAGGAAATTTTCTGGAGACAAAAATCCAGAGTGCAATGGTTAAAGGAAGGGGAAAGAAATACCAGATTTTTCCACAGATCAACCTTGGCTAACAGGGCTCATAACAGAATCTCCTCGATCAAAGATGAGGAAGGGAAACTCGTCAGTACCTAGGAAGAAATTGAAGTAGTTTTAGTACAACACTTTAGAGGGATTGCCCAGGAAACTATTCCTAATAGAGAGACCTTCATAAAGGACATTACAAGAAATATACCAAGACTTGTGTCCAGAGAGGATAATCTCAACCTCAACCGGCCAGTTACGGAAGAAGAAATCAATGAAGTCCTTAAGGAAATGCAGAACGGTAAAGCACCGGGTCCTGATGGTTTTAATGTGGACTTCTTCAAAGCATGCTGGAATATTGTAAAACAAGACATGCTGAATGTGGTAGAAGATACCAGGAGGAACAGAACTATTCTGAAGGCACTCAATACCTCCTTCATTTCACTGATCCCTAAACAAGATAATGCTTTGACTCCAGATAAGTTTCGACCCATAGCACTGTGCAATGTGGTTTACAAGATTATATCTAAGGTTGTAGCTAACAGACTCAAACCTCTTCTCCCCACCCTTGTTTCTGGGGAGCAATCTGGTTATGTGGAAGGTAGACAAATTCTCAACAACATCATTCAAGCACAGGAAGTAGTGCACTCACTGACTTGCAACAAGAAGGCGGGAATGATTATGCAGCTAGACATAGCTAAAGCCTACGATAAGGTAAACTGGACCTATAGGAGGGTCCTCATAGCTTTTGGGTTTGATCATAATTGGGTTAGATGGGTTATGGCTCTGGTAACCTCTTCTAGCTTTTCAATTTTAGTAAATGGCTCTCCCTCCGAGATGTTTATTCCCTCAAGAGGCCTTAGGCAGGGAGATCCACTCTCTCCCTTTCTCTTTATTCTCATGATGGAAGGACTTGGTAGATCGATCAAGCAAGCGAAAGACGAAGGCAAAATCAAGGGTCTTCAACTTTGTGAGAATGGTCAGACTTTGACTCATCAGCAATTTGTAGATGATACCATGCTGCAGGGGGTTCCCACAGTCAAGGAAGCGTTGGCTTACAAACAACTTCTAAATGATTTTGGTCTAGCCACAGGTATGGAGGTTAATCTTTTCAAATCTAAAATCTTTTTCTTCAATACTAATATTGCTATCCAAAGGAACATCTCCAGAATTCTAGGTTATCAAAGAGATTCTCTTCCTTCAAAATATTTGGGAGTCCCCCTTACTGCTAAACCTCTTCATAAAAATATCTGGGAACCGGTGATTAACAAGATGCAGGATAAAATCAGAAATTGGACCTTCAGAGCTTTAAATTTAGCTGGCAGGTTAGTGCTCACAAAGGCAGTTTTACAATCAATCCCAGTTTTTATGCTTTCAGCACTCCCTGTTCCAAAAGGAGTCTTACATCAATTCAGAACCATTCAAAGAGACTTTCTCTGGGGGAAAGGGGAGAAAAATAGGAAATGGGCCTTAGTGGCATGGGAGAAGATTTGTAAACCTAAGATTCATGGAGGTTTGGGTTTGGATGATCCAGAGGTTCTAAGCAGGGCTTTAGGAGCTAAGTTATGGTGGAGATGGGTAAAAGAACCAAAGGCCCAGTGGGCTAGAATATGGACAGAGAAATATGCTAGCACTTGGGACAATAACAATATTATAAGGATGTCCGACAATATAAAGGGTTCATACATCTGGAATAAGGCTTGGGAGAATAGAGGCCTAGTTCAAAAATATAGTTTCTGGGAAATCAGAGAGGGGGACTTGGCACTTTTTTGGGAAGATAAATGGCAACAAGAACCAATACTGCTAAATGAGCAATTTCTAGACCTCAAAAGAGAGACTGATAACAAGGGGTTATCACAAGTCAAAGATTTTTGGGACCAAAACAATGATGTAAGTAAATGGAGAAAGTGGAGGAAAATGTTTTATGAGGAAGATAACCCCTTGAAAACTAAAGCCGAGGCTCTTATGAGGATACTGGAACAAAGAAAGATCTTAGTAACAGGAGGGCATGACCAATTAAGGTGGGGCAACAATAACAAGGGTACCTTTAATCTGAAGGAAGCTAAACGTAAACTCCTAGATTTGGACTCTCTGGCTCCGGATAGAGTATGGCAGGATCTTTGGAGGCATCAAGGATGGATGAAGATTAAACTCTTCATGTGGCTTGTCTATCACAAGAGAATTCTGACATGGGATAACTTAAGGAAAAGGGGTGTGCTGGGGCCTTCTAGATGCCAGCTCTATGAGGCACAAGAAGAAACCATGGAACATCTCCTCAATAATTGCAACTTTACCTCTAGTTTATGGGATTATTTTGCTAACATCTTCCAAAGGAGTGATAGGGACAGAGGGTGCATCTTCAACACCTTGACCAGATGGAGAAAATATTATTCAGATAATGAGATGTTAGGTGTTGCTTGGGCTCTTACACCTACATTCATTATTTGGAATGTCTGGAAAGAAAGGAATCAGAGAATTTTCAAAAATGAGAAGAGATCCCTTCAGTGTCTTTTAAAACAAACTTTGACACAACTTAAAGAGACAGTGGGCACCATAGTTCACTTTTCCCCTAACATTCCCCCCTCTGAGGCTGACTTGAGGATTCTGGGTCTGTTAGGAATGCAGGGGCTTTTGGCACAGAGCCTGGACATAAGAGTTTTGGTTAGGATCGCTAATCAGGAATTATGGCATCCTCCCCCTTTGGGCTTTCTGAAGTTCAACATAGATGGGGCTACAAATGGCAAAATCCTTTCTTTCTTCCATGGGCATTTAGGCAGGGCTACAAACAACATGGCTGAAGCCATGGCTATGGAGCAGTGTTTAGATCTCCTGGTACAGGAAAACCGACAGAATGTTATTATTGAAGCAGACTCGGAAATAATTATCAACTCGGTTAAAAAAATTAGTTGGGGCTCGGAGCCAGAGAAGGTTTCAAATCACTGGAGGCTGATCCAGGTCTTCCAAAGGATACAGCTCCATCTTAGAAGCATACGCACGGTCAGTTTCAATCACGTTCGAAGGCAGGCCAATAAACTTGCTGATTTACTGGCTAATCAGGGAGTGAAATGTTCCATGTACAGGGAGATGTTAGGCGGGCATAGGCGGTCTCAGGACAGTTTCATGGACCAGTGTGACATCCAAGCTAAAGAGGATATGATAGTGTACCAGAACAGAACCATGGAAGCTCTGTCCAATAATGTGGATGAATTGTGAGGTGCTTTTTTCCCCTTCTCGAGTTTTTTCTCGTGCTGCTTGGAAGCACTGCCACCAGAACAGAGGTGGGGGAGGCTAGATTGGTTTGACCCTTAGGATCACCAACGGCGGCAACTGCGACAGTGGCGATGACCGAATTACAGTGTCAAACAGCGACCGTTATATTCCTTTTACGCCGTCTAAGGGAGGCATCCAACTTGCAGAGTGGTTTCTGGAATATCGGAGGCCCCCCAGGCGAGAAGCGGTTTTTATTTTTTGGCAGCGATCACACTCCCAGTTCGACACGTGGTGATGGGGCGGTTTTATTTACCACCCTCATCGCGTGTTAAAAAGCAACCATTTTGTCGGGAGCGATATGTTCCTCCGCCGTAGGATCTGGCTAGATGAATCAACGGCTGTGATCTGTCGTGCAGGTCAGTGGGGCCACAAGGTTAAAGGACGGAAGTCTTGGAGGTGCGATATTTTCTACGCCGTTGGATCGTTTTGGTGGAAACAACGGTCAGGATCAAGCACGCTTTTTGATGTTCCAAACAGTTTTGGCGGGAGTCATACATTCCAGTTTGTGGGTATTTTTAAAGTTTCGTTTGGGTGTCTAGATATTAGGTGCCTTTTTGGGGGGTGCAGTGTTATGGGAAGTCTTTCACTTAACATGTGACCCTTTTTCTCTTGATTGTAGTGCTGGTCAGAGACCCATGTTTCCTCATGGGTAGTTGTACGCTATGTAAATAATTTTCTGATTTAATGATTATGAAGGTTCGACTCTTGCTCAAGCAAAAAAAAAGAAAATTCGTTAAGTAATCATAATTTCAAAAAAAATTGGACATAATAAATTTTAAAGTGTGAAAAATAAGTCCTCTAGAAAAAAGGTATGCTGCATCAACACATTTCAAAATCACCATGAAAATCACTAACATTTAAAAACAAATATTTATATTTGATACAAAAGAAAATTAAATATGCTCCAAAAAAAGAATTGTATTCTGCATCACCACTTTTCAAAATCGAGTCACATTTTTTCTACCCCTACGAAACGGGTAATCATATCGGTTATTTAAAGTGTCAAAAACTATGCTCTAAAAAATATATGTGTGTTCTGCATCGCCCCTTTTCAAAATCGGGTCATTTTTTTGCTATCTCTATAAAATGGGTAATAGTATCAGTTCCCGTTTCAAAGTTTACGTTGTTTCAGGCCAGTGTTTGATCAGTTTGCAAGAGGAGGATTTAGTTATCATTTCTTCTATCTTCAGTATTACATTAGATCTCATCCATGTTCCATATTATTCTACAAGTTTTCCTCATGCATGAAGTAGGTAGTTAGATCATGAAATTTTGTTTTCCTAGATCATTGAAATTCTTCTTGTTTACATGATTTTTGGGTAAATGTCAATGTTTGATGTAGCACAGGTGTTTCAGAAGTATAAAGAGATTTCATATTCAGCAACCTCATTCCAAATTCATCCATCCATGATCATTCTTTGATTTCACTAAAACCCTCACCAATTTCATCATTTCACAAGGAAACTTCTCCAAGCTTGTTGAGCAAATCCAACCATCTCCCAACGTTGGTTTTGAGTTCTGAAGTGGTCCTAGGCACTCCCTTGCCTCATTCCATCCATGAACCACCTTCCCTAAAACTTCCATCACCTTCAACACCGATCCTTTTGCTCTCGGTTGTATCCTGTAGAAATACAGGGGATCCTACAGTTTTCAGGACATCCTGTAGGTTTTCTTGTAGCGGCCTATTTTGAGGCCAAATTGAAGGGAAAGCCTCTAGGAAGCTTTAAAGGTCACCTACTGGTCTCCCAAACCTTCTAACCATTCACAGGCATCCCTAAGCCACCTTCTACATCACTAAAAGGGATTAGCTTGCACACTTTCACATAAAAAAGGACAAAAAGAAAAATAGGTTTGTTGTAGTCATTTACATGCACAATAGTAGAATGTTTGATGTTTTGAATTTGCATGCTTAGGACAGTAGGATTGCATAAATGTTAACTTAGCATTCCTTTGAAGCATAGACTCTTAGCAGTTAGTTAGAAAATGGTGTGTTTTTAGCATTTGATTTCAGTCTTTTTCCTTACTGTAGTAGACAAGCTTTCTCTTAGAGTAGATTTCTCTTTTCCTCATCAATAATCAACCTTCTTCTGAATCCAGAGAAGTCTGTCTTGAAAAACCCTATTGGCCTATTGGTAGCTGAGCAATGACAAAGAGCATACCCATCACTTTCACTTGTGTATGCAACACTGTCACCTCCAAGTTTGTACGAACCCCGAGTTGATAAAGTAAAGTTGGTAGCCCCAGGAGTTGCAACATTCTTGCTGTAATACTGGTGCTCATTATGATGGAGGAAGCATACTAGTCAATTATGAAGAATGATGTCTAGGAAATTGTTCCTAGACTAAGTGACAAATCAATAGTCACTTCAAATTGGATATATAAGATAAAGCATGTTGCAGATGGGAGAATTGATAAATTCATAACAAGGTTTTTATTGATAGGCTTCTCATAAAAAGAAGGTAATGATTATGAAGAGACTTTTGCTCCTATAGCTAGATATACATCAATTAGATGATTTGTTTCTTTGGATAGTACTATGGGATGGAACATCCATCAAATGGATGTTAAGACAAATTTTCTAAATGGGACTATTGTAGAATATGTTTACATTGAGCATCCTCAAGGATTTGAAATAAATTAGAGGGAGTCTCATTTCTACAGACAAAAGAAAGTTCTACATGGCTTAAAGCAAGCATCTAGATCTTGGTATGAAAGAATGGATGCATACATATTGAGACTCGGTTTTACAAAGAGTTCTACAAATCCTAACCTATACATCAGGGTGGTGGAGGGTGAACCAATTATCATACTCTTGTATGTGGATGATCTACATATTACATGTGTAAAGCATTGAATTTAGGAATGCAAGAAGTAGTTAGTAGTTGAGTTTGATATGAAGGATCTTAGAAGTATGCATTACTACTTGGGACTAGAAGTTTAGTAGAATCTAGGTGAAATATATCTTGGTTAAGGAAAATATGTGATCAAGATTCTTCAAAAATTTGGAACGATGGATAGAAAGCTTATGATGACTCCTATGATTTCCAATCTAAAGAAGTTAAGGGGTTTAGATTCTAGTTTGGTGGATCATACTTGTTATAGACAATATTGTGTCCTCGATGTATTTGGTAAAAACTAGACCAGACAATTGTTTTGCAGAAATGTCCTTAATCAGTTTCATATGGAGCCAAAATATGATCAATGGATTGCAGCCAAGCACATCCTAAGATATTTTCTTGAAACTCTACATCATTTCCTTCATTATAATGGTAATGAGATTCAACTCATGGGATACACAAACTTTGATTGGGGTGGCAATGAGACAGATGGAAGAAGCACAACATGTGGATGCTTCAAATTAGGATCTTCCACGTTCTCATGGATGATCAGAAAGCAGGATACCATTTATTTGAGTAGTTTTGAAGTTGAGAATGTTTTGCAAGAAAAGTCTATCGAGAAACAATTTGGCTTAGGAAGTTATTATCATATTTGTTTGAAGCACTGCTTATCCCTACACACATACACACATCGTGATAATCAAAGTTGCATAAGATTGACTAAAGAACCAATGATTCATGCTAGGATGAAGCATATATATAATAAGTATCACTACATCAGAAACTTGGTACGAGATGGGGTCTTGGAGTTGCACTATCTACCTATAGATGAAGAACATGTAGCAAATATGTTTACTAAAGTGTTACCAAACAATAAGCTTGAGTACCAAAGAGGTAAGCTTTGTTTGGTAGACATCTCCTCCCTAATTGAGAGGGAGTGAGGTTGGATAGTTCTTGTCTTTATGGGTTATGCACTATACTGGGACAAACATATGTAATTCTTAGTGAAGAAATAAATAAATAATGGAGTCCAGAGTATTGGATAAGCATCTAATTTTGGAACTTCTTATGGATTGTAGAATCTAGGAAAAGAAGTTGTTGACCAATATTATTTGAGGATGAGGTAGAGCATCCAATATAAAAGTAGTTGATTAGGACCAAAATTCTTTGAGGATTCAGGCTTGGAAATCCAATATAATAATTTTCCTAAAAGGACATACCTGATGAACATCCAGATGGGGTATGTGCCTTATAGGTAGTGTGGCATCTCACGTAAAGCCTCCAAGCATGATGTCTACTTAACGCCTTCAATGAAAATTCTTGTTATGATACAGATGCTTGATAGATGGCTTATCATCCAACTCTTCTTATGAGAATGTTTCAAGGATGAGATTCCTCGTAATTCATGATGGGATTATGAATACCTCCCTAGTAAAGAGGGAGTTTTGGAAATTGTAACTAGGTTCAACCTTCATAATGATGTTTTGTAAACATGACATTGTATATTTTATATAAAGAAAGAGAAAGAAATAAAGGAATTTTATTTCATTTAAAGCATGGGTTTCATTCTCAAGTCGAGGTCAAAAGTGTGTTCTTTGTGCTTCTAGGTCTTCTAGGCCTTTCTCGGGCAAAGAAGAATTTATGTCATGTATTATGGTTCCATTTGGATTCTTTATAACAAAGAAAAATATTTATTTTTGTCAAGAAAAATCCATTTATTCCTCCAGGCCCAAGTCGACCCTCGTCAAGGTAAATTCAGCCTAAGGGAGGGCTATTCAACCTCTTGAGAAGGCTATAAATACAAGGATCTCGATCTCATTCGGGCCCTCTCTCATCACAAGTTTGATCTACATAGTGATGTATAAAAAGAGCTAGAAGGACAAAGAAAAGGAGGAATCATTTTTTCTTGGGATAATCTCTCTCTCTCTATCCACCCATTCAAAACTAGGGTTTTTGTGTAGCTGCCAGTTGAAGGAGGTAGAAATTGCAGAGCCGAAATTCTAAGGAGTAGTTGTAGGGCTGAAATTCTAGAATGAAGCTACAGAAGGTCAAAGTTTTGTAGTTTCCTTGGAGATATATTGCTGGGGGAGTAACATGGTGCTTGGGTGGATTTTGGGCTTTGGTTTTTAGGTCTTGGAAGTCTCATTGTAAGAAGATTATATAAGAATAGAAGCATTACTTTTAGGTTTCCCCCTTGGCTAGATTTTCTCTGGCTTGGAGCCTATATCTTGTCAAATTTATTTCATTGTGATCTTCATTGTTTTGATAATTGCTTGATGAACAAAGCATAATAAGTAATAAAAGGCTAACTAACATCCCAAGTAATTATCAAGTCAACAATAATATGCAAAACCTTTGATTTTCCAACAAATCTCTTTCTCTCTCTCTTTCTCTCTCTGATGGATTCAACCCCTTGAAAATGCCTTGAATACATCCAATAAAATAGCTTAAATAGATAATTCCAACAAATATTTGCTCCATTCAAAAATGTAAAATATTGATACTTGAAATGTTATAACAATAAGAATTTAATTTTTTAATTCCTTTATATAATATATAGAATTATTATTATTATTATTATTATTTTAAACCATATATAATATGTAAATTGTTGACATTGAAATAATTTAGTTAACATGAACATTGAGATATTTTATTTATGGATTACATTGTCCACATTATTTTTTTTTCTATTAATATATTTTTAAATACATTTCAATATTACTTTCAATCTGTTCACATTTAATTGTTTATTCTCTTTGCACATTGAAATATTTTATTGCGGTTCATATATATACATATATGTTTATGCTTTGTTTTCTAAATTTGATATTAAATAAATTAGTTAACATGGATATTAAAATGGTTTATTTACGCATCGAATTGAAATACAAAAATATAAATAATATCAAATTTATTGTTTTATGTTTTAATTAATTTAAAATAATTATGAAAGTTGATATAAAATTATCTTATTTCATATGAACATGGAAATATTTTATTTATAACTGAGAATGAGAGTGAAATATTTTTACCATATCTCCTTTGTATTGGGTTGTAATATCAACAAACAATAAAGTAATCATAGTTAGAGTGGGACTATGTTTTATAATACTTTAAAGTGAAACTAACCAAATATGTATAGTTATTTTTTATTTTGATTATAGATGACATTATTTTTCAATTTAAAGAATATTTTACTTTTATTTTAAGAGGGACATGTGTCAAATTCATGTTGAGCATGAACATAATTACACATTTCCCTCATATTAGACCGTAGAATGAGCCTCGCTGCTCAATATTGGAGAACCATTTCTAATTTTAGGAGGACGAGATGGAGGAATTCCCATCTCATATGATTGTATGGCTTTAAAAGATTTAACTTGGGAATGATTGCTAGGATGTTAGATAGCTAATGAACTATGGTTGTCATTGATGTCAACCTAAGCAGTAGCCAGTGGACCCCTACTTTTGCCAACCAAAATGACATGGAAAAATTATGGTTTTTGAGTCAAGATCATCCTTAATGGATTTTCCTAATCGAGCTGAATTCAGTGGTATATGGAACACCAAGAGAGCCTTCACCTTTTGTGAGATATTCTTGTTTGAAGTTGAAGACCCCAACTTGTGGCCAAAAACCCAAAAGGGTGATGATGTGGCAACTCCTTGTTGGTCATGTCAAATAGTTACAATAGGGCTCTTCTACAAAGAATAAAACATTCGTATTTATGAAAAACGTATATATTGAATGGATTTCAGATCTATCAAAAATCATGAAAAAACATTAAGCCTAAAAAGAAAATTAATTTCAAAAATTTAAAACCCTAAAAATGGTTTTCTCCCTTCAATATTTGATTTTTTAAATTCTATATTTCCCTCCCACAAAGGAATTTGAATGTCTCATTTGAATCCCCTCAAAAATCTATAAAAAAGAGATATATTCCACCTCCTTGGGAATGAAACTAAATGATTATCATTTGTAATTTATCTCTTATCGTTTTAGCCCCTATGGAGACTTTGAACATCAGACAAGAGGGTGCAGAAGCATTATTTTGGTTCTTTCGAAGTTCATTCTAGGATTCATTGGTTTAATTGGCATTATATTGGAATTCATTGGGTATTTTTTGTAGGAGGGATCTGAGTTTTTGCACCAACAAAAGGAGGAAGCTCCTTTTTTAATCTCAATTCTTTGTTAGAGCACAATCCTATGCCAATTCAGACTTGTTACTCTTGGATAAAAACTTTGGTAGCCATGTCTAATTCTCTGCAGTCATAAATAATGTTATTTCATGTGGAAGCATGTGGCATATGATATTTGCAATCATGAACTAGGTGTTTTGGTGATCCAAAGGACAAACCTCTGAGAAATTTTTAGTTATATATCTAGTGTGGATATGTCTATAGAAATTCCTTGTAGATTCAAACTACAAATTGTAATATGCTAAAACAATTGACTTGAATCTACTCTACTCATCAGCAGAAACAATAAACAATTGATGAAATCACGAAGCATAAAAGAGAAAGAATTCAATCACACATAACACAATAATTTTCTGGGGAAATCCACAGCTAAAAACCCTTGCTATCTGTATATTGCATTAATCAGAAAATATGAGAAGATTACAATGTTTTTCTCAAGCTCGAGCAACCTCTACACTATCTCAATTTGTCTCACTACTTCACAAACAAGCTCCAACCAATACTTAGCCAAATTTGTTGCTTGCCAAGCTCCTATTTCCTTGCACTATTTCCTAGGGAATTAGCCAGTATATAATTGGGAAATTCCTCATCCATAACTGCGCAATCCATCAATAGTCCTTCCTTTGATTGCATGCACCATCGGTTTAATTTAGATGATTTTACAACTGATATTACATTGTCCCTAAACTCCAATCTCAACTGGGTATTTCTCTGATCTGACATGCATGAGTTAATTATGAGTGAATCTTCATTTTACTAGTTGAGCAGTCCTAGTTACACCCCACTACTGGATCTCCCACTAATTCCTCCATCAGTTGGAACTAGATTAACTGAATTTAACTCAGTTAAACTGAATTAAATAATTACAACTCAAAAGAACTCAACCCGGGCCCCTAAAATTTAGGAAACACTCTACATGACTCTAGATAGAATCCCAACTCGAATTAATTAATCCAACTAATTAAAATTAACATATTTAAATATTACAAGTTTCTATGAGAATTATAATTACAATTTAATTCCTAATTTAATTTAAGGAAAAAATTAAATTAGGATTTTCTTGTTGCATTTTTCAACACTGTCAAGGGTTTGTTTTGAGCAAGAATGGTAACTACATCTAAACATACTTGTGGCTCCAACCTCTACAATGATTTCTCTATGTTACTTTGGCCCTCTAGGGAATAAAATTTTAAGCAAAAGGGTGAAGTTTAAGTGGATTTATAAAGTCTCTATGGGCCTCGCTTGATCTAAGAATTGAAATGAATGAATCTTTTCATCACCTGCTTAAGGGCTAATCCTTTGAACATTGGAAGGTAGATCTATGTAGATCTATCTTTGTGACCAAGGTATATTTCTTAAGAAGAATATTGGAATATATCAAGACATTTATAAGGCATACCCATGAACCTGATGCAATCAACCTTTAAGACAATCTAAAGGAGGAATTATGTATATCTAAAGGACTGCATTCATTCTTGAACCTGGACTAGAATGGTCATAGTTGAATATCTTAACGTGGTTACTTCAAAACATAAAATGATGGCCTAGGTCCACATATATAGTAAAGTGGTCTTAATATACATACATGTTCATGTAGAAGTGAGGCCAACCCTTGTAGCAAACCTGGAAATTGTCTATTGTATCATGGTCATCAATACAATGAGTTATGGTAAATTCATATGCAAACATAGGTTATTGATACTGCCCTAGTTCAAAATTAAGGGTTCATTATCAATAGCTAAAAATAATAAGTGTAGTGTCATATTCAAAAACTCATCATTTTGGTATTCAAAGTATCAAGGGACAATCTTCAAGGAATCTATTGTTGAAGTTGAGTAGTCCAACTATAAAAGCAGACTCAAGCTACAAGTATATGTGCTATTGAAAAGATAGTGCATTCAAGATGATTTCATGGTGATAAGGAGTGATAAGATAAATGTATAATTCCAATCCTTTGGGAATATTGGCTTCATTATCATATCGTCATTGCAACATTCAAAAGACCAGTGAGGGATCAATTAGGATTTCAAGATCCAAGTCAATAGGAGTGAAAGCATATCTAACTAAGCCTGTAAGAGTATCCAAATTTCATCATTTCTATGCACAATTGAGGTATGGTTACAATCAGGGTTTTACAACTTAGTGACACATCATTTTCCATATAGAGTCCCATCATTGTCTTGCAGTAGTAAAGTCATATTTGATAAGCATTTATGTTTTGAGTAAGATACAAAAGACAAAAGTTGAATTGCAATAAGGACATCAGTAGTCTTTTCATTTTGTTGTAACATCCCTGGGTTAAAAGTTCTTGTAATAAATTAAAAGAAAAAGAAGGTAAAAATAAGTCTAAGGTCATGGGACACATATTCCAAGATGAATATTGGGAAAAACATCCTAGCGGGTGTTCATATGGTCTATTATGGCCATAGGAAATTGGTAAAGTATTTGGAAAGGAAAGAAGCATTAATTTGCATTTTATTTATGAAAATAAAGAAAAATAGGAGAAAAGGAAGGTTAAAGGTCACAGGTTACACGTGCGGAATAAATTGAAGGAAAATAATGGAAATTGAAGAAAATAGAGGCCTCATTGATAAAAAAAGCTTCTAAGGATTAGTTCACAATCTTTTGCCAGTTTAGTTTTGGATCTCTCTCTCTCATACTCTTGCACACTTATAGCATCATTGGAGCACTCTAGCATTGGAGAAAGGAAGGTAAAGGAAGTATAAGAAATCAAAGGGGAGCAAGGATAAAGCAAGGAAAATTTGGATCAAGTGGCTATAGCAAGATTACTTTGCAGGTATTGAGTCGCATGTACAATTTCCTTGCTAGATTTTTCATGCATGGCATATGCATGTGTGTATTTGGTTCTCTTGTTGTCATTGCCATGGGTTTTTCTAGGTGTGACAGTGGTTTTAGCCTTGCCTTTCCATTTCCTCATAACCATGGTGTGATGGGGTTCTTTTACTTGGTTGAGCTAGATTGTTGGATGGTTTCGAAATGAGCAGTGTGGTCTTAGGAAAATTCCCAAAGGCCTAGGAATCCCTTGACTAGTATATGGCAGCATACATGGTAAAACCTAATGTTGGAGATGGGAAAATTCTACACATTTTAGGTGGAGAGATCTAGAGGCATCCATGATTGTTTAGGGACTAGTGATCCCTTGACCTGTATATGGCAGGATTACAGTAAATCCTGGTAGTGTATGTTTATTGTTTTGTCCTAGGAATCCCTTGATTGGTATATGGCGAGATACATGATAAATAATGGTTGTGTAGATGAGGGTTTCGAGCCTATAAATCCCTTGACTAGTAATGGTGAGATACATGGCATGGGAGTGATTGGCTGAAAGAAATATTTGGTTCAAACCAATCTATGGTCAAGTCGTACATGGAAGTCCCTGACTTGGTTGGCATTTGGATATGTTAATAAGAGCTCTTTCCTCATACTTCATGAGTAGTTATACTTATTATTTTGTGGCTTTAATGGATGTTCTATCATTGTTAATTTGTTGGTTATATATTGGTTATATGCATGGTTTTATGACAGACATGAGTTATGGATCTCATCATGTTTTGATTAGTAGATGAAATGTTAATGAATGAATAAACTAATAGATGATAATGAAGTTATTGTGATAAGGTGTCAAACCTTCCTGACGATTCTCAGATAAGTATGAGACCCCTATGTTCAGATACATGATTATGACCAGTTTATTTCATGTTCATCATGTGTTTTATGCAATGTCTATCATGGCTAGGATTCGTTAGGTCAAGTTCTTCTCTAAGTTTTGTATGGAAGGTATTTTCCCTATGTCATTTATCATTCTTGATATTTTTATGAAGTTATGGGCAGTGGTCTAGAGACTAGCCTGAAAAAGTGGCTTAAATCTCACAGTCACTAGCACAGAACTGGGTGAAAAAGTTAGCAGTTGCATGGAGGCCTTGTTGTGGGAGTGACTGTAGGGTTATAATCACATGGAGGGCTTTTCAAGGGAGATACTGGGGGTTTATTTTAGTTAAAATCAGGTTAACTTGGGGATTGGGAACCTGGAGTGGTTGGTTAACCTCTTGGGGTCCTATAGCTCCTGAGGAAGGTTAGTTTGGTTTTGGTTTGTTGATTCCACCTCCTTGACTATACTTTGGAAGTTGAATCATATCATGGCAACTCTTTGTCACATATTTACCCCGGTAGTATCGGTTAGCTTGGGTAAGTAGGGGAAGAGGGTGTTACAGGGTGGTATCATAGCATTTTTCAACCCTTCGATTGGATGGACATAATGTGTTCTCATGCGTGCATGTAGGTTGTATATATGTTTGTTGTGTATGCATGGTGATGGTAATTGTTATAGTCATGTTGTCATATAGAAGTTGAAGGTGTTGTTGTTGGGATGTGTTTTTCATGAATTCATCTCAGTTGTATATGCATTTGTTATGAATGGCAGTATCTATATGTTGTTATGCATGCATTATGTCTAGTCGGTGTTATAGTTGTGGCATCATGCATGATAGCTAGGACGATGATTGAGATTATGCCTATAGACTATTATGATTATGATTATACATGTATTGTGCTAATCTAGTTGATCTTGTAGATGAGATATCCTCCCCTAAACTATACTAAGGTATGTTGGCTATGTTTATATTTTGGTTTAGATGACGTGATATACATGCAAGAAGAAGAAGATCAAAGATGACAAGAAAAATGGTGTATTCTAGTTCACGATATTCTCCTCGTAGATCAACTGAGCAGCATGGTGATGAGTACTCCCCTCACATAGCAGACATATTGAGAAGTTTGAAGGTATAAATAAGGATTTGAAAAGTAGATAATGACAAAATCATTCAGTCACAAGAGATACTTGCTAGGGCATCTAAGAAACAAGTAGATTTCAATGCAATTATTCTTCAAAATTTGTCAAACTTGCAGAGAGAATGATTACTTAGGATTAGTTATGGATAAGAGGACAAGATTAATGGAGCATATGGTAGCATATCTCATGATGTAACATGTCAGATAGAGATGGTACTGTCAGGGATGGAAGATTCTTGAATACAACTTGTTGGAGAGGCAATGGGCATGGGCTTTATTCTAGTTTTGGTTCTAATAGGTACCATGGTCATAATCGCTATCATCTTTACATGAGGAGTGACAGGGGATATTTTCTAGATTAGTTTAAGAAAGAAAAACCACCTACATTTGAGGGAGAAATGAAAAATTCACAAGATGCAGAAGCCTGGTTGCTTAGGATGAATAATTTCTTCAGATTGCATGACTATTCAGAGAACATGAAAGTCGAGATATGATCCAAACTTAACTGGAACACAAAAACTTATAGATATAATCATAAAAACAGAGATGCAACAAAAAGACACTTCATTTAATTAATAGGAAAATATTGAACTATGGTTACAAACATAATGGAGATAAGATAGCTCGAGTGATGGTAGTTTATCTCTTAGAAGAGATGTGATGGCTACATGCCTCTGAACGATGTTACAATGAGGCTCAAGGGCCTATTTATTATTGGAAAACAGGATAAAACCCCAAACAACCAAAACCATAACCCTAGGAAATGTAACACTAAGAGTTTGTGGGCCCCCTTGGGATTAGTTCAGTAGCCAACTTCCTGGGGCCATAACTTGGTCATATTATCTCTGTTTGGCATGTACGATACCTTGTTGGAAAGGTCTCACCAAGTACTAGAGGTTTCATCACAGGCCCTTGCCAATGGCTATGGGCCTACCGTGGACCCCCAAAAATTGTTGTTCAGGGCCCAAAAAACTGCTAAAAATAGTAAATGTTGAAATGAACAAGGAAACAAATGAAACTGACTAGGGGATCTAGGTGGAATAGGCGGGTGGCCACCAATATCCACCTAGATCATTTTGTTGGTGCATTAAGATGACTATTAAGAGAAACCTTAATACCTACATTAGTTATCAAACCAGGGCAAGTCTGTTTATTTCAAGAGCATTAAACATTGTCTATGCAAGTGAATTTAGAGGCTAATTCATAACGAAATGATTTAGAATAATTGCAATGATTATTATCTAATTCTCAAAGTTAAATCCAAAACAATTCTGAAAGAAATATTTAAAGCATTTTCAAATCTACTTTAATATATTATGCAGAGAACTGAATTGGAATGCAAGTAAAAGGAATCACTCTTAGCAAATCTAACTAGTATAGACAATAATTCATTTGGCATGAAGGAAGGCTACAAAAAATGAACATCAAGTAACTATTCAAACATCTCATGGAAAGTAATCAACTGTAAGCTTAAGATCTTTGGTAACACTTCTTCAGAATGAACAGCAATCAAATACCTAAACTGACTTGATCAATTCAATAAAGATTAACACGTAGATGTAAAAAACAGGAAGATCTAGAATCTAGTTTGAACGGCAAAAGAAAATCGTAATAATCAATACTCACAGCAATCGGAATAATTCTAATTTCATGAACTAACAGTAATAAACAATTGTAAGAATAAGCATAAATAAATATGACACAATTAAAGTAGTAAATATCCTATCGACCGGGCCCAAAATCTCTAGAATGCACTACCAAAAGACTCTTAGAATGTGATTATAGGTAAAACATAGTCTTCTTCATTAAACTTGATAATAGAGTTACAACGTCACAGTAATGAAAGTACTTAGTGTTAAAAATGAATAATTACAATCTTGAATTTTCTAACTAGCTATTCATTTCACCTTGTGGCTTCATATAAGCTAGGAAAGTCAAACAGACAAAAGTGAAGCCTCAGGATCAGGAGATCCTGAGGATTTCGCAATCGATAATCTGATTTCATCACAGAATAGAATTGGTTCTCCTAGTCTTCCAGTATCCTTCGTAATCGAGATGTTGTCCTTTTCCTTTCTTGGTCGTTGTTGTTCTGTCATTTGAACAACAATCATTCAATTCATGTTCCTACATATAAAGATAGCAAAAGTTAGTTTTTCATGCCCAGATTTACCCAATTTGTTAATGATCGGTTTTATCCCACTTCTACGATTGTTTCTTTTCTTTATTCCTAAAATGAAGATAAAAATATAAAGACAACTAATTAATTAAGCTAATATGAGGATAAAACATACCTTTTCCATGGCTCAACATACTCCCCTTCTTACCTTTTTGCATGTCCTCATGCAATAAGATGATTGAGGTGCAGTTGTGTCAAGGAATAAGCAGGAAAAACTTCTTCCTTATGTTATCACTCCAATATTTCCCTGGAGTTGATTAGAAAGAAATGATTAGAGGTAACTACAAACCTACTTTGGAGATTAGGATGTAGCCTTCCTAATGCTTAGAGAGGGCCCTCTCTTTATGTTTTAACTTTGTTTAGTTATTTGATTTTAGGCTAGTTATGATTGTACTTGGGTTTTGATTTGGATTTGGTGGTGGGATAACTTAGATGAAAAGAAGGGTGTCTTTTACCATTGGGCTATGGGGTCAAATGTCACACAAAAAAAACTGGATCAAGTTCTAAAAATATTGTCTATAGGGAAAGATAGCAGAGTTACTTCAGATCTCAAGGCTGGATGATGAAGTGGTTTTCAATTGGATCCAAAGAGAAATTAAGGGTTCCTTAGTTTGGATTATGAAGAACGTGAAGAGGTCAATCAGGATGGGAGAGCAATTAAGGATTGTCATATCTAGATATCAGAAGAAAACATGGAAATGATCAACTGTTCAAAACAGAGTGTACTTAAACAAATTCTAAGATAAATTTCCAGTTAATTCATTCAACTTTGGATAACATTCAAGTTTGTGGAAAACATAAGAAATAACAAATTTCACAAAGAAAATACTTCAGTGTAATAGCTAAACACATGAATCCTGTAATGCAATATCTTTATTCCTTGGTCCAGTCTGTTGACATGAAAAATTGGTACAATAACCCTTAGGTTTATGATCAAAATAAATCTACAAATGTATAGCAATCCACACTCAATACTTCGAATTATGAAGTATTTATACAAAAGTAATTTACAAAATATCCCAAACTATCTTGGGAATTAATCTAGGAGAAAGAAATATCTTCATGCAAGAAGATAGAGACAACTATTGAACTGTTGTTTGTTGTCCCTGTTTATTAGGTTGTGTTGTCTTTAAGCTCTAATATTTTGCCTTTTAATCTCTGCTTTGTTGTTGGTCTTCACTCTGGATGTTCTTTTCATTTTCGCCTTTCAACTGATACACTTTCACCTGATACTCTTTTACTTGGTTGGCCTATCTTTATCCTTTTACTATCCATTTTACTCGTACTGTACATTTTTACATTTTGACTGTGTATTTCTACTGTAAGTCATTCAATTTCTCCCATGTTTCTACATCTGGTAATTGGATATTGATCATCTTCGTATAAATTTCATCTACCTCCGTGTGCTTGGAAAAAGTGGGCTTATTCAAAAAAAGGTGTTTTACCTCATGTTGGAGGTAAAACAAGTTCTCAAAAGTCTGGTATAGGACCTTGCCAGTAGGCATCCCCTTCATAGATGAAGTATTTACCTGATCTCTGGCCATTTCTCTAATTCTTCAGTTGTATCCCTCCTATGTCATTAATTTATCATTTATTACTAAGGGATTTGGCAGACCCTTTTGCCTCAAAACTTCAAATTTAACCATGAATCTATCTATAGCCAGTTGCATGGTTTGGTGCTTATCTTGCAGGTTTAGCATTAAGTTTCTCTTGGTGAGGACTCTTTTTACTTCTAATATTGTACCTGTCCTATCAGGTATCTCCAGCTATTGTAATTCATACTTGTTTTTGGAGTTGAGGAAGTGAATGATACTAGTGGCCTCTTCTGGCATGTCTCCCAGTTCTATTTTCACTCTTTATATGGCTTCTATAACTTGCTTTACTAAGTCAATTTGCTCAAAAATTACTTGGATGGATGGCCAAATATCATTGACAGAGTCAATGATATTGGCCCATAATTGTTCCTTAGCCTGGCTAAGGGGTTCCTTTAAAGTCAATTTCTTCTCCAAGTTTTTTATTCTTTCATTCATCCTGGTTGATTTCTACACTTCTTCATTGTTCACAATCTGTGCAAGCTTATAGTCAGTCTCTAGACTAGTCACCTTTTCTTTGAGCTTGTTCATTTTTGTGGTCTGAATGGACATGTATTCCATTGCCTTAACTAATCTACTAGCCTCATCACCTGGATGAGCTACTGTTGTTGACCCTGTTGCTGATGTAGACATTGTAGAAGATGGAAGTGTTGTAGTCATTGGAGCTATAGGAGCTAAGGATGTTGCCAAAGTGGAAGGTACTGCTATAGTAACTGTTGGGATAACAATGGCAGGGGCAGTCTCAAGACTAGCTTGTTTTAACTGTATCAAGATATCTAACTCCTTTTATTCCTTCAATTTATCATTTAATTGTAAAACCAGGTCCATCATCTCCTCCTGATGTGTTTGGCTCTCCAGGACCTATTTTGTCTATGGGTGCTCTGAATGAGAAAGTTTTAGTTGTTTTTTGAGAGCTGCAATGTCCTCATTCTTCTTCTTAATCAATTTTCCAGCAATTTTGATGTCATTAGGATCATGTCCCAGATCAATTACCAAGTCCTCCAATGACATGATCATGTTGCCCTTGGCCTGTGAGGAGGCCTTTTCCAATTTGTATTGGGTTGTAATGTTGTCTAATGAACCCTGCAGCTTATGTGCAGCCATGGCCTTTCCTGTCAAGGTGGAGTAGATCATCTCTCCTACCTACTTGTGGAATTCTATCTAGTCAATGGGATGAACATCCCTGGCCAACACCTCAAAGTCTATTTTTCTATAGTCAGATGATGTCTTTGGCTGTTGGATAGTTGGCTACATGAAGGACACCTGCATTTTTCCTACTTTGATGTCAAAATCTAACATCAACCTGCTTTAGTTTGCTGGTGTATGCTTGAAGTACTAAGCATAGGTTTCAACCTTCAACTTTTCATTTCTCAATTTGATTTCCTTGTATCTGTCCTTGATGTCTTTTTCTTTAACTGCTAGCCTAGTGAAAGAAGAAACCTCAAAATTGAGTTGTCTCTCAATCAATTGAGTGTTAGATGTTGAAGGTTGTTTTGTTTCTCCTTAAGCAGTTGTGCCTTTGATTCTTTCCACCATTGTATCAATGTCACTGATTTCCACTGATTCAATGGTTTCTTCCTGTTCAGTTACAGGATTCAACTTGGGCCTTTTCCTGAGCTCAAACTTCTCATCTATGGTTTCCATAGCAGAACTAGAACCCTCCTCCCTATTTCTCTTTGGGTTTCTCTCCTCATTTGCCGAGGTCTGTAAAACAGGAGGAATATTCATGGGTTCCCCTAGTTCTAGAATATGCAAGAAAGAACTTTCATCAATTTGTTTCTCTACATCAATCAATGTATTTTCTACATCCACTACTGTGCTATCCATGTCAATTAGAGTGTTTTCCAACCATTCTGGTTGGCAAACCTCTCAATATCCATTCTAGGATGGTGGATGAAAGGTCCCAATTTGACCTTGATTCTCAGATTATTTATGACTCCATAAGGGTCATACTGCCACATAAAGCTGTTTTTGAACTTCATTTGTTGTAACATCTTGTCTGCCTTTGGTCCAGCTTCTCTGTTATTACAAATGAAGGGGCCCAATGGATTTTTCATTTTGAACTGGGTTTTCTTCCTAGATGCTACGAAGTTGACTTCATCAGAATTGATGATCTGCCTAAAATATTCTACTGCAAATATCCTCATAGGGAGGTATTTGGGCAGTGTGTAAGTGGCAAGTTGGCATCCATAAATTCTAATCTCTGTGTGGTTCTGGTACAAATACCAGTGTCCCACCTTGTTATTCTTGGCAAACTGTAAGACCCTCTTGATCTCTTGGCTGATCTTGGGTTGAGGACTATAGGTTAGCATGTTCATGACTAGATGGACAAATTAATCACTGAAGTCCTTATAGGTGAATGTAGTGGAGTATTTCTAGATGAAGGGTGTCCAATAAATAACTGACCTTGGATTTCCTTTGGTATCCAGATTTTGGATGTTGACAGGTAATTTATCTAATTGATAATATAAAAACATGTGAAATAATACAGAAGAATACTTGAAAACTCTCTCAGTTGGTAGTTTGGTGAACTGTTCATGCATCCTGTCTGCAATGAACTGAGCATAGTTATAAATAATAGCAGGAGGCTTGCCTGGGCTAAAGATGGAAAGAAAGGCCAGGACAACCTCATCCACATGCTCATCTATGGTATATCCTAAGATGCAAGAGAGCATGGTAATAATCTGTCTTCCCCTTTCTAAAAAATGGTGGCAACATAAGGGGGACTATCTATGGGAGTATGGCATTCCTCTATGATGAAAGTTTTGAAAATTTGGGCTATTTTGGCCAGGTCTAACTTGACATATAGGTCCAGCAAGTCTCCAATAGACAGTGGGGTCTCATTAGGGCTTGGTTGGACCTGAAGCATTTGGTTGATAGATTCTACAGTGATGGTAAATAACACTTGCTGGTTAGGGGTGACAACAGCTCTTTGGCTAGGAATGTAGCAAGCATGATAGAAATGGATGATGTCTAGGAATGGGTGTACTTCTAGAAACAAATATTTGGGAAAATTAGATTCCCAAAGGTGGATGTCATCATTCTGGTTTAAGAATCTATCCTTACTCCAGTAGTGGAGCTTTAGAAGGTAAGCAGGGGAAGCAATATCCTTTATTTGAAAATCTATGTCTGCTAATGCAAGGTGGTCGATGTCCAGGTGAGGAGTTTGCAGAGGTCTCACATCCAGGGAGGTTTGGGAAGCCATAACTGGGTTTAGAGATATGAATTAGGTTGGTAGAGGTTCTAGAAGTGAGGTTTTAGGAGTTTCTGGTACAGTGAGTGAGCAATTACAAATTGTAAAAGGAGGGTTTGGGGCATACAAATAAGCTTGTCTTCAATTTAGGCAAATTTCTTAATTTATTTCAATTAATTAAGCTTTCAATTAGACTGTGCATTTTCAAATTGAAGGGTCATTCTAGTTTTCCCAGGAATACCTTGAAATTGGCGGTCTGACTTGCAAACTAGGTTCAATGGTGGATGCAGAGGGTACAGTGGCTTCAACTGTGAACTAGTTGTTTGAATTGGGTGTCTGGATCTTCTTCAAGTGGCAAACAGTGGTCGATTTGGTTGTTTTCAGGTTCAGGGTGTCGCAAATGGCTTGAGCAATAGTTGCAGTGAAAAATGAGTGAAAAGAGAAAATTGGGGCTTTTCCGACTTTTTAACGGGTAATGGTCACATTTGGCTCGGAAAATATAAATGAACAATGGGCAATTTTTTGGCTTGGGTGGGGAGGTGGTTTTCTGGGCCATTACACCTCTTTTAGAGGGCAGGCATATTTTTCGTGAGCACGTGATCTCACCTGGGGCAGCCACGTAGCAAAATAGGGCCCAAGCAAAACCGCGAATCATGCGTGCTCTCGGGCTATTATCGGACAGACGGTGAACCCGCGTGATATGGATGTGCATCATCGGATCTGGGGGTAGGAGATCTGATGGTTTTCGCATGGTTAAGATGCACAGAGGGAATCGGGAAAAGGATTTACGAGGCCCGGGGTTTAATTACATCAAATTGTAATTAATTAGTGTATAAGGTCTGAATTAAATATAAGAAGCGGGTTAATAAAGTGGGACCAGGGATTATGTGGCGAGGTTTTTTAATGGTACCAAGGGTTGGTGGGTTAAAAAAGGTTTTTCGAGGAAATATAAAGTGGGGAAATTAATTAGATAATGCGGGGGGATAAAAACTTAGGATAAGGGGGTTTTTATGGGTTTTTGAAGGGAAATAGGGAAAATAATAAGGGAGGAAGGTAATAGTTGCAATGGAAAATGAGTTTCACACTAGGGAAAAGGGGTTTTGGGTAAGGGGGTGATTTTTGAAGAGTAATTACTAAGGAAATGTGTGAAACCAAGGGGTAAGGGTCAAAATGAAAGGAAAAGGGGATTTATAACTGATAAAGGGATAATGGGGAAATTAGCAAATAAGCATGTGGGAGCATAGTGAAATGAGGGGAAATTAGTTAAACTGGTTTGTGAACATCTTTTCCTTCTCATGAATCCTCTTTCACATGAAACATAGGATTAAGCATGATAAATGAGCTCTTTGAATTAGCAACCTTGTGCATTTGCAATCTTTCTTCTACCTACCCTTTATTTATCCTAACATTTTTTCTTCATTTTATTGGGTGCATTTGAGCTTGCTGACCCTTTATTTCCCTTTCTTTTGACAAGAAAACTATCTAATTATAACCTTATAACTTCCAATGGCTCAGATTAAGATGATAAGATCATTTTTATTCTCTACCTAACTACTGATATGCCAAGGTTAAACAATTTGGCTAGATCTTCAATCTCTATCTATCAACATGAAATTTAAAGCATGAATGAGTCAAGATTAAGCTATTTGACCATCATGGATTGTGGAATTTCTAACAAGCTGCATGCAACCTTATTTTGCATAATAAAGTAAAAAAGTAATGGCACTTGAATTTGCACATTTTCGCGATCTGTTTTATTTCTTTTTGGGGTTCACATGTTTCACTTTTTTGATCTTTTTCTTTCTTTTTGTCCTTTGATTATTCTTTTAGGACATACCCTCTTTAAAAAAATTTAAATTTTAATATAGAAAACATTTTTCAGAAAGCAAAAGTATGTACAATATTACAATACTAACCATAGCCAATTAAAAATTATGAATCCTATTATTATATGACCCTAACACCTTATATAGCCTAAAATCGTTTTTCTGTTTAAATATTGCAAAAGCCTGGTTTACATGGCGATCTAGAAAGTTATAATCATTGTAATACCCATCGGGAGGGTACCAGCTAATCGGAAATTTGTAGAGGCACCCTATCTAGTCAGGGCCCATGCTTAGGACCATATTGTTGTATTTTTGTAGGCGAGTAGAGGCAGCTTTGAAATTTATATACCCAAATGGCTCCCTATTCCTGACATTGTTAGTGGAAACTTCCCATGTTTGTCTTTCTACTGACAAAGCTTCCTCCTTAATTTCCTGAAAGTATTCCTTTCCTTCCTGTATGATATCTGTATGGAGTGGTCCTAATTGAGCCACGACTCCTATTCGTTTCATGAATTATTTATGTTGGACAGAAATATGTAAGGGTTTCGTGGGTTCTCCCCTGACCCATAATTCTATACCATATTCCTTTTTTTGAAAAGTGTTATAGGATTTAGCCCATTTAATATGATTGGTAGAAAAAGAGAGAAAAGCTTGAAATTGAATATCCCTAATGAAGGGGCCAGGATTACTATCCAGTTCATCCTCCAAGAAAAGATTGTGCATGTATAATTCACCTAAAAGGCGTTGTACCTATTCATTTTTTTCCTTGAAACATTTGACAAAGTCTAAAGTGGTCTTGAATTTCGCTGACTTACTAGCCCTGACAGATTTAACTTTCAGTAAGATGTATCTTTCTAACAAGAATAGTGCATAATTGGTGGCAGGTGATCGACAAGACAAAGCATCAGAGTAAAGAGAAAAAATAGTTTCAATTTTCTCCTTGGCCTTCTGTAGCTTGGCTTATGCTTTCTCTACTTTCTTCTGCTCATCTTTGAAATTAGCAAAAGTCTCGTCTTCTATTACAATAACTGCCTCGAATTTCTTCTGCAATTCCTAGTGTACCTATAACGACACTACTTCTTCCTTATGTTGAGCCAACTCCTGCTGGGTCTTGGTTAGTTCATTTTGAAATTTTATGATAACAACTTCCCTTACTAGAGGAACATAGTGAGGTGTTTCCTCTGTCTGAGTTTCATCATCCCATGTTATTATTGAATCAGTTTTAACAGCAGCTTCAGCTGCTTCTTGGGACATACAACAATCTTTTTGGTAATTTCCTTCAAAATCAGTTTGAACAGGAACTTCAACTATTTTTTGGGGCATACAACAGTCTTCCTGAGTATTCTCCTCATAATTGGTTTGGACAACAACATCTATAGTGGGAAAGTCTGTTTGGGTTTCCATTGAGAAAACGCAAGGACCTTCAGTTTGAGTCTCAATATTCTTCAAAGGACATTGCTCTGTTTGGGTCCCTTTTGAACAAACAAAAGGACTCTCAGTCTAGGTTTCAATATCCTCCAAAGAATAGTGTTTTGTTTGGGTCCCTATAGTTTCCAATTCCACTTTCAGTTTCTGGACCCTAACTGCTTCCTTTAACCATTCTCTCAGTTGCTTAACTATTTTCTTCTGCTTCATGTACTTCTTAAGAAGCTTCCTCAATCTATCCTTATACATTTTCTTCATTGTGGGGTTTTTGATCGGCAGTGGCACAACTATATTTATTTCAGGTTCAAGAGGAGTTGTGCCAATATCAAGATGAGGTTCCAATGGAACAGTGTCTCCCGATGGATTCTCGTCTTCCATTTCTTTTTCTACATGGGCTTCTCTCTCAGGGGACTCCAATGGAATAGTATCTCCTAAGTGATTATCATTTTGAGAGTCTTCTTCTGCATGGGCCTCATCCTCTGGAGACTTCATTAAGGCAGTATCCCCTGGTTGATTTTCATCCTCCGGATTTCTTCTGTAGGGTTTTCCTTCGTTGGGGATTCCAATGAAACAGTAACCTCTGGTTGATTTCCACCCCCGAGGGTTTTCTCTGCATGGGCCTCTTTCTCAAGGGGATTATTCATAGAGGGAAATTATTCCCTCTGACCCTCCAAATTATCAGCAAATGGAAAAGTTTGAGCATGGCTAGAACTACCGGTAGAGGTAGAATGGTTAAGGGCATGATTTTTCCCTTCTGAGTTTCCAGATGGCTCCCTTTCTTCACAGTATGTCCCCATATTCTCCAATACTCGAGCCATTTCTTCCTCATATTCCTGCAAAAAATCATCTTGTGGACTTGGAGAGGGCATGTGAGATGACCTTGCTTCTTCTATTGGAATTGGGTGTGCTTCTGTGATTTTATCCTTGCAGAGCGCCTACACTTTACTAGGCCTGAGGCCAAAGAAGGATTCCTTCTTTTTCTTTGCCTTTTTGGACCTGTTACTCTTACCCTCTAATGTTCAATCTCTGGGTTTTATTCCAGTGGGGTTAAAGCAGGATTTACAAGGTTATCCTAGGTTAATTGCTATTGGGCCAATCCATGAATGATGATTAATTTGATCAGACCATTCCTTGGCCTCCCTAACCTAACTATCAACGTCATGCAATAAAGAATTTAAATAAAAAGGAAAAGTAACTATAACTTTATGCTTCGGAATAACTAGCAGTTTGAGTTATCGAGGTTTTACCACATCTTGACATTCATCACAAGTGATATACCTCTGAACAATAGTCACCAATTCCAGCCATGGTTGCTTTAATTTGTGGGGTGAATCCCTTTGCCTTTGCATACAAATTGTTCATCTGGGTCTTGGAATACTACAACTGCGCCCTACAGAAGAACATGCTTATCAGTCCATCTTGTGCCTTCTGCTGGAAGTTCAGAGACTTCAGCTATAACTGCTTCAGAAACTGTTATGTTTCTTCCTTTCACTGACATGTGCCCATTCTGTAGATTTTTCCTCATGGAATCCCTGTAATTTGATCAGGTATTGAAGTCAGCCGTTGTGCTCAAGAATTTCGCAAGCATGTTCTGAGACTCGGAGTACTGTAGGTTCACTACGAATGGCTTTTCCTACCATGGTTGTTGTTTCTCAATAGTTGGTTCACTTGCACTTTTGCATGCACTCTTCTCACAATTTCACAGTTTGGAATAACACCGTAAACCATATACAAAATGTTAAAGTTATTAATAGAGCAGTGACATTGTTTTAGAATTAATATTAAAGGCAATTGTGTTGTTTGTCTCATCAACAGTTTTTGGCGCAGCTTAATAATTAATTCGCATGTTATCCATAATGCTTACCTTCCCCCCTCCAATCAGAAAATAGTTTAATAATTATTACATACATGCATTCATAATGTAATCCTTCCCCCCTCCAATCAGAAAGAAGTTTAATAATCATTACACATGTTATCCATAATGCAGGCTGTCCCCCGTCCAATCAAAAAAAAGGGAAAGGGCGTCAAGAATTCATAAATGCAGTCAAACAACAATCAAAGGAGTGTAAATACGACAAAAACAGTCAAATCAGTACAGATCAAAAGATTTTAAATTCTTGTAAAAGGAATAAACAGAGACTAGATCATTATGTGAAGAGACATTTTCCTTAGGTGGAAAAGGTTATGAACGCATGACCGGCAGTAAATGTTAATGACTATTGTTATCGATTGATCAGACAATAATGATATAATGCATATAAAGATATAGTTTACCATGCATGTTGGTTAATTTAGTTATAAATGTTGTTCAAATGATAAATTCACCTTTAGAAATGAGTCAATAGGAAGTAATAAGATAAGTAATATTTGGCAATGTAACATAGCACTTCAATACCACAAGCAGAGCCACTGCTGCCAACAGGCATTCATAGCCTCAACAAGGTTGCTTTTTAACCCAAAAATGAGCCAGAGTCCTCCTTTTAGTGTTTAGATGATTTTCCTTTTCATTGCTAAAAAGAGACCACTATGCTAGCATGGTAACCAGATAGTTATAGTCATTCACCAGGATATAGCAAAGTCATTAGGTCAGCTTGTGATGAGACATCTTGTCCTTCTGACAGTTTTGACTATCAAGAAAGCCATTACCCTAGTGTGGTGGCCATAATGGAATGTCACTTGTTACACCCTTATGATCATGGTAGGTTGGCTCGTGATGAGACCCCCTATCCTCTTTAAGAAGATGTGTGTTGCATTTTCATATTTTCATATTTTTATTGTAAAGGGAGGGAGGCTCATTTACTCCTTAAGAGTCAGGGATGGCGTGAGAAGTAAAAAAAATGCCAATGAAAGTTATGCTTTTATCCCTATATCATCATACCAAAGGGAATTATCAATTGAAAGTGTGAAAGATAAACCAACATGGTATTAAGATAGTAAATCATTTTATGATATGTCCAAAGAGAAGATATTCAACCAGTCATTATATAGATGAACCAGGTCAGTTTCGAAATAAATATGACCATCAAAGGTTTTACAAGTCATAATGGTATTAATATTATTGTTTTTCTTTTATCTCAGGTACAAATTCCAAATCCAAACAGATGGTTTTACTAAGAAAACATGGGAGAGAAAAATGACAAAAAAAGAATTACCAGTAATGGAATAGCAAAAAGAAATCACAGTTGTTCATTCTACCGAATAACAGATGTTTAATTGATTGAACAGCAGATGTTCAATTTATTGAACAACAATACACACAAAAAGAAATTGGTGTTCAATTGATTGAACAACAAAATACACAAAAAGAAATTGGTGTTGGTCAATTGATTGAACAGTAGCTGTTCAATTGATTGAAAAGCAAAACACACAAAAAGAAATTGGTGTTGTTCAATTGATTGAACAACAAAACACACAAAAAGAAATCGGTGTTGTTCAATTGATTGAACAACAAAATGCACAAAAAAATTGGAGTTGTCCAATTGATTGAACAACAAAATATGAAAAATGGAAAAATTGGAGTTGTTCTTTTGTTTGAACAGCAGTTGTTCAATTGATTGAACAACAATTATTAAACACACCCAAAAAAAAAGAGAAATCCTTGTATTTACATAGTGATGCCTAAACTAAATTGCAACCAACCGTAAAAGCAATATATACATTATTTACAGTTGAAGAAGAATAAATTTTTATGAAAGTAAAGTTGTTGAGTCATCACTCCCTGCAGCTAAAATTTGCATAGTGGGATCATCACGTACCTGTTGGCAAAAATATTATTTGCTGATTGGTTTATGATAAAGACGCACCTGGTGTCCATTCACCCTGAAAGAATGGCCAGACTAATCAATGGTAGTTAGAGTGAGAGTGTTGTTGTTGTGTACCTCTTGAATTTCATAAGGGCCAAGCCACCTTGTCTATAACTTGCCCGGAAAGTCTTGGAATCTGGAATCATAGAGGAACACCCAATCTCCTTTCTAAAACACCTTCTTTTTAATAACACTGTCGTGCCACTTTGCCCTTTGTTGCTAAATAATTGTGGTGCGTTGTAGAGCAAGTAGTCGAGCCTCATCCAATTCGTTTATTTGTTGAAGTCGCTTAGTTTGGGCCTCCATCAGATCTAATCCCACTTCCTGGGTTGTTCTGAGAGTCTTTATTTCAAATTCAATAGTAAAGATAGGTTCTTTGCCCAATACAAGTTAGTACGGAGAATATCCAGTAATATTTCACCAAGTTGTGTGATAGGACCACAAGGCCTCTAGTAGTCTAGTAGCCCAGTCTTGCCGATGTGTCGAAACTCTCTTGGTCAGAATTGCTTCGATGACCTTATTGGTGCTTTCAACCTACCCATTCGCCTGCGGGTGATATGGGGAAGTGACTCTATGGGTGATGTGGTGGTCCATAGAGTTGTTGTAATCCTATGCCCTACAAATTTCCCCCCTCCATCTGTTATCACCTCCCTAGGTAAACCATATCGAACAAATAACCCAAAAAGGAAATTAATTACGACTTTTTCTGTATCTCTTGGAAAATCTATTGTTTCTACCCCATTTTTTACATAGTCTGTAGCAACCAGTATTTAGGCCTTTTGGTTTGATGGCGGATGAAGTGGGCCAACAAAATCCAATGCCCATTGTTTGAAAGGTTCTATTACCAATTGGGCTGCAACGGCATTTCATTCAATTGACCAGGATGACCCATCCTTTGGTAGCTATCACAATCCTAGACATATTTCTTAGCCTCTTTAAAAATAGTGGGCCAATAATAGCCATCTGTAGTACCTTATGCCTAGTTCTACGGTCTGTGAAGTGTCCTCTGCAGGGCTCGTCATGACAAGCCTTCAGGATGTCGTAGATTTCATCTTCATGAATGCATCTGTGTATGCACATATCAGACCCTATATGAAAAAGGTATTTGCCAGTCCAAAAAAATCAGGTGTTGCACTGGACAATCTAGTTCCTTTCCCTTGCTATTAAGTGTTTGGGTAGCTTTCCTACCTCTAGATAGTTTGCTACATCTACATACCATGGCATTTTAACTACTGTGGCAAACAAATGTTCGTCTAGAAACTGGTCATCTACTACCAATGAATCATTTATCTTTGGAACCCGAGATAGAAAATTTGTGACTGGGTTTTCCTTCCCTGAACGGTCTTTAATGGTGATATCAAACTCCTGCAAAAGTAACAACCAACGAGTCACTCGACTATTTGTAATGGGTTTGTTGGCTAAATATCTAATGGCAGAATGATCAATATACAGAAAAACTTGATAGACAATTATATAATGTCTAAATTTGTTATGGCATAAATGACAGCTAAGAATTCCTTTTTTGTTACTGTATAAATAAGTTCAGCAGCAATAAGATTTTTGTTGATATAATAAATAGCATAAGGCTTTATGTCCTCCTCTTGGCCAAGGATAGTGCCTATTGCTACATCTGATGCATCCGTAGAGATGTGAAAGGGCAGCTCCCAATTGGGTCCACGCAATATTGGTGTCATCAAAACTAATTTCTTCAAATCTGTAAAAGATGTGTCACATTTATCAGACCATTTAAAGTCAACATTTCCTATTAAAGCATACAAAGGCACAGCAATTTGTGATTTTTTTTATAAACTTGCAATAATAACTTGCATATCCAAGGAAGCTACGTACCTCTGTCTGAGTACAGGGTGTAGGTAGTAGGAGAATTACCTGTATCTTTGCTCGATCTACCTGTATCCCAGCTGTAGAAATGTAGTTTCCTAGGATTACGCCTTCTGTCATCATGATGTGACACTTGAAATTACTTAACACAGCTTGGTGTTGATCCAAAACCTTTTCTAATTTCTGTAGTAATTGATCAAAGTTGTCCCCATATGGGGTAAATTCATCCATGTAAACTTCAAGTCCTTCATTTATCAGATCAACAAAAATACTATGTATGGCCCTCTGAAACATAGTTGGGACATTGCATAAGTGAAACGGTAACACTCTGTAAGAAAATGTACCCCACGGGCAGGTAAAGGTGGTTTTGTCTTGGTCTTCAGGGGCGATTTGGATCTGATTGTAGCTACTTAAGCCATATAGAAAGGAAAAGAACTATTTTCCTGCTAGTGTATCAAGGACTTGATCAATAAATGGAAGAGGGAAGTGATATTTATGTGTGGCCTTGTTCAATTCCCGATAATCCACATAGATGTGTCATTTCCCATTTTTCATGGGAACAACTACCAACGGAGAGACCCACTTGCTATTCAAAATGGGATAAATGAAATTCACATCCAGCAACTTCTGTAGCTCTTCTTTTACAATATCTTTGATATGCAGATTCAATCTCTGCTGAGGTTGTCGGATAGGACGAGCATCCTTTTCAGTGTAGATATGATGCGTACATAACTATGGGTCTATTCCCTTCATGTATGGATAGTCCCAAGCAAATTCCCCTTTATATGTTTGTAGAACTTGAATGAGCTTTTGTTGTTGGTCATTGTCCAGACTATCATTAATGTTTAAAATCCTGGTTCAATTTCAACTAGCTTGCTATTATGAACAGCAGTTGTCTGGATATGTTTATCATCAATATCTTTCAAAAGGTCTTCCAAGGCTTCATTGTCAAGAATTGCTTTTAAAATTTTACATTTGACATTATTCATAGTGGTTGGTTGATTAATAAAGTTATTGATTACATCATCTTCAGTCTGATTCTTGAACTCAAGTGCCTATGCTACTACAAGTGGTGAAAAAATGCTTTCTTCTAGGTATGAGGGTGGTTTTTTAAGTATTTTAACAATGGGAAGATTTGGTTTGGTACGAAGATATAAAACAATATTTTTTATAGTGTCCCCCTTAGCAATGGTCATGCTTCCCTTGCGGAAACCTATGTAAGCATCAGTTGTTTCCAGCCAAGCTCGACCCAAAATTAAAGGGTGCCCATCTAATCGACTTTTTGGGTTTATGATGAGAAAATCTACTAGGTACTCCCATGAATCAATAGAAATCATAATATCATGTAAAGTTCCCTCCGGTCTTACCACTAAATGATCAGAAAGTTCTAGCAGGGTGGTGGTTGGTTCCAAAGCTGTGATACCAAGTGCCTTACAGGTTTCCGTAGTTAAGATGTTAATGGTTGCGCCCAAGTCAACTAGTGTGTTTGGAAAGGAGCGACCATATATTTGGACTGTAACTATGGGATTCCCAAGATATTCATATTTTATCGGTGTTTACCCACCCAAGAGAAAATCAGATAAGGTCCCCACAACATGGATAGTGAGTGGAGCTTTTACCTTCCTCACAGGATTTTTCACACATAGTTCTTTAATTTTTTTAGCATAAATAGGAATATCTTAGATGGCCTGGAGGAGAGGAATTTTAATGCAAATATTTTTCAGTTCTCCTACAAGATCAAAGTCTAGATAAACACTTGGTTTAGGTATTGTTAATCTCTCATTGAATGGGGGAGAAGTAACTATGAGTTTTTCAGGATCTTTATGCTCAACTGTATCTTCTCCTTGTTTTATTTCTGTGTCAGTCACAGTCGATGGTGTATGTACAGGTGGGGTTTCTAACTCAATTGGTGGCTGGTCTCTGTCTTCCTCAGGAGTGATAATGTGTCCTGACCACAATCTAAGTTCATTGAATTCTTTTTGTTTGGTCTCATAGTTTGAGTTTTCAACAATTTGCACTAGCTGAACCGGTCTGTTATTGGGGTTTGGATTCGGTTGGGCTGGTAGTTGGGGACGCAGAAGGGCCTGATAATGTAGGTTTAGGTTGAGGACCTTCCCCCATAAGCATATTAATTATCCCTAGAGGTCGCTGTCAATTCAAATACCAGTTCGAATTTTGTGAAGTCAAGACAGGCCACTAGGATGGATATGGATTACTTTGCCAAAAAGGAGAATTCGGCCAACCATTACCTGGAAAGGACTGAGTTGGCTAAGGTGACATAGGAAATGGTTAGGACTTCCAATTTTAGAAAGGTGATTGACCTTGCCACGTTGTTCCAGAATTCTGTTGTTGATTAAATGGTGAAGAAGGAAAGAAATGAGATGTGTCTTGTGACATACCTATGGGTAAGCCTTGCTACGATCGACGTTGGTTCATTAAGTATACTAGTTTTGTCTCTTCTTCTGCTTCTTTAAAAACTACTTTCAGCCCTGGAAGTGATGGACACTGCTCAATGGCATGATCCTTGGTGTAGATAGCGCATGTCTGGACGATGTCCAATGAGCACTCGCATTGATTGTGCTTCTTGCAGCAGCGTGGGCAAAAAATAGCTAAGTTCTGTTTTGCTAAGGCTTATTTCTGTTTTTCCTGTAGGACATCCAACTACATTGTAAGGGTGCCCAAGATGTCATTCTTGAACTCCTCTAGGAGGTTACCGATTTCCATTCTTGTTACGCCTCCACTGTGTGGTTTTCTTCTTATAGTCATGAGATCTCAACTCCCCGACCTGGTGTGTGTGCTACTTCGCGAACACCTGATACACAAGCAAACAATTTGATCATAATCCTCTTGAGAAATGTCTCCCTTCCCCATCAAATTTAGATTTTCTATCCATTCTTCTTTCATTCCTCTAATTAAGATGGCTTTCAGGACTTCCTTTGGTAATGTGGAGTGAGGGATCTCTACAAATTATAGTGAAACCATTCAACACATTCCTCTAGAGTTTCATTATCCTTTGCAGACATATTAAAGATTTCATCTTTTATTTCCCTAGTCCTACAATAGTCTTGATATTTTGTGAGAAAAGAAGTTTTCATGTCATCCCAAGAGTTAATAGTGCGCCCACCTAAACCCATGAACCACCTCAAAGCTGTTCCTTTTAGGGTAGAAGGGAACAAATTTAGTTTTAGAGGGTCGGTGGTATAATCGTATCCTCTATAGAGGATGTCAAACTTGAATAAGAAAGAATCTAAATCCTCTGTGGTCATTCCATGAAATGTTGGGATTTTTTGCAAGGGAATAGCTTTCATCAGGGCGTTGGCTAGTGGGTCGACTATGGGGTATTCCAATGTTGAGGTCTCACCTTGAGGTACTTGGTTCGCCATTTGGTCGAAATTTTGCCAATATCCTTCAAGTATTTCAGGGGATGCTATCTGAGTAAGTGAAGTATTCTCAATCCTAGGTGGTTTTGCGGCACTGCCCAGATTTGGGATCACAAGAGTTCCTAGTTCAGACAACTGCAGCTCTGCCTTAGCAGTTCCACTTGTTTCTCCCTCTCCTTCTCTTAGATTACACATTTTTCCCTCTTATAAAGGATCAGAATGTAAAGTTTCTGTAACTTGAAAGATCTGTTTAGATCCTCCAATTTGGCTATGGATCTTGGTGTAGGTTGTAGATGGTGAGCCTGCTACCTGAGGGATTACAGTAGGGCTTTTTCCAGATATATTTTGGGGTCCTACTAATTCCTGAGATTCTACCTTTCTTACGATTTTGTTTATAAAAGTTGATCTCCCAAGGTTCACCAATCCCTTGGGTTTTGCAGATTTAGGTGGGGGGTTCTGATCTTTTTCTATCTTTTTATTCCTAGTCATTCATTAAAAACCCTACTCCTACTTAACCTCTATGCATTTGCTAAAAAGCAGGCTGATGAGCAAGCACTTTACTTTCTAGTTATGCAGGTTCTTACCTCCCATTTTTAAAACCCAATTCTTTTATAGCAAAGTAAAAACAAATCACTTTAAAACACTCTCCCTGAAAAAGATGCCAAAATTTTGGTGCATTAAGATGACTATTAAAAGAAACCTTAATACCTACATTAGTTATCAAACCAGGGCAAGTCTGTTTATTTCAAGAGCGTTCAACATTGTCTATGCAAGTGAATTTAGAGGCTAATTCATAATGAAATGATTTAGAATCATTGCAATGATTATTATCTAATTCTCGAAGTTCAATCCAAAATAATTATGAAAGAAATCTTTAAAGCATTTTCAAAACTACTTTAATCTATTATTCAAAGAACTTAATTGGAATGCAAGTAAAAGGAATCACTCTTAGCAAATCTAACTAGTAGAGACAATAATTTGTTCATCATGAAGGAAAGCTACAGCAAATGAACAGCAAGTAACTATTCAAATATCTCAGGGAAAGCAATCAAATGTAAGATTGAGACCTTTGGTAACACTACTCCAGAATGAACAACAGTCAAATACTTAAACTAACTTGATCAATTTAGTAAAAATTAACACGCAGATGTAAAACACAACAAGATATAGAATCTAGTTTGAACGACAAAGGCAAATCGTAATAATCAATACTCACAGTAATCAGAATAATTCTAATTTCATGAAATAATAGTAATAAACAATTGTAAGAATAAGAAGAAATAAATATGAAACAATTAAAGTAGTAAATCTCCTATCGATTGGGCCCAAAGTCTCCAGAAGTCACTGTCAAAAGACACTCATAATGCTATTATAGGTAAAACACAGTCTTCTTCATTAAACTTGATAATAGAGTTACAATGTCATAGTAATGAAAGTACTCTGTGCCAAAAATGAATAATTACAATCTTGAATTTTCTAACTAGCTATTCATTTCACCTGGTGGCTTCATATAAGCTATGAAAGGCAAATGGATAAAAGCAAATCCTTGGGATTAGGAGATCCTGAGGATTTCACAACCGATAATCTAATTTCATCACATAATAGAATTAGTTCTCCTGGTCTTCCGTTGTCCTTCGTAATCGAGACGTTTTCCTTTTCCTTTCTTGGTTGTTTTTGTTCAGTAATTTGAACAACAATCGTTCAATTCATGTTCCTCCATATAAAGATAGCGAAAGTTAGTTTTTCATGCCCAAATGTACTGAATTCGTTAATGATCAGTTTTATCCAGCGTCTACAATTGTTTCTTCTATATTTCTTCCTAAAAGGAAGATAAACACATAAAGACGAATGATTAATTAAGCTAATATGAGGGTAAAACGTACCTTTTACACAACCCAACACATTCCTCCCCCCTTAGGAAGCAATGGTCCCCTTTGCGTGTAGAGCCTCCATGAGGTGAGGAAATTTCTATTGAACCTGGTCCCTGGTGAACCACTTGCCCTATTGAAGGATTTGGCCTGCTTTGACAACTCGATATAACTATATCCTCTGTTGGCAAGTGTTATTGATATATGTGTCCATGATCTGATCAATTGTTGCCTATTCCATGCAGTCCGAGTTGAGATCTATTGGTGTGATTTGTTCTGCAATGTCAGATGTGTCCAATAATGGTGGAAAGTATGGTGAAAGGCGATCTACATTGAAAACTAGGTGCAGACCAAGGAACGATGGGATGATGAGCTCGAAGGCATTGTCATTGATGGCCTTGGTGATGGTGTATTGCCCATATCGAAGTGGGTGAAGCTTGTCGTGGGGTCCAGCAAGGCGCTCCTTCTACAAATGTAGCCAAAATTTGTCACCCACCTGGAACTTGTGTGGCACTCGATGTTGATCATGGCGCTTATTTTACTTAGCATTAGCTCTATCCAATATATCATGGACCTATTGGGGGATGTGTTGAATGCACTCAATGAAGTTGTTATCCCTTTCATCTTCAGACTGAATGTGAGCCGAATCTACCTGAGTGGTTTGAAGTGGTATGGCCACATCAATTGGGCATAATGGCTAAAATCCCTGCCCTACCTTAAACGGGTTGTGGCCATTGAGCTGTGGAGATCTCTGTTGTAGTTGTGTTGTACATAGGGGAGACTTTCATCCCACATTTGTGGATTCTTCTAATTGTACATCCCCAGATTGTGTATAATCATCCTGTTGACAACCTCTGTTTAGCCATCCATTTCGGGATGGAAAGTCATGGACTTAGTAAGTTTTGCGTCCAGCATTGATTAGAGACTTGACCAAAATTCACTCAGTAATTTACTCTCCCGATCTGAGACAATGTGGGATCCCAATGTGTACCCACACTCACTCAAAGAAGATCTTAGTAGTGGCCTTTGTTGTGATACTCTTCTTGCAGGCCAACATGATGGCCATCTTAGAGAATCTATCGACGACCATGAAAACGCAATCATTGCCATGCTTAGTAGAAGGAAGGCTCGACATGTAATCCATGGAGACAGATTCCCAAGGCTAGCTAGGAGTAGGTAGAGGAGTATAAAAGCCTTAGTTCTTGATGGTTGGTTTGGAAATGGCATAGGAGGCGTAGGATCTAATGTACTTCCCAGCATCCTGACGATATTTCGTCCAATAAAAATACTTCTGTAGTACCACCACTATTTTCTCTACTCCTAAATGTCCAACGACCCGACTGTAGTGCGCCTCCCAAATCATCTTGGAATTCTCACTTGAAGGAACACAGATGTGTTCCAGGTGGCATAACAGTGCGTCTTGAAGGTGAAAATTTGTAACTTGCTTGCTTTCCGGGAGTGTCTAGTATATGTTGTTGAATTTAGGATCGCTCTTGTAAAGATGCAGCCACCCTAATGTCTTATGCCCACAGGAGTCTAGCACTGTGATCAATACCATGATTGGTGGTTGGCTGAGGCAAGCAGGGACATTATTGGTGCTACCCTTCTTATACTTAATGTTCAAATGGAACTGTTGGACATAGGTGGACCATTTCTGATGGCGATCATTTTGCAACTTCCCTTGTGTCTGTATGAACTGTAGAGGTTGGTGGTCTGTGTGGATGATTGTTTCCTTACCCAGAATGTAATTCTTCCATTGATGACATGCCTGCACAATGGAATACATTTCTTTGTTTTAAGTGGGATACTTTCGAACTATGTCTGAAAGTGTCTCACTGTGGTAATCCACTCGATGCCCATACTAAGTAAGAACTGCACCAATAGCATACTTGGAGGCATCTGTCTCAATCTCAAATGGTTGTTGTATGTCTGGTAATATGAGCACTGGTGTAAAACATAGGCAATTCTTCAACTCGGAGAACACTTTTTGTTGGTTTTTGACCAAAAAAACTTTCCTTTCACTCTGTCCTTGGTGACTTGACTTAAAGGCCAAGTGATATGAGAGAACCCCAACATGAACCTACGGTAGAAATTGGCAAGACCAAAAAAGTTGTGGAGCTCTGTTAGAGTAGTTGGGGTTGGCCAATCCTGAATGACTTGTATCTTGTATGGGTCCACATGTACAACCTTCTCATCAATGATGTATCCCAGATACTGAACCTTGATTAGGCCAAAGGTTCATTTCTCCAAGTTAGCACACAACTTATGTTGTCACAAAGTTTGAAGGACTTGTCAAATATGGTGTAGGTTCTCTTCCCAACTATAATTGAATATCAAGATGTCATCTAAATACACCACCATGAATGCATTGGTGAAGGGTCACAATATGTCGTCCATCAGTCTCATGAAGGTTGCAAGGGCATTCGTCAATCCGAACGGCATGACCAACCATTTGAAAAGTCCCTCCTTGGATTTGAAGGCAGTCTTCCACACATTGGAGGGTTCGATAGGCACCTGGTGATAACCTGACTTCAAGTCAATCTTGTTGAAATATTTAGTCCCTTTTAGCTAGTCTGGAAGGTTATCAATCTATGGGATTGAGTACCTATTCCAGACAATGTTCTTATTCAGCACTCGATAGTTAATACAGAGCCTCCAAGTCCCATCCTTCTTCTATACCAATACAATCAAGCTCCCACAAGGTGATGAGGTTGGCCTAATGTTACCTTTCTACAATATTTCATGAATCTGCCTCTTGATCTCATCATTCTCTAGAACAAAGCATCGATAGCTTATTCCATTCGGCAGCGACGCACCCAGGGTTAGATCGATGGAGTGCTTCACCTGATAGTGTAAAGGTACCCTTGTGGGTGAGGGGAAAATATCCATGTACTCCTCCATGACCTTGTCCATCTGTTGTTACTGTGCAGGGGATCCCTACCTAGAAGCCACGGCCACAACCTTCTTCTTGACCTAGGGGAAAATCATAAGGAAAACAAATTTCCTAGTCCAGGAAATGATCTTACTGCATTTTTTACAGTGATCAAAGAGATGGTAGTAGGAGGGGCTACCTTTGGTATCCTATACAACTTATTATCTAAAGTAATAATCACAGAGTGAGGTCTAGACTCATATACAGCATGTTGCTACCACAAGTATGGTTTTCCTAACAATACATCATAAACTTCAAGAGGAGAAATGTCACACAGTACCTCATCCGTGAAAGGCTTGATGTTATTGGGAAGGCGATACTATTGGCTGACGCAAAGATATCTTCCTTGGTGAAGCTACCTGATGGTGTATAGCTATGGATGTGCTGTAGCCTTTAGGCCCATATTCTTCATGACCTATTCTAAATGAGGTTCTTTTGGCTCCCGCTCTCGACAATGAATTGCAGAGGAGAACCCTTCACCCACATGTGTGAGTGGAATTGGTGTTCCCCCTCCTCTGGATCTTCAGACTCAATATTCTGGATCTTGGTGGTGACCATGGTGGAACTAGGCTCTACATCAATGATCTGCTTCCCCTCGTCAGTTCCCTTATTGGGTTCTTATTCAGATTCAGAACCTGTGTCTGATTCGGAAGCCTTCATCTCGACCACCAATGACTGCTTGGCCCAATAATCAATTGTATTGTGAGTGGAGATCTTATGGAACTCACACCATTTTCCCATGTCCTTCTTCATCTTCGTGGTGTTGTTCTTTGCTTACGGCTTCAGCGGGTTGTCCTGGGTACCCTCACCTTATTTTGGTCCTTTGTTCTATGGTTTGGGAGCACATTTTCCTTACTTTGGATTTGCAGATCTAAAGTCCCGCTTCTTCTGTTTAAACATTTGCTCAATCTTGACAACATACCAATATGTCATGCTGAGCGAGGAAATTTCTAGGAATTCCATCTCATCCTGGATGTACTTGTGTAGACAACCATGGTATTTGAGCACAAAATTCCACTCAATATCCTTAATACCCAACTTCATGCGAAGGGTATGGAAAATATTTGTGAACTTTGGCACATCTTGGTCCCTTCCTTACCATATCGTGGTCCACTTTATGTATTTGTCTTCATAGCTCCCGACAGGGTAATATTGTTCCTTGATGGCATCCAAAAAATAATTCCAAGTGAGTGTGGCTAAAAACAATGAGGGTTCACTCTCGTCCTTTTGTTCACAATAGATTCCCCACTAGTCCTTGACCTGTGGGGCGTCTTTAAGAAGTGCAAAAGTAATATTTTCCTGATTGGAAACGTCATGAACTGAAAAATATTCTTCCAATAGATTTAACCATTTATCTATGATGTCGGAATCTATTAGGCCTTCGAATATGGGAATATCGAAGTTAACTTGTACCTTAAAAAGAGTGGCACGTCTAGAGTGGTTGTTGGATGAAGATGCATTGCTTGTGGGTAGCTATCGAAGGATATGGACAAAGTTATCCATCAGTGTGTCCCTCTATTGCTCGAGGGCTTCCTCGAGCAACATTTTGAAAGGATCTCCTGCCCCCTCATCTTTCTTTTCTTCTACCATGGGAGGTCGTTAGGTTTTGAGAGGTTGATCTTGCAATGGTTCAACTAGATCAAGCCCTAACTCCTTATACCCTGACCTTGTTGGAGACATGCAAAGAAAAATAGAGAAAGAGCAGACCCATCTGATACCACTGATCAGAACTTAAATAGGAACACAACATTTTACATATATAATCATAAACACAAAGATGCAGCAGAAAGACACTTCATTTCATTAATATAAAAATATTGAACTATGCTTACAAACATAATGGAGATAAGATAGCTCGGGCAATGGTAACTTATCTCTAAGAAGAGATGTGGCAGCTACATGCCTCTGAACTATGTTACAATGAGGCTCAAGGGCCTATTTGTTATTGGAAAACTTGAGAAAACCCTAAAAAACCAAAAATCTAACCCCAGGAAATGTAACACCAAGATTTTGTGAGCCTCGTTGGGGTTAGTTAGGTAGCCAACTTCCTAGGGTCGTAACTTGGTCATATTTTCTCTATTTGGCGTGTACGATACCTTGTAGGAAAGGTCTCACCAAGTACTATAGGTTTCATCGTAGGCCCTTGCCTATGGCTATGGGCCTGCCAAAGATCCCAAAAATGCGCTATTTAGGGGGTCAAAACTAATCCGAAGTTCAGGACCCGGAAAACTGCTAAAAATAGTAAATGTTTAAATGAACAAGGAAACATATGAAACTGACTGGGGAGTCTTGGTGGAATAGGTGGGTGGAAACCAATATCCACTTGGACTAGGATAACTACCTTTAGTCTTAAAAGTAAAATAGACATTTTGGTGGGAAAACATGAAGAATGTCATAGGCATTCGAGAAGAGGGATTGACTTGGAGGTAGTTTGAAATACTTTTCAGGAAGAAGTATATATCTGTGAGATACTATGATGATAGGGTGAAGGATTTATATGAGTTGAAGATGGGGTCTCTGATCGATGAGGAGTATACTCATAGATTCTTGGAGTTATTGAGGTATGTGCCTTATCTTAAGGAGGAGAAAGTGAAGATTCAAAGATTCATCAGTGGGTTGTCAGTAGCATTCAAAGACAGGATTGAGTTTGATGAGCCTAGATCGTTAGAGGAAGCCATCAAAAAATTGAAACACTGTTATGATCAATCGAAAGGTAAGACATAATCTCAGCAAGTTGGAAAGGAAAAGATAAAGCTAAGGGCAAGTGGCCACTGAAGTGAACAAGACCTCAAGATGCACGTGAGAAAGAGAAAGTTGTTCCTTATAAGAAGTTTAATGTAGTTGGACATAGAAATGGGTCACAAACCAAAGGGCAATAGAATAAAGGTGAGAGTAAGGGACAGTTGCAATGTTGAATTATGGCAAGAAGAATCTCGAGAAGGATTGTTCATCGTATCAGGGTGGTCGGCCTTACATCTACAATGCACAAGAAGCACAAAAAATTGGGAATATTGGACAAAGAATTCCTCGGATCTATACAGCATTGGATAAAAGGTAGGAATATCACCGGGCATCTATTATCGAGATGGAAAGTAAGATTTCTGTTCAAGTTTTTTTATTTTGATTGACCCTAGATCTAACTATAGTTATGTTAATCCTGACCTTGTGAATAAGTGTGGTTTGAATAAAGAAGTGCATGAAGAATCTTGGTCAGTGAAGTTGGTTATAGGTACAAAGAAAATAGTTCATCGTTGGGTAAGAGCTTGTGCATTTTAGTTTAATGGTATGCCTACATCAACACACTTGAATGTACTTTCGTTGGGATCATATAATATGCTTTCGGGTATGGATTTCATGTACCTTCACAGGACCAAAGTAGATTTTTATGACAAGGCTATTGACTGCTTGGATGAGAATGGGGAACAAAGGATATTATAGGGTAAGAAGAAGGCTACATTAGTTAGAATGGTGACAACTATGCAAGAAAAGTGTAGTCGCAGGAAAGGGTGTGTGTTATTTGCAGTGCATATTTCCAATGATAAAGGTAAGTAAGTTGAGGATGCATATGTCCTGAAGAAGTATATGGTTTTGCAACTGTTTCAAGAAGTATTTCCAACAAGGATTTCAGAATTGGTACCTCATAGAGAAGTGGACTTTTCTATTGAGTTGGTACCAGGGGCAAAACCAACATCAAAGGTACCTTATAGGATGAGCACACCAGAATTAGTGGAATTGAAATTGCAATTGAAGGAAATGCTTGACAAGGGATACATTATGCCAAGTGTATCACCTTGGGGTGCACCGGTATTATTTGTAAAGAAGAAGGATGGTACTCTTAGGTTATGCATTGATTATAGGCATTTGAATAAGGTAACCATAAAGAACAAGTATCTATTGTTGAGGATCGACGATTTGTTTTACCATTTGAAGGGAGAAACTTTGTTCTTGAATATTGGTTTGAGATCAGGATATCATCAGGTATGCATTAAAGAAGAGGACATCTACAAGACTACTTTCTAGACCAGGTATGGGAATTATGAGTTTGTTGTAGTTCCTTTTGGTTTAACTAATGCTCCAACTACTTTCATGTGCTTGATGAATATTTTGTTGCATCCTTATCTGGAAAAGTTTGTTATTGTATTAATTGATGATATATTGATATATTCTAAGAATGAGGAACAACATGCCGAACACGTAGCGGCAATGTTGATATTATTAAGGGAGCATGAATTGTATGCCAAGCTTAGTAAGTGCAGTTTCTTTTAGACAAAGGTACATTATTTAGGAAATGTTGTTTCCAAGGAAGGCATAGCAGTGGATCCAGAAAAGATAAGGGCTACCATGGAATGGGTGGCTCCTAGGAATGTGGATGAGGTAAGGTCATTTATGGGGTTAGCTAGCTACTACAAGAGGTTCATTAGGAACTTATCGCAAATTGCATATCCTATCATATCATTGCAATGAAAAGGGAATAAATTTGAATGGACATAGGAATGTGTGGTAAGTTTTGAGCAGTTGACACAATTGTTAACAAATCATCCAGTTCTAAAGATTGCAGATTTCGATAAAGAGTTCGTGGTGTTGACAGATGCTTGTAAACTAGGACTTGGTGGAATCCCGATGCAAGAGGGACAAGAAGTATGCTACAAATCAAGGAAATTGAAAGAACAGGAATAGAAGTATGTGACGCGTGACATTGAGTTGGCAGGGATCATCCACACTTTGAAGCTATGGAGACACTATCTTCTTGGCAAGAAATTTATCTTGATGAGTGATCACAATGGATTGAGATACTTATTTGACCAACCAAATCTGAATTCTAGGTAAGCTAGATGGTTGGTGACGCTTAGTGAGATTGAATTCGAGATCAGGTACATTAACGGAAAGGAAAACAGGGTTGTTGATGCTCTTAGTAGAAGAGTACAAGTAAATCATATAGTAGTTATGATTTTGTATGGGACAGATTTACAGGATCATATCGTACAGGTAGGACAACAAGATGACATGTCTAGGGAGCTTAAGCACAAGTTACAACAGCAGGATACAAGTGATCAGGATGTGGACTATCGTCTCATAGTGGGTGGTTTGGTGAGATTTAGGGATAGGATCTATATGCCAGACAATAATGAGCTCAAGAAGCTTATCTTGAGGGACTTTCATGGTAAGCTATATTAAGGTCATCCATGATATCATAAAACATTGAAAGTGATGACGAAGTTATACTATTGGTCAAATCTAAAGAAGGAAGTGGTAGAGTTTGTGGCTAGATGCTCGGATTATCAATAGGTAAAAGAAGAATGTATGAATCCAGGTGGGTTACTACAACCAATTCCAATTCCATAATGGAAATGGGATGTCATTTCGATGGATTTTTTTACAGGTTTGCCGAGGACATATAAAAAACATGTTTCTATCATGTTTATTGTTTACAGGTTGAAAAAGATAGCGCACTTCATTCCAGTCAAGTCTACTAATTCGTCTAGTGAGGTAGCACAAGTCTTCATCAAAGATATAGTGAGGTTTCATGGTGTTATCAAGAAGATTGTGTCGAACAGAGATGCCAAGTTCACTTCTAGGTTCTGGAAAGATTAATTTGCAGGATTGGGTACACCGTTGGCCTTGAGCATAGTTTATTATCCATAGACATATGGACAGACAGAGAGGGTCAACAGGATACTAGAGGATATGTATAGGATGTATGTGATGCATCAACAATAGAAGTGGGAAGAGTATCTTCCATTGCTTGAGTTTTCTTACAACAATGGGTATCAGGAGTTACTGAGGACAAGTTCGTTTGAGGCACTCTACGAGCAGAGTTGTAATACTCCCATCAATTGGAGTGATCTAGTTAATAGGGTATTGATTGGACCGTACATGTTGGTAGAGATGGAATAGGAAATGTAGGTAATAAAGAAGTATCTAAAGGTAGCATTGGATATACAGAAGAGTTATGTAGATCAACACAGGGTGTTTAAGGAGTTTTAGGTTGAGGAGCATGTGTACTTGTGCATGAAGTCCAAGAATAGCTCCTTGAAAATTAGGTCAAGTGCAAAGCTAGCACCTCGGTATTATGGGCCTTTTGAGATCCTTGAGAGGATTGGACCAGTGGCCTACAAACTTGCACTGCCTTTGATAGTGAAATTCCATGATGTTTTCCATGTTTCATTGCTTAAAATATATGTAAAGGATGTTGATCATGTTATTGATTGGTCTATATTGCAGGTGGATCCAGAAGGAGAATTCCAAATGGAATCTCATTGAATTTGTATAGAAATATGCTCATGCTCCAGAACCAAGAAATCAAGTAGGTTAAAGTGTAGTGGAAGCACTTTGGGCCCGATGAAGCTACATGGGAGATGGATGATAAGATTCGGCCTATGTATCCTTGTTTCTCGGTTGAGGAAAAGTAGTTTTGGTATATGTATATATGTATATGGATGTAAATACCACCATGAGTTTTGTTATAAAGCTCCAATAAGCGATATGGTTTTCATTTTGTTATGTTTTTCATGTTTGTGTTTCCTTTCAGCGAGTTGTTCATTGTAAATATTGCATCGAGCTAAGTTATAAAGCTCCATGGTCAATATGTTTTGTTTTTTAGTGGTTTGGTTAGTTGTAGGTGTCATTGAACACCAAGGACGGTGTTCCCCTAAAGGAGAGGGATTTGTAATAACCTCAAGTTAAAAGTTCATGTAATAAAGATAAAAAAGGAAAAATAAGACCAAGTTCATGGGACATGTATTCCAAGATGAATGTTAGGAAAAACATCCTAGCGGGTGTTCGTTTGGTTTATTATGTCTAGGGGAAATTGCCGAAGGCAATGGCAAAGGCTTTGGAAAGGCAAGAGGCATTAATTGGAATTTTATTTATGAAAATAAAGGAAAATAGGAGAAAAGGAAGGTGAAAGGTCACAGGTTGCATGTGAGGAGGAAATTGAAGGAAAATAGAGGCCTCATTGATGAAAAGGCTTCTGAGCATTAATTCACAACCTTTTGTCAGTTCATTTCTAAAGCTCTCTCTCTCTTCTCTCTCTCTCATACCGTTGCACAATTAGAGAATTATTGGAGCACTTTAGCATTGGAGAAAGGAAGGAAAAGGAAAGACAAGAAAGAAAAGGTAAGCAAGGATCAAGAAAGGAGGAGTTGGATCAAGTTGATACAACGAGATTAATTTGAAGGTATCGAGTTGCATGTACGATTTCCTTGCTATTTTTGGCATGCATGTCATATAAATGTGTGTATTTGGTTCTCTTACTATCATTAGCATGGGTTTTTCTAGGTGTGACTGTGGTTTCAACCTTACCTTTCCATTTCTGGATAGACATGGTGTGATGGGGTTCTTTTACTTGGTTGAGATGGATTGTTGGAAGGTTTCAAAACTAAGTGGGGTGGTCTCAGGAAAATTCCCAAAGGACTAGGAATCCCTTGGTTGGTATATGACAGGATACACAGTAAAACCTGAGCATGGAGACGGGAAAATTCCTCATGCTTTAGGTGGAGAGATCTAGAGTCATCCATGCTTATTTAGGGCCTAGTGATCCCTTGACCGGTATATGGCGGGAATGTAAATCTTGGTAGTGTATGCTTATTGTTTGGGCCTAGGAATCCCTTGACCCATATATGGAGGGATACACAGTAAAGCCTGGTTGTATAGATGAGGATTTCACACCTAGGAATCCCTTGACTGGTAATGCTAGTATACACAGTAAATACTAGGGAAGCCTTGGTTGGTTTTGTTATGAGTACCACATTCATGCATTGGAATATGGCACGGGGGTGATTGGTTGAAAGAAAGATTTGTTTCAGCCCAATCTATGGTCCAATGGTACATGGAAGTCCCTAACTTAGTTTCCTTTTTCACATGTTAATAAGATCTCTTTCCTCTTGTATTTCATGAGTATTTATACTTGTTATTTTGTGGCTTTAATTGTTTTTCTATCATTGTTAATTTGTTTGTTATATGTTGGTTATAAGCATAGTTTTATGACAAACTTGAGATATGGCTCTCATCATGTTTTGATTAGTAGATGAAATGTTAATGAATGAATGCCCTAATAAATGATAATGTTGATATTATGGAAGGGTGTCATACCTTCTTGAAAAATATCAGATACGTATGAGACCCCTATGTTTAGATATGTTATTATGATCTGTAGATTTCAAGTTCATCATGTGTTTGACGAAATGTTTGTCATGGATAGGCCTAGTTAGCTCAAGTTCTTGTCTAAGTTTTGTATGGAAGGCCTTTCCATGTGTCATTAATCATTCTTTAGAGTTTTATGAAGCTCTAGGTAGTGGTCTATAGACTAGCCTTAAAAGGTGGCTTAAATCTTGCAGTCGCTAGCACATAACTGGATGAAAAAGTATGAAATGGCATGGAGGCCTTGTTGTGAGAGCAACTAGAGGGTTACAGTAGCATGGAGGGCTTGTCATGGGAGCAACTAGGGGTTTAGTTTTATTAAAGAAAGTTAACTCTGGGGTTGGGAACCTGGAGTGGTTGGTTAGCCTCTAGAGGCTGTAGCTCATGAGGAAGGTCAATATGGTTTTGGTTTGTCGATTCCACATCCTTAACTATACTTGGGAAGTTGAATCATATCGTAGTAACTCTTTGTCACATATTTACCTGGTAGGACCAGTTAGCTTGGGTAAGTATGGGAGGAGGGTGTTACACTTGCAGCAGTGTATTTCACAAGCTTAGTTGTAAGGGTTACATTTCTATTTTATTGTCCATTTTGCAGTAAGCTTTTGGGAATTATGGTTTCTTGGTTGTGATATCATTGCTATATCTTTTTCAGTTGTAAGTGGGTCATTGTCCCTGGTAAGGGAGCCCACAATAGTTGATTTTATTTATTATCATTTTCAGGGTGGTTGGGTGTTGCTAGGAAGGTGGTTAAAGTCACCTTCATGTTGTACCCTAAAAATACTTCAGGGTGGCAAGGTGATGCTAGGACAAGTTGGATCTTGTAGGGCATTCAAGTTCCCTTCAAGTGCCCTTCTAGTGGTTGTTGGTAAAGCAGGGTTTTATGGAATCCTTTCAGGAGTTGGAGCTGACCTATAAATTTTGAACGCTTCTCTAGAGTACTAGGGAGTTGGGGCTACCTATTTTAGCTGGAGCTAAATGATTGATGTACTCATAAAATTATTAGAGAAATGTTCGGTATTTTTTTGTTCCCAAGGGTTTCCACCTAAAAATTGGTGTCTATTGTCCTGATTTTATGCACTATTGATTTATGTTTTTGCTGAAATTAATTAATGCAAATATGAAAAGGATAAATTAACTAATTGTAAATTAAATACCGATTCACCTCCCCCTCAGTATTTCCAACAACTGGCATTAGAGCAGGACCTATACAGTCATTCTAACTGCTAAAGTGAGATCATGGAGTGCACCAAGAATGAAGTTCCTCTATTTAATGGGAAAAACTATGCACTATGGAGTGGAAGGATGAAGGTATATATACTTGCACAAGGATATGTGATTTCGGAAATAGTAAAAAATGGCTATAATACACAAGCCTCTCCTCCAACAAATGAAAAATATAAGAAACTTGTCAAGTATGATGCCAAATCCAAGAATTCCATTATGAGTGGACTCACTCAATTTGTCTATGTTAAGGTGTTGGTTTGTAAAATAGCTAAGTAACTTTGGGGAAAGCTTCAAAAAATATATGAAGGAGACTCAATGGTCAAAGAAGAAAAACTTCAAATTTTCATAGCTCAATTTGAGAAACTTAATATGAAAGAAGATGAGAACATTGAAGCTTACTTTCATCAAGTGGATGAAGTAACAAATTTTGTGGAAGGACTGGGAGAACCAACAGATAAAAAGGTTATTGTGTGAAAATTCCTAATATCTCTTCTATTAAGATTTAACCCCAAGGGTTATGTCTTGGAAGATAGACTAGACTTGGAAAAATTAAGAATTGACAAGCTACATGGGATTCTTATAGCTTATGATATGAGGATTGAACAAGAAGAGGCATCTACAATTGAAGCAGCGTTCAAGGCCTCAAATAAGACAAGCAAGAACAGCCAGGAATCAAAATAGAAGTCCAACCAAAGTAATAGTGAGGACTCAAATGAAGAAATAATCAATCTCGTGAGGAAGCTCAAGAAAGGACCCAATAAGTACAAAGGTAAGCTCCCTCTAGAATGTTTTAGTTGTGGAATAATTGGTCATTTTGCTTCAAAATGTGCCAATGCAAAACTATCTGACAGTGATGACGAAGATGAACCTCCCAAGAAAAATAAAAATCAAAATGGGAACATGAAATAAGTTAAAAATAAAATACCTAAGAAAAGCTTCTACTCTAAGGAAGACAATTTTTAATTTGATATTGATAGTGATAGCGATAGAAAAAATGATTCAGAACAAATATTGTTTATGTATTTTGAAAATGAAGATCTCCCCGAAGATGAAGAAAATGTGGAAGGAGAAGTTGATTTGAAAATTGATGTGTGTTCTTGATGACTTGAAGGTAGAAAAGAAAAATGTAAAGAAATTGAAAAGGAAACTAAGTAAGCTAAAAGAACAATATGAGGACTTTGAAAAGATCATTATTGATCTAGAAACTCAATTAGAATAAGCAAAGAAGATTGAAGAAACACTTATCAAGGAATTGGAAGAAATATCCAAGAGGAGACAAAATTGGAAGCATAAATAGTCTCCCTCCGAAAGGAAGCCCGAAAGAAAAATGTGCAACATAATTTCATTAACAATTCAAAAATACTGGGGAATATCATTGGAACTAAAATTTCATGTGATGACGAAACTGGGTTAGGATATAATACAAATTTGGTTAAGTTACCAAGCTCCATGACAAGGAAGGAATATTAACAAAATGGTTATATTGAAGTTGTTAAAGAAACCATCAGGAAGCAACAATCATCTTCAACTCAAGATCAACGAACTAGAAGACTGCGCAAACAACAACCAGCTGAAAATTCATAGGGAGGCTCATGGATAAGTTCCCCACCAAGAAGATTCTCTTCCTCAAAATATCAAAACATTTTCCTTGGTGTTTTTCATTCTTGCAATAATTTTGGGCACAATGTTATGAATTGTAATGCTAGAAACAAAGGAACCTATGATAACTATGTCAGGAGACCTCATGAAGATCACAATCAAAACTTCAATAGTTTTTTATTAACGAACAATGAATTTGAATGTTGTAAGTGTAATAATTTTGGACATACAAAACAAGGCTATCAAATGGGCGCTCCTATGAAAGAGATGAAGCTAGAATTCAATGCTTCTTCGAAAGTATGGAAAATGAAAGATGAGGTATGCAATCTTTTTTTCACTACAGAATGCAAGAAACATGAATGGTTAGTTGACACTGGTTGTTCAAATCATATGACAAGAGACAAGGATAGGTTTATAGATATACGAAAGGACAAAGATGGAACAATATCATTTGGAAATGATGGATCATCCAAGTCTTGGGAAAAGGCATAGTTAAGCTTGGAGGTAAAGGTGCCAAGGCATAAAATTCCTTGCTCATTGAAAAATTGAATCATAATTTGTGTAGTGTGAATCAAATGTGTGACCAAAGGCACACAGTTATTTTTTACTCCAAAAAGTGTGAAATAAGAAAGAAGAAGGAAGATAAAGTAGTGGTTACAACATCTCAGGGACATAATAATTTGTATTATCTAGATGAAATTGGAAAGGAAACATGTTGTGTAGGAAAGGAAGATGAAAGTTGGCTATGGCATATAAGAATGGGATACATTCACTTTAACAACCTTCTCTAGGTGAGTAAAAAGGAAAGAGTCATAGAAATGCCAAAAATAACAAAACCAACAAACACCAGATGCAAACATTGTCAAGAAGAAAAGCAGACCAAAGTTGAATTTAAGACCAAGGAACATTCTACCTTGAAGCTTGTTGATGGTGCTGGACCTATCAACATGTTAGGGGATCTCCCTAGTAAGAAGTCCCAACTAGACCTCAAGTCATTTGGAGTAGGAGACCCAGTAGTGGGTAGTATGGTATTGCCTTAACTATGGTTGCACGCAGAGGTAAGTAAGATGTCCTTGTTGGTAGCAAGGGTGTGACCTTGCAGCAAGTCAACGAAGGTGCATGAAAGGCTCTAACACATGGAAGGGGGAGTGAGTGCACCCCTTAGAAACATGTGGTAGCATGTAGCTTTAAAGGGAACACACAAGCATAAATACATCATGAGATGGAAAGAAGGATAGTTGACAATCCAAAGTGATGGGTTATACCAACAACATGCTTCGATAAGATTCATAAAAACACATATGGAATAGTCCATACATACATGCATAAATAACACCTACATACATCATTAAAGTAACTAGGATAGCTGAACTACAATAACAACATATGCATGAAACATGTTGGTTCTGTTATATTAAAAGAGTGAAAGATCCAATCATACATACAACCATGACTTCCACTAGCTTCGATAGTAGAACAATACAATCACTGTCGCCTGCTCCTCCAAAGAGATGTACTAGCTTTGCACTGTGGAGAAGCCAAGGCTCGTTACAATACACTCCAAGCTTTCTCTAAGTTATCCAATAGGACACTTGGCTCCCGAAAGCCTGTACAATGAGTTATGAGGTTCTATAAATGGAAAAGGGTGGGATGACCCTTGACATTCCCCTTTATGACTCTTCACCTACCCACATAACTCTTCAAGTACTACATGAATGTTACATTCTACTATCAACACTTGGTCTTTCACTTTTACAATAAGTTTACATTACAATCTGCACATGTACCCATGTGAGACAAAATAGGCTTGAGTAAGCCATGCAATACATCACTAAGGCTCAAACAGTTGTGGGAAGACTAACTCTTCGACATCCTCGCGATGATCGACAGTGGCGAACTGATGCCAAGCTTGGTAGTCTGTTATGGTGTTTGCATGGTCTATGGTGACATCCTTCTGAAAGCGAACTCTTGCCTCCATTGCATCTGGGTAAACTGATTTGGAACCTTTGTCCAACTCGTCTAACAACATATGCATCATAGTCTTGAGTGCAACCAAACCAACAACACACTGATGCATAGTGTCTACACTCATCTCCAAGTCTACACTGGTGGCTACGCACATCAACTAATTAAAGTACATGTCCAGCTCCAGTCGGACTTGGTTCTTTGACTTCACCTCAGTGAGTGTTCCAATGGATGGGATCACATGCGTGCACACAATGACATCCATGCTCTTGAACACCCGTGCATGTAAACCTTGTAAGCTTGTGATGATCTACAGGAGTTCCTCATAGTTTCGGATCTGACTCTGAATGCATGCCTTCAACTCTACTATCTTTGGTTTCATCATCTTTGGAAAATTAAATGGGTCTCACTTGTACCTCATTATCCATATCTGCATGTGATTGACAGTAGTGTGTAAGTCTGACAAGATGTGTGCTCTCCTAGCACATTGCTGCTACCAACCGTTGAGATGGGAAACTGACTTATGCAGGATGACGAATCTGAAGTGCAGCTTCTGCGTGACTGTCTCGAGAGAAGATACTTCATCTACTATTGTTCTCATAAACTATGCCCTGGAGGATGTTGTAACTTGTTCCCCTCCCTACTTGGCCACTTGTAGCTCCTTAGCCATGTGTTCATTCTCAACTATCAAGAATCTAACACTTGAGCTAGTGGCTTCGGCATATGATCTTGTAGCATTGACCAATGTAGCTAGATGTTTTCACACATCAGACATGATCACTTGCTCTTCAAACTGCGCAAGAGATACATGGACATCCAGAGTGGGCAGTCTGTGCAGCTACACAACTCTGTGTTGTGACTCGTCGAAAGATATGTTGTGCATCTCTACCTTTGGATTGTCTTCAAGGATTTTATTGTCTCCTTGGTCGCGTGGGACTTGCTCTGCTTCTAGATCTAGTGAAGCCAGTGGGGTGACCTCTTGGTTATGAGGCATGAGGTTAACATCATGATCTAACTCTAGCTGAATGATATTCGTGTCCATCTGCTCTAGCATCTGTTAAATCTCTTGAGAAAAGTCCTGATCCTGCAACTACACACCCTGTTTTCTTTGTGCTAACTATTTGGATAAGTCAATAACCTGTATGGGCAGAATTTCATCAATTTATGCATGTTGTGCCTCGTGTTGTTCCTGTCCCTGCTACACTTCCTTCTCTCTTCAGCGCAACTCCTGTTCTTTCCCGACTTGTTGCTTCAACTCCCGCAACTCATTTTCTTCTTCCTCCATCTTCTACTTCTCTCTTTTCCTTTGCGCAATCCTTCTATCATGCTAACTAGTTCATTGAGCCTAGAGAAGTGATAGCACTATCTCCATGGGTCTTCCTCAGGCCAATGACAGGCCCCGTGGATCCAAGGATGTTACACTCTCACACAGTGGTCCTTCACTAAGAAATGCGGGTCATATGGATGGAAACTTCTGGTGTCGAAGGTGAATCTCTTGAATTCCTTCGTCTTGGCCTCAGCATGATTGAGATTGCAGATCTCATACAACCCGATCTGCAAAAGAAGAGTGGGCCAAGGTGCATTCTTCTTCCCATGCAATATCGTTGAAAACCCTGTCGAGATGTGATATGGCACTTCTTGCATGATAAGCTTATCCATGGAAAACTTTGATAAAACATGCGGAGCCTTCTTCATGTTTTACATCCAGATGAAGGTGCCAAGGGGTGAGGCATACCATTCTGCTATGTCGATCAATACCTTCATCGCTGCTTGCGAGATAAAAGGTGGATCTTTCTCAAAGATCATCCTGTATACTAGGGTGAAAAAGTGGTATGATAATTGTATGATAACTCCATCGAAGCTGCATTCAGAAAACAACTTACAATAAGTGTGCACAGAGGTTTCTGAAGGTGTCCATGCCCAACCCAAGCATAGGAACTATTAACAGGCATATAATGCATCAAGTATGTAAGCAGACATGTATAGCTTCGCTTGTTGAACCTTGGGTAGATGTTGGGCTTTGGTTACCTATTCCTTCAACTTGAGAGCCAACATGTTGAACCAGTTGAAAGGTCTTCCTTCGCTCGCCAACTGATCCAACAAAATCACCCAACTCTACGGGAAGGTTTTTGTGCTCTCTTGGCCATATAAACGGCATGAAAAGATGACCAAGAGCTGATATGCCTTCCATAGTAACCTTGTCTTGTAAACCTTGTTGGGTGTTGTCCTGAACTTACATGGCTCTTTCACCCAACTCTTCAAGATGTCTCTTGAGTTTTTAGTATTGTTGGGTCTGGTGAAGGGTGTATCCATCGTAATCACCGGCTGTGGCAAGTGATACATCTCCTAGTAGTCCTTCGCCCTGAAAGTAGCAATTTCTGTTCCACTAATGTTGCTCAACACCATTGTCTTCAAATTGATATGCGAGACAATCCAGTGGATCATGTCCATGCATGGAAATGCGGGATACCTGCATGCAATCCGGTACAAGCTAGACTTGTGAATGTTGACATAAACCCTTCGGTTTTCCAAGTTCTCCTCAAATGTGCCTGAAAATTTGTTATTGATGTACTACCATTTCATCTTGATATTCTTATCTATGAACAGCTTAGCATCTTCATAGATAAGCAAGCTCATAGACACTTGCTCAACTACATCTCCAGTTGCGCTCTTGATGGTGTCCTTTGACCCTACTCTCTTAGAGGCCATTGTACTTGTAATGTTGAGAGAAGGATGAACACCGGTGATACCTGGAGATAGAGCAACACTCATGGTAAACAATTTTTCAGTTGAAAACCAAAACAACTTGAAGACTCACATGCAACACACCTAGGTGACTAACTAGAAATATTATGCAATTTTCACTGGGAGGCTGGGAGACTGACTGCCAAAACTATGCAAAGAACAGTCCGGACTATCAGCAGGCTGAATGATTGTTGAAGCTACACAATGCACAATCCAACTTGGCCTGCTAAGGACTGAAACTTCACAATGCACAGTTTCAGTCAGCAATGACTGCTACCCAGCAAATTGCATTTGCGCAATTCCAAGGGCCAGCAGAGCACTACCTCTCAGAATTGGGTAGAGAGAGACTGGTGGTCAGTGCTGGGATAGCTTTGTGCAATTTATGGGAGGAAGGAAGAGCCTTCACTCTCAAAAAGCATAGTGCAAGTCGGGAAAGGCAAGGTCTGGGCCAAGGTAGCCCAAACCCACTGATGGGCGACTAAAAACATGAAAATGTTGAATCGATGGCGAAGCTGAGTGAAAATAAGAATGAATGTTCATGCATGCAAACAGTGAGTGTAGGGTTCAAAAAATGGGAAAGCAAGTAAATGTGTGAAGCGATTTTCCACAACGAAGACCGTTAGTGCAGAAACAGTGTCATGCATGTGACAACAGTGAGATGCAATGAAAAACTTGAAACAATGCTTCTACAAGCTAACATGCATTAAAATGACAACAACCGTTCAACAAAACCAAGCAAACAACACTCACAAAAACCGAAATAAAAAAAGTGACAGAAAAGTAGCAAAAGACATGAAAAGCGGACTTACCCGGAAAACGCTGAGTTGAGTGTGTCAAATGCTCCTAGATGCGATGTGGGATGCCAAGGCTCCAAGAACAATGTGAGGAATGAGATATGAAGCGTTGAATGAATATTTTTGGTAAGATTGAGGCTTATGACGTGCATGCCACAAATTTAGGAAAAAGCAACATTTGGCGAGAGGTTTCTAAAACAACTTTTGCATGTAACCTCCAGCTACTAAAAATGGATCCCTAAAATCTAGGGATGATTTTTACTATTTTGCTTTTTCGAGAAAAGAAGCCCATGAATGAAAATCAATATTGCTAAGTTCTGGGGGGAACCAGTCAACTTGGGAGTGCATGTAACAACCTGCAAGCCTTGGAGTGACTTTTGCGCAGTTTCTGGGTTGAGCAAGTCTAACTGTCCCTGAGGCTTTACACAATTTTTGGACTTAAGCCCTAGCTGTCAGTCAAAATTGTGCAGTTTTTTAGAGTAAGCCTAGTGATGGACTGCTCTGTGCAATTTCCAAAGGGAAGGCTGACTAGTTGTTCTACACATTTTTGGAGAGCGTAACTTCCTGAGGGAAGGTCGGTTCCCTTCCAGAATTGTGCAATTTTCCAAGTGAACATAACAACCAGAAAATGACCAATCTCTAGAATGTCAGCCTGTGGGAGAAAGGAAAACAAGCTGGTAAGCCATTAAAACTCAACTGAAGCACAGGTACTTGGACCTAAGGATGGTTTGTAGGGAGGCTCCAAAATGAAGCTAAGGTAAAATTTTGGAGGGTGGTTGTAGCCTCTATCACAAAGCCATTGGAGCGAATGCACATTAATTTATGTGGACCCATGAGAACTAAATGGCTTAAAGGTGAGTTGCAATTTATATTGTTTATTAATGATTATACTCAAATGACAACTATCAACTGCATAAGGAAGAAGTCAAAATAATTCAAACATTTCAAGATATACATAAAAATGGTTAAAAATGAAACTGATCTAAATATCACATGCTTAAGATAAAAAATCAAGGGGAGTTTACACCTAAGGAGTTTTAGCACTATTATGAAGAACATGGAATTAAAAAGAAATTCTTAGTAGCTAGGACACCTCAAGAAAAAATGGTAGTAGAAATAAAGAACAAGATTATAGTTGAGATGGCCAAGACCATGTTGAGCGATGTAAAATTAAGCAATAGATTTTGGGTCCAAGCATTTGAAGCTGCAATTCATATTCTGAATAAAGGAATGCTTAGGAGTAACAATGAAAAAACTCCTCATGAATTATGGAAAGGAAGACCAACCAACGTTAAGCACTTCAAGGTCTTTGGGAGTAAATGCTACATAAAGAGGGATGACCATAATATTGGAAAGTTACATTCTAAAGTAGATGGAGGCATATTCATTAGTTACTCCACCAAAATCAAGGCATACAAATGTTACAATTTGAGACTCAACAAAATAGTGGAAATTATCAATGTGACATTTGATGGAGGTTGTAAGACACAAACCAAATAGGATTCAGTAGAACCAGAGATAGAAGAACCAAGGAAGGAAGAGAAGGTGAAGGAGGAGACTTTAGAAGAAGAGCTAGAGCCGATAGATGAGCAAGAAGATATTGATCAACAAACATACCAAGCATCCTCTAAATCACCTAAGAAATGGTACCTCAAAAATCATCTTTCAAAACAAATATTTGGAAATGTAGATGCAAGAATTGGAACCAGAAGAAGTATGCAAGCACATGTGGCAAAACAAAATTATTATGCCTTTCTATCCACCTTTCAATATAACAGTTTTGATGAGGATTGCCATGATGAACACTGGGTCAAGGCCATGAATGAATAAATTTATCAGATTGACAAGAATAATACATGGGAACTGGGGCCAAGAACTAAGGATAAAGTTTTATAGGCACAAAATGGGCCTTCAGGAACAAGACGAATGAATATGGAAAAATTACCATAAATAAATATAGATTGGTCTATAAGGGATATGCACAGGTGGAAGGAATTGATTTTGAAGAGACCTTTGCTCTCGTCACCAAAATGGAATCCATATTGATATTCTTGGCATATGCTTGCTTAAGAAAGAACAAAGTATATTAGATGGACGTCAAATCATCCTTCCTAAATGGAGAGTTGGAAGAATAAGTTTACATAGAGAAACATCAAGGATTTATACTCACTGATAAGAAAGATTATGTTTGTAAGTTAAAGAAATTCTTATATCATCTCAAGAAAACCTCGAGAGAATGGTATGCCCAAATTTAGAAATATCTACAGAAGCAGGGGTTCAAAAAAGGAAGTTTTCACAACAACTTATATTTTAATATTGAAGGAGATAGTCTAACACTCATAGAAGTATATGTGGACGATATCATTTTTGGAAGTGATAATAACAGGTTGAGTAAGAAATTTTTTGGTGACATGTAGAAGGAATATGTCATTACTTGGAGAATTGAATTTCTTCTTGGGACTTCATATTTCTCAGGAAGAAGATGGAATATTCATCTCTCAATCTAAATACATCAAAGACGTGTTGAATAAATTTTGAATCTAGGATTGCAAACCAATTATTACTACCATGGTGACGGGATGCAAGCTAAGAAAGAATGGTGATTATAAGGAAATTGACCAGAAATTATACAGATCCATGATTGGTAGAGTATTGTATCTAATAGCCTCCAGACTAGATGTGATGCAGGCACTTAGATAGGTTGAACAATTCCAAGTAGCACCAAAATAATCTCATGTTGTTGTTCTAAAAAGGATCTTCAAATATCTCAAATGGATAACTAATTTTGGTCTATGGTATCCTAAAGGAAATGAATTGATGATTACAACTTACACTGATACATATTTGGTAGGTTGCGTTGATGAACACAAGAGCATTAAGGGAGAATATTTTAAATTGGGTGGATGTCTTATATCATGGTTTGAGTAAAAATAAATATTCAATTTCCTTATCTACAATAGAAAAACAAGAAGTTGTACTTAGGTCCTCTAGATGAAACAAATGTTGCGGGATCTACAAGTAAATGTTGATGAGCCTATGTTGATCTTTTGTGATAATACTAGTGCCATTAGGATCTCTAAGAATCTAGTCATGCGTTGAAAAACAAAGCATATTCCTACCAAAAACCTTTTTTTCCATCTTCTGGTTGAAAAAAAGAACATCAAGGTAGAGTACATTGGGATAAAGGAGAAAATACCTGACATATTTACCAAACCTTTTCCTCGTGATAATTTTGAGTATCTTTCGGTAAAGCTTGGGAATTTTCCAATTCCACATTGATTGTCACCTCTTTAATTTAACAAACATGGGAAGAAGAGGTAGGTTACAGGTACGCAACTTGTTGGGTGTGGAGCCTAATTATCTTCTATATTCAAAGGTATTGCTGCATTGGACCCTTGCCACCCGTAAAATATTTGCTGCAGGGGGGGTCCAGGGGGGGCAGCTGCGACCTTTGGGGAGCCCCCCCCTAGTAAGAATCGATGTAAAATTGCCTTGTAAAATGTTGTAATTTCATAGTCAATCTTGTCCGTTCATTAAGTGGAGATCTGACGGTAGACGTTACGTTTAATTTAGGGTTTTTTTGCCCTAGAAGGCAACCCCTCGCTATATATGAGGGAATTGTATTGCGTCTATGTAGATATTTATTCTGAGTGAGGAAGAGAGAGGAGATTGAGAGCGAAGAGGGAGTTACAGCGGATCTGTTGTAGGTTGTATCTCTTCAGTTTGCTTGATAATATAAGAAAGAAGCACTGGTTGTTTCTCCGTGGACATAGCCCAAACTTGGTGAACCACATATATCTGTGTCTCTCTTACTTTATACGTTTTCTGTGTTTATATTTCTGCAATATTTTATGTGTTCCATTGCTCTGTAATATATAATTTTCTAACACAACTGCAGGAAGGTTTTCAAGGGGAGTCATCCTTTTCCATTGATGTCAAAGGAGGAGAAGTCATGACATAAATATTACAGGCATGCAATCAAGGGGAGATTTTATTGTAGGGGGAGTTTGTGTGTTGTCGTTACGGCTAAAGGGGGGTATTGATGAACTATGGTTGTCATTGATGTCAATCCAAGTAGTATTTAGTGGAGCCTTACTTTTGTTGACCAAAATGACATGGGAAATTATAGTTTTTCGATTCAGGATCTGATGGGTTGTGTTATATTCTTTCTACGACTAGCCCACGTATTTAATTGGGGGTTAGAGGGGGGGAGGTCATAGGGGGTTTGAGGCATACCCGTAACCCCACTTTATGGGGTCTAGGGCAGCGCCTTGGAAAATTTTGGTTTTGGACTCTATGTTAGGATGGGCAGACCCACCTATAGTTTTGTGCATGATTTTCGCACATGGTTTTTTGGACGCGATGGTTTTTGGTCCATGGTATTAGACGCAATGGTTTTCGGTCCATGGTATTGGATGCTTCAGCACGTATAAATATGTATTATAACATTGAAAGGAACATAATGAAAAATCAAGCTGGTAGTCCCAGTTTTGGGATCCAGGGGTGTCACACGGAAAGAGTTGATAGTGCGGACACAACCAACCTCCCTAGAAGCCTAAGACTTTCTAGTGACAAACAAGACAAATAGGAGCAATCCTTCTCTAAATATGCATTTATACTATGAGAAATCAAGTGTTTTAGATCTTACCTGTAACCCAACGCTGTTGTAGTAGTCCAGCTTCGTTGATCCGGATGAGCTCCTCCTTCTCTTCGAAACCTGCATTCACTAACAATCAAACCATTAAATAGCACCTGAATATCACATAAAATAAAACACATTTAACATATAGACCAAGGAGTATATGAAACAACTCATAAATAACAAATTGTTGAGAAGAATGGACTTATTTGTATTAAAAGGTAACAAAAGAAACCATTACAACCTGAGCCTTGGTGTTGTGCAAGTTCCTCCCAGGGTCCACAAGAGTCCTCCTTTACTCTGATCAGCTCACCCACTTCCAAATACAACAAGTAAAGATGGTAATCTCTCCTCACAAGCTTATACAAGGAAGTCCTAATTCCAGCAGCATCTACCCTTAGGAATGTTCAGCTTTCAACCTCCCCTCCCTCTGGCCCAATGCATGTATTTATAGTGCTGTAGAAGAAGTTAATCAGGTCCACCATCAATGGGATAAGCCCCTCTTTGGGTGGGTTAGCTCCCCTCTTGATGGGATAAGTTCCTCTTCTATAGGGATACATGAACCATCTGGAGGCGCTTCATACACATCAAACAAGCTTCTAGAATGCTCTAGAAATGACCACAAGTGACTTTTTAAAGATGAAACTCGCGCCTTTTGACCTTTACAGGGGTACGCACCCACCCCTTTACATACAGAGCGTACAAGTACGCAGGTATTGTGAACTTGGGTTGCGTACACGCAGGTAAGGCTGAGAGAAACTGCGTACCCAGAGATAATTGACTTTAAATGACTTTTCTCTCTTTCTTTGAGTTTGACATGGAAAGCAGAGGCATGAGACTTGCCAACAAGGATAGTATGACAGTGGATGGAGCCATACTAACTGCAAATAGTCATGGTGACATTTTTTAGTGTAACAGATTGCCCCCTAAAGTGCGAAGCCTGTAGTAGATTAGGGTTTTATATGATCTAGGAAGGGTGAAGTACTTTATCATTTCAAGGAGTATCTTGCGGAGAGCCTAGTCAGAACCTGCAAATATTCAACACAAAATACATATATAAGATGATATCATTGCTGAGGTAGGCATTCCCATACTCAGATTGAAAACTTTAACTAACAATCTAACTACTGCTCTGATACAAGAATGATTTTGCAGTACATCACAATTATAGACTTTTGTAGACACAGTATGGACGCAGCCATCTGTTTATGATCAGTCTACTATATAATGAATACAAGACTCCTCGCAGCCTGGATGGTGGAAACTAGATCCAGGGTCTTCATTTCTACTTCCCGAATTGGTACGATTCTATCCATGTGAATAAATGAGTCGATGTCGAACATGGCAGAAACCACTTGATTACCAGTCGATGATGTAAACTGTTAACAAGTGTGAGAGATACCACCAGTGATGTCAATGGTTCTCAAAGTACCCAGTACAATCCATGAAATGTGATTAAATGAGTTGATGTCGAACACGTCACGGAATCCTTTGATCGAAAGTCAATGATGTAAACTGTCGTCAAAGGCGAGAAACCTGCCATTGATGCATGCAGACCTCAAGGTACTGACAATCTCTAAGTCATCTTTCTAGATAATGTGTTGATGTCGATAGAAAGCGACCCATTGCAGGCAAGCCCACAACACGAAATCATTGTTCAAGTTGAAGAAATGTTGTTGTAAGGACTGACTCAGGGATGGTCAAAATGGATGACAAGTATTTTGCATATGAATGGTTTATTTGCAGAGACCTCTTGAACACATAACGACACGACAGATGGCTTGGTGACGATTGACCCAAAGTTAATACCCAGAAACGGTTGAAGTCTTTCAAAGTGGTTTGATCAACTTTAAGGCAAAGGATTTCCCAACCCAGGTGAATGAAAAGTGTCGTGTTCAAGAGCGGTGATAAGGTTCTTCTGTAACAAAGGATAACAAATAGGTTCATTCTTCTCTCTTTTCCCCCACCATTTCTGGCAAGTACCTCTTTATTTTTTACAAGCTTGAGGAGGATAACATATGCTTGATTATAAGCTCATCCTTCGGATGAGTCCAACTTAGTTTAGATTCGGACCCTAAGAAGGAGTGGTCCGTTCCTGTTTGTAATCGAACAGGTCCTTTACTGTGAAATTTTAACGAGTCCAGTATAGGAGAAACTCGGCGTTTTTCAATTTTAGAGAGTCTGAAAAAACTAAAGAAGACTCCAAGGTGAACTTTTTCGTAAATTTGTGTCTCCCAAGCCCGAAAAAGTATAAAATAATACCTGAGAGAACCGCTTGATCTTGCGACCAAGGAGTACTTTCATGTTTAGTGCCGTTGACCTGAAAAGTAAAAAGCGATCAAGGACACGTCGTTTTATTTCCAATATCGAGTTTGAAACGACAAAAACCCGGCAATCTTTTCGTGTTTTTACGGTCAGAAAAGGGCTATAAGAGGACCGTCTTTTAATTCCGTTTTAACGAGTGTAAAAGAAACACTCGGCAATCTTTTCATGTTTTAGGAGTCAGAAAAGGGCTTGAAAGATGACGCTGACGTGAAAAATGATAATTTACCCTAAAGTCCCTTTGTCCTGCACAAAAACAACACATTACTCATACCTGTTTAAGATGGGCAAAAATACATTGAAAAATATCCTTTCACGGTGAAAAATAAACAAACTTAGCATTCATTTATCCAAAAAACCTATAAAAAGACTTTTTACCATGTCATTTTTACCATTTTACTGTTGAGGGTGAGAAAAGGGCTTTTGACAAGAAACTTCCCATGGACATTGCGGAGAATCCGACCGTCGGAATCGAGTGCCGTCTCTTTCAGGTATTTCACAACATCCTCCTCTTCAATTTCATCCGTTTAGAAATTCATTTTAAGTTTTAGTTTGATTTTTTAGAGGGTTTGGAGTTTTAGGATACGCTTTTCGGGGTACGCAGGTGCCCCATGGGTGACCTGCGTACCCCGACATTTTCGTTAATGGGAAAATGGTCGGAGTACGCAGCCCACCCTCAGAACAACTGCGTACCACCGCTCTGTTTCTGAACGCGGGGTGCGTACTCCGCACAAAGCGGATTTTCAAACCCCAAACTCCAAATTTAACCAACCAAATTTTGTTTAATGAATTCTAATCATTGTTTTTTGGTGTGTAGATCACCCACCATGCTAGATTGGCATGAAAGAGAACACGAAGACGTCGATTTGGCAGCAATAGGTCATCAACCTTCCATTGATGCTTTAAAGGCATGCGGTCTCTACAAGTACTGGGCCATACCTGGCATGAGGACCCAGGTGCCATTCTTAGAGTGGCTGGTTGAAAGGTGGAACATTCAGGATCAATGTTTCTACATCGGAGAGCACCAGCTCGAGATAGAGCCCTCCGACATATATTTTCTCACTAGCTTGCCTAACAGGGGCGAGCAACTGTCTCTATTCGGGACTAGGCCGGGTGGCCAATCCCTTGCTAGTCTCCGGCTAGAGTGGTGCAACAATCAAAACCAGGAGAAGGGGATAGAAATCAAATAAATATGCCGACCTGAACTTATGGTAATTTCCTTTACGGTTACCAGACTTTGCGGTGCGGCCGCTTTGCACAATGCCACCGGGTCCCAAATGCGGATGGCTATAGATTGCTTTCGAGGCACCATTTTCAACTGGTGCGATGCTGTGTTGGCCAATATGAAGGGCCAACTGACTAGGGCAAAGAACGGACAATTGAAGACCTTTGGATATGGACCTTTAGTTGTGAGCTTTGCCCTAGAGAGAGTTCCGATGTTGATCCCCCAGCATCTTACTGTTCCAGTTGGGCCTCCTCGGGAGCCTAAGTTGACGAGATGGGTTGCGGTAATGGCCCAGCATCCTGATGAGGGAGCGGCAGTTGTCCAATTTCCTGACGGTTACTTTCACTGGTTGGAGAACCAGGTCTTTGCGATTCAGGATTTTCCTTATGCCGGAATGGATTTTCTGAATGATCCAGACATGGTTCTTCCATAGGGAGAACAATGGGACGACAGAGGTACTTCATTTTTCACAAGTTTTTAAATTATGTAATTTTTTTTATTTTTTTATATATATCGTCTCAAACTGACAGTAAAAATGTTCAAAATGCAGATGTAGGCCCACGGCGTCCGGCCAATCTCCGGGCTTTTGAGAGGAGACATCCAGTTGCACCGGCACCGGCCCCACAGGACGCGGCTGCAGAGACACTAGCTGAGTTGGAGCAGGATCTAGAGCGTCTGACGGCGGGTATACCAGAGACTACTATAGATGATATTCCTATCAGACTTCAGCGCTATGTAGTCGCAGTCCCGGGACCTTTTAGGAGGTTTTTGTGTAGAGTGGCCCGTGCAGTGGTGTCGTATAGGGAGCATCACCAGTGATTGGATGGTCACTTTGTAGACACATGTGACATTTTGGTTTTTTGTACTTATCATTTTTGCCGATCATAAGGTGTTTTAAACCTATGATCGAAGACGATGTATATTTTTTGACACACTCCTATCTATATATATCATTATTACCGACTTATTTTGTTAAACATGTGTGATGAAATGTTTGTAAATTTACAATTATTGCAAATATCTATTTAACATTCGAGACGCAATTGCATCTGCTAATGTGTTTAAAGACCTTGGAATATGCTGATATTCAATGTAATCAAATTCACGTTCCAAGAGACGCACCCTCAAAATAAATCTTAATAACACTGGATTTCTAATGGCATAGACTCTATTAAGCTGTAATACAACGAGTTCAGAATCTAACCTCACTATCAAACTCCGAATCCCAAATGAAATAGATTCAGATAATAACTCAATCACTACACTGTATTCTGCAATGTTGTTTGTTGTTTGACCGAGGCTCACCCCATGCATAGAAACTAACTCGTCAGAGGGCAAATAGATAACCCAAGTTGCGGAAGAGATATTCCGTGTACTACAACAAGCACCATTAGCAAATCCAATGTACGTTTGGAGAGGCGTCGACATCTGCAATATCAAGAGTAAAACCAAGATAAGCCAGAATAACGACGAAAAACACACTCTCTAAACTAAGCACACTGTCTAAACTAATCACACAGTCTAAACTAAGCACACATACTAGCTAGAAAGAAAAACTAACCTAACTAAAATCTCCATACCCGACATTTAAGCATAATACCTCTTTAGGTAAAGTCCATTTCTGGGTTTACCCAAGGAGTCCCCGTCAAAGTCTACCAGCTCATAGGCTCCTTTTGCTAGCTTGCGCTTGACAATGTAGGGCCCATGCCACATAGGAACGAATTTTCCAGCACCTAACTTATCATTAGCTTGATCATATAACAACACTAGGTCTCCTTCCGAAAAATTTCGAGGAGTCACATTCCGGTCATACTGAGCTTTTATTCGTTTCGCGTGAGTCTCGATTGCTAAAGCAGCTTCACGTCGAGTCTCATCTAATTTAGCTAAGTATAACAGACGCTTCTCCTCTTCGGAAGTAGCTGGAAGTAATTCGATGGCCATTTGCAGTGACGGGATTTCGCATTCAATGGGCAACACGGCTTCCAAACCATAAACTAGTTGGAAAGGAGTGAACCCTGTTGATGTTTTCACTGAGGTTCGGTATGCCCAAAGCGCTGAAAATAACATGTTGTGCCAATTCGAGCGATGAATACCAATGATCCGTCGGATCATGATAACTAGAACTTTGTTGATAGACTCAACCAGACCGTTTGCTTGGGGATAATAAGGAGTAGAACTATCGTGACGTAAACCAAGCTGGCCTGTAAGTTCTGTCATCATAATGTTTCGAAAATGGCGCCCATGGTCAGTGATTATCGCTTGTGGGACACCAAACCTAGCAATAATGTGATTGAATACGAAAATTGTTGTTGTCTTGCCGTCTGCCTCGAATGTAGGCATCGCCTCGTCCCACTTAGTAAAATAATCAACCGCAAGGATGATATACGCATGCCCCCCGGCCGAGTGAGGGTTACAAGTAATAAAGTCGATACCCCATTTGGCGAATGGACCAACGGCAATTATAGGGTGGAGAGGAGCTGGTGGTGCGCGCATCTTGCGATCAAACACTTGACAGTTGTGGCATTTTCGGACCGCAATGATACAATCTTTAAACATGGACGGCCAGAAATAGCCAGCACGCAACACCTTCTGAGCTGTGGCATACCCAGACATATGACCGCCACACGCCCCAGAGTGACAGTCATTCAAAACCCTTTCTGCCTCTTCGTGAGTTAAGCAACGTCGGAAAACCAAGTCTTCCCCACGGCGATAAAGAGTATCTCCAATTATTTTGTACTGTTGGGACTGGAATCGAATTTTCCGACGTTCTGTCTTAGAAGCTTCGGGCCGAAAGGATTGGGTTTGGAGATAGACAATTATATCCCCATACCACGGATCTAAAGTGCTGATAAGAAACAAAGATTCGTCCGCAATGGGCTCCTCTGCCACTATTTCCGTGTCAGCACGCGGGAAATCACACATTAACTCGGCAAAGACTAAGGATTTCTTAGACTTGGATTTCTCGAACTCCAAATTGAACTCCTGCAGGATAACGATCCATTTGGAGTACTTGCCCCCTAGCAATTGTTTAGTCAGAATATAGATCATAGGGTTGCAATCCGAAATCACTGTAGTTTTATGGAGAAGAATGTAGTGACGAAAACGCTGGACAGCTTGAACGGCTGCCAGTGCCAACTTTTCCACATGCGAGTACTTTAGCTCGGTTGGATTTAACGTCCGACTAAGGTAATATATCACATGTTCCGTTCCGAATTCATCTTCCTGAACTAAGACCATTCCAATGGTGGAGTGGGAGGCGGCGAGATACAAAAAGTAATCCTGGTTGTAGTTGGGAGGATGCAGCAACGGTGCATGGGTCAACGCGTGCTTAAGTGCATCAAAAGATTTCTGAGCTATCTCATCCCAAGAGAATTGAGCATTTTGTTTTAACAACCGGGTGAAACCCTTTGTAACCTCAGCGTAGTTAGGAATGAATCGACGTAAAAATTTTTCTTTCCCCTGCAAACTTTGGAGTTGGCGCAGACTCGAAGGAGGAGGCAATTTGATGATAGCTTCTACCTTCGAGGGATCGACGCGGATACCGGCTTTTGAAACGACAAATCCTAGCAATCGTCCCACTTCTATGCAGAAGACACATTTGTGTGGGTTCAACCGAATTCGATAATGCCGACACCTCATAAAAATAGCTCGTAAGTGGACAAGGTGATCAGCTCGATGTAAAGAATGAGCAGGCAAATCATCGAGGTACGGCTGCACAATGTGCTTGATGTCGTGAAACGCATAAGACATTGCCCGTTGGAAAGTGGCTCCGGCATTCTTAAGTCCAAAAGGTAATTTGCAATAAGCAAATGTCCCCCAAGGACAAATGAAAGCCGTTTTTGGTTGATCGGCAGGTAGAATATTGATTTGGTTGTAACCAGAAAAACCGTCCATAAAGGAAAATATTTCACTGCCGGCACAATCATCAATTATTTGATCGATATAGGGCGTGCGATAGTTGTCTTTTGGACAAGCACGATTTATATCCCTATAGTCGATGCATATTCTTATTGTTCCTTGTTTCTTGTTAACCGGAACAATATTCGATACCCAATCCGTTAACGGGATCGGATAAATGAAACCTGCTTTCAACAGCTTCTCTACTTCTGCTTTAATTGCAGCCGCTTTCCTAGGGTGTATCTGACGCAGACGTTGCCGAACGGGTTTAGCGTCCGGGTAAGTCTTGATCTCATGAACAACAATGGAGGGATCAATTCCTGGCATTTCCTCATAGGACCAGGCAAACACGTCACGGAATTCTTGAAATAGGGCCTTGTATGTTTGAATTTCGTCATCTGTACACGAGGCACCTATATGAATGTTCTCAATAGTTCCGGTTTTGACTGAAATGTCAATGGCAATAGTTTGGGAAATATTTCCCAAATTCAACTCTGAATCAGGATGTTTCATGGGATTCTGAGCGTCCTTGACATATTCAGCTGTAAAGATTGATGAAAAATCATTTTCAAAGTCATCACTCTCAGGCAAAAACGAAGATCTATCATGGAGATCTTCCCATGGTAGATCGTCTACACTTAGGATTTCGCGAAGTTGTTCGTCAGATGACACAACTTCAGGAAACGCTATCCGTTCTGAGGTTGATGTGAAAAGTGATTCTTCACCGACCACATTCATTTGGTCAATTTGGGTTGAACGCGAGTCGGTAAAAGACTGCACGGCCTCATAAGCAATTTCATATGGACTCAAAGGCATAGCATCACCGAAAGAGTCTATCTCAGATTCAGATGGGACAACCCAAGGATCATCATAAATAATAGTGTCTGAAGTAATCATATGAATGAAAGCAAATGAAGGGTCTGCGTTGATTGGAGGAAAAGGAAAAGTTCCCAGTAAACCGAAATCTTTAACTAATCCTACACCAACATCCTTATAAGGGATAGTCGTTTTACCGACATGCTGGATACTCTCTGAAGAGGCTGGGTCGGATGAAAAGTAAGCTAGCTGATCTATTGTCACGATCTTGCCATTATGTGGAAACTTTATGACTCTGAAGACCGATGAAACGACCGCTGTCATAGCGTAAGACCACCTTCGACCCAACAGAAGGTTGTAGTCTAGAGGGGCATCAACCACCTCCACATCCAGACTAACGGTTTTCCCTTCAACCCCTATAGGCAAATCCTGTAAAATGCCAAACAGATGGAACCCACGGCCATCAAAGGCCTTAAGAATAGTCGGGGATTGGTTCAGCGAAGGAGAAACAAGCGATCTCCAACACTGAATCGACATAATACACGTAGAAGCTCCTTCATCAATTACAGTCCGATGAATAGGCCTGTTTTTGACTATCACTGGGATCTGGAAAGCCATCTGATGAGGGAGACGCGGTGTACTATTTTCTAGATCAAAGATTATCAGGTTCGGGTCCTGAATATCAACAGCTCCTATAGCCGACAAGAGTAATTTTCATTGTGCTGGACATGATTGCAGCACTTCCAAAGCCGACATTGCTGAGGGTGAAACAGCTAGATCCTCAACAATGTTATAATTCTGAGCTGCTCTCGCATGTGGATTGAAAGCAGACTTTCGAAGTATACCCTTGGCGGGCGGTTTGATTACCAAGTCCGGGTTAGGTTTCTCGATCTGTAGTGGATCGGAACCGGGAGCTGAGGTTGATGGATTAGAATGAGAAGATTCTGCTTCTTTGCCATCAACAGGACTCTTACTACCATAATCTTGCGATCGAGTCGCAATCCGTACATGAGACATCATCAATATGGGTTCTTCACTGGCACTCGAGGAAGAACCTATCATCTTACTCTCCTGCTTTGGAAATGGATCTTTCAAAACAGCAGGATTTGGGGAACCTTTAACGATTTTCACAACCTCTGCTCGATGAGGGCAATCTCTTGTGAAATGATCTTCTTCACAAATTAAACAAGGATAGCGAGGTTTGCGCTTCTCGTCATTAGATTCCGACTTCTCTTTTTTCTCCTTTGGAGCCTTGTCTACTTTATCCTTCTTCTTGCCTTTCTTCTTACCACCGTTTTTTTATTTAGCCGTAGATGACTCTACAGCGTGAATATCGGCGGAAATTTCAGGAGAAGACTCTCCCGTCGGGGAATCTGGTAAGGTTATAATGGGCGAAGAATTCTTTGAAGATTTCTTCTTACTTTTAGTATTTACCGAACCAATCATGCCATCAGCAGCATGAGATCCCGAAGGAGCAGCAGCGATTTGATTTGACTTTGGAAGATCTGGGATCTTTTCATGCAACGTACCCGACTGAGTGTAAACTAAGTCAAGGTACTGGGCTTGAGCAATGACTTGCTCCTCAGTAACTACTCCGGCCTTAGCTACATCTTCAGTAATCTTCGGTAATAATGATTTGACAAACCATTCAGCTAAGATTTGGTCCGGGATAAAAACTTTCACTAAACGTCTTCGACGTCTCCATTCATGGATATGATCAGAAATATAAGTGGACGTCGATTGTTTTAATGAAGTTAATAACTCAGTACCATTATTGTATCTGACCGGCAACTGAAAATGAGTTAGGAACGAGGTAGCTAACTGGCTAAAGTTATAAAAAGAGGCCCGTGGTAACTCAATGTACCACTTGGCCGTGAGACCAATGAGCGTACGCTGGAAAAGACGTAAACGGATCGAATCATCCGAGATAGAATTTGAAGCGCACCAGAGGTGGTAAGTCATCACGTGATTTGATGGATCCTCTCCAGACTTACCTTCGAACTTGGGTATGTCACTGGGAAACTTATTTGGCATTGGCGGCCAGAACGGAAGATATTGTATTGGATCGTTCGTTAGGCGCGTCAAGTCTGGTAAATCCAAAGTTGCGATAAACGGTAATTGCCGATTAGGATCCCTAAAACTTTGGGTCACAAGACCAGTCCCAAGAGGAGGATATCCAGGATAACTTGGAACAGGAATCGCATTCAGGATATTATATCCTCCTGGAAAACCAGGATTAACCGGACCGTACTGGGGTTGCTGAGGTTGTTGATAAGTGTACCCAGGATACGGTTGATACTGGTGAACCGGTTGTTGGACAACAGGCCCATATTGGTACTGTCCCTGGTACGGTTGATAAACGAATTGTGGTTGACTAGTGACAACCGTACTTAAACCAGGCTGTCCTACAGGCATCTGAACCGTAGCTTGAATCGTAGATCCAGACAATGGTAAAGATGTCTGAGGAGTAGTTGCAGAGACAGTAGAAACCGGAGCTGTCGATACTCCAAAAGTAAGTGTGGTGGAAGGAGCAGATGTTGCGGTAGTTGCAGCAGTCGTTTGAGATGGAGTACTAGGTGCAATTGGCGACTGAGTAACTACCGAAGGTACAGAAGTTTGAACATTAGACTGGACTGGTTGTTGGGATGGACCAACAACTAAGGATTGTCCAGCTTGAGATGACAACTGTACGTTTGGCTGCAACACTTGTTGACCTTGCGATGGATTCCACACTATGTTCATTCCAGGGTATTGACCCATGACAGGTTGAGGATATTGAGATCCATAACCGGATTGAGGGTAGGATTGATAATTGAAAGGCACAGTTCCCGTACCTTGAACATACGACTGACCTTGAGGTGGTTGATAACCTTGACTCGAGTATTGACCTTGAGGTTGATAACCTTGAGGTAAATACTGATACTGGGGTTGACCTTGACCCTGAGGTTGATACCCTTGAGGTAAATATTGATACTGAGGTTGACCCTGGGGTACATATTGAGGCTGGGGTTGACCTTGAGGAATGTATTGTACTATGGGTACATACTGTCCTTGAGGTTGCCCCCCAGACGCAACTTGTGTACCTTGAGGTTGCCCCCCAGGCGTTACTTGAGGCTGACCCCCAGGCGGTAATTGGCCACCTTGAGGTTGAGAACCGGGAACTGAACCTGACATCATATAAATGTCTCCTACACCCAATGGTCTATTACCATTGTTTCCAGCTAATAACCCATGTTCAACGGGTTGAGGAGATGCGCCCGCAAAAGTACCAGACAATGACTGATACCCAGAGGGAACAGAAGGACCGTCGTACAAGAAAGATTCAGGAGATTGAGTGAACACGGACGACTGACCAGACATATTTACAGGAGTATAAATACCTCCGGGTGGAAAAGGAGTACGAGGTGGAGAAAAACTTATCCCTGAGTTGTCTAAGTAATTAGTTAACGAAAGGTACCAAGTAGTACTTCTAGGTGGACTGTAAAAGATAGATTCACGCTCCCTTAGATCAATAGTAGGTTGATCTTCAAGGATAGATACACCTAATTCTTCCTTTGGAGCAAGTTCTTCAATAGCTATCAAACCAGTAGGAAGATTTTCGGTTATGACTCTTTCTACCCTAGGTGAATCAGGAACACTAGAAGTTGGAGTAACAGGTTCAGATATTTCAGGTTCTTCGCCTATATCACTAGCAGATGAAAAACTACCAGCAAGCTCAGAAACTGCAACAGCTTCAGGATTGTAACCTGTTTCTAGACTTTGGTAATCTAGGTGGACTACCAACGAAGACTCTCCTTCTTCAGGTGAACCTACTCTACTGCCACTAGGAGGAGTTACAAGGACTTTCAAACCTTCATAATGACTCGGGACGTCTTGAGGAGGTTCACCCCGAATTCTACGGGATGTCCTCAACAATTCGGCCACGGAAACAATCTCAGGAGACTGGCCCCGAAGTCTACGGGACTGTCTCGGTAATTCCGCCACAGTTAAAAACTTTTAACTACCACACACACAAACAAAGTAAAATCTCAAAGTAAACCACCTAAAGTCTCTAAAGAACCAAACAAATTTGAAGCACACGCCTAAAGAATCTAGGGCGTCAAACCAAGCAAAAACAGTAGCCTTCCGGACCGAAAACGCTAGTTGGAGATGAAACCCAACATCGCCGGATAAAATACAGAAGTGGCGGGTGGAACAGTTACCCCGGAAACCTGCTTAATGAATAGACCGGCACAAGTTCGTCCACTTTAACCGTCTCGAGTGAAGTGAACCCCCCGGAAAATCCAAGTGAGTCTAGCCGACGTCTGCTCCAGGTACAGTGGGATCTTCCCTCCACCGTCACCTCGGTAGAATCCTAAAGATAATGGTCACTAAGGTTACCAACAGCAACAAATGCACCTGGGGGAACAGTCTACACTCCGACAGCACGCAAGGGCAGAGTATCAAGCTCAATCCCCTTGCCGGCTCCTTGACAATAATTCAAGGTTTACCGACAAGTGACCCCTGGTTCCTCGACAATGGTTAATCCGAGGTTTACCGTTTGTAATACGTGCGTGTCTGGCGTCGTTCCCAACGAGGGAGGATTGATCCCCTCACTGGTTCGGACACGAGCTCGTGCTTCTCCTTTAAGAGGAGCTTTCCCAGAGTACAAATGAAATAGCTGGATTTAATCTATCACAAGATAAGCTACTTGTTTGGTTTTGTTGTCTTGGAGAGTTAATTACTCTCCTACTCCAAGACACTAGCCTGATCTATATTGGTGTTTCAGAGCCCTAGTAAATAAAAGTTACTAAGTTGATTTTACTTTAAGCGTTAATTTTATGGCTTTTTTAAGACAAAAGGTAGTGGAGATGAAACTGGTGGTGTGTAGACTCGACCGAAATCCACTAAAAAGATGCACTTAGGATGATTTACACTAATTTTTCCTTTTTCAATGAAACTCCTAGCTAAGAGAGTTGAGAGAATGCAAATTTTATAGAAAACAACTTTCTTGGCAAAGACAATCAAAGAAACAATTCTTTTTATCTTTTCAAAGCACACAACTCATGACCACTAATTATCTCACGAAATTTCCTTTCTCTTCAAAAGACTACAAATGCTACCAAAGCAAACTTTTTCCAAAAGAATTTTTGTATTTTTCCTATATTAATAAAGCATATAAAACTATTTATCAAAAATCAAATTTAACAAATATAAGAAAATCAAAGCAAATTCACTGACAAGCAAATCAAAGGGAAATTTACCTAAAAGTAAAACTAATGAGGACAAAAGCCTACAAAGTTAATTCCCGTATGTTTTACTCAGTCAAAATGTAACTAAGGATCAATCCATGCAGAATCATAAACTGATCAAAAAACAAAATCGAAATCTTTTTGTTCTTTTTTTTTTTTTAAATAAAATTCAAAGTTCAATCAATGAACTTTTTCGAGATTCGCAAAGAGAAGACACAAAGGTAGGTCTCTCACAAGGGTGAATTCTATGACAGTCCCGACTCCTAAGAGGGTTGAACAAAACCAGGGAGATCCAAAGTTTGACAACCTCTAACGCCAAAGTCACTACAGGGCCAGTTAAAAATCAAACCCTAAGGCAAAATCCCTATGAATTCCACCAAAACTCTCGACACTAACGGAACAAGATCAGGTGAAGATCTCTGACAGCAAACCAATGGATCTGGGCAGTAAAGACAAATTAAAAACAAAATCTAAAGAGCAAAAAACAAAAAAATGCAATTTTCTCAAATTTGACAGGGGTACGCAGGTGACCTGTTTACACAGGTGCGGGTACGCTCTGTGCACACAGTCGCAGTGCGTACAAGTATGCACTGTGCTGAACTCAAAACCTGCGTACTGCTGGCAAAGCTAAGAAAAATGAAAATCTAAATTAACCCTAAGCTAACCCACCCAAACACACAGTCAGACAGCCAAAAATCAGAAAACAAGCGCTTTTTCTCAGACCAAAATATCAAATCAAAAAGAACTCAAACACATTCATGGAGTCCCCAGCGGAGTCGCCATTTTGTCACACGGAAAGAGTTGATAGTGCGGACACAACCAACCTCCCTAGAAGCCTAAGACTTTCTAGTGACAAACAAGACAAATAGGAGCAATCCTTCTCTAAATATGCATTTATACTATGAGAAATCAAGTGTTTTAGATCTTACCTGTAACCCAACGCTGTTGTAGTAGTCCAGCTTCGTTGATCCGGATGAGCTCCTCCTTCTCTTCGAAACCTGCATTCACTAACAATCAAACCATTAAATAGCACCTGAATATCACATAAAATAAAACACATTTAACATATAGACCAAGGAGTATATGAAACAACTCATAAATAACAAATTGTTGAGAAGAATGGACTTATTTGTATTAAAAGGTAACAAAAGAAACCATTACAACCTGAGCCTTGGTGTTGTGCAAGTTCCTCCCAGGGTCCACAAGAGTCCTCCTTTACTCTGATCAGCTCACCCACTTCCAAATACAACAAGTAAAGATGGTAATCTCTCCTCACAAGCTTATACAAGGAAGTCCTAATTCCAGCAGCATCTACCCTTAGGAATGTTCAGCTTTCAACCTCCCATCCCTCTGGCCCAATGCATGTATTTATAGTGCTGTAGAAGAAGTTAATCAGGTCCACCATCAATGGGATAAACCCCTCTTTGGGTGGGTTAGCTCCCCTCTTGATGGGATAAGTTCCTCTTCTATAGGGATACATGAACCATCTGGAGGCGCTTCATACACGTCAAACAAGCTTCTAGAATGCTCTAGAAATGACCACAAGTGACTTTTTAAAGATGAAACTCGCGCCTTTTGACCTTTACAGGGGTACGCACCCACCCCTTTACATACAGAGCGTACAAGTACGCAGGTATTGTGAACTTGGGTTGCGTACACGCAGGTAAGGCTGAGAGAAACTGCGTACCCAGAGATAATTGACTTTAAATGACTTTTCTCTCTTTCTTTGAGTTTGACATGGAAAGCAGAGGCATGAGACTTGCCAAGGAGGATAGTATGACAGTGGATGGAGCCATACTAACTGCAAATAGTCATGGTGACATTTTTTAGTGTAACAAGGGGAAATCTCTTTGTATATGTGTTTTATGTGTTATACTCTCGCATTGTTTATTTTCTGTGTTTTAGAATTCGTATGTAGGTAATTTCTGTATGGGGTTAAAACCTACATTTGGTATCAGAGTTGTTTTGGATTCAAGGGAACACCTTTGTTGCTGAGGGGTTTCACTCGGGGCTGTGGTAGACCCTGTTCAATGGGAGATCTGTGAGATCGATTCTGGTGGTGAAAGAAGATGGTGAGTAGTGGAAAGATAGAGATCAAGAAATTAAATGGTCAGAGTTTTGAGTTGTGGAAACTCAAGATGCATGATCTGTTGGTGGATAAAGATTAGTGGATCGAGGTAGATCTAGGTACTGGACCAACAGGAGTGTCCGATGAAGAATGGAAGAAGTTGGATCAGAAGGCAAATAGCACAATATGATTGTGTGTCTCAGATTCAGTATTGCTAAATGTATGAGGGGAAGCTATAGCGAAGGCTTTGTGGGACAACTTAGGGACTTTGTACCAATCTAAGTCTCTGGTGAATAAACTGTTCCTGTGGAAAAAACCATATAACCTGAGGATGAAAGATGGATACTCGGTGACAGAGCATCTGAACGCATTTAATACTGTGGTGAGTCAGTTAGCATCTGTTGATATTAAAATTTCAGATGAAGATAAGTGCATCGGTTTGTTGTGTTTTCTACCAGATTCATGGGATAGTCTGGTTATTGCAACAGGTAGCAATGAAATTGCCTTGCATTTTGATGAAATAGTCTTAGCCTTTCCGACAGAGGAGATGAGACAGGAAAATATGGAGAGCCAGAATGGAGATGCCTTGTTTGTATGAGGATGGTTCCAGAACAGAAATGAAAATAAGTCATCGAGTTGGAGATCTAAATCTAGAGGGAGATCTCAATCTCCACGAAAACCTCTAAAGGTGGTGTGTTGGAAATGCAGAAAGGAAGGGCACTTCAAAAGGGACTGTAAATCTAAAGCTCCTGATAAAGGGAAGGGATCTGATGATGCTCCTTCTGCAGAGGTGAAAACCACCTCAGATGAAGGTGGGGATGTGTACTTGGCTTCCTCAAGTACACATATAGATCATGAGGCATGTTTGATTGACTCAGGTGCATCCTTTCACTTCACTCCCCATAGAGAGTGGTTCTGCGAGTATGAGAAATACGATGGTGGTGATGTCTTCTTAGGGGATGATAGGAAGGCTAGAATCATTGGTCACGGAAAACTAAAGTTGAAGTTGCAAGGTGGAAGGGTTAGAACACTTCCGAGTGTTCTGCATATTCTTGCATTAGCCAGAAATCTAATTTCTGTAAGCAAGCTGGATGATGCAGGTGCAAAAACAATGTCGCGAAGGATACCTACAAAATGGTTTAGGGAGCACTGGTATTGATGCGGGGAGTTCGAATTGGAACTCTGTACAAGCTGCAAGGTAGCACTGTTATTGATGGGTGAAATAGTTCTGTGGTTCTGTTGTGCTCTACAACAACCCCCCATTTCATACCATTTTATTCATAAAACTATAATATGAAATGGGTCCCTTTTTATTTTTAATTGGTATCAACTTTGTATTATTCAAAAATTTCCGAAAAACAAAATGAAAGCATTATAAAAAACCTTTTTGAAAAACCAATTATTTGGTCTTATAATATAAATAATTAATCTTTTATCATTGCGATAAAGCGATCGCAAGATCGCATATCGCAATGACAAAGGAGGCATAACTTAAAGGCCCATTGGTTTTCTCCGATGCGATGACATGCAGTCGGCTATCGGATATCGACAATAATAAGTTCCCATAACAAAAGTGCCTCCTGCTCCGATGCGATGCGATCAAATGCTTTTCGCTCCGATGCGATGCGATCACGTCCCTTTCGCTCCGATGCGATGCGATATCGCTATCGGCGATCGGGGATATACCATGCATGCTTTTTAAAGTGCCCATACTCCCGATGCGATGCGATGCAATATCGCTATCAGTGATCGAGGATTCCAAAAGGTGTCAATATCAAGATTTAAGTTTTCCCCGACACCCGATTGCGATAAAGCCAAAAGCGCAAACTTCAAAAACCCGTTAAAGCAGAGGTATTACGATCAATTCGTATTTAAGGCCTTATCTTTCAAACAGTGATTCACCTGCGCTCAACCGCCAAAACGTCCGAGGCACGCTTAAACAAAATCATGCGGCCGATAAGAGATATGATGAGCATTTAAAGGATTGGCAGGTTTTAACGGCCATTTAATGAAATAGTAAGCTTAAAAAATCTTCTCATAGATTGTATCCGCGGCCACTTTAAGTTAATCCCTCATCATGCATTGATCAATATATCTCACTCGTATTTGGTTTTCGCTACCAATTCTCTGTGTTAAGCTTATTTCCACTACTGTGCAGAATTCTTCCGAAGTAATAGATTCAACCAGAATGGGGAAGAAGTCTAAGAAAACCGCAATCGCTTCCACTGCACCAGCCACAGGACAAGCCGTCGTTGATCTAGCAATTAAAAATAAAGGATTAATATCTGATACTACATGTTCAGGACTTGGCAAGACCACTTGGCAAAGTACCTATAATTTGATCGAAGCTGAAGAACCAAAGGTGACAGCAATACAAGCTACAGCGGTTCCAATAGAAAATCTGATGGTACTTTGAAAGACTTGGCCGACTCTTTCCTTCATCGGATAGCGGTTCAGGAACAAATTCTCCCATATACGGATGTAGTAAAGTGGGCAATTGAGGAAATCCCAATCACAGACAGAACTTTCTGCACCAGAGATGGGAGAATCTTCGGTTCATTCAAGGCTGATGATTTGAGGCAAATGTATCATTTGCCTGAGCCAGAGAAGAAGTACAACAAGGAATTTCTGGAGAAATTCCGAAATGAGAACGAAACTGAATCCGAACCCATTCGGGAATGGAGGCAAAATCCGGCGAAACACAAGCATGAAACTTCCGGTAAGTACTCTGTTGATTCTCTATGTTCTCCGTATTGTTATGCTGGGATAATGATGTGTAGATTGTGGGGGTTGCACGATTCCTCTAATTTCACTATAGAAATGGTTCCCTTGATGGAAACGGCATGTAATAGTGAGATAATGGATTGGGCAACCATACTGTCAGATAAGCTAGCAACAACAATTCTTAGTTTTAGAACTAAAACTTCCGTCTCAGAAAGGCTTATTCCCCCATTCTACTATAGTGCTTATATACTAGATACTCTGTGTTTTAATTCTGAGTTTCCTGTACTCGGCTGGAGGTGGACTCCACAAGACCCCACGCCTATTCACATATACCATCAGAAATTGTGGAAGACTTCCTCTAAACACCATTTGTACCAAGTCTGCAACGGCTTCATGTTACCCATTCATTATTCTATTTTTAATAAACCTGCTCCCAAAATTTCTTACCAAGCAGGGATTGATTTGACATCAATAGGAAGATGGTTCGGAGAGGAGAAATTTACTTATGTAAGAATTTTCGGTAGCCTTGCCGAACCTCATGTCCTTCCTTTGTACATACCTGACAAACTGCTGGCAAGGGAGATAGCCTATCAGATTATTGCCCAAGGAGTTACACAAACTCTAAAGAAAAATAAGAAGCAGGTCTGGCCCTCCTTTCCTCTGAGATGTGGTGTCTACACTTTGCATGATTTTAAACATGCGGAAAAAGAAGCTACGAAGATGAAATCATTAACTCTAGCGACTCTCCCTAACAGGCGATTTCATCCCAACAATGTCGCCTATAATGCTCTTGAACAGGCCAAATTGACAAAGTTTGATCATATAGAAGATAAGTTTGATGACCTGTTGTTCTTAGCTGAATCAATGTATCGAGTTAGATTGCTGGCCATAATGGAATACAAAGAGGAAGGGTTAGTTGAATTCAACAGACTTAGAGAACAGAGGTTGCAAACTCTGCCTCTAGATCTGTTAGCAACAACCCCAGCAACAAAACCAAGCGAGCCTGAACAGCAACATTCAAAGGAATCGCCGGTTACAACAGAAAAATAGGAAAAAGTACAAGAGGAAACCCAAACTAAAGAGCCGAAACAGAGCAACATAGAGGTGAATATGGATACTCAAATTGATCCCAAATTGCTCCAGGAATGGCAGCAATTTGATTCAATTATCAGTAGTCTTGAATGCTCAAAGGACACCGAAACTTCGAAAGCGGCAGATACACAGGAAACCACTTCACAACAGGTTCCAAGTGGAACCAGCGGCCTACCCAGTTCAAAGGAAGTAGAAATAATCCCAAAGGACCCCTCCGATCAAATTATTTTGCAGATAGAAGAAATTCCTCCCTTGGATGTCTTCTATAGCCCAAGGCACAAAGCTGTGGTAAAACGACAGAGGAAGAGGAGAAGTACTGATCAACCTTCCCTTTTCCCAGAACAAACGGTCACGGGCAATGTGGTTTGGAAGGAGGAATTTGACCCCTCTGATGACCTAACAAAACTATCACAATATGCTGGAGCCTATTCGGCAGCAACAATAGACAAGGCATCAGAGGTGAGTCTTTTATTAAAAACAAAAGACCAGGAAATCTTTTTGTTGCAAGCACAGCTAACAGAAGCACAGCAGAAAGCGGAGCAGGCAGAACAACAATTGTTAACACAACAGCAAATAAATAATCAATTAACTCAACAATTGCAAGAAGAGAAACAGAGGATTGATCACAGCGCAATCCAGAAGCAGAAAGAGTTATCTGAGGCCTTGGCACAACTGAGAGCAACAAATGAACAAATGTTGAAGTCAAAAGATGAGCAGATTGCTCAACTATCAGCACAGCTTGAGAAGACAAAGGATCTTCCACAGATAGCCGAATTCACATTAGAAGCATTATAGATAAATAAGGCATTATTAACACAAATCAAGCTTCTATGTCAACAAATCGCCCAGGCGGAACCACTATGCGATTTGACGGCATCAATAAGTAAACAAACAGAAAAGGCTAGAACAGACTTGGATCAAGCTGAAGAAACATTAACTGAATTTCTTGACTGGCAAGATACCGATCAGGGACAAGCGGCAAATTTACCAAGAATTTTAGAATCACATAAAGAAATATTGTTTACAGAATGGCAGTCCCAGTTAATGAAAGCAGAGAGGGAAATTTCAAGATGCAAATCAACCACAAGTAATTTGGTTGAATTGGTTAATAATACTCTCTACTTGTCAAACATGATTTCCTAATGCACTCCAGGTAAATTGACAGTGGTGAAAACATTGGAGTAGTCATGTTATCCAGATCTAGAGGAAAAGGGGAGATTAATTGCTGGAATTAACAGTTTAACATGGGACACCTATTGGTTCTTCTTGGTAAAACCACACAGTCAAAGAGCCGCCCTCAAATGCCTTACAGATGCAATCGGGTATATTATCCCCGATATTCAGGATGCCACCTATGCCGCCCAGCTTAACTCTCGCCTCAACAAACCGCCCGAAGTGGAGCCAATGCTTGCGATAAGTCAGCTCAAGTTTAAAGGCAAACAACCTACTTGATGATTCATGCCGCCGACTGCCAGGTAGCTGAGAAGAAGATATTCAAGATCATTTGATACCAATTAAGTAGGATTTCAGTTTCATAGATAGTTAGTTTAATTCAGTATTTATAGACCATTTCATGTTTTTGGAAAGGGTCATAAAGTTTTGTACATGACTTAAAGCCTGAAGTTGCACTACTGTACTTCAGGCATATTCTTTTATAAAACTGGACCAATCATTCTGATTTTGGCAAAGAAGCTTTTATGCAAATGTGCACTACTGTCTTTGTTTCAAAGTATTTCTGCGTTAGAGGAAGAATTTCAAATAGCGATTGATATTGGGAGTGACTCACAGCTCATATGGTACTATTATCTATGTTTGAATCCATTCTTTTCATATGAATTGTTATTTGATCGCCTTTGCTATTATTGAATATATGTATGTGTTTTAACAGCATTTCTTTATTCCCTCCACTATTGGATGTTTAGGGTAATGCTTTTCTTTTGATCATATATGTATTGATGATATAAATGATGAGTGTAGCAATATTGCGTTAATCACCTTGTTTAACTATTTAAGCAAAGTAATCCTTGAATGAATAAATGTCCATGTTTATTAGATGGAGTCATCTATATGCCTGTTAATAAACATAGATCATCAAGCGCTACACTTCAAAGTATAATAGTTCCCGGGATTAGTAGTAATTCTTTTATTTCGCTGATAAATTAAGTTATTCGCCTATCATTAGATTAGTCAATCAATCATTCATTCACCCCGTTTATTTATTGCTGGGAAACTGGTCCCATTATCCCCAGTCGGAGCCACCATTCCAAACGGAAAAGGAGCTGTATTAAGGTCCGGACCGGGTGGTTATCCCCCAATGTTGATACAACGATTTTCGGGGCATCAACATTTATGGCGCTAGAAGGAGGGCCTCAACTGTGAATGGAAAACAAACCCAAATCTTTAGGCCATTCTAAGAGTAATTCTCCCTCCGCATCACCTCGTACTTCCCAGTTGCATGCTGGTTCTCCAGTATCCAAACAAGAAGAAGAGGAATCAACTACCACTGCTCAAACCCATCATACTCCAGAACAACTAAGTCTTGAATCCCCTGAAGTCCAGTCTCTTATCCACAAACTTCAGAGCTTCTCGATTTCACCACAGAAATCTGAGGTATCTCAAAGTAGTGCGACTTCGCAGTTTAATTTACCTCACCCTCTCACCAGACTTCAGAGCGGAAAGCTCGGTATTGAACCCACTGAGTTCCCTTTACCCAAAAGGAAAAAGGCAAAGAAAAACACTGAAGGATCTGACAGTGAAGAACTTTCATCCACATCCTCCATCTCACCTTCCCCCATGCAAAGTTAACCATCCACTCCCTCATCACACATTGTTGTTCATCAGGGATTAGCAACTGCAGCATCCCAAACTACGCAATCCTTAATATTAGCTCCTTCCCAGAGTAAGTTCAACAGTAATATCATCCACTACTGCGGTTACAATGGCAGACCCATGGACTAGGCCTGGTGCAGTCAATATGCCTGCTCCATTACATGCATTACCTGATGCACCTGAAAAATGGCTACCCAAGTTTAACCCAGATGATGGAACACAAGCTGAGGAACATATTAATAACTTCATGTTGGTAGTTAATTTGAAGGGAGTAACATAGCAAGATGTTGTCGTTAGACTTTCCCCTTATACCTTGCAAGGATCAGCAGGATCCTGGTATTTTTCTTTACCTTCTGGTTCCATTACCAGTTGGACGACTTGCCAAGAACAATTTCTTACTAAGTATGGTGATGATAGGTCCTTGGCTACACTAATAAATGATCTCTCCAATCTTAGGATAGAGCATAGGGAACCAATTAAGGAATTTAACGCGCGATTCAATAAACTCTTGAATAAAATCCCAACGGCCTCCAAACCAAGTGAGCAAATCCGAAGCGAATGGTATATAACTGCCCTACCTGCCAATATAGCTATTTTTGTAGACAGGGCTGGAAAACCTACTTTAGCTGAAAACATGAAAGAAGCACTTGCTGTGGAGAAACGTATTAATGCTCTAGAGAAGAAAGCTGCTCTGGAAGATAGAAAAGCCAAAAAAGTTTCTTTTAAAGATGATTCAAAGAAGAAAACCCCTAAAGATCCATATGACATGGAGGGTCTACAAAAGGTCCTCAAAACTATGTCAAATGAAATGGTTGAAATCAAAAAACAAGTAGCCGAAACCTCAACCAAAAGACCCTTTAGAAATTATAAGAAAACTGAATCAAAACCACCAAATGTTATATCAAATGCAGATTCAGATCTTGAAGAAGGAGAAGAAGAAACAGCTACACCAACTGATGAAGAAGAAGAAGTTGTTGAATGTCATGGAATGTGGGATTTTATATTACCTAACTCCGACATAGAAAACGAAGAAGAAGCATTTCCTGTCACTACCAAGAGTAGAGGTACCTCTGAACCTGTTCAGACAACTTCGAAGAAAAGAAGTGCAGGTGCTGCTACAACAAAAGAAAAGGCTCTCCCGAAAAAGCCACCTGTAACAATTCCACAAAACCAACCTTCAACCTCAACAATTCCATTAACAACTAAGACATTGGTAGTGACTGATTCAATGGATTACAACATTGTTGATGACATGAAAAAGACCAAGGAAAACATTACCATGTTTGAACTTAGTAAATTGAAACATTAGCAAAAATTGCTTCTCAAAGAATTAAATGTTGTTCCTACTTCACCTCTTCCCAGTGCTAAAGCTGCAAACGATACAGGTCAACCACCTTCTGGTATGGTCGAAGCCACTGATGCAGTCCTAATAGGAGATAGATCAAATTCTCATACTCCACCTTTCCTTCTAACCTATGAGATCTACAATAGAAACCTGCACAACTGCTTGATTGACTCAGGGGCATCTTCTAACATAATGCCAGCTTCAGTTTGTTCCAAACTGAACATTGAACCCCAGAAGTCTGCTATTCATATTGTACAGTTGGACAGGACTAAAGTACAGGTTTTTGGAGAGATCAACTCCGTAACTATCAGGTTATCTGCTGATCCAAGAATAGTACAAAGGATTGATATCTTGATCGTCGATATACCTGAATTTTATGGTTTGATCTTGAGTAGGGATTGGTCTGAAAAACTACATGGGTATATTTCTACTGATTGGTCAAATATGTGGCTTCCCTATAAGGGTAAGCCAAATCAAATAAGAATCGATCGGGAAAAGCATATGACCCATACAGTTACTGAATTTGAACAAGAAAACCAACCAATAGCATTTAATAACAACATTTTGGGGAATTATTCATCAGAGTCATTCTTTGGCAACTTTACTGCCCAACCATCCCCTTTCTCAGTAAACCATTTTACATCTCAGATCAAAAATTAGGTCAAGATGTTTCAATGATACTGAGAAAACTGTAAATAAAATTGTTAATACTTCTTTATTTTGGTCGTTATATTTCGATGGGTCCAAATCTAGTGAGGGCTCAGGAGCAGGGTGTATTTTCATTAGCCCGCAAGGAGAAAAAACAATGTTGTCATGTAGGTTAGAATTTGAATGCACGAATAATACAGCAGAATACGAAGCCTTAGTCCAAGGACTATATAAAGCTATTGGCCTCAAGGTCCAATATTTGAAAGTGTTTGGAGATTCTGAAATTATTATCAAACAGGTAAGGAATACAATTCATTGTCTTTCCACCCATCTCAAACATTATCAATCACTGGTACAGGAACTCACCTCCCACTTTTCGGCATTCAATATTTCTTCTATTCCCAGGTCTCAAAATTCGGCAGCCGACCTGCTAGCCAATGTTGCTTCCAAGCTCCTACCTTCCGAAGACTATAGCCCAGATAGATTTTCAGTAGAATTGCTTTTTAGGCCATCAATTCCTGACAATGTAACTAATTGGAGAGTATTCAACCACGATGAAGACATTTTACAGTTTTTAACTTCCGAAAAGTCCTATGATGATCAAATCATTGAGGAAAACGAGCATGACCTTCAAATGAGAAGTAAACCCGAGGAGAATTCAATCCCTAAGCCTATGGTGAAGCTTGAGGATCTTTATGATATTAAAGACAGGTTTAAACATGTGACCAATACAAAGCTCCAAAGTTCTACCCTAAGGTTTGAATTGATAAACCTTGGCACTGAGCAAACTCCTCAAAACATTAATTTAGGATTAGGACTTTCCTTGGAAGAAAATGAAGCATTCATTAGACTATTACGGAAAAATAAACAGGTTTTTGCTTGGAAATATGATGATTTAAAGACATATGATACATCCATCATCCAGCATACCATTCCAATGCTTCCCGAACAGAAACCAATTCAGCAGAAATTGAGAAAAATACATCCGAACTTAGAGAGTCAAATAAAATCTGAACTTAATAAACTCTTGAAAGCTAAGATTATTTTTCCCGTTCGGCACTCAAACTGGGTCTCCAATATGGTGCCAGTCAGAAAGAAAAATGGCGACATTAGGATTTGTATAGATTTCAGAAATTTGAACAAGGCGAGCTTAAAAGATAATTTCCCATTACCTACTATGGAGCAGATACTCCAATCAGTAGCAGGCTCTGAGTTAATGTCCTTTCTAGACGGTTTCTCAGGATATAACCAAGTTTTGGTCCATCCTGATGACCAACTCAAAACCACATTCAGAACAAAATGGGGAACATATGCGTATCAGAAAATGCCTTTTGAACTTATTAATGCAGGAGCGACGTTCCAAAGAGTGATGGATATAGCTTTTAAAGGGTTGATTAACAGAATAGTAGTCGTCTACCTAGACGATATTACTGTATTTTCTAAAGAGAAGTCCAATCATTTGCATGATTTAAATCAAATCTTTCAACGCTGCAAAAGATATGGTATTTCACTTAACCCTAAAAAATCTTTCTTCGCTCTTGACCAAGGAAAGCTCTTAGGCTTTATTGTGTCTAAAGATGGCATTTATATTGATCCCGATAGGATCAAAGAAATCTCTGAAATCCCTTTCCCTCATAATAAAAAATCCATGCAATCATTTTTAGGCCAAATCAATTTTGTCAAAAGATTTGTTCCAGACTTTTCTCAAATCATTTTGCCACTTCAAACTATGATTAAGAAAAATTCAGTCTTTAAGTGAGGATCAGCAGAAAAGGAAGCGTTTGATTTAATCAAACAATCAATAATTAATGCCCCCGCCTTAAATACCCCCAATTTTTCTAATCATTTCACACTGTATACTATTGCATCCAATTTGTCTTATGCAGCAGTACTCACACAGATTAATGATCACAATTCGGAAGCACTCATTTCATTCTATAGTTCAAATCTTCAGGGTGCCGAATTGAATTACTCCGAGGTAGAAAAACAAGCCTTTGTTGTATATAAAGCTGTCAAACATTACAGACCCTTCCTTTTAAAAGCCCACACAAAAGTTATAATTCCTTTCCCTGCAGTAAGGCAACTATTAATCCAAAGAGAACTAGGTGAAAAAAGGGCAAACTGGGTTACAGCACTTCAAGAATATGATTTAGAAATTAAACCAGCAAAGATTGTTAGGGGCCAAGGTTTTTGCAGGTTATTGGCAGGAGCATCCAACATTCCAGAATCAGGTGATACAGATCAAACCGAAGAAATCAACCAGATAAGTATTATTGATTCGAAATCACAATATGCTGACTTAATCTTTTATTTGAAAAATGGGTATGCACCTCCTAACCTGTCTTACAAAAACAAAAGGGCCATTAGATTAAAAGCAAAAAATTTCACAATTATTGATGATGTGCTTTTTAGGCAAAATTATGATTCAATCTTATTAAGATGCCTAGAAAAACCTGAAGCACAAAAGGTCTTGCAGGAATTACATGATGGACCAGCAGGAGGACATTTTGAAGCTGATACAACAGCCCATAAAATCATTCATGCTGGATATTACTGGCCCACTCTGTTTAGAGATGCTCATGAATATGTAAGGAAATGCCGAAATTGTCAAACTTCTAGTGGAAGGCAAAGAAAACCAGCTTTCCCTTTGCAACCAGTCAACATTGAACATCCATTTGAGCAATGGGGATTGGATATCATTGGGGAAATCACTCCTCATTCTTCCAAATAGCATAAGTATATCCTTACTGCTACTGATTATTTTACTAAATCGGTTGAAGCAATTCCTTTGAAGACAACAAATTCTGAGGCAATCATTGAATTCATAGATCAATTCATCATTACCAGGTTTGGTGTCCCAAATGCTCTTGTTTTTGATAATGCATCTTACTTTTCAGGCAATGCTATGTTTGATTTCGCTATTAAAAGAGGATTTAAATTAAAATATTTTGCTAATTACTATCCCCAGGGTAATGGTTTAGCAGAGTCTACAAATAAAAATCTGATTAAAATTATTAAGCGAACCATCGAACAGAATCATAAAAAATGGCACAAATCCTTAATATTCGCACTATGGGCTGATAGGATAACGCAAAAGGCTTCCATAGGATCTTCCCCGTTCAACCTTGTATACGGAAAAGAAGCAGTACTACCAACAAATCTTGTTCTTCCTTCTCTAGCCCTAGTGCAGTTTATTGAGGAAAGCCCTTCTTCTTCTATTCAACTTAGACATGACCAAATTTTAAAATTAGAAGAGGAAAGAGAAAAAGCCAAGGTTATTCATGCAAAACATCAGCAAATCATCAAGTAATCCTTTGATTTAGTCTCATCCAGTTCAAAACAATTTCAAGTCGGTGATTTGGTCTTGAAATGGGACAAAGCCCATGAGGACAAGGGAAAACACACCAAGTTCCAAAAGATGTGGCTTGGGCCATTTCAGATCTGTGAGAAGATAGGCCATTCGACCTTCATATTACAAGATTTATCAGGTTTGAGAGATTCTCTCCCTGTTAATGGCCTTATCTTAAAGAAATTCTTCAATTGAGAAGGTAACCCCTTCTCCCCTTTTTTAGAATTTTATAGTTTGTAGGATCATTAGAAAATAAAGTTGTGAGATATCTACCATTGACCTTTGCTGTACTTGAAAGTTACTCAAAACAAGTAGGGTTGATATTTACTTTTAAAGTAATAGAAGTCTTAAACAAGAGGGATAATTCTGGGAAATTAGGTGTAATTGCATTCTGAAACTACACTTCAATTTTTGTGAATGCTTCCCAAAGTTTAGAAATATTGTAAATCATTTTATGTTTATAAATTGGTCACAAAAAGGTTATCAATATCAAAATAGAAACTAATTCAATTTCAGCATCCTTAACTCTTACCTTGTCATCCATTTACTCTTAAGGAGAAAATTGTCCATCCCACTCACCAAAGCTTATGATTACTCAAAGTGTAATTCTAAAATATTTGATATAAAAGATAAGAGGTCTTATTACAAGCCTGCTTACCATGATCATAGGGAAATAGTTTAACTGACATTACCAATACTGCATACCAAAACAGGGTAATGGCTTAGAATTATAAGACAAGGGGTCTCATCACGAGCCAGTTTGTTCAGTTAAATTACTACCAGTGAATGGCATTGTCACTAAGCTAGTCACCAAACCAGGACAATGGCTTTTTATCTTACAAAATAACAGAAAAGTGGAAAAGAAATACAAAATATGAAAAGCATGTTTTGAATTCATTCTGTTAATCATACTCTCAAATGAGCAGGACAATGGACAATAGCATGGTTAAAAGGTATCCCTATCGAAACTATGAACGTTTGCTGGCAGCAAAGGCTCTACCTATGACAAAGGAGTCAATTCTAAAAGCTAATTTGGAAAGGTTTTCTATTTTATCACTATCAACCATTAACGGCCAATTTAAAACTTAGAATGTATCTAATTTTAAACAAAAGAGGAAGTTAGCAAAGATAGTTTCATTTTATTTGGAATGCATATATACCTAGTTATATTAGAATTTTCCCCTTTGATGAGAACTCTATTTCGAAAAAGTTTAATTATTTCCATACTTTTCAGAGATAACTGTTTCTTCCAGCGAATCGCCAATTGTTGTGCTCTACAACAACCCCCCATTTCATACCATTTTATTCATAAAACTATAATATGAAATGGGTCCCTTTTTATTTTTAATTGGTATCAACTTTGTATTATTCAAAAAGGTCCGAAAAACAAAATGAAAGCATTATAAAAAACCTTTTTGAAAAACCAATTATTTGGTCTTATAATATAAATAATTAATCTTTTATCATTGCGATAAAGCGATCGCAAGATCGCATATCGCAATGACAAAGGAGGCATAACTTAAAGGCCCATTGGTTTTCTCTGATGCGATGACATGCAGTCGGCTATCGGATATCGGCAATAATAAGTTCCCATAACAAAAGTGCCTCCCGCTCCGATGCGATGCGATCAAATTCTTTTCGCTCCGATGCGATGCGATCACGTCCCTTTCGCTCCGATGCGATGCGATATCGCTATCGGCGATCGGGGATATACCATGCATGCTTTTTAAAGCGCCCATACTCCCGATTCGATGCGATGCAATGCGATATCGCTATCGGCGATCGGGGATTCCAAAAGGTGTCAATATCAAGATTTAAGTTTTCCCCGACACCCGATTGTGATAAAGCCAAAAGCGCAAACTTCAAAAAACCGTTAAAGCAGAGGTATTACGATTAATTCGTATTTAAGGCCTTATCTTTCAAACAGTGATTCACCTGCGCTCAACTGCCAAAACATCCAAGGAACGCTTAAACAAAATCATGTGGCCGATAAGAGATATGATGAGCATTTAAAGGATTGGCAGGTTTTAACGGCCATTTAATGAAATAGTAAGCTTAAAAAATCTTCTCATAGATTGTATCCGCGGCCACTTTAAGTTAATCCCTCATCATGCATTGATCAATATATCTCACTCGTATTTGGTTTTCGCTACCAATTCTCTGTGTTACGCTTATTTCCACTACTGTGCAGAATTCTTCCGAAGTAATAGATTCAACCAGAATGGGGAAGAAGTCTAAGAAAACCGCAATCGCTTCCACTGCACCAGCCACAGGACAAGCCGTCGCTGATCCAGCAACTAAAAAGAAAGGATTAATATCTGATACTACATGTTCAGGACTTGGCAAGACCACTTGGCAAAGTACCTATAATTTGATCGAAGCCGAAGAACCAAAGGTGACGGCAGTACAAGCTACAGCGGGTTCCAATAGAAAATCTGATGGTACTTTGAAAGACTTGGCCCTCCTTTCCTCTGAGATGTGGTGTCTACACTTTGCATGATTTTAAACATGCGGAAAAATAAGCTACGAAGATGAAATCATTAACTCTAGCGACTCTCCCTAACAGGCGATTTGATCCCAACAAAGTTGCCTATAATGCTCTTGAACAGGCCAAATTGACAAAGTTTGATCATATAGAAGATAAGTTTGATGACCTATTATCCTCAGCTGAATCAATGTATCAAGTTAGATCGCTGGCCATAATGGAATACAAAGATGAAGGGTTAGTTGAATTCAACAGACTTAGAGAACAGAGGTTGCAAACTCTGCCTCTAGATCTGTTAGCAACAACCCCAGCAACAAAACCAAGAGAGCCTAAACAGCAACATTCAAAGGAACCGCCGGTTACAACAGAAAAACAGGAAAAAGTACAAGAGGAAACCCAGACTAAAGAGCAGAAACAGAGCAACATAGAGGTGAATATGGATACTCAAATTGATCCCAAATTTCTCCAGGAATGGCAGCAATTTGATTCAATTATCAGTAGTCTTGAATGCTCAAAGGACACCGAAACTTCGAAAGCGGCAGATACATAGGAAACCACTTCACAACAGGTTCCAAGTGGAACCAGCGGCCTACCCAGTTCAAAGGAAGTAGAAATAATCCCAAAGGACCCCTCCGATCAAATTATTTTGCAGATAGAAGAAATTCCTCCCTTGGATGTCTTCTATAGCCCAAGGCACAAAGCTGTGGTAAAACGACAGAGGAAGAGGAGAAGGACTGATCAACCTTCCCTTTTCCCAGAACAAACGGTCACGGGAAATGTGGTTTGGAAGGAGGAATTTGACCCCTCTAATGACCTAACAAAACTATCACAATATGCTGGAGCCTATTCGGCAGCAACAATAGACAAGGCATCAGAGGTGAGTCTTTTATTAAAAACAAAAGACCAGGAAATCTTTTTATTGCAAGCACAGCTAACAGAAGCACAGCAGAAAGCGGAGTAGGCAGAACAGCGATTGTTAACACAACAGAAAATAAATAATCAATTAACTCAACAATTGCGGGAAGAGAAACAGAGGATTGATCACAGCGCAATCCAGAAGCAGAAAGAGTTATCTAAGGCCTTGGCACAACTGAGAGCAGCAAATGAACAAATGTTGAAGTCAAAAGATGAGCAGATTGCTCAACTATCAGCACAGCTTGAGAAGACAAAGGATCTTCCACAGATAGCCGAATTCAAATTAGAAGCATTACAGATAAATAAGGCATTAATAACACAAATCAAGCTTCTATGTCAACAAATCGCCCAGGCGGAACCACTATGCGATTTGACGGCATCAATAAGTAAACAAACAGAAAAGGCTAGAACAGACTTGGATCAAGCTGAAGAAACATTAACTGAATTTCTTGACTGGCAAGATACCGATCAGGGACAAGCGGAAAATTTACCAAGAATTTTAGAATCACATAAAGAAATATTGTTTACAGAATGGCAGTCCCAGTTAATGAAAGCAGAGAGGAAATTTCAAGATGCAAATAAACCACAAGTAATTTGGTTGAATTGGTTAATAATACTCTCTACTTGTCAAACATGATTTCCCAATGCACTCCAGGTAAATTGACAGCGGTGAAAACATTGGAGCAGTCATGTTATCCAGATCTAGAGGAAAAGGGGAGATTAATTTCTGGAATTAACAGTTTAACATGGGACACCTATTGGTTCTTCTTGGTAAAACCACACAGTCAAAGAGCCGCCCTCAAATGCCTTACAAATGCAATCGGGTATATTATCCCCGATATTCAGGATGCCACCTATGCCGCCCAGCTTAACTCTCGCCTCAACAGACCGCCCGAAGTGGAGCCAATGCTTGCGATAAGTCAGCTCAAGTTTAAAGGCAAACAGCCTACTTGATGATTCATGCCACCGATTGCCAGGTTGTTGAGAAGAAGATATTCAAGATCATTTGATACCAATTAAGTAGAATTTCAGTTTCATAGATAGTTAGTTTAATTCAGTATTTATAGACCCTTTCATGTTTTTGAAAAGGGTCGTAAAGTTTTGTACATGACTTAAAGCCTGAAGTTGCACTACTGTACTTCAGGCATATTCTTTTATAAAACTGGACCAATCATTCTGATTTTGGCAAAGAAGCTTTTATGCAAATGTGCACTACTGTCTTTGTTTCAAAGTATTTCTGCGTTAGAGGAAGAATTTCAAATAGCGATTGATATTGGGAGTGACTCGCAGCTCATATGGTACTATTATCTATGTCTGAATCCATTCTTTTCATATGAATTGTTATTTGATCGCCTTTGCTATTATCGAATATATGTATGTGTTTTAACAGCATTTCTTTATTCCCTCCACTATTGGATGTTTAGGGTAATGATTTTCTTTTGATCATATATCTATTGATGATATAAATGATGAGTGTAGCAATATTGCATTAATCACCTTGTTTAACTATTTAAGCAAAGTAATCCTTGAATGAATAAATGTCCATGTTTATTAGATGGAGTCATCTATATGCCTGTTAATAAACATAGATCATCAAGCACTACACTTCAAAGTACAATAGTTCCGGGATTAGTAGTAATTCTTTTATTTCGCTGATAAATTAAGTTATTCGCCTATCATTAGATTAGTCAATCAATCATTCATTCACCCCATTTATTTATTGCTGGGAAACTTGTCCCATTATCCCCAGTCGGAGCCACCATTCCAAACGGAAAAGGAGTTGTATTAAGGTCCGGACCGGGTGGTTATCCCCCAATGTTGATACAACGATTTTCGGGGCATCAACAGGTTCCTAAAAGTGGAGCAGAAAATCTAATGGTCTCTGGAGAGAAGACCATGTTGTGGCATCAAAGGCTTGGACATATTGGAGAGAAAGGCCTTTGAATACTTCACGGTAAAGGTATGGTAGAAGGTATGAGTAATAGCTCTCTGGACTTTGATTTCTATGAAAATTGTGTATATGGGAAGCAGAATCGAGTGAGTTTCCCCTCTAGTAGTAAGAGGGCGAAACAGATATTAGAACTTGTGCATAGTGATGTGTTTGGACCTGTGAAGGTTCCATCACTGGGTAAGTCTGTGTACTATGTATCATTTAGAGATGACCTCTCAAGGAATACATGGATATATTTCCTTAAGAAGAAATCTGAAGCCTTTGACAGGTTTAAAGAATTTAAGGCTCTCGTGGAAAATCAGACAGAGAAGAAGATAAAGGTGCTGAGGATAGATAATGGTGGAGAGTTTTGCAGCAAGGAATTTGAAGAATTCTGTAAGAAGTGTGGTATATCATGACAGAAGACTACTCCATATACACCTCAGCACAATGGAGTTGTAGAAAGAATGAATAAGACGTTGATGGAAAGGGCAAGAAGCATGCTCAGTGGTGCCAGGTTAGGACAAGAATTTTAGGTAGAGGCGGTGGATACTACATGTTACCTGGTCAACAGGTCACCTTCATGAGCATTGGAGGATAAGACTCCACAAGAGGTATGAACTGGTAAGAAACCCTCTCTTTCACATCTGAGGGTATTTGGATGTGATGCATATGTACATGTTCCAAAGGAGAAACAAACCAAGTTGGATAGTAAATCTGAAAAGTGCATCTTTATTGGGTATAAGGATGGTTTAAAGGGGTATAAGTTGTGGAACTCAGTCACATGAAAGGTTTTGTAAAGTTGAGATGTGGTGTTCAAAGAGGTAAAAGATGTTATTAAACATGAAGTCCAACCAAAGGAACCTAAGAAGATAGAGTTTGAGCTAAAGGAGGAAGAATCAGACTCTATAGCAAAGGAGGAATCAAAAGATGAAGAGCCACAAACTCCAGCTGTGAGAAGATCAGTTCGAGAAAGAAGGCAACCAGAAAGTTATAGTCCATCTGCTTTCTATTCAAATTTTGCTTTGTCTGTTAATGATGATGATCCCAGAACTATGAAGGAAGCAGTGGATTCAGAGGATGGAAAACTCTGGAAAGAGGCCATGGTTGATGAAATGGCATCTTTGCACAAAAATGAAGCTTGGGATCTGGTGGAGTTGTCAGTTGGATGGAAACCCATGGGTAGCAAATGGGTATTCAAAATAAGACAAATGCAGAAGGAAAAGTGGATAAATACAAAGCTCAGTTGGTAGCAAAAGGTTATTCCCAGGTGTCGGGAATTGATTTTGGTGATATTTTTTCTCCTCTTGCCAAGGTAACTTCTATTAGAATACTTTTATTTATTGCTGCTACTTTTGATTTTGAGGCAGAACAGATGGATGTGAAGACAACATTTCTTCACGGGGATTTGGAAGAGGAAATCTACGTGAAGCAACCTAAAGGCTTTGCGGTGAAGGGTAAGAAAGAACTGGTATGCAAGCTAAAGAAGTCTCTGTATGGGTTAAAACAGTCACCAAGGATGTGGTATTAGAAATTTGATACATTTATACAGGGACTTGGCTTCACTAGAAGCAAAGCAGATCACTGTGTGTATTTTAAATTAATTGGTGACCATGTTATTTATTTGGTCTTGTATGTGGATGATATGTTTCTAGTTGGAAATGACAAAGAAATTATCCAGGATTTGAAGACCCAATTGTCCTCCAAATTCGACATGAAAGATCTTGGTGCTGCAAACTATATTTTGGGCATGGAAATTAAAAGAGATTGGGCAAAGAGGAAGCTCTGGTTAAACCAGAGGAAGTATGTCGAGACAATATTGTAGAGGTTTAATATGCAGGATAGTAAACCGGTGAAGGTTCCTATTCCTGTAGGTGTGAGGCTATCTGTTGAACAGTGTCCCAAGACACAAGAAGAGGAAGAGGACATGTCACGTGTTCCATATGCAAGTGCAGTCGGTAGCCTGATGTATGCAATGGTCTGTACTAGACCATACATTGCACATGTAGTGGGAGTATTGAGCGGGTTTATGTCAAAACCAGGAAAGGAGCATTGGACGGCAGTGAAGCGGATTTTCAGGTATTTGTGTGGCACTAGTGATTATGGTTTGTGCTACCAAGGAAGACCAAGATTGGACAGAATTTTGGATATTCGTGGCTTTGTTGATGCAGACTAGGTTATAGATCTGGATCAGAGAAGATCTACAAGTGGGTATGTGTTTAACCTATTTGGAGATGCAGTCAGTTGGATGAGTAAGAAACAATCTGTAGTGGCATTATCGACTACAGAGGTAGAATACATGGCAGCCACTCATGCAAGAAAGGAAGCAGTTTGGTTGCAGAGATTGTGTTCAAGTATGGGGTTAGTACAGGGAGCTATAAGGATAGACTGTGACAGCCAAAGCGCAATTTTCTTAGCAAAGAACCCCGCATATCATTCAAAGACAAAGCACGTTGATGTTCAGTATCACTTTGTGAGGGATATGATAGAAGACAAAAAGGTGTTGCTGGTAAAGGTGGACACTTTGAAGAATACTGCAGATGCATTAACAAAATTTGTGAGCTCTGAGAAGTTCTCTTGTTGTAGAGAGACAATTGGCATTTTAGGGTTGGAAAAATGACTAAGCTCTCTTGTGGCCCCTTGTGGAAAGAAAACAACAAGTGGGAGAATGTTGGGTTGTGTTATATTCTTTCCATGACTAGCCCATGTAGTTAACCGGGGGTTAGAGGGGGGGAGGTCACATGGGGTTTGAGGTGTACCCGTAACGCCACTTTATGGGGTCCAAGGCAGCGCCCCTGAAAATTTTGGTTTTGGACTCTATGTTAGGATGGGCAGACCCACCTATGGTTTTGCGCATGATTTTCACACACGGTTTTTTGGACACGATGTTTTTTGGTCCATGGTATTGGACGCGATGGTTTTCGTTCCATGGTATTGGATGCTTTGGCATGTATAAATATGTATTATAACATTGAAAGGAACATAATGAAAAATCAATCTGGTAGTCCCGGTTTTGGGATCCAGGGGAAATCTCTGTGTATATGTGTTTTATGTGTGATGCTCTCGCATTTTTTATTTTCTGTGTTTTAGAATTCATATGCAGGTAATTTTTGTATGGGGTTAAAACCTATAGGATCATCCTTGATGGATTCTCCTCACCGATCAAATTCTGGTGGTATATGGAATGCCACGAGAACCTTCACCATTTCTAAGATATTATTGTTTGAAGTTGAAGACCGCAACCTATGGCCAACAACCTTGAAGGGTGATGATGTGGAAACTCCTCGTTGGTCGTGTCAAATGATTATGTAATAAGGATATTCTACAAAGAATAAAACAATCTTAGTTATGATAGAAGTCTATTTTGAAGGGGTTTCAAATCTATCAAAAATCACGAAAGAGATTTTAAGCTTAAAAACCAAATTAATTTCAAAAATTCAAAACCCTAAAGAGCATTTTTTCCCTCTAATATTTGATTTTTTAAATTCTATATTTCCCTCCCACAAAGTAATTTGAATGTATCATTTGAATCCCCTCAAACATATATAAAAAGGATCTATATTCCACCTCCTTGGGAATGAAACTAAACAATTGTCATTTGTAACTTATATCTGATCTTTTAAGCCACTGTGGAGACTTTGAACATCATATGAGAGGGGGCAAAAACATTGTTTTGGTTATGTAGGAGTTCATTATGGGATTTTTTGGTTTGATTGGCATTATACTGGGATTAGTTGGGTATTATTTTGCAAGAGGGAACAATTTTTTTGCACCAACAAAGGAGGAAGTTCCTTTTTTACTCTTGGTTCTCTATCAGGGCACAATCCTATGCCAATTCAAACCTATTACTCTTAGAGAACAACTCTAGCAGCCATGTCTAATTATTTGTGGTAATAAGTAATGCCATTTCCTGTGCAGCATGTGGCATATGATATTTGCAATTCTTAACTAGGTGTTTCAATTCACCAAAGGGCAGATCTATGAGTAATTTATAGTTCTATATCTAGTGCAAATATGTTAAGGGTTTGTTCTGAGCAAGAAATGTCACTATATTTGAATAGAATTGTGGTTCCAACCTCTGCAACTATTTGTCTCTGTGATTTTTTCCCTCTAGGGAATCAAAGCTTGAGAAAAAGAGTGAAGTTTCAGTGGGTTTATAAAGTGTCTTTGTGGTCCTCGCTTGATCTAAGGAATAGAATGACCAAATCTTGTCATCACCTCCTTAAGGGATAATCCTTTGAACATTGAAAGGTAGATCTATGTGGATTTATCTTTGCGTCCAAGGTCTATTTTTTAAGAAGCATATTGGAACATATCAAGACATTTATGAGGCCTAAAACTACCCATGGATGTAATGTACTCAACCTACAATATGAAGGAGGCATTCTATATATCCAAAGGATTGCATACGTTCTTGAAACTAGACTAGAATTGTCATAGTTGAAGATCTTAACATGGTTACTTCAGAATATCAAATAATGTCCTAGGTCCTCATCTATAGTAAAGTGTTTTGAATATACATACATATTCATGTAGAAGTGAAATTAACCCTTGTATAAATCCTGAAACATGTCTATTGTACCATGCTCATCAATACAATGAGTTAAGGTAACTTCATATGCAGACAAAGGTTATTGATACTTCCCTAGTTTGGAATTAAGGGATCATTATCAACAAATAGAAATAAGAAGTACAATGTCATCTTGAACAACTGATCAATTTGGCATTCACTGTATAAAGGGAGATTCTTCAAGGAATTTGTTGTTGAAGTTGAGCATTCCAACTGTAAAAAGACTCATTGTTTGCATCAACCTTGAAGCAAAATCAAGCTACATGTATATGTGCTATTGAAAAGATAAAGGTGTAGTCAAGATGTTTTCATGGTGATAAGGAATCAGAAGATAAAGTACAATGTTACGCCTTTGATAAGATTGGATTCATTATCATATCATTGTTGCAATAGTCAGAAAAGCAGTGAGGGATCAATTAGAATTTCAAGATCCAAGTCAACAGAAGTGAAAACAATTCTAACTTAGCTTTTAAGGGTATCCAACTTTCATCATTTCTTTGCACAACTAAGGTATCGTCACAACCAGGGTTTTACAACTCAGTGACACATCATTTTCCATATAGAGTCTCATTATTTTATTGCAATAGTAAATTCACATTTAACATGCAATGATGTTTTTGAGTGAAGAGACAAAGGAAATAAGTTGAATTGAAGTAAGGAAATCAACATTCTTGTTATCTTGCAATAGTGTATTTCGCAAGCTTGGTAGTAAGGGTTACACTTCCAGTTTCTTTTCCTTTTTGCAGTAGGGTTTTAGGAATTAGGGTTTCCTAGTTGGGATATCATTATTATATCTTTTACAGTTGTAAGTGGGTCATTGCCCCTAGTACGGGAGCCCGCAATAGTTTATTTTATTCATTATCATTTTCAGGGTGGTTTGGTGTTGCTAGCAAGGTGGTTGAAGTCAACTTCAGGTTGTAGCCTGAAAATACTTTCAGGGTGGAAGGTGGTGCTAGAGCAAGTTGGAGCTTGCAAGGTGTTGAAGCACCTTTCTAGTGGGTGTTGGTAAAGCAGGGTGTTGTAGCATATTTTCAGGAGTCAGAGACACCTGAAAAATATTGAATTCTTCTCTAGGGTACTAGGGAGTTGGGGCTGCCCCTTCTAGTTAGAGTTGAAGGATTGATTTACTCATAAAATTATTAGAGAATCATTCGATGGTTTTTCTCTTGGAAAGGTTTCCACCTAAAATTTAGTGTTTACTATCTTGATTCTCCGCACTATTGTTTTATGTTTATTTTGAATTAATTAATTCTCTGAAGAGGATAAATTAATTAATTGTAAGTGAAATACTTATTCACCCCCCACCCCTAGTATTTCCAATAATTGCTTCATTGAATGAATTGCCTTGTGGGCTATGGAAACCACATCATGTATATAATTTCCATGAAGAGAACCATATTTTTCTTCTAAAATGTGTTCACTCAATATCAACTTAAAACGATGAGAAAATGACCTTGGAGATGATCTTATATATGATGTTAGAACAAGGGATTGGACAAAATTCATCATATGTTACTCCATCCCACTTTTTGGGATTTAAAGTGAGAAATGTCGAATTGAGCACCTACAACACCACCTTTGACTACTTAGATTCAATCATGACTTTTAGGAGTTCTTCTTTGAGCATGTTGTCAAAGTTTGCAAAGAATTCAATAGGAAGGCCATCTGGCCCTATACGTTTTTGCCTATAGAGGGCATGAAGAGCAACCTTAACATTTTCTTTCATTACTTCCTCTTCCAAGGCCTTGTTCATGTCCTCAGTGCCAATTAGAGGGAATTTGGATATGACCTACATGATTTCTTATATGGGCTTATTGAGAGGTTCTATAAATAGGGCCTCAAATTGTCACTTATCTTCGAGAGCCTTATCCTTAAAAGTGTATGCAATATTGTTTTTTGATTTGGTTATTTCCAAAATTTTGAATTTTCCTATAGGATACATATTGAGGAATGAACTTAGTGTTATTATCTCCTTCTTTGATCCATATGGCTCTACTTTTATGTTGCTAAGACATTTCCTTATTTTCTAATAAAAATTGTTAGGACAACTCTAGCTCTAGAAAAGGAGCTAAATCTGACTTCAAAAAGATACTTTGAGAATTTCCATCATAAAGACTTATAATCCCTTGTTACACTACTTTACTTTTCCTTATAAGAAATAAACCATTTCTATGTATCCACCTTAATCCTGAATATATTCTCTACAAACTGGAACATATAAGACACCAAAGGAGGAAAAACCCAAAATTCTCACAATTCTTACACTGACTTTTAAAAATCATCATCTAGAAACCATGAATAATTATACCTTAAAAAAGGAATATTTTTCATTCTCCAAGTCCATCCTAAAGAGGATCGAAACAACTAAAATAAATCTTATTATAAGACATCTATATAAATAAAAAACCATTATACATATCTAACAAAGTGTCTCATGAAACTCTATAAAAGTATAAGTATAAAATAAAGAAAATCTGTAAATGAATAAAATCGTTTAAATAGACAATCAAATTTATAATTTCTTCATGATTTCAAATTACCTTGATGAAAAGGAAGAGGAGGAAAACACAAAATCACACACAAAAAATGTGATTTGTTGTTGAATTACTCTATTAAACAAAAGCTTGATCCACATACACATCCACCGAGCTGCGACTCATCTCTCTTTCTTTATTCATTACAATGACCCAACCACGGGTATATAAGCACCAAACTTACTAAATATGGAATCATATAAACTCTAACTAGACTTTAATTTTCTCCAACGAAATACTTAATGCAAACTCACACTCGACTTGGACTCAATTTTATTTTCTTAACTTAACTACACTCTTCATGCATCACTTGACTTGGATCTTTCTAGACCTCTATGTGAGAGTAATTAATATTTCTAACATGCACCCTTTATTACGACTGTGTGACTCAACCTTAACTTAATTATGACTCAACATAACTTAAACATGCTTGCTAGTCTAAGTCTTATGTAGGCTTACAATGACTGCCTTTTTTTCACAATTTTGGATTTTATTTTTTATTTCTTCTAAATTATATACCCTAAAAACTACTTCATTTTTAGCTATGCTTTCTCACTGTAAGCTCCATGTTTCTTCACTTGTTTCTGCTACAATTTTTGTTTGACTTCTCTTGTCTTTATTCTGAAAAATAATTAAGCTTTTTGAGTCTGTGTTCTACAACTTTCCCTTCAAAGATCCCTTCACTCATGGACTACTACCACAAATCTTCATCTTCAAACTATGAACTCCACTCTCCTTCTTGTGCTCCATATTCTTGATCTTCTTTTTTCCTGCATATTTGTTGATAGTAAAATTTAATATCTTCTTGACTCCATTGATGAAAGGTTGTTTCAATGCTTTCTTCTTCGCCTTTAGAAACTTCTATGTCCTTTCTTGCATATTTTTCTTCATATTCTATTTCAACTATACCTGTAACTGGTTTGTTGTACTGTTTACCTACACACTAAAAATCAATGTTAAACACATCTTCATTATGCTCCACATTGAGAGCTTTATCCGCTTCTTTCGTCTCTACCCCTACCTTCGCTTCTTCTTCCGTTGCATCATAATCTTCATTTTACACCTATTTACCAACCTCTACTACTGTAAACAGGTTGTCTTCCACTTGGCTTCCAAACACAAGTAGGTTTCTCTCACCAAATAACAACATATCAATGAGATATTTCTGTTTCATCATGTGCAACCACTCAAAACTAGTCAATTAATCAATCATCAAAGTTAACATCAACAATTTCAAATGTTGGATCCACCAAGCCACCTGTTGCTCCATTGGTAGCTTTATCTATGCCAGACTCTACTGCTGTTAATTCACACATTGCTTCATGAGTAGTTCTAAATTTTTCTTTATAACTTGCTACTACAGTGGCAACTTTAACCTTCAATTCTTCATCAAACATGGAACTTTCCATATTTCCACAATTATTTATTGTTTCAAAAAAGAGACCACAAATGTAATCATCATAATTTTCATTCACTCTATGGTTTGATATCTGAGTATGCATGTGCTCATTAACAATTTCAACTTCACCAAATTCATCAGTTTCTATTGAATTCACGAGAGATGCACTTTTAGCTTCACAAACTATTACTTCGTATGAGAAGCTCTCTTTATCATTATTGAACTTAAATATCTCAACCTCTAATGAAAACAAGTCATCATCATCTTCACCATTCACGTTACTCTAGAGTTCTCGAGCATCTATAGGCACTTGTTTTTCTTCACACATAGAGGCTTCATCTTCTCTCTTTGCAATATTTCATGCATCTTCTTCATCCATATGTATGGATTCTCCAAGATTTGTTTTCCTCCCAGAGTATTTCTCATTTACTTTCATACTTGCGACTCACTTCTCTATTGATTCTTCAACAGAATGTGACACACCTTGCTATTGCATGTCACTTTCCTTTGTACCAAATGTTTCTTCCAAGATCTTCTATGTTTCCTAGTAAGATGTAGCTTTTTCTGCCTTGCACAAAAGCTTCTCATCCAATGATTTTTTTATAAGATCCAATACTAAGGCATCACATACTTCATCATATGGGTTATTAGACCGAGAATAATATAATTTTTGTTCTCATCAGTGATGTTCTAGTACAATACGAGGTGATGTTCTCATTAGTAACCATCTTGATTTTTTGTTCCAATCCACATGGAATTATATGTAATCCTTACTCAATTGGTAGTGACTTATATTATAGTTTTATATATTTTGATGACTCTATTTAGGGTTGGGATGTATTACCTTTTTCCATAAGGGGTGACTTGTAGACATTTTAGGCCTATGATGATTATTGACCTTGTAATTTTAACTAAAAAAAATAAATATTTGAATTTAATAAATGCAAAAAAAAACATTAATCACGTAATAGTTGGAAAGTAAATACAAAAATTATTTAAGACCAAAGCATTAATCACATAATAGATGGAAAACTAAATAGCATAAGTATAAAACCATTTCACACATACAAGTATTTTCTCCTTCACAAATAATATTTGAGTCCTTATTCAAAAGTTATAAGGAAACTATCACATTCCACCTAACCAACAATTACATCGCAAATCAAAATCACCGTGGCAATATGTTTGTTCTAAATTTAAGAAGGAATAACCTATAAGGAACATTGCACTGCGTGTTATTGTATGGCTTCCTTCCTTTTACTCTCACTTATTTCGAACTTAACTCTGCTCATTTGGTTGCTATCCTTGACTCTGCTCCATTGGCTATTATTCTTGTCCGACCAAAGAATGTGTGATTTCTTTGTCTTGACCTATTTTGTGCTTTTATCTGAAAATCCTAATACACTGAAACTCTAACTTCTAAGTGAGATATATAGAGTTGAGATTAATCTAAGACTTCAACAACAAAATATAAGACATCTCACTTTTTTTTAATGTGAATTATAAAAGATCAACTTTTTGAAATGTCTTGAACCATTTTCAAATATTCGTTTGGAAATTGTATGAGTTACTCTTAAATTTGTATTTTTGAATACTCTCCATTAGCAAGGAATGAATTTTGCACGTCTAATAAGCCTTTATAATGTGGGTCATCTACTCTTTTAACATTATTTGTTTGATTTTCTTTAAATTTCTTATATACAAATGTGTCAATTCTAAGGCATTCTAATTCAAAATGAAGATAAAATATGGAAAAAAAAAACACTCCAATATCTAATTACTTTTAACTTATTTTTTTATAAATATTATATTAAAAAAATTGTCAAAGGAAAAAAAAAAAATCTATAATTAAATATCTTTAAATAGTTTATGATATCACAAGTTTCATTACGAAATAAAAGGAACATAATTTTGATGTGAATGAAGATTTAAATATAACGAGGTCTAATGAAAAATGTGTTGAAGAATTTAAAGGAGATAACTTAGCACTAAAAAAATGTGTTGAGAACTTAAAGGAGATAACTTAGCACTAAAAAAGGGGTGAAAGTAAAGTGAGTTTAGTGATTAATGGAGGTAGTGAGTCCATGGGAAATTAGCATTATTTGCAATATCACACAACACATTCATTAGTTGTGCATGCCAATGTTCCATTTGTTTTGAATAATACTTTGGAATTCATCTCCCCATCTCCAACAACATGCATTGTTGCTCCAGATCCATATCCGAAACCGCTTCTCATTCTAGAACATCATGGACCATCGTTTTCAACAACCTATCCTAAGTTGTCTTACAAAAATCTAAGAGATGCTCATAGCTAGAGTCAAAAAATATATATCTCTATTTTCAAAATTAAACAATTTGTAACATTCAAATTGCAAATAAATTATTATTACAATTATGTTTCAATAAAGACTAATAAATATTTAAGAAAAAAATACAAGAGTATTTTTCCTCATTCAAACTACTAAGATTTACATCTTCCATGTGTTATTCACTCATGGATGGAATTTTATATGATTTATTTTGCATTATCTTTTTGGGAAAAGTGATCTATGATTTACAATGAAAAGCTGAAGATGATAGCAAATAAAAACTATATGTGAACCTCATGGACAAATTACATCATCCAAAATTCGATATTTCATCTCTTCTCCGTTACTCTATGACCATTTTCTTCCATGAGCATTGTATTATTTCACTAATACATTTGGGTTCATTGCCTTGCTAATGTTCTACTCCTCTTGACCACAAAAAATAAAATATAAATATAATTAACTCAAATTATATCAGATTTACTAATTCAATGTACAATGCACACTACTTAGTACTTTTCCATATATGATATAACTAGCAATTGCATCAACAGGTGTAAAGGAACGTCGGGAATTTGGAAGGCAACAATCAAGAAATATATATATATACAATGAAATACAATCGAAATTTGAGTTTCTATAAATGTTTTAAAGAATGTACCAAGAGATTAAATTGAAGAAGAATGTTACAGTAACATAAATGTCTTTGAGGTTAAATTTAAGAAGAAAAATACATAAATGTGCTCAGTCTTTGCCTGCTCATGAGCACCTTCCTCCCATAGATTTAGATAACAACTACAAAATTCATCAAAGTTCATACGGTCCAAAGAGCCCATCAATAATTTCATATTATCATGAGATATATGTTGAATTCCAAGCCTTTCCAGTAATCTTTGTACATCGTCTATAGTAACCATGCCATTGCCATTGTTGTCCAAGCTATTGAAAATTCAAGAGAGGTCCTATGTTTGAACGAAGGGCGTGTATCTTTTATTTACAAAAACACAGCTCATTTAGGAAATTATACCTTCGGAAAATTGGTATTTTCCAAGATCACTTATAATATGTGGGTCTTTTGGATTACAAAGTTCAGAAAACTTATTTTTCATTATCTCAGAATCGCAAACATGAACATAAAATTTGCAGAAGCTATAAAATTTTTGAACCCAACTCAGGGACATGGATACAATACTGCTCTAATACATAGACATGTCAGACACATTTGAAACTATATAGTCTTTTACTAAAAGATCAGACACCATCTTTGACATATGGGCTATCAATAACAATTCATGCAATTGAAAGGGTAGAGAAAAAGAAAGTTCGGTGTTTCTTGGGTGCTACATAATGATAATTAACAAAACCTCTGATTCCTTTTAATAAACCTTTGATTGTCTACAACGAATTGCCATGAAACTGTGCAAAAACAACCATTGCATTTCATATTAATAATCTTGTAGTTCGTTACTGCAAAACTCAACAGAAGCAAGCATGATGGCTTTATTCGTGTGTCGAGATGTTTTCTAATATTTACTTATTTATTTTTATATATTCATATATATATATATATATATATATATATATATATATATATATATATATATATATATTCATAACACATTACATTAGCCTACATTGATTCAACGTAAAAGAGAATCCATTCATCCCTTTCAAAATATGAAAATCTATGACCGCACATACATTTCAGAAAACATCAACATGCATTGATGTAACAGAAATGAGAATTTGTTCATCCTCGACAAAAAAGAAGCCATATTGCCTTCAATACTATTTCTTAATGTACCAAATTAAACTCTTAAACTAACTAATCTATATACTAATTCAATGGACCTTTGAGCAACATGTTTCTACAAAGCTCAATCGATTATTCTTTAGATCAAACAAAAAATGAAAATTTTGTTAAATTTTGTTGTCGATGATAGACTAATTCACATTCTCATAATTAAGGGATCTTAGAACATGCATAGAAAAGATGTTATTTGTTGTATAATTGACAAAGAGATTTTTCCATGGAATGTCGAGCTCTGCCCACCTCTTAAATGAAAAGACAGATTGGGAAATTCAAGGTGATTTCACTCAGCACCATAAACATCAAAACAAGGCACACTATAAGTCAAGTTATTGCTTAATAAGCGAGAATGCACCTGAGGATAAGGCATAGAAGAGGGTAAATTGAGCATGAGAGCGTGGTAGGCATAACTGGCAAGGGAAACACTGCTAATGCCACTATCAATTATAGTGCATCCTGATCCATTTCCAAATGCAAACACCTGACGATCTATTGGCAGGATCCAACCCCTGAAACTGATTGTCGTCACATCCAAATAATAAAAATAGCAATTATAGTGCCTCTTGATCCATTTTCAACAGCATACACCTGGTCATCTATTGGTAGGATCCAACCCCCAAAATTTATTATCGGCACATCCAAATAACAAAAAGGTTTACCTACATTCATTACATTTGCGAGAGTCATATTGACCACATGCTTACCCTTGAGAGCTGCAAGTTTTCCAAAGATCATTGAACTGGCAGTTAGGCCTGGAACATCAAATCCCCTCTACCTGTCAAATGAAAATTTGATGATGTTTTTACATTTTTCATGCCCTTCATTTTACATTCTACACAATTTTGTGAGTTTCAACCTCCCTTTATCGATTTCAACTACTCTTGCATCTCAACTTTTATTAATCTCCCTTAAAGAATGCCTTGTTTTTTCTTAAGTTAGCATATGTGTTTCGAGATAGCATACAACCATACTTTTAAGATTTTATAAGGTTTTTCTTCTTTTGGGGGTTAATAGTTTTGATTATGTACTTAAATTTTAATATGTGAAAGGCACTAAAGAAAGCCACATAATTTAGATGATGAGGATCCTCAACCACCATTGGGTGGAATGGAGTTATGCATCCCTCTAGCCATATTAGAGGTGGCAAACCTGCCTCAAGAGGAAAATACTAAACGAAAGTAATTAATTGTTGAAGAACCATGACCCATCACAAATGAACACTATTATCATTCATGCCTTAGCCTTCCAACATTAATTACACAAACTTGTACCATCATAAAATTAGCTTAACTTACTTAAGTGTTGTAACTTTATACCTAGATATTAATATAACAAATTAAATAATTCTTCCCAAGATAAAGTGGAATATATGTAAATTTCACAAGAAGGTAAAAGAATTTATATGAATTCAAAAGCTACTAAAAAATTGAGTGAGGGTGAACACATTTCCATCTAACTATAGGTTTAATTGCATTAGTCCTTTCTACAATTAATCACCCCCTAGCTAGACCCTGATACCACAAAGGAAAATTTTATAGAGCACTCTCATATAATTTTAAGCAAAAAGAACTTCTCAAAGAATAACTTCATAGGATAAACTCCTCATTGATTTTAGGAACCATAGAAAGTGATATAAACCCCTTTCGCTGGATTTACATGACACAAGAGGGATCCTTTTTCATTATTACACTATGGATGGAGCAATTCCTCATTGCAATGCCTTCCCATATGGGTCACTTACTCTAGTGCTTATAATGAGTTCCCTACATGATTTCATTGTACAAATCTACATTTCAAATTGGTGTTACACAAGCATTGGCTCAACACAAGAGTGGCTCTCCTCTCTCTTTTCTTTGCATGTAAGTTCAACTCCATTTCCAACTCATGTGCATCCAAAAAAATCATGATTTTCCTTTTTTACATGCATATTTGGGTCATCCACAATTTTCAATGGATATATTTACCCATTCCATGCATCTGTTATTAAGAGGACTCTTTCAACTACCATTCAAGGTTCTATAACTACTATCAATAAACACTTTAACCAATTAGTTTTCAAAGTTAGTGATATAGGTAAGAGGGAAACAAATTAATCAAATATTTCAAATATCGTGACCAAAATAGTTATTAAGACGGTGTGAAATCTCAAGTAAACCCCAAAGACCCTCATTATTCTGGCTCATAATATCGTGATCCTTATACTTGTGCCTCCTAATCTATTTATTTAGCAATTTCATTCATTAAATTAAATACCTATATAATGACTTAAAAATTCATACCAAATTAAAACAACATTTACTGTAATTATTCACAAATAATGAAAGAATTAAAAATCAAACATCATGAAACTTAAAATTAACTAATTATTTGAAGAAAAAAAAATTGAACAAAATTTATCGTCTAACTGTATGAGATCATGGATGCGCCCATGTTTATTAATAGTGAAGTAACCAGTCATAAGTATATCAATCTATACAATGGAAAATAATTTAGTGTTGAATTACTCAAGTATCTCAGTGGGTAACAAAATTAAGAAAACCCATTATCTTAGACTTCTCCTTTTGACTACATTATAATAGGATTACAGTCTTTTTGTGAAAACTTTTGATCAATTATATATTTTGATTCCATAATTGGATGAGGGAGTCCACAAAAACAAGTTATTTGTGAAAAATGTCTTTCACACAAATCATTCCAAAAAGACAACCATAAATTATAATGATGAATATGATCGTCTTTACTTCAATTCATATCAAATTTGATATGCTTGGCTTTAGTCGAGAATATTTTAATCCTTTTTTGATCTGATAATCACCCTATGAATGACCTTAGTTAAAGATTTAATAAATGAAGGTATTACAGACTCATATGCTGGTGTGTGTCTATGTTATTTAGGAAATGGATCGATCAGATTGAAAATACACAGACACTTGAAATGAAAACAGCAGAGGAATACGGTAAGCAAATACAAGAACACAAGAAATTAATAAGGAGTTCACCCTATCCTCCAGAGCTACATCTCCGGTCCAACTCTCAGTTGTGGCCTTATTTTATTGTGTCTTGAGCATAGAATTACAATGCATGAGCTCAATATGAGTCTCCTGAAACAGATTTTCTTGGCAAGGTGGTCCTTGGATTCTCTAAGCCACTGGAGTGCACAGACTCTTTTTCTACCAACTCTTTGACCTCTCTGGTCTAACAGATCCTCTCAGGGATGGCTTGAATCTCTCAAGTTCTCTAGTGCTCTATGCTACCTTTGGTCAGCTCGATCCTCCGTCTTCTTTTTTTGCTCCATTGTCTTCTTTGCTTCTCCGTCTTCTGTCTTCAATTCTTCCTCTCTGTGTCTTCTATTCTCTGTTCATGGCTTTAAGGCCATTTGAGCTCATGGTTGTTCTGTTCCTCTTCCTCTCCATTGGATCACCTACTGCAGTTGCGCTTGGAGTTCCCTGTTTGGCGTCATCATCAAGCTCATAGGGAGTGGCCACATGTCCTCCTGTAAACTGCGCTAGCCTACTTCATTGATTCAATTCTTCGGTTACGTCGTGGAATGAGTCTTCCGCCACCATCGCAGTCAACACAGACCTCAAATTCTTCTAAATCGCGGCTTATTCCCTCGTTAAATCTGATCTTACTGTCGGGCACGATGTCTACTGTCAGATCTAGATCCCCTAGATCCAACGCCATCTGCTCATTTCGCATGGTTGACTTGCTCGACCATTAGCACGCGATGAGCGGCAGTTTTCTCTCTCCTCCATTTGCCATGAGTCGGGCGCTGAGTGGAAGCACTCCGCTTACATCAAAACTGCTTACCGCCCAAGGATGCCCCTGATCAATACCGCCAATTTCGGAGCAGGTCCCGCCTTTTAGCTTCTAGCATTTTGCCCACTTTTCTCCTGGCTCTCCATGCGACCGAGCACTCGGGGCCTTCCCATTTTGAGGGTTTTCACCCAGCGATGTGCGATTAGTGCTAATCGAGCATCAAAAACTCCCTCTGTTTCCTGATCTAGGCCTCCCAGGGGCTAATTTCACCTCCCGCGCAGTCTCCATGGGCCTCAGTCAGTGCGCTTTGACCAAGGTCCTCATTGTTCCACGCTGGCTGCCAACTGTCACTAGTTCGGAGGTGTTTTTTGATCGTTGTTTTGAATTCTTTAATGTCTGTCCCGACCTGATACAGTCATGGCCCTTTTGATTATTCTTCATGGATCCAATTCAGATCACGGCCTTCCCACTGAAAAGCTTTTGGACCACCAAAAGTTGGTTTCCAAGCATCGACTAAGTGAGGGTACTGTTGTCTCACTTATCCAATCTCAATCCACTTTGCACTGCTTGGCTTTGAACCTTTGAGCCCAACTCTGAGGTACTGAACATTGCCCCTACGCGTTGTCCTCACCTTCCTGTCCAACACTGTGTCTTCCTGCAATTCATTAAGATATTCATGTAGCAGGTCATCAATAAAAGGCAATTGACTTTGCTCTTCAGGGTCCTCAATCATTGAAGGTTCAAACAATCTCAAGCAATCTGCATTTACGACTGAGTAGATGTGCATGTAAGCTGGTAGATCAAGGCGAAAATCATTTTCACCAATCTTCTCACGTATCCTCAAGGGTCCATACCTGATAAGATTTAGCTTTTTACCTTCACCTTGCATCCTGTCCTTGCTAATATACAGCCAGACCTGGTCACCAACTTGAAAACTATGCTCCATCCGATGCTTGTCATGCCTAACCTTGTACTTGGCTTGGATCTTTTCCAGTTGTTCCTATACTGCCTGGTGGATCTCCTGGATCTGTTCAATGAACCTAGTTGCCTTGTCCACATCACTGTGTCCATCAACTATTGTATCTTTACCAAAGACAGAATCCAAAGGAGACCTTGGTGTGAAACCAAAATAGGTCTCAAAAGGAGATCTCTGTGTAGAAGAATGTTTTGCTTTGTTGTAAGCATGCTGCACATAACACAAATGTTCATCCCAGAGCTTAGGATGTTTGTTGTAATATCCTCTCAGTAACTAGATCACTATCCTGTTAACTACTTCTGTCTGGCCATCAGTTTGTGGATGAAAAGCTATGCTTTTCTTCAGTTTTGTGTCCATTAGTTCCCACAGACTTGACCAAAACTTCCCCATAAATCGAGTGTCTCGATCAGATACAATGGAAGTGGGTAATCCAAAATGAACCCATACATGTTCAAAGAATAATTTTGCAGTCTGTTTAGCTGTAATTTGTTTGTTACAAGGTATCAAAATACACATTTTGTTGAACCTATCCACAACAACATATAGATAATCATGACCTTTCCTATATTTAGGCAGTCCTCCAACAAAATCCATGGAAACACTTTCCCAAGGGTGAGAAGGAACTGGTAAAGGAGTGTACAAGCCTAGTTTTCTATTGTTGGGCTTGCTTTTAGCACACATAGAACATCCTCTTACATATCTAGAAACTGTCTCATCCATTTTTGGCCAATAACAAAACCTTTGCAGTTGTACAACTATTTTACTTACCCCAAAGTGACCTGATATCAGAGAAGTGTGTGCTTCCCTAATTATCTTTACTCTTTCAGTTTGTGGAATGCAAAGTTTCCCACAATGGTATAAAAGTCAATCTTTTACATGATAATCCAATTCTTCTACTCTTTTGCCTTGACTCAAAGTTGCATATACATCTATAAAGTCCATATCCTGAGCATATTGTTCAATGTAGCTTTCATGTGGTACAGAATTATGCTTAAGTATGGTAGATGCATTTATAATGGGTCTAAATAACATGTCTGCAACTTTGTTATGTATGCCCTTTTTATATCTGATGACTAAATGAAACTGTTGTAGAAAACCCATCTGTCTGTAATGTCTTGATTGCTACAACTTAGTTTGGGAGTGTAGATATTGAAGTGGTTGATGATCAGTATGTATTACTATCTCTTTGCCCATTAAGTAATGTTTCCACTTTTTCACACTTTGAACTAATGCATATAATTCTTTATCATATGTAGGATAGTTAACCACTGCAGGATTAAAAGTCTCAAAATGATAACATATGGGTTTACCGTGCTGTGTCAACACTACTCCCATGGCATAATCACTGGCATCAGTTTGGATCTCAAAAGGTCTTTGCAGATCAGGTAGTGCTAATACAGGTGTTGTACTAATATTTTCTTTCAAGGTGTCGAAGGCTTTCTGATGTTTTTCTCCCCACTGAAACACCTTGTTCAATCCTGTTAAAGCATGTAAGGGAGCTGCAATTGAGGAAAAGTTAGAAATGAACTTCTTCCAATATTGTGTTGCTCCTAAGAAGCTTCTCACTTCTGTAGTAGACTTGGGTTTAGGCGAGTTTACAATGACTGCCACTTTAGAGGGATCTATTTTCAATTCACCACCCCCTACTATATGTCCCAAGTAGTTTAAAGATGTCTTGCCAAATTCACATTTTGAGAGTTTAACATAAAGTTTTTCTCTTTTCAAGACATCTAGTATCTTCTTAACATGGTTTAAATGTTCTTCCCACATTTTACTAAAAATCAGAATGTCATCCAGGTACACAATAACAAAATCATCAAGAAAAGGTCTGAGTACATCATTCATTAATCTCATGAAAGTAGCAGGAGCATTGGTCAAGCCAAAAGGCATGACCAGCCATTCATACAATCCTTGCTTTGTTTTGAAAGCAGTCTTCCATGCATCTTGCTCTGCAACCCTGACTTGATGGTATCCACTGTACAAGTCTAGCTTGGTGAAATAAACAGCTTCCTTCAATTGATCTAAAAGATCATCTATGCGAGGAAGGGGATAACGATTTTTTATTGTTATCTTATTCAGTGCTCGGTAATCAATGCACATTCTCCACGAGCCATCTTTCTTTTTCACCAAAACGATTGGTGACCCACATGGTGATGTGTTAGGCCTGATGAACCCTTTTTCGAGCAACCCTGCACCTGCTTCTTGATTTCAACATTCTTTAAAGATGACAACCTATACATCCCAATGTTAGGCAATGGAACATCCTGCTGCAAAATAATATCATTTACTATTTCCTTTTTGGGTGGCAGACCTTTAGGTTCTTGAAATAAGACATCATACTCTAGAATGACCTTTTCCATATCAGCTTGTTGTTCAGCATTACAGCCCTCAAATACATTGGTTTTATCATATTTCTTTTCCTTTACAACCATTAGTAAGAATTGTTTGCATGAATTTATCATTCTTTTCATCTATCCTGAGTTTATGAGAGTATAATTATTCTTGAGCTTATGAGCTCTTACAAAGTATTTGATTCCATCTTTAACAAGTAGATACTTGTTCTTAGCTCTATAGAAAATAGCTTTTATATCATACAAGTAAGGACTTCCTAAAACAATTCCACATATATCCAAAGGAATTATGTCTAACTCAACCTCATCTACAAATGCTAACCCAAAAGAAAACTTGAGTTTGCATTGTCTAGTCACTTGTAGTTGTGCTTTATCATTCAACCATCCTAATGGGTATGGTTTCTTGTGAGGTGTAGTTGCTAATCCCAATTTCTTTACAATTGCTTCAGAAAATAGATTTACTTGTGAGCCACTATCAAACAAAGTATCAATCTTTTGATATTTGGAAACAGCTCGAATATGGAAAAGCTCATGTCTTTTTCTCTCATTTTCTTCATCAATAACAGATTGAGCAGAATTACTAGTAGATGCTTCAAAATTCTTACCTTTCATACCTGTGGCTGCAATGGTTGTTTCATCTCCCGAGTCTGACCCCAAATCTTTCTAAATAGCTGCAGCAGTCTTCTTTTTCTTGCCCTCGGACTTCTTAGATCTCAACTCTGGATGCAGAATCCAACAATGCTCATCATCATGCCCATCCTTTTTACAATGAGTGCATGAAACTTTGCTTTTCTATGCAGTGTTAGCCTTCCTTGTTTTCCACTTCTGCTTTATTTTCTCCTTGCTCTTGCTTGCAGTGGGTTGGGATGGTCCCCCAACTTCTGGATTTCCATTCTTTCCTCTAGCTTCTAAATGAGTAGCTTGTACATATACCTCATCTATACTAGTGGGATTAAACATGAGGATGGTATGCCTCATGTAGCTGTGTAGACCACCAATGCACTTCAAAAGTGTGTCTGGTGAGTCTGATGAGATCCTTAGAATCAATGCTCTCTTTCTAAATTCTTGAGTATACCCTTGCACACTTTGCCCCTTCAACTGCCGAAGAGTTTTCCAAGTCAGCATGGCTTGTTGCATGTAGGCCAATGGATAGAACTATTTTTTAATTGCAGAAACAAATTCACTCCAGACAGAGATGGTCTTACCATGCCTTTTCATGTCAGCTTGAGCTCTACCTTCCCACCAAACCAAGGCAGTGCCTCCTAGGCGTAGGCTTGCCAGATAAATCTTGCTCTTGTTTGAGTCTATGTTTTGTACCCTGCAATAAACATTAATTTATCTAATCCAATTGTCCAACTTTTCAGCTTTTGGCTCTCCATCATATATAGGCAAATCAAATTTAACATCTAGCTTGATCAAAGATGCTTTCTTATTATGCACAGGGCTATTAGGAGGTGTGAGAAAGCTTTCCTCTTTCCCTTTTCCTTTGGAGTGGTCTTGGAAGTGAAACTCGTCTTCTTCTTTGTCTTGTTTAGAACCTAATGAATCTTCAACCTTATGTTGTCTAAAGTCCCTATACATTTCTTCTACCATGGACTTTATAGCTACGAAGCTTTCTATGAATTGAGGGTCTGACCCCACAGAACCTTCTTCTAACATTGTCTTCAGAGGATAGACTCTCCCAATTTTAGGATTAGTTTCCACCAAGTCTCCTTCTCCTAATTTGAGCTTTAATCTAGTGAGCATTCAATAGCTAACCAACACAAGCTTGTCTAACCTTTATAGCATTAAGCTCTAATACCACTTGATCTGATAATCACCTTATGATTGACCTCAGTTAAAGACTTAATAAATGAAGGTATTACAGACTCATATGTTGGTGAGTGTCTATTTTATTTAGGCAATGGATCGATCAAATTGCAAATACAAAGACACTTGAAATGAAAACAGCAGAGAAATATAGTAAGCAAATACAAGAACACAAGAAATTAATAAGGAGTACACCTTATCCTCTAGGGCTACATCTCTGGTCCATCTCTCAGTGGTGGCCTTATTTTATTGTGTCTTGAGCAAAGAATTACAATGCAGGAGCTCAATATGAGTCTCCTGAAACAGATTTGCTTGGCAGGGTGGTCCTTGGATTCCCCAAACCACTAGAGTGCACATGCTCTTTTTCTACCAGCTCTTTGACCTCTCTGGTCTAACAGATCCTCTCAGGGATGGCTTGAATCTCTCAAGCTCTCTGGTGCTCGACGCTGCCTTTGGTCAGTTTGGCCCTCTGTCTTCTTACTGCCTTTTTTGCTCCACTGTCTTCTTTGCTTCTCTGCCTTCTGTCTTGGGTTCTTCCTCTCTGTGTCTTTTGTTCTATGTTCATGGCTTTAAGGCCATTCGAGCTCATGGCTGTTCGGTTCCTCTTCGTCTCCGTCGGATCACCTACTGCAACTGCGCTTGGAGTACCTTGTTCGGCATCATCATCAGGCTCACAGGGAGTGGACACATGTCCTCCTTTAAACTGCGCCAGCCTACTTCGTCGGTTTAATTCTTCTAAATTGCAACTTATTCCCTCGTTAAATCTAGTCTTGCCGTCAGGCACGATGTCAACCATCAGATCTGGATCCCCCATATCCAATGCCATCCGCTCATTTCGTGCGATTGACTTGCTCGACCATTATCGCGCGATGAGTGGCGGTTTTCTCTCTCCTCCACTCGCCACGCATCAGGCACTGAGTGGAATCGCTCCGCTTTCATCAAAACTGCTTACCGCCTAAGGATGCCCCTGATCAATACCGCTAGTTTTGAAGCGTGTCCTACCTTTTAGCTTCTAGCCTTTTGCCCATGGTTCTCCCAACTCTCCATGCAACCGAGTGCTCGGGGCCTTCCCATTTCGAGGGTTTTTGCCCAACGATGCGCGATTAGCATCAAAAACTCCCTCTGTTTCCCGATCTGAGCCTCCCAGGGGCTAATTTCACCTCCCGCGCAGTCTCCATGGCCGTCGGTCAACGCGCTTTGACCGAGGTCCTCATTGTTCCACGTTGGCTGCCAACTGCCACTGGTTCGGAGGTGTTTTTTGATCGTTGTTCTAAAATCTTTGATGTCTGTCCCGACCTGATACAATCATGGCCCTTTCGATTATTCTTCATGGATCCAATTCGGATCATTTTTTTAGATAAGATCAGTTGAAGCACGGACGTGAATGGGATAGCAAGAATTTTTCTCCAGTGCTTCTTGTGAGAAATTTTTCTATAAAATGAGTTGTACTAGGGTTTGTAAACATTTGCAGGCAAAAGATGGTAGGGACTATAGAGAAAATGAGCTTGATTATCCTTGCCACAATGTTAGCGATCCTCATTACAATGGCGATGATCATGAGTTTTTCTTTTGTGTCCGCAGAGCACTGCTGACAGCGAGAAGGTGGTGTGCTTCGCGTTGGAGAGTTATTCTACAACAAATGGGGATGGTGCGGTAACACGTCGGATCACTGTGGGCAGGATTGCCAAAGCCAATGCGGAGGAGGAGGTTTGACTCCCACACCAACCATCTCTGCCCCCAGCGGACAGGGAGTTGCATCCATCATGACTGAAGATATTTTCAATCCACTGTTGAAGTACAAAGATGACAACAAATGCAAATCCAATGGATTATAGATACTATTATTGCTTACTATGAATTATGATGGCTAATAGAAATTAATAAACGTCAAATTTAAGGTTTTAATTTTTTTTTACATGTCACATTCAATGTTTTCAAAAATAAATTTTACCGTCGACGTCTAAAAACCTAAAATACGTTTCACCGAATGTGAAATTTCAGGCCGGTTGGTAATGTTATACGCATGAGTGAGGCAATATGAAAATTTGTGACTTATCATGTGGCCTAACTGAGAAATTAATGAAAAGTTATCCCTGTCAAGCGCCATTATTCCATCCTCTATAAACCTTGATCTATTCAATGCACACCCAAATGCAAAACCCTCTAATTTTTTATGCCCATGTTGACTGTCAGGTTTAGGTTATCCACTGCCATCCAGCCAGAGGAATTTGAAGAGTCTAAATAACAGCTTTGATAGCTGCAATGAGAAGAGGTTGAGGCATTCTCACAAGAAGGATCTAGAGCATCAAGAACAATACCACTGAGAGTTGTAAACAAAAAAATGAATGGGATGTTAAGAAAGCCATTTCAGAGCGGGAAAATGCTTATAGGAAAAAGGATGATGATATTGTGAGTCAGCTGATGAACAATGTGAGATCAGGTCAATCCAAGTCAGTTTCAATTTCTTGAACCTGACAACACCTTCAAATTAAAGAAACTGATGCCCCACTGAAACAAAGATGTCGAGATCACTCAGCAGGGTAAGCGAGCAAACCAGAAGGCTCGACTCTCTACATTTCCTCGAGGTCACTGAGGCAACTGCTCAACAATGAAGGAAGAAGCTAAGGTCACACAGACAGCCAGGTCGAAAGCAGGGGAAGGCACCGAGGCTTCATAGATGTTTTTTAAATGTGTACGGAGAATTTTAGAAACCTGTGAGAACGTAAGAAGGCTACTGGAAGTTGTGCTGCAGGGTACGTGCCACACTGTAGGGTTATGTGCTGAATGAATAAATCTTAATGTGCCCAGTGAATAAACCTTCGCCACGTCCTAAAAGAGCCCCACTGCAGCAAGCAATAAAATACTTTTGACCTTAAGAAAAGCTACCGTTGAAAATACAACGACATCAAGGACAGGTCGATAACGACATGCCGTGGTTTTTAATTAACAGTAAACAGTGTCTCGACATCCAAAGCGCCAAGTAAAAAACACTTGAACATAATTATAAATTAAAAATTAGAAAAAAAAATAACACAATGAAAAAACCATAATATTAATTATTATTTGTTTGATTATAGAAATAAAAATACAACTTTTTCTATTTAAAAATCCTAATATCTATCTCCTTACATTTTTTGAAAATTTATTAGCAATAAATGTGACATCCATCTCTATTATGAAAATCAACTGCGTTTACTGTTATGATTTTACCTTTGGGGTAGGAAAAATAATGAAAACAAAAGGGACGCTAAATGAGTCCATGAATGAAGGAAACACGAATGAAACACGGTGAATGAACTTATAAAACACGCTGACGGTGGCACACAAATTATTTAACATAATAAAAAACAATGTATACATCAATGTCCAATAACATTTTATTATTATTTAATAATAAATAAACATATTTTTCTTAAACCTTTTTTTTTCAGTAGGAAAAAATCGGCATATATATATTGAGATATGGATCATGTTACATATAAGACCGTAGTCTTAGAGTATATGGATACATAGCTCCGATATTGCGCCTGTAGAGTATCAGCAGCATGAAAAGGCTATGTGTCAAGATATAAAAGAGAGCATCGGCGAACTATTTACCAAGGCAAAAACAACCTGGTATTGGCAGCAAGAAGACTATGAATGGAAATATAAAAGAGAATTACATATATGACTGCAATCTTGGAAAATATGATTACATGGCACCGATATTGCACATGTATTGTATCAGCAGCAAAAAAGGCTATGAGTCAAAATTTAAAAGAGATCAGCAGCGATCCATTACCAAGGCAAAACAACCTGGTATTGGAAGCAAGAAGGCTATGTATCGAAATATAAAAGAGAAGACAGCAGTAATCTATTACCAAGGCGAAAACATATGGTAAACCGGATATAGTGATGCGAGGGATGCGAGTGCTAATGATAATAAGAGAGAGGAGCATGTGTTGACAGCGAAAGGCGCCTGTAACATCCTGTAACAGCCATATGTTACTTACAGCCATGTACGTTCCATAAGAAGCCTGTAATAATATTGCGCCTGGGTGGATGTTAGAACTGAGTGGACATTGAAGATGAGTTGATGCCTGGTGCCGATTCCTCCATAACCATATATTCCAGCAAGTGAGGCAGAAAAGCGCCTGTCTGTCAGAGCTTTGGTCTGCCCACCATTTGAATGCATCCTGAATGGAAGAGAAGTGACTGAGTGGGAAGCTGTAAGCGAGACAGATTACTTGGACAGCATGGCAGTGAAGAAACATGTGAAGATTGGATTCATTGTCCTGTAAACAAAGAACACATCAGCCCTTTCTTTGTAATACATCCCATTCGTATTGTATAACATCTTATTTGGTAATGATTATAGAGTCTAACGTATTTGTGACGGTAATTAAATCCTTGCACATGTTGTATTTCTAATTTTGTTTGATTCTGGATGGATGCAAATTTATTACTTAGTATTATTCACTGTTGATCAGGGATTAAATTTGATGGGTGTCTCTACCCATCAGAATTTTTTTTAACGACAGTTTCAGGGGTTAAATTTGAAACGACAGTTTCATTTTTAAATGGCCCATTATATGACGTCTATACAAGTTTTATCTAATGTATATGTAATTTAAAAATTTGGAAAAATCACAATTTCTAAAAAAATATATTGTTAAATTTTCCAAAAAAAAAATCTAATAAATTTGAATGATATTCATTAAATAATCCAAAACCTCTGAGGCTTATGATCTCATCTTATCTTCTGGAATCTGGGCTCAGATTGGCAATAAATCACATTCTAAATTAGATATTAGGGAAAAAACCAAATTCAAAGTCATCAATACAAGTTATGTGATATAAGTGTTTACTAAAAGAGAAAACTAGTAATTGTTAGCCTTGATTCGGTACTTAATTATTGCCCAACCCAAATCCTTTATAGCACCCTTCACTGTAATATGATTCCTTCATTGAATAATGTAGTCTAATTATTCTTTGTTTTGTATTTTTTTAATTTTAATTAATAGTAAATGTAAGATATATAATATATAAAAATAGAGTGTTTCAAAGATTTTTTAATATATAAAAATATATTGTTTCATAGATTTATTTCGAAAAGATGTCAAAAAAAATCACAATTTAAAAATATATATATATATTACCAAATTTTCCCCAAAAATCAAAAATATCTAAGAAATTTTTATGATATTTATTGAATAATCCAAATCTTTCAGGTTTATCATCTTATCCCATCTTCTGGGCTCCAAACTAGAATGATTAAACTCTTGTGGTAATAAGTCACATCTTAGATTTGATAATAGGGAAAAAAACCAAACTCAACAAGTGATGGCTAAAATGTTGACATTGATCTACGGTGAATTTATTTGTTGAATGACGACAGTATATAAGAGATATTCTCTGTTTTGTATTATTCTATGATATTCTCTGTTTTGTATTATTTCTGTTTTAGCAGGGATCATGGTTTCAAGTTTCAGCTAAATGAATTTTAGCAACAACACAAATCTGTTAATGGGTTTTAGCACCGTAATTGAAAGGGACATTTAGTGAGGTGTCATAGAGCCCCGCAGTATTATAGATAATTTATGTTGGTTTCTAATTGCTTAAACTTTTACAATATCTCAAAGGACCAGTGCAACCAGTGAGGATTTTAGAATTAATTCAGGAGTTGTCAAGATGATGGAAATTTATTTTTGCAGTCTGCAAGGAGCATTTCTCTGTGACTCCGTATCCCTAATAGTGAAGAGCAATTTAGCAACCTACTCTTAAATTGTGTACACTACATAAGCACACTGACAAAGAATAAGCTAAAGGGCATCACTGGTGAAAGGCATCCAGATTTATGTTATGAAGTTCAAAGAACTGTGGAAGGAAGAATGTTTTGCAGAGATTTTATGACTAAACTACAAATATGTGAAATACAAATTCTACTCATATATTTAATCAAATTTAAAAAATATCACTATACATATATTTAATGGAGCCACTATTTCAATATTGCATTATACACCTGAAAATTTTCAAACAAAAACACAAAAGAATCAAACGCAGAAACCACTTACCTCTGGAGAAATCTACGGGCGAGAAGCTTAAGGACCACCAAATGCATACCTGTTCTCAAACTATGCCAATGGTATGCAATTTATTCTCAAACGGTGACTTTCAACCTCTAGCCTTTCAATTAACATAATTAGAATTTGAAATTTGAAGTGGAAACTATGAACATAATTGGTACGCTGGTAGCTACTACATGGGAGGTGACGACTCACCAATCTAATTAATGCAGGTTGCATAGAAATTTAAGATAACGTTCACACTCAACACTGAAATTTATTGCTTCGTTCTCCCAGCTTTAACTATATAACCTTTCCATCCTTTCATGCTAATATATATATAAATAAAACCGGTCAATTTTAAGCACGCGCGTCAATATGACTTTTTCAAAAATTATTTGCCAATCACAGATGACGTGTAAATTGGAAAACCAATAATATTTAACGATAAAAACGCTAAAAACGTGTATACGGGCGTCAAATTTAACCCCTGCTGCTGATATCATAAATCCATGATGAGCAAAAGTAAATACTCGTGCATCATTTGATTTTTTAAGTGAACAACTTATTTCACAGCGTTCCAAATTCCAAATTCAACTAATATGGATCGTACGTGTTTAATAGTGACAACAATGTTAACTTGATGGCCTATCTGCCATTGGACTTCAGCTTGACAGTTGCTATAAAAATTTGAAATGAAAATCTAGATTATTTACGTTTAATGTTATGCATGGGATATCATAAATCTTTGATAGAACAAATTCATGGTCCTGCAAGTTAAACGAGGGTCCAGTCAAACTGGCAAATTATATTTAATTACTTGACTTTCAAGCAAATTTCTTGTCATTCAAGACCTCAGTAGCCAAATTAGATTGCTTTCGTTGTGATTTATAGTGTATTAAAGATATTATTAAATTATTAAGTTAGAAACCATTACAAAAGTTGAATGTTTAAGGATACATGGATGCCAGCTATATAAAACTTTATATTTTATTAATACTTATTTTTTAATCAAATTATTTTATATATATATATATATATATTATTTTTTTCAACATCATCTACTTTGATTAAAATATTTAATTTAAGCTCAAAAAATAATGTAAGTTTCAATCATATTTGAATGGAAAATTTTATTTAAAATGTTTAAGTTGAAAGTATATGTATATATAAAAAAAAATATTTAAAATTATTTTTATTTATAATTAAAAATGATAATTTCTTTTAAAACATTTTAAAGAAAAACTATATAAATCATAAATGATTAGAGATTTTCACAATTATTCATATTGTTGTTGGATATTTCCAGAATAAAACTGTGTAATAACAATACAAACCATTTTTATTCTATGCCATGTCAATTCACATAATAATTGTGGATTAGCCCTTACATATATAGTAAATTGGAAAACTACTTTTTACTATTCATTTACTTTTTTTTTATGCCTCACATTTCTACAACATATTTAAAATATTACTTGGGATAGTTACTACTGAGAGTGAAAACATTACATATTCGATAATTTGGTAAACCACTTTTTACTATTGATTTGCTTTGTTTATGTTTGATATTTGTTTAAAAATCCATCATCTGCCTATTAAATTGCAACATTACTATATTTAAATTAAATGACAAGGAATAACTACTATATAGCACTTGTTCATAACCTACCCACTACATTCTACCATTAAATTAAACTGTGTGCATACAGGAACACACATTTGAAAATCATGCATTAATAATTGCTGGGCAGCCCATCGGTATTACAATGGGTGTCTATGATATATGTCACACGTGCAATATTATTTTTTCTTAAACATTGACCTTGATTGCATTCCCTTAGCTCATTTTTGTGCAGTTCAGTTGGGAATAAAGCTCTACCTCTGTTTTTCACTATACAGGAAAGAAATCAGCTCGGAATGTCAATAAATTATTTCCCAATCAGCCAATAAAAACTTATTCAAGCGATGACACTTAATGGGATGGCGAGTGCTCAAGTTGTCTAATGACTTAACTGCAACAATAATTCTATCCAGGATTTGGCTATAATCATTTAAGCAGAGCACTTTTTGAGAGTCTTTGGGATGAGAATTACTTGGTGGCAATGGAATGTTGAACGATTTTCTAGTGGGTAAGGTATGTATGGCCTCTCACGATATGTACTGATGCAAGAAACCTTTAACACTCAAATGTAAGGTATATTAACTAGTTTGCAAGTATGGTTTTAACTTTTTTCAGAAAGTGTATATAAAGAAAGAGGATCATAAGGATATAATGTAATTTTTGGTGAAAATGTATGTTATCTTTACTAGGACTGAAGCGTTTTAAATTTCTATCAAAAGAAGAGCCCTTTATAATTTCTGATTTTCTCTTGATTTTGTACGTGGTGATTCTGTTCCTCTAGAGTGTGTATTTAATTAGATAGATTGGGAAATCAATTTGCAATGTGAAAATTTGTATGAACATTGTTTTTATGTATTTAAATACATGTTTGGTATTTTTTTTTTTTAAAGAATTTGGTGATTTGGAACCTATATACTTATATGAAGGAACATATGAAATCAATTCATTGGTCACGGAGTGAGAGTTTACTTGAACTGCACGTTTTAAAGCACTTCCTGCTTGTAAACAATTAAGTACAAAGTTGTAGGTACAATTCATCTACCATGGAAAACTTCATTATCGCTTGGGTCCACAGTACTCCAATGTCACTCCCTGGCCACTGCAACTGCCATCACATGATAATATAAATTCCCGCAGATTGTAGAAAAAGGGAAGCACATGAAACACTATCCCCGCCACAAACGCTGCTGCTAGAAGCTGCAGCAAATTCGCAGTACTGTTTTGAATTTGTGATGACATTAAACCTAAAAAGTTCTCCATTTCTGCGGCTGTGTATGCAGACTGAAGAAATGTAAGAAGGGTGAAGGAAGAATTGCGGTATGCCCGACTTATATCCCGTCACAACGAGGATTATTTTATAATATAATTTATGCACGATTTTCAAATGTGTGTTCCTGTATGCGGACGCCATCCATGCACACACATTTAGTTTGATCTGATGGCACAATGTAGTGGGGGAAGGTTATGAATAAGGCCTGCAGACCCGTATTTAGGATTAATCTCCCTATCTACACTGTCTGGATTGCTTGGCTGAGAATCGTCACTTGAAATGTGTTATCATTACCTTTGGGGCGTCGACACGTTGCGCTTTTATTATGAACGTCTCCGGATTGGACATTGCTGTATACATTGTTTTTTATTAACTTAAATAATTTGTGTGCCACCGTCAGCGTGTTTTATAAGTTCATTCACCGTGTTTCCTTCATTCATACACTGATTTAGGGCCCCTTTCGTTTTCCCTATTTTTCCCACCTCTAACGTAAAATCATAATAGTAAATTTAGTCACATTTTCATAATATAGATGGATGTATACATCACATTTATTATTATTAGATGATATTAGGATAAATACAAAGACATAATATTTATTATTATGAGATGAGATTAAGATTAATGTAGATTTATTTTAAATAGGGATATAATTTGAGTGGAGAGCGATTTAATTTCTTCACCTGCAATTTTTTTATGAATAGACATTATTTAAATGTTTTGTATAGTTATTTATTGTTTTTTTTTAGATTTTTTAGATTTTTTATTTTAGTGGATAAGCTCAATAAATACAAAAAGATGATATTAGAATTGTTACATAGAAAAAAATTGTATTTTACTTTTTATAATTAAACAAAAAATAATTGATGTATTAAATTTATGGTTTTTTAGTGTATATATTTTTTTAAATTTATAATTTGTATATATATATATATATATATATATATATATCTAGTAATATAAAAATATCAGATATGAACTAAGTATTAAATAATGTGCATTGTACATTGAATTAGTAAATCTGATAGGCTTTAAGTTAATTGTATTTATATTTTGTGTTGTGGTCAACACGAGTAGAACATTAGCAAGGCACTGAACCCAAATGTATTAGTGAAATTATACAAAACTCATGAAAGTAAATCGTCATAGAGTAATCGAGATTGAACATTGGATTTTGGATGATGTAATTTGTCTATGAGCTTCACATTGAGTGGAGTGTATCACAATTTTTTTATAAAGTGGTCATCATAAATATGAGGGGAGTGCATTCAATAATAATGGTCAAGGAAATAAGTGTACATTGATGAATGAACACTTGGAGATAGTGGAGAAATGTTCTAGATTTGTGTGTTCTAGAAATCATTGTTTTCCAATGTGTGTGAAATGTAGCTAAGTCAAAGTATGTATCCTCAAAGTTGTTATGTCTATCGAATCAATCGATCTCATTGCTATATAATGGGATGCATTGTCATGTATTTGGTATGATCAGGTGTGAGCTTGATATAATAAAAGAGTTATATTGTTCTCTTTATTTATCTAAGTCGGTATTAGAGCATAGATTGGAGTTTTGGTGAGAAGCATAGATTCTTGTTATGATGTGTTGTGTTGTTCCACCTGTGGGAATGCACATTAGAAGAATCAAAATCAATTGTGTGGTGCATAGATTTGGATTTGAGATCCTTTTATGCTCTTTGCTCAGTACAAAGGAGTTTCGTAGGCCAATTATGTCTGGGGGCTAGGGGTGGAAACCCGATGGATCATTGTGATATTTGTGGTTGAGATCGATCAAATTTGCTAAAGAATTTTTTGTGTGGCTCTTGCAGTGTTGGGACGTACATGTGATTCTAGCATATCTAGGTGTCATTGTTGCACATCTAGGTGCGTGCTTTAGTTTAAAAAATCTTTGGTTTTGTTAAGATAGATAGATGTGCATCAAAGTCAGTGAGAAATTTGTCGCCTATTGCCCCTTGGTTACTACCATTAGATATCGGTAACTACCACTATCAAAATGTGAGGGTCGGTGTATAACTGCAAAGTATGTGATTTGAACCAAGGACAACATGTGCTTCAAGTGCCTAGACTTCCACTGTTCACCTTGAATACCGAAGATTAAAATAAGTATAAGTGTTTCCCAATTTTTAATGAGGAGAGAGACTGTAAATTGGAGACAATGGTGAACATTTTTCCAGAGAAGATATGATGGTATTTGATGGTTTCGAGCAAGTAAATTTAATTTCTATATCTTTTTATAATGAAATAAATGTGACATAATTTGATTCATATTTGGTGTTATTTTTTTTGGACTCTACAAATCTGCCCATCTTTATAGCATTACAAAAATTAGATATGGGGATACTTGTTTTAGATCTGGTGCATTTTTTTACTGGATATATTTAAAAATGAAAAATATATTTGTTGATTCATATTTAAATGAATCCCCACAGCTAGATGGAAAGAATTATACAAATTGGAAATTTAAGTTGCAAACATTACTAGAAAACTCCAATGCCTGGTCAATAGTATCAGGAGATGAAACCAAACTAACAACACAAACATCTTCAATTGAGGATTGGGAGCACAAAGAGATCAAGGTCAAGGTACTCTTCCAAATGTTTGTAAAGGACAATATTATTCCACACATAAGGGATTGTGCTACATCTCAAGCAACATGGGAAACACTCAAAAAATTGTATGAAACTACCAATAATAATAGAGTGTTATTTCTAAATTAAAATGGAGGTAAATGAAATCATTAGTGATTTTCTTTCTAGAATCAAAGAAAATTTTTATAAACTTGGTGTTATTGGTGAAAGATTTCCAACAATTCTCTAGTAACAATTAATTTGAATGGAATGTTGAATGATTATCATATGTTTATCTCTAAAATTTTAGTTACGGAAAAAGGCACCTAACTCTAATGAATTAACAAGTATTCTCCTAGAAAAAGAAGAAAGATGAAAGAATTTTACTAGTAGATCTCAAAGTTCATATTTTGCGTCGATAGCCAAAGGGAAGCAACCATACAAAGAAAAGCCATGGGATAAGAACAAAGGAGGAAAGTCAAATTAAAAACCACATCAAGGCACAACACCACCAAGGACAAACATATGAGAAGCTCTCTTTGTCATTCTTGAACTTAAATATCTCAACCTCTAATGCAAACAAGTCGTCATCATCTTCACCATCCACGTTACTGTAGAGTTCTCGAGCATCTATATGGACTTTCTTTGCTTCACACATAGAGGCTTCATCTTCTCTCTCTGCAATCTTTCATGCATCTTCTTCATCCATATGTATAGATTCTCTGAGCTTTGTTTTCCTCCCAGAGTCTTGCTCATTTACTTTTGGACTTGCGACCAACTTCTCTATTGACTCTTCAACAAAATGTGACACACCTTGCTATTGCATTTCACTTTCCTTTGCAACAATTTTTTCTTCCAGGATCTTTTATGTGGCCTATTAAGATCTAATTTCTTCTACCTTTCACAAAAGCTTCTCATCGAATTCTTTTTCTATAAGATCCAATACTAAAGCATTACATACTTCATCATATGAGTCATTAGACCGAGGATAATATAATTTTTATTCTCATTAGTAATGTTCTAGTATAGTATGAGGTGATGTTCTCATTAGTAACAATGTGTGATTTTTTGTTCCAATCCACATGGAATTATATGTAATCCTTACTAAATTTGTAGTGACTTATATTATAGTGGTATATATTTTGATGACTCTATTTAGGGTTGGGATGTATTACCTTTTATCATAAGGGGTGACTTGTAGACATTTTAAGCCTATGGTAATTGTTGACCTTGTAATTTTAAGTAAACAAATAAATAGTTGAATCTAATAAATGAAAAAAAAGCATTAATCACATAATAGTTGGAAAGTAAATACAAAAATTATTTCAAACCAAAACATTAATCACATAATAGATGGAAAAGTAAATAGCAGAAGTATAAAACCATTTCACACAAGTATTTTCTCCTTCACAAATAATATTTGACTCCTTATTCAAAACATATAAGGAAACTATCGCATTCCACCTAACCAACAATTACATCATAAATCAAAATCGCCATGGGAATATGTTTGTTCTAAATTTAAGAAGGAATAACCTATAAGGAACAGTGCACTGCGTGTTATTGTATGGCTTCCTTCCTATTACTCTCACTTATTTCCAGCTTAACTCTACCCAATTGGTTATTATCCTTGACTCTGCTCCATTCGCTATTATTCTTGTTCGACAAAAGAATGTGAAAATTCTTTGTCTTCAACTATTTTGTACTTTTATCTGCAAATCCTAATACACCAAAACTCTAACTTCTAAGTGAGATATAGAGTTGAGATTAATCTAAGACTTCAACAACAAAATATAAGACATCTCACTTTTTCTTAATGTGAATTATAAGAGATCAACTTTTTGAAATGTCTTGAACCATTTTCAAATATTCGTATGGAAATTGTATGAGTTACTCTTCCATGTATATTTTTGAACACTCTCCATTAGCAAGGAATGAATTTTGCACATGTGTAATAAACCTCTACAATGTGGGTCATCTACTCTTTTAACATTATTTGTTTGATTTTCTTTAAATTTCTTATATACAAATTTATCAATTCTAAGGCATTCTAATTCAGAATGAAGATAAATTATGGAATAAAAAACACTCCAATATCTAATTATTTTTAACTCTCTTTTTTTTATAAATATTACATTAAAAAAATTGTCGAAGGGAAAAATTATTTTATATTTAGAATATCTTTAAATAGTTTATGATATCACAAGTTTCATTACTAAATAAAAGGAGCATAATTTTGATTTGAATGAAGATTTAAATATAATGCGGTCTAATGAAAAATGTGTTGAAGAACTTAAAGGAGATAACTTAGCGCTAAAAAAAAAGTGTTGAAGAACATAAAGGAGATAACTTAGCACTAAAAAAAAGGGGTGAAATTAAGGTGAGAGTTTAGTGATTAATGGAGGCAGCTAGTTCATGGGAAATTAACATTAGTTGCAATATCACACAGCATATTCATTAGTTGTTCATGGCAATGTTCCATTTGTTTCGAATAATACTTTGGAATTCATCTCCCCATCTCCAACAACATGCATTGTTGCTCCAGATCCATTTCCAAAACCACTTCTCATTCTAGAACATCATGGACCCTGGCTGTCAACCACCTATCCTAAGTTGTCTTACACAAATCTAAGAAATGCTCATAGCTAGAGTCAAAAAATATATATCTCTAGTTTCAAAATTAACAATTTATAACATTCAAATTGTAAATAAATTATTATTATTATAATTATGTTTCAATAAAGACTAATAAATTATTAAGAAAAAAATACAAGAATATTTTTCCTCATTCAAACTAGGCTAAGATTTACATCTTCCATGTGTTATTCACTCATGGATGGATTTTTTTTATGATTTATTTTGCATTATCATTTTGAGAAAAGTGATCTATGATTTACAATGAAAAGTTGAAGATGATAGAAAATAAAAAAAACTACATGTGAAGCTCATGGACAAATTACATCATCCAAAATTTAATCTTTCATCTCTTCTCCATTACTCTATGACCATTTTGTTCCATGAGAATTGTATGATTTCACTAATACATTTGGGTTCACTGCCTTGCTAACATTCTCCTCCTGTTGACCACCACACATAAAATATAAATACAATTAACTCAAAGTATATCAGAGTTACTAGTTCAATGTACAATGCACATTACTTAGTACTTGTCCATATATGATATAGCTAGGAATTGCACCGAGAGGTGCAAAGCAATGCCAGGAATTTGGAAGGCAACAATCAAGCAAAATATATATATACAATGAAATATAATCGAAATTTGAGTTTCTATAAATATTTTAAAGAATGTACCAATAGATTAAATTGAAGAAGAATGTTACAGTGACATAAATGTCCTCAAGGTTAAATTTAAGAAGAAAAATACATAAATGTGCTCAGTCTCTGCCTACTCATGAGCACCGTCCTCCCCTAGATTTAGATAACAACTGAAAAATTCATCAAAGTTCATATGGTCCAAAGAGCCCATCGCTAATTTCATATTATCATGAGAGATATGTTGAATTCCAAGCTTTTCTAGTAAGCTTTGTACATCATCTGTACTAAACATGCCATCGCCATCGTCCAAGCTATTGAAAATTCGAGAGTGGTCCCATGTTTGAACAAAGGGTGTGTATCTTTTATTTACAAAAACACTGCTCATTTAAGCAATTATACCTTCAGACAACTGGTCTTTTCCAAGATCACTTATAATATATGGGTATTTTGGATTGAAAAGTTCAGGAAACTTAATTTTCATTTTCTCAGAATCCCAAACACGAACATAAAAGTTGTCGACGCTATAAATTTTTTTAACCCAACTCAGGTACATGGATACAATAATGCTCCAATACATAGACATGGCAAACACATTTGAAACTATACAGTTTTTTACTAAAAAATCAAACACCATATTTGACATATGGGATATCAATAACAATTCATGTAATTGAAAGGGCAGAGAAAAAAAAGGTCAGTGTTTCTTGGGCGCAACATAATGATAACTAAGAAAACCTATTATTCCTTTCAATAAACCTTTGATTGTCTGCAACGAATTGCCATGAAATAGTGTAGAATCAACAATTGCATTTTGTATTAAGAAGCATGCAGTTCATTACTACGAAATGCAATAGACGCAGCCATGAATGGCTTTATCCATGTGTCAAGATGTTTTCTAATATATTTATTTAATTATTATTATTATTATTATTATTATTATTATTTCAGAACACATTACATTAGTCTACATTGATACAACATAATAGAGAATTCGTTCATCCTTTCCAAAAGTGAAAATCTATGACCGCACATACGTTTCAGAAAACACAAACATGCATTGATACAATGGAAATGAGAATCCATTCATCCTCGACAAAAAAAATCCATATTTCCTTTGATACTATTTCTTAACGTACAAAATAAAGCTCTTAAACTAACTAATCTATATACTAATTCAACGGACCTTTGAGCAGTCTGTTTCTACAAAGCTCAATCGATTATTCTTTAGATCAAACAGAAAATGAAAATTGTGTCAAACTTTGTTGTCGATGATAGACTGATTCACATTCTCATCATTCAGGGCTCTTAGAACATGCATACAAAATATGTTATTGTTGTGTTATTGATGAAGAGATTCTTCCATGGAATGTCGAGCTTCGCCCCACCTCTTAAATGAAAAGATAGATTGGGAAATTCAAGGTAATTTTACTCAGCACCATAAACATCAAAACAAGGCACACTATAAGTCGGGTTATTACTCAATAAGCAAGAATGCACCCAATGATAAGGCACAAAAGAGGGTAAATTGAACATGAGAGCATGGTAGGCGCAATTGGCAAGGGAAACACTGTTAGTGCCACTATTAATTATAATGCCTCCTGATCCATTTCCAAATGAAGACACCCGAAGATCTATTGGCGAGATCCAACCCATGAAATTGATTATCGTCACATCCAAATAATAAAAATAGTAATTATAGTGCCTCTTCATCCATTTCTGACTACAAACACCTAGCGATCTATTGGCAGGATCCAACCCTTAAAATTGATTTTGATCACATCCAAATAATAAGAAGGTTTACCTACATTCATTGTGTTTATGAGAGTCATATTGAACACATGCTTACCCTTGAGAGCTGCAATTTTCCAAATAACATTGAATTGGTAGTCAGGCCTGGAATTTGAAATCCCCCCTACCCGTCAAATGTAAATTTGATGACATTTTCGCATTTTTCATGCCATTCATTTTACGTTCTACACAATTTTGTGAGTTTCAACCTCTGTTTATCTATTTCAACTACTCTTGCATCTCAAATTTTATTAATCTCCTTCAAAGAATGCCTTTTTTTTCTTAAGTTAGCATATGTGTTTTGAGATAGCATACAACCATACTTTTGAGATTTATAAGTTTCTTCAGTGTTGGGGGTTAATAGTTTTGGTTATGTACTTAAATTTTAACATGTGAAAGGCACTAAAGAAATCCACATAATTCAGATGATGAGGACCTTCAACCACCATTGAATGGAATGGAGTTATGCATCTCTCTAGAGCCATATTAGAGGTGTCAAACCTACCTCAAGAGGAAAATACTAAACAAAAGTAACTAGTTGTTGAAGAACCATGACCCATCACAAATGAACATTATTACCATTCATGCCTTAGCCTTCCAGCATTAATTACACAAACTTGTACCCTCATAAAATTACCTTAACTTACTTAAGTGTTGTAACTTTATACCTAGATATTAATATAACAAATTAAATAATTCTTCCCAAGTTAAAATGGAATATATGTAAATTTCAAAACAAGGTAAAATAATTTATATGAATTCAAACAAAAGCTACTAACAAATTGAGTGAGGGAAAAAACTTTTCCATCTAACTATAGGTTTAATTTCATTGGTCCTTTCTACAATTAATCACCCCCTAGCTAGACCCTGATACAACAAGGACAAATTTTCTAGAGCACTCTCATATAATTTCAAGCAAAAACAACTCCTCAAAGAATAACTTCATAGAATAAACTCCTCATTGATTTCAGAAGCCATACAAAGTGATAGAAACCCCTTTTTCTAGCTTTACATGACACAAGATTGGTCCTTCTTAATTATTACGCTATGGTTGTGTCAGGCTAGGAGGTAACTCCTCAAATGAACTGTGTTTATTCATTTAGATTGTTCATAGTTATATACATGAGGGAGTGATTCTTGGGTTTCACCTCCCGATGACTCTTCCTTTTCTAATATTTATTATTTACAACTGTTCACCCAATCCCCGTGATTAGGTGTCAACATTCCCCCCTTAATCTGAAGGGATGTTGGTGAGTCAGAGCATCGTTCTGAATCTTTCAATCTTTTCTCTTCCAAGTGCTTTGGTGAAGATGTCTGCAATCTTCTCATTAATGGAACAATGGTGTAGATGGATTGTCATAGACTCAACATGATGTTGAATCAAATCATATTTTTTATTGATGTGCTTCGTTCAATCATCGAACTTTGGGTTCTTGGCCAACTTTATGGCAGAGGTGTTGTCAATCATGAGTGGAGTTGAATGTACTTGTTTTACCTATAAATATTCCAAAATTTTCCTGAGCCACACAATTTCTTTTGTTGCCTCAGCTATTGCCACATATTATTCCTCTATTTTGGAATCTATTGGAACTGATTTTTTGCGTGATTTCCAGGAGACATCTCTTGATCCAAGACTCATAGCATAACCAGAAGTAGATACCTCATTTTCTTTGTCTCCATCGAAGTCTGAATCATAGTATCCAATCAAGATGAAGTTGTCCACCTGTGTATACTTGAATCCAAAGTCTTGAGTTCCCTTCAAGTACTTTAGAACTCTTTTTCCAAAGACCAATGTCCCTCACATGGCTTTTGCATAAACCTGGAGAGGATTCCAACAACAAACAAAATGTCTAGTCTGGTAGTAGTCAAGTAGTTGAGTCTTCCTACAAGATGTCTATACTTTGTTGCATCCTCAAATTCTTTTCCTTCAATGGATGTTTTCTTTAAGTTTTGTTCCATTGGAGTAGTTAGAGGATTTCACTCAGCCATGCCAAATATGTTCAATAGATCTCAAATGTACTTCTTTTGAGAAACGAATATAGACTTCAAATGTTGAGTTACTTCAATACCAAAATAGAAATGACCATAGCTCAAATCAATCATTTCAAAACCTTTCGTCAATTATTTCTTTATGGATGCAATGTAGCTCTCATTATTCCCTATCATCAAAAGATCATTTACATATACCACAAGATATACAACTATTTTTCCAACTTTCTTGATAAACAAAGTTGCATCATCAAGATCATAATGTTTGAAATTGAGTTTCAGAATATGCTCAGTTAACTTTTCATACCAAGCTTGCGGTGCTTGCTTGAGGCCACACAAGTATTGCACAAGTTTACATAGTTTATGTTCATGTCCTTTCACAGCAAATCCTTCAGGTTGGGACATAAAAACATTCTCTTTTAGATCTCCATTCAAGAAAGAATTTTTTACATCCATTTGATGGAATTTCGAACTGTTATGAGTTACTAGGGCAAAGAGTGTCCAGATGGTAGCCCATTTTGCTGTGGGGGAAAAATTCTCCTCATAATTGACCCCTTCCTTCTATGCAAAACCTTTTTCCAGAAGCCTAGTTTTGTTCTTGTCAAGTGAGCCATCAACTTTATACTGGTTCTTGTAGACCCACTTGCAGCAAATTGGTTTGGTTCTTAATGGAGGATCAACCAACTTCCAAGTGCCATTCTTTATCAAGGCATCATACTCCTTTTTCATCGCTTCTTTCCATTCATAACGAGAAGCGATTTCTTTGAAGGAAGTTGGTTCAAAATCTATAGACAAATTCATTTCACAATCATAATAAAAATCCACATAAACAAGTAAACCAAATCATCTACATCACCTCCATTTTTCCTGGTTGAATTTCTTGTTCATGTCTTTCCAACTTCATCAGGATGAACACTTTCAAGTGTCTTTGTCAGCCACTTTGGGGGACCTTTCTAAGATGGTCCAGGCTGCTCAGTTGATTTACATGGGACTAAATCAAGATCGAGTCTCCCAATTCTTTCATTCACATCACTCAAAGTATCATTAGTGGTTGGAGTTTCATGTGGGGGAGAGAGTGCTTCAAAAGAAGATTCCACAAGTTGATCCAGTATAGGAATTCCCACTTCAAGATGTGGAATCTGATTATCAAATTCTTGAAATGATTTTTCATTTCCGAATCTATCCAAGTGATCAATTTGTCGCTCAACAACATTGTCAACTTTGGAAGATTCAAGAAATATTACATCTCTAGATACAACAAAATGTGTATTAACTTCATCATAGAGACGGTATGCTTTGGAGGTATTTGAATACCCCAAGAAGATACACTTACGACTCCTTGGACCAAGTTTCTTTCTATGTACCTTTGGTATCAAGGCATAATAGGTGGAACCAAACACCTTGAGATTCTTTACCGAAGGAATGTGGCCATACCACATTTCATAAGGAGTCTTGTTTCTAATAGTATTAGATGGAAATCTATTCTTTACATATACAACACATAGAACTGCATCAAACCAAAACATCAATGTTACATTCTTGAAAAACATCATGGAACGTACCATATTTAATATTGTCCTATTCATTCTTTCTGCTACTTCGTTCTATTGGGGATTATAAGGCACCGTTGTTTGATGTTTGAACCCATGTTGGCGAAGATAGTTTTCAAATTCATTTGAAGTGTATTCTTTTCCATTATTAGTGTGAATAGAGACAATACGAGATTGTGCATCATTTTCAAGCCATGTATGAAAGTTATAGAATGTTTGAAAAACATCAGATTTGTTCTTCAATAAATAAACTCAACACATTCTGGTGTAGTCATCAATAAATGTCATCATATATTTATTTCCATTTGCAAAAAGAACATGCATTGGACCACATAAATCTGAATGAATGAGTTCAAGTTTTCTGTGTGCTCTCAAATGTGAATCATGAACAAACTGTTTGTTATGATTTCTTAGAATGCAAGCATCACATTGCTTAAGTTTCCTAGGAATTGTAGGCAAACTAGTAACACAATTTTTCTTCAACAAGCGAAGGTTGTCATAGTTCAAGTGTCAAAATATAGCATGCCATAATAGACTTGACGGGAATGTACCTTCATCATAATGAGAATTGTATGCGAAATTTTGTGCACGAGCAGAGGTACATTGCATCTTGAGAAGCCTTTCTTCTTCTATCCCCATCATGACAAGTGAGTGATGTGATGCTTTTCTCACCTCAACTTTGCCATCAAAAATATGAATCGAGTGTCCTTGCTGGTGGATGTGGACCAAGGGCAACAAGTTTCTCCTCAGTTGTGGGAGATATAAAACACCATGTAGAAGAAAGTCTTGAATACCAGACAATTTGACCAAGAAATTTGAGCTTGATTGTGCCAAGCCCTGATGGCTTGAGTTTTGATTTGTCTGCAAAGTATACTGCTCCATCAACATTGTCACTAAATTCTTCCGAAAAATCTATTCTAAAAGTCATGTGGAAAGTTGCTCCTGAATCAAGCAACCAATCATTTTTCCAAGAAGAAAGTGAAGCATTAAACAAGTCTTCATTTACTCCAATATTACAATGTGCCACAACATAGTTATTGGATTCAAGTTCTTTACCTTTCTCTTTGTCAGTAGTTTTACCTTTGGATTGATTTTCCTGCTCAATTCTGTCCCAAGGAAACTTGCATGTGGATGCATCATGTGATCCATCTCTATTGCAATGTATTCAATGCAAATTAGACTTTTCTTCTTGAGAGTGTCTACCCTCTCTGCCTTATAACTCCCTTCTGCCACTTTTGTAGTCTATCATATCTTCTCATCTCTACCATCATCTTCTTTGCATTAAAATTCTCTAGAAATGTGTTGAACATCCACTCGTTGAGGTTTGCGGTGTAAAGCTCCCATATACCACGACTGTATATACACTGCCTCCCAGCCATTGTAGATTTCAGTGTTATAGTTTTGGATTTTCATAGATGAACCTCAAGAAATTCCTCATTGCAATGCCTTCCCATGTGGGTCACTTACTCTAGCGCTTATGACGAGTTCCCTACATGATTTCATTGTGCAACTCTAGGTTTCAAATTGGTGTTACACAAGCATTGGCTCAACACAAGAGTGGCTCTCCTCTCTCTTTTCTTTGCATGTAAGTTCAACAACTCATGTGCATCCACAAAAATCATGATTTTCCTTTTTTCATGCATGTTTGGGTCATCCACAATTTGCAATGGATATATTTACCCATTCCATGCATTTGTTATTAAGAGGACTCTCTCAACTACCATTCAAGGTTCTATAACTACTGGGAATAAACCACGGGGGCTTCACTCAATGAACCTCCGACATAGCACGTGCATTTGTGGCATACTAAACAATACCCTTAATTTGACTACATAGTGTAAAATACCTTTAAAAAGTACATTATTTAACCCCTACTAATACAAACCCTATATACCTTCCCAATTTAAAAAACCCCTACTTTCAATAGATATTGTAGGTATCCATTTTTTCATTAACATTTTTTATTCCCCTTTATATTTTTCCATTAACTTTCAGCTCCATCTTTTATACTTGCCAATATAAAAACCCTTTACCCACTATTATATGCTCAATATATTATGTGGTTTTTTACTCAATATATATCTCCCAATATGAATGCACGTGGTATGGTATTGCTCCCCTAGTGAAGCCCCTATGGAATAAACACTTTAACCAATTAATTTTCAAATTTAATAATATAAATAAGAGGAAAACAAATTAATCAAATATTTTAGATATCGTGACCAAAATAGTTACTAAGACGGTGTGAAATCTTGTGCCTCCTAATATATTTATTTAGCACTTTCATTCATTAAATTAAATACATATATAATGACTTATTCAATTCAATTTAACATATGATAAAAATTCATACCAAATTAAAACAGCATTACTGTAATTATTTACAAATAATGAAAGAATTAAAATCGAACACCATAAAACTTAAAATTAACTAATTATTTGAAGAAGAAAAAAATTGAACACAATTCACCGTCTAGCTATGAAATCATGGATATGCCCATGTTTATTAACAGTGAAGTAACCAGTCATAAGTATATCAATCTATACAATGAAAAATATGGATATGCCCATGTTTATTAATCGTGAAGTAACTAGTCATAAGTATATCAATCTATACAATGGAAAATAATTTAATGTTGAAATACTCAAGTATCACAGTCAGTAATAAAATTAAGAAAACCCATTGTTTTAGACTCTTCCTTTTGACTACATTATAATAGGATTATAATCTTTTTGTGAACACTTTCGATCAATTATATATTTTGATTGCATAACAGGATGAGGGAGTCTTGTGAATTGTCGTTCATAGATCGTTCCAAAAAAACAACCATAAATTATAATCATGATTGTCTTTATTTCAATTCATATCAAATTCAATATGCTTGGCTTCATTCGAGAAGATTTTAGTCCTTTTTTAGATAAGATCAACTTTAGATAAGATCAATTGAAGCATAGACATGAACAACACGGCGAAAAGTTGTCCCCTGTGCTTCCTGTGAGAAATTTCACTATAAAATGAGGTGTACCAGAGTCTATAAATATTTGCAGGCAAACGATGGTGGTGGCTATCGAGAAAATGAGCTTGATTCTCCTTGCGACAACAACATTAACGATCTTCATTGCAATGGCGATGATCATGTGTTTTGCTTCTGTGTCTGCAGAGAAACTTCTAACAGCAAGTAGGTGGTGCACTTTGCGTTGGAGGTTTGTGCTACAACAAATCCTGATGGTGTGGCAACACGTCAGATCACTGTGGGCAGGATTGCCAAAGCTAATGCGAAGGAGGAGGCTCGACTCCCACACCAATCATCTCCGCACACAATGAACAGGGAGTTGCATCCACCATGACCGAAGATCTTTTCAATCAACTGTTGAAGTACAAAGATGACAACAAATGCAAAGCCAATGCATTATAGCTATTATTATTTCTTGCTATGAATTGTGATAGCTAATTGAAATTAATAAACATCAAATTTATGGTTTTATTTTTTTTTTTACACGTCACGTTCAACGATTCAATTTATTCTTTTAATATCGACATCTAAAAACCTAAAATACTTTATTTTTACTATGGACATCTAAAAATCTAAAATACCTTCCACTGAACGTGAAATTCCAGGCCTGCTGGCAGTGTTATACGCAGGAGTGAAGCAATATGAAAATTTGTGACTTATCTTGTGGCCTAACTAAGAAATTAATGAAAAGTTACCCCTGTCCAGCCCCATTATTCCATCCTCTGTAACCCCTGAGTGTTATAGACATTTTTGTGCCTTACAGCTCTAAGCATGAAATGTCCATAAACCAAGGGCTCCTAAGTCCCTAAAAGTGTTGTTCCAACCCCTAAAGGAACAAGGTCAACAAATTACAGCTTCCCCAGAAGTTCTCCACCAGAAACTGCTCAGAATAAGTCAAAACAGGATCATTTCAGCTGCTCCACTAGCTAAGTGCGTTGCATAGCACCTAAGTCCACTAGCTAGGTGTGTTGCAACACACCTAAATGCACTACCAGGGTGCGTTGAGTGGGAAATGACAAATGGCAGTGTCATTCCGCGAGGTGGAGAGACAATGGAAGCTTCCAGAATCTTCTCCAATGACACTTGCCTCACTAAATTCGACCAAGGATGAGTAAGAGGCTTTCAGTCTCCAAGTGGAAGCAAGAATTGACAGAGAAGCCACTAATCAAATCATAAGCTGACTCATCCTCCTTGCATACATCTATATATGGATCCCTCATCCCAGAGATCCAGAGGCTGGAATTTTGCACATTGTAAGGAATTGTTGTTGGTTTTGAGACACATATCAGAGAATTGGGTGATCTATGCTTTGTTGGGGGTGAAGAAGGGACTTCTTTGCTGGGAGGTTGATGCTGGGTCAGGAATCATCGGTTGTAACTCCTCCTGGATCTTCTTGTATATCAATAAAAACTATTTGAGTTTCTTCTCCATGCTTTTGTATCATTGATGCTTGTTACATTTGTATGGTTAACTTAAATCTGATCCTAAGTTATTTATGAATATAAATCCATGTCTTTGTATAGTTTTCTTCTTCTGTGATCTTACAGGTACTTGGTGAAGCTGGGAAAGTAAGGGAGCAGGTAGCTGGAAGCTGTCAAAGAGGAGAGAGATTGGATTAAAGGACTAGCACAAGACATAGGTTGGTTCATCCTATTCCTCTTTGTTTATAGTTCATAAAGAAGAATACAAAAGTAGTTTTCTCTGTTTGTTTCTAAGGCAGCTGTCACACCTTAGTGGGATAGAGCAGTTCTAAATAGACACTTTTCCCGATAACAAAATGGCGACTCCGCTGGGGATCGTGTCTAATTAGTTTGTTTGTGTTTCCCTTGTTGTTTGTTTCATAAACTTATAAGTAGCAATCGAACTGCATTTTCCATTAACAAATGCAAAGTAGACATCTGCTGCTTCAATCCATTCACTGGATCTGTTTATGATTTGAACAGCTGATTCATAGACTAACTGATTGCCCTTGTGATAGCTCTTAGACCCCCCTTAGATCTACCTCTGATTGTGCATTACTGATTGCTTTTACTCGGCCAAAAACCAAAGATTAAACTGCAAACTGTGACCCAGAACCCGGATAGAATTCTCGTTTCTGCCCCAGCGCAGGCACTGTGAAGAGGTTCTGCATTTCAACGCACTTCCCGAGAGGGCTACCTGCGCTGCAATGCAGTTTCTCTATGTAACAGGTGCGCTGATCAGCCTAGCCTTGTGCAGCTGAGGTTCTTTGCTTCATTCTTTCCAGTTTTGTCTCTGATTTTTGCAGCCTGTGATCAGTATATGATTGTTTCAAACCCCTTTTCCTTACTGATATTCCTCCTCGTTTGTACAAAAGAACTGTAGATGTTTTTATGTGTTTGTTGAGTCGTTTACAATTTTCCATTGCAAAAGTATAATAATCGTACTGTCGTCCTTTGATTTAGATCTGTCACAAGTGTCGATTTTGATCATAGGAGAAAGTTTATTTGCTGTTGATAGTCGATTATGCTTTTAATTTTGCCTTTGGTTTGAATTGGTGACTTTCTAGTGTCAAAACGAGTATTTATTTCAAAATTATAAAGTGTCGTAATCGTCTCTACCTTTTGATTTCGAAAAGAAGCTTGTTTGTGTTTGTCGCTTGAAAGCAAATTCATATTTGTACATCAACTTTCTTTTTAGCATCAATACTAAGAAAGTGAAAAACAAATACATGCATGTGCATTTGCATATTGACAGTCTGTTTGGCTTGATTTAGGAAAGTGCATTTACAGTGTGCTCTTTGCTCTTTGCAAAAAGATTGTGTCTTTCTTTTCCCCTAGTAGCTAGGATTTTCATTGCTGAAAAGAGATAAAAGTTTGTTTATCATCTTTAGATTGCATTTTAGGAATTACATCTACATCTCGTGGTGAACCCAAAAGGAAAACTTCATAAGAAATATCAACTTAAAATAAATTCAATGAACCTAACAACGCTTTGGAACTTAACGCACAACATTTAGAGGTCTAGGCTAGAGACGTATTCCGGCGTCGTAAAGCCTGGCAACTGTTGTCCTCATTGATGGTTGGGTGATTCCTCCACTTTGAGACGATAAGTGCCAGTACGGACTTGTGCTCCCATGTACCGTCGAGTATATATTGGGAGACCCCTATAGGCTTAAATCCTTTATCCATAGGAAGCCGTGTCGGCCGCCCTACTGATCGCAATGCACCGAACACAGCATTCGGAAAGATTGACTGCCGTACCGTAAAAAGTATTCTGCAGTTTTGCGATTGGTTTGGTACTCCCTCTACCTAGACCTCCAGAGCAGTCCCTTTCGTTCCTTTTCAGACTCTTTAACGGAAAAGGTCCATCTGAGCACTTGTCACTTCAGGCTCATTAAAAATCGAAGGAGACTAGAGTCATCTTTTGTTTTTTCTCGACTCTTAAAAACTGAAAAAACAAGTTGTGTCAAAAGCGTCTAAAATTCATTTAATTCGGAAACATTCCTTCCCTTTATTTTAGTTGATCGAGTAATCCGCAATCGTGGAAGAAAGTCAATCGAAACCCCGTCGTTCGCGGAGGCTTACGAGTCAACCGTCTTTGTCTCCGGAATCGAAACCAGTACAGACAAAGCGAACTCATTTAACCAGTTCCAAATCTCCTATCAAAGTTAGAACAAGTGTTCCAACGACATCAGAGACCCCGGTTACTCCAAACATTTCTGGAATCCCTGCCTCTACAGAAGAAGTTCAACAACCACAGAAGGACAGTGGTGCTGATCCTAGTTTGAGAATAAACACTTGTGTTACCGAACCAGTTCCATCTACAACCGGTTCGGAGAGTCTTACTCTTCAAACATCTGTCGCTGCTGATTTCACACCTTCTTCGGCACCAGAAATATTTTACGGACCTGACGGTCTTCCCCTTCCACCTGGTCTGATTGCAATAAAAGAAATTGTAGAAGATCCTCAAACAAGCACTCCAACGCACTTTGGAGTCGGGATCACTCTATATCCTTCGACATCAGAAGTTAGTCTACCACCAGCGGAAGTTCTTGTAGAATCGCTAGGTAATATTTTGGATAGACTACAAATGTCTGAACAACCGTCAACATCTAGGACTGTGTCATCTGACACAGTGACGACAGAACTCCCTGCCGTCACTCCGACAATGTTCGCCGGCATACCATCTGTCCCGACTAGCTCTCAACCGCTAGAAGGAGCCCACTCAGGGGCTATTTCGACAATCTGGTCCGTTCCTGTTTGTTCATCCGGAATAATATCCGGAAACTCTTATGTTGAGTCTCAACAAATTGATCCATTTGGAGGTCAATTTGGGCAGTCCGGTCCCCAAGGGCAAACAATTCCCTTGAGTTCTGGATTACCACCGTATGGGGGGGCAGTATGCCCTTTCATTATCCCCTCCGGGAGGATATCCATACGGGAGTTCACAACAACATTCAGGTTATACTGGAATTACCTCAAGTGGTTGGGTACCTATACTACCTCAACAACCAAGAGTTGTGTATTCGATGCAACAATGCGTACCTATGTCGAACATCTCGACTACGCCAGCAATTGTGACGGTGTCGCAAGTTCAAGCGCTGCCTGTTGTATGCCAACCTCAAGTTTCTCAGGTTGTAATGCAACAGCCCCTTGACCCTGCAACTCAACCACAATCGCCGACTAGTGGGGCGACATAGGTCCAGACGGGTACAATTACCCCTCACCTTGGTCAAGCGGTTAGTATCGGGCAACAGCACATGGCTTCACAACTGTGGCTAGTGCAATACCAACAACCACAATTCCAACAAGTGTACCAAGGTTCTGAGCAGCATATCTTTGCGAACAGTGGACAACCGTATATTCAAAACGGTCAAAATCAACCATTTTACAATGGTCAAGTCCACCAACCTTACCAAACATACCAGCATCAAATGCATTATGCCGGTATGCAAAGACCAACTGCTCAGGCGATACCATCGTATCCTGGGTATGCTTCACCTAACCTGAATCAACAGTTACCATTCGTGGCAACTTTAGAGTTACCTGATTTAAACCGGTTAACAAACGATCCAATTGCTTACGCCCCTTGGTGGCCAGCGATTCCGCATAAACTTCCATCAGATATTCCTAAATTTAATGGAAATCCGGGTGAAGATCCATCGAATCACGTGATGACCTTTCATCTATGGTGTTCATCAAACACCCTAAATGATGATTCGATAAGACTTCGCCTCTTTCAGAGGACATTAACGGGTCCAGCGGCAAAATGGTACATTGAATTGCCTAGAGCTTCGTTCGACAACTTTAGTACCTTAGCCACAACCTTTTTAACCCATTTTCAATTACCAATAAGGTACGAAACGGGAACAAATCTTCTTACCAACTTCAAACAGACGACGACCACTCACATATCTGATCATATACATGAGTGGCGACGTCGTCGTAGGATGGTAAAAACATACGTTCCCGATCAGCTATTAGCTGAATGGTTTATCAAGTCATTACTACCTTCCATCACGGAAGATGTGGCAAAGGGGGGGAGTCGTAACAGAAGAGCAAGTTGTCGCTTGTGCACAGTATCTGGACTTGATTTACACTCAGTCCGACACGCTCTACGACAAAATACCTGACGCCCCTAGACCGGAATTCTCAATTCCTCCTCCTCCTAAATCAAATAATGACTCTCATGCCGGCGATGGCGTGATTGGTACGACAGACACGAAATCGACAAAGGATACATCCAAAAAGGCCCGTAAGATTTCAGGTCAAAATGCAAAAGACGAACTTCTTGCTTCGGAAGTAAATGTCGTATCGACAGATAAGGGCAAAGAAACCAAACAACCAGGAAACAAGAAGAAAGGAAAAGGGAAGAAGAAGAAACAGGATGAATCATCACCTGAAAAATCTTCTTCAAACCCTCCTGGAAATAGGAAACTAAAATTTCCATGCATGATATGTGATGAGGATCATCGGACCACGAATTGTCCACACAGAGCTGAGCTTAAGAAATTCTTTAAGAATTCGAAAACCCCAGCAGTGTTAACTGATCCGTTTCCAAATCCAGGAACAAATCTGGTTGAAAGTGGAAATTCTTCCCCGTCTCAAGTGCTAATGTTGTCGATTTCAAAACAGCAGAATGATGCTTTGATATCGACAAGGAACAAAGATTATGGGAATCCGCAGCTGTCGAACAACAAGGATAAAGATCAACCAAGTAGTTCGACAACAACTTTGACAGAAGTTGTACCATCCACCATCCCTGAATTGACGATAAAACCGCCGAAGGGAGTAGTACACAAGTCGACATTTAATCCCCGCGCTAGAGCGGAACAGCATTACAACATAGTGGAAGATTTGGCCCAATCGCCATCTGCTATGTCGACTCTTGAAGTACTACAAAATTGCCCATCCCAAAGGCAGGCTTTATTATCGGCCATTGGTGGGATTGATCCAAAGGATTCCAATCTTGTATCCTTCGACCACAAAGGATACGATCCTCAGTTACCGGCTCAACTAGCTTTCCTTGTTCAAGTGAAAGCCCTCAACAAAACTGTTCATCGAACAATTATTGATGAGGGGTCATCTACATGTATTATGTCGATGAGTTGCTGGAAAACTTTAGGATCTCCAACCTTGTCGCGGTCTGCGACGACATTAAAAGCATTCGACGGAAGGACATATACCCCATACGATATCCTAAATAACTTGAAAGTTGAACTAGGAGGGAAAACAATAGAAATAGATGTTGAAGTCATCGATGGGAATCTTGATTACAACATCCTACTGGGACAACCATGGATATATGCCATGGCAGCTGTTGTGTCGACCTATTTTAGAAAGATTTCATTTCCCTTTCAAGGAGGGATTACAATCGTTGATCAACAAAACTTCCTCCCCAATGGTTCTCAAGTTATAGGAAGCATTCCCATGATCCATGGAAACCCCCATTCGCTTCAGAATATCGGATTAGGCCTACTAAAAGATCCTATACTAATGCGAACTTTCGCTCTTCCACCTCCAATCAATCTGGCGGAAGTAGCGTCAATAGGAACTTGCAACATGATATCTTCTATAAAGATATCAGAAAACGATATCAACATGGATCATGCAGTGGTTTTGCCCCCAAGCCCAATGGAAATATTATAGCAATCAATGTTCCTAGCATGGGAGGCAAACCCAAATCAACGCTCATCAAGCGTTTGGATAGATAGGTCTAGAGAATATGGTACTCCTTCAGATCCTTGGTCGCGAGTGCATGTCACCGACGAAGGAATTCTCCAAGCTATGGTAATTGAAGGAGCACCATGGAATGATTCCCACCATCGTTCTCTTCTTCCGGATTATGAAGAAGATACTCAAGATGACCTTTATCATCCTTCAGTAGTTGATTTTCTATCAAATACTGTAAATACAGTGGATTCCGAGCGAAACTTATCCAACATTGAAGAGACTATAGCCATAAATATCTCGACCAAAACAGATGTTGTAGAGAATATTTTTGTTGGCAAATGTTGTTCTCCTTCAGAACTGGAAATATATAACGCTCTTTTTCGTGAATTCAAAGATGTCTTTGCTTGGTCATACAGTGAAATGCCAGGCATCGACTCGAGTATCGTTGAACACGAAATTAAGATGTATCTAGATGTCAAACCAGTACGACAACGGCTAAGGCAGGTGCACCCCAAGAAAGCCGCTGCCATTAAGGCAGAAGTTGAAAAACTTCTCCATGCTGGTTTCATCTACCCGGTTCCTCTAACCAATTGGGTATCGAATATTGTCCCTGTTATGAAAAAACATGGGACAATTAGAGTGTGCGTCGATTATAGGGATGTAAATCAAGCTTGTCCAAAAGACAACTACCCTACACCCTTCATTGACCAGATAATTGATGAAAGCGCCGGATGCGAAATCTTTTCATTCATGGATGGATTCTCCGGGTATAATCAAATAAATATCCGCCCACAGGACCAGTCAAAGACTGCATTTATTTGTTCGTGGGGCACATTCGCATATCGAAAATTACCCTTTGGTTTAAAGAACGCAGGGGCGACGTTTCAAAGGGCAATGAATTATGCCTTCCATGACATCAAAAACATCGTTCAACCATACCTCGATGACCTTCCGGCTCATTCGCGAAAGCGGACTGATCATCCGCAGCATTTAAGAGCGATATTTCTACGTTGCCGACATTACAAGATACGACTCAATCCACAAAAATGTGTATTTTGCGTCAGTTCTGGTCGTTTACTTGGCTTTATAGTCTCCAAGGATGGGATTCGTCTCGACCCGTGTAAGGTCTAGGCAATCATAAATTTGCCTCCACCTTCGAATTTGCTTCAGATTCAGAAACTCCAAGGGAAAGCAAACTTTCTGAGGAGGTTCATTCCAAATTACGCTGAACTTGCTAAAGGTTATACACGTCTCTTGAAAAAGGAGGTACCCTTTGTCTGGGATCAGGTTGTGCAAGCTTCCTTTGATGCTTTAAAAGATTCCCTAATGAAAGCATCATTAATGTACGCCCCTGATTATCAAAGAGATTTTAACCTGTATCTGGCTGCAGCAGATACGACCATCGCAATGGTTTTAGTTCAAGAAGTCGATGGAATTGAGCATCCTATATGTTATTTAAGTAAAAACTTAAATGATACAGAAAGCAAATATTCTTATGTTGAAAAACTAGCGCTTGCAGCTGTTCAAGCGATACAAAGATTTCGACACTATGTCCTCTTTCGGAAAACTACCATTCTGTTAGATTGCAACCCCATGACTTATATATTGTCGCGACAGTTGCTGGGGGGAAATATTCAAAATGGATAGCGATCCTACAAGAGTTTGATCTGGAATTTGTAAAATCCAAGTCAAAGAAAGCTCTAGTTTTCGCAGAATTATTATGCGATCTCCCATCGTCATCCAACGATGAAACATCCGAAGAATCAATCGTGGATGAAAGTTTGTTTCTGATATCTACAAGAAATGAGTGGTATGGGGATATAATCATTTATCTCCAAACCCAAAAATTTAGGCCAAACACCTCCCACTCTGAACAAAAACGTATTCGATACCAAGCAAAAGACTACATGATCGTCGGTGATACACTTTACCGTCGTGGTATCGATACAGTTTTGAGAAGGTGCCTCACCCATGAGGAGGCCGAAAAAGTCTTGAATGAGTGTCATTCAGGCGCATGTGGGGGGCATCAATCTGGATATGGTACAGCACAAAAAAATTTACGAGCAGGATACTTCTGGCCAACAATGTTCAAAGATTGCATAACCGCAGTCAGAAGTTGCCATGCTTGTCAAATTTTTGATAGCAAAACCAGAAGACCACCCGCACCTCTACAGCCAATAGTCGCTGTTGGGCCATTCGCCAAATGGGGCATCGATTTCATGACATGTAACCCCACCTCGACCGGGGGGGCATGGGTATATCATAGTCGTAGTTGACTATTTTACCAAATGGACCGAGGCGATGCCTACATTAGATAATACTGGTGAAACAGCTGCCCTCTTCTTTTTCAATCATGTAGTCGCCAGATTCGGCATACCACAGGCTATAGTTACAGATCATGGATCGCATTTCCGCAATCACATGATGGTTGAATTAGCTGCCAAACTAGGGTTGTCTCACGACAGCTCTACTCCATATTATCCGCAAGCCAATGGACAAGTTGAAGCGATCAACAAAGTCCTAAAACGCATGCTGCAAAGGATGATCGGAGTTCACAAAAGGAGATGGCACCTAATCCTGTACTCAGCTTTGTGGGCTTACCGAACATCGGTAAGGAATGCAACCGGGTTCACACCCTTCCAACTGGTATATGGCCTGGAAGCAGTCTTACCAGTCCAGTGTGAAATCTCGTCTCTCAAACTCGCAATTGATCTCCTCCCCGGAACTTCAGAAGAAGAGGCTCGTTTCTTGGAATTAATCCAATTGGATGAAACCCGTCGTGACGCCGCTTTGGCTAACGAAGCCCATAAGAAACGAGTCAAGGTGCAGTTCGACAAAAATGTCAAACCCCGTGTCTTCTCAGAAGGTGACTTGGTCTTGCTTTACGACCAAGAATCCGATAAATTGGGAGCAGGTAAATTTAAGTCTTTATGGATGGGCCCCTATATTGTTAAGCGGGTGTTAGCAAAGGGAGCCTACGAGTTAATGGATTATGACGGAGTTCCACTGGCACAACCTCGTAATGGGTTGTACCTCAAGCGTTACTATGCGTAATAGTAACCAATATGCTTTTGTTATATTTTTGTTTTCGCTAAAGTGTTTGTTTTGGTCGAGTAATCCACTTTTTACATTTATTGCAAATGTCAAACCCATTAGAGCCATGTGTTGGATATGCCAACAGAGCGAGTCGTAGTTCGCGGGACCTGTCCTCCACAGCCTGGGCCATGTTTGATCCAAGCGGCGAGTTAGTAAGTTTCAGAGGTGTATCTATTGGTCGATCAACGAATAACATCGCTGAGTATAGCGCATTGATAGAACTTCTCTCTGATGCCATCACTCATGGTATATGCCGACTAATTGTCAGGCTAGACTCACAACTCGTAATACTACAACTCAATGGTATATATTCCGTCCGAAACCCAACTATTAATCGCATGTTCCTAAGGGTTAAGATTTTGGAAAGACAATTTGATCTTATTCAATACCAACATATTTCCAGAAACTTAAACACATTAACCGACTCATTAGCAAACTATGTGTTAGATAGACATTTGCAACATTTATAAAAAGAAACACATCATCAATGTTTTGCATGTGGATCATGTAGCTCAACCAAAATTAAACCTCGAAAATCAAAAATATATATAGCTGTTTATGGTTTACACATAATGTTCTGTAACCAAGACAAAATCGGTCAAGCGACCCAAAAACTCAAAATGCTAGGGGGCACCCAAGTCTAATGATGTTCGTGATAGCAAGTCACAGCCTGTGCGATCATGCGTAGGAGATGAGTCCATCGTCTGGGCACACCAGTAGTATGCCACTGTAACTGCAAAGGTAGCTCGTCAGTCCTCACATCTGGTATACCGAGAGTGAGGCCCTCAACCTGCTCCTGCAAAGATGTGAGAGTCTTGGCCACATCGAGGTCGCGAAGAATAGCCCTTCCGACGGCCTCTCCTGCTGGGGCAACAACTGGTACTCTCAGGCGAACTACTGGACGAACAAGACCAACATCTGCATGTACACATGAGTTTGATTAGAGTCTTGATAGAATAAAGCACAAGGACATTATGAACAAAAATAATAAACAGCAATATGGTCAGAGATTTTACCAATGGCACCCCACTACTCGCCGTCCGGCAGTACTAAATCTGGATCGCCCTGGAAGTCCATGCCAACGTATGGATACTCAGAATAAACCATCTCCTGACGATCAAACCACCTGAAGAAGGTATCAGAAAATGAAATCTGAGACTGGCCAGCATGCCTAGACATATGGTCAACCCATCTCTGCATACGTGGTTCAGTAGGAGAAGGTAAATCGAGTGAAATGTACTGCAGCTGCATCAGTGGTATCTTCTCCAAGGCAAAGGCGGTCAAAATAGAACCATACCCAAAGTTCTTCAACCTCCCGTTCTTTATCTTGGTCAACTGTTCTTTCATCACAAGAAGTACTGCGTCGCACCAGTTGAACACCTTCGGTTGGAGGCATTCCAAGGCATGTTGCATATAGGATCGATTGGCTACATGAAGAGACGCACTACCGGCCATCCTACCAAAAGTAAACAGAATAGTCCTAAGGGACCTGTCAGTGACATCACGGATGATGATCTTGCCGTCTTTACTCGGCTAAGATCCTTCTCTGCAATACCGACGGACATAATCTCTCACAGAATCGCCTCCTCGGGCCGAACCTGACAAAGAGATGGGGGCACCCCGCCTCGACAAGCCAGTCAAGAAATAGATGTCTATTGCAGTCAAGGGGATAGATTTTCCCCTAATCTAGAAAACCTGATTAGTAGGATCCCAAGCATCAAGCAAATACTGCAGTAAGTTGATCTGCTGTCTCATGCTAGAAATGCGGAAGAACTTCAGCAAGCCACAATTCCGTAGCGCGTTCACCGTAACTGGATCATGTAGGGCAATCATGTCCTCTTCTTCATGCTCACGTTCTCGCCATGTAAGGGTCATCTTACTCCAAAGATCTCTGAAAAACAAACAAGAGAGGAGTTAGATCCTAATTTTGGCAAGAAACAGGCAAAAATTCCATCAAAAATTGTGCTTCAAATTCCCCTTTTGCGCCCAACGCACCTGCTGCAGTGTTCTAGGTGCGTTGAAAGCCAGATAGCCTTCACACAGGCCAGCATTCAACGCAGGTTTCGATACACTGGGGATGCGTTGATGGCAGAACGAGTTCCTCAAACCCCAGGGGCTCAGAAAAGCTAGGAATCAAGCTCAAAATGCAAAAAGGAAACCATGAAATGAAAGAGCTCAGGTTTAGCTCCTACCTGGTCCAGACAGCGCCGAGAATCATCCACAGAATCTCCTGAAATCAACTGATGAAAATCGAGGGGGAAAAGCACCTCCAAAGCTCCAACAAACTGAGTTCAAATGAAATGGTAAAATGAGAGGTAAAAAACACTTTTTAATTACTTTTACGTAGTTCAAAGTAAAATATTAGCATTTTAATCTCGTTTTCAAACAAATATTGTTCATTTCTGATTAGTTTGATGAAGCAGTTGAAAATACAGTACGATCTTTGGAAGGACAAAGCTATTTATGGTAAAAATCAAAACAAGACCATCTGATCGAGCAGTGTTTACCGCGAGGTTCAAGCTCGTTAAACAATAAACCCAGACCGAGCAAATGTTTCCACCCGCGTTTAAGCTCGTTAAAAAATGAACTATTCCCTGGTAAATAACCACCGTGAATGTAGCACTTCAGCCATTAAAGCCTTGTTCGTGTTTGCACCGTCACCCCCACTTTTTCATTGGCCGATCATTCACCTCCATTTGATTGTTTACCCATTTTGAGGAACAGCTGCGAAGAGTGATTTCACTAGCCATCCTTGTGACACTGCCGTGATTGGAAAATTCCAAACCTTACCTGGAATCAGTTGCTACCCATTTTATCACTCGTTCCTCAAAAGACGAGTCTTCTTTAAGCTCTTTTCTGACTCGTAAAATATGAAAAGATTGCCGAGTTCTGGCCTTCCAGCTCGTTAAAGCGACGGGAAGTGCTATCCCTCCTCTAAATTTTAATCTTTTTGGACCTGAGGGATTATTGCACAAAAAGATCGAGCACTTGTTTTGTTCGGCTCGTTAAAGCTATCGAAAATTCATCCCTTCTGTATTGTTTTATACTTTTTCGGACTTAAGGGATTAGATGACGAAAAAGGAATTTTGGAGTTACCTTTACGTACCTTTTCAGACTCTCTAAAAATGAAAAGGACCGAGTTATCTTTGTCGTTAAACTCGTTAAAAAGGTTAATAGCGACAAACTTGTCTTTAGACGAGAACGAGTTTCACTATCGCTAGGCTCGTTAAAACATAGCGATGGGTTTACCCAAAGGGCAAATTATAGAACAAGCATATGTTATCCTCCTCAAGCTTGACAAAAATAAAGAGGTATTGGTCAACAATGACTGGGGAAAAATTGGGAAGAAAACTCAAAGAATCTTTATTGGTAGCAAGTCGCTCTTGAACATGACACTTCCGCTTCGTGCCCGAGTCGGGTTGGGTTGTTTCATTCACCAGTCACATCGCCATGGTCTCGCCATACCATCCACATTTGGGGTTAATGCTACCAATCCATCACATAAGTGTCGCCGACATGTTCAAGAGAAGTCATCCAGAAAGGCCACTTGTGTCCCGCCCACTACCATACATTATACTCCATTCTTTCATGACCGCCATCCTGAACCATATATCATCAGATCGTTTTCACCTCCATCAAAATCATTTGCTCCATTCCGTGTCATTGATGTGGGATTCATTAAGGCCCTCCTATGACGGATCACTTCTTGTCGACATCAGCTCATTATCCAAGAAGTTGGTCTAGGAACACCCCATTCAGTACTTTGAAGCTTGCATGCCTCAATGGCAAGTTTCTCACTTCCGGCGTCAGGTTTACATGAATGACCTTTGACCGAAAGATTTTGCGTGGTGTTCGACGCCAAGTCCTTTATTCACACCACGTGAATTGTACTGCAGTACCTTGAGGATCATTATCATTATCGGTGATTCCTCTCGCGCTTGTTAACGGTTTACGTCATTGACTGGGAATCAAGCGATGTCTTTCCATGTTCGACTTCAAAAAATTTCTCACATGGATCGACTTGTACTTCGAGTGAAGATCGGACGAGATTGAAGACCCCGGATCTAGTTTCATCCATCCGGGATGCGATATATATTCAGGGAAATAAAGACATTGAAATGTACAACATTGCAGCACAGATAATCATCCTACCAAAAGGATGATGGCTCTATCAGAATCATCAGTCTACCATCAGACGATGGTCTGTCCAATGTACATGAAAATGAATTTATAAAGCTGAGCATGGGAATGCCCGCCTCAGCTAGATCATGAAAACAGTATGAAGATAATGTATTGTATTGTATCTTATTACAGGTCTCCTCCCAGCATTGAAAGAACATCAGATCCTCCTGATAAAGCATTTCACCCGATAAACGGCCTCATACTTTAGGGGGCAACTGTTATAGACATTTTTGTGCCTTATAGCTCTAAGCATGAAATTTCCATAAACCAAGGGCTCCTAAGTCCCTAAAAGTGTTGTTCCAACCCCTAAAGGAACAAGGTCAACAAATTACAGCTTCTCCCAGAAGTTCTCCACCAGAAACTGCTCAGAATAAGTCAAAACAGGATAATTTCAGCTGCTCCACTAGCTAAGTGCGTTGCATAGCACCTAAGTCCACTAGCTAGGTGCGTTGCAACGCACCTAAATGCACTACCAGGGTGCGTTGAGCGGGAAATGACAAATGGCAGTGTCATTCCGCGAGGTGGAGAGACAATGGAAGCTTCCAGAATCTTCTCCAATGACACTTGCCTCACTGAATTCGACCAAGGATGAGTAAGAGGCTTTTAGTCTCCAAGTGGAAGCAAGAACTGACAGAGAGAAGCCACTAATCAAATCATAAGCTGACTCATCCTCCTTGCATACATCTATATATGGATCCCTCATCCCAAAGATCCAGAGGCTGGAATTTTGCACATTGTAAGGAATTGATGTTGGTTTTGAGACACATATCAGAGAATTGGGTGATCTATGCTTTGTTGGGGGTGAAGAAGGGACTTCTTTGCTAGGAGGTTGATGCTGGGTCAGGAATCATTGGTTGTAACTCCTCTTGGATCTTCTTGTATATCAATAAAAACTATTTGAGTTTCTTCTCCATGCTTTTGTATCATTGATGCTTGTTACATTTGTATGGTTAACTTAAATCTGATCCTAAGTTATTTATGAATCTTTGTATAGTTTTCTTCTTCTGTGATCTTACAGGTACTTGGTGAAGCTGGGCAAGTAAGGGAGCAGGTAGCTGGAAGCTGTCAAAGAGGAGAGAGATTGGATTAAAGGACTAGCGCAAGACACAGGTTGGTTCATCCTATTCCTCTTTGTTTATAGTTCATAAAGAAGAATACAAAAGTAGTTTTCTCTGTTTGTTTCTAAGGTAGCTGTCACACCTTAGTGGGATAGAGCAGTTCTAAATAGACACTTTTCCCGATAACACTGAGCTATTCAATGCACACCCAAATGCAAATTCCTCTAATTTTTTTATGCCCATGTTGTGATGACCCCGGAGAATGTAAATATTTGAGTTTTCACTGTGGTAAAAGACAAAATTAAGTATGACATTGAAAGATTGTTTTAAAATTTAATAGTATTTTATTTATCAATATGTTCTTTAAAATATATTAAGTAGGAATTACTTCTTGAAATGCTGGAAACTTCTGAGAGGGAAGTTGGAAAAGAAAACAGTTGTTGAAAGTGCACTCAAACTACCTTCCCTAACTGGAAAGGCTTCCAGAGAAAAGGGGAAGGGGGAGGCAAAAATCTGCGCTGTAAGGACAGGCAGAGAAAGAGAGAGGAAAAAGGAATTGGCTAAGTCTGGTAAGGACCAGATAGCCAGGCATAAGGTGCGTGCGTCTTGTTGAGGGTTGTGGGCCTGCAAGAGAGCTAGGGGGGAGAATCCGGTCCTGATGACGGATCTCATGGTTGGGTGGTCAAGAGAAAGCAAAGGTTACAGGTGAAATTCTATGGCACAACTACAAACTCAGGCGAACTAGGTAAGTAAAAGCTTCTGGTGAAATCTGTCTCATTAGTTGATATGTATTCCATAGTATTAATTGTCAACTGAAAATTACAGTAACTGAAATTACGGTAGAGAAACAGTGGATGTTTATTAAGGTTACTCGATCTTCTTACCATTATTAAGCATATTGTATTGTTAATTGTTTCAAAACAATTATTACAGAGGTGACCAGTAAATGATTTTTAAGGAGGGTTTGGCCCTGTCACAGTTATCTGTGTATTGAAATTTAGAAACCAAACACCACCGTGTAGTATATTAGTGTTTTATTAAATATATATATATTAAAAAAAAAAAAAAAATCGATGAAGGATAGGTCTGTTAACCGCAACAGAGGGTTAAGGTAGCAATCATTAGTCCGGTGATTCCCCAAAACTGGAAGAGAACTCTTCAGGTCTGGTAATCCCTACCGGCCGTAGAATAGATGGTCATAAAATAAGAGATAGTGGAACTACCCGGATCCGGAATAAGTATGGGATTATTTTCTGGAAGGAGCAGACAGTAGAATATGGAAAACGCACACTGCTAGACAGAAGTTATCAGGAAGTCAGTGAAGGGAAGAGAAATCCTGAGTGTTCAGTTGCATTTATAACAAAAGGGAGAAACTCGAAATTCATAGACTAAAACACCAGTTGCGACATAATATAAATCAACGCTGGGGCTACAAGCTGTAAATTATATTCATAAATTACAACATGAAAGTGTACGACAACTGTATTGATATTTTAATTTCTGAGAATTAATAGAAAACAAAACGAATAACCATTTCCTATACCGTAACCAAAATATTTCAGACATTAAGAACTCTAAGAAGTTCGAGAGATGTATAAACGTAAACAGAACAGAACAAGTAATGTTTACATTCAGAACAATGGGGCAGCTCCACCATAACAAGTAGGAACAACCATAAAGCAACGAAACATAGTGTCAGTAAATATAATTAAATACGCAATTAACTTGCAGAAAGACAGACTTGCAAAATTCCGTGAAAATGGAGCCAAGGCTCTCCATAGCAAGATAAAACCTGTTAAAAAAAAAACCTTTCCTCATGAACCGAAAATTTCCATATACAGAGTTAGATATCAGCATCCAAAGAGTTGCGATTCAGAACAAACAATACCATTATACTGGAAGTAACCAGAGAGGGGCCGTAAAGATCTCGGCCCTATTCCGTGTTAAGTAGTCAATCACTACTTTGAGTTCCAAGACCCCTTACATTAACTCAAACAAATAAATTATATTCGAGACACAGAAGGAGAAAAAGAAACCCAGTCTACTTGGGTACTGATGTGGACATTCCCCGAATCAACAAGAATTGACTACTTTCATTACAATCCAAACAGGACAAGCCGAAGGCATTGAAGCCTGAGGGCATAATGAGCCTTGTTAATCTCTGAGAAAATCCCCAAGGACCCTGTCCTGGGCACTCCTACCAATCCCTTGAATCTGAAAGCAAGCAAAAATATGTATGTATAAACCCTGTAGCGGCAACTGCCAAGCACGAAAACCCTTGACCATCATCCAGAAAACATACACGCATGGTTTGGAGGCATACCTGGTGAGCGGCGTGGAATGCCAGAGTGATGAAGACTTTGCCATTCCCCATAGCAGAGGGCCCCTTGTCTGTAGCGTCCTACTTCACACATATGAAAGCAAAAGAATACATTAACATTCATGAACTCATCTGTGTGACCCCGTAAGGAAGAGACTATATATGTTTATAGAAAATAGCGCAAAATGTCTACAAACGAATACCATCACCTGCATAAAGCAAATTCCGGAAGAACTGGTTGGCTAGCTCCTGGACAGCGAACAGGTTCTCGGTTGAACAGCTAACGGGTGAACCCCAGTGCGCAGAGAGACGAAGCCAAAATCTGGAAGCGGCGCCAAAACCAAATGGGTAGTATGAGGTTCGGGACGACTTAACATTGTACCCAAAACCCTCCGATAAGTCTCCACCCTCGGATCCAGATCTGATGATCCGCACCGTTGAAGGAGAGCGGGAACCGAGGAGCGCAGTGGACGAGGGTACGATGCCATGCCTGTTCACATGACTGAGCAGAGGGAGTATACGGAGCAAAGCCAGGTGTTCTGCGTAGGAGAAAACAACTAGCCAGTAATTTAATGCAGACCAACAACCAGTATGTCGGAATATAACTCCGGTCACCTGAGTATTATATCCAGCGCATGTAACCGGAAAGGTTTACACGCGGGTAAACTCATGATGTGGCATTATGTGGTGCTGAGTAGACGCGTATATGGTAAAAATAATAAAAAAAAATTATTGCTGTGGTGGAGTCGTGACAAATTGGTATCAGAGCAGAGGATCAATGCTGTGACCTCTGGGACAACACGGGAAGAAATTTAACAAAATTGAATGAAAATAAACAAGCATTGTGCAGTTACAATCTTATTATATTTGTAAGAAGACAGTTAATATTGCTAACTCCTCTTCTGGTTCCATTTCTTAGGTTGAGACAAAGGAAAACAATAGTGAGACAATAGACAGTGAGTATGCAGAGAGCTGGTAGCGCTCCGCACAGATCGATAGCGGGTCAGGGACCTGCAATAAACCCTGGGGATAACCCAGAGCTATGGGTACAACTCGACGAGGAGACACGTAGCACGAACCTTGCAATATTAGAGACGGTACAGGAGCTGAAGAATGAGATGGCTCAATTACAAGACGATAATGCACAACTGACGGTGGAGCAAGAAAGGATTTTAAAAAGTTTGTCTGACAGACAGAACCCACCACTAGCTAATCCCAGTGAAGAATAGCAGAGGATGTCAGAAGAGAAAAACCATCGAACAGAGCCTGAAAGGTCAGAAGAGGGGGAGGACCATTCTGACAATGCATCTGAACAGCAGACCTCAAAATGTCAAAGGGTGGAGCTGCAGGGAGAATTTTGAAAGATTAAACCCCCACACTTTGACGGGGAACAAGAGGAAGCGGCTGAAGCATGGTTAATTAACATGAACAAATATTTTCAACTGTATGAATATGACCACAACCTGAAGGCACGATTGACCATTTTTCAGTTACAAGGGAAAGCGACCCTGTGGTGGGAAGAAGTTAAGATCATCAAGGGGGTAAGCGAACGGACCATAACGTGGGAGAAGTTTCAAAAGTACTTCAAAGAAAGATATCTGACCGAGCGCTTCTATGACGAAAAGGCAAGGGAATTCCACAATTTGCGGTTGGGATAGCAGACTATGGACGAGTTTATCAACCGTTTCACTTCCCTGCGTTGCTATGTGCCGTACATTAAAGAAGAAAAAGCTAAGGTGCAAAGATTTGTCAGTAGTTTACCCCTATATATACGAGAAATGATTGAGTTTGACAATCCTAGGACGATGGATGAAGCTATTCGCAAAGCCAGAATCTGCTACCAGCAGAATAAACAGAAAGGAGACGCTCCAAATAAAAGATGGAATGAGAAAAGAGGTAGTAAGACAGCTGGGAACAGTAAAGGAAGTCGCAGTGATGGAGGTAAGGGAATTAGCAAGGGACATAACAGCAGAACTGCACAGAGTGGCCCATTCAAATCCAAGCCAATCACTGAATCTAGAGTGAGCGAACAGCCTGCCAGATTGGATGGTGAAGGGGTAGCCAGACCCCCAGTTCAATGCTAGGGTTGTGGAGGACCACAATACGTCAAAAATTGTCCGCAACGAAAGGGAACCAAACAGATATCCCAAATCCATGAGGCATCGACCGTTGGCGATGTGGGACGTAGCGTGCCAAGGATTAATGCATCCCTGGACGATCGTCAGGCGGAGTACCAGCCGACCATGGTGGAATTCGAAGGTAAAATTTCAGACCTTTCTGTAGCTGTTTTAATTGATCCAGGAGCCACTCTAAGTTATGTTAGCCCAAAGGTAGTAGAGCATTGTAAGCTACAACCTGTAAAATTCAAGAATCCATGGCTAGTACAGTTAGCTACGGGGGCCAAGAGACGAGTGCTGGAAAAAATTAATAACTGCCCTTTAACAATAGCAGGGCAGCCAGTAGTAGCAGATTTAAATGTGCTCCCTCTTGGTTCATATGATGTTCTAATTGGAATGGACTGGCTAGAAAAGCACTGGTCACTAGTGAACTGCAAGACAAAAACCATTTATTACAAAGATGACTTTGGAGAGAAGCAAGAGGTGCAAGGGATTAAGCGACTAGTGCAGGTCCGGCCAATCACTGCATCCCAGCTAGCAAATTGCATCAGAAAGGGGTGTCAAATTTATGCCATTCAGGTAGGCTATGCAGATTCAAAAGATAAAACAGCCACGCTGGATAACATCCCTGTAATACAAGAATTTGCGGATGTATTTCCAGAGGAGATACCCGGGCTGCCACCTAAAAGGGATATAGACTTTACCATCGAATTGATACCAGGGGCAACACCAGTATCGCGAGCACCTTATAGAATGAGCGTACCTGAGTTAACAGAATTAAAGATGCAGCTACAAGAACTATTAGACAAAAATTATATTCGCCCCAGTGTATCTCCGTGGGGAGCCCCAGTATTATTTGTCAAGAAAAAAGACGGAACTCTTCGAATGTGTATAGATTATCGTCAGCTGAACAAGCTCACAATCAAAAATAAATATCCTTTACCTCGGATCGATGAACTTTTCGATCAAGTGAAGGGTGCAACAGTGTTCTCCAAGATCGATTTGCGATCAGGTTACCACTAGATTAGGATTAAGGAGGAAGACATTGCTAAAACAACTTTCAGAACAAGGTATGGGCATTATGAGTTTGTGGTGCTACCTTTTGGGTTAACCAATGCCCCCGCCACTTTTATGTGTTTAATGAATAGCGTGTTTCATCAATTTTTGGACAAATTTGTGCTGATATTCATCGATGATATACTGATATACTCCCGTTCTAGGGAGGAGCACGAGGAGCACCTCAGATTAGTGCTACAAACCCTCCGAGAACACCAGTTGTATGCTAAGTTCAGCAAGTGCGATTTCTTCAAAGAAGAAATACAGTATTTAGGCCATATAATCACAAAAGAAGGGATCGCAGTGGACCCTGAGAAGATAAGGACCATAATGGAATGGTCCGTACCAAAGGATGTGGCAGACATCAGGTCCTTTATGGGGTTAGCCGGTTATTACAGACGATTCGTGGAAGGTTTTTCAAGGGTAGCGTACCCTATCACCTCCTTACAGAAAAAAGGAAGGGCATTCAAATGGACTCCAGAGTGTCAGAAAAGCTTTGAGCAACTTAAGCATCTGCTCACCACAACACCCATCTTGAGTATAGCTGATCCTAATAAGGACTACGTGGTATGTACTGATGCAAGTAAGGAGGGTGTGGGAGGTGTGTTGATGCAAGAAGGAAAAGTGATTGCTTACGAATCAAGAAAGCTAAAAGAGCATGAGCAGAAATATTCTGCTTACGACTTAGAGTTAGCAGCCGTCATACACGCATTGAAGATGTGGCGGCATTATCTCATGGGGAGGAAATTTCTATTACTAACAGACCACCACAGTCTGACAAATTATTTCAGCCAGCCTACCTTAAATGCGAGACAAGCACGCTGGGCAGATTTCCTAAGCGGGTTTGATTTTGATATTAAGCACTTGAAAGGGAGGGAAAACCGAGTGGCCGACGCTTTAAGTCGGAAGGTGCAATGTTTGTATGAAATCTCCTCCAGTAAATGGAAGAATCCCTTAAAGGAAATGATAAAAACAGCAGCAGATCAAGATGCTGAATACCAGCAAATAAAACAGCAGGTACAACAATTTTCCAGCGAGAAAAATCAACAGGGATATGAAATAGATGATGCTGGAATGCTACATTATAAAAAGAGGTTGTACGTACCTAGTCAAAACAGTCTTAAAAATCTGATTTTGGATGAATTTCACATCAGCCACTATGCTGGACATCCAGGGTACCAAAAAATTATCATTGCACTTCGAAAAGAGTACCACTGGCCAGGGATGAAAAAGAATGTAGCTAAGTATTTAGCGCGATGTTTGGAATGTCAACAAATTAAAGCAGAGCATCAGCACCCAGCAGGGTTATTACAACCCTTACCCATTCCGGAATGGAAATGGGAAACTATTTCTATGGATTTCATAACAGGGCTGCCTCGGACAAAGAAGAACAATGATTCTATTATGGTGGTGGTAGACAAACTGAGTAAGGCGACACATTTTATACCTGTGCAATCCACCTACAGGGCTGTGCAAATTGCCCACATTTTCATGCAGAATGTGTTTAAACTGCATGGACTTCCGAAGACAATAATATCTGACCGTGATGTAAAATTCACGTCAACCTTTTGGAGGGCATTATTTACAGAACTGGGAACACAGCTGAATTTCAGTACAGCTTATCATCCCCAGACCGATGGTCAAACAGAGCGAGTGAACCAGGTGGTAGAAGACATGTTAAGAGCTTACGTAATGCAGAAACCAACACAGTGGGAGGAGTATTTACACCTGGTTGAATTCGCATATAATAATGGGTATCACACATCATTACAAATGAGCCCCTTTGAGGTCCTGTATGGGCGGAAATGCCGTACACCCTCAAGCTGGGGTGGACCTGAAGACAAATTAAGATTGGGCCTGGAGATGCTCAAGGAAATGGAGGATATGGTGAAAAGAGTGCGCACTAATTTAAAGGTTGCTCAGGATAGACAAAAGAGCTTTGCTGACCGGAAAAGAAGGTTCAAAGAATACCAAGTTGGTGACCATGTTTATGTGAGGATCCAAGCGAGAAAGAGTACCCTGCAATGGAGCGGTTGTGCCAAGTTGGCACCCCGTTATTTTGGACCATTCCAGGTCTTGGCAAGAGTTGGGCCAGTGGCTTACCAGCTCGCCCTGCCAAGCCACATTCGGATCCACAATGTCTTCCATGTCTCTATACTGAAAAAATACATTTACGACCCTAAACATGTGATCAAATGGCAGGACATACAGGTGAGGATTAATTCCGGTAGATCCGATTAAAAGTTTATTTTAGAAGAAACTGACTGGTAATGTTGTTGGTTGCAGGTCGAACCGGAAGGAGAGGTCCTGGTCGAGCCGCTGAGCATCCTCGACCGGAGAGAAGTACAGCTGTGGAAGCGAGCTATTACCCAAGTTAAGGTGCAGTGGCAGCACTATGGGCCTGATGAGGGCACTTGGGAAGATGAAGAGCTCATAAAAAAAAGCTTACCCAGAGTTGTTTGTGAACATCATACATCGGGACGATGTCCAATCTCAGGAGGGGGAGATGTGATGACCCTGGAGAATGTAAATATTTGAGTTTTCACTGTGGTAAAAGATAGAATTAAGTATGACATTGAAAGACTGTTTTAAAATTTAATAGTATTTTTATTTATAAATATGTGCTTTAAAATATATTAAGTAGGAATTACTTCTTGAAATGCTGGCAACATCTGAGAGAGAAGTTGGAAAAGAAAACAGTTGTTGAAACTGCACTCAAACTACCTTCCCTACCTTGAAAGGCTTCCAGAGAAAAGGGGAAGGGGGAGACTAAAATCTGCGCTGTAAGGAGAGGCAGAGAAAGAGAGAGGAAAAAGGAATTGGCTAAGTCTGGTAAGGACCAGATAGCCAGGCACAAGGTGCGTGCGTCTTGTTGAGGGTTGTGGGCCTGCAAGAGAGCTAGGGGGGAGATTCCGGTCCTGACGACGGATCTCATGGTTGGGTGGTCAAGAGAAAGCAAAGGTTACAGGTGAAATTCTGTGGCGCAACTACAAACTCAGGCGGACCAGGTAAGTAAAAGCTTCTGGTGAAATCCGTCTCATTAGTTGATATGTATTCCATAGTATTAATTGTCAACTGAAAATTACAGTAACCGAAATTACAATAGAGAAACAATGGATGTTTATTAAGTTTACTCGATCTTCTTATCGTTATTATGCATACTGTGTTGTTAATTGTTTCAAAACAATTATTACAGAGGTGACCAGTAAATGATTGTTAAGGAGGGTTTGGCCCTGTCACAGTTCTCTGTGCATTGAAATTTAGAAACCAAACACCACTGTGTAGTATATTAGTGTTTTATTAAATATATATAAAATAAATAAATTTCGATGAAGGATAGGTCTGTTAACTGCAACAGAGGGTTAAGGTAGCAATCATTAGTCCGGTGATTCCCCAAAACCAGAAGAGAACTCTTCAGGTCTTGTAATCCCTACCGGCCATAGAATAGATGGTCATAAAATAAGAGATAGTGGAACTATCCGGATCCGGAATAAGTATGGGATTATTTTCTGGAAGGAGCGGACAGTAGAACATGGAAAACGCACACTGCTAGACAGAAGTTATCAGGAAGTCAGTGAAGGGAAGAGCAATCCCGAGTCTTCAGTTACATTTATAACAAAAGGGAGAAACTCAAAATTCATAGACTAAAACACCAGTTGCGACATAATATAAATCAACGCTGGGGCTGCAAGCTGTAAATTATTTTCATAAATTACAACATGAAAGTGTACGAGAGCTGTATTGATATTTTAATTTCTGAGAATTAATAGAAAACAAAACGAATAACCATTTCCTATACCATAACCAAAATATTTCAGACATTAAGAACTCGAAGAAGTTCGAGAGATGTATAATCGTAAATAGAACAGAACAAGTAATGTTTACATTCAGAACAATGGGGTAGTTCCGCCATAACAAGTAGGAACAACCATAGAGCAACGAAACATAGTGACAGTAAATATAATTAAATACACAATTAACTTGCAGAAAGACAGACTTGCAAAATTCCGTGAAAATGGAGCCAAGGCTCTCAATAGCAAGATAAAACCTGTTAAAAAAAAAACCTTTCCTCATGAACCGAAAATTTCCATATACAGAGTTAGATATCAGCATCTAAAGAGTTGCGATTCAGAACAAACAATACCACTATACTGGAAGTAACCAGAGAGGGGCCGTAAAGATCTCGGCCCTATTCTGTCTTAAGTAGTCAATCACTACTTTGAGTTCCAAGACCCCTTACATTAACTCAAACAAATAAATTATATTCGAGACACAGAAGGAGAAAAAGAAACCCAGTCTACTTGGGTACTGCTGTGGACATTCCCCGAATCAACAAGAATTGACTACTTTCATTATAATCCAAATGGGACAGGCCGAAGGCATTGAAGCCTGGGGGCGCAATGAGCCTTGTTAATCTCTGAGAAAATCCCCAAGGACCCTGTCCTCGGCACTCCTGCCAATCCCTTGAATCTGAAAGCAAGCAAAAAAATATATGTATAAACCCTGTAGCGGCCACTGCCAAGCACGAAAACCCTTGACCATCACCCAGAAAACATACACACATGGTTTGGAGGCCTACCTGGTGAGCGGCATGGGATGCCAGAGTGCTGAAGACTTTGCCATTCCCCATAGCAGAGGGCCCCTTGTCTGTAGCGTCCTCCTTCACACATATGAAAGCAAAAGAATACATTAACATTCATGAACTCATCTGTGTGACCCTGTGAGGAAGAGAGTATATATGTTAAAAGAAAATAGCGCAAAATGTCTACAAACGAATACCATCACCTGCATAAAGCAAATTCCAGAAGAACTGGTTGGCTAGCTCCTAGACAGTGAGCAAGTTCTCGATTGAACAGCTAACGGGTGAACCCCAGTGCGCAGAGAGATGAAGCCAAAGTCTAGAAGCGGCGCCAAAACCAAATGGGTAGTATGAGGTTTGGGACGACTTAACATTGTACCCAAACCCTCCGATAAATCTCCACCCTCGGATCGAGATCTGATGATCCGCACCGTTGAAGGAGAGCGGGAACCGAGGAGCGCAGTGGACGAGAGTACGATGCCACGCTTGTTCACATGAGTGAGCAGAGGGAGTATACGGAGCAAAGCCAGGTGTTCTACGTAGGAGAAAACAACTAGCCAGTAATTTAATGCAGACCAACAACCAATATGTCGGAATATAACTCCGGTCACCTGAGTATTATATCCAGCACATGTAACCGGAAAGGTTTACACGCAGGTAAACTCATGATGTGGCAATATGTGGTGGTGAGTAGACGCGTATCTGGTAAAAATAATAAATTTTTGTTATTGCTGTGGTGGAGTCGTGACACATGTTGACTGTCAGGTTTAGGTCATCCAATGCCATCCAACCAAAGGAATTTGAAGAGTCTAAATAACCGCTTTGATCGCTGCATTAAGAAGAGGTTGAGGCATTCTCACAAGAAGGAGATCGAGCATCAAGAACAATAACACTGAGAGTTTTAAACAAAACAACGAATTGGCTGTTAAGAACGCCATTTTAGATCAGATAAATGCTTATAAGAAAAAGGATGATGATATTGTCAGTCAACTGATGAACAATGTGAGATCAGGTCAATCCAAGTTAATTTCAATTTCTTGAACCTGACAATACACCTTCAAATTAAAGAAACTAAAGCCCCACTAAAACAAAGATGTTGAGATCACTCCGCAGGGAAAGCAAGCAAACCAGAAGGCTCGGCTCTCTCTACATTTCCTCTAGGTCACTGAGGCAACTGCTAAACAACGAAGGAAGAAGCTAAGGTCACAAAGACAGCCAGTTCGAAAGCAGGGGAAGGCAACGAGGCTTCATAGACATTTTCTAATTTGTACGCATAATTTTAGAAATCGGTGAGAATGTAAGAAGGCTCCTGGAAGGTGCGCCGCAGGGTTACGTGCCACACTGTAGGGTTATGTGCCCAGTGAATAAATCTTAAGATGCCTAGTGAATAAATCTTCGCCACGTCCTAAAAGAGCCCCACCGCAGGGAGCAATAAAATACTTTTGACTGTAAGAAAAGCTACCGTTGAATATATGACGACATCAAGGACAGGTGATAACGACACGTGGTAGTTTTTAATTGGAGAGGTGCACATGTTGTACTTGTAATTTTATAATTTTATTTTGTTTGAATCTGGGTGCAAATTTATTCCTTAATGTTATTCATTGATATCATTAATTTTATTTGATTCTGGATGCAAATTTATTACTTAGTGTTATTCATTATTGATATCATAAATCCATGATAGACCAGAGCAGTAAATACCTGTATGTGAACAACTTATTTCACAGCGTTTCAAATTCAATTAATATGGATCGTACGTGTTTAATAGTGACAACAATGTTAATTGGATGGCCCATCGGCGATTGGACTTCAGTTTGACAGTTGCTATAAAAATTTGAAATGAAAATTTATATTATTTACGTTTAATGTTATGTACTGGATATCATAAATTTTTGATAGAACAAATTCATGGTGCATTACAAATATTATTAAATTATCAATTTAGCAAATCTTACAGAAGTTGAATGTTTAGACATACATGGATGCAAGCTATATCAAACTTCATATTTTATTAATATTTAAATTTTAACAAAAATTATATATATATATTTCAATGTTACCTAGTTTAATTAAAAGATTTAATTTAACTACAAAAAATTATGTAAGTTTCAGTTAGATTTAAATTGAAATTTTATTTAAAAGGTTTAATTTGAAAGTATATGTATATAAAAAAAAAATACTAAAAAAAATATTATATATATATATATAATTTAAAATTATTTTATTTATAATTAAAAATAATATATATATTTTAAATATTTTAAAGAGAAAACATACAAATTATAAGTGATTAGAGACTTCCACAGTTATTCATATTGTTGTTGGAGATTTCCAGAATAAAACTGTGTAATATTTTTTATCAATCCTATTTATTTAAGAAATTTCCAATAACATTACAAACCATTTTTATTCACATAATAACGGTGAATTAGGCCTTACATATATAGTAAATTGGAGAACTACTTTTTACTATTCATTTTTTTTTTTTTTATATACCTCACATTCCTACAACATATTTAAAATATTACTCGGGATAGTTACTACTGAGCGTGAAAACATTACATATTTCATAATCTGGTAAACCACTTTTTACTATTGATTTACTTTGTTTCATGTTTGATATTTGTTTAAAAATCCATCATCCACCTATCAAATTGCAACATTACTATATTTAAACTAAGTCGCAAGTACTAGCTACTATGTAACACTTATTCATAACCTACCCCACTACATTCTACCATTAAATCAAATTGTGTGCATACAAAAACACATTTTGAACATCGTGCATTAATAGTTGCTTGGCAGCCCATCGATATTGCAATGGGTGTCTATGATGTGTCACACATGCAATATTGTCACACATGCAATATTTTTTTTCCTCAGACATTGACCTTGATTGCATTCCCTTGGTTCATTCCTTAGACAGTGACCTTGATTGTATTCCCTTGGTTCATTTTTGTGCAGTTCAGTTGAGAATAAAGCTCTATTTACAGAAAAGAAATCAGCTTGGAATGTCAATAAATTCTTTCCAAATCAGCCAATCAAGTGATGAACTTGATGAACTTAATGGGATGGTGATTGTTCAAGTTGTACGATTACTAAACTGCAACAATAATTCTATCCAGGATTGGGCTATAATCATTAAATCAAACCACTTTTTGAGAGTCTCCAGATATATGTTACGTTATGAGATTTGTATAGGCCCAGAATACTTTGAGAGAAAGGGAGGTAGTGTCTTTGGGACGAGAAGTACGTGGTGGCAATGGAATGTTGACCGACTTTCTAGTGGGTAAGGTATGTATTGCCCCCTAGGATATGTACTAATGCCATAAGCCTTTAACACTGAAATGTAAGGTATATTAACTAGTTTGCAATTAACTTTTAACACTAAAATGTAAGGTTCAACTTTTAACACTGAAATTTAAGGTTCAATTTTTAACACTGAAATGTAATACTAGTTTGTAAGTAATTTTTAACACTGAAATGTAAGGTATATTAACTAGTTTGCAAGTATAGTTTTAGTTAGTTTCGGTGAAAAACATGTTATTTTTAATAGGACTAAAGAATTTTAAATTTCTATTGAAAGAAGAGCCGGTTTATGATTTCTGATTTTCTCTTTTCTTTTCCTCTAGAGTGTGCATTTAATTAGATAGATTTAGAAATCAATTTGCAATTTGAAAATTTGCATGAACATTGTTTTTATGTACTTAAATGCATGTTTGGCATTTTTTTTAGGAATTTTGTGATTTAGAACCTATATACTCATATGAAAGAACATATGTAATCAATTCATTGGTCACTGGGTGAGAAGTTACTTGAACTGCAAGTTTTAAAGCACTTCCCGCTTGTAAACAATTAACTACAAAGTTGTAGGTACAATTCATCTATCATGGAAAACTTCATTATCAATATTGTTGGTTATCTAGAAGCTTTGTTGATAAGGAAAATATTTAGGGTTATAAATGTCAAAGTTGAAAAGGGCAATGCAGTCATAGAAACTCTAACAACAAATAATTATGGACTAGCCTTTGTAGAATGTTTATGATAGAATGATGCCTAAATGAGAGACCTCTAAAATGGATAAAAATGGAATTGAAATGGACATACAAAACAAGAGTCCAAATGCAGTACCATCTAACTTGGCTCAAAAATTGTTATCATGAGTGTTATTGATTTCTTTTCAAATATCAAGTTTATGTTTTTGGGTTAATCCTTTTCATCTCCTCTCATGTACAATCATTTTACAAGTAATTTTTCTTACAGGGCTTGAAATAATATCGTAATTTGTGCAACATAGCAATATTTCAATATCTTATTTTAACTTGATCAAAGATATGTTCACGGAAATAATGATCTTTCGTGTCATCTCAAATTTTCCCCTCCAATCAATATGTGCGATCTCAAATTTTCCCCTCCAATCAATATGTTCACAGAAATAATGATCTAATCTCAAATTTTACCTTTCAATCAAATCTACAATTAATATGGGAGCCTTTTAGTAATCAAGGAATCAACTGAAAATTATGTAGGTGCTTAGGCATGCTGATGGAGTTGTGATGTATATGCTGTTGGCAATTTGGATGTGGTTAAAACACATCATTGTGGACGTAATAACAAATTATTTCGTTACATGCAATGTCATGTCATGGATACACTTCTCGTAAATTAAGAATTGGTAAAGAGTGGGGACTTTATGAGTTCATGGATTGAGCAAAGCATAGCTATAAAAAATCTATATGATAGGGTGCATGTTAACATTTCCATATATATCTTCTTATTTCAACAAATTTAATTTTTTATTCTTTACTTGCTTTGTTCATTGTCTCCCCTATTAGTTTTTGGCTATCTTTATCTCCTCAATCCTTTTATGGGGGTCTCTGGTTGCCTTGACAACTCCCATTTTGATAACACAACCATGTTCCACACACATCTCTCTACTTTACCAATTCCTTCCCATTCCCTTCTTGATTTCTCAGGTATTCCAGGTCCACATCCTTGTTTCTTGTAGTGGTACCTTTTCTTCACTCTAGACTCATCTACACTTTATTTGCTTATATTTGCACCCTTTTGATGCAAATGCTAGTTCTTAATAGTTTTCCAATAATAGATTTTGATAACACAACGATGTTCCACACACATCTCTGTACTTTACCAATTCCTTCCCATTCCCCTCTTGATTTCTCAGGCCTTCCACGTCCACATCCTTGTTTCCTATAGTGGTACATTTTCTTAACTCTAACTCATCTACACTTCTATTGGCTTATATTTGCACCCTTTTGATCCAAATGCTAGTTCTTAATAGTTTTCCAATATTATAATTAAATAAATCGTCTACATTTATAAAATGGAAATTCAAACTCAATAAAGAAAATAACACACCATTAGCCTAACTTCTCACTTTTAATTAATATTTAAATTTTAAATTATATTAAGACAATTTTAAATTTTGAGATAAGAAGCGTCTTTTTGGGGTAGTTCAATTGGTAATAGCCTTGGAAATGCAATCTAACCAAACCAAAAATCTTGAATTCAAACCTTATACTATCCTGCAATCAAAATAAAAAATTAAATATGATAAAAATATAGTTCTACTAAACTTAAAAAAAAAAAATTAAATAATTTTAAATAAGAAAAAAATTAATAATGAAGGACCATGTTTTTGCCACGCTAATGTTGATACCTTAACTTGTCCATCTTCAGAAGTTTATTTGTAAGTTTATGTAGATTGACCGTCTATTATCGTATTTATTTTTATTGTATAAGAATTGTATTTTATACTCCATTCAAAAGATGTTAGTGGAATATATTAATAAATATAATTTTTTTTAAATATAATTTTAAATAAGATTTAAATAATTTTTTATTATTTGAAATATTTACTTAAACCAATTTAATACCTTTTTATAACGCCAAAAAAAGATTGATAGTTGAAGCTATTATGAATATATCGGTTCGCCAATTATTCTCTACATCGATTTTTATGACCAGTGGAATGGGCGGACAGCGAAGAAGACATAATCACGTGAGTTTAATTCAAACAGATTCCTTGTGACTGTAAAAAGCCTGCAGTCATGGAAATGCATAAGTTTTTTGCACTTATGGATGGATGATTAAAATCATAAATCAGCTCTAAATGGATGAAAGAAATGTTGAATTGGGATTTGTATACAAATCCTCAGGCAGATGAATTTGACCAGGATATACCCCAGATCAGAAAAGAAAGTTAGCAACAGACTGGAAACATTATATGGAAGTAAATAATGTTTGGATATCTTTCTACTCATGGAAAGATAAAATTCCTCCTATAAATGTTTTAACTGGTGCTACTTCTAGCAGCATGACTGATAAGCATGGATGGACTGCAATTGATGGATCCACAGTTGAAACTCCTACTACTTTTCCCCCATATAAAGGAATCATCTTGGGAGAAAAGACAAATGCAGCCAAAGCCATTCCCCTGGTTCAAAAAGATGATAATGCCTTAGGAATTGATGGTAGAATTCAAAAGGCAAGTGAATAGTTAAATTGGACCAATACTGCTATAAAAGGTCTGGAAATGAATGTGGCTAAAGCAGAAGAGGTAAAGAAGCAAGTAGATGTTGTACAGTCCTCACTTAATAGTGTAAATTCTTGTTTGAATAATTTACAATTTGATTCCAGCATGACTTGTTCTTACACCAAGGAATCATTGAATAAGATTGATGAAATAGGAGAAAACTTAGTTGGACATATTGATGTAACTAAGACACTCCTTACTGGCTTGAATGAGAAATTTGAAAGGATGCAGATCACAAAAGTTGAGAAGCCAGTTCCAAATTCTTTCTTGGTAAAAAGAAATATAAAGATTGAGAATCAAATAAGGAATGTACAGAAATTCCCTCTGCTGTTCCCCAAAGAAACCACCTCAAAGACTGATGAATCTGAACACATCAGTATTGCTTCCTTATTCAGGGAACCAGAAACAGAAGAAAAAAAGTCTCAGGAAACACAAATCCTTCCAATCTATGAGCCTCTTGAACATAGATTTTCCAGATATTCTGCTCCTGACATCGAAGGGAAGGGAAAATTGCCAGAAGCCCATACTTTCTTCCCTGATTCCCACAGAGAGTGGAACATAGACAACATGAGCATTGGCCAAATTCGCCAGATGATTGATTTAATGTATACTGAATATAAACTCATGTGTATCAGAGGAAAATCAGAGGTAGATGCCTACAGAACCATCATCCAATGTTTTACAGGTACTCTTCTCAGATGGTGGGAAACTGAATCTTCTCCTAAACTTATTGAGGCCATGGAAGCAGAAGTTCTCAAGGATGAAAAAGGAGATGTTATTCATAATCCTGATGGTACTGTAATAAGCAATATGATTGGTGCGCTAACATCAATGATTCTGGAACATTGGTGTGGCAGTGAGACAGAAATTGCCAACAAGCATGAGGTCATCTTGATGAACCTCAAATGTCATAAGATGTCTCAATTTGATGATTTTCATAGAGATTGGATGCAGCGAATCTATGAGGTGAAAGACTCTAAAAACTTGCTTTGGAAGTAGGTATATCTGGCTGCTCTACCCTCTAGATTTGTTGATTATATTAGATTGCAAGAAATTTTTCAATTGCCTTTTAAGTCTTATACATGGGGAGAAATTTATTCCCATATTACAAAGACACTGGTAAGTCTTTGTACCAGTTCAAAGGTGAACAAGTCTTTAGAAAAATTGTCCAGACTACCAGATAGAAAGTCCATTTGCAGCAAATATGGACTGACAATAGACGACCCATTGGTCAAAAAGAGAAAGTCTAGGAAAAGGGCCAAAAGAGAATTCAAAGAGACTTTCTACAAGAATAGAAGGAATTATCCAAAAAATAAAAGGAAGTATTCTACAAGGCATAAAAGCCATAAAAAGAAGGGTCACTACAAATATATCCCAAAAACCCATTATTATACTCCTTCTGACATTCATTTGCATACATCCAAGCAAGAAAAATGGAACAAAATTACTTGCTGGTTGTGTGGCCAGACTGGGCATACAGCTTCAAGATGTCCCCAAGGGGAAGAATCAAAGCTTAATAAGGGAAAAAAGGCAGTTGTTTATGCTCAAAAAGCTAAACAGGTTAAGAAAGAGCATTCAGGGCCAATCTTTTGCCTGAGATGCAAATCAAAGACCCATGTCACAGAAAGGTGCCCAAACCTTATCATCAAAGATTCAGCCCAGCAACACCAATTAGAAGAATCATCTCTTGATTCTTTCAATACTTCATCAGAGGAGGAATTTCAAGTTAATATGGGCCAGTATTCTGATTCTGATTCATCTGAATGTTCTTGTTTCAATTCAGATGAATGTGTTTGCCATATCTTTCACGAAGATGATTCTGATTTTGTGTACAGCTCCAGTGAAGAGGAAGAAGAAACAAGACCTCCTAAAGAAAAAGTCCTAATGGCATCTGCTGAAGAAGAGCAAGAAATGAAGATTTTATCTTATATCAGGACAATAGAGGATGGAGACATGAAGAACCACCTAATAGAAGCATTCACAGATCAGCTTAAATCCAAAGCTTCAAAAGAATTAGGTAAGAAACCTTTGTTTGTCGATGCATCCTATGAAAGGAACACTAAATCTTTCCAAATGCATCACCAGAAACCAGGGAAAGTAAGATCCCTGACTTTGGGAGAAGTGAGTGGTGAAATTCACCAACTCAAAGTAGAAATTTCTGCAATCAAAGCTCAAATTGCAGAAATTAAGAAAGGCAAGGAGATTAAAGAAGAAAAAGAAGAAGAATCCTGGAACACAGCAGCCTATAGTCAAGAAATTCAAGTTGCTGAAGGAATGTCAGATCCAAATTTTGGCTTCCAAGATATGAGACTATTTACCATCACATATCAGCAACATCATGTCAAGGTAAAAATCTGTATCCAAGGCCAGATATTTTTCATGACTGCATTATTAGATTCTGGTGCAGACATTAATACTCTTAACATAAGGTCGTGGAGGCGGCGTAGTGGTAAAGTCGGCCTCGTCATGACGGACCGGTCTTGTGTTCGATCCCGAGCAAGGTCGTAGCTCGTCGTGCGAGTAGTTAGTCTAAACCGGGCCAAGCCCACTACCTTTATAGCTATAACAATTTAGGAACTGGAAAAAGCTCTGATGCTGAAACGACTGTGGAAGGAAAACCTAGCAGCCGCCGCCGCCATTGAACGAGCTCACGCTGTCTGTAGCAGACGCTGTCACTGACAGTCCTATGGAAGCTGAGGTAGGAGGGGAGAGCTCTGCCTCCCCTCCAAAAGGAACAAATCGCACTGACAAACAGCCAATCGAAGAGATACGACACCCTGCAACCAAAGACGTAGAGAAGGAAACGGAAAAGCAACAGCAGCCAGACAGGACGACGTCCTTAGATAGACCTGCAGAAGAGGAAGAAAGCAATGGATAGCAAAATGTAACAGGCCCCTCTCAGACAAAAGTGACTTCAGCTACTTGTATCCCAAAAGCAGCGGAACCAATCAAGATTGAGTTACCAAGCCACCATATTAATGGGGAAATCCAATTTATGCAAGATTACGCACTCATTGGAAAGTTCTTGGGCTTTTGGCCCACAGAGAAAGCCCTCCAGGGCTGGATAGCCTCCAAATGGAAGCCCAAAGGACAAGTTACATTACAGCTTGGCCCAAAGGGCTTCTTCACAGCTATCTTTAACTGCCTAGAAGACAAAACCAGGATATTTGAAGGAGGCCCGTACTTATTCAACTCTTCCGGCCTATATCTAACAGATTGGAAGCCTCGCTTCAATCCTGACAAAGAAGACTTCAGCTGGGCACCTGTATGGATCAGAATGTATTCCCTTCCGGTGGAATACTGGAGAGAAGAAACTTTAGCAGACATAGGCAACAAACTGGGATCCTTCATCAAAGTGGCCACAGAAACAAAGACGCGAAAATACACCTCATATGCCAGGATCTGCGTCAAAATGCACCTCACCAAGACCTTAGCGGACTCGGTAAGTCTTTTTCATGATGATTATGAATGGAAACAGACTCTTGACTATGAGCACATCCCTTTTCGTTGTAGAAAATGTCATGAGCATGGTCATCTCTTCCGAGATTGTCCCCTAAATGTGCAGCCTAAATTCCCTTCCGGTGAAGGTAACCTTGACCCTGAAGGCTTCACAAAAATCCCAATCCGTCGCCGTCATGGAAAAAAACTCAAGCTAATCATGCTCCTGCATTCAAAGCTCCCCCTCAAAATCGTTTCTCTGTTTTAGCCTCACAAGATATTCCTGTCATGCCTGAAGCAGATACTCCTGATCCTCTGCAACATTCCCAGACATCCCCCAACAGATCTGAGCCAACCTCATCAACTTCTGCACTTCCCATCCATGTCGAAATACCCTCCTCTGCCTCAGAGCCAGGGGCTCTAGTTTCCTCCAAAGGAAAAACCATGTTAAACGAACCCACTCAAGAGTCGGATATGGATTTAGATGCCGCTCTAGCTCTAATTCTTCATGATCAAACTATGGAGAACGCTCTCATTGCTGCAAATGATATGGAGGAAGATCGAGAAGATGTTGATCTCGAGGAATTTGACATATCCAAGCTGGACATATCCAAACTGGAAGCTGCATGCAAGCAAAAGGAGTATAACTCAATCCCTCCCTGGCAATTAGACAAAATAGAAGGAGTACTCACAAGAGTACAACATCACAAAAGTTTGGGCATCCAAGGAGGCAGTCATTGGGATGGAAGAAAAATCATCAAAGAACCAAAGAAAAGGGGCAGAAAAACAGACTTACAGCGCACCATAGCAGTAGGTGAAATACTCATGGATTCGGGGCAATTCCCCAAGTTGACCAAGTTCTTCAAGCCCAAATCCCCGTCTACATGAAGCTACTCTCATGGAATATAAGAGGACTAAACAGTCCCACGAAGCACAGAGTAATTAAAAACATCATAATGAAAGAAAAACCAGCAATAGTATTGATTCAAGAAACAAAATGTAGCAGCTCAACAATAGATAGTCTCAGCAGCAAAGTATGGGCAGGTAGCAGTTCGATAGCAGTGGACTCCTCTGGAGCCTCCGGAGGCCTGGCCATCTTATGGAATCCTCAGGTAGTGTCACTCGACAATTTTCATGCCACTCTGCATCTCATTCAAGCAACATTTCACCTCATTGGCACCAGCATACATGGGCATCTTACCAATGTTTACTTCCCGCAAACAATACAGCAGAAATCTGATCTCCTGGACACGATTTCCATCCTAAATGCAAACAGAAAGTTTCCTTTATGGATAGGCGGAGGAGACTTCAACATCATAAAATCTATGGAAGAGAAAAGAGGGGGTCGGACACGGCTAGATAGTGATAGCAGTAGCTTCAAGCAATTTATACAAGATAACCGACTCATGGACATCTCCACCTCAAATGGCATCTTCACCTGGTCAAACAAAAGAAAAGGAGCTCACCAAATTTCTTCAAGACTAGATCGATTTTTAGTATCAGACAATGCCATACACCTAGGCGGAGAGTTCAATGCAGAAATTATCCCTCAAGGAGGCTCAGATCATTGGCCTATTCTTCTCCAATGGTCCAGACCTGGCATGAGCAGCAACAGACCATTCAAATTCGAGGCCTTCTGGCTCACTGACAGTAACTTTAAAGAGGTGGTCAATCAAGCCTGGACATCCTTCATTCCGCCGGCAGGAGCTAGGATGTATCAGTTCCAGCAAAAGCTGAAACATTTGAAGCACTCACTTAAAATTTGGAACCGAGATCATTTTGGCAATATACAGCAGAACAAACAGAAAATAGAACAGCAGATGAAAGAATTACAACAAAGATTTATTCTGGAAGGACGCACTAAGGAACAAACACAACAGGAGAAAACCCTATGGAGTCAAATAGAGGAGAGGCAAAAACAGGAAGAAATCCTATGGCGGCAAAAGTCGCAAGTAAGCTGGCTCAGAGAAGGCGAAAGAAATACTAAATTTTTCCACAAAACAACCATCCAACGGCGCATGCACAACAAAATCTCCTTTATTAATAATCAACAGGGAGATAGATTGGAAGCTCATGAAGATATGGAGAAAGAATTCACTGGATATTTCAAGGACATTGTAAAGGAACCCAATGAAAATAGAGATGAAGCAATCCAAGCCATCACTCAGCACATTCCAAAAATTATCAATGAAGATCACAACACACAACTTCTCCAGCCTGTAACGCTAAGAGAGGTAGAAGATGCCATATCTCAGCTCAAAGATGGAAAAGCGCCAGGGCCTGACGGATTCACGGCCAATTTCTTTCATGAATTTTGGGATCTCATAAAACTGGAAGTGTGGGAACTGGTGGAAGAATCCCGAAGTATGCACTGGATACTCCCATCCATCAACTCAACCTTTATTGCTTTAGTCCCCAAGGAAGCCGCCTCAAACAAGCCGTAGAAATATCGACCAATAGCACTCTGTAATGTAATTTACAAACTAATCTCAAAGGTCATTGCAAACCGTCTCAAACCGCTATTACCACTGCTCATCTCCCCAGAACAGACAGGGTACGTTGAAGGCCGGCAAATCATGGATGGAATTATACTTTCAAACGAAGTCATCCACTCTTTAAAGCTTCTCAAAAAACCAGGTATGCTTCTCAAATTGGATCTTTCTAAAGCCTTTGATAAACTCAGTTGGAATTATATACACAAAATGCTCTTAGCTTTTGGCTTCATTGTAACCTGGTCCAGATGGATCATGAATCTAATCACATCGCCAAGCTTTTCTGTTATTCTGAATGGATCTCCCTCCCATCCCTTTCGCCCCTCTCGTGGCATCAGACAGGGGGACCCTCTATCTCCATTTCTCTTTGTTTTAATGGCTGAAGGCCTGAGCAGGCTCCTCAAATCAGCAGTTTCCTCTCAAAACATTAAAGGAATTTCTCTTCATGGGCCACCACCTCAAACTCATCAGCAATTTGTTGACGATACAATGCTCTTCGGGCATCCCTCTGCTAAAGAAGCCTCTGCTTTCAAATCCCTTCTTTCCCTCTTCTCAGAAGCTTCAGGCACCTCCATTAATGCGTCCAAATCTCAGCTTTTTTTCTTTAATACCCCTCCCTTCCTGCAAAGGATCATAGCCAGGATCCTAGGATTCACAATTTCCCACTTGCCGTCAAAATACCTAGGTGCCCCTCTTACTGATTCTGTTATCAAGCAGATTACTTGGAAATCGTTATTGGACAAAATAGAAGCCAAGCTCTCATCTTGGACTTACAGAGCTTTAAATCTAGCCGACAGACTTGTTCTAATCAAAGCAGTTTTACAAGCTATGCCGCTCTATTTATTCTCTATTTTAGCAGCTCCGAAAGGGATTTTAAAAGAAATTCAAAATCTTCAGAGGAACTTTCTTTGGGGATCTACAAGCTTGAACCGGAAATGGGCTCTTGTCAAATGGACAGAAGTTTGCAAACCAAAATCAGAAGGGGGGCTTGGTCTCAGAGATCCGCTCCAAAGCAATAATACCATGAGTGCTAAAATCTGGTGGAACTGGGTCTCCAAGCCAAATACACCCTGGGCACAATTATGGCAGGCCAAGTATGCTCGAGGCAGTCAAGGGAATGAACTCATCCGAATAAATCCAACATCGCAGGGATCTCTAATTTGGAACAATGCAAAAACCCAAAGTAGCTTCCTTCAGGAGCATAGCTTCTGGGAAATCAACTCGGGCAAGACAGCTCGATTCTGGGAAGATTCTTGGCAACAACTTCCCAAACTGGCTAATCTATTCCACAAACCGCACTGGCAAGCTCAAATGAACCAAGCAAACATTCCCTTGGTACATCAGTTCTGGCAACCGTCTACAAATCATGACTTCCAAGCATGGAAACCAGCGCGTCTCTGGAAAGCAGACTGGCAGGGAGAAGAACATGCAGATATAGATCAGGAACTCAGCAGCAGAAAGATTCGAATCTCGAATCAGCTAGACAAACTCAGATGGGGCTACACAACCAAGGGTACTTTTACAACTAAGGAAGCTCATCAACTACGATACTCCAATCTCAGAATGGCAAAAGATCAACTATGGGAGCAAGTTTGGCAAGCTGGGCATTGGCCTAAAATATCAACCTTCCTGTGGCTTCTCAGTAGAAAACGCATTCTAACCTGGGATAATTTGATCAAAAGAGGCATTGTAGGGCCTTCCAGATGCCCAAACTGCAATACAAATTGTGAAACTATCAAACATTTAATGGAAGAATGTACGCTAGCAAAACAAATTTGGGGAAGAATTGAGAAATGTAGCATGAGAACACACCCAAGGCCGGAGGACATTACAGACACTATAAGGAACTGGGAAAAATATCCATACAAATGCCGGATACTTAATTCCTTATGGCGCATTATACCAGGATTCACTTACTGGACACTGTGGAAAGAGCGAAACCACAGAATATTTAACAGTACCTCAAGATCTATAGATGATATCTGGCTCAAGCTAAAAGAACACCTACAGGAAACTCTAGCCATCAAAGTCTGGAGCAAGGATGACATGCCGGAAACTCAACAGGAGCTTTGCATTATGAAGGAATGGAATCTAAATCTCAAATACTTAGTCAAAGAGACAATTAAAACCTCCACCAGATCAGCTTCACCCTCCTTTTGGTCCCCACCTGCGCACAACTCTTATAAGCTCAATTTTGACGGTGCAGCTAAAGGCAATCCAGGACCTGCTGGTTTTGGAGGAGTTATCCGACGTCACAATGGAGAAGCAATGATAGTCTACTACGGCTCCATAGGGAAAGATACTAACAACGCTGCAGAGCTAGAAGGTCTCTGGAAAGGTATATGCACAGCTGAACAGCATCATCTCTCACCTCTTGAAGTAGAAGGCGACTCACTCATCCTTATAGAGGCAGCTAAACGAATGCAAGCAGGAGCTAAGGCAGTCAAAATAGCCAAAAGTTGGAGATTATTAAATCGCCTGGAATCCCTGGAAGAAAAGCTCCAAGTTCTCCATAATCTATCCTTCCATCATGTAAGGCGGACAGCTAATCAGGTAGCTGATCGGCTAGCTAATCAGGGAGCGTCTCAGTCTATACATTTCTTCTCCGGCCCTCTGGATATGGTAGAAGATGACAAGCTCAAAAAGGATTGCATCGCTTTGGTGCATAAAGAAATCCTTCCCCCAGATGCGGGTGTCTAATCCAGAGCGACGGCAGGTGCAGCTAGCACGAGGAGGACACATGGCCAGAGATAGCTGCCACGAGCCAACCGACTGCGGGACGAGGCATGTCAGGCCGAAGGTTTTAATACAGGAGCCATCGCTCCTGGGTTCAATCGCATTAATGCGGGTAGACGGTGATTGCAGAGAGCATTCATGGCGCTCAGGTTTCAAGAGCAGGCCATGGAATTTAAGATGGCAGACTGGTTTGGGGGGCGACATTCTCAGCAAGCTCAGTGCTGGAACATTCTCTGTCCCCTGGCGATTTTGGAGATTAGGAATTGGCTTGGGGAAGCGGAAATTCCGGTTTTCTACATCCTCATGGCCAGAACCAGAGAGAGGCAACCATGCCGAAGAGGGCCGGGTCGCGGAGCACCAGGTCGCCCTCCTGCAGCAGCAGAGGCGCATCACCATTGTTGTTGTCGTTATTGTTTCCGCAGAGCTGGAATTCCCCACCTGCAAGCATCCATGTTCTTGGACTCTGTCGACCCGACTGAACAACCGCCAAGGCCACCGGTGCTTCCGGCTTTTGGCTCAACCATCTTCAGGCTGGGCAATCTCAATGTCCACATTTCAATTCTCTTTGTTAGAGATGCAGAGGAGGAACACGAAGAAAATGACAGCAGAGTTCCAACCTCTGCAAATCTGGAGAATAAGGCAGAGGAACAAATGGAGGAAGCAAAGGGAAAGGAGCCAATTCACGCACAGGCGCAGGAAGCGTCGACGTCTAAAGCTGGAGAGGACCCGAACGAGGAGCTGGTGGGCTTTGGATACCCGATTGTGGAGATGGAGCCGGAAGAAATGGAGCCCGCAGACTAATTTCTCTAGTCATCCCCATGCCAGGTTCATTTTGATGATTTTGGGTCTCGGTCGTCTGGTCATGTCCTATAATTCTCTGTCTTGTTCGAGTCTTGAGAGTGGGTCTGGTCATCTCTTTAAAGGTCATGCTCTGTTTGTTATTAAGTCTTTCAGTTTAATCTGGGAGTTCGCTAATACTCAAGGTCACCCCTGCGTGGGTCGTTCTGCTTCAGTCTCGGCCCCTGCGTGGGCACTGTCAAAGTTAAACTCTGTTTTTTGAGGTAGTTTTGGGGCAGCCAATGCACAGTGCTTGCAATTCTCAGCTGCTTTACCACAGAGCCATAGTTGGCCATGGAAAACTTGTTTCTCTGCTTGTACTTTATTCCTGTATATAATATAACTCCCTAGAGTAGTCTTACTCAGAAAAAAAAAATATTCTTAACATCAGAAATGTTCCAGCAAAGTATTGGGTCCCTGCTGAAAGAGAAGTTGTAGGCCTAGGAAATAAGAAACTCAAATATGAAATTCCTAGAGCTTCACTATGCTTTGATACCCATTGTGTATACATGAAGTTTGGCATAGCAGACATCCCTGTTGATTGTATATTAGGGAATGTCTTTTTAGCTGCAGTAGAAACTCATGGTTCAGCCAGGTTGAAGGGAAGTAGAGCTGGCTATTTTATTTCTGTACCCACATCCAAAGGTAGAAGAAAAAGATTTGAGCTTCCTTATGTTTCAACCCCAAGAGTTTCTACAATGGTTCAAGCCATGCAGAAATTAGACAAAGCAGAATCTTTGCTATCAGATCTTAAAGATCTAAAAAGCACATTGAGAGTAGAAGAACAGCTGAAACTACCTCAAATCAAGAGAAGAATCCAAGAAATGAAAGGAAAACTGGAAGAAAAATGTTGTTCAAAAGAGCCAAATGCTTTTTGGCACAGAAAGCAACATACCATCAAGTTGCCCTATAAAGAAGGATACACAGGAAAGCCCTGTAAAAGCAGAGCAATACCTATGAGCCAAGAATACAGAGAATTATGCCAAAAAGAAATTCAGCAGTTGCTCAACAGAGGATTGATCAGAGAATCCACTAGCCCCTGGAATTGCTATGGATTCTATGTAAACAAAAGAGCTGAACAAATTAGAGGTATCCCTAGACTTGTGATAAATTACAAACCTCTAAATTCATTGGCCAAATTCGCCAGATGATTGATTTAATGTATGCTGAATATAAACTCATGTGTCTTAGAGGAAAATCAGAGGTAGATGCCTGCAGAACCATCATCCAATGTTTTACAGGTACTCTTCTCAGATGGTGGGAAAATGAATCTTCTCCTAAACTTATTGAGGCCATGGAAGCAGAAGTTCTCAAGGATGAAAAAGGAGATGTTATTCATAATCCTGATGGTACTGTAATAAGCAATATGATTGGTGCGCTAACATCAATGATTCTGGAACATTGGTGTGGCAGTGAGACAGAAATTGCCAACAAGCATGAGGTCATCTTGATGAACCTCAAATGTCATAAGATGTCTCAATTTGATGATTTTCATAGAGATTGGATGCAGCGAATCTATGAGGTGAAAGACTCTAAAAACTTGCTTTGGAAGCAGGTATATCTGGCTGCTCTACCCTCTAGATTTGTTGATTATATTAGATTGCAAGAAATTTTTCAATTGCCTTTTGAGTCTTATACATGGGGAGAAATTTATTCCCATATTACAAAGACACTGGTAAGTCTTTGTACCAGTTCAAAGGTGAACAAGTCTTTAGAAAAATTGTCCAGACTACCAGATAGAAAGTCCATTTGCAGCAAATATGGACTGACAATAGATGACCCATTGGTCAAAAAGAGAAAGTCTAGGAAAAGGGCCAAAAGAGAATTCAAAGAGACTTTCTACAAGAATAGAAGGAATTATCCAAAAAATAAAAGGAAGTATTCTACAAGGGATAAAAGCCATAAAAAGAAGGGTCACTACAAATATATCCCAAAAACCCATTATTATACTCCTTCTGACATTCATTTGCATACATCCAAGCAAGAAAAATGGAACAAAATTACTTGCTGGTTGTGTGGCCAGACTGGGCATACAGCTTCAAGATGTCCCCAAGTGGAAGAATCAAAGCTTAATAAGGGAAAGAAGACAGCTGTTTATGCTCAAAAAGCTAAACAGGTTAAGAAAGAGCATTCAGGCCCAATCTTTTGCCTGAGATGCAAATCAAAGACCCATGTCACAGAAAGGTGCCCAAACCTTATCATCAAAGATTCAGCCCAGCAACACCAATTAGAAGAATCATCTCTTAATTCTTTCAATACTTCATCAGAGGAGGAATTTCAAGTTAATATGGGCCAGTATTCTGATTCTGATTCATCTGAATGTTCTTGTTTCAATTCAGATGAATGTGTTTGCCATATCTTTCATGAAGATAATTCTGATTTTGTGTACAGCTCCAGTGAAGAGGAAGAAGAAACAAGACCTCCTAAAGAAAAAGTCCTAATGGAATCTACTGAAGAAGAGGCAGAAATGAAGATTTTATCTTATATCAGGACAATAGAGGATGGAGACATGAAGAACCGCCTAATAGAAGCATTCACAGATCAGCTTAAATCCAAAGCTTCAAAAGAATTAGGTAAGAAACCTTTGTTTGTTGATGCATCCTATGAAAGGAACACTAAATCTTTCCAAATGCATCACCAGAAACCAGGGAAAGTAAGATCCCTGACTTTGGGAGAAGCGAGTGGTGAAATTCACCAACTCAAAGTAGAAATTTCTGCAATCAAAGCTCAAATTGCAGAAATTAAGAAAGGCAAGGAGATTAAAGAAGAAAAAGAAGAAGAATCCTGGAACACAGTAGCCTATAGTCAAGAAATTCAAGTTGCTGAAGGAAGGTCAGATCCAAATTTTGGCTTCCAAGATATGAGACTATTTACCATCACATATCAGCAACATCATGTCAAGGTAAAAATCTGTATCCAAGGCCAGATATTTTTCATGACTGCATTATTAGATTCTGGTGCAGACATTAATATTCTTAACATCAGAAATGTTCCAGCAAAGAATTGGGTCCCTGCTGAAAGAGAAGTTGTAGGCCTAGGAAATAAGAAACTCAAATATGAAATTCCTAGAGCTTCACTATGCTTTGATACCCATTGTGTATACGTGAAGTTTGGCATAGCAGACATCCCTGTTGATTGTATATTAGGGAATGTCTTTTTAGCTGCAGTAGAACCTCATGGCTCAGCCAGGTTGAAGCGAAGTAGAGCTGGCTATTTTATTTTTGTACCCACATCCAAAGGTAGAAGAAAAAGAATTGAGCTTCCTTATGTTTCAACCCCAAGAGTTTCTACAATGGTTCAAGCCATGCAGAAATTAGACAAAGCAGAATCTTTGCTATCAGATCTTAAAGATCTAAAAAGCACATTGAGAGTAGAAGAAAAGCTGAAACTACCTCAAATCAGGAGAAGAATCCAAGAACTGAAAGGAAAACTGGAAGAAAAATGTTGTTCAGAAGAGCCAAATGCTTTTTGGCACAGAAAGCAACATACCATCAAGTTGCCCTATAAAGAAGGATACACAGGAAAGCCCTGTAAAAGCAGAGCAATACCTATGAGCCAGGAATACAGAGAATTATGCCAAAAAGAAATTCAGCAGTTGCTCAACAAAGGATTGATCAGAGAATCCACTAGCCCCTGGAATTGCTATGGATTCTATGTAAACAAAAGAGCTAAACAAATTAGAGGTATCCCTAGACTTGTGATAAATTACAAACCTCTAAATTCAGTCTTGGCTGATGATACTTATCCTATTCCACATAAAGGAGATTTGATCAGAAGAATGCAGGAGCCAAAATATTTTCAAAGTTCGATTTAAAAGCAGGATTTTGGCAAGTTGCCATTGATGAGGAAGATAAGTTCAAAACTGCTTTTAGTATTCCTGCAGGACACTATGAATGGAATGTCATGCCATTTGGTCTTAAGAATGCTCCTTCAAAGTTTCAAAAGGTCATGGATGATATTTTTAAGCCATATTTTAATTGGCTACTTGTATATATTGATGATGTTTTAATTTTTTCTAAAAATATTGATGATCACTCCAAACATGTAAATATTTTCATGAAGTTGGTCAAGAAAAATGGGCTTGTGCTTAGCAAAAAGAAAATAGAAGTATTTCAGACTTCTATAAAGTTCTTGGGCCACCAGATTTCTAATGGAAAAATCTCTCTGCAACAACATGCCATTGACTTTGCAGACAAATTTCCAGACATCTTAAAAGACAAGACACAGCTGCAAAGGTTCCTTGGCTGCCTAAATTATGTAAGCAATTTTTATCAAGACTGTGCCAGTGACAGGAAAGTACTCAATAAGCGGCTTGGTAAAAATCTCCCTCAATGGTCAGATGCCCATACCAGAGCAGTGCAAGAAATCAAAGCAAAGGTAAAGTCTTTGCCTATACTGTATGTAGCAGATGATGAAGCATTCAAGATAGTCAAATCCGACGCCAGTGACATTGGCTGGGGAGGGATTCTGAAACAAAAAGTCGGCAAAGAAGAACAAGTGGTACAGTTTGCCTCAGGGGTATGGAACCCAGCAGAACAAAATTATTCTGTTATTGAAAGAGAAGTGAAAGCTGCATGGAATTGCATCAGCAAGTTTGCAGTATATCTAATAAACAAGCCTTTTCTTCTCAGAATAGATGCGTCAGCAATGAAGAAAGTCCTATCCAAGGACATCAAAAAACCAAAAGAAGCAAAGTTTGCCAGATGGTAGGCGCTCTTTTCAAATTTTGATTTTTCTATAGAGCACATCAAAGGAGAAGAAAATTGTCTTCCTGACTTCCTCAGCAGGGAATACCTTGAACAAAACGCAGCACATGTCATGATGATTATTACTGAGTGGGATCAGAACCAAAAACGAGAAGTCTTGAGGACCATTCCAGATAATCAAGACTGGGATACCTACAGAGACAACTAGAGACCCACATGGCAATTAAGGAACACAAAAGTCCTTGATGCCAACTTATAGCCTCACACTGATCTCTAGCACTATGTACCCGAAAGAAAGGTGTACCCAAAGGGTAGAAAATGGATCCATGATATGATGTATGACAAAGCAAAAGCAGATGTTGGAACCGCAAGAAGGGCCCTGGAAACAAATTTTCATGACATTGCCGGTATTTGGTACCATGGAGGCCGCGACACAGGAATCTATGAAAGCTATTATTGTATCTATAGAACCAGAGACTTGTGGGATAAGCCAGGACAATCTCAAGTCCAACCATGTGCTCATTGGCCCAGAAATGATCCCAAGGTAATATTCCCTGACACAGTTTATGATTTTGCAGGATACAAAAGGCTCTGGTGGGACTTCGTGAATGTTGATGATAGAAATGAAACCCATTATACAAAGCTGAAATTCAGTATGCTAGCAGCATCCCAGAAGAATATGCAATGTGAATGGTTTCAGAACTGGTGGACAGATTATGGAGTCAGTAGAACAGCCATGGATCCAGTATATCATTAAAATTATGAAAGAAAATACTGTTATAAGTGTTTTGAGAATAAAATAGGAGAGTGTTTCCATCGTATCTATAGCACAGTCAAAGAAATGACAGTCAAAGAGTGGGACCCTTTCCACATGACAAATTATTCCCTCTAGGAATACATGAGAGAGCACTTAGAATGGTGTGTCTTAACCAAAGTCCAGCATCAAATCATACTGGGTAAACCCATGATAGTCCGGAGAATCTATACTAAGGCATGTGACGATCTGCTTTATAAAAGAGGCAGATTCCCTGATCTGACTGTATTTTTATTACGTATTGTATTTTGATTGCGTACCAGTCACAAGGGCTTAATTGTGACCAGAGTTCCCGTGGGCTTTACTGTTTAAAAGCTTCCACAGTGTAAATATTCTCATTTAGTCTTTTCTCGTGGGATTTTTTGTACAAAAGTATCCACTGTGTAGATAGCCATGGTGTCTGTTAGATTTGTTTTAAGTACATGAATCTACTTTACAGGCTATATCTCATGTGTTACCCGAAAGAAATTATTCGGTCTGCTTTATGGACCCGAATATTTGTGCGGACGTCGCTCTGATAAAGACTGAAAAGCAATGATTCTTTAAGCTTTAAGTCATTTCTGTCCGACCAACAGTAATGTTTGTCCCCCCCTTCTCATCCTATATAAGAGGGGTAAGGTTCATTTGTTGGGCATCGGCAATTGGAGAGCTTATATGTGTGTTTGAGTCGAGTGTTCTCCTGCTCTGCATCTGCGGACATCTAGTCTGATCTGCTTGCAACACGAGAAATCACTCAAAGTTCTTAGTTGGTTTGAGAAGCCTGCGTATCAGTGTGCTCGGCACTGGTAAGAACCTAAAGTGGCCGAACCATTAGAAGAGTCAAGTGTTTGGGTGTTAAGTTTGATTCGGAGACAGAGTCTATACCTCGCCAGGTAGCCTCCGGTAGTAACTTGTTCAATTTTGAACTGTGAAAAGTCCGGTAAATGTGGGATTAGTCTATCTCTGCATAGAATCTATTTCTATAAAAGCTCTGTGAGCATCCTGTAAGCATTTTCTCTATTCTGAAATAAAATGAGTATGCCATTCTGCTATTGAGTACCTTTGTGTATTTATAAGCCCGCTGTGGAAGTAGTTTTCTTTGTGCTTTCATCCCAAGTTCGCAGGAAGTTCGCCAAAGGATCGAAGGGACACCAAGGCCATTTGAAGGCGTGGATGCCGTTATTGAGGCCGTCAGAGTGTGAAAGATCCAAGTAGGTTCATCACTGGTTCATCAGGAGTTGGCCATCAAAGAAATATGAAGAGACACAGAGAAAGAGCAAGCTTGTGACAGGAGCCCCTGCTAAAAATTTGGTATCAGAGCCAGTAACGTCTGGTTCTAAAGGTTGGTACTCAGATCTATACTCTATTAAGAAAGAATGGAGTCATTCAGAAAGTCTGTTTCATTTCGAGAGCTTGAAGAAAAAGATTCTCATATAGAAGAAAATCCACTAAAAGAAATGTTTGAAAATAGTTCAAGTAGAACATTAAATTCTGCTGAACTTACTTATGAGGAATCTCAGCCTTCTGCAAGATGGGCTTTACCAGACATAACACCCTCTGAAGTCTATAGTGATTTAGCCCCTTTCCATTTAATTGCTTCCTCCGGAATTAGCATTAAAGAGTCTGTCAGTCAAGTCCAAGAGAACTCTGAAAGTATTCAGACTATACCATTGCTAAATCCTCAAGCTTTACAACCAGAAGCAAAGAAATTAAAAACAAATTATCTGCATCTTGGTTGCATTCGAGTTGGCATCAATCCTTTAGTTCATAAAGGATTAGAAACATTTGTGCTTGCTACTGTTAGAGATCTAACGCATAATAGATATACAGATTCTATAATCGGTGGGATTGTAGCCCCTTTGTCTGATGGCCCTGTATATTTTGATTGTTTCCCAAACTTTTCCATATATGTGTTTGATGAAACCATTAAAGATATCTTACAGCTGCAAATCCGTACTATGGGTTTTGATATGAAGAGAAAAAGGAACAATATAGCCATTCAGACCAAAGCCTGTTTTAGACATACCAACACTCTATGGCTAGCCATCCGACATACTCCCAGTCGAGATTCCAAATCAAGTGTGGTAGTCAAAACTGATCCAAAAAACCAAAAAATTGAGCACTTATTAATCAAATGGGAAGATCTGCAATTCCCTGAACATTGGGTCATAAATCATTCCAGGCCACAAATTCCCCGAAATGTCACTTCTGCCAACATCACCGAAAATGCTTCAAATGTTGTCATATCCTTTCCCCGCAGATCAACTGTTGATCATCGAAGGATTGACGCTGCTTGTAAATCCTCCAAGTACTACAGAGATCCCTCCACTGTTGACACCGCCTGTTCATCATCATCCTTTTCTTCTTGTAAACATCCACAACTTTTCGAATTAGCTCAGCTTGTTAATTTTTCTTCTTTAGAAGTAAAATGTCCAGATTGTACAAATGTTATAAATCTGCTTACTCTAGCCGAACAGAATGTTCATCTGCACCATAATCCTCGCACTGGTGTTGCTCCTCCATCCACTTCTATCAGCACATGCCCAAATCCTAAATGTTCTAACATTCCTTTCCCACATGAGCCTGAGCCCGATTCCGATCATGTCCTTATGATCCATTCAATAAAAGAAGAAGACCCTAGGCTTACTCAGATGATTTGCTTAATGAGACCAGCAAAGCCGAGATATGGGTTAGGGAAACTTGAGCAATCAGAACTGATTCCAGAATGCAGATTCAAACAGATTCCTTCTGACTGTAAAAAGCCCGCAGTAATGGAAATGCATAAGTTTTTTGCACTTATGGATGGATGCTTAAAATCACAAATCAGCTCTAAATGGATGAAAGAAATGTTGAATTGGGATTTGTATACAAATCCTCAGGCAGATGAATTTGACCAAGGATATACCCCAGATCAGAAAAGAAAGTTAGCAACAGACTGGAAACATTATATGGAAGTAAATAATGTTTGGATATCTTTCTACTCATGGAAAGATAAAATTGCTCCTATAAATGTTTTAACTGGTGCTACTTCTAGCAGCATGACTGATAAGCATGGATGGACTGCAATTGATGGATCCACAGTTGAAACTCCTACTACTTTTCCCCCATATAAAGGAATCATCTTGGGAGAAAAGACAAATGCAGCCAAAGCCATTCCCCTGGTTCAAAAAGATGATAATGCCTTAGGAATTGATGGTAGAATTCAAAAGGCAAGTGAACAGTTAAATTGGACCAATACTGCTATAAAAGGTCTGGAAATGAATGTGGCTAAAGCAGAAGAGGTAAAGAAGCAAGTAGATAGTGTAAATTCTTGTTTGAATAATTTACAATTTGATTCCAGCATGACTTGTTCTTACACCAAGGAATCATTGAATAAGATTGATGAAATAGGAGAAAACTTAGTTGGACATATTGATGTAACTAAGACACTCCTTACTGGCTTGAATGAGAAATTTGAAAGGATGCAGATCACAAAAGTTGAGAAGCCAGTTCCAAATTCTTTCTTGGTAAAAAGAAATATAAAGATTGAGAATCAAATAAGGAATGTACAGAAATTCCCTCTGCTGTTCCTCAAAGACTGATGAATCTGAACACATCAGTATTGCTTCCTTATTCAGGGAACCAGAAACAGAAGAAAAAAAGTCTCAGGAAACACAAATCCTTCCAATCTATGAGCCTCTTGAACATAGATTTTCCAGATATTCTGCTCCTAACATCGAAGGGAAGGGAAAATTGCCAGAAGCCCATACTTTCTTCCCTGATTCCCATTTAGCAGGGGCTCCTGTCACGAGCTTGCTCTTTCTCTGTGTCTCTTCGTATTTCTCTGATGGCCAACTCCTGATGAACCAGTGATGAACCTACTTGGATCTTTCACACTCTGACGGCCTCAATAACGGCATCCACGCCTTCAAACGGCCTTGGTGTCCCTTCGATCCTTTGGCGAACTTCCTGCGAACTTGGGATGAAAGCACAAAGAAAACTACTTCCACAGCGGGCTTATAAATACGCAAAGGTACTCAATAGCAGAATGGCATACTCATTTTATTTCAGAATAGAGAAAATGCTTACAGGATGCTCACAGAGCTTTTATAGAAATAGATTCTATACAGAGATAGACTAATCCCGCATTTACCGGACTTTTCACAGTTCAAAATTGAACAAGTTACTACCGGAGGCTACCTGGCGAGGTATAGACTCTGTCTCCAAATCAAACTTAACACCCAAACACTTGACTCTTCTAATGGTTCGGCCACTTTAGGTTCTTACCAGTGCCGAGCACACTGATACGCAGGCTTCTCAAACCAACTAAGAACTTTGAGTGATTTCTCGTGTTGCAAGCAGATCAGACTATATGTCCGCAGATGCAGAGAAGGAGAACACTCGGCTCAAACACACACATAAGCTCTCCAATTGCCGATGCCCAACAAATGAACCTTACCCCTCTTATATAGGATGAGAAGGGGGCGACAAACATTACTGTTGGTCGGACAGAAATGACTTAAAGCTTAAAGAATCATTGCTTTTCAGTCTTTATCAGAGCGACGTCCGCACAAATATTCGGGTCCATAAAGCAGACCGAATAATTGCTTTCGGGTAACGCATGAAATATAGCCTGTAAAGTAGATTCATGTACTTAAAACAAATCTAACAGACACCATGGCTATCTACACAGTGGATACTTTTGTACAAAAAAGCCCACGAGAAAAGACTAAATGAGAATATTTACACTGTGGAAGCTTTTAAATAGTAAAGCCCATGGGAACTCTGGTCACAATTAAGCCCTTGTGACTGGTACGCAATCAAAATACAGTCAAATCAGGGAATCTGCCTCTTTTATAAAGCAGATCGTCACATGCCTTAGTATAGATTCTCCGGACTATCATGGGTTTACCCAGTATGATTTGATGCTGGACTTTGGTTAAGACACACCATTCTAAGTGCTCTCTCATGTATTCCTGGAGGGAATAATTTGTCATGTGGAAAGGGTCCCACTCTTTGACTGTCATTTCTCTGACTGTGCTATAGATACGATGGAAACACTCTCCTATATTATTCTCAAAACACTTATAACAGTATTTTCTTTCATAATTTTCATGATATACTGGATCCATGGCTGTTCTACTGACTCCATAATCTGTCCACCAGTTCTGAAACCATTCACATTGCAGATTCTTCTGGGATGCTGCTAGCGTACTGAATTTCAGCTTTGTATAATGGGTTTCATTTCTATCATCAACATTCAGGAAGTCCCACCAGAGCCTTTTGTATCCTGCAAAATCATAAACTGTGTCAGGGAATATTACCTTGGGATCATTTCTGGGCCAACGAGCACATGGTTGGACTTGAGATTGTCCTGGCTTATCCCACAAGTCTCTGGTTCTGTAGATACAATAATAGCTTTCATAGATTCCTGTGTCGCGGCCTCCATGGTACCAAATACCGGCAATGTCATGAAAATTTGTTTCCAGGGCCCTTCTTGCGGTTCCAGCATCTGCTTTTGCTTTGTCATACATCATATCATGGATCCATTTTCTACCCTTTGGGTACACCTTTCTTTCAGGTACATAGTGCTGGAGATCAGTGTGAGGCTGTAAGTTGGCATCAAGGACTTTTGTGTTCCTTAATTGCCATGTGGGTCTCCAGTTGTCTCTGTAGGTATCCCAGTCTTGATTATCTGGAATGGTCCTCAAGACTTCTCGTTTTTGGTTCTGATCCCACTCAGTAATAATCATCATGACATGTGCTGCATTTTGTTCAAGGTATTCCCTGCTGAGGAAGTCAGGAAGACAATTTTCTTCTCCTTTGATGTGCTCTATAGAAAAATCAAAATTTGCAAAGAGCGCCTGCCATCTGGCAAACTTTGCTTCTTCTGGTTTCTTGATGTCCTTGGATAGGACTTTCTTCATTGCTGACGCATCTGTTCTGAGAAGAAAAGGCTTGTTTATTAGATATACTGCAAACTTGCTGATGCAATTCCATGCAGCTTTCACTTCTCTTTCAATAACAGAATAATTTTGTTCTGCTGGGTTCCATACCCCTGAGGCAAACTGTACCACTTGTTCTTCTTTGCCGACTTTTTGTTTCAGAATCCCTCCCCAGCCAATGTCACTGGCGTCGAATTCGACTATCTTGAATGCTTCATCATCTGCTACATACAGTATAGGCAAAGACTTTACCTTTGCTTTGATTTCTTGCACTGCTCTGGTATGGGCATCTGACCATTGAGGGGGATTTTTACCAAGCCGCTTATTGAGTACTTTCCTGTCACTGGCACAGTCTTGATAAAAACTGCTTACATAATTTAGGCAGCCAAGGAACCTTTGCAGCTGTGTCTTGTCTTTTAAGATATCTGGAAATTTGTCTGCAAAGTCAATGGCATGTTGTTGCAGAGAGATTTGTCCATTAGAAATCTGGTGGCCCAAGAACTTTATAGAAGTCTGAAATACTTCTATTTTCTTTTTGCTAAGCACAAGCCCATTTTTCTTGACCAACTTCATGAAAATATTTACATGTTTGAAGTGATCATCAATATTTTTAGAAAAAATTAAAACATCATCAATATATACAAGTAGCCAATTAAAATATGGCTTAAAAATATCATCCATGACCTTTTGAAACTTTGAAGGAGCATTTTTAAGACCGAATGGCATGACATTCCATTCATAGTGTCCTGCAGGAATACTAAAAGCAGTTTTGAACTTATCTTCCTCATCAATGGCAACTTGCCAAAATCCTGCTTTTAAATCGAACTTTGAAAATATTTTGGCTCCTGCAATTCTTCTGATCAAATATCCTTTATGTGGAATAGGATAAGTATCATCGGCCAAGACTGAATTTAGAGGTTTGTAATTTATCACAAGTCTAGGGATACCTCTAATTTGTTCAGCTCTTTTGTTTACATAGAATCCATAGCAATTCCAGGGGCTAGTGGATTCTCTGATCAATCCTCTGTTGAGCAACTGCTGAATTTATTTTTGGCATAATTCTCTGTATTCTTGGCTCATAGGTATTGCTCTGCTTTTACAGGGTTTTCCTGTGTATCCTTCTTTATAGGGCAACTTGATGGTATGTTGCTTTCTGTGCCAAAAAGCATTTGGCTCTTCTGAACAACATTTTTCTTCTAGTTTTCCTTTCAGTTCTTGGATTCTTCTCTTGATTTGAGGTAGTTTCAGCTGTTCTTCTACTCTCAATGTGCTTTTTAGATCTTTAAGATCTGATAGCAAAGATTCTGCTTTGTCTAATTTCTGCATGGCTTGAACCATTGTAGAAACTCTTGGGGTTGAAACATAAGGAAGCTCAATTCTTTTTCTTCTACCTTTGGATGTGGGTACATAAATAAAATAGCCAGCTCTACTTCCCTTCAACCTGGTTGAGCCATGAGGTTCTACTGCAGCTAAAAAGACATTCCCTAATATACAATCAACAGGGATGTCTGCTATGCCAAACTTCATGTATACACAATGGGTATCAAAGCATAGTGAAGCTCTAGGAATTTCATATTTGAGTTTCTTATTTCCTAGGCCTACAACTTCTCTTTCAGCAGGGACCCAATACTTTGCTAGAACATTTCTGATGTTAAGAATATTAATGTCTGCACCAGAATCTAATAATGTAGTCATGAAAAATATCTGGCCTTGGATACAGATTTTTACCTTGACATGATGTTGCTGATATGTGATGGTAAATAGTCTCATATCTTGGAAGCCAAAATTTGGATCTGACCTTCCTTCAGCAACTTGAATTTCTTGACTATAGGCTGCTGTGTTCCAGGATTCTTCTTCTTTTTCTTCTTTAATCTCCTTGCCTTTCTTAATTTCTGCAATTTGAGCTTTGATTGCAGAAATTTCTACTTTGAGTTGGTGAATTTCACCACTCGCTTCTCCCAAAGTCAGGGATCTTACTTTCCTTGGTTTCTGGTGATGCATTTGGAAAGATTTAGTGTTCCTTTCATAGGATGCATCGACAAACAAAGGTTTCTTACCTAATTCTTTTGAAGCTTTGGATTTAAGCTGATCTGTGAATGCTTCTATTAGGCGGTTCTTCATGTCTCCATCCTCTATTGTCCTGATATAAGATAAAATCTTCATTTCTGCCTCTTCTTCAGCAGATGCCATTAGGACTTTTTCTTTAGGAGGTCTTGTTTCTTCTTCCTCTTCACTGGAGTTGTACACAAAATCAGAATCATCTTCATGAAAGATATGGCAAATACATTCATCTGAATTGAAACAAGAACATTCAGATGAATCAGAATGAGAATACTGGCCCATATTAACTTGAAATTCCTCCTCTGATGAAGTATTGAAAGAATCAAGAGATGATTCTTCTAATTGGTGTTGCTGGGCTGAATCTTTGATGATAAGGTTTGGGCACCTTTCTGTGACATGGGTCTTTGATTTGCATCTCAGGCAAAAGATTGGGCCTGAATGCTCTTTCTTAACCTGTTTAGATTTTTGAGCATAAACAACTGTCTTTTTTCCCTTATTAAGCTTTGATTCTTCCCCTTGGGGACATCTTGAAGCTGTATGCCCAGTCTGGCCACACAACCAGCAAGTAATTTTGTTCCATTTTTCTTGCTTGGATGTATGCAAATGAATGTCAGAAGGAGTATAATAATGGGTTTTTGGGATATATTTGTAGTGACCCTTCTTTTTATGGCTTTTATCCCTTGTAGAATACTTCCTTTTATTTTTTGGATAATTCCTTCTATTCTTGTAGAAAGTCTCTTTGAATTCTCTTTTGGCCCTTTTCCTAGACTTTCTCTTTTTGACCAATGGGTCATCTATTGTCAGTCCATATTTGCTGCAAATGGATTTTCTATCTGGTAGTCTGGACAATTTTTCTAAAGACTTGTTCACCTTTGAACTGGTACAAAGACTTACCAGTGTCTTTGTAATATGGGAATAAATTTCTCCCCATGTATAAGACTCAAAAGGCAATTGAAAAATTTCTTGCAATCTAATATAATCAACAAATCTAGAGGGTAGAGCAGCCAGATATACCTGCTTCCAAAGCAAGTTTTTAGAGTCTTTCACCTCATAGATTCGCTGCATCCAATCTCTATGAAAATCATCAAATTGAGACATCTTATGACATTTGAGGTTCATCAAGATGACCTCATGCTTGTTGGCAATTTCTGTCTCACTGCCACACCAATGTTCCGGAATCATTGATGTTAGCGCACCAATCATATTGCTTATTACAGTACCATCAGGATTATGAATAACATCTCCTTTTTCATCCTTGAGAACTTCTGCTTCCATGGCCTCAATAAGTTTAGGAGAAGATTCAGTTTCCCACCATCTGAGAAGAGTACCTGTTAAACATTGGATGATGGTTCTGCAGGCATCTACCTCTGATTTTCCTCTAAGACACATGAGTTTATATTCAGTATACATTAAATCAATCATCTGGCGAATTTGGCCAATGCTCATGTTGTCTATGTTCCACTCTCTGTGGGAATCAGGGAAGAAAGTATGGGCTTCTGGCAATTTTCCCTTCCCTTCGATGTCAGGAGCAGAATATTTGGAAAATCTATGTTCAAGAGGCTCATAGATTGGAAGGATTTGTGTTTCCTGAGACTTTTTTTCTTCTGTTTCTGGTTCCCTGAATAAGGAAGCAATACTGATGTGTTCAGATTCATCAGTCTTTGAGGTGGTTTCTTTGGGGAACAGCAGAGGGAATTTGTTTACATTCCTTATTTGATTCTCAATCTTTATATTTCTTTTTACCAAGAAAGAATTTGGAACTGGCTTCTCAACTTTTGTGATCTGCATCCTTTCAAATTTCTCATTCAAGCCAGTAAGTAGTGTCTTAGTTACATCAATGTGTCCAACTAAGTTTTCTCCTATTTCATCAATCTTATTCAATGATTCCTTGGTGTAAGAAAAAGTCATGCTAGAATCAAATTGTAAATTATTCAAACAAGAATTTACACTATTAAGTGAGGACTGTACAACATCTACTTGCTTCTTTACCTCTTCTGCTTTAGCCACATTCATTTCCAGACCTTTTATAGCAGTATTGGTCCAATTTAACCGTTCACTTGCCTTTTGAATTCTACCATCAATTCCTAAGGCATTATCATCTTTTTGAATCAGGGGAATGGCTTTGGCTGCATTTGTCTTTTCTCCCAAGATGATTCCTTTATATGGGGGAAAAGTAGTAGGAGTTTCAACTATGGATCCATCAATTGCAGTCCATCCATGCTTATCAGTCATGCTGCTAGAAGTAGCACCAGTTAAAACATTTATAGGAGCAATTTTATCTTTCCATGAGTAGAAAGATATCCAAACATTATTTACTTCCATATAATGTTTCCAGTCTGTTGCTAACTTTCTTTGCTGATCTGGAGTATATCCTTGGTCAAATTCATCTGCCTGAGGATTTGTATACAAATCCCAATTCAACATTTCTTTCATCCATTTAGAGTTGATTTGTGATTTTAAGCATCCATCCATAAGTGCAAAAAACTTATGCATTTCCATGACTGCAGGCTTTTTACAGTCAGAAGGAATCTGTTTGAATCTGCATTCTGGAATCAGTTCTGATTGCTTAAGTTTCCCTAACCCATATCTCGGCTTTGCTGGTCTCATTAAGAAAATCATCTGAGTAAGCCTAGGGTCTTCTTCTTCTATTGAATGGATCATAAGGACATGATCGGAATCGGGCTCAGGCTCATGTGGGAAAGGAATGTCAGAACATTTAGGATTCGGGCATGAGCTGATAGAAGTGGATGGAGGAGCAACACCAGTGCGAGGATTATGGTGCAGATGAACATTCTGTTCGACTAGAGTAAGCAGATTTATAACATTTGTACAATCTGGTCATTTTACTTCTAAAGAAGAAAAATTAACAAGCTGAGCTAATTCGAAAAGTTGTGGATGTTTACAAGAAGAAAAGGATGATGATGAACAGGCGGTGTCAACAATGGAGGGATCTCTGTAGTACTTGGAGGATTTACAAGCAGCGTCAATCCTTCGACGATCAATAGTTGATCTGCGGGGAAAGGATATGACAACATTTGAAGCATTTTCGGTGATGTTGGCAGAAGTGATATTTCGGGGAATTTGTGGCCTGGAATGATTTACGACCCAATGTTCAGGGAATTGCAGATCTTCCCATTTGATTAATAGGTGCTCAATTTTTTGGTTTTTTGGATCAGTTTTGACTACCACACTTGATTTGGAATCTCGACTGGGAGTATGTCGGATGGCTGGCCATAGAGTGTTGGTATGTCTAAAACAGGCTTTGGTCTGAATGGCTATATTGTTCCTTTTTCTCTTCATATCAAAACCCATAGTATGGATTTGCAGCTGTAAGATATCTTTAATGGTTTCATCAAACACATATATGGAAAAGTTTGGGAAACAATCAAAATATACAGGGCCATGAGACAAAGGGGCTACAATCCCACCGATTATAGAATCTGTATATCTATTATGCGTTAGATCTCTAACAGTAGCAAGCACAAATGTTTCTAATCCTTTATGAACTAAAGGATTGATGCCAACTCGAATGCAACCAAGATGCAGATAATTTGTTTTTATTATTTAATTTCTTTGCTTCTGCTTGTAAAGCTTGAGGATTTAGCAATGGTATAGTCTGAATACTTTCAGAGTTCTCTTGGACTTCACTGACAGACTCTTTAATGCTAATTCTGGAGGCGGCAATTAAATGGAAAGGGGCTAAATCACTATAGACTTTAGAGGGTGTTATGTCTGGTAAAGCCCATCTTGCAGAAGGCTGAGATTCCTCATAAGTAAGTTCAGCAGAATTTAATGTTCTACTTGAACTATTTTCAAACATTTCTTTTAGTGGATTTTCTTCTATACTCTATTAAGAAAGAATGGAGTCATTCAGAAAGTCTGTTTCATTTCGAGAGCTTGAAGAAAAAGAATCCACTGTGTAGATTCATGGCTATCTATAAATGCAGGAATCAGTTGGATCTGCAAATAAAATTGAGAGTTGAACCTATTATAAATATATCAGTAGACTGGTGATTCTCTACGACAAGTGGAATGCACGGAAAGCGAAAAAGACTTAAGTTGTAGTTGGATCTGGAAACCGTACCATGTACGTTCATGTTGCCAACGATTGAGACGAGATGAGAAAATGTGGTTTGATAATGGGCACTTGAACAGATCGGAACACAAAAACTTGTGAAATTTTGGTGACATTCTTCACCGTTCCACATAGTTTTGACAAAATTCCAAGTTTTAGAAATGCTCAAAATCTATTGGGCAGAGCTCTTCAAACAACGAAGAATTTATGGGTGAATTTCGGAGAGAGATCACCAGAGAAACGCGCTTTTCAGTGCCAGTTATCTGCGGGAGAACTATCAGATACATATTTTAATTTATCAATGTCAGTTATGCATGGGAGTGGGATAAGCAGTAGGGAATGGCATCGTCGTCCTCTGCACTACAACGGGAAAGCCACCATCCATACGCGCAGCCAAGCTGTGAACGAGGTTTGGAGTTCTTTCACGTGAATCAATGGGTGGCTGCAATCTGAACATGGAAATCACAGTGGCCGCAACATATTTCATCTGAATGAACGCCATTTCTTTTCCCAGACAAACCCGAGGTCCACCTTGGAAAACTGCGAATTTGAAGGGACTCTGTGGAACGCAATGGCCCTTTTCGTTCACCCACCTCTGGGGCTTGAATTGGAGACAGTCCGCCCCCCAGATGGCCTCCATTCGACCCATGGCGTATTGATGATAAGTCACCCGATTGCCTTTGCCCACAAAAGTCCCGTCTGGCAGGACGTCGTTGTCGAGGGCGTGCTTAGAATCGAAGAGGACAGGCGGATAAAGTCTCATCGACTCGCAGAGTGAGGCGTGCAGGTAATGCATGTTCTGCAGCTCCTCGTAAGAAAATAGAACGCCATTAGAAGAAACTGAATTTTTATGTTGCGATCTTCTTGCGGCGATGAGATGCGCTATCTCTTTGTAAATGCTTTCCTCTACGTGGGGATGAGATGATAGGAGCCAGAAAAACCACGTTAATGCAGACGACGTGGTGTCTTTGCCGGCCAACATGAAACTGATAATCATATCTCGCAGAAATTCGTCTGAACTCATGTAGTCCTCACGTTCGAAGTCCGTGGCGGCGGAGGGCATATAATCTGCATGTCCTTTGCCGAAAGCCATGATTCTGGAAATTAGATCCGACTGTCCGATCTTCGTTTCGGCGCTAATCTCACTTCTCCGACGGCGGATAACTTCCGTGGCGAACTGATGCACCACCCTAACGGCTTTCGAGAGGCGCTTCTCGGAGCCGATGTTGAGCAGCCTCTTCATCTTCCACACCAACTGTATTGGTGCCGAAGCCCTTTCAGCGCTCAGTTTTGCTGCGACATCAAACGCCACTGCCAGCTCCGACTCAGAATTAAGACACGTGTCAAGCCACGCAGGATCCACCCCGAAGGAAGCTTTGCAAATCGTATCGAATGCAAAGCGCTGAAGAATGTCCTGCAAATCCAAGCAGCTACCCGTCTCGCAGGCGTTTTGCAAAAGGGGCAGGAGTCGATCCGTGACCTCTTCGACGACGACCCGCATAACGAAATTGCGGAGAGAGCGGGTGTTGAACTCGTAGCTAGCGACCTTCCGCTGTAGCTTCCATGCATCCCCATCGGAATTAAAGATCCCGTTCCCCAGCAGATCGTGGAGAATGGCCGTAAAGGGCTCGCCCTTTGGATAATTGTCGAACCGCGTCTTCAGAATGTGCTCAACGTTCTCAGGATTCGTCGTCAGCACCGTCCGGATTCCTCCGAGACGTTCCAACACGATGGTCTGCGTGGGGGACTCCGCCAGCATTTCGGCCGTCCATTGAAAGTGTCTCTTTCGATTCTTCCAGAACGCAAACAGCGAACCCACAATTGGATATCGCTTGGGTCCACAGTACTCCTGCAATGTCACTCGCTGGCCACTGCAACTGCCATCAAATGATAATATAAATTTCCGCAGATTGTAGAAAAAGGGAAACACATAAAACACTATCCCCGTCGCAAACGCTGCTGCTAGAAGCTGCAGCAAATTCGCAGTACTGTTTTGAATTTGCGATGACATTAAACCTAAAAAGTTCTCCATTTCTGCAGCTGGGTATGCAGACTGAAGAAATGTAAGAAGGGTGAAGGAAGAATTGCAGTATGCCCGACTTAAATCCTGTCACAGCGAGGATTTTCATAATGTGTGTTCCTGTACGCGCACGCCATCCATGCACACGCATTTGGTTTGATCTGATGGTACAATGTAGTGGGGGAAGGTTATGAATAAGGCCTGTAGGCCCGTATTTAGGATTAATCTTCCTAGCTACGCCGTCTGGATTGCTTGCCTGAGGATCGTCGGTTGAAATGTATCACTACCTTTGGGGCGTCGACACGTTGCTCTTTTATTATGAAAGTCTCCGGATTGGACATTGCTGTATACGTTTATCTTATTAGGGGAAATAATTTGTGTGCCACCGTCAGCGTGTTTTATAAGTTCATTCAGCGTGTTTCATTCGTGTTTCCTTCATTCATGTTTTATAAGTTCATTCAACGTGTTTCATTCGTGTTTCCATCATTCATGGACTCATCTAGCGTCCCTTTCGTTTTCCCTATTTTTCCCACCCCTGACTTAAAATCATAATAGTAAATTTAATCACATTTTCATGATATAGATGGATGTATACATCACCTTTATTATTATTAGATGATATAAGGATAAATACAAAAATACAAATAAATTGATATTTATTATTATGAGATGATATCAAGATAAAGGTAGATTATTTTAAATACAGATGTAATTTGAGTTGAGAGGGATTTAATTTCTTCTTTTGTAATTTTTTTATGAGTATACATTATTTAAATGTTTTGTATAGTTATTTATTGTTTTTTTTATAAATTTTTTTAAATTTTATTTTAGCTAACATGAGCAAAATATCAACTTTATGACTGACGGCATGATTAAACATCATACTGGACTATAAAATAAGCCCCTAGACTCAATAAATGAAAAAATACAAACAAATAATATTAAGATTATTAAATATAAATAAAAAATTGTAGTTTACTTTTAAACTTAAACAACAAATAATTGATATATTAAATTTATCGTTTTTTAGTGTATATATTTTTTTAAATTTATAATTTGTAATTATATATATATATATATTAATTTTGTAATATAAAAATATAAATTTGGACCAATATTAAATAATGTGTAGTGTACATTGAATTCGTAAATCTGATAGCTTTGAGTTAGATGTATTTATATTTTATGTGTTGAGTTAATTGTATAGGCTAAAACACTCACCAAAGTAGCCAAGGCTCCTAAAGTCCCTGAGCTGAAGCCTACAACGTCCCCTAAGAAGGTAGAGAAGGCAGCAATGCCTGATAAAAAGGCCGTACCTGCAAAGAAAACAGATCCTGCCAAGGCTATAAAGAGGGCGAATTCTCCTAAATTGAAAAGGGCAGTGCCTGCCTCAAAGAAGGCCTAGAAATAAGATGGTGCAGTTGTATTTCTAACCGCAAATCTGATATTTGAATTGACTAAACTATAAACATAAATTAGTTTTAATTAGAATTGACGTCAAGAAGTAGAACTGTGTTGATGTATTTTATGGAGATGAATTTTCACTCAGTCAAGACCAATTGAATGATTCTATCTACTCTCTACCCTTCTCTTCTATTATTATTATATAAGTTGATTAATGGTTTTATTTGAGATGAAAATACTTGTAATTTCTGTTGTAATTTAACATTGATCCTTGTGAAAAAGGATGTTGGTAGGCTATGGTTTTTTAAACATGGAATTTCTAGATTATTTTGTGTTGGATTCAGCTGTGGCCATAGTGTGATATAAATTAACAATGACTTCTGTATTCCATGTGTTTTCCATGTGTTTTTTGACTGGGTAAGAGAATTAATGAATGTTCTATACTCTAATTTATAGATATAAATTAACAATGAGTGTGAGTATTGACATGAATGAATGTTTTATAGATATAAATTAACACTTAGTTGTGGATATCGGTAAGCGTTTTAGATTGGGCAAGTGACGAAATGAATGTTTTATAATGTAATTGTAATTAATTAATGGTAAGGTTTAGAAAGTTTAAAAAATATGGTTTGGTATAATATTCCAAGTATAAATTGAAAATTGTAATGTAAGTGTAATTCATTAATGGTAAGGCTTAGAAATTTTAAAAAACATGGTTGGGTATGATATTTCAAGTATAATTTAAAAATTGAGTTGTGGGATCTGAGTTTTATAATGTAATTGTAAGTGGTTGGGTGTGATATGCCAAGAATAAATTGAAATTTAAGTGGTGTTGTAATGTGATAAATTAAAAATTGAGTAGTATGGAAGATTTTTTGGTTATGCTCCTCTATTGCAAGCCTATGCAGATAGCCATGCATCATTAGAGAGAAAACAAGTTGATGCCCACATCTTGATAAACAGATTTGAGGAAAATCTTTTTTTAAGATTCAAACATGTATGTATGCACAATCTGAAAATATTTTGGATGCACCCCATGTGTTTGACGAAATACACGAACGAGGTGTGATTATATGGAGTGCCATCATCAGAGAATATGCCAGGAAGGGCTATGTGAGGAGGTCATAAGCTTGTATTAACAAATGCAACAAGAAGGGATAAATCCAAACAACTTCACCTTCCCCATTGTTCTCAAGGCATGTGATGGGCTATTGGCTTTGTAAGAGGGTAAAGAGATTCATCATCACATTATTAGGAATGGCTTTGAGTCTAATGTTTATGTGTGCACAACCCTAGTTGACATGTACTCTAAGTGCGGCTATGTAGAAGTAACATGCCGAGTCTTTGGCAAAATGCCTAAAAGGGATGCAGTTGCATGGAGTGCAATGATTTATGGGTTAGCCAAAAATGGATTTTCCTATGAAGCTTTAACCATTTTTCATCAAATGCTATTGGCAGACATCAAACCCAACACAATTACCATGGTTAGTGTGTTATTAGTGTGCTCCCATTTAGAAAATCTACAAAAGGATAAGTGGATCCATGATTATATTATTATGAGCAGATTTGAATTAGAAATTTCCATGTAGATTGTGCTTATGGATATGTATGCTAAGTGTGGAAGAATAAAGCTTGCCTCACAATTTCTTGGCAAAATGTTTAAGAGATTTGATTTCATGGAATTTAATGATTGTGGGTCATGTCGTTAATGGACAAGGTATTGAAGCATTGAGACTCTTCCGTCAAATGGAAATGGCCAATTTGAAGCCCAATTCAACTACCATTGTGAGTGTACTCCTTGCATGTGGCCATTTAACTTGTTTGCATGAAGGCAAGAATATCCATGATTACATTATCAGAAATGGACTTGAATCAATTTTTTCTGTGGGGAATTGCCTTGTAGATGTCTGTGCCAAGTTTGGAAAAATTGAGGTTGAGAACAATATTTTTCAAATAATGTTTGAAAGGTGTGGTCTCATGGAATGCCATGATTTTTAGGCACATGTAGAGTGGACTTGCCAATGAAGCTTTGGTACTCTTTCATGAAATGCAAATCACTGTAGTTAAACCCAATTTTGTTACTATGTTGAGTGTGCTTCCGACATGTGCTTCTTTACTAGCTATGAAACAAGGTATGTGGATCCATGTTTACACAATTAAAAGTGGAATAGAGTTTGGTATTTTTATGGGAAATGATCTTGTTGACATGTTTGCTAAATGTGGAAATTTAGGAGTTGCACGACAAATGTTTTGGTAGAATGTCGAAAAAAGACAAGGTCTCATGGAATACAATGATTGGAGTGTATGGAATGCATGGGCATGGTGAGGATGAAACTGAACTTTTCATCCAAATGCAACAAGTAGGAATAAAACCAAACCACATCACCGTCATTAGTATCTTATTTGCATACAATCGTGCAGGTTTGGTGGATGAGGGCCTTCGATACTTGAAATTCATGAGTCAAGATTATTGCATTGCACACAACTTGGAGCACTATGATTCCTATGCTTTGGATTTTTCTTGTATTGTTTGTAATATTGATTTAGAGCAGATTCACATAGACTTGTATAACCAACTATTGTATCATGGCAAATTTTTTTAATTAAGTCATTAGCTGCATTACCCTAAGAAAAAGAAAACAACTCAAGAATTTAGTCAAATTTTCAACATCCTTGAGTTCAAAAGATTCATATTTTGGCTTCAAATTGATCTTCTTATAATCTATCCAAAATCATTCCATGCAGGTCACTATGATCCGGTCCACATATTGATCAAAAATATAATTATACAAATGTTTGCTATAGTTTGAATTGGGGGAACAATGTAAATAGATCTGAATGAAACCCAACAAAGTTATATCATTTGCAAGAAATCTTGAATCCAAATAAACTTGGGATATACAAATAGGGTGTGGATAAATTCCAACCATTCAAGTAGGAAAATACTTCAAACACAAGTGTTTCAAGTGCAAATACATAATGGATGTTTAACCAAAAGACCAAATCAGGGCCTTCTGGTTAATAATTGCTAAGGATAGAGATATTTTCAATCTTTACAATGCACTCTTTAGAAACTACACTAAATAACCAAAAAGAGAGAACCTTATATTGTGGATACTCTTGTCATGTCAATGATGCAATCCCTAAGACCCCCCTCTTTAACTAAGATCCAAAATTCTACTTACACTCTTTAGAAATATTTGGTGACACTTTCACTGTGATCATGGAAGAGTAACAATTTAATGCTACAAGCAACAATTTAATGCTATGAGTAACAATTTAATGCTACTCTTTCATATGCTACTACCTTATGGTGTTTCCTTTGCAACATCTTGGTGAAATTGCTAGTTTATGTGTTGTGGTCAACACAAGTAGAACATTAGCAAGGCGGTGAACTCAAATGTATTAATGAAATTATACAACGCTCATGAAAGCAAATGGTGATAGAGTAATGGAGAAGAGATTGAAGATTAGATTTTGGATGATGTAATTTGTCTATGAGCTTCACATTGAGTGGCGTGTATCATAATTTTTTTATAAAGTGGTGATCATAAATATGAGGGGAGTGCATTCAATAATAACGGTGAAGGAAATAAGGTATAAAGAATCATAGTTTTTTTTATTTCCTATCTTCTTCAACTTTTCATCGTAAACCATAGATCATTTTTCTTAAAATGATAATGCATAATAAAACATAAAAAAAATCCATTCGTAAGTGACTCACATATGGAAGATGTAAATGTAGCCTAGTTTGAATGAAGGAAAAATATTCTTATATTTTTTTCTTAAATGTTTATTACCCTTTATTGAAACATAATTATAATAATAATTTATTTGCAATTTGAATGTTATAAATTGTTTAATTTTGAAAATAGAGATATATATTTGTTGACTCTATCTATGAGAATTTCTTAGATTTGTGTAAGATAACCAAGGACAGCTTGTTGACAACCAAGGTCCATGTTGTTCTAGAATGAGAAGCGGTTTCAGATATCTAGAGCAATAATTCATATTGAAGATGGAGAGATGGATTCCAGGGTATTATTCAAAACAAATAGAGCATTTCCATGAACAACTCATGAATATCTTGTGTGATATTGCAACTGATGCTAATTTACCATGGACTACCTGCCTCCATTCATCACCAAACTCTCATATTACTTTCCTTTTTTTATTGCTAAGTTATCTCCCTTTAAGTTCTTCGACACATTTTTCATTACACCCCATTATATTTAAATCCTAAATAAAATTAAAAATAATACTCCTTTTATTTAGTAATTAAACTTGTGATATCGTAAACTATTTAAAGATATTTTTAATATAATATTTTTTTCCCTTTGATATATTTTTTAATGTAATATTTATAAATAAAAAAGTTAAAAATAATTAGATATTGAAGTGTTTTTTATTCCATATTTTATCTTCATTCCTAATTATAATGGCTTAGAATCGACAAATTTGTATATAAGAAATTTAAAGAAAATCAAGTAGATGAACCACATTGTAGAGGCTTATTACATACGCAAAATTCATTCCTACATAATGTTAAAAGAGTAGATAACCCGCATTGTAGAGGCTTATTACATGTGAATTTTTTATTTTATTTTTTTAATTGGAGATTGTTCAAAAATACAAATATAACTTGAAGAGTAACTCATGCATATGGATAGATAACCCACATTGTAGAGGCTTATTACATGTGATTTTTTTTTATTTTTTTTTAATTGGAGATTGTTCAAAAATACAAATATAACTTGAAGAGTAACTCATGCATAATTTCCATATGAATATTTGAAAGTGGTTCAAGAAATTTCAAAAAGTTGATCTTTTATAATTTCCATTAAGAAAAAGTGAGAAGTCTTATATTTTGTTTTTGAAGTCTTAGATTAATCTCAACTCTATATCTCACTTAGAAGTTAGAGTTTTAGTATAATAGGATTTGCAAATAAAAGTACAAAACAACTCAAGACAGAATTTGCACACTTTTTTGTCGGACAAGAATAATAGCCAATGGAGTAGCGTCAAGGATAGCAACCAATTGAGAAGAGTTAAGTTGGAAATAAGCCAGATTAGTAGGAAGGAGGTCATACAATAACAAGCAATACAATCTTCCTTACAGGTTATTCCTTCTTAATTTTATAACAAATATATTCCCACGGTGATTTTGATTTATGGTGCAATTGTTGGTTAGGTGGAATGTGATAGTTTCCTTGTAAGTTTTGAATAAGGAGTCAAACATTATTTTCGAAGGAGAAAATACTTGTATGTGTGTGAAATGGTTTTATACTTCCGCTATTTACTTTTCTAGCTATTACGTGAGAAATGCTTTGGTATGAAATAATTTTGTATTAAATTTTCCAACTATTATGTGCTTAATGCTTTGATTTTAAATTAATTGTTGCATTTATTAAATTCAACTATTTATTTGTTTTGTTAAGATTACAACGTTAACAATCATTGTAGGCTTAAAATGTCTACCAGTCATCTCGTATAAAAAAAAGTTAAATTCATCCCATCACTAAATAGAGTCATCAAAATATATAAGAAGGATTACATATAATTTCATGTAGATTAGAACGAAAAATCACAAATTGCTACTATGAGAACATCATCTCATAATGTACTAGACCATTACTAATGAGAACAAAAATTATATTATCCTCAATCTAATAACCCATATGATGAAGTATGTGATGCTTTAGTGTTGGATTTTATAAAAAAACATTGGATGAGGATTTCTTGTGCAAGGTAGCAAAAATTACATCTTCCTGGGAAGCATGGAAGATCTTGGAAGCAAAATTTGGTACAAAGGAAAGTGACATGCAACAACAAGGTGTGTCATAGTATGTTGAAGAAACAATAGAGAAGTCAATTGTATGTCTAAAATTAAATGAGAAAGATTCTGGTAGGATAACTTTACTTGGAGAATCCGTACATATGGATGAAGAAGATGCATAAAATATTGTAGAGAGAGAAGATGAAGCCTCTATGTGTGAAGCAAAACAAGTGCATATAGATGCTGTAATGTGGATGGTGAAGATGATGATGACCTCTTTGCATCAGAGGTGGAGACATTAAGTTTGAGAATGATAAAGAGAGTTTTTCATATGAAGTAATAATTTGTGGAGCTAAATGTGCATCTCTCGTGAATTCAGTAGTAGTTGATGAATTTGGTGAAGTTGAAATTGTTAATGAGCACATGCATACTCGAATATCCCACCATAGAGTAGATAAAAATTAGGATGATTAAATTTGTGGTCTCTTTTCTAAAATAGGGTATGATTGTGGCAATATGGAAAGTGCCATGTTTGATGAAGAATTGAAGGTTGAAGTTTCCACTGTAGCAGCAAGTTATGAAGAAAAATTTAGAACTACCCATGAAGCAGTGTGTGAATTAGCAACAATTGAGTCTGGCATAGATACAACTACCAATGGAGTATCAAGTGGTTTAGTAGATCCAACGTTTGAAATTGTTAATGTTAACTTTGATGACTGAGCAATTAACTAGTGTTGAGTGGTTGAAGATGATGCAACACAAAGATCTCATTAATATGTTCTTATTTGGTGAGAGAAGCACACTTGTGTCTAGAAGCAAAGTGGAAGACAACTTTATTGCAGTCACAGAGGTTGGTAAAAAAGTAGAAAATGAAGATTATGATGCAACGAAAAAAGAAGAGAAGGTATAGGAAGAGATGAAAGAAGCAGAGAAAGCTCTCAATGCAGAGCATAATGAAGATGTTTTTAACATTTATTTTGAGTGTACAGATAAACAATACAACAAACCAATTACATTTATAGCTGAAAGAGAAGATGAAGAAAAAGATACAGGAAAGGACATGGACCCTCCTTTTTACAAGCATTTCCTTGTGAGTTTTTTTCCTTTCTATGAGCTAGGATGTGGTCAAATCAAATATAAATCCCACCTACCCTATCGATTGTAAGGAACATTAAAGGGTACATTGATGAATGAACACTTGGAGATAATGGAGAAATGTTCAAGATTTGTGTTTGTTAGAAGGTGGTGTTCTAGAAAACATTGCTTTCTAATGTGTGAGAATTGTAGTTGAGTCAAAGTCTGTATGCTCAAAATTTTTATGTCTATCGAACTAATTGATCCTATTGCTATATAATGGGATACATTTTCATGTATTTGGTATGAGCAAGTGTGAGTCTGGTATAATAAAAGAGTTATATTGTTGTCTTTATTTATCTAAGTTGGTATCAGAGAATAGGTTGGAGTTTTGTTGAGAAGCATAGATTTGTGGTGTGTTAAGTATTGTGTTGTGCCATTAGTGGGAGTGCACAATAGAAGAATCAAAAGTAGTTGTGTGGTGCATAGATTTGGATTTGAGATCCTTTTATGCTCTTTTCTCAGTATGAAGGAGTTTCATAGGTCAATTGTGTTTAGGGGCCAGGGGTGGAATGTCGTTAGATCAGTGTGATATATGTGGGTGAGATTGGTCAAATTTGCTAAAGAATTTTTTGTGTGGCTTTTGCAGTGATGGGACCTGCATGTGATTCTAGCAAATCTGGGTGTCATTGTTGCACATATGGGTGCACATTTTAGTTAATAAATTCTTTGGTTTGGTTATGCTAGATAGGTGTGCTTCAAAATTAGTGAGAAATTTGTTATTTGTTGCCCCTTGGTCTACTCCTTTAGAGATTGGTAACTACCACTATCCAAATGTGAAGGGTCAGTGTATAACTTCAAAGAATGTGATTTGAATCGAGGAAAACATGTGCTTTAAGTGCGTAGAGTTCCATTGTTGACCTTGAATACCGAAGGTTCAAAGAAGTATAAATGTTTCCAACTTTTAATGAGGAGAGTGATTGTAAATTGGAGACCATTGGTGAACATTTTTCCAAAGAAGATATGATGGTATTTGATTGTTTCGAGCAAGTAAATTTAATGTTTATATATTTTTATATTGAAATAAAATTGATATAATTTGATTCATATTTGGCATAATTCTTTTAGGACTCTACAAATCTGCCCAAGTTTTTAGCATTACAAAGATTAGATCTGGGGATATTTGTTTTAGATATGGAGCATTTTTTTTACTTGGATACATTTAAAAATGACAGATCCATTTTTTGATTCATATTTAAATGAATCCACATAGCTAGATGGAAAGAATTATACAAATTGGAAATTTAAGTTGCAGACGTTACTGGAAAATTTTAATGCTTGGTCAATAGTATCAAGAGATGAAACCAAACCGAAAACACAAACATCTTCAGTTTATGATTAGGAGCACAAAGAGACCAAGGCCAAGGTACTCTTCTGTATGTTTGTAAAGGACAATATTATTACACACATCAAGGATTGTGTTACATCTCAAGCAACGTGGGAAACATTCAAAAACTTGTATGAAACTCTCGATAATAATAGAGTATTATTTCTCAATTGAGTTGGAGGTAAATGAAATCATTAGTGATTTTCTTTCTAGAATCAAAGCAATTTATTATAAACTTGGTGTAAATGGTCAAAGATTTCCAACAACGCTCTAGTAATAATCACTTTCAGTGGGATGTTGAATGATTATCATATGTTTACCTATAAACATTCAGTTAGGGAAAATTGATCCTATATTTGATGAATTAAAAAGTATTCTCCTGCAAGAAGAAGAAAGAAGGAAGAATTTTACTAGTAGATCTCAAAGTTCATATTTGGCACTGGTAGCCAAAGGGAAGCAACCATATAAAGAAAAGCCACGGGATAAGAAGAAAGGAGTAAATTCATCGTAAAAAACACATCAAGGCACGACATTGCCAAGGAAAAACACTTCTATGAAGAGGAAGGATGTATTCTTATATTATGGTAATCCTAGACACTTTGTTGAAGATTGCAATAAAATCAAATTTGATGAGTCGAAGCATAGAAGACATTCAAGAAATTTTGTTGATAAAGAAGCCTCAGTTAGTGATAATCTCAAAAATATCAAATTATTCATTTCAAATGTTTCCTTATTAGCATAACTAATAATATTAATGCATGGTTTATTGACTTTGGTGCTTCAATTCATATGACATGAAAAAAGGAATGGTTTGATACCTATCATGAAAATAATAATGGTACTCATATCTATCTATGAGATAACCGATCTCATGAAATCAAAGGTTATGGTGATGTATGTGTAACTTTACCTAATGGCCATGCGAGACAAAGACAAAATGTGATGTATTCTCTTGGAGTAAAGAATAATTTAATCTTTCTGTCCACCAATCCAGATTAGAATCTCAATTTTGAATGATTTAAATCACTTTGTATTGTTAAGGATATATAGGACAACTACAATATCATCATAAGAGGAGTGAGAGTTGGAGGCTTATACAAGATTTATGTTATCATGAAAGGTCATCAAGCATTTGGATCCACATCCATGACATCAAATGATTTTTGACATCAAAGGTATGATCACCTTAATTATCTTGACTTGTTCCTACTCGAGAAATAGATAATGGTATAGGGACTTCCATTGTTAAAGAATAAATATTCAACATGTGAAGGGTGTGCATTAGGGAATATGCATAGGGAAGAGTCCCCTACTCATACAGATAGAAGAAAAAGGGATATTCTTGAACTTGTGTATATAGATGTCTATGGGTTTATGCAGACTAGATCATTAGGAGGAGCATATTATTTCTTGATATTTGTTGATGATTGCACAAAATATACTTGGGTTTATTTCATGAGAAAGAAGAGTGATGTATTTGAATATTTCAAAGAGTAAAAACTTGGTTGAGAAAAAAATAGGAAAATACATCAAGATCCTCCAATCTGATCAAGGGGGAGACTATACATTAGGTGCATTTGTCAAATGTTGCAAATCCCGTGGAATTGTAAAATAGTACACATTGCCAGATACTCCACAAAAAAATTGAGTAGTTGAAAGGAAGAACAAAACCTTAGTGGAATGTGCAAGGAGCATGATGAAAGGTAAAAATATTACTAACGTATTTTGAGCTGAAGCTATTAATATTGTTATTTATTCAAAGAAAATATGTCTACTAAAAATTTCAAATCATAAGACTCCATTTGAAACTCTTTATGTTTATAAACCAATTGTAATTCATTTAAGAATAATTGGAAGCAAAGCCTTTGCTCATATTTCAAAAGAAGATAGGAGAAAACTTATTGCAAAAGTTGTCAAGTGTATTTTAATTGGTTACTATTATGATCATAAAGAATATAAGACGTTTGATCCTTCTACAAAAAAGTTTTTTCAAGCAGAGATGTTTTGTTCCATGAACATGCCGATGAAGGCCACAGGGAAGACATTTATGATGCATGGCATATTCCTCATGATTGTGATGATGTCACATAAGAATTTAATGACAAATAGGAGTATAAACAAGAGGAAAACTCAAGTAGTGAAAGCACACCTAGAGGAGGAAAAGAGTCACCACAAAGTAGGAGAAAGGATGAAACTAATGAATTATCCAGAAGGTCATCATGCCAAATTCAACCACAAGGCATAAACACTATGCCTTGATGAATAAAGTGATGAATTCCATATATATTTGAACTTTGACGAAGCTAATGAACATGAAGAATGGATAAATGCAATGAAGGAAGATTCCATAATAATAAATGATACATGGGAATTAATAGAAATTCTTATAGAAAAATTTCCCATAGGTTCAAAATGATTGTTCAAAACTAAATTTGATGCTAATGTAACTATTGATAAATATAAAGTTAGTCTGGTAGCAAAGGGTTATTCACAGAAAGAAGAGATAGGTTATGAAGAAACTTTTGCATCAATAACTAAAATTAACACCAATAGAATGATGATTGCATTGGAAACTAAGAATTGTTGGGAGTTGAATTAGTTATATGAGAAGTCAACATTTTTGAATGGAGAATTAAAGGAATAAGTCTACCTTGGTCAGCCAGAAGGCTTTGTAAAATAGGGAGAAGAAAATCTTGTTTGGACGTTAAATAAATCACTATATGGACTCAAATAGGCACCCATGTCATGGTATGTGAATATTGATACATTCTTCTCTCAACAAGGTTTTACTAAAAATAAAGGAGATCTGAATATATACATCAATAGGGATGAAAAAGGACATATTGTGTTGATTTCTTATCTAATCATAACAAGAAGTGCTACCAAGTTAATTGAAAATATCAAAATTTATTATTCATATGAATTAGAAATGAAGGATATTAGAGAATTGCATTACTGTTTAGGCCCTGAAGTTTGGAGAGAAAAAGTTAGAACTTTGGTGACATAAAGTAAATAAACACATGAATTAATCAAAGAGATTCAACATAAATGGATGTAAAGTTGTATCTACACCACTAGGAAAAAATCGTAAACTCACTAGTGATGATGAAACAAAAGAAGTAAATGGCACATTGTATAGAAATTTGGTGGGAAGTTTTAATTACTTAACTACAACCACATCAGATATTGCATATTCAGTCAGCATGCTTAGTCAATTCATGGCTAAGACACATGAAAGTCATCAGAGAGTAGCTAAGAGGGTTCTTCAATATTTGAAGGAGACTAGAAATTTTGGGATTGAGTATACTAATGTTTTGAATGTTGAGTTGATAGGTTATTCATATTTTGATTGGCTGAGAGGTCCAAATGATAGGAAGTCCACCTCAGGGTATACATTCAATATTGGATCCAGTTTTGTGTCATGGAGCAACAAGAAACAACCAACTATTTCTTTGCCTTCCATTGAAGTTGAGTACAAGGTTTGTTATAGGGGCCTCTTAGGCCTATGTAAGTCACATATATAATACACTATGTAAATGTGAGTAACAAATGGTAAATATATGAGGTAAAGTGAATGGTTGGTTAAGAGCGGGTGCAACCGCTCCAACCACAACATCCTTCCATAATTATGCATGAATTCTAATAGAAACTTGGTTGAAATTCCTTCTCAAATTCTATTCTTCTTTTGTATGCATTAGAGGAAGTTTCAACCTAAAAGTACCCATGAAATTTTCATGTCATAATTTGTAAGCCAATCAAAATCATTTCAGTTTAAAAAGAGGTACATGTAAATATTTTGGAGGGAAAATGAGAAAAACTACCTTTTTAATTGTAATTTTGGCTTATCTCCTTATAGGTTTACTCAAATTTCAAGTGTCATTGGATGTGGAATTAAATTCCACATCCAACAAGTACCTAGTATGCATATTTTTGAGAAGAACCACATTGATAAAAAATGAAGACACATTAAAAAATAATGTTCAACACACTTTTTTAATGTATCTTTTTTTTTTTTTATCAATGAAAGTCTTCTCAAAGGTATGCATAATGGGTACTCATTGGATGCGAAATTTAATTCCAAATCTAATGAGCTTCTACACTTGAAATTTCAGTAAACCCATAAGGAGATAAGGAAAAATATGATTAAAAAAAGTAGTTTTCTCATTTTCCCTTAGAAACTCATAAATCTTATTTAATTATTTTAACTATTATTTAATTATTTTTCCTTAGGAGGCCACTTTTAGGCTGAAATTTCCTCTAATTTGTGTTCGTGTTATTGCCAAGATGTTGCTTGTTCTTGTACATTATAAGTTAGGCTTATAACATTTGGTGTTGTTTACTCCTTGATTTGGTTGGGAGATAGTAGTAATAAGTGAGGGAGTGAGATGAAGCTAAATGAGGAAACTAAGAAGATTAGGATACAAGTGAAGCCATGCTCGACAAGTTGTTGCACAAGAAAAATTGGCTGCCTGGAAAATTGTTTGTGACACTAAGGCTTGTGGAAGAGAAAAGTTGTAACTTGCAGGGTGTAAGAAAAATGTATCTGTGAAGACTGTGCTTGGAATCCTACAAACAAGGACAAGATGTTAGCTTGAAGCCGATATAAAACTGTACAAAATATTTCTATAATTTTATGGAAGAAAGAAAATGAATGAAAGAAAGAAAGCAAATAAGAAGAGTTGCTATCGAGGAATTTTTGCGCTTGAAGAAAGTGGATAACTCTACTAGTTGTGGTTAAGAGAAAAAGGCTTTCTTTTCCCACATACCATAAATGATGCTCTCCCAAGGTTTTTGCTACAAATATGTAGAATGAGAATCAACTTTGACTTATCGAAACATGCAAGATGGTCAACCTGTTGTTGAACAAGAATCGAATTTTACTAATCGACACATGCAAGATGGTCATCATGTCATTGAGAAAGAATCCATAGTCGTCTAAATGTGTGAAATTAGGATAACTACTAGTTAATCAACATCCAACAATATTTTGTTATGAATGGTAGCAATATAAAAATATATGGACATGCAATATTATTATTCCATAACCTATCACTAGTGATTGAAAGCTATTGATCAATCAAACATGTGGATTGGTCATTATAACTTCAGTTGAAGTTGGATTCATGGGATGTGAGATTAAGTATCTGCGAGAAAATGCATTAACAACAATTTTTTTCTCATTCTTTCTTCGATGGATTATGGGACAGCTTGAAACCAGAGTTGACCTACCATTGTGCAGAAAGGATCTGAATGTTAAAGATAATTTAACCCATCTGTGTTGAAATAGACCCACATAATGGCTGAACTGGGTGAATTAGATGAGCATGATAAGGATGAAAAACTTGTGGATTAATCCTAATGTAGTTTGAAGATACCCTTGGAACATGTTTTCTTAATATTAAATAAAGAAGTGAACGTCCTAGTTTCTAATATTAAGGGTATGAAAATTGCTTTTTTTTTCTCTAGCTGGTTTCACTTTGCGTTACTTTTTTAATTTATTTTTCAGAAGTAGCAATCAACATGGATCAGCGTATCTTTAATATCTATCATCTACGTGCATATTATTATATCCACAATCATCATTTATATTAATTAATTAAAGGGTTATGCTATTGAAATCAATTTGTATCCTGAAAATAAAATGGAAGTAGTGGCTTCACCCCAACTTTTGCATGACAAGAGACACTGAAAATTTAGTTTCTCAAGTTGTGGTTACTTGCACCTTATGATGGTAGTTATGATGGTAGATAGGTAAAATGAATAAGAATTTTAGGAAATAGAGGAGGAGTTCGAACCATGGATAATGATTGTTATTTTTTTAGAATCATGTACAAGGAGTCATATATGTTGGGACTGACTTGTAACAAATCAGGATATTACCATTAGTCCAACACTGCCAAGTCGATGTCCATCAAATTTTGGGTCTCGAAGATGAGTCGACTAAGAGGTTGGAGCAGTCGATATAAAATAAAACTACACATGGAGGTCAGGAACTTGACTGATCGACTTAGCACACATATTTATAAAATTGATTGGAAAATCATGTGTAGGTCATCGTCGACTTGGAGGTAGTGGATTTTGCAAAGGTATGTACCTATCTACAAAGTTAAGAGTCAATATTTTTGACTTGGTTGGCTGGGTCTATTGCTTCATTATTTTGTGTGACCAGTTTGCTTTTTATCCCTTTGATGCTTGACATTCTATTTGGTTGACTTTCCACCTGGTCGACTTATCAATGGTTGAAGACAAAGTGTTTAGAGTTGAAAAACTTTTTGCATAAGTTTGGGGACCATAATTCCATCTTTAAGGATATGGGATAGACATTTTAAGCCTATGATGATTGTTGACCTTGTAATTTTAACTAAACAAATAATTAGTTGAATTTAATAAATGCAAAAAAGCATTAATCACATAATAGTTAGAAAGTAAATACAAAAATTATTTTGGACCAAATAATTAATCACCTGATAGATGGAAAAGTAAATAGCAGAAGTATAAAACCATTTCACAAATACAAGTATTTTCTCCTTCACAAATAATAGTTGACTCCTTATTCAAAACTTGTAAGGAAACTATCACATTCCACCTAACCAACAATTACATCATAAATCAAAATCACCATGGGAATATATTTCTTCTAAATTTAAAAAGGAATAACCTATAAGGAACATTTCACTTCATGTTATTGTATGGCTTCCTTCCTATTACTGTCACTTATTTCCAACTTAACTCTGTTCAATTGGTTGCTATCCTTGACTCTGCTCCAGTGGCTATTATTATTTTCCATCAAAAGAATGTGCAAATTCTTTGCCTTGACCTATTTTGTGCTTTTATCTGCAAAACTTAATATACCAAACCTCTAACTTCTAAGTGAGATATAGAGTTGAGATTAATCTAGGACTTTAAAAACAAAATATAAGACATCTCACTTTTTCTTAATGGGAATTATAAAAGATCAACATTTTGAAATGTCTTGAACCATTTTCAAATATTCGTATGGAAATTGTATGATTTACTCTTCAATTTATATTTTTGAACACTCTCCATTAACAAGGAATGAATTTTGCACGTGTAATAAGCCACTACAATGTCGGCCATCTACTCTTTTAAGATTATGTGTTTGATTTTCTTTAAATTTCTTATATACAAATTTGTCAATTCTAAGGCATTCTAATTCAAAATGAAGATAAAATATGGAATAAAAAACCCTCCAATATCTAATTATTCTTAACTTTTTTTTATAAATATTACATTAAAAAATTGTAGAAGGAAAAAAATATTTTATATTTAAATAGTTTATGATATCACAAGTTTCATTACTAAATAAAAGGGCCATAATTTTGATTTGAATGAAGATTTAAATATAATGGGGTCTAATGAAAAATGTGTTGAAGAACTTAATAGAGATAACTTAGTACTAAAAAAAGTGTTGAAGAACTTAAAGGAGATAACTTAGCACTAAAAAAGGGGTGAAAGTAAGCTGAGAATTTAGTGATTAATGGAGGAAGCTATTCCATGGGAAATTAGAATTAGTTGAAATATCACACAACACATTCATTAGTTGTTCATGGAAATGTTCCATTTGTTTTGAATAATACTTTGGAATTCATCTCCCCATCTCCAACAACGTGTATTGTTTCTCTAGATCCATATCTGAAACCGCTTCTCATTCTAGAACATCATGGACCCTGGTTGTCAACCACCTATCCTAAGTTGTCTTACACAAATCTAAGAAGTGGTCATAGCTAGAGTCAACAAGTATATATCTCTATTTTCAAAATTAAACAATCTATAACATTCAAATTGCAAATAAATTATTATTATCATTATGTTTCAATAAATACTAATAAATATTTAAGAAAAAAAATAGAATTATATTTTTCCTCATTCAAACTAGGCTAACATTTACATCTTCCATGTGTTATTCACTCATGGATGGAATTTTTTATGATATATTTTGCATTATCATTTCGAGAAAAGTGATCTATGATTTACAATGAAAAGCTGAAGATAATAGAAAATAAAAAAACTATATGTGAAGCTCATGTACAAATTACGTCATCCAAAATTCGATCCTTCATCTCTTCTCCATTACTTTATGACCATTTTCTTCCATGATCATTGTATGATTTCACTAATACATTTGGGTTCACTGCCTTGCTAATGTTCTACTCTCGTTGACCACAACACATAAAATATAAATACAATTAACTCAAAGTATATCAGATTTACTAATTCAATGTACAATGCACACTACTTAGTACTTGTCCATATATGATATAACTAGCAATTGCACTGAGAGGTACAAAGGAACGTTGGGAATTTGGAAGGAAACAATCAAGCTATATATATATATATATATATATATATATATATATATATATATATATATATATATATATACAATGAAATACAATCAAAATTTGAGTTTCCATAAATATTTTAAATAATGTACCAAGATATTAAATTGAAGAAGAATGTTATAGTAACATAAATATCCAAGAGGTTAAATTTAAGAAGAAAAATACATAAATGTGTTGAGTCTCTGCCTACTCATGAAAGCCTTCCTCCCCTAGATTTAGATAACAACTGCAAAATTCATCAAAGTTCATATGGTCCGAAGAGCCCATCGCTAATTTTGTATTATCATGAGAGATATGTTGAATTCCAAGCTTTTCCAGTAACCTGTGTACATCGTCTATACTAACCTTTGCATCACCATCGTTATCCAAGCTATTGAAAATTCGAGAGAGGTCCCATGTTTGAACGAAGGGTGTGTATCTTTTATTTACAAAAACTCTTCTCTTTTAAGCAATTATACCTTTGGGCAACTGGTATTTTCTAAGATCACTTATAATATGTTTGTCTTTTGGATTGCAAATTTTAGAAAACATAATTTTCATTTTCTCAGAATCCCAAACATGAACATAAAATTTGTAGAAGCTATAAAAAATTTTAACCCAACTCAAAGACATGGATATAATAATGCTCCAATACATAGACATGGGAGACACATTTGAAACTATACAATTTTTTACTAAAAGATCAGACACCATCTTTGGCATATGGGATATCAATAACAATTCATGTAATTGAAAGGGTAGAGAAAAAAAGGGTCGGTGTTTCTTGGGCACTGCATAATGATAACTAATAAAAAATGTGATTCCTTTCAGTAAACCTTTGATTGTCTGCAACGAATTGCCATGAAACTGTGCAGAAACAACAATTGCATTTCGTATTAAGAAGCCTGTAGTTTGTTACTGTAAAACTCAGCAGAAGCAACCATGAATGGCTCTATCCATGTGTCGAGATGTTTTCTAGTATTTATTTATTTATTTATTTTATCATTATTATTATTATTACTACTATTATTATTTTTAGAACACATTACATTAGCCTACATTTATACAACGTAATTGAGAATCTATTCATCCCTTTCAAAAAATGAAAATCTATCACTGCACATACATTTTAGAAAACAAAAACATGCATTGATACAATGGAAATGAGAATCCATTCATCCCCGACAAAAAAGAATCCATATTTCCTTTGATACTATTTCTTAACGTACAAAATTAAGCTCTTAAACTAACTAATCTATATACTCATTCAATGGAGCTTTGAGCAATCTGTTTCTACAAACCTCAATTGATTATTCTTTAGATCAAAAAGAAAATGAAAATTGTGTTGAACTTTGTTGCTGATGATAGACTGATTCACATTCTCATCATTAAGGGATCTCATAACATGCATACAAAAGATGTTATTTGTTGTGTGATTGACAAAGAGATTCTTCCATGGAATGTCAAGCTTCACCCTGCCTATTAAATGAAAAGACAAATTGGGAAATTCAAGCTGATTTCACTCAGCACCATAAACATCAAAACAAGGCACACAATAAGTCGGGTTATTGCTCAATAAGCGAGAATGCACCTAATGATAAGGCACAGAAGACGGTAAATTGAACATGAGAGCGTGGCAGGCACAACTCGCAAGGGAAACACTGTTAGTGCCATTATCAATTATAGTGCCTCTTGATCCATTTCCAAATGCAAACACCTGACGATCTATTGGTAGGATCCAACCCCTCACACTGATTTTCGTCACATACAAATAATAAAAATAGCAATTATAGTGCCTCTTGATGCATTTCCGACTGCAAACACCTAGCGATCTATTGGCAGGATCCAACCCCCGAAATTGATTGCCATCACATCCAAATAATAAAAAGGTTTACCTACGTTCATTGCATTTATGAGAGTCATATTGACCACATGCTTACCCTTGAGAGCTACAAGTTTTCCAAAGAACATTGAATTGGCAGTCAGGCCTGGAATTTCAAATCCCCTCTACCCATCAAATGAAAATTTGATTACGTTTTTGCATTTTTCATGCCCTTCATTTTATGTTCTACACAATTTTGTGAGTTTCAACCTCCCTTTATCTATTTCAACTACTCTTGCATCTCGAATTTTATTAATCTCCCTAAGAGAATGCCTTATTTTTTCTTAAGTTAGCATATGTGTTTCAAGCTAGCATACAACCATACTTTTAAGATTTTATAAGGTTTTTCAGCTTTGGGGGTTAATAGTTTTCATTATGTACTTAAATTTTAACATGTGAAAGGCACTAAAGAAAGCTACATAATTCAGATGATGAGGATCCTCAACCACCATTGGGTGCAATGGAGTTATGCATCCCTCTAGCCATATTAGAGATGGAAAACCTGCCTCAAGAGGAAAATACTAAACGAAAGTAACTAGTTGTCGAAGAACCATGACCCATAACAAATGAACACTATTATCATTCATGCCTTAACCTTCCAACGTTAATTACACAAACTTCTACCCTCATAAAATTATCTTAACTTACTTAAGCGTTATAACTTTATACCTATATATTAATATAACAAATTAAATAATTCTTCCCAAGATAAAGTGGAATATATGTAAATTTCACAACAAGGTAAAATAATTTATAAGAATTCAAAGGCTACTAACAAATTGAGTGAGGGCCAAAATTTTTCCATGTAACTATAGGTTTAATTTCATTGGTCCTTTCTACAATTAATCACCCCCTAGCTAGACCGTGATACCACGAGGGCAAATTTTCTAGAGCACTCTCATATAATTTCAAGCAAAAACAACTCCTCAAAGAATAACTTCATAGGATAAACTCCTCATTGATTTTAGGAACCATACAGAGTGATAGAAACCCATTTCGCTAGATTTACATGACACAAGAGTGAGTTCCCTACATGATTTCATTGTACAACTCTAGGTTTCAAATTGGTGTTACACAACCATTGGCTCAACACAAGAATGGCTCTCCTCTCTCTTTTCTCTGCATGTAAGTTCAACTCCATTTCCAACTCATGTGCATCCACAAAAATCATGATTTTCCTTTTTTTCATGCATGTTTGGGTCATCCACAATTTTTAATGGATATATTTACCCATTCCATGCATTTGTTACTAAGAGTACTCTCTCAAATACCATTCAAGGTTCTATAACTACTGGGAATAAACCGTTTAATCAATTAGTTTACAAATTTAATGATATAGGTAAGAGGGAAACAAATTAATCAAATATTTCAAATATCGTGACCAAAATAGTTACTAAGACAGTGAGAAATCTAGAGTAAACCCCAAACACCCTCATTATTCCGGCTCATAATATCATGATCCTTATACTTGTGCCTCCTAATCTATTTATTTAACACTTTTATTCATTAAATTAAATACATATATAATGACTTATTCAATTCAATTTAACACAATGATAAAAATTGATACCAAAATAAAACAACATTTACTGTAATTATTTACAAATAATGAAAGAATTAGAATCTAACACCATAAAATTTAAAATTAACTAATTATTTGAATAAAAACAAATTGAACAAAATTTATTGTCTAGCTATGAGATCATGGATATGCACATGTTTACTAGTCATAAGTATATCAATCTATACAATGGTAACTAATTTAGTGTTGAAGTAGTGGAGTATCTATCTAAGTCGGTAACGAAATTAAGAAAATCCATTGTCTTAGACTTCTCCTTTTGACTACATTATAATAGGATTACACTCTTTTTGTAAACACTTTCGATCAATTATATATTTTGATTCCATAATTGAATGAGGGAGTCCACAAGAACAAGTCACTTGTGCAAATTGTCTTTCATAGATCGTTCCAAAAAGACAACCATAAATTATAATCATGAATATGATCGTCTTTACTTCAATTCATATCAAATTCGATATGTTGGCTTCAGTCGAGAAGATTTTAATCTTTTTTAGATAAGATCAGTTGAAGCATAGACGGGAAGAGAACGACGGGAATTTATCCCTCGTGCTTCTTGTGAGAAATTTCGCTATAAAATGAGGTGTACCAGAATCTGTAAACATTTGCAGGGAAAAGATAACGGGGACTATCGAGAAAATGAGCTTGATTTTCCTTGCGACAACGTTAGCGATCTTCATTGCAATGGCGATGATCACGAATTTTTCTTCTGTGCCTGCAGAAAAACTGTTGAGAACAAACAGGTGGTGCACTTTGCGTTGGAGGGTTGTGCTACAGCCAATGGGAAGGGTGCCGAATCATGTCAGACCACTATGGCCAGCATTACCAAAGCCAATGCGGAGGAGGAGATTCGACTCCCACACCAACCATCTCCACCCATAGCGTACAAGGAGTTGCATCCATCATGACCGAAGATCTTTTCAATCATCTGTTGAAGTACAAACATAACAACACATGCAAAGCCAATAGATTATAACTACTATTATTGCTTACTATGAATTATGACGGCTAATTGAAATTAATAAACGTCAAATTTATGGTTTTAATTTTTTTTTTACACATCACATTCAACGTTTTCAAATTATTTTTTTTACCGTCCATGTCTAAAAACCTAAAATACCTTCCAGTGAATGTGAAATTCCAGGCCCGTTGGCAGTGTTATACGCAGGAGTGAGGCAATATGACAATCTTTGACTTATCCTATGGTACTTGGTTTTAGTGGGTGAGTAATACCATATCATGTGGGTTTATATTGGGGGATATTTATTGAGGAAAAAATGACATAATATATTGGGGATATATAGGGGTATAAAATATAAAGTGGTATAAAAAATGTTAATGGAAAAATAGATAACTAGAATATCTACTGAAAGTAGGGGTTTTTAAATTGGGAAGGTATGTTGGGTTAGTATTGGTAGGAGGTTAAATAATGTGATTTTTAGAAATATTTTCCAATATGTAGTCAAATTAAGAGTATTGTTTAATATGCCATGAACACACTTAATATGCCCTAGTTTCATTGAGTGAATGTCTTGTGACCTAATTGAGAAATTAATAAAAATTTACCCCTGTGAAGCCCGGTTATTCCATCCTCTGTAACCCCGGAGCTGTTCAACACACACCCAAATGCAAAACCCTTTAATTTTTTGATGTCCATGTTAACTTTTAGATTTAGGTCATCCACTGCCATCCAGCAAGAGGAATTTGAAGAGTCTAAATAACCGCTTTGAGAGTTGCATTGAGAAGAGGTTGAGGCATTCTCGCAAGAAGGATCTAGAGCATCAAGAAAAATAACACTTGAGAGTTGTAAACAAAACAACGAATGAGCTATTAAGAACGCCATTTTCAGAGCGGGAAAATGCTTATAAGAAAAAGGATGATGATATTGTCAATCAGTTGATGAACAATGTGAGATCAAGTCAATCCAAGTCAATTTCAATTTCTTGAACTTGACAATACACCTTCAAATTAAAGAAACTTATGCCCCACTCAAACAAAGATGTCGAGATCACTCTGCAAGGAAAGCAAGCAATCCAGAAGGCTCGACTCTCGAGGGAAAGCAATCCAGAAGGCTCGACTCTCTTTACATTCCCTCGAGGTCACTGAGGTAACTGCTGAACAATGAAGGAAGAATCTAGGTCAGAAAGACAACCAGGTCGAAAGCAAGGGAAGGCACCGAGGCTTCATAGATGTTTTCTAATGTGTACGCAAAATTTTCGAAATCGGTGAGAACGTAAGAAGGCTCCTTAAAGGTGCGCTGCAGGGTTACGTGTCACACTGAATAAATCTTCGCCACGTTCTAAAAGAGCTCCATCGCAGCAAGCAATAAAATACTTTTGACCGTAAGAAAATCTACCATTGAAAATATGACGACATCAAGGACGGGTCGATAACGACACATGGTGGTTTTTAATTAGCAGAAGGGTGACGAAAAGGAGACTCCCATTCCCTATAGTCAGCAGTGTCTGGGCATCCAAAGCCCCAAGTGAAAAACGCCTTACATTTTTCGAAATTTTTTTGTAATAAATGTGACATCCATCTCTAATATGAAAATCAACTGAGTTTACTGTTATGATTTTACCTTAGTGGTAGGAAAAATAAGGAAAACGAAAGGGACGCTAAATCAGTGCATGAATGACGGAAACACGAATGAAACACGGTGAATGAACTTATAAAACACGCGGACGGTGGCACACAAATTATTTAACTTAATAAAAAACAATGTATACAGCGATGTCCAATCCGGAGACTTTAATAATAAAATGGCAACTGTCGACGCCCCAAAGGTAGTGGCACAATTCAACTGACGATGTCAAATGACGATCGTCAACCAATCAACCCAGACAGTGTAGAAAGGGAGATTAATCCTAAATACGGGTCTGCAGGCCTTATTATACCTGCGGCTGGCATTGACGGTTTAATAATCTATGGTTGACCAAAATTTTTTTAAACAAGTCCATAATTTAATTTTATAAACAACATTTTATTATTATTTAATAATATTAAACATATTTTTCTTATATCTTATTCGTATTGTATAACATCTTATTTGGTAATGATTATAGAGTCCAACGTACTTCCTGAAGGTAATTAAAGCCCTGCACATGTTGTACTTCTAATTTTATTTGATTCTGGATGGAAAGTGTTATTCACTGCTGATATCATAAATCCATGATAGAGGAGAAGTAAATATCCGTCTGTCATTTGATATTTTAAGTGAACAACTTATTTCACAGCGTTCCAAATTCAATTAATATGGATCGTACGTGTTTAATAGTGACAACCATGTTAATTGGATGGCCCATCTGCAATTGGACTTCAGTTTTACAGTTGCTATAAAAATTTGAAATGAAAATTTATATTATTTACGTTTAATGTTATGTATTGGATATCATAAATTTTTGATAGAACAAATTCATGGTCCTGCAAGTTAAACGAGGGTCGAGTCAAACTGCCAAATTATATTTAATTGCTTGACCTTCAAGCAAATTTATTGTCATTCAAGACATCACTAACCAAATTAGAATGCTCTCGTTGTGATTTGTAGTACATTAAAGATATTATTAATTCATCAATTTAACAAATCTTAAAAAGGTCGAATGTTTAGGGATACATGGATGCAAGCTATATCGAGTTTTATATTTTATAAATATTTAATTTTTAATAAATATCATATATATTTTTCAATGTTATCTAATTTAATTAAAATATTCAATTTAACTCTAAAAAATTAAATATTCAATTTAAGTCTAAAAAATTATGTAAGTTTCAATTAGATTTAAATTGAAAATTTTATTTAAAAGGTTTAAGTTGAAAGTATATGGATATCAAAAAAAATTATTTAAAAATAAAAATTATATAATTATATATATATATATATATATATATATATATATATATATATTATTTTAAAATTATTTTATTTATAATTAAAAATGATAATTGCTTTTAAAATATTTTAAAGAGAAATTATAAGTGATTAGAGACTTTCACAGTTATTCATATTGTTGTTAGAGATTTCCATAATAAAATTGTGCAATATTTTTTATTGGTGCTATTTAATTTAAGAAATTTTCAATAACAATACAAACCATTTTTATTCTATGCCATGTCAATTCACATAATAATGGTGATTAGGCCTTAAATATATAGTAAATTGGAGAACTACCTTTTACTATTCATTTTTTTTTATACCTCACATTTCTACAACATATTTAAAATATTACTTGGGATAATCACTACTGAGAGTGAAAACATTACATATTCAATAATTTGGTAAACCACTTTTTACTATTGATTTACTTTGTTTTATGTTTAATATTTGTTTAAAAATCCATCATTCACCTATTAAATTGCAACATTACTATATTTAAACTAGGTAGCAGGTACTAGCTATTATGTAACACTTATTCATAATCTACCCCACTACATTCTACCACTAAATCAAATTGTATACATACAAGAACACATTTAAACATCGTGCATTAATAGTTACTTCCCAGCCCATTTGTATTGCAATGGGTGTCTATGATATGTGTCACACATGCAATCTTTTTTTTTTGGACTTGTATTGCAATGGGTGTCTATGATATGTGTCACACATGCAATCTTTTTTTTTTGGACATTGACCTTGATTGCATTCCCTTGCTTCATTTCTTAAAAATTGACTTCGATTGCATTCCCCTCGTTCATTTCTTAGACAATGAACTTGATTACATTCCCTTGGTTCATTTTTGTGCAGTTCAGTTGGAAATAAAGCTCTACCTCTGTTTTCAGAGTACAAGTATTTACAGAAAAGGAATCAGCTAGGAATGACAATAAATTCTTTCCAAATGAGTCAATAAAAACTTAGAAAAGGAATCAGCTATAAATGTCAATAAATTCTTTCCAAATGAGCCAATAAAAACTTATTCAAGCGATGAACTGATGAACTTAATGGGATGGTGACTACGCAAGTTGTATGATGACTTAACTGCAACAATAATTCTATCCGGGATTTAGTTATAATCATTTAATTAAAGCACTTTTCGAGAGTCTCTAGATATATGTTACGTTATGAGATTTGTATAGGCCTAAAATACTTTGAAAGAAAGGGAGGTAGTGTCTTTGGGACGAGAAGTACTTGGTGGCAATGGAATGTTGACCGACTTTCTTTCTAGTGGGTAAGGTATGTATTGTCCCTCAGGGTATGTACTCACGATAGAAGTTTTTAACACTGAAATGTAAGGCATATTAACTAGTTTGCAAATAACCTTTAACATTGAAATGTAAGGTATATTAACTAATTTGCAAGTAACCTTTAACACTGAAATGTAAGGTATATAATGTATATTAACTAGTTTGTAAGGTATATTAACTAGTTTGTAAGTATAGTTTTTTTTTTTTTTAGTGAAAGAGCTTGTTATTTTTAGTAGGACTAAAGTCTTTTAATTTTCTATTAAAAAAGAGACTTTTTATAATTTTTTTATTTTCTCTTGCTTTTGTAAGTGATGATTCTTTTCCTCTAGAGTGTGCATTTAATTAGATAGATTTGGAAATCAATTTGCAATGTGAAAATTTGAATAAACATTGTTTTTATGTACTTAAATGCATGTTTGGTATTTTTAAGAAATTTTGTGATTTGGAACTTATATACTTATATGAAGGAACATATGAAATCAATTCATTGGTCACTGGATGAGACGTTACTTGAACTATAAGTTTTAAAGCACTTCTTGCTTGTAAACAATTAACTACAAAGTTGTAGGTACAATTCATCTACCATGGAAAACTTCATTATCAGTATTGTTGGTTATCTAGAAACGTTGTTGATAAGGCAAACATTTAGGGTTATAAATGTCAAAGTTGAAAAGGGTAATGCAGTCATAGAAACTCTAACAACAAATAATTATGGACTAGCCTTTGTAGAAAGTTTATGATAGAATGTTTAAATGGATAAAAATGGAATTGAAATAATTATGGACTAGCCTTTGTAGAAAGTTTATGATAGAATGTTTAAATGGATAAAAATGGAATTGAGATGGACATACAAAACAAGAGTCCAAATGCAGGCCCACCTAACTTGGCTCAAAAAGCGTTATCATGAGTGTTATTGATTTCTTTTCAAATATCAAATTTACGTTTTTGTCTTAATCTTTTTCATCTCCTCAAATGTACAATCATTTTACAAGTAATTTTTCTTACATGGCTTGAAATAATATCTAATTTGTGCAACATAGCAATATTTCAATATGTTATTTTAACTTGATTAAAGATATGTTCAGGAAATGATGATTTTATTTGTGATCTCAAATTTTCCTCTCCAATCAATATGTTCACTAAAATAATGATCTGATCTCAAATTTTACCTTCCAATCAAATCTACAATTAATATGGGAGCCTTTTAATAATCAAGGAATCAACGGAAATGTTGTTGCCAATTTAGATGTGGTTAAAACACATCATTGTGGATGTAATAACAAATTATTTCATTGCATGCAATGCCATGTTATGGATACACTTCTCGTAATTTAAGAATTGATAAAGAGTGGGGACTTTATGAGTTGATAGATTGAGCAAGGAATAGTAATAGAAAATCTATATGATAGGGTGCATGTCAACATTTCCATATATATCTTCTTATTTCAACAAATTTAATTTTTTATTCTTTACTTTCTTTGTTCATTGTCTTCCCTATTTGTTTTTGGTTATCTTTATCTCCTCAATCTTTTTATGGGGGGTATCTGGTTGCCTTGACAACTCGCCAGATTTTGATAACACAACCATGTTCCACACACATCTCTCTACTTTACCAATTCCTTCCCATTCCCCTCTTGATTTCTCAGGCCTTCCACATCTACATCTTGGTTTCCTGTAGTGGTACCTTTTCTTCACTCTAGACTCATCTACACTTCTGTTGGCTTATATTTGCATCATTTTGATGCAAATGCTAGTTTTTAATAGTTTTCTAATATTATAATTAAACAAATCATCTACATTTATAAAATGGAAATTCAAACTCAATAAAGAAAATAACGAACCATTAGCCTAACTTCTCACTTTTAATTAATATTTAAATTTTAAATTATATTAAGACAATTTTAAATTTTAGATAGGAAGCATTTTTTTGGGGTAGTTCAATTGGCAATGGCCCTTGAAATGAACTCTAACCAAACTGGAAATCTTGAATTCAAATCTTGTACCATCCTCCAATCAAAATAAGAAATTAAATATGATAAAAATATAATTCTACCAAACTTACAAAAAAAAAAAAAAAATTTAAATTAGAAAAAAAATTAATAATCAATGAACATGTTTTTGCTAAGTTGATACGTTTTAACTTGTCCATCTTCATAAGTTTATTTGTGAGTTTTATTTATTTTTATTGTATAAGAATTGTATTATATACTCCATTCAAAAGATGTTAGTGGAATATATTAATAAATATTATTTGTTTTTTTAATATCATTTTAAATAAGATTCAAATAATTTTTTATTATTTGAAATATTTACCTAGACAAATTTAATACCTTTTATATATATATATATACACGCCAAAAAATAATTGACAGTGGAAGCTCTTATGAAAATATCGGTTGGCCATTCTCTATATCGATTTTTTTGACAAGTGGAATGGGCGGACAGCGAAGTCTGAACTCAGGTAGTCCTCACGTTCGAAGTCCGTGGCGGTGGAGGGCATATAATCTGCATGTCCTTTGCCGAAAGCCATGATTCTGGAAATTAGATCCGACTGTCCGATCTTCGTTTTGGCGGCCGCGGTAGGGTCGCCATTGCTAATCTCACTTCGCCGACGGTGGATAACTTCCGTGGCGAACTGATGCACCACCCTAACTGTAAGGCCTCCGAGCTGCGGTGCGACGGGCGCCGGGCGGGCGATCGTGCACGAGGGCGCGGGCGGGCACACGGGCGCGCGGGCAAACGGGAGTGCGACGAGCTGCGACGTTGGTGCGACGATCATACGCGTTAAATGTGACGAAATGCGACGATAAGGAGCGTGTGCAAAAATGGCTAAGTGTTAGTACACTTGAGCGTATATGGGAGTTTATATGCATATTATATGAAAATAATATGAACATATTATATGTGAATAAAATATAATATAATATGTGAACATACGACATAATAATATTATGGGATGAACATAATAATATAATATTATTATGTGAAAAAGGCTTCATATATTATATGTGAATAAAATATAATATAATATGTGAACATACGACATAATAATATTATGGGATGAACATAATAATATAATATTATTATGTGAAAAAGGCTTCATAACATAAGTCGGCTTTAAAGGAGATTACGCATGGTGTGAAGCATATGTATACATGAGCATGAGAGCTCATTAATCCAAGTAACTTCGCACTTCTTTCATACGCTCGAAGGGGTAAAGTACTTCGCAGGTTTTGGAGGTAGATACGCATACCTCATGCGTAGTCTAATCCAAGTACGAGGAGGAAGGGACTTGTAGGTTGAGGTATGAATGTTCGGTTGTGAGTGCGGATTTGGATTCTAAGGTACGGGTTTTGGTGTAGGACTTGGCAGAGGATTTTAGGTGGCTCGGGTGAGCACCATCCTTTGTGCAAGAGGTGCACAAGACTATTGTAAAAGGCAGGTGGCCTACCTTTGTAAAAATTGATTAAGTGTGAGACTTGGTTCGGCCAAGACACACTTGTTGTAAAATCTGATATTCTGATATAATATTATTGTTGGGCAGACTGTTCGGGGAGTTGCCCCTCCCTTTATACTTGTATTGTTCTCGGTTTATTGTTGATGAATAATGAATGAGAATGTTCTTTGTTGAAGTATAAAGGATAACATTTTATTCGGTTATAAGAACAGAAGTTAAGTAAATTATGTTGGAATAGGCGTAGCCCATAAACGTTAGTATTGTTAAAAAGAAAGCGTTCGGTGGTGCCGCACCTCGCCGGCACGGTTGAAAGACTACCGTAGGCTTGGAGGCGTGACACTAACGGCTTTCCAGAAGCGCTTCTTGGAGCCGATGTTGAGCAGCTTCTTCATCTTCCACACCAACTGTATTGGTGCTGAAGCCCTTTCAGGGCTCAGTTTTGCTGCGACATCAAACGCCACTGCCAGCTCCGACTCAGAATTAAGACACGTGTCAAGCCACGCAGGATCCACCCCGAAGGAAGCTTTGCAAATCGTACCGAATGCAAAGCGCTGAAGAATGTCCTGCAAATCCAAGCAGCTACCCGTCTCGCAGGCGTTTTGCTAAAGGGGCAGGAGTCGATCCGTGACCTCTTCGACGACGACCCGCATAACGAAATTGCGGAGAGAGCGGGTGTTGAACTCGTAGCTAGCGACCTTCCGCTGTAGCTTCCATGCATCCCCGTCGGAATTAAAGATCCCGTTCCCCAGCAGATCGTGGAGAATGGCCGTAAAGGGCTCGCCCTTCGGATAATTGTCGAACCGCGTCTTCAGAATGTGCTCAACGTTCTCGGGATTCGCCGTCAGCACCGTCCGGATTCCTCCGAGACGTTCCAACACGATGGTCTGCGTGGGGGACTCCGCCAGCATTTCGGCCGTCCATTGAAAGTGTCTCTTTCGATTCTTCCAGAACGCAAACAGCGAACCCACAATTGGATATCGCTTGGGTCCACAGTACTCCTGTAATGTCACTCGCTGGCCACTGCAACTGCCATCAAATGATAATATAAATTCCCGCAGATTGTAGAAAAAGGGAAACACATAAAACACTATCCCCGTCGCAAACGCTGCTGCTAGAAGCTGCAGCAAATTCGCAGTACTGTTTTGAATTTGCGATGACATTAAACCTAAAAAGTTCTCCATTTCTGCGGCTGGGTATGCAGACTGAAGAAATGTAAGAAGGGTGAAGGAAGAATTGCAGTATGCCCGACTTAAATCCTGTCACAGCGAGGATTATTTTATAATATAATTTATGCACGATTTTCAAATGTGTGTTCCTGTATCCGCACGCCATCCATGCACACACATTTAGTAGTGGAGGAAGGTTATGAATAAGGCCTGCAGACCCGTATTTAGGATTAATCTCCCTATCTACACCGTCTGGATTGCTTGCCTGAGGATCGTCGGTTGAAATGTGTCACTACCTTTGGGGCGTCGGCACGTTGCTCTTTTATTATGAAAGTCTCCGGATTGGACATTGCTGTATACATTTATCTTATTAGGTGAAATAATTTGTCTGCGACGGTCAGCGTGTTTTATAAGTTCATTCAACGTGTTTCATTCGTGTTTCCTTCATTCATGTTTTATAAGTTCATTCAGCGCGTTTCATTCGTGTTTCCTTCATTCATGGACTCATTTAGCGTCCCTTTCGTTTTCCCTATTTTTCCCACCCCTGACGTAAAATCATAATAGTAAATTTGGTCACATTTTCATGATATAGATGGATGTATACATCACATATATTATTATTAGATGATATCAAGATAAATAAAAAAATACAAAGAGATTGATATTTATTTTATTATTATGAGATGATATTAGGATAAAGGTAGATTTATTTTAAATACAGATGTAATTTGAGTGGAGAGGGATTTAATTTTTTCACTTGTAAATTTTTTAATAAGTAGATATTATTTAAATGTTTTGTATAGCTATTTATTGTTTTTTTATAGATTTTTTAAAATTTATTTTAGTTAACATAAACAAAATACCAACTTTATGACTAACAACATGATTAAACTTTGAAATGAGAAAGAAGAAGCGAGAAAAGTGCTATAATGTAATGCAAAATTAACTAGGATGCAAATAAGCAAAAGGAATTTTCCAGATAACATTCTGTTTGTTGAGTCGTGACGGAGCTGGGATGGTGAGGGAGGGTTTCGATCCTGGATCCCTAGGCCCTAGGCCTAGCTAATGCAGGTCTGAGCTGGTGACACGCAGGGTACGGTGGTTGCAGCTGGCGGCAGTACGTTTTTCGGCATGGGTCAATGGTGATGACGACGGCTGGAGGAAGAAAACCCCTTCCAAGCAGGCGGTTTGTTGGGCATGGTTTAGGTGGTCGCGGAGGTGGTTTCAGATATCTTACTTTTTTGAGCCCTTCTTGGAAGTTTTTACTATCCAGGCCAGATGTTTTACTGAGAGTGTTTACCTGTAAGCGGTTTCTCCAGCGTTTGTCTCGGGCAGCGGTTGAAAGGTCCTATTTCCGGTTTACATTAAAACATGGTTAATTCGAGCGAGGCGTTGGAGCTAGACCCTTCTCCTGAAGACTTGATAACGGTTTGGGGTAGAGAGTACGCCGCTCAGATTCGGGGAGAGTTAACAGGTAAGAAAGAAGGGTTAGGAGCTGCTACGGGCGCGGGGGATGCATCCAGGGTCTCCAGCTACGCCAAGGTTTTGTCGGAAGGAAGCTGGGATCTGTCGGGGTTTCTGGGGCCTATTGGAAAAGAAACTGTGAAGGACTCCGCCATTTCAGAGACACATACTTGGGAAGATAAGGGTTCTATCCCGCAGTCTGGTAAGTCACTCTCTCCATCAAAAATTTTCTGTCCATCTGGGGGGCTAGAAGACATTATTCATTCGGTTCAAAATGTTGGCGTCTGGAGGCCTGTTGGGGGTTTAAAACCCACAAGGACTAAAACCGAGAGGAGCCCTCATTTGTTTGCGGTAAATAGGGATCTGTTTCCTAAGGAAAAGGAGCAGGGTTTTGCTGGGCGGAAGGTGGTTGAAGCGGATAGAGAAGCCAGGCAGGTGGTGGGTGAAAGTGCCGGTATCTTTCATGACCTCACGGAGGCAGGGAGTGGTGGCAGTCCGATTGCAGGCCTTGTCGAGGCCTCGGCAAGCAAAGGTCTTGAGCATGCAGAGGGGGCGGAAGGTGGGGATCGGAGGGGAGAAGAAGATCAATCCCAGGCACATGGGGATAAGCATGATGAATCTGAAGTAAGAAGGTCAGGGGGGAAGAGGAAGAAATCAAAACCTTTGAAGACGAGGGAGATTGCAGAGGTGGTTCTGGGGATGGATGTACAGGTTGAGGATGTGCTTGATGTGGCTGAGGTCACGCTTGTGGGCAGGATTAGAGGACAGCCAGTCTCAGGTATAGCTTTTAGGCAATGGGCGGAGATCCAGTGGTCGGGTACACCGGCGGCCACATTCAAATCAAATGCGCTTGTCAAGGGTTGGTTTATGGTCAAATTCGACAGTAAGGAGGCTATGGAGTGGGCCGAAGGGCGGAACTGGGCATATGGGAAAAGGCCGGTCTTTTTCAAGAGATGGACGCCACTTTTTGATGCTGAAACAGAGAGGACGGACGAGTTCCCGGTTTGGGTTAGAATACCAAATCTTCCCCCTTATCTTTGGGCGGACTCGGTGTTCAAGTCGATCGGGAATGTGTTGGGGACTTATCTGGATGCAGATAAATCCTATTTGCATACTCTTGAGAAAAGAGTGGCAAGGATTCTGGTAAGACTCAATCCCAAGGAGGGCCTGGCAAAATCAATACCTTTGCGCTATAAGGATTACAGAATCGATCAGAAGCTTGATTACGAACACTTACCGTTTCGCTGCCATCGATGCCATGAATATGGGCATCTGGCGCGAGATTGCCCGCTGGGAAGGCGGAGGAGGAGGATGCATAAGGAAGCTGAGGAATGGGAAGAGCATATGAGGCAGGATGAGGTTCAGGTAGAGGAGCCTTTTCGCGCGGGGGAAAATGTGGAGGACCATGACCATCAGACAGCGGCAGATCTTTCAAAGGAGGTGGGAGATCCGGTGGGCCTTGCTGATAGTCAGCCGATGGTGGACACTCCTATGGAGCAGATCGCTGAACCCATGGGCGATCATTCGGGTATGCCGTCTCCTGCTTTAAAAAATTCTGCTATTATATCTTATTCTTGTGTTGGGGGGCCTTCTGGGTTGACCTACTGTAATGATGTGATGAATAAAATTGATAATCTAACTATTGAGTCAGACTCCATAAATCTGAGTGGTGAGGATTTCCCCCCTTTGGGGACCGGGGCTGGGCCATCCACTGTAGCCCGGCCTTATAACCTGAGATCTTCATGCAAGAAGCCGGTTGTCTCGAATGAGATTATGGAACCGGTAGGGGGTTTAGGGTTTGAGACCCCAAATCGCATCTCAAAGAAGAGCAGAGGGAGAAAATCTAATCTTTCTAAAACCCAAGAAAAAGCAATTTTTGATGTTGCTGATGGGAAGCAGATGACAATTCCCGGGGCGCTTAGAGCAGCAAAACCCCCTGAGACGGTTATTAAATGATCTGTCTTTCATGGAATTGTAGGGGTTTAGCTAGTAAACCTAAAAAACTAGCTCTTAAAGAACTCATTTCTCGCTGTAACCCTGACATAGTTTTCCTCCAGGAGACCTTAGGCAAAAGTATTGAAATTGAAGCATCTCTCTGCTCCCTATTTCCGGGATGGGATTTCATGGCTGTGGATGCCTCAGGACACTCGGGAGGAATTGCTACAGGGTTTAAAAAAGGAAAGCTGAAAGTGTTAACTTCTTGGGGACTTCCAAATGCGTTGGGATTGGAGGTTGTGTCTCCTGACTTTGATATCCCATTGACAGTTGTAAATGTCTATGGGCCATGCCTGGGAAGGGCTATGTTCTGGAATGAGTTCCTCTCAAAAAGATTGATTCTTGACAAGAATCTCATCATAGGAGGAGATCTAAATTTTTCTTTGGGGACATCTGAAGCATGGGGTCCGCTTGCAAGGGAGGATCCCTTGACTGTTTTCTTCTCAAATGCCCTTTTGTCTCATCAGCTGATTGATGTAAACATTATAAAAGCCAAACCAACCTGGAGGAACAGAAGGACTGGGGAGCATAGAATTGCTAAAAGGTTGGATAGATTTCTCATCAGTGAAAGGTTGGCATCTCTGGTTCCGTTGTTCAGGCAGTGGGTTGGGGAAGGTGGGAATTCAGATCATTTTCCCATTCTCCTTGAGTTCTCAAAACCTCCCCTTAAGCCGGCTGCGCCCTTCAAATTCAATGCCCATTGGCTTCAGGAGGACTCTTACATAAAGCTTTTCAATGAAACCTGGAGACATCTGAGGCCTGGTTTTGGGGGGAGCAAAGCTGGGAGGTTCATGGAAAACTTAAAAAGACTAAAGAAAGCAACCATTGAATGGGCCTCAGATAGAAGGAGAAAACAATCTGAAGTCTTAGTTAGCATCGATGAATCTCTGAAGGTTCTTGAAGACCCGGAATCTGATGCCTATGCATCGTCGGAATCAAAAGAAAAAATCCTGGAGTTGGAAAAGAAAAGGGCGAAGATTTTATTGGATAAAGAAGAAGAGTGGAGATTGAAAAGCAGAGCTATTTGGTTGAAAGCAGGGGATGAAAATACTAAATTTTTTCACAATTATGCAAAAGGGAGGAGGAATGCAAATACTATTTGGAAGCTGAGGGACTTGGAAGGTAGGGAGGCATCCTCGTTTGAAGATCTGTCTTCTATGGGGAAAGATCACTTTCAGGCCCTTTTTTCTGATCCAGGGGGTATTTATTTACCTGAAATCATCAGAACTGCACAGGCTTTTCCTCGGTTTGTGGAGGAGGAGGAGGCTGAAGATCTCTTTAGAGAGGTATCAAAAGAGGAGGTTGTGAGTGTTTTAAAGTCCATGGCAAAAGACAAAAGTCCCGGACCGGATGGATGGACTGTAGAACTCTATACTCACTTTTTTGAATCCATTGGGTCAGAACTTACTGAGGTGGTGGAGGAGTCTAGAATTAAAGGCGAAATATTTGGGCCGTTTAATGCAACTTTCATCGCTCTAATTCCAAAAAAAGAAGATCCTGACTCTTTCGAAGATTTCAGGCCTATTTCTCTGTGCAATACCATCTACAAGATTATAGCAAAGATTATTGCGGTTCGCTTGAAGCCTATTCTATCCTGCTATATCTCAAAGGAACATTTTGGGTTCCTGAATGGGCGGCAGATACATGAAGCCATCGGGGTAGCACAAGAAACCATTCACAGCCTCAGGCAGGCAAACAAGAAAGGGGCAGTGCTCAAAATAGACCTTTCCAAAGCTTATGATCGAGTCAGCTGGACATATCTCAAGATGCTCTTGACTCATCTCGGTTTCCAAGTGGGCTTCATTAGATGGATTATGGGGTGCATCACCAATGTAAACTTTGCTGTACTGATAAACGGAGCTGCTTCCCAATTTTTCAAGAGTCAAAGAGGACTTCGCCAAGGGTGCCCGTTATCCCCTCTGCTCTTTCTTCTTGCGGCTGAAGGTCTAAGCAGACTTATCTCAAAGGCTAAAAATTCAGGTTTGATCAAAGGTTTGGAAGTTGCTGTTAACTTGTTCATTACACATCTGCTTTTCGTTGATGACATTCTGCTGTTCTCAAATGGGAATATATCTGAAATATTAGAAATAAAGACTATTCTTGATCTGTTCCTGAAAGCTACAGGGCTTAAAATAAATGACAGAAAGTCTCAACTGATATTTGAGGGCTTTAGTAGGCAAGAGGAGATCTCAATTGTGGCCCATCTACCCTTTGGAACATGCAATATGGAGCAGCCCTTTAAATACCTGGGGTTTTGGCTCAAGCCAACAGCCTACAGGAAGCAGGATTGGAACTGGTTAGTAGCAAAGATCGAACAAAAAATATCCCATTGGAGCTTCAAGTGGCTGTCGAGGGCAGGTAGGCTAACTCTGGTGAATTCAGTTCTACAGGCCATTCCAGTTTTCTGGGCAGCCTTGACTTGGATACCCAAAGGAACCCTCCACAAAATAAGACAGCTATGCAGCAGATTTCTTTGGTCAGGGTCCAAGGAGGAGTCCGTCCTCCCTTGGGTGGCGTGGGATAAGATCGCAAGGCCAAAAGATTGGGGAGGATGGGGGTTGAAAAATCTTGTCGATTTTAGCCAAGCTCTAGCAGCCAAATCAGGATGGCGAATCATTACTATGGAGAATCTTTGGACTAAGGTGGTAAAAAGGAAATATGTTGATCCCACTCCGCTCGAAGACTGGGTAAGAAGGCCTAATAAGAAAGGGAGGAACTGTTCAGTCATCTGGAAAGCCACTTCGGAGGCTTTTAAGATAATTGAACAAGGGCTGGCATGGCGGGTCGGGAATGGAGAAAGTTTGAGGATTGGAAGAGACCCGTGGGTTGGCTGCAGCGAGGATTATGCCCTATCCCCTGGATTTCTTACTCATCTGGATGACTTAGGTATTAGGTGCTTAAGTCAGATTGCTTGTATGGAGCAGTCTTCTATTTGGGGTCAGGCTTGGAAGACTGAAGATGAGATAGGGCTAAATGTCATTTGGAGGAATGATTGGCAGCGGTTTATTCAGGAATTGAAAAGGTCAAATGTCAGAATAAAGGATAGGCCAGATTCTCTGGTCTGGGCACATGCTGAAACAGGATTCTACTCCCCAAAGGCTGGGTATAATTTCTTGATGAAGAATAAAGGATGGAATCCTCCTGTTTGGTGGTCCAAACCTTTGTTTAAGTTAAAATGCCCAAAAAAATCTAGAATTTTTTTCTGGTGTGCCTTAAACCATAAGATTCCTACCTGGGAAGTTCTCCAAGCACGCTACAAACAGGGCCCTGGGAGATGCCCTTTGTGCTTCGCGGATGTCGAAACCATTGATCATCTTTTTCTGCTATGTCCGTTTACAAAACAGATTTGGCTAGAAGCAGAAAGGCTCCTTAATGTAAAACTAAGATGGGAAGGGGTCAGTATGAATGCCGCCTGGGAATTCTGGTGGAACCATTTTCAGGGGAGGAATTTGAGAAATCTGCCCCCTATTATCTGCTGGGGTGTTTGGCTTGCTAGGAATCGTAGTATCTTCCGAGAAAAGTTGACACATGTGGCAGCAGTAGCCATTCAAAGTACCGCCATCCTTGACAGCATTCCTGTGGATGAGGATCATGACAATCTTAATCAGAGGAAAGCACCCAGTATTAGGGAGGGGATCCCGTGGGCTTTTTTTGACGGTGCCGCTCAAAATAATATCACGGGTGCTGGGATATGCATTCACTTAGATAATTCACACTCTCTCAAGGCTTCAGTAGGAATTGGAATGGGCTCAAATAATTTCGCTGAGCTCTCTGCTTTAAAACTTCTGCTCTGTTGGCTTATTCAAAAAAATATCCTCACTATTCAGATTTATGGAGACTCTATGAATGTTATAAACTGGGTTGTTGGGAAATTCAGATGCCAGAATTATATGTTGTTGCCTCTTTTAGAAGAAATACTATCATTAAAACAGCAGTTTAATGTTTTTTCCATTGAACACATATACAGGGAATTCAATGAGGTTGCAGATGGGCTTTCTAAGGCAGGTCTTCAACAAATTTTGGGCTCGTGGAGAATAACCGAGCAGATCCAGGATCAGATCCGTGTGTCGGATCATCCTCCACATGCATAGCTGTTTCTCCTTTTATGCTATATGTACTAGATGTTCTGTCTCCATCGAATATCTGGTGGCATATGTTTTTTACTTTCGTTTCTTGCTACTGTACTCCTTCTGATACTATGTTGTTCTGGGTTCTTTCAGAGCTTTTGGCGGATATTTCTATATCGTTATGGGATCAGTTGGGTTGTTTTCCTCTTGAAAGGAGGCCCAGTTGGATTCCGGATTTCTGAACATGTTTTTTCCTTTGGGTTCGGCAGTCTAGGCCGAGAGCTTGTGCACTTTTTTGAGCAGCTCGTTATAGGGGTGTTGATGATCCTCTCTAGAGAAGGCTGGCCTTTTATTAGGCAGAACACTTCAGAATGTTAACTCATCTGCTTGTAACTTTTTTACTTCTTATAAAAAAGTTCGCTTTTTTCTTTGGAAAAAAAAACATGATTAAACTTCATACTGGACTATAAAATAAGCCTGTAAACTCAATAAATAAAAAATACAACGAAATAATATGAAGATTGTTAAATAAAAAAAATTGTACTTTACTTTTTATAATTAAACAACAAATAATTGATATATTAAATTTATGGTTTTTTAATGTATATATTTTTTTAAATTTATAATTTGTAATTATATATATATATATATATATTTTAATTTTGTAATTATACATATACATATATATTTTAATTTTGTAATATAAAAATATTAAATATGGACCAGTATTAAATAATCTACAGTGTATATTGAATTAGTAAATCTGATATGCTTTGAGTTAATTGTATAGGCTAAAACACTCACCAAAGTAGCCAAGGCTCCTAAATTCCCTGAGCCGAAGCCTGCAACGTCCCCTAAGAAGTTAGATAAGGCAACAATGCTTGATAAAAAGGCAATACCTGCGAAGAAAATAGATCCTGCCAAGAGGCTTGCCTATGCCAAGGCTATAAAGAGGGCGAATTCTCCTAAACTGAAAAGGGCAGTGCCTACCGCAAAGAAGGCCTAGAAATAAGATGGTGCAGTTTTATTTCTAACTGCAAATCTGATATTTGAATTGTCACTCAGTGAAGACCAATTGAATGATTCTATCTGCCATCTACTAAACTTCTTGTGTATTATTATTATATAAGTTGATTGATGGTTTTGTTTGAGATGAAAATACTTGTAATTTTTGTTGTAATTTAATATTGATCCTTGTGAAAAAGGATGTTGGTAGGCTATGGTTTTTTAAACATGGAATTTCTGGATTATTTTGTGTTGGATTGAGCTCTGAAAATAGTGTGATATAAATTAACATGACTTCTGTGTATTCCATGTGTTTTTGATTGAGCAAGAGAATGAATGAATGTTTTATACTCTAATTTATAGATATAAATTAACATTGAGTGAGAGTATTGGCATGAATGAATGTTCTATAGATATAAATTAACACTTAGTTGTGGGTATTGGTAAGCGTTTTAGATTGGGCAAGTGACGAAATGAATATTCTATAATGTAATTGTAATTAATTAATTAAAGGCAAGGTTTAGAAAGTTTAAAAAATATGGTTGGGTATGATATTCCAAGTATAAATTGAAAATTGGGTTGTGGGACCAGTGTTCTATAATGTAATTGTAAGTGGTTGGGTGTGATATGCCAAGAATAAATTGAAATTTGAGTGGTGTGGTAATGTGATAAATTAAAAATTGAGTAGTATGGAAGATTTTTTGGTTACGATGCTCTATTGCAAGCCTATGCAGATAGCCATGCGTTATTAGAGAGAAAACAAGTTCATGCCTACATCCTGATAAACAAATTTGAGGAAAATATGTTTTTAGGATTCAAACTTGTATGTATGCACAATTTGAAAATATTTTGGATGCACACCATGTGTTTGATGAAATACACGAATGAGGTGTGATTATATGGAGTGCCATGATTAGAGGTTATGCCAGGAAAGGGCTATGTGAGGAGGTCATAAGGTTGTATTATCAAATGCAACAAGAAGGGATAAAGCCAAACAACTTCACCTTTCCCATTGTTCTCAAGGCATGTGATGGGCTATCGGCTATGCAAGAGGGTAAAGAGATTCATCATCACATTATTAGAAATGGATTTGAGTCTCATGTTTATGTGTGCACAAACCTCGTCAACATGTACTCCAAGTGCAGCTATGTAGAAGTAACATGCCAAGTCTTTGACAAAATATCTAAAAGGGATGTAGTTGCATGGAGTGCAATGATTTCTGGGTTAGCCCAAAATGGATTTTCCAATGAAGCTTTAACAATTTTTCATCAAATGCAGTTGGCAGACATCCAACCCAACACAATTACCATGGTTAGTGTGTTATCAGCGTGCTCCCATTTAACAGATCTACAATAGGATAAGTGGATCCATGATTATATTATTATGAGCAAATTTGAATTAGATATTTCTGTGTAGACTGTGCTTATGGACATGTATGCTAAGTGTGGAAGAATAAAGCTTGCCTCACAATTTCTTGACAAAATGTTTAAGAGATGTGATTTCATGGAATTTAATGATTGTGGGTTATGTCTTTAATGGACAAGCTATTGAAGCATTGAGACTCTTCTGTCAAATGGAAATGACCAATTTGAAGCCCAACTTAGCTACCATTATGAGTGCACTCCTTGCCTGTGGCCATTTAACCTATTTGCATGAAGGCAAGAAGATCCATGATTATATTATCAGAAATGGACTTGAATCAAAATTTTCTATGGGGAATTGCCTTGTAGATGTCTATGATAAGTTTGGAAAAATTGAGGTTGAGCGCAATATTTTCCAAATAATGTTTGAAAGATGTGGTCTCATGGAATGCCATGATTTTTACGCACATGTAGAATGGACTTGCCAATCAAGCTTTGGTACTCTTTCATGAAATGCAAATCACTGTAGTTAAACCCAATTTCGTTACTATGTTGAGCGTGCTTCCAACATGTGCTTATCTAGCAGCTACGAAACAAGGTATGTGGATCCATGTTTACATAATTAAAAGTGGAATAGAGTTTGGTATTTCTGTGGGAAATGATCTTGTGGACATGTTTGCTAAATGTGGAAATTTAGGAGTTGCACATCAAATCTTTTAGTAGAATGTCGAAAAAAGACAAGGTCTCATGGAGTACAATGATTGGAGCGTATGGAATGCACAAGCATGGTGAGGATGAAACTGAAATTTTCATTCAAATGCAACAAGTAGGAAAAAATCCAGACCACATCACCTTCATTAGTATCTTATCTGCATACAATCATGCAGGTTTGGTGGATGAGGGCCTTTGATACTTCAAATGAATGAGTCAAGATTATTGCATTGCACCCACCTTGGAGCACTATGCTTCCTATGCTTTGGATTTTTCTTGTATTGTTCATAATATTGATTTAGAGAAAATTCACGTAGACTTGTATAACCAACTATTGTATCATAGCAAAAAATTTCAATTAAGTCACTAACTGCATTACCCTAAGAAAAAGAAAACAACTCAAGAATTTAGTCAAATTTTCAACATCCTTGAGTTCAAAAGATTCATATTTTGGCTTCAAATTGATCTTCTTATAATTTATCCAAAATCATTCCATGCAGGTTACTATGATCTGGTCCACATATTGATCAAAAACATAATGATACAAATGTTTGCTAGAGTTTGAATTGGGGGAACAATGTAAATGGATCTGAAGGAAACCCAACAGAGTTATATCATTTGCAAGAAATCTTGAATCCAAATAAACTTGGGATATACAAATAGGGTGTGGATAAATTCCAACCATTCAAGTAGGAAAATACTTCAAACACTAGCGTTTCAAGTGCAAATACATAATGGATGTTTAACCAAAAAACCAAATCAGGGTCTTCTGGTTAATAATTGAAATTCTGTAAAGTGTAGAAGCGCGGACGAAGCTATGTGAAAATGGCTTTGATTATGCAGAATACAGACGTGTGGAGGAAAGCTATCTGAAAGTGAAATTTATTGTGTAGGATACGAAAGTGTGACAATGTAAATAATAACAGATTGTAGAAACATGGACATTCTCAAAAAACGACAAAATACAAGTCCTACATAAAAAGACAACTTTAATCAATTAATTAACAGTAAATACATAAACTATTTATGTTATAGCTGTTAATCTTATTTATTTATACAACATTCTATGCATATTTAAAGGTTTTCATGATTTCAACATGAAATTCATACAAACATTTCTTTATGCAAATCATACATACATCATACATATGTATAGATAAACCTTTTGATAAATATGTTGGTTAAATTATTTTATGATTAATCTTCGTAATAATAAAACAACATATAAGCATAAACCATGAGAAGCCAATAAATAGTATAATTGTCTTATTACAAAGTCGTTCTTCTATTAAATTGGAAGTTGATCATATTATTATTACTTCCTAACTTTATTTTCATTGGTGAGTCCGTCATCTTTTCCCAATAGCCAACAAATTTCTATTGCTACATGACCAAGAACGTAATCCCATCAAATATCTTTTGCATAATATTTTTATACTTAAAATATAAGCCAATTGCAATGTACCCCCACCTATTTTCTTTATAGATTTATCATCCTTAAAATCTAAGTAAATTGCAAACTACGGCGACCTATTATTTACGGATGAATTTATACCACAAAGTAACAATACATAAATAACCAATTCACTAAAAACTATCATTTCGATTATAAATTCTATTAGCAAAATAAGGTAAAAATAGTATTTAAATGTATTAGGAAATAAGGTAATAGGTAAACGATATTAGGAAAATAAGGTAAGAATTATATTTAAATGTATTAGGAAATAAGGTAATAGGTAAACGTATTAGGAAAATATTTTTAATATATAAAATGTTTCTTAATAATTCTTAATAACTCTGTACAATCTTTACCTCATATGTTTAGGTAAAAGATATACATTAAAATGATATTAAAAAATAAGATATACATTAAAATCATATTAGAAAATAAGGTAAACATTATATTTTGAAATGATATGAAAGTATGATTGTGTTAACCATAGATTGAAATGGGAAGAAGATTTGAAGGCAGAGAGTATATTTATATTAACTTTCTTTATGATTTATACTTTCCACAATAAGGTTAGGTAAGTCAGTTTTCCCGGGGTGAGTCATATTATGTAATAATATAAACATGATTCTTAAAGTTTATAGTGAAGAGTTTTGTATTTTAAATGTAACTTTTATGTATATTCTTTTAATGTTAGGCAAACTAATCTTTATATTTTAATAATTTTCACATATTATAATTAAATATTTTTTTACATATTTTTTAAATATTTAAATTAAATAATAATTTTTTATTATCTTAATTTTTGACTTTTAATAATTAATAAAATAAATTTAAAATTATATTAATAAATCTTTATATTTTAAATAAGAATTATTAATATTCAAAGTCTTTTCGTTTCCATTTGCCAAATATTTTTGCTACAGTACATAAGGTACACGAGTGTTGATACCTTTTAAGATCCAATATCTATTATTCCATTTATTTGTATGGTATAAAAACTATATATTAAATTAGATATATTATTTAAATATAATAAAATATTTATTTTTATTATTTACGTCTTTACATTACTCTCTATTTAAGCTTTTTCCATTGTTTTTTTTCATAGTATGCTTTTTCATTTGGCCTTTATGATGAACCACACTTGTGATTTTTACCAAAAGACTTTATTTAATAAATATATAAATAAATTTAATATTTTTTATAGTTTTTTGAAACATTTAAATATATAAAAAACAAAACATAAATTTTTAATTTAAAAAATATCTATGTAATTTCAAATAAAATTTAAGAGACAATAAGTGGATATATTATTTAAATATAAATATTAAAAGAGATTGTTTTTATATTTAAATTAAATAAATAAATAAATTTAATATTTTTGAAAAAATTTTAAACATTTACATGTGGGTTGTTTTTAGTGAGATTTCTTGGAAGTTTTTGTGGTGTATGTTTTTCGTCTTTTTTTTTTTTTTTAATTTGGCAGGAATTTATTGAAATCACAAGCTAAATTTGACAGGAATATATTGAAATCATATGCTGAATAGGTAACCCCTGCACAATCCAAATGCCCTAAAAGTTTTTCTAGATGCTAAATCCATATATGAAGTTTAAATAACACAAATCAAGATTTCACGTAAAAAAAATTGACCAGATTTATACAATCAAAAACACAAAAAATCACACTAAAAATAACTCTATTTAAATATATAAAACTCATAACTGAAATTTTTAATTAAAAAATAATCTATATAATTTCAAATAAAATTTAAGAAACAATACATATACAGAGAGATATCGGTTGACCGATTATTCTCTATGTCGATTCTTTTGACAAGTGGAATGCACGGAAGGGGATGAAGACATAATCTCGTGGGTGTAGTTGAATTTGCAAATAAAATTGACAGTTGACCCTATTCCAAATATATCGGTTGACAGATCATTTTCTATCTCCACTCTTTTGACCAGTGGAATACGCGGAAAGTCAATAAGACACTTTCATCATAAGTTGTTGGATCTGGAAGGTACCATGTACGTTCAAGTTGCCACGGATTGAGACGAGCTGAGAAAATTGATCGGAACACTAAATTTTGTGAAATTCTGATGACAGTCGTCATCGATCTCCATAGTTTCAACAAAATTCCAAGCTTTAGAAATGCTCAAAATCCATTGGGCACAGCTCGTCAATCATCGAAGAAATTATGGATCGAGACATTTCACCAGAGAAACGCGGCTTTTCAGTGCCAGTTATCTGCCGGGAGAACTATCAGATACATAATTTAATTAATCAATGTCAGCTATGCATGGGAGTGGGACAAGCAGTAGGGAATGGCATCGTCCTCCTCTGCACTACAACGGGAAAGCCACCCTCCATACGCGCAGTCAAGCTGTGAACGAGGTTCGGAGTTCTTCCACGTGAATCAATGGGTGGCTGCAATCTGAACATGGAAATCACAGTGGCCGCAACATATTTCATCTGAATGAACGCCATTTCTTTTCCCAGACAAACACGAGGTCCGCCTTGGAAAACTGCGAATTTGAAGGGACTCTGTGGAACGAAATGGCCCTTTTCGTTCACCCATCTCTGGGGCTTGAATTGGAGACAGTCGGCGCCCCAGATGGCCTCCATTCGACCCATGGCGTATTGATGATAAGTCACCCTATTGCCTTTGCCCATAAAAGTCCCGTCTGGCAGGAAGTCGTTGTCGAGGGCGTGCTTAGAGTCGAAGAGGACCGGCGGATAAAGTCGCATAGACTCGCAGAGTGAGGCGTGCAGGTAATGCATGTTCTGCAGCTCCTCGTAAGAAAATAGAACGCCATTAGAAGAAACGGAATCTTTATGTTGCGATCTTCTTGCGGCGATGAGATGCGCTATCTCTCCGTAAATGCTTTCCTCTACGTGGGGATGAGAGGATAGAAGCCAGAAAAACCACGTTAATGCAGACGACGTCGTGTCTTTGCCGGCCAACATGAAATTGATGATCATATCTCGCAGAGATTCGTCTGAACTCGTGTAGTCCTCACGTTCGAAGCCCATAGCGGCGGCGGGCATATAATTTTCATGTCCATGGCCGAAAGCCATGAATCTGGAAATGAGATCCGACTGTCCCAACTTCGTTTCGGCGGCCGCGGTAGCGCCGCCATTGTTTATCTCACTTCTCCGACGGCGGATAACTTCCGTGGCGAACTGGTGCACCACACTAACGGCTTTCGAGAGGCGCTTCTCGGAGCCGATGTTGAGCAGTCTCTTCATCTTCCACACCAACTGTATTGGTGCCGAAGCCCTTTCAGCGCTCAGCTTTGCTGCCACATCAAACGCCACCGCCAGCTCCGACTCAGAAGTAAGACACGTGTCCAGCCACGCAGGATCGACCCCGAAGGAAACTTTGCAAATGGTATCGAATGCAAAGCGCTGAAGAATGTCCTGCAAATCCAAGCAGCTACCCGTCTCGCAAGCGTTTTGCAGAAGCGGCAGGAGTCGATCCGTGACCTCCTCGACGACGACCCGCATAACGAAATTGCGGAGAGAGCGGGTGTTGAACTCGTAGCTAGCGACCTTCCGCTGTAGCTTCCATGCATTCCCGTCGGAATTAAAGATCCCGTTCCCCAGCAGATCGTGGAGAATGGCCGTAAAGGGCTCGCCCTTTGGATAATTGTCGAACCGCGTCTTCAGAATGTGCTCAACGTTCTCAGGATTCGCAGTCACCACCGTCCGGATTCCCCCAAGACGCTCCAACACGATGGTCTGCGTGGGGGACTCTGCCAGCATTTCAGTTGTCCATTGAAAGTGTCTCTTTCGATTCTTACAGAACGCAAACAGCGAACCCACAAGCGGATACCGCTTGGGTCCACACTCCAATATCACTCCTTGGCCACTGCAACTGCCATCACATAATATAAATTCCCGCAGAGCGTACAAATAATGAAACACGTAAAACACTATCCCCGCCGCAAATGCTGCTGCTAGCGGTTGCAGTAAATTCGCAGTGAGGCCTTGAATTTGCAGGGACATTAAACCTATAAAGTTCTCCATTTCTGCGTCTGAGTGAGTATGCAGACTGAAGCTTAAAACACCAAGAAAAGCTTCCTTTTCTTGCGCACATACAAACGGTGGGGATGACTGGGTGGAGGAGGAATTGAGGTATGCCCGACTTAAATACCTCAAGTGAAAGGCGTTTTTTCAACATATAATTTATGCACGATTTTTAAATGTGTGTTGTTGCAGTCACACGCCAACCATGCACACGCATTTAGTTTAATTTGTTGGTAGCACGCTGCACGCACACGAATTTAGTTTGGTGTGTTTTTGTATGCACACGCATTTAGTTCGATTCAGTTGGTAGACCGTACAATAATACAAATTACTGGGCCCTACGATGAAAAAGGCCCGCAGACCCGCATTTAGGATATCGACACCATTTGGTTTGACTGGTTCGGTATCGTCTCCTGAAATCTCGGTCTACTTCTGCGTTAGGATATTATGATTAAAGTTTCTTGATTGTAAAATCGATGTATTCTAACAAGGTTTTAATATATTAATCTATATCTTTTAATATTTTAATATGTTAATAATTTTTTTAATATATATTAAACAGTATTAATTAATTTATTTTAATATTGAGTAGTAATTCAATATATTACATACTAATTAAATAATTATAAATACTTTAAAAATAAAATTTTAATTATAAATATTTTAATGTGTATTATGGATTTAATATTATTTTTTTGCTATAAATATTTACTTCATTTCAGAATGCAAGCTTATATAATAAAAGAGTTATAAATATTTACTTCATTTCAGAATGCAAGCTTATATAATAAAAGAGTTATATTGTTGTTTTTATTTATCTAAGTTGGTATTAGAGTATAGGTTGGAGTTTTGGTGAAAAGTATAATTTTTTGTTGTGTTAAGTGTTGTGCTGTGCTACCAATGGGGTGCATATTAGAAGAATCAAAAGCACTTGTGTGGTGGGAAGATCTAGATGTGAGATATTTTTATGCTTTTTACTTGGTAAGAAGAAGTTATTTAGGTCGAATATGTTTGGGGGCTGGTGTTATATCTATGGTTGAGATTGGTTAGATTTGTGAAAGAATTTTGTGTGTGGCTTTTATAGTGTTGAGACCTACATGTGATTCTAACAGGCCTGGGTGTCACTGTTGCACATCTCGGTGCGGGCTTTAGTTAATAAAATCTTTGGTTTGATTATGCTAGATAGATGTGGATCAAATTTAGTGAGAAAATTGTTGCTTGTTTCCCCTTGGTCAATGCCTTTAGAGATTGGTAACTACCAATATCAAAATGTGAAGGGTCAGTGTATAACTGCAAAGAATGTGATTTGAACCAAGGAAAACATGTGCTTCAAGTGCATAGACTTCCACTATTGACCTGGACTACTAAAGGCTAAAAGAAGTATAGGTGTTTCCCAATTTTGAAAGAGGAGAGCGACTGTAAATTGGAGACAATGGTGAACATTTTGCCAGAGAAGATCTGATGGTATTTGATGGTTTCGAGCAAGTAAGTTTAATGTTTGTATATTTTTATACTAAAGTAAATATGACATAATTTGATTCATATTTGGTGTAATGTGTTTTAGGACTCTACAGATGTTCCCAATTTTTTAGCATTACAAAGATTAGATCTCAGGATATTTGTTTTAAATCCGGTGCATTTTTTTACTTGGGATATTTAAAAATGACAAATCCATTTGTTGATTCATATTTAAATGAAGCCACAAAGCTAGATGGAAAAAATTATATAAAATGGAAATTTAAATTGCAGACATTATTGGAAAACTATAATGCTTGGTCAATAGTATCAGGAGATGAAACCAAACCGATGACACCAACATCTTCAGTTGAGGATTAGGAGCGCAAAGGGACCAATTCCAAGGTACTCTTCCAAATGTCCATCAAGGAAAACATTATTCCACACATTAGGGATTGTGCTACATCTCAAGCAACATGGGAAACACTCAAAAAGTTGTATGAAGCTCCCAATACTAATAAACTGTTATTTCTCAATTAAGATGGAGGTAAATGAAATCATTGTTGATTTTCTTTCTAGAATCAAATAAATTTCTAATAAACTTGGTGTTATTGGTGAAAGATTTCCAGCAGTTCTCTCGTAACAATTATTTTGAATAGGATGTTGAATGATTATCATATGTTTATCTCTAAACTTTCAGCTAGGGAAAAAGACTCCTACCTTTGATGAATCAATAATTATTCTCAGACAAGAAGAAAAGAAGGAAGAATTTTACTGGTAGATCTCAAAGTTCAGATTTGACACTGGTGTTGTCACCCTCTGAAAAGAGAGCTCTAGTTGTGCAAACTTTGCTTTTTAAACTCTAGCCGCGGGTCGAAATCCCTTTGTATTTCCAACTCTAGCCTTGTTTCCCCATTCCTCTTTTAAAAGGCTAGGACTCACAAAACTTTATTGTTATCGGCCCATTTTCCTTTGTCATACATCTCCACTCATCTCCCTTATCCTTTTGCGATTGCGATATTGCATATCGCAAAGTTTCCCACTTACCACAATAAAGTGTCTCCCCTCACTGATTGCGATAACTCCTCCCCTGTCGATTGCGTTATCACAGTTGCGGATCGTAAAAATCATAAATCCCTCCTCTACCGATATCGCAAAGTTTTGTCTCCCCTCGCCAATTTTGATATCGCATAAGTCTCATCACCACTCCTCTGCTGATTCTCCCTGCCAATTTTGATATCACATAAGTCCTGTCACCACTCCTCTGTCAATATCGCAAGTTCATCTTGTTGATTGTGATAGTTCTCTCCCTAGCGATTGTGATAAGTCGTCCCCCGCTGATTGCGATATTGCAATCAGGGATCGCTCAAGTCACAAGTTCCTCCATCGCTGAAGCCCCTTCCGACTTGCAATTGCGATGGACGCGATATTTTATATATTGTAGTTTTTTATGGTTTTGGGTCCAGCACGCTGGAAAAACATTATGGAATATGGTAAATGGCCCTCTCCTATATTACGATTGCGATACCAACAGACCTGGATCAACGAACCAGATCAACGAACATTAAAATGTCTTTTTCGCTTCCGCTCAGTGGGACGACGAGGGTATTTTTCGGCGTATAGGTTGGCAGGTGAGGTATTAAATGAAGGCATGGAGCAGTTGGAGAGCGATATGGGATGATCTTGTGGAAAAATCCGTAACAAGAAACCCAGGACAATAATGGCCTCAGAAATGAATTTGACTATTTCGCTGCACATCTTCGGAGAGTAAATGAAGGTATGGGGACTCAGTAAGATTAATGGCTCAGCATGGGGCTCCACTAAGACACATAACAAAGGATTGCTAGGAGATTCTCCACTTCTAGTCGGTAACAAGCAACTCATAGTTGACCCATTCCTTGCTTTGGAGAAAGAGCGATTCAAGAAGTTAAGGCGAAAGTGACAGAAACTGGACAAGCAAAAGGAGGGATACATTGTGGTAGAGATGTGGCCTGATCAAGGGCCTTCACAGGAACCGTAGGATGGTATTTTCCTCCATCTTCATTCAGTTTCCTCTTTTCTATTTTTCTGTAATTTATTTTATTTTGTAATTTCTGTTTGTTTTCAAGAAATGAATCAAATCCTTGGAAATCATTTTGGGCAGCAGAGTTATCGTAAGCATAGACAGCTAGTCAATCTAATAACTGGCCCTGGGCTGCGATATTTTGTAAAATTTTGATTCAAAGACGCCCCTTTTCTATATAAATAAGGGGTAGAAACACTTAACATAGATTCTAGAATTTTGCACCCAAGTGGTCCTAATTCTTGGGTTCCATTTTGGTTCTAATTACCTATTCATGAGGGATCAGAGTGACACATGATGAATGTAATGGACTAGTTAGTTGGACCCTTCAAGTATTAATGAAACTCCCTGGTGAATCTGAGCAGATTAATGCATAATATGTTCTTCCCCCTCTGTAATCTCATTCCATATATGTTTTTCTTCCTCTAAAATAGTGTGATGAAGCTGTCGGTTTCTCCCTTATTCATGATTATGAAGCTATATGTTTCTCGCTTGTTCATGATTATATATTTGTTACCAAGTAGCAACAATACCCGTGTTAGCTACAGATTTACTTAAGTACCTGTAATGTGCACATATTTTCTTGAGCTTTTGAATACAAATGTGCCCATGAGTATGTTGCTTGAAACCCTGACTAGTGCTCCACTCCAGTGGTTTAGGATTCTACACTGCAAGCATCCCTGTGCATCGAATTCCCTCCTTTATCTCATCCTCTTCACCTTTACTACAATTTTAATATTAAGCTGCCTGTTATTGTTTGTCGGCCACCAAAACAAGGCATTTCTCTTTGATGTTAGCCTGATTTACCCCCTGAGCATTTGGATCCATGTGTTGGCTTGAGTTTACCTTCGTGAAAGCTGATTGAACCAAACCACATTTATTATCCTTTTAACTACGTGATAATTGGAGTGCAACCGAAATCCCCCATTGAAAATCTTCCATGCACTCCTCTATTCAAGATGTCCTAGGCACTGGTCTACAATCAACCCAGAGGCTGTCTCTAGGAATATTTCTATGTCTCCCAAAGCATTTGTGCTACGGATGCCATTAGAAGTGACAACATCTTTTTGGTGTCATTGCCGGGGAACATATTAGAATATTTTTCCCTGGGTATATTTTTTTTTTTACATTCCCTCTGTTAGGTGAGCAAGGGAAGTGTGGGTTGAAGATATCTTAGCTTGGCGAATCCATTGTTTCAATTTTATGGTAAACATCCTGGCAACTCCACTTTCCATATCTCTATTTAATCGTCTTAGCTTTCAAGTAGCCTCATATTCATTTTGATGATAAAGCAGCTGAAAACTTTCCCTACCTTTGAGCCTGAAATCACTCACCTAAGGGGTTTTCAAAATGGCCATTCCTGCATTCCTGGCCAATCAATTTGCCCCACTGAATCTTTTTGCTATTGCTAGTTATCCCAATCATGTCCCTTTGTTTCATGAATGGAATACCTATTTGCCTAGATTCATTGGAAACACAAAAAGCAGGTCGGACCAACACCTTAATGATTTTCATGAATGCATGGAGCAATAGGGTATTATTTTTTTAAGATGTGCGAATGAAATCGTTCATGTAGTCTTTAGAAGACGATTTTAGAATTTGGTATAGAATAATACCTCGTGGCAACATATCTTCATTAAAATGTTTTCATATAACATTCCATCATTATTGCAAAAGATTATATCCATCGAATGCTTTGTTTGAATATTTCTACACACATTTTAATGATGAAGATATTCTTGAGGTCAATGATCTTGTTGAAGATGTTTGTGGAGCTCCACTTCAAGAAACAATCTACTCGCATCAAGAAGCATCACCCAATGAGAAATAAAGAGAAGAAGGAAATATCATCGAGCTGCAAATAAACCCTCAGAGGTCTTATTCAGCCGCATTTTATTTTTCTCCTTCCTATGATGTATATGACTTTGATGGAGAGTTAAGTGATGCAGAGCCACAACAAGCCCATTCATGGGAAGTGTTACACAACACTTTGTCACTGTCCCTGTACTCCCCGTTCCTTGATCCTAGAGGACCTCTACAGTGAACCCCATATGCTTTTCCTCCATGAAGAAACTCCCATTGTGTCCCTCTTCATGAGCAGATCAATTCCCTTTTGCACCATTTCCGCTAAAACTTCTGTTTTCCCAGTTTACAAGACTGGAGCTAATGACCTTTGTCTCCCTGTGCCGATGTGCAGAGATTAGCACTATCCATAGCGTCGATCGGAGCGACTGAGCTGTGTTCTAGTCACGTCAGTTTTGTTATGGGAAGTTTTTTAAATTAAGAGCTGAAGCTTCCATCTCTAGAAGCTTCATAATGGAAGTCTGGTAAATGGTTTGGCCAGATGGGGTCAAGGATGTCAGTTTGGGCTCCTTTCCCCTATAATGATGGAACTACCTCAAGGGATAAGACCTTCTCCCATGAGGAGTGGATCCATCTCCCATCCATTCATCCTATATAAACCTCCCTTCTTCCCAAGCACAAGCTAGTGTTGATGTTGGTGTGCTAGTGCTATTTTGGTTTGGAGTAAACAACAAGCTATTCATAGTTGTAGCTATCTAGTTGTGTGAGGGAGAAGTGTGATTTGGTTTGGAGTGAAGCTTAAAGGGAAGAGCCTTAAAACTATTGTTGATTGAGGCCATCATGGAATGCTAGCAGAAGTGTGTGGGAACCTGGTCTTGTCAGAGGAGAACTGCAACATCAAGACAATGGTTGTAATCTCTTCTTGATATCAATATATATGCAACTATCGATTGATTTCCTACATGTTTTGTCATCTTACATATTCATGGCTTAATGTTTCTTGACTTGTTAAGTAGGTTGAATTACAATTTGTCTATTATCACGGTTGTTGTTTGCTGTTGTTTACTTGTTTCAGGTGCTTGAAGAAGGAAGCGAGAGATAGTTGGAGTGAGCAAGCAAGGACATCATCAAACGGGATAAGCGTATTAAGAGGTAGGCCCTCTTAATTGGTTCTAACCTAAGGAAATCTTCCATAGAATGTATCTGTTGTGGCTAGACCCATTATCGGGCTAGAGGAATTTGTTTGTGTCCGCACTTATAATTTTACTTCACCACAAATTGGCGACTCCATTGGGGAACCAATCCTTTTGCTTGTCTTGGATTTCATGATTTCATGAGAACCTTTCTAGTTCCACTTTTTCCCTTTGGTTCTGTTTCTTTTCTCCTGCTTATTGCATTGAGTTTGAAATTCATAGTAGCAGATCTGGTCTCTATTTCAAATTTTTTATATTTTTTTCTTGGTTCCTTCGATCAGTGCACTTAATTCACTAACAGTGGCGTGATCAACATGATTTGCTGAGGAAAAGTCGCGTCGACCAGCCTTTGGCACTTGTTTTCAGTTAGGAAGTCGCGCCGCCTATAAGTGAACGTTATGGTTTGACCCCAATCTTGGCCAGTGTGTTTTGCTCTTATGATTTTGACCCCGTAAGCCTTTTGGACCGTTTTATCCCTGAATAGAAAGATGCTTTTCATATGGTTTTGTTTGCTTGTTGGCATATCATATTTTTGCTTGATTTCTTGAGTCATTGGGTGGTCAGCAACACTAGGGCATCTATATTGTTGTCCATTCAACTGTTTGTGAAATCAGTAAGTCGGGTTGTAGGTGTATTTACTCGCATTTTGTTTTCGATCCTTTTACGACTTTGACCTTTATTACACAAGTTTGAAAAGTTGTCGTTGGCTTGTCTAAACGTTTCTTTTCCGGCATGGATCACGTTGCTTGTCTTGTTGTTGGTAAAGTTGGTGTTTCATTAGTCTGAATGAGCCTCTCTTTTCATGTTTTCATCTGCTTGAAGAGCTTATTGTCTTGAAAACTTTTCATTGAAGAGTTGTATGCGAAAAGTTTATTTCGTTGTTTCATGAAAAAGTATGAAATTCTAGTTTGTTGCATCATTGTGCTACGATAGCTTGCATCATTGAAATACTAGAATTTCACTGGCATTTGGAAAAGGAAAAGAACTCTTTTGCTTTCAAAGCACTGTTAGATATGTGCTTGTCAGGAAATTAGGAATTGGAATGTCTTTTTAATTAGTTTATTTTTCGAAAAAGTAAGGTAGCGAAAGATCATTTCTCTTTCAGTTGCTTGATTGTTTGCATTTGATTGAGTAGTTTCTACCCTCTCTAGTGTAGGCATCTCATCAAATTGAAAGGTTCTTGTCTCATTTAGTTGCATTTAAGGTTTATTGAGTCGCATCGCTAACACCTGAAAATGACATAACTCAAGATAAACATTAAAATGAATTCAATTAGCCTAAGGCTCATTTGACATTTAACGACCATATCTAGAAGGTCTAGGCTAGAGACGTGTTTTGGCGTCTTTAAACCTAGCAGCTATTGTTAGCTTCAGCATTAGACAATGCTAGTACGGATTTGTGCTCCCTGTACCATCGAGTATATAATGGGAGACCCCTCTAGGCTGCAATCCTTTATCCTTAGGAAGCCAAGTTGGCCTCCTTGCAAATGTGATACACCAATCACTACATTCGTGGAGATTTCCTGCTCCTACTTCTTGGTTTGCTGGGAGGTATTCTGCAGTTCACGATTGCCTGGTAGTCCTATTTACCTAGATCATCTAGAGTAGTCATTTGATCTTTTTGACTTATTAAAATTAAAATATCGTTCGAGCGCTTGTCCTTTCGAGCTCATTTCTAATCGAAAGTGATAGATTCATCTTTGTTTCTTTCTCGACTCTTAAAAAATGAAAGAGCTCCAGTGTTTTATGTGTCTTAATAATTGATTATCCACGATCTGAAAACATCTTGTTAGTCTTTTTGAGACAAAATCATGAGTTTCCCTTAAAGAACATTTTAAAGCCTTGAAGTTAATTTTTCTGTCGACTAAGACAAGGTCATCGTGGCTGAACCATTTGGTTCACCCAGTTCCTCTTCCTCTCCTCCGTCTGAAAGATTGTATGAGGAGCAGTTTCCTGAGTTACCAGAGTCACTCAAGGACCAAGGTGTTGAACTCAGAATTTTTGTGAGTATTCAACCTTTGTCATGTCGTCCTCTGCCTACTTTCGATATTGGGTCATCTGCTGATCTTGGCCCAGAATCTCTGGACAATCTCGTTCAAACTTCTGAGGACTTGCTGACCACTGATGGTCAGCTTGGACTGGTTATCTATCCTCCGAATCATTTATTTGACCCTGTTGTGATATCACTGCAGCATCCTTATAGTTCATACGACCAGCTGGGTGTTCCTTTGGAACTATCCCCTCGTACTTCTTCAACCATTTGTTGTCGTTTGTTTCCAGACATGGAACTTAAAGGCGATGCTCCAATCACCTCTCCGGAAGAGTCCGAAGTTTCTACTCCACACACTATTGAGGGGGAAGACTTGCCTTTCCATCCCGAGGGTTTCCCCTATTTAGGGTGTATTACCGCCAATTTTCCACCTAAATATGTGTCTTTGGTGCAGTTGGTTTTAGGTACACCTAGTGCCTCATCACTTTACAACAACCCTGTTTGGGCGTCAGGCACCATGCCTACATCAAGTCTGTTCGTTTCGAGCACAACTTCCCAACAGGCTGTTAACTCAGTCCCAGTGCAACCCACCATTTCGAATACCCTTGTATCGTCAATCCCAGTTACCCATCAGGCACAACCAGTAGTTTCAAAGAATGTCTCTGTCAGTTCCTCCATCCCTCTAGTCAGTGGCCAGGCTGTGCCATTGCCTGGGGGGAAAACCTGAATGTTTCTATGGTGTTAGGTGCCACCAATGTGAGTGGCTCACAAGCTCACATGCTTGGTATGAACCAGCCTTCTTCTGGTATTATTCACAACCCTGTTGATCCTACTAGATCAAGCAATGTCCAGTACCAACAGGTTCAGAATCTCGTTGGTCCGTTTGGATTGAGAAATGTTCAGTATCAATAGCCTCATGGGCCTCAGGTCTAATACCAAACTCCTTACGTTCCATATGGTTCTCAAGGAATGGTTAATCAAACTTACACCCTCTAATCTGGGAAGTACATTCAGCCTGGCTATGGCCAGATTTAGTTTGTAAGGGCAAACGATCCCACAAAAAGGTCAACTGCAACAACTGAAAGGTCAACCCTTGCAACAGTTGTAGCAAACCTTGCAGCAGTAGATACAATATGCTCCGCACACCTCCCAGCCCATGTCCTCATAGGGCCAACCTTTACAGCCTTAGGGACAAATTTTGCAACCGCAAGGTCAACCCTTGCAATAGCAAAACCAACCAGGGCAACAACAACCCTTGTATACATATCAACAGGGTCAACCCTTGCAACAGTAGGGTCAAGGTCAAGTCCTACAGCAACAGGCTCAAAATCCTAATGTCCTACGTCAACAGGTCCAGAATCCTACTGGGCAAGGGCATCTGGTACAAAACCCTAAAACCCTAGGTCACTAGGTTCAAAATCCTTTTGGTCAAGGGTAACAGGTACATAATCCATATGTTCAAGGTCAATAAGTGTATCAACCTTATGCCCAAGAACAGTAGGTCCAAAATCCTCTTGTTCACGGGCAACAAGTTCATCACCCGTATGTTCAAGGACAAGGTCCAATATCCATATGTCTAAGGTAAACAAGCTCAACATCCTTTTAACCCGTACGTTGCTTATCAACAACCTATGGCCGGACAGTTCCAAGGTATTCAAGGTCAAAATCCTCCTTATGGTTAAGGTAATCCGCAATGGGGGCAACCTTAGATGCCATATGGCCAAAATCCCCCACTGTGGGGCCAAAATCCTTACCAATAGGGATGGGCTTGTCTGTTCGAACCTGATTATCGACCTCTAATGCCTTTTAGCACCCAATTTCCATTCTTGGCTACACCCGAATTACGAAATGTATCTCGCCTTACCAATGATCCCATCCTTCATTTGCCATACTGGCCTCCGGTGCTGTCCATGATACCAAGTAATTTTCCAAAGTTCGATGGGAAAGCTAAATAAGATCCTCAGGCTCATGTGATGACATATCACCTCTGGTGCTTGTCAAACTCATACGTTGACGATTCAATTCATCTTCGTCTTTTCCAATGAACCTTCACGGCCGCTGCAACCAAGTGGTACATCGAGCTGCCTTGAAATACTTATCATGACTTTAACTCTTTAGCCATGGCTTCCCTCATGCATTTTCAGTTGCCGGTTCAATATGAAACTGGCACCTATTTGCTTACATCGCTTAAGCAAGATACTGTGACACACATCTATGATCACATCCATGAATGGAGACATAGACGTTGACTGATCAAATTTGAGATTGCTGATCAACTGTTCATTGAATGGTTCACCAAGTCATTTGTGGCCCCAATTGCTCGCGATATAGCTATGGGTAGATGTGTTACTAAAGAGTAAGCCATCTCTCGTGCCCAGTACTTTGGATCTAGTTTACTCTCAGTCTGACACTTTGTATGAGTTATTACCCAATGCTCCACGACCATCATCCGATCCTGCAACATTAAAGTCAAAAGTTGTACCTCCCATTGATGGAGTTATTGGTTCAGTATCCGAGACCCCTCCTAAATCTTCTTCCAAACAGAAGTCAGTATCAAATGTTGTTCCTAATAGTTCATCCCAAAATCCACCTGGCCCTGGTAAAACCTTAGAGGTCCACACTATCCAGTCTACTGCAGTGGAAAAATCCTCGAAAGGAAAGAAGAAAGGCAAAGGCAAGGGTAAAGCTGATGCCTTGAAATAGGGTCCCCTCAAATTGTCTGTTGGCGAATCTCGCAACAGAAACCTAAGTATCCTTGCCTCATTTGCGAGGAATATCACTACACTAAAGATTGTCCCCAATGATCCAAATTTAGTCGCTTTCTCAAAGGGACTCTTGTTGTCCTCAAAGAGTCATTTCTGTATCAGCAGACCCAAATGGTAGACCAACCCCAATCTGCTTCCTCTAAATCTCAAGTGTTCATGATGAGTATGCCTATTAATATGGCTACTAGATTGAAAGATTATCAAAATCCTGCTTCAACAGCTGGGAAAGAGAAAGAAGCCTCACCTTCTTCGTCTACCCCGAGTTCTGGCCCTCTGCATATTGAGTGCCCTAACCCTAATTCTACTATACAGCCACCCTCTCGAGGTGTGCTATGGAAATCCTCGTATAATCCCAACGCCCGAGCTGCTCAACACTACGATATTATTGAGTATTTGGCTCAGGTGCCGTCAGCCATGTCGGCTCTTGAGGTGCTCCAAAGCTGCCCATCACAACAGAAATCTTTGTTGTCAGCTATGGGGGGCATCGATCCCACCGATTCCAATTTGACATGTTTTGATCTAGAGAACCATGTTTTGCGTCTTCCTCATCCTTTCTCATTCAAGTAATCATCAATGAGAAGACCATCCACCAGACTGTCATCGATGAAGGTGCTTCCACCTACATCATGTCGACTGCATGTTGGAAGGCTATTGGTTCTCCTACTTTGAACCAATCTCTAAACACTTTGGAAGCTTTCGATGGGCACGATTCACGACCCTTCGGTGTCTTACCTAACCTTGCCATCACTCTGGAAGGAAAGACAGTGCAAGTCGAGGTAGAAATTGTTGACGCCAATCTCAATTATAATCTTCTACTCGGCCGAAGCTGGACCCATGCCATGCATGTCATGGCCTCCTCTTTATTTCACGTGATTCGTTTTCCCCATCAAGGGAAGATTGTCACTGTCGACCAACTGTCTTTCTTTGCCTCTTCCTCCTCAGATGGCAATGTTTCATACATCAAGCACACTGGTGCTCCCTATGAGAGTGTGGGGGCAGGTCTTTTCAAAGATTCTGCCTTAATGGGAATTTTTCCACTCCCACCTCCTCATGTTGCCTCTATCAACATGATCTCGGTCAAATCTAATCCTTGGGTCATACCTTCACCAGATCTTGTTGATACTTGGGGTAAGGTTATGTCACTTAGTCATGCCGAAGTCAATTACGTGGAAATTATTTCGGGTTCGAGCTCTGCATCCTTTGATTCATTTATGTCAAAGACCTCTCTTGATATGTACTCTCAATCCCCTTGCCTTGGCACTTTGGAATCGCCTGATCCCTTAACCAAGACCTTCCTTGCTGATGAAGGTATCATGGAAGTCATGTCTCTTGAGGAACCACCTTGGATCAATCCTCACCATCGCTCCTCATTCCTGCCTCATCCAGCGGTCATGTCTACTGTTTTCGAAGAGTCCTCTTCTCCGTTTCTGCTACTGATCATCACTCATGAAGTATGGTCAGAAGGAAATATGGGTAATATTACCCAAATGATGCTGATTGATATTTCTATCAAACTCGGTATTGTTGAACATGTTCATATTCGGGTATCTTGTTCTCTGGATGAGATCAAGACATACACTCATCTATTTCAGGAATTATGTGATGTGTTTGCATGGTCCTATGAAGAAATGCCCAGCATGGATCCTAGCATTGTAGTGCATGAAATACCAACTTATCCACATGCAAACCTTGTTCGCCAACGGCTTCGCCTGGTGCACCCTAGGAAGGCCACCGCTATTAAGGGTGAAGTTAAAAATCTTCTCAATGCTGGGTTCATCTATCCCATCCCCCTTACAGACTGGGTGTCAAATATTGTCTGGGTGATGAAAAAATAGGGCACGATCCACGTTTGCGTTGATTATCGTGATCTCAATCGTGCCTGTCCTAAAGACAACTATCCTACTCCCTTCATTGATCAAATAATTAAAGAATGTGCTGGAAGTGAGATTTTTTCCTTTATGGATGGTTTTCTGGTTACATCCAGGTCAACATTGCACTAGCCAATCAAGAAAAGACAACTTTTATCTGTCTATGGGGTACATTCGCGTACAAAAATCTCCCTTTTGGCCTAAAAAATGTTGGGGCTACATTTCAGCAGGTAATGTCCTATGCGTTTCATGATATTTGAAACATTGTCTAGCCTTACTTGGATGACCTTCCCGCTCATTCTCGTAGGCTCCAAGATCACCCAAACCATTTTCGGCAGATTTTTCTGCGCTGCAGACACTATAACATTCAGTTAAACTCGTACAAATTTGTTTTCTGTGTAGAATCTGGATGACTCCTTGGATTCATGATTTCCAAGGATGGTATTTGCCTTGATCCACTAAAAGTCAAGGCCATTGTGAATTTACCTCCTCCATCTTCACTGCACCAACTCCAGAGCCTGTAAGGAAAGACCAACTTTCTTGTCATTTTATACCCAATTATTCTGGGCTAGCCACAAGATTTACCTAATTGATAAAACAAGGAGCGTCCTTTGTATGGGAAGAGGTGGCACAAAAATATTTTGATGATCTCAAGGTCATCCTAGTAAATTCTCCTCTATTACACCCGCTAGATTATTATCGAGATTACTTCCTTTACCTAGCCGTAGCCCCTAGCACCATTTCTATGGTCTTGGTCCAAGACGACGATGAAGGCAACGAACATGTGATCTACTACCTTAGTCGGAATCTTCTTGACACTAAAACTCATTATGCACATGTCAAGAAGTTATCTTTGGCTATCGTTCAGGCTGTTCAACGCTTTCGACACTATATCCTTCTGTGCACGATGACAATGATTTCTAAATTCGACCCCATGACCTATATCCTGACTCATCAGTTGCTGGGGGGAAAATATTCTAAATGGATCCCGATCCTGCAAGAATTTGATTTGGTATTTACCACTACCAAATCTAGTAAGTCACTCGTTTTCGCTAAATTGATTTGTTCCCTTCCCTCTAAGTCTCTTCCTATTGGTGCAGATGAATAGCTTCCAGATGAGATCCTCTTTCTGATTATCACCCTTGATCCATGGTACGGTGATATCATCGTGTATCTAGAGATGTCTACATTTCAGTCCGCATTGACTAAAGATGATCGCTGAAGGATTTGACATCATTGCCAACCCTACCGTATTATTGGAGATACTTTATACCATGTCGGTGTCGATTCAGTTCTTCGTCGATGCCTTACGATTGAGGAAGCTAAAAGAGTTCTCAATGATTGCCACTCCGGGGCCTGTGGTGGTCATATGTCTGGTTACGCTACCGCTCAAAAAATCCTTCGCGCTGGTTATTTCTGGCCGTCTATCTTCAAGGACTGCATTCTTGCTATTCACAAGTGCCACAAATGCCAAATTTACCAACACAAGATGCGTGCCCCACCCGCTCACCTACACCCCATCATTACCATTGGTCCTTTTTCCAAATGGGGTATCAATTATATGACATGTAACCCTCATTCGGTTGGGGGGCATGGCTATATTATCATCACTATGGATTATTTCACCAAATGGGCAGAAGAAATGCCTACATACTCTGTAGATGGTAAGACGATAGCTCAATTCCTTTTCAACCATGTTATTTCCAGGTTCTGCGTACCTCAAGCCATTGTCACTTACCATGGCTCCCATTTTAGAGATCACATGATCACTGAGCTGACATATGCACTCGGCTTGCACCACGATGGCTCGACCCCATGTTACCCTCAGGCCAATGGCCAAGTTGAAGTCGTGAAAAAAGTCTTGGTCACAATGCTTCAGTGTACTATTGGGATGCACAAGTCAAATTGGCATCTCATGCTCTTTTCAGCTCTATGGGCCTACCGAACCTCAACCAAAGATGCAACTAGTTTCACACCATTCCAGCTGGTCTATGGTATAGAAGAAACATTGCCAATCAAATGCGAGATTCCTTCACTCAAGTTAGCTATTGAACTCCTCCCCAAAACGTCACCTCAAGAGGAATGCCTCTTATATTTAGAACGACTAGACAAGACTCGTCGTCTCGCCACCTTGGTCATCAAAGAACAAAAGAAATGGGTCAAATCCCATTTCGATCAGTCGATCTCCCCTCGCGCATTATCTGAGGGTGATTTGGTCTTACTATATGACCAAGCATACGATAAGCTGGGGGTAGGTAAGCTTGAACCCATGTGGCATGGGCCCTACATTGTGAAACATGTTTTGCAGAATGGAGCCTGTGAGCTTATTGATTAGGAAGGAAATCCTCTCGATAAGCCTAGAAATGGGCTTTACCTCAAGAAGTACTATGCTTAGGTCATCTTGCATGGTTACTTGTGTACATTAGTGTGTCATTCATTTTTGTGTAGTGTGGTTTTGTGTATTAGTTTTCAAACATCTTTCTTGTTTACTATGCTTTTCTTGCTTTGTAGATGTCTGCGACTCCCCACATTGGTTTCACTAATGGTGCTTGCCGTAGTACCCGGAACCTATCATCCACGACATGGGCTATTTATGACCCTAATGGTGAGTTGATTGACCTTCAAGGTATTTGTCTAGGTCGCACAACTAACAACATTGTTGAATACAGTGTGGTCATCGAACTGTTGTCAGAAGCCATTGCTCTTGACATTAGAGAGTTGGTTGTCAACCTAGATTCACAACTTGTCGTCCTTCAACTCAACGGGAAATATTCTGTCAGAAACCCTCAAATATTGAGAATGTATCTTTGTATCCGTCTATTGGAAAGACATTTTGATTACATTACATATCATCATATTCCTAGACACATGAATACATTGACAGATGCATTAGCTAATCATGTGTTGGATACACATTTACAAAACATGTGAAAAGATAAAAGAAACCATTTGTACCATAGTAGACAAGAAAATACAACACACACACATATATATATATATATATATATATATATATATATATATATGGTGATAATTTTGATACATTAGAATGCAAAAAAATAATATGTGTGTCCAAAATAACATCGGTGACTCATAGGCCCCATATATCCATGGCACGTAGGCCTAAAAAAATGTAAGTGCTGGACCTAGGAACTAATCAGCATGGTGATTGTGGTAGCATGATATAGCTCGTGCAACACAAGTCAACAATCAGCAGATCCAATCTGAGATTCCTACCATGTGTCTCTGGTACTGACAAGGAATGTCTCCTACCTAAGCATACTCCGGGATGCCACGAGTCAACCCCTCAAGGTTCCTCACAATCTCCTCCTTGTTGCCACTCCCTTCCTGATAAGGAGTGACAACATCAATAGGGTGGGGGACACGCCTAGCTATTGGGGACATCCCAGCAGGCCGCTCTGGTCCAACATCTGCATTAACAAAAGAAATTTTATAAGCACATATATACCAAAAACAATTAAAAAATCTCAAAATGTCAAAATTGATTTTTTACCTTCATCGTCAAAATCCTCTCCATTTGGTAAGGGCATGTCCGGATCTCCACGGAAGTCGGTGCCACTGTATGGCCAGTCCTCCATGATGATTTTTTGTCGTCACAACCATGAAAATAATGTAGGTTTGTACGACATGTGTTGACCCCTAGTGATCCTGGGCATCAAACGACTCTAGTAGGCCATCCGTGGATTGTGTGGCATAGGAGGATCTACCTCAGTAAGCTGATACTAGAACAATGGCACCCATTCCAAGAAAAAGGTCATGAGCACAGATCCGAAGAAAAATTGCTTTAGATTCTCACCTTAGCTTTGGAGAGCTGCCGCTTTATGTTGATTTTCATGGCCTCTGCCCAATTGAAGATCGTAGGTGTAGTGTAGTCAATAGCATATAGGAACTTCAACTTGTTGGTCTCATGTTCCGCCTGGGACCCCGCCACTTTGTCTATGGTCAATAGAAGCACTCTCAGTGTCAAATATTGAACACTGGAAATCTCAATCTTCCTGCTCTTGGATTTCAAGGCCTCAAGATAGTGTTCAACAAGAAATGAAGATATGCTTGCTCCAATCGGTCATGAACCGTACAAGTTTACTGGTTCTCCTCTTTGGGACAATCCAATGATGAAGTATATATCTGAAGTTTCCAACTCTAGCTCCTGGTCACCAATGACAAATATCTCCTGATTAATGTCCCAAAGGCTAATCAGGCACCAAAGCAAATTGGGTTGGGCCCACATCCCTGGCGTAGAAAGAATTTGATGAGCCCTCAAACCCTCAAAGCTTCCAGGAAATTTGGGTCATTCATTGCCTGGGTGTCAACATCCTCATGTTCCCGTTCTTTCCATTCCACCATTTTCAGTGATTCTTTCCCGCAAAAGCCATTAATTTGAGCCAACAATCATGCTTGGCCCATAAAATTTGAGTTTTAACGGTGACTTTTTGAGGAAATAGGTTTTTCCCTATTCACGGTGCTGGCACACTTATTTTAAAAATAGTTGCACTGATAATGCGACTATCTTTGTTAATCATCCTCAACCAGTGCGATTCGATGCCTGGAAGTTGCGCCGATCGAGGGCGAAAACATTATTGCAAAACCCGCTCAAAAAACAAAAAAAATGGTTAAAAACATAAACAAAGGACATGAAAATGGAGCTCAGGGCTTTGGCTTTTACTTGTAACTAGCAGCTCGGTAATTGACCTCGCAAATCTCCCGCAATCTGCTCTAGAACAATTAGGGCAAAAGTGAGTAAAAAGTTTTCACAGCAAGGTAAAATGGTAAATGGTAAAAATATATTTACTTTTCTCTTTTGTATTCATTTTTCATGAAAATATTAGGTTTTTGTAAATATTTTAACCTATTTTGCCTCAAGAACTAGATGATACACTTTACCTCTTTGTGCAACGACAGGTGATGGATGTTCGACGATGATGATGAGTCACATTTCAACTCTTTTCAACTCGTTAAGCTCATATGAAAAGATTTCCAAGTATTTTTCCCTTTTGACTCGTAAAAGAAAATAAAATGGGGGGTTCGCTTTCAAGCTCTTTTCCGACCCTTTAAAATCGAAAAGATGGTCGAGCCCTTGTCATTTTGAACTCATTAACGGATGCGAAGCATCGTGTGTCCAATATAAGTTTACCCCTTTTTCGGGCTGGGAGGCACTATTTACAAAAAAGGTACTCCTTGACTGAAATGGTCAAGCGGTTCTCCTAAGTATCGTTTTCTACCTTTTCGGGCTTGAGAGACACAAATGTACGAAAAGGGACTATGTGGAGTTTTCTTTTACGTATATTTTTTAAACTCTCTAAACATGAAAAAGATACCGAGTTACACCTTTGTTGGACTCGTTAAACTATTAAACGACATCGGATTCGTCACCATGATGAACATGAGCTTCTCCTTCCTAGGGCTCGTTAAACTTACTAGGTTGGATTCGTTCGAAGGATGAACTTACAGTGCAAGCATATGCTATCCCCTTCAAGCTTGCGATTAAAAAATAATTGGGGTACCTACCATAAATGGTGGGGGAAAATTTGGAAATCTATCAGTTGTGTCGGTAGCTCACTCTTGAACATGGCACTTTTTGCTTCGCGTCGGGTTGGGATATTCTCCTTTGTATCACTGACCTTCCTGGATTTGGGCCGTTCATTTTTTCCTTCCATTTGATCTCTGCCACATCATCATGAACACCGATCCCATGGATCCAAAAGCTGCCAAACTTCTAGTTCTGTCGCTAATATGTTCAAGAGTTGTCCTTCTTCAGTTACACTTACCTCTGTTTCTTTGTATTGCCCAAAATCATTTTGCATCCTTTCGTCTCGTGTCGATGATGTGGGAAACATTATGGCCCTCCTTCAACATGGTCATTTCCCGTCGACTTCAACTCATTATCCGAGAAGTTGACCGAGAGACTCCCTTCCAGTACCTTAGAGCTTGCATGCCTTAATGGCAAGTTCTTCGCACTCAACGATAAGTTCACATTATTGGCTTTCGATCGAGTGATTTCACGGGTGTTCGACTTTAGTTCTTCTATTCACATTCTATGGATTGTGTTGATATTACCTTGAGGACCATTGTCATTATTGGTGGTTTCTCTCGCGCTTGTTAACAGTTTACATCATTGACTGGTAATCAAGTGACTTTCTAGCATGTTTGACGTCAACACATCTATTCACATGTTAGAATTTGTACTTTGATCAGGTTGTGTTGGAGCGCAAGACCCTGGACTCAGATCATAAAAGTCCAGGTTGCAAAGTGATGTGACATGGTTATGTTGATATACATGTCTCTTTCATATGGATGGTTGTGACCATACCATGAGTTATCATATGTGATCCTTCTCATTATTGGATGGTTGCGACCATACCTTGGTTTCATTATGATCCTCTTTGACAGATGGTTGCACCCATACCTAGATCCATTCACATGATCATTCTATGGATGACTGTGTCCATGCCATTATTCATGTATCATTTGACAAAGTTCTCAATTATGTATATGTATCTGTACTTGCTTGCAGGTTTTTCGACGATAGGCTACGGTTCCCCGCACTGATTCATAAAGCATTTCATCCGTCACTCTAGCTGGACCTTCATGCTTTAGGGGGCATTTGTTACACAACATTTTGTCATTGTCCCTGTACTCCCCGTTCCTTGATCCTGGAGGACCTCTACAATGAACCCCACATGCTTTGCCTCCATGAAGAAACTCCCATTGTGTCCCTCTTCATGAGTAGACCAATTCCCTTTTGCACCATTTCCCTAAAACTTCTGTTTTTCCCAGTTTACAAGACTGATGCTAATGAACTTTTTCTTCCCTGCGCCGATGTGCAAAGATTAACACTATCCCTAGTGCCGACCAGAGTGACTAAGTTGTGTTCCAGTAGCGTTGGTCTTGTTATGGGAATTTTTTAAAATTAAGAGCCGAATCTTCCAGCTCTGGAAGCTTCGTAACAGAAGTCTAGTAAATGGTTTAGCCAGACGGGGTCGAGGATGTCAGTTTGGGCTCCTTTCCCCTATAATGATGGAACTACCTCAAGGGATAAGACCTTCTCCCATGAGGAGTGGATCCATCCCATCCATTCATCCTATATAAACCTCCCTTCTTCCCAAGCACAAGCTAGTGTTGATGTTGGTGTGCTAGTGCTATTTTGGTTTGGAGTAAATAGCAAGCTATTCATAGTTGTAGCTATCTAGTTTTGTGAGGGAGAAGTGTGATTTGGTTTGGAGTGAAGCTTAAAGGGAAGAGCCTTAAAACTATTGTTGATTGAGGCCATCATGGAATGCTAGTAGAAGTGTGTGGGAACTTGGTCTTGTCAAAGGAGAACCACAATGTCAAGACAATGGTTATAATCTCTTCTTGATATCAATATATATGCAACTATCAATTGATTTCCTACATGTTTTGTCATCTTACATATTCATGGCTTAATGTTTCTTGACTTGTTAAGTAGGTTGAATTACAATTTGTCTATTATCACAGTTGTTATTTGTTGTTGTTTACTTTCTTTAGGTGCTTGAAGAAGGAAGCGAGAGATAGCTGGAGCGAGAAAGCAAGGACATCATAGAGCGGGATAAGCGTACTAAGAGGTAGGCCCTCTTAATTGGTTCTAACCTAAGGAAATATTCCATAGAATGTATCTGTTGTGGCTAGACCCATTATCAGGCTAGAGGAATTTGTTTGTGTCTGCACTTATAATTTTACTTCACCACAAGAAGCTGCACAAGAAGAGGAGGCCCACTAGGAGGTCAGCAAAGAGGCTCTAGTTTACAATGCACATCCTTCACATGGAGAAAAAGATCAAGAAACCCCTCTGATTTATGATTCATATTATTAAGAAGAGGACGACATAACTATGGATGCTCAAAGGGATTTTTTTACCAGCAAGTGGGGAGAAGGCTTTGAGCAGCAAATTTTTCTCAGAAAATCTAAAGCAGAGGACCCAAAAAATACTTGTAACTACCCTAACCAATAATATTATGGTTAACAGGTAGTTTATGGAAATAATGTAGTTGAAAATTTCCCTTATCAGTACTATGGGCCTGTAGCTGATTACATGACCACATTCTTAAGTCAGCATCAGAGGCTGTTACTAGAGCATGTATCAGGTTTTTCTGTTGAAGATTTTTCATGGTGTAAGCTTGTTTTGATTTTCAAAATTCAACAGTATGGAGGCGTTGGGTCTAGCACCCAAATGTTGGCCTGGCTCCATTGGAGGGTTGAAATCACTCAGGTGAATTGAGCCCTATACATAGGTAGAAGTTGTATATAAATAAGCTCACTAGTTGAGCATTTACTTTCTAGTTGGTAGAATTCATTTTTCTGCATTTCAGTTCGATGAGGAAAGGACTCCCTGCAAACAAAGTTTCATGGAGATTTTATGTAAGTTCATATATGTTTGACTCCATGCTCAATTATGAAGGCTACTGGTCTACAGGTTCTCAGTATCTTTCCAGCAAGGCACTATCCCCAGTTGGAGCCAATGCTGTCACCCTCTGAAAAGAGAGTTCTAGTTGTGCAAACTTTGTTTTTTAAACTCTAGCCGTGGGGACCCATTTTTAACTCTAGTTGAAATCCCTTTGTATTTCCAACTCTAGCCATGTTTCCCCATTCCCCTTTTAAAAGGCTGGGACCCACAAAACTTTATCGTTATCGGACCATTTTCCTTTGTCATACATCCCCTCTCATCTCCCTTATCCTTTTTCAATTGCGACATTTCATATCGCAAAGTTTCCCGCTTACCACAATAAAGTTTTTTCTCCCCTCGCCGATTGCAATATCCCAATTGGGGGTCACACAAACCATAAGTCCCTCCTTTGCTGATATCACAAAGTTCTGTCTCCCCTCGCCGATTGTAATATCACATAAGTCTCATCACCACTCCTCTGCCGATATCACAAGTTCTCCTTGCTGATTGAGATATCACATAAGTCCCATCACCACTCCTCCGTTGATATCGCAAGTTTATCCTATTGATTGTGATAGTTATCTTCCCGTCGATTGTGATAAGTCCTCCCCCATCGATTGCGATAAGTCCTCCCTCGCCGATTGCAAAATTGTAATCGAGGATCACTCAAGTCACAAGTTCCTCCTTTGTAGAAGCCCCTTCTGACTTGCAATTGCGATGGACATGATATTTTATATATTGCATTTTGTTACAGTTTCGGGTCCAGCTCGTCGGCAAAACATTATGGAATATGGTAAAAAGGCCATCTCCTGTATTGCAATTGTGATACCAGTAGGCCTGGATTAGTGACCTAGATTGAATCAGCCTGGATCAACGACCCAAATCAACGAACATTAAAATGTTTATTTCGCTTCTGCTAAGTGGGAAGGCGAGGGTATTTTTTGAAGTATAGGTCGGCAATTGAGGTATTAAATGAAGGCATGGAGCAGTTGGAGACTGATATGGGCTAATCCTATGGAAACCTCTGCAACAAGAAACCTAGGACAACAATGGCCTCAGAAATGAATTTGATTGTTTCGCTGCACATCTTCGGAGAGTAAATGAAGGTACATGGACTCAGTCAGATTAATGGCTTAGCATGGGGCTCCACTCAGACACACAACGAAGGAATGCTAAGACATTCTCCACTTCTAGTTGGTAACAAGAAACTAATAGTCAATTCACTCCTTGCTCTAGAGAATGAGCGATTTAGGTAGTTAAGGTGAAAGCGACAGTAACCGGCCAAGTAGAAGGAGGGGTACATTGTGGTAGAGACATGGCCTGATCAGGGGCCTTCACAGGAACCGCAGGACGATATTTTCCTCCATCATCATTCAGTTTCCTCTTTTCTATTTTTCTTTAATTTCTTTTATTCTATAATTTCTGTTTTTTTTCCAGAAAGGAATCAGATCCTTGGAAATCATTTTGGCAGCAGAGCTATCGCAACCCTAGACAGCTAGTCAATCTGATAGTTGGCTCTAGGTTAAGATATTTGGTAAAATGTTGATTCAAAGCCCCCCCCTTTCTTGTATAAATAAGGGGGAGAAAAACTTAATAGAGGTTCCAGAATTTTGCACTTGAGTGGTCCTAATTCTTGGGTTCCATTTTGGCTCTAATTTCCTGTTCATGAGGGATCAGAGTGACGCATACTGAATGTAATGGATTGGTTAGTTGGACCTTTCAAGTATTAATGAAACTCCCCGATGATTCCAAGCAAATCAATGCACAACATGCTTTTACCCCTTTGTAATCTTATTCCATATATGTTTTTCTTCCTCTAAAATAGTGTGATGAAGCTGTCGGTTTCTCCCTTGTTCATGATTGTATATTTGTTACCAAGTAGCAACAGTACTTGTGTTAGCTATAGATTTACTTAAGTACCTGTAATGTGCACATATTTTCTTAAGATTTTGGATACAAATGTGCCCATGAGTATATGGCCTGAAACCTTGACAAGTGCCCCACTCCTGCCACTCTTTCATATACTCCCTCTTCCATACTTATGCTGGAACATTGTGGTTTAGGGTTTTTCATTACAAGCAGTCCTATGCATTGAATTCCCTCCTTTCTCTCCTCCCCTTCACCTTTACTACAACTGCAATATTAAGCTTCCTGGTGTTGTGTGTCAGCCACTAGAACAAGGCATTTGTCTTTGAGGTTGGCTTGATTTACCCCCTGAGCATTCGGATCCATGTGTTGGCTTGAGTTTACCTTCATGAAGGCTAATTGAACCAAGCCCCCTTTATTATCCTTTTAACTACGTGAGAATTGGATTGCAACCAAAAGCCCACATTTAAAATATTCCATGCACTACTCTATTTAAGATGTCCTAGGCATTGGTCTATGATCAACCCAGAGGTTGTCTCATCTAGGAAGCTTTTTATGTCTCTCGAAGCACTTATGCTACGGGTGCCATTAGATGCGACAACAACTGGTAGCCAAAGGGAAGCAACTATACAAAGAAAAGCCATGGGACAAGAAAAAAGGAGGAAAGTCACAGTCAAAAGCACATCAAGGCACAACACCACTAAGGAAGAATGAATGCTTTTATTATGGTAATCCTATACACTTTTCTAAAGATTGCAATAAAAGGAAATTTTACGAGTCCAAGCATAGAAGGAATTCAGTATATTTTCTTGATAAAGAATCCTCAATTAGTGATAATCTCAAAAATCTCAAATTATTCATTTCGAATTTTTCCTTATTAGCGTAACTAATGATATTAATGCATGGTTTATTGACTTTGGTGCTTCAATTCATATGACATGTAAAAAGGAATGGTTTGATACTTATCATGAAAATAATAATGGTACTCATATCTATCTAGGAGATGACCGATCTCATGAAATCAAAGGTTATGGTGATGTATGTGTAACTTTACCTAATGGATGTGCGAGACAAATACAAAAGGTTATGTATGATCTTGGAATCAAGAAGAATCTAATCTCCGTGTCCACCAATCTAGATCAAAATCTCAAAGTTGAATGATTTAAATCACATTGTATTGATAAGGATATATCAGACAACTACACTATCATCGCAAGATCAGGAGTGAGAGTTGGAGGCTTATATAAGCTTGATGTTAACATGCAAGGTCATTAAGTATTCAAATCCACAACCATGACAGAAAAATCTCTTTGACATCAAAGGAATGACCACCTTAATTATCCTGACTTGTTTCTACTTCAGAAATAGAGAATACTAGATGGAATTCCATTGTTAAAGAATAAATATTCAGTAGGTGAAGAGTGTGCATTAGGGAAGATGTATAGGGAAGATTTCCCTCATACAAATAGAAGAAAAAGGGATATTCTTGAACTTGTGCATATAGATGTTTGTGGGTCTATGCATACTAGATCATTAGGAGGAGCATATTATTTCTTGATATTTGTTGATGATTGGACAAAATATACTTGGGTTTATTTCATGAGAAAGAAGAGTGATGTAAATAGGAAAATACATGAAGATCCCCCAATCTGATCAAGGGGAGAGAATATACATTAGGTGCATTTGTCAAATGTCACAAAGCCCATGGAATTGTACAATAGTACACAGTGCCACATAGTCCACAACAGAATGGAGTAGTTGAAAGGAAGAATAGAACCTTAGTGGAATGTGATGAAAGGTACAAATCTTACTAATGTCTTATGGGTTGAAATTATTAGTATTGTTATTTATTTAAAGAATATAATTCCAACAATTTTTTTAAATCATAAGACTCCATTTGAATCTCTTTATGGTTATAAACCAATAGTAAGCCATTTAAGAATATTTGGAAGCAAAGCCTTTGCTCATATTTCGAAAGAAGATAGGAGAAAACTTGATGCAAAAGCTATCAAGTGTATTTTCATTGGTTACTCTTCTGATCATAAATAATACATGTTTGATCCTTCTACACATAAATTTTTTGCAAGAAAAGATGTTTTGTTCCATGAACATGTAGATGAAGGCCATAGGGAAGACAATTATGATGCATGGTATATTCCTCATGATTGTGATTATCTCATAGAAAAATTTGTGACTAATAGGAGTAGGAAAAAGAGGGAAAATCGAGTAGTGAAAGCACACCTAGATGAGTAAAATAGTCACCACAAAAGTAGGAGAAAGGATGAAAGAAATGAATTACCAACAAGGTCATCATGCAAAATTGAACCACAAGGTATAACAACTATGCCTTGATGACTAAAGTGATGAATTTCATATAATCTTTGAACTTTGAAGAATCTAACGAACAAGAATAATGGAGAAACACAAAGAAGGAAGATTCCGTAATAAGAAATGATACATGGGAATTGACAGAATTTCCTATGGAAAAAGTTACCATAGGTTCAAAATGGTTGTTCAAAACTAAATTTAATGTTAATGGAACTATTGATAAATATAAAGCTAGACTAGCAGCAAAGGGTTATTCACAAAAATAAGGGATATATTTTGAAGAAAATTTTGGATCAATAGCTAAGATTAACACTAATAAAATGATGATTGCATTGGAAGCTAAGAATTGTTGGAATATGAGAAGTCAACATTTTCTAATGGAGAACTAAAGGAACAAGTCTATCTTGTCCAGCGAGAATACTTTGTTGTAGAAATTCCCACCTGTAGATCACCTGATAATGCAATATACTAAAGCAAAATACTTGATCTACTTCTACAACCAATTTAGCAAAAGCTTAATCGAACATGAGCAACATCAATTGAACACATATAACTGATAAGAAGGAATCAATCACATATAACACAGAAGAAATATCCAGGGGAAAGCACCAGCCTAAAACCCCATCTCTGTATCATCTTACAAGTGGAAATATAACCAATATTACAAAAAGAATTAGCTCAAAAGCAATAATGCTCTCTCTGCAATACCTCTGCTACTCATAAACAGTCAAAGGCCTCTCTCCAACCTCTGGTCTGCCCTCCAAGCCTCCTATTTCTTTGGGCAATTTTGATTGGGGTCTAGTGCAACCACTTGTGCGAATTGGCCTCTTCACACACTCACTAACCTCTGATCCAATTGCGCAATCCTGAAGGAGATAAATCTTTCTCATGGATGAGCTTCCTTTATAGGAAAAACATTCATCCAACTGATAGTACACTGTTCCTTCTCTCATCTCAACTAGGACTCTGTCTGAACTGACATGCATGAGTTATTAATGAGAGAATATTCAGTTATCTGAAGAACAATAGTTATATGCAAGCATGCATTAACTAACTGAACTTACTTAATTTAAACAAACTATTTAAATCAAATATAACTGGACTTGACTCATTTAACTGAGCCAACTAATTACTACTCAATATAGAACTCATCCTTATCTCTTTAACTGATGGATAAATTCCTCAATTAATAGAGAAACTGTTGCATGTCCTCACATAGACTTCATGTTTGATTTTTCACAACTAATTAACTCATGGAGAATTAATTAATTTATTTTCAAACAACTGTTAAGTTCAAATTCGAATTTTACTTCCTATTTCTAGTCCAGGGACTGACTAAAATAGGAATCCATACTGAATTGCTAAAAATAGAATGCTATTTTTAGCACTTCCATTTTTCATTCCCTATTGCCCAATCCAGCATTGGTACTCAAACTGCTATTTATAGAAGTGCTATTTTTAGCACTTCTATTTTTAGCATTTCTTGTTGCCATTTTCAACACTTCCTCTCAACAAGAAAGGCTTCAATTCGAACCCGGTCCTGTACCTTTGGAATGTTCTTCATGCAACACTCCTACCAAGTGTGGTTGCTTCAGCAACTCTCGGAACAAAAAAACTCCCAATTGACCTCTCTGTTGGACTAGAAACATACTCCAATGCTGAAGCTCTACCTACTGCTAACAAGTGCTCCCTCTCTGACCTCTGAGCTACTACAACACTCCATGCATCTCGCACCATTGTACACCTCTCTGTGCCATCCCGCACTGGTGCAACACTCCTATGGCTCTCACATTGTTGCAGCCTGCCAGCTCTACACAACCATGGGACTCCTACACTGTAGCTCTCTCTGCCGCTCCACCTGCATCTGTCTCTTCCCAATCAGTTAGTCCTGCTACTCCTCGTCGGGGCTCCTATATCAAAGTTGAATCAAAGAGGTTGGGTACCTCAAGGATCCTGTCCCTAGCCTTTGAGGGACGATCACTCCACATCGCCCCACCTCCTACCTGGAGGTATGGCTGCATGTGATCCCTCTGCCCACCTAGCTCAAAGTTTCCCCCTACTGGAGGTCTCTGCATGAGTAGATGCCTCTACTTGATCTCCTCTCAGATTCTCTAGTTATGGTCACTCCACAACCTCTTGAATCTGCTTCACTGATCGTGGCTCCTCCACAATCATCTAAGAATTCTTCTAGCGCTGCATGTTGAGAGGTAATGTACTCTCCCTCTCAACCACCAAGCCTCCATCATTTGCCTTGCTCCTCAAGGCTTTGCATGTATCTTAAACCTCAAGAGCATACAGGTTCTTGACCCGTGAACCGTTTTGCTTCACCTGTCTAGTGATGACGTGTCTAAGGAAAACCTTTCCCTTACTAAAGACTACTTCATAGCCTCTATCTTCCAGCATCGTGATTGACACCAAGTTTCTCTTTAGTCCCGGTACATACTTGACATCGGTCAAGGTAATTCGAGCTCCATGCTCCCTCTGAAAAACAACTGTGCCTACACTTGAGACACTATACTTCTCATCATTGCCCATCGCTATGAGTATCTGGAGATCTTTCTCCTCCAAGGTACTTAACAAACTCTTGTCACCGATCATGTGGAAAGAAGTTCCACTATCAAGAAACCAACCACTTCCCACCATGGATGAAACCATGCATGCGAACATTGTGAAATCCAACTCGAACTGTGAGGCCAATGCCTCACCTTCAGATCCTTCCACGGATCCCTTCTTGGATTTCCTCAGTGGACAATTTGTAGCAAAATGGCCCACCTCATGACAATGAAAGCATCGCACTTTCGATTTGTCAAACTTCTTCCCACCATGGGAAGAACTCGAATTGGAAAGAGAATCCTTCTCCTTCCCCTTCTTCGCCTTACTCGCTAAGGCACAGTTTTCCTCATCCTCCATGGATGAAGAACCATCTCTGGTGCTTCTTCTTATCTCCTCCTGCATCAGATCCGACCAAAGTCTTTCCTAATCTGGCAGTTTTTCTCTTCCATTAACCGAGTCCTGGTAGCTATGCCAGCTCTTAGGAAGACCAAGAAGTGCAAGACTCACCATGTCATCATCAGCTGTCGTGATCCCTACGCTTCCAAGCTCATCCTTGCATGTGGTGAGCTTGTTTAGATACGTAGAGATCGTGTCGCCCTTTTCACACTTGATTTTCCAAAGCTTGTCTTTCAGTGCCAACTTCCTCTGATTACTGCTATTCTAATATAGATCTTTCAATGTTTTCCACATTGAAAACAGTGTCTCCTTCCCATGGAGACTCGAGACTATGTGATCTCGAACTCCCTCCAGAAGGATTCTCCTAACTCTAGCCACACACTTCTTCCATTCAGCCAATTTAGTAACACGAGTTGGCTTGGGGACTTCTTGATCAATGAATTCCTTTAGATCGTTATCCTCTAGTACTACATCCATGCGATCCTTCTAGGCTATATAATTCAAACTACCATCAAGGGCATATTCGAGTCTCAAACCATTGAATGCCATAGGTGAAATAGAGATGTGATAAGAACTCGAATTCTATATTCAGGAATCAAAAAGTTCAACTTCTTCCTTCTTGTATATTGTTCTTCCTTGATCACCTATGCTCTGATACCATGTAGAAATTCCCATGTGTAGATCATCAATAATGCAATATACTAAAGAAAAATACTTGATCTACTTCTACAACCAATTTAGTGGAAGCTTAATCGAACATGAGCAACATCAATTGAATACATATAATTGATAATAAGGAATCAATCACACATAACACAGAAGAAATATCCAGGGGAAAGCACCAACCTAAAGCTCCATATTTGTATTATCATACAAGTGGAAATATAACTAGTATTACAAAAATAATCAGCTCAAAAGCTATCCCGCTCTTTCTACAATACCTTTGCTTCTCATAGACAGTCAAAGGCCTCTCTCCAACCTCTGTTCTGCCCTCCAAGCCTCCTCTTTCTTTATGCAATTTTGATTGGGGTCCAGTGCATCCACTTGTGTGAATTGGCCTCTTCACACACTCACTAACCTCTGATCCAACTACACAATCCTGAAGGAGATAAATCCTTCGCATGGATTAGCTTCCTTTATAGGAAAAACATTCATCCAACTTATAGTACACTGTCCCTTCTCTGATCTCAACTGGCTCTCTGTCTAAACTGACATGCATGAGTTATTCATGAGAGAATATTCAGTTATCTGAAGAACAATAGTTATATGCAAGCATGCATTAACTAACTAAAGTTACTTAATTTAAACAAAATGTTTAAATCAAATATAACTGGACTTGACTCAGTTAACTGAGCCAACTAATTACTACTCAGTATAGAACTCATCCTATCTCTTCAACTGATGGATAAATTCTTCAACTAATAGAGAAACTGTTGCATGTCCTCACATAGACTTCATGTTTAATTTTTCACAACTAATTAACTCATGGAGAGTTAATTAATTTATTTTCAAACAATTGTTAAGTTCAAATTCGAATTTTACTTCCTATTTCTAGTCCAGGGACTGACTAAAATAGGAATCCATACAGAATTGCTAAAAATAGAACTTTATTTTTAGCAGTTCCATTTTTCATTCCTTGTTGCCCAATCCAACATTGGTACTCAAACTGTTATTTATAGTAGTGCTATTTTTAGCATTTCTTGTTGCCATTTTCAAGATTTGTAAAATAAGGAAAAGAACATCTTATTTGGACATTAAAGAAAGAAATATATGGACTCAAATAGGAACCTAAGTCTTCTTATGTGAATATTGATAAATTCTTCTCTCAACAAGGATTTACTAAAAATAAAGGAGATCCAAACATCTACATCAAGAGGGATGAAAAATGCAATATTGTGTTGATTTCTGCTCTAATCATAACAAGAAGTGCTATTAGGTTAATTGAAAAGATCAAAAGTTGTTTGTTATAGGAATTTGAAATGAAAGATCTTAGAGAATTGCATCATTGTTTAGGCATTGAATTTTGGAGAGAAAAAGGTAGAACTTTGGTCACAAAAAGTAAATACACACAGGAATTAATAAGGAGATTCAACATAAATGGATGTAAAGTTGTATCTACAACACTAGAACATAATGTTAAACTCAACAATGATGATGAAAAAAAAGAAGTAAATGACACATTGTATAAACAATTGGTGTGAAGTTTTAATTACCTAACTACAACCAGACCATATATTTGCATATTCAGCTAGCACACATAGTCAATTCATGGATAAGCCACATGAAAGTCACTGGAGAGTAGCCAAGAGAGTTTTTTGATATTTGAAGGAGACTGAAAATTGTGGTATTGAGTACACTAATGTTTTGAATGTTGGGTTGATAGGTTATTCATATTCTGATTGGGCAGGAGGTCCAAATGATAGGAGGTCCACCTCAGGCTATGCATTTAGTATTGGATCCAGTCTTGTGTCATGGAGTAACAAGAAACAAACAACTAGTTATTTTTCTTCCACTGAAGTTGAGTACAAGGCTTATTATAGGGGTCTATTAGGCCTATGTAAGTCATCATATATAATACACTATGTAAATGTGAGTAACAAACGGTAAATATATGTGTTAAAGTGATTGGTTGGTTAAGATCGGGTGCAACCACTCCAACCACAAAATCCTTATGAAATTATGCATGAATTCTAATAGAAACTTGGTTGGAATTCTTCTCAAATTCTATTCTTCTTTATGTATGCATTAGAGGAAATTTCAACCTAAAAGTGCCCATGAAATTTTCATGTCATAATATATAAACCAATCAAAACCATTTAAATTTAAAAAGAGGTACATGTAAATATTTTGGAGGGAAAAAGAGAGAAACTACCCTTTTAATTGTATTTTTGGCCTATCTCCTTATAGGTTTACTCAAATTTCAAGTGTCGTTGGATGTAGAATTAAATTTTCATCTAATGAGTACCCATTATGCATACTTTTGAGAAGTACCACCTTGTTAAAAATTGAAGATACATTTAAAAACGTGTTGAACTTGTTTTTAATGTATCTTCAATTTTTATCAATGTGAGTCTTCTCAAAAGTATGCATAATGGGTACTCATTGGATGCATAATTTAATTATGCATCCAACGAGTGTCTACACTTGAAATTTCAGTAAAACCATAAGGAGATCGGGAAAAAATACAATTAAAAATAGTAGTTATCTCTTTTTCCCTCAAAAACTCATAACTCGCATTTAATTATTTTAACTATTATTTTATTATTTTTCCTTAGGAGGCCAATTTTAGACTGGAATTTACTCTAATGTGTGTTCGTGTTGTTGCCAATATGTAGCATGTTCTTGTACATTATAAGTTAGTTTTATAGCATCTAGTTTTGTTTCCTCCTCCATTTGGTTGGGTGACAACAATAATAAGTGAGGGAGTGGGATGAACATGAATGAGGAGAACAAAAATATTAGACTACAAGCGAAGGCACATTTGACAAGTTGTTGCAAAAAAAAAAATTGTCATTTGGAAAATTGTTTTTGAACCCTAAGGCTCATGGAAGAGCAAAGTTACAACCTACAAGCTATAAGAAAAATGTATCTGAGAAGACTACTCTTGGAATCCTGCAAACAAGAATAAGATGTTGGCTTGAAGCCAAGAAAAACCTCTACAAAACATTTCCATAATTTTATGAAAGAAAGAAAGTGAATGGAAGAAAGAAAGCAAATAAGAAGAGTTGCTATCAAGAATTTTTTGCATTTGAAGAACGTGGAGAACTCTGCTAGTTGTGGTTGAGAAGAAAAGTCTTTCTTTTCCCACATACCATCAACGATTCTCTCCCAAGATTTCTGCTGCAAATATGTAGAATCAGAGACTTCGACTTATCAGAATATGCAAGATGGTCATTCCAAAGCAGAGTAAGAATCGAATTTTACTTTATCGAAACATGCAAGATGGTGAACCTGTCACTGACCAAGAAGCCACAGTGAACTGAATGTGTGAAATTAGGTGGAAATTGGGCCAATTACTAATTAATCACATTCAACAATATTTTTTTATGAATGATAACATAATAAAATTATATGGACATGTAGTATTATTATTCCATATTGAACCTATCACTAGTGATTGCAAGCTATTGGTAGATCAAACATGTTGATTGGTCATTAGAACTTTAGTTGAAGTTGGATTCATGGGATGTGAGATAAGTATCTGTGAGAAAATGCATTACTAACATTTTTTTCTCATTCTTCCTCCAATGGATTATGGGACAACTTGAAACTAGAGTCATCCTACCATTGTGCAGAAAGAATATGAATGTTGAAGATAAGTCAACCTATCTTTGTTGAAATACACCCACACAATGGATGAACTCAGTGAATTAAATGAGCATGATAAGGCTGTAAAACTTATGGATTAATCCCACTGACGTTTGCAGTCACACTTGGAACAAGTTTTGTTAATCATAAATGAAGAAGTGAAGGTCCCAGTTTCTAATCTTATGGGTATGAAAATTACTTTTCTTTTCTCTAGCTGGTTCTACTTTGCATTACTTTGTTAATTTTTTTTTGGAGTAGCAATCAACATGGATCAATGTGTATTCAACATCTATCGTTTACATGGATATTCTTCTATCCAAAATCATAATTTATATTGATGAATTAAATGGTTTTGGTATTGAAATCAGTTTGGATCCTGCAAATCATATGGAAGTAGTGGCTTCACCCCAACTTTTGCATGATAGGAGACACAAACAATTTAGTTGCTCAAGTTGTGGTTACTTGCACCTTTTGATGGTAGATTGGTAAAATAAATATGGATTTGAGGCAATAAAGGGGTAGTTATAACCATGGATAATTATTGATATTTTTTTAGAATCATGTACAAGGAATCATATATGTTGGGACCCACTTGTAACAAATCAAGCTATTACCATTAGTCCAACACTGGTAAATCGATGTCCATCTGATTTTGGGCCTCGAAGATGAGTAGACTAAGAGGTTAGAACAATCAATATAAACCAAAAATAATACACATGGAGGTCGACAACTCTACCATAAACTTAACACATATTTTTAAACTCGGTAGGAGAACTCGACTAGAAAAGCATGTGCAGGTCATCGTCGACTTGGAGGTAGTGGATTTTGCAAAGGTATACCTATCTGCAAAGTTAAGATTCAATCTTGTCGACTGGGTCTATTGCTTCAATAGTTTGTGCAACCAATATTTTTTGTATCCCTTTGATGGTCGATGTTCCATTTTATTGACTTTCCACCTGCTTGACTTATCAATGGCTGAAGAAAAAGTGTATAGAGTTGCAAAAATCATTGCATAAGAATTGGGCACCAGAATTCCATCTTTGAAGATATGGGATAGTCAAATTTTAATGGCTAACCAATATGAAAATTCAAACAACAAAACTTTAGATCGATTGGGTTATTAAACAAAAAGTGGAAGAAAGAAGGCATATTGGAGGTCAAGGCACTATTGAATGCACATGCTCAATTAAATTACTTTTATCATTGTTGGAAATCATAGCATTTTGTAGTTTAAGTTGTTTCTTTTATGTCTTCCAATTTGGTAATTACACTTCACTGAACTCAAACATATTCTCATAGGTAGAGTGAAATTAGTAACTCAAAGCTCATTTCTGGTGGATATAAATAGATATTATAAAATGTAAATGGACTCTTAAACATCAAAGAGTTAAATGAAGATATTAGGGTTAAGTTTATAAGTGGAGTCTGAATCGAGTGTGTAAAATGGGAAAAAATATGCATGTTGTTTGAATAATTATGTAAGTTGGTCGAATTCTCACCAACATATATCGATATTCATTCCACAATAGTTGTAAGAGAATAAGCATGGTCTTAGTTGAGTTATGTATCCTTCATGTTATTAGAAAGTTCAGAATCTATTAACAAAGTAGAGAATTCATACAACATACAACAAGCACATTCATTAGTGAGCAATAGTAAATGATAAAGTGCAAACATGAATGATCATGTAGCACAAATATTTGATTGCACAACAACAAATATGAAGTAACAAGATTGATTAAAGAATTTTGCAGTTGAATTCAAGAATAAGAAATCATGTGAGAAGAATACACAAATGAAGGTGAAGATGATGACAACAAAGTTATGTATGGATTAAGGCTCCTAGTATAAAGTTGAAAAACGGTTCTTGGATTGTGCTAGAAGTACAAAGCATGATGGTTGATGTGGAAGATGTTCACTCATTTTATATTTGAACGAAAAACTCCTAGGAGTTATATTCACACATTGGACTTATCCATAGAGAGAGTGAAAATTTTCTCCCTAGATTGGAAAGGACCTACCCTATGGTTCTTAGTTAGAGTAGTAGACCATATAGTAGAGAGACTGTAGAGAATGTTAATAGTTGATATTTGCAATAAGTGGCCACTAGAAAATTAAAAGACACAATATTTATGGTACACGTGCATCTCCCTATCCATCTGGTAGCTATTGTGACTAAGCTACCTAAGTAGACCGGTACGCATAGTTGATGTACAATAAGAAGACTTCTATAAGAAGTAGTGGTCCAAGAAATTGTTGCATCCTTGCTTGGGACGAGCAAGGCATTGAGTGTGGGGGAGATGTTGTAGGGGCCCCTAAGGAATATGTAAGTCATCATATATAATACATTATGTAAACGTGAATAAAAAAGGGTAAATATATGAGGTAAAGTTAATGGTTTATTGAGAGTGGGTACAACTACTCCAACACATGAAGTCTAATAGAATCTTGGTTGGAATTCCTTACCAAATTTTATTCTTATTTATGTATGTTTGTTTGTGTTGTTTCTAAGATGTAACCTATTCTTGTACGTTATAAATTAGGCTTATAACAAGGCCTTATGTAGTGCGACCTGTGAATCAATTTTCTTAGGAAGAATTCTTAAAGACATGGGAGAAAAATAGGAGGGACCAAAAATCATCAAGTGTGTCAAGCAAAGCTCTATTAAACTAGTAGACAACCCAGACTATCATGTAAGATCAAAACACATAGAGACTCAACATAATTTTGTACGAAAAAAAATGTAGTCAAAGGAAATTACTTTAATATATTGTAATACAAATGATAATGTGACAAGCATATTTACTAAGCCTTTAGGAAAAGATAATTTTATGTTATTTTTAAAAATAATGTTATTGTTAAAAATAATATGGTTAATGAATCTTATTCTAATTATTATTGTTTTAGTTAATAATAATTAATGATTATTTTCATTATCATTACCAATGTTCCACCAAGACTCTAGGATAGGAGGAAGCAAGCATGGGAGATGCACACGAGAGCATGCGGTCTAGTACTCTCAGATTTTAGGGAAATTTATAAGGGACGAGGATACGTCAGGGTCTATATATATATATATCATGAAAGCATAAATATATTGATCCATACATAATTAAACTAAATAATGATATACATTGGTCCATATTCATCATTCATAATGATACATACATCATTCATCCATACACCAAAATATTCAATAATAAAATGCATTGATCCATATTCATCATTTTAGAATCTACATTGATTTAAAAATTAAATTCATTATTCATCATTCTAGAATGTAAATTGATTTAAAATTTAAATTCATTATTCATGATTCTAGAATCTAATTAGTGGTAAGAAAAATAGACTATAATAGATACTGAAATCTGAAGATTGGAATAGTAAATTTATATAACTCAAAATCAAAAGGGGTGTTTCTAGATGCGCCGCCTCAAAAGGGGTGCTTCTGTAACAACCCTGGTTAAAAATCCATGTTAAAAAATATAAGACCACGGTCATGAGACACGTATTCCAAGCTGAATGGTGGGAAAGACATCCTAGTGTGGGTGTTCATTCGGTTTATTATGGCTAAGGAAATTGAAAAAGGCAATGGAAAAGGATTTGGAAAGGCAAGAGGCATTTATTTGGCATTTTGTTCATGAAAATAATGGAATTTAGGAGAAAAGGAAGGTGAAAGGTCACAGGTTGCATGTGAGGAGGAAATTGAAGGAAAATAATGGAAAATGAAGAAAATAGGGACCTCATTGATAAAAAGGTTTATGAGGATCACTTGGGAAGCTTTTGACAGGTTTTGGGGGAGCTCTCTTCTATTTTCTCTCTCTCTCATACTCTTGGACAGTTAGAGTTTTCTTGGAGCACTCTTGGAGAGTGTGGCATACTTGGAGTTTGGAGCAAGAAGGCAAAGGAAGAGAAGGAAAGCACAAGAGATCATCAGGATCAGCAGTTACACCAATTTTTGCATGAAGGTACCGAGTTGCATGCATGTTTTCCTCAGTATTTTTGGCATGCATGGCATATGCATGTGGTTTATAGGTCATGATTTGTCATTGACATGGAGGATTTCTTGGATTGACAGTGGATTTGCCTAGCCTTTCCATTTCCTGGATAGATATGGTCTTGTGGGTTTATTTATTTGTTTTCTGGTTTGTTCTCATGTTTCATTTAGTTTGGGTTGAGTTACTAGTTCCTAGAAGCCCTGTAACAACTTGGGTTGAGTTACTAGTCTTGGAAACCCTGATTGGACAAACTCTCTAGAAGCCCTTGGTGGGTTGAGTTACTAGTCTTGGAACCCTTGGTTGGAACAAATGCTCTAGAGCCCTAGAAGGCTTGGGTAGAGACCAATATGGTGATGGTTTTGTGATGTCCGACCGTGAGGTGGAATCATTGTTTGATGGGTTGAGGTGGTTTGGTATTTGGAAACCCTAGATGGTTTTGATTGATGTGTTTATGATATCCCACATTAATTCTCGGAATATGGCACAGGGGTGATTGGATAAAGAGAGACTTGGCTCAACCAATCTACGGTCGGGTGGAATGTGGTAGTCCAATACTGGGTTGGCTTTTGCATCATTAGTATGAGGTTATTTCTCCTTGTTAATTCATGAGTATTATACTGGTTTATATGTGGATTATATGGCTATTGTTTCCTTGGTATTTCTGTTGTTATTATTCTGGCTATGAACATGTATTATGACAGTGACTATGTATGGATCACATCATGTTTTTACTTGTAATTAAATGAACAATGTGTCTATGGCCTAATACATGATAATGCAACTAATGTGATAAGGAAACAATGCCTCATAGTGAATCTCAGATAAATATGAGACCCTATGTGCAGCTCTGTTGTTAAGACATCGTTGAGGGTTGTAACTTGACTACATCAACATCGGGGAACACCACCCACTCGGGAGATAAAAACAACTCTGTTTCCATTGAAATTGGTGGGTCTAACTGGATATAAAGGGACCAATTTCCCATTTTAAGGAGCTTTAATATAGTAATAGAATGAAAAATGATGAAAAGTTTTTATAGCTAATGGTAAAATTACTGAATAAACTTATTCTACTTATTTCTCGGGATAGTACATCTTCACATGTGATTCAAAGAAATATTTCACAGCATAAATAACAATATAGATCATTCAATACTTTAATGAATAGAAAGCATATATGATAAACTAAATTAATTCAATAGTTAACTAATTTAGTTGATTCTTAATCACATAAAAAGATCTTGTTATCTCATACATAATCACAAATCATCCAATCCTGCACATCATTAGTGATAATGACTGATTGTTTTCAAAGCATTTATATAAGGAAATAACGCATAATAGATTCACTATCTCAATCAACCATACATAAAAATATCACAAAGATAATAGTACCCGATGAATTATCGCTTTGCTTATGAAAAAGATAGCTTTTAGGCTCAAAATTTTAATTAGATAACTCTGAATCAAACAACAGTGCAAGTTCAAAAGTCGTCTTCTCAAAATTCTGGACCCCTTTCTAAATGCATGAAAGGGGAAGAGTAAACTTAAAATAAAAGCATTCAAAAAAGATTTAACAAACTAAGCTAAGATGAAGGACAACTAAATTTGTGATTTGTTGCAATAAGAACTCATGACTTTGATCCAGATTGATTCTTCATCTTCTCTTTGAGATTGTATATTTCCGTGAGTGGTTTCACCTAGGGGGGATGTATTGGCTACATGCACATTTGTACCATAAACATTGCATCATTAAGTGCTAGAAAAAACTGTATTGTTGTGTTTGAGAGACACTTTAGCACGAGCCATTGACTATGATGCTTCACCAAAAAATTCCAATAACCTTCAAGGTTTTCTTGTGATAAAATCTTAATGTCTTGAACCTTCTTTTTAGATGTTTCTTTCTAATATTGTTTCAAAGTTGTGACATCTGGAAAGGTGTCCTTTGCGCATTCATGAATTAGATTGGCTTGTAATAAGGTACCTGTGATGTATTCGATGAAATTTGAGGCAAGATTTCTAGCTCTAATAATAGCCATCTCTGCCCGTTTCATTTTGATATCCCAGTCACCAAATATGATATCCTTCTGTGATTCTTCAATTCGAGGAAGATTAGATGATCTTCCTTGAGCACTGTCTTGCCAATCTATATACTCAGATATTTTCTTGTCGATATCTTCATAAAATTTCCTCAAGTTGGATAATTTATTTACTAAATAATCACTGGTCTTTGATAGGTCATGAATTAAGGCCAATTTGTGACAGAAAATGGCCTGCTTCTTTGTTAAGAGTATATCTAGTTCTAATTCTTCCTTAGAGACTTTATTTATATATTGATTTTATCTCAGCTGGCCAATTCTTTGTTGCAAATGTAGTATCTATTCATCCTTGTCCTTTACTTCAGCTTCAAATTGTATCTTGAAACCATTAAAGATATTTTGCAACTCAGTAAAACTTTTTTGCCACTGTTGCTCAATTGCTTGCTTTTCTATTTGAAAATTTTGTTCCAACTCGACAATCCTTTGATCCTTTTCCTTCATTAGCAATTGTTTTTCTGCAACTTTGTCGATGGTAGCACTAGCATAAGCTCTTGCGAGCTGAGATAATCTGTTCAATTCTTCATCCGGGGTTGTTTGAGTTCCTTTCCAAAGAACTTGAAAATGAGTCTCATTTGTAAATAACGCTTGCAACTGTTCCATATTTCTTTTCTTCCTTGACCTTCTCATTATTGCTTTATGCTTTAAACTGTAAAATACGTCCAAAGGTGAGATTTCTTTAATTTTGAGGACTATCTTGGCAGTAGGAAATGCATGAATTATCTCCATATCATCAACAACATTTCATTGATTGATAATCTCAACATTAATATTATTCTCGGGATTTTTAGGAATAGTATCCTCTTGGGAAGCCTCAAAAGTAAACGAGGTTGCCCCCTAGTCTCTAGAACTTGCTTTGTCTCTCTGAGGACTACGACTTTTTCTACTTGTATATTGGCCGAGACATATGTAACTCGAGCTTCTTATGTTGTCAAAATGTGATTGAACTCCTCCCATACTTCATTGAATTTTTTCTCCTCTTTGATTTCTCTTGTGTGCTCAATAACTATAGTAGCTGTTTAGGAGACTTGGGAAGTAATTGGAGCTTTTGAGGAGGAAGCTGATGCATCTGAAGTGTTTGAATTCTGTTAAATTTCTTAAACAGGGATTCAGGAAAATGGGCTATTCTTGCTAATGATATTGATTGAATCTAATTAATTTATTAGGACATAGACGGTCTGCTGCTAATTTCTCTACCATATAATATTCCAGAACCATTTGAAACAAATCATTAAATTTTTAAGCTCGTTTAAAAATGGTTTGAGCTTAGCCTATGTTGTAACATCTTTTGCTACACAATGCAGGTCATATGGTTTGTTTAATATGGTTGGGAAATTAAAGGCTCTTAATTGGTTAATCTCAATTGAAGAATGCTTGAAATTTTCTAAGGCATAGGTACCACAAGAAATAGGAAAACATGGCAAGACAAATTTCTTGGCATCTTTAATACTTTAGTTAAGCCCTTACCAACTATTTGATAAGAGAATTCTTTGGCCAACAACTTATCTGCGACAAAAAGGGAAACAAAAATGAGGATGGGAAAGGCTACCAAAAACATGAATATAGGTAAATGATTCTTCCCCAATCCACTTTCCTATAGGCTTTAGGTATTTATTGTCTTCTACAATAAATCTATGGGGCTTTTCTGCCAAAGACTTCTTGGTGGATGGGGAGCATGACTTCATGACAAATTTTATAGAAGTGAGCATGTTATTTTGATTCACAAAGGATATCAAGATAAAAATAAATAGGGCTAGGAAATTGGTCTGTCCATTTCCATCCAAGAGATGAAAAATCATAAGAAAAACAAATTGCGTCCTTGACATAGGTGCTCATAAAGAAAGGAGGAGTCGTTCTTTCAAGAACATTGCACTTTTGTCTGTAATTACAGATTTGGGTGGTCAAATTGTTGGATAATATAGTTGCCCAATCCATGATATAGCCATCAGTAGAGGCTTCTATCAATGGCACCCATTCTTTAGAGAATGTATGCATATTTGGATAACCAGAGAGGTGGCATAATATAAAAACAATATGAGAGAAAGGGCCAACAATGGAGGCTAATGAATAGATACCATTTTCCTCTCGCTTGTTTTTGTTCGGGTCCCTTCTCCATTCTATGATCAAGTCTGCTGGGTTTGGATTCTCTTGCATGCGTTTCTAGACGAATTGTGTATCATACCTCTTCTGAGGTGGAGGTAGATGATACACTTTCCTTAAATCCTAAAATTTAAAAGACCTAATAATTGTCTTCCTCAGTGTTATAAACATTTTGTCTGCAATGTTCAGCTGTTCAATAGCCCATCTCACCATATTTGTATATGGTAGGATTTTAGGGTGAGCAACAATTCTGTGAAGAAATGAATTGGCCACATCACTCCATGTGGCACCATTACTTGGAGGAGAATCATTAGTAGTTACAATCTATTTCACAATTACCCTCAGATTTTCATTCTTGAATAGTTTGTATATCACCTCCCTGGAGGCAAAGCCTGTGTCCGAACTGCTTTTAGTATCTATAAACAATGGAGACATTTCGAACTCTTCTTTAGGTGGCAAGACTGATTCTTGTTGTGTTACAGACTTCCTCCTTGCCTTGATTATTCCTGACATGTCCTTTAACTACTCTTTATCAGAATTTATCTGTAAAGAAATAAACTAAGATAAGCAACAAGAGCTTCGAAGGTTGCAAATGGTCATACCAATTCAAAGTGAGTTATATGGAAATCCGTTCACATTAACTAAAAATTATTACCAATCAATAAAAACCTCAAAATTAGAACTACGCTGAGTGGTCATTAAATTTCCAAACGTTTGTTCACATGATACTGACACTTGTCATTATACCAGAAAATATTTTATTAACTTGTGGTATTGGGTGACATTACATAGCATAGCGATTTTGCAATTTTTGAAAAGTATATAGGCATGGGATCTATATTAGCAAAAGACCAAAATTTGATAGAACGTGATATGACCTGCATCCACCAATTGACAGAATGTGATGTCGGCTCTTGACGGAATGCGATATTGGCTCGGTATTTCACAATTCAGCTTATCGAAATTTCGCATTTGTGTTTGGCTTATCAACTTATCGCAATTTTGCAAGTTTTCATTTCGTCTTTCCACAATTTCGCATTTCACATTTGTATTTGGCTTATCAGCTTATCGCAATTTCGCAAGTTCGTACTTCGACTTTTCGCTGTTTTAGCTTTGCGGTTGTCCTTTGACATCGCTAATACTATGCGTGTTATTTAATAAGACCTACTCTTTTATAGATTTTTCAATAATTTCAAGATTCATTTAGGCTTGTAATTCATCTTTTAAAACTACAAAAGGATTTCTAAAAGGTTTTATGACCTTATTCATAAACATTTTTGTCTTATTTAAAAATCAAAGAGTAAAACTAAAACTTATCCTATTTTATTTAAACAAAGAAGGATTCTATCCTAAAAATTTTAGAGGGTCCCCATTATTCTTTCTCCTAAGTCTAAATATAATGGGAGGTTGTTGAGTACCACAAAAATTGGCGACACTAGACGAAACCATTAATCTCTGTAAGATGTTAATCTTTATCAAGAAATTTCTTTAGAAAGTTTGAAAACGATTGAAATCTAGATAAATATAGATAACTTTCAAATGAAGTAATTCTTCTCATCGTAAATATTCTCAAGGTTTGTGATAGATGAAAATATTTTGTGTAAATCAGTAGCTAATAGGTTGAAAAGATAAAGTTAAAACCATTAGAAGCTTAGCGTATTGAATAAACTTATGAGTCATTGGTAGAGCCACTACTACCAGTAGGCATTCATAGCCTCGACAGGGTTACCATTTAACCAAAATGAACCAGTATCCTATCCATGTTATAATAACATTCTTTAGAGGCAATGAAGATCCTTTTTTCTTTTTCTTTTTTATTATTTTTTACTTTAAAGTCATTATCCTCGTTTGGTAGGCAAAAAATGATAATGCCATTCACAATTTGTAATAAAATTGAACAAGCCGACTCGTAATGAGATCTCTTGTACCAAACTATGGTGACTAAGATTCACTATCTTGGTTTGGTTGCCAATAGTGATGATGTCAATTTTATTAGTTTCCTATGGTCATGGTAGGCAAGCTCGTGATGAGACCTCTCAACTTTTAAGGTTTTTATATTTTTGAATTACACTCTGAATTTTTTTAGAAATAAATGGATGGGGAGGTTTCATTTACTCTTTACGAGTCTCACATGACCTCTTTAAGTAAAATATGCTAAAAATTTCATAGTAATTTCTATTTTTATAAAGATAACTTTTCAAAACCAATTCACAACAAATAGATTTTTTAAAGAGTTTCAAACCAAAATATTTCATAACTAAATGATTATCTTATTTCAAAGCTTTAAAACATATTCAATACTTAGATTCCAATTTAAAGTTTTGCTTTCTAAATTTCCCTTAAATATGTTTAACAATTCAAAAATAAAGAGAAACTTCCAATGTGTTTTTTAAAAGTATAGTAGTTTTAATAACAAAAGGAAATGATATATAAAAATATTTACATAGTGTATAAAAGAAATTACGTTCCTTCAAGAAAAATATTGTATGAGTATAATTCCATTAACAACAAGAAGTCCCTTCTTCCCTTGTAAATATTGCAAAATGAAGGTTGATGGACCTATATTCTCAAAAATCTGAAAGGGACCAAGCCAGATTTTTTGAAATTTTGTATGTTTTCCTTTGTCCTCATGCATTTTATCCCATTTCAAAACAAAGTCTTCGGTTTCAAACTTTTTATCTTTGACTAAATTGACATCAAATGAAGATTTGACCAATTGTTGATGGTGAGCATGGACTAGCTTAACTTTATTTATTTCTTCTTCTAGCTTTAGGATTTGAGACATTTGTAATTGCAAAGCGGAAGAAGTTTGTTCTTCAATAAATTGAATCAGGGCTGAAGAAGGGATAACTAGATTTGGAGGTAGAATAACTTCTTTCCCATATACGAAATGAAAAGGATAAGTACCTATTGAGGTTTTCTTGGTTATTCTATCAACCCACAAAGAAAATATTAAATCTTTGTGTCAGTTATTTTGATTTTGGTAAATAGTTCGTTTAATGATCCTTATAAGATTTTTATTAGTGGATTCTACTAAGCCATTTCTCTGAGGGTAATAATTTGTAGAATTCTTAAGTTTAAATCCTCTCTTTAAAGCAAATTCAGTCATTGCATTTCCAGAAAAATAAGAAGCATTGTCAAAAATAAGAGAATGAGGGATACCAAACCTGGTAATAATAAATTGATCAATGAATTCATTGATGTTCTCAGGATTGGCTAGCTTCAGGGGTATTTCCTCTACCCATTTCGTATAATAATTTCTTGCAATCAAAATGTACCTATGTTGTTTAGAAGAATGAGTAATGATCTCACCTATTATATCCACTACCCATTGCTCAAAAGATTGTTCGATGTTCACTGGTTGCAAGGGCATGGAAAGTTTCCTATGTCTAGCTGAAGTGGTTTGACAAATTTTGCATCTTCTTACATACATGTGGGTATCTTTGAATAAAGCTGGCTAGTAATATCCATCATGCAAAAATTTCTGAGTTGTTATATCTCCACTATAATGTCCACCTGTTGGTCCATCATGCATTTCCTATAAGACCTTTTCTGCTTCAGTTTTTTCCAAACATCTAAATAAAATAGAATCATATTTTTTTCTAAATAATACATCGTTGATGAGTTGATATTGATTGGATCTCAATCTCAAGTCTCTCTTTTTCTTAACATCCATTTCAACTGCAGCATAACCATTTTCCAAATAAAAGATTAAGTCAACATATTGAGACTGAGTAGTAATAGGGAGTACCTCTATGATTTGTTCAATATTACCTGTTACTTCATCTATTGATGTATCATTCATTCCTGTGACTAACCTACAAAAACCTTGAGCTTTTAAAATTTTAGCGGGTTTGATTTCTAGATAATATTCTTGTTATGCAGTCACCCAGATGGATCTCTTTTCTCCTAACTCCTTTTGAATAAGTAATTGCATGACTATTGAGAAAGGAACAATAACTTTAACATGAGTTTTTAGAAGAAAATGTATAAACTATTTGATAGCTTTGTAAAATGAAAAGGCTTTCTTTTCTACACCTGAATAATTTAATTTAGCTCCTTGAAAATTTGAGCTGGAAAAAGCTATAGGAGTTTTGAATTTCTGTTCATTTGGTTGCGTTAAGATCGCTGCATAAGATAACTCAAAGGAAAAAGTATACAAAATAAATTGATCAACAAAATTGGGGGTTGATAAAGGAGGAGCATCAATAACAACTTATTTGATTTCTTTAAATGCAACTCTTTCATGACACCCCGTTTAAAAAATGAATCTTTTCTATCATTGTTTGTAATGGTAGGACAATTTGAGAAAATTTGGGGACAAATCCCTTAACAAAATTGATTTGGCCAAGAAAAGACTGCATCAATTTTCTGGTATGTGGAAATGGAATTTTAGAAATGGTTTTAATTCTTTCTGGATCAATACAAATTTCATGTTTGGATAAAATAAAACCAAGGATTTTACCTCAGACCAAAAAATGATTTCTTGGGGTTTAGAGAAATTCCATACCTTATGCACCTTTCAAAGATCTACTGTAAATCATGCAAATGGCTATTTCTCTTCTTTGAATATATGGTAATATCATCAAGATATAACACAACAGTTTTATTAATCAACCCTTTGAAAGCAATTTCCATGGCTTTGTGGAACATAGTTCCTGCATTCATTAATCCAAAAGGCATTTTTTGATATGCATATGTTCCCCACTTTGTTCTGAATGTAGTTCTTAATTGGTCTTCTGGATGAACAAGGATCTGATTGTATCCTAAAAATCCATCTAAAAGAACATTAATTCAGAACCAACAACTGATTGCAAAACTTGTTCCATTGATTGGAGAGTAAATTTATCCTTTCGACATCCCTTATTTAGATTTCTGAAATCAATACAAATGTGAATATCACCATTTTTCTTTCTAACTGATACACGATTGGAAACCCATTTAGAATTTCTTACTGGAAAGATGAATTTATCTTTTGTAAGTTTATTCAACTCACTCTTAATTTGAGTTTCCAAATTTGGTTGTATCTTCCTAAGTTTTTGATGAATGGGTTTAACATATGGTACCATTGGGATGATATGTTAAATGATGGAGGCATCATATGTTTTCAGATCTTGATAATTCCAAGCAAAGATATATTTATATTTCTTTACCAAACGATTAAATGCATTTCTTTCTTAAGGTAAGAGACCAAGACCTAAGTTAATATTTTGGGGCTTTGTATCAGATCCTAGGTTAAGTAATTCAAATCTCAAAGTTGAGCTTTGAAGTTTGCAATTGTTGGCCTTTTTAAATCCGTCTTTAAGATCATAAAGGTCCTTAAGCTTAACTATAGGTTTTGGCAAAGCATTTTTTTTCTTTTTATTTATTCAATTGAGAATCATGTTCTTCCTCATCAATTACTTGGTCAAGATAGGATTCTTCAGACGTTAAAAAATCTAGAATATCTCTATCATCATTGAATACTTTCTAATTGGTGACATTATCAGGAATGGAAGGGTGAAAAATCAATTCTATAGAAAATCTATCCAGACTAAAATCTTTAGAAGGGATTAATTTGGATGCAATGTTGGCCAAAAGGTCAGCACTGGCATTCTGTATTCTTGGCATTGGAGAAATATTGAATGCTACAAAATGTGAGGTAAGTTTTTGAATTAAGGACTGATAATGTCTAAGGTGATTTGAAACACATTGAATATTGTTTCTGACTTGTTTTATAACGATTTCAAAATCACCAAAGACTTGAAGATATTCAACACCAATATTTATTTCTTTATATAATCCTTGTACTAAGGCTTCATATTCTGCAATATTATTAGTACATTCAAATTCTAGTCTGCATGCTAGCATTGTTTTGTTCACCAGTATGGCTTATTAATATACATCCAGCTCCCGCGCCTTCACTAGATTTAGAACTATCAAAATAAAGCATAGAAAATAAAGATTCATGTTTATTTACAATAATATCTACAACATTAATACATCGAGTCAAATATATTTGCGAATAATTTTCAATTTGAGAAGAAACAGAGTTTGCTAAAAAAAGGAGATTCCTGAGTTGCAAAACCTCCAAAGAAAGATTTCGAAGAATAATTGCAAAGGATGTTATTCGTAAAAACTACAGGCTCATTCTCTTCATCTAAATCAATAACTGAGTGTTTCATATGCTTTTCTCTATCTACCCGAATCTGATTTGGTTTTCCATTATAAGGAAGCCAGATATGCAACCAATCTGTGGCGAAATAACCATGTAATTTCTCAGACCAATCCCTGCTTAAGATAAGACTGTAAAATTCAGGAATATCAACAATCAATATATCAATAATCTGACAAACCCTTGGATTTGAAGATAATATTATTAAAACATAATTTAATTCTCCTAAGACCTTGACTTTGGTTCTATCTAATTGCACAATTTGCACAACATATTTTTCAGGTGTTATGTTCAGTTTGAGACAAACTGAATATGGCATTATATTTGAAGAAGCACCTGAGTCTATTAGGCAATTGTGAACATTTTTATTGAAAATCTCAAAGGTCAATAAGAAAGGAGGGGTATGAGAATTAGACTGATCTCCAATTAAAATTTCATTTGAGGCATCAATCTTGTTAGGAGTATCATCTGGAGGCTTTCCTTTTCCTAATGAGGCTTTTGCAGTTGGAAAAGGAGATGTAAGGAAAACATTTAATTCTTTTAGCAAAAACTTTTGTTTCTTCTTAAGTTTACTTACCTCATACATGGAAATATTGGCTTTCACTTTCTTCATATCTTCCATGATATTATACTCTATATCTTTATCATAAACAATAAGAGTTTTTGATGTAGAAGGAGAATTGAAAGAGGATGGGATGGATTTAGTAGATTTGGGAGGAGACTTCTTCGTTGTGTTTTTATCCTTATTGACAGGAGTAACTAGTCTCTATTTTGCACTTGAAGAAGGTGAATCAATAGATTTTTTACTTCTAGTCTCTACAAGTAAGGCTTCTTCTTCTTCCTCATTTTCTGATGTAGCGAGGATGAAATCCCATAATCCATGTGCTTTGACTAGATCTTCTTCTTCTTGGCATTCGTTGGCAGGTAATTTTGTTTCTTCCTATTCCTCCTCTTGATCAGATTTAGCATTTGATATGACATTAGGAGGTTGAGGGTTTGTTGTTTGGGATCTCCTAAAAGATCAGAAATGTCTTTTAGAAGACTCAACTACCAGTTTTTTGATATCTACCATGTCATTTGACATAATTTTAAGAAATTTTTGTAATCCTTCAAGATCAAAAGGATCTTTAGGAGTTTTATTCTTTGGTTCTTCCTTAAAAGTCACTTTCTTAGATTTTCTCTCTTCTTGAGAAATTTTCTTCTGTAAAGGGAGAATCCTTTCTTCTACAGCTATTGACTCTTTCATATTATCAACTAAAATGGATTTATTAGCCCTATCTACAAAAATTGCAATGTTAGAAGGAAGAGAAGAAATATACCACTCAATTTGAACATCAACACTAGGTTTAGAGGTATCTAGAATTTTATTTAACAATTATTAAACCTGGAACTGAAATATTTGATTTTCTCATTAGGGTTGGGTTTAAGATTGGATAGATCATCGATGAGGGTAGCAGTTGTGCGATCATCACCAAACTTTGTCAAAAATTGTTCTTCAAATATATTCCAACTAGTGATAGATGCTGGTGGTAATGAGAAGTACCACGAACCTACAGATCCTTCAACGATATAAGGGAATTATGGAGATGTTCTTCAACAGGAAGTCAATCATTAGGATTGAATTTTCGTAACCATCTTTTAGGATGCTTAGGTAGGGGATGGGTAGGTGCTGCCATTTGAATAGCTCCAAGACTAGTCCATGTTCTAATAGTTGGTGGGTTTTGTTGCCTACCTTCCATTATGGGAATTTGAAAAGAAGAAGTTGTAGTGGTAGAAGAAGTTGACTGTGTGGAAGAAGTAGCCCCTATGCTAGCACCACTTGAACTAGCACCTGTTGATTGGGAATGAATGATAGGGATGAATGGATTGGTTGGATGGGAAGAAATGAATGAAGCAGAGTGAAATAATGGTTTTTTTGGTGGAGATGAAGATAAAATCTCATTAGTGGATGATTGAACTTCCGATTTGTGGGTTCTTCTTTGGTGAGAAGGTAAGGGAAACTCAAATGGAGTTATCCTAAATTTCTCACTTTGAGAATGAGTCAAAATATGTGAAGTGGGAAAATATGAGGATACACTACCTTTAGATAACTCAGAATGTTGAGTCTTTTCTTGGGAAATAGAGATTCTCTCTAATTTCTCAATTAAAGTATGAAATTCAGGTAACTCCTGTAAAGGAGGTTGATCGGTTGTCTTAGGGTGTGTACTAAGAGATTTAGTTACAATTTCTGGTAGAGGGGTTGGAGATTTCGAGTGAGATTTGGAAGTTGGGGGAGATTTTGAGGGAGAATGACTCTTATGATGACCTTTTGATTTGGGATTATACTTTATTTCCATTCATATTTGAGGGCCCTCCTTCTAGCGCCAAAAATGTTGAGGGCTCGAACTTGACTGCCTCAACATCGGGGAACACCACCCAGTCAGGAGCTTAAAGTAACATCGTTTCCGTTGAAATTGGCGTGTCCGACTGGATATAAAGGACTAGTTTCTTGTTTTAAGGATATTTAATATAGTAACACAATGAAATTATTGTATAGCTAATGGTAAAATTACTAAATAAACTTATTTTACTTATTTCACGGGATAGTACATCTTCACATGTGATTCAAACAAATATTTAACAAAGTAAATAACGATATAGAGCATTCAATACATTAATGAATAGAAAGAATATATGATAAACTAAATTAATTAAATATTTAATTAATTTAGTTTATTAAAACTCAATCACATAAAAAGATCTCGTTATCTCATACATAATCACAAATCATCCAATCCTGCACATCAATAGTGATAATGACTGATTGTTTTCAAAGCATCTATATAAAGAAATAATGCATAATATATTCACTATCTAAATGAACCATAAATAATTATATCACAAAGATAATAGTACCCAATGCATTATTTCTCTGCTTATGAAAAAGATAACTTTTGGGCTCAGCTTCTTAATTACATAACTTTGAATCAAACAATATTGCAAGTTCAAAAGTTTCCTTCTCAAAATTTTGGACCCCTTTCTAAATGCATGAAAGGGGTTTAAATAACTTATAAATATTACAAAAATAGTAAATTTAAAACACAAGTCTTCAAAAAAGCTTTAACAAACTAAGCTAAGATAAGGACAACTAAATTTGTGATATGTTGCAACAAGAACTCATGAATGTGCTCCAGATTGATTCTTCATCTTCTCTTTGAGATTGTATATCTCTGTGAGTGGCTTCATCTTGGGGTGATGTATCAGATACATGTGCGTTTGTCCCGTAAACACTACATCATTAAGTGCTGAAAGAAACTGCATTGCTGCATTTGAGAGACACCTCAGCACGAGCCAATGACTATGAGGCTTCACCAAAAATTCCAATAACCTTCAAGGTTTGCTTGCGATATAATCTGGATGTCTTGAACCTTCTTTTTAGATGTTTCTTTCCAAGATTGTTTTAAAGTTGTGACATCTAGCAAGGTGTCCTTTGGGAATTCCTAAATTAGATTAGCTTGCAATAAGGTATCTGTGATGTATTCGATGAAATTTGAGGCAAGATTTCTAGCTCTAATAATAGCCATCTCTGCTCATTTCATTTTGATATTCTAGTCATGAAATATGATATGCTTCTGTGATTCTTCAATTTGAGGAAGATCATATGATCTTCCCTGAGCACTGTCTTGCCAATCTATATACTCAAATATTTTCTCAATGATATCTTCATAAAATGTCCTCAAGTTCGACAATTGATTTACTAAAGAATCACTAGTCTTTGATAAGTCATGAATTATGGCCAATTTGTGATAGAAAAATCCCTATTGCTTTGTTAAGAGTATATCTAGTTTTTATGCTTCCTTGCAGACTTTATTTATATCTGGATTTTCTCTCAGCTAGTTTATTCTTTGTTGCAACTGCAATATGTTTTCATCCTTGTCATTTACTTCAACTTCAAATTGTATCCTTAAACCATTAAATCCCTTTTGCAGCTCAGTAAATTTTTTTTGCCGTTGTTACTCAATTGCTTGCTTTTCTATTTGAAAATTTTGTTCCAACTAGACAATCCTTTGATCCTTTCCTTCATTAGAAATTTTATTTCTACAACTTTGTCGATGGTAGCACTAGCATAAGTTCCTACGAACTGAGATAATATGTTCAATTCTTTGTCTGAGGTTGTTTGATTTCCTTTCCAAAGAACATGAAAAAGAGTCTCATTTGTAACTAGTGCTTGCAACTGTTCTAGCTTTCATTTCTTCCTTGACTTGCTCATTACTGCTTTATGGTTTGGACCATAAAATATGTCCAAAGGTGGGATTTATTCAATTTTTAGGACTATCTCAACAGTAGGAAATGCATGAATTATCTACATATCATCAACAACATTTTATTGATTGACAATCTCAGCATTAATATTATTCTCGGGATTTTTAGGAATAGTATCCCCTTGGGAAGCCTCAAGAGTAAACATGGTTGTCCCTGTAGTCTCTAGAACCTGCTATGTCTCTCTGCTGACTACAACTTGTTTTTCTTGTATATCGGCTGAGACATTTGTAACCTGAGCTTCTTCTGTTGTCAAAATGTGGTTGAACTCCTCGCATACTTCATCTAATTTTTTCTCCTCTTTGATTTATCTTGTGTGCTCAACAACTATAGTAGCTATTACAGAGGTTTAGGAAGTAATTGGAGCTTTTGAGGAGGAATCTGATGCATCTGACATTTCTAAATTCTACTGGAATCGCTTTAACAGGGATTCAGGTAAATGGGCTATTCTTCGTTGACGATATTGATTGAATCTAATCAATTGGTCAGGATTTAGATGGTGTGATGCTAATTTCTCTACCATATAATATTCCGGAACCATTTCAAACAAGTCATCAAATTTGTTAGGCTCGTTTAAAAATGGTTTGAGCTTAGCTTGTTTTGTAACATATTTCGCTACACCATGTAGGTCATATGGTCTGTTCAATATGGTTGGAAAATTAAAGGCTCTTAATTGGTTAATCTCAATTGAAGAATGCTTGAAATTTTTTGAGGCATAGGTACCACAAGAAATAGGAAAACATGGCCAGGAAAATTTCTTGGCATCTTTAAGTACTTTAGTTAAGCCGTTACCAACTGTTTGATAAGAAAATTCTTTGGCCAACAACTTATCTGGGACAAAAAGGGGAAAAACATGAGGATGGGAAAAGCTACCAAAAATACGAATGTAGGTAAATGATTCTTCCCCAAACCACTTTCCTATAGGCTTTACATCTTTATTCGCTTCTACAGTAAATCTAGGGGCTTTTCTTCTAAAGGCTTCTTGGTGGATGGGGAGCATGACTTCATGACATATTTTGTAGAACTGAGCAGGGTATTTTGATTCCCAAAGGATATCGAGATAAACAAAAATAGACCTAGGAAATTGGTCTATCCATTTCCATCCAAGAAATGGAAAATCATAAGAAAAACAAATTGCATCCATGACATAGGCGCCCATAAAGAAAGGAGGAGCCGGTCTTTTGAGAACATTGCACTTTTGTCCATAATTGCAGATTTGGGTGGTCAAATTGTTGGATAATATAGTCACCCAATCCATGATATAGCCATCAGTAGAGGCTTCTATCAATGGCACCCATTCTTTAGAGAATTATGCATATTTGGATAACCATAGAGGCGACATAACATAGAGTAATATGAGAGAAAGGGCCAACAATGGAGGCTAGTGAATACGTATCCCTGTCATCTCGCTTGCTTTTTTTCGGGTCCCTTCTCCATTCTCTATTCAGGTATACTGGGTTCAGATTCTCTTGCATGAATTTATGGATGAATTGGGTATCATACCTCTTCTGAGTTGGAGGTAGATGATACATTTCCCTTAAATCCTCAGCTTTAAAATACCCAATAACTATCTTCCTCGATGTTATAAATGTTCTCTCTGTAATGTCCAGCTCGTCAACAACCCATCTCACCATATCTGTATATGGTAGGATTTTAGGGCAAGCTGCAATTCTGTGAAGAAATGAATTGGCCACCTCATTCCATGTGGCATCGTTACTTGGAGGAGAATCATTAGTAATAGCAGTTTGTTTCACAATTACCCTCAGATTGTCATCCTCCACTAGTTTTTATATCACCTCCTAGGAGGCGGAACCTGCGTCCGGAGTGCATGTAGTATTTGTAAACAATGGAGACATTTTAGACAATTATTCAAGTGGAAAGACTGGTTCTTGTTGTGTTATATACTTCCTCCTTGCCTTGATTATTCTTGGGATGCCCTTTAACTGCTCTTTATTATAATTTACCTGTAAAGAAACAAACCACGATAAGCAGCAAGAGCTTCGAAGGAAGCAAATAGTCATATCAATTCAATGTGAGTCATATGGAAATTCCTTCACATTAACTAAAAATTATTACCAATCAATAAAAACCTCGAAATTAGAACTACTTAGAGTGGTCATTAAATTTCCAAACATTTATTCACGTGATACTGACACTTGTCATTATATCGGAAAATATTTTATCGATGTGTGGTATCGAGTGACATTACATAGCTTAAGGATTTTGTGATTTCTGAAAAGTATATAGGCGTGGGATCTATATTAGCGAAAGACCAGAATTTAACAGAACGTGATATGACCCGCATCTGTCAATTGGCGGAATGCGATATCGGCTCTTGACAGAATGCGATATTGGATCGACATTTCGCAATTCATCTTACCGCAATTTTATATTCTGCAATTTCACATTTCGCATTTGTATTTGGCTTATCGGATTATCACAATTTCGCAACTTTGCAATTCATGTTTTCACAATTTCTTATTTCACATTTGTATTTGGCTTATCGGCTTATCGCAAGTTCCCATTTCGGCTTTTCGCAGTTTTAGCTTTACGGTTGTCCTTTGAAATCGTTGATATTATGCGTATTATTTAATAAGACCTACTCTTTATAGCTTTTCCATTAATTTTCAGGATTCATTTAGACTTGTAATTCATCTTTGAAAACTACAAAAGGATTCCTAAAAGGTTTTATGTCCTTATTCATAAAATTTTTGTTTTATTCAAAAAGAAAAGATAAAAAAAAGCTATCCTATTTTATTTAAACAAAGAAGTATTATATCCTAAAATTTTTAAAGGGTCCCCATTATTCTTTCTCCTAAATCTAAAGATAACGGGGGGTTTTTGAGTACCACAAAAGACCTATAGATTTCATATTTGTGACATGTTTGACGAAATGCATGTCATGGCTAGGAGAGTCCAGTCGAGACCTTGTCAATGTTTTTTCAAATGTACCATTGTTTTGTTGTCTAAAATTCATTTTTCAACCTGTCATTGAGTTATGGGTAGTGACTTGGGCTATGGGCCTAAAAATGTGGCACAAATCATAGAGTCGCAAGTACATGTCTAAGGAGAAAAGTCTCCAGATGCATGCTTATCCATATTAGGGGAACGTCTGGGGGTTTAATGATATAAAAAATCAGTGGGACCCATAGGTTGGTTACCTGTGTTGGGTGTGGAGCTTGATTACTATCTTTATTCATAGGCATCATTGCATTAGTCCCCAGTTCGTAATGGGGCGGAAACACCTCCAAGGGATCTAGGGGGGCGACGATAATTTTTATGAGCCCCCACTTCGCGAGGGTTCAGGGGCAGCACACTGAAGCTAAAAATAGATGTAAAATTACCTTGTAAAATATTGTAATATCATAGTCATTTTGAGCCATTCACTAGGCGGATGATTTCACTGTAGAGGTTATGTTTAATTTAGGGTTTTTTTCACTATAAAGCAACCCCTTGCTATGTATGAGGGAATTGTATTACGACTATGTAGATGTGTATTTTGAGCAACAAAAGAGAGAGGAGATTGTGTGAGAGCGAAGAGGAAATTACAACAGATTTGTTGTAGGTTGTATCTCTTCATTTTGCTGGATAATAGAAAGGAAGGACTAGTTATTTCTCTGTGGGTGTAGCCCAAATTGGGTGAACCATGTATATTTGTCTCTCTCTCTCTCTTGTTTTATGCATTTTCTGTTTTTGTGTTTTCGCAATATTTTATGTGTTCCATTTCTCTGTAGTATATAATTTTATAACAACTGGTATCAGAGTCGAAGTTCTATTTGGCTGATAAGCTCACAAGAGAGAAGGGTTCCTGGTTCAAGTGGGAGCAATGGAAGAAGATGGTAGTTTTAGGGTCGAAATTTTTAACGGCCAAAACTACCAGTTGTAGAAGATGCAGATGGAATATTATCTGTATCAGAAAAATTTGTACCTATCATTGAGTGGAAAGACAAAGAAGCTGACAAGTATGAGAGACACATAATGGGACATTCTCAACATAAAAGCACTTGGAACAATACAAATGTGCCTAGCAGCATCGGTAGCCTTTAATATTTCAAAGGAAACGACAACAAAGGGTTTAATGTCATCATTGGCCAAATTATATGAAAAAACCTCCACTTCAAATAAGGTATTTCTTATGAAGCATTTATTTAATATGAAGATCTCATAAGGTGGATCTGTTGTTGATCATTTAAATTAATAATATGGTTACTAGTCAGTTAAGTTCTCTAGGGGTAACTTTTGATGATGAAGTTAGGGCTCTATTATTTCTGTGCTCATTGCCAAAAAGTTGGAATGGTTTAGTTATGGCCATTAGTAACTCTATCTCTAGATATAGTACTTTAAATTTTGATGATGTTGTCGGTGCAATCCTTAGCAAGGAAATGCAACGGAAAAGCTCAAGTGAGACATCAGGTAATGCTTTGACTGTAGAGACTAGGGGAATAAAAATGGAAAGAGGAAAGAGCACAGGATATCGCAATAATTCAAGGAAAGGCAGATCCAAGTCTAGATTGAGGATAGTGTGTTGGAAATAAGGGATGAAAGGACACCTGAAGAAAGACTATAAGTCTCAGAAGGGAAAATAGGGAGACGTGCAACAAGAAAACAATCATGAAGCGAATGTGATAGGTGATGTGTTGTAATATGCTTTGATTCTTTCTCTATAAAATATTATTAATCCCTGGGTGGTAGATTCAGGGGGCTTATTCCATGCCGCACCTGATAGGAAACATTATCATGATTATGTTCAAGGATATTTTGGATAGGTTCATTTGGGTGATGATAAACCCTATAAAATCATTGGAATGGGAAAATTTTTCATAAAACAGTAGAATGGAAATGAATGGCTATTAAAGGAGGTAAGGTGTGTTCCAGATTTGAAGAAATTTTTTATTTCAGTAAGGCAGTTGGGAGGTGAAGGCTATGTAACTACTTTTACAGATAAAACCTGGAAGTTCACTAAAGGAGCACTGGTAATAGAAAAGGGAGAAAAGGTTGTTACATTGTATTTATGCAATGGTATTTCTAATTTTGTTAATGATTAAAAATCTACCGGAGCATATACAAAATTGTGGCCTCATAGGCTTTGGCACATGAGTGAGAAGGGGATGTAGATTCTTCACTCAAGAAATTTGTTGTCAGATTTGAAACAAGTTGATTTGGAATTCTGTGAGAATTGTGTCTATGGTAAACAGAAGAGAGTTAGATTCCTCAGAGTTGGAAAAGAATAGAAGAGGGAAAAATTAGAGCTTGTATATACAAATGTATGGGGACTTGCTCAGGCATCATCTCTTGGTGGCTCTCACTATTATGTTACTTTTATTGATGGTGCAACTAGAAAATACTGGATTTATTTTATTCAAAATAAATTTTATGTATTTGATACTTTCAAGAAATGGAAAGCTTTGGTTGAGAATGAGACAGGAAAAATTCTGGAGTGTTTAAGATCAGACAATGGAGGTGAATACTGTAGCGAAGAGTTTGATAAGTATTGTTCAGAGCATGGAATTCACAGAGAGAAGAGGGTTCCAGGAACACCACAAGAAAATGGTGTGTCAGAAAGCATGAACAATACAATCATGGAGTGTGCAAGGTGCATGAGGTTGGATGCAAGATTGCCTCTACAATTTTGGGCAGATGTTGTAGATATTGTTGTTTATTTAATAAACAGAGGGTCTTCAAGTTCCTTGGATGGAGGTATTCCAGAGGAGGCATGGACAAGAAAAAAGGTAAACTACTCATTTTTAAAGACGTTTGGTTGTGAATCCTTTGTCATAAAGAAAATAGAAGAAAGCTTGAGGAAAAATAAAAGAAATGTACCTTCATTGGATATGGTGTTAACGATTTTGATTATCGGTTATATGATTACGAAAATAAAAAAATCATTAGGAGCAGAGATGTCATATTCAATGAAAAGGTTTTGTATAAGTATTAGATTTAGGAAAAGAAATAGGAAAAAGAAAATAGAGAATACACAGTGCTTGATGAGATCACATAAAAAGTAAAGGTGCCTGAAAATAATAATGATCAACAGCTAGAACAACAACAACAACCACAATAGCAACAACCACCTCAAACACCTGAAAGTGGTGTTAGAAGATCTACCAGGATAAGTAGACCCCCTGAGCGATACTCTCTTTCATTATATTATGTATTGTTGACCGATTCTAGTTAACCAGAATGTCATGAAGAAGCAGTGCAGACAGAAACCAGGAAGAATGGAGCTAGCCATGAAATAAGAGATGTACTCCTTGGTACATAACCAGACTTGGAACTTAGTCAGGTTGCCTATAGGTAAAACAACATTGCAGAATAAATGGGTTTACAGGTTGAAAGAAGAAGATGGATGCAAAAAAATGTATAGACTTGTGGTGAAGGGGTTTTCAAATAATAAAGGTATAGAATTTGACGAAACATTTTCCCCTATTGTTAAAATGACTTCAATCAAAACTATTTTAAGTCTAGTAGCAGTAGAAGATTTTCATATTGAGCCATTAAATGTAAAGACAACCTTTCTACATGGGGATTTGGAGGAACAGATGTATATGTATCAGCCACAAGGATATGAGGTCAAAGGTAAGGAGAAACTAGTGTGCATGTTGAATAAGAGCTTGTATGGCTTAAAAAAGGCCCCAAGGTAGTGATATCTAAAATTTGACTGGTTTATGTATGAACAAGGTTATATTAGATGTCACTCTGATCATTGTGTTTATCTCAAAAGGAAAAATCATGGCAGCGATATTATATTATCATTGTATATAGATGACATGCTTGTTGTAGGTTTTAACATGCAGGAAATAAATGTGCTCAAAGGAAAATTCGAAAATTCATTTGCAATAAAGGATTTGTGTACAACAAAACAAATACTTGGTATGAGAATAACTAGAGACAGGAAAAAATGCAAATTAACATTGTCTCAAAGTGAGTATATAAAAAAGGTGTTGAAAATATATTATATGTAGAATGCAAAACCAGTTAGTACACCTTTGGCTAGTCATTTCAAACTAAGTAAGGAGATGTGTCCCAAGACTCAGGAAGAGATGGATTATATGGATTAAGACTCAGGAAGAGTTGGAACCTTAATGTATGCAATGGTCTGCATAAGGCTTGATATTGCACATGCAGTGGGAGTTGTAAGCAGGTACATGAACAAACCATGAAAAGAACATTGGATGGCAGTGAAGTGGCTTCTCACGTATTTGAGAGGTACCACGTATCAAGCATTATTATTTGGTGGTTCAAACATTGCTCTATAGGGATATGTTGTTTCATATATGGTAGGTGATAGAGATAGCAGGAGGAGCACCATAGGGTATGTGTTTACTGTATATGGAACAATTATTAGTTGGGTTTCAAAATTGTATATTGTTGTTGCACTCTCAACGACTAAAGCAGAGTATGTTGTTGTTACAGAGTCTAGTAAAGAAATGATTTGGTTACAAAGGTTTTTAGATGAGTTGGGCAAGAAGCAGGAGTTGGGCAGGTTATACAGTTACAACCAGAGTGCCATTCATTATGCAAAGAAATCAACATTTCATTCCAAGACTAAACATATACAGCTCAAGGTACCATTTCATATGGGCAGTGTTGGAAGATGAACAGTTGAATTTGGAAAAGACACACACTAGCCAGAGTCCTACAGATATGTTAACAAAACTTGTAACCAGGGAGAAACTGATATTATGCTTGGTTTCAATTGGTCTTCAAGTATGATGATGAAGATGAGAAACGACCATGTCCAAATTGGAGTCATTTTCCAGCAAATGAAGCGGTGGTGGAGTTGTTATAATCAGTCTCCAAGGGGGAGATTGTTGGGTGTGGAGCCTGATTATGTTCTTTATTCATAGGTATCGCTGCATTAGACCCCAATTCATAATGGGGCAGAAATGCCGCCCATTGTTTTGCCACCAGGGGGGTCCAAGGGGAGGCAAAGGTTATTTTTATGATCCCCTCCTTGGTGGGGGTTTGGGAGCAGCACCCCCGTAGCTAAATCTGAGCCATTCATTAGGCAGATGGTCTGACAGTAGAAGTTATGTATATTTTAGGGTTTTTTTCCCTAGAAGAAAACCCCTCGCTATATATGAGCGAATTGTATTGCGGCTATGTAGATACATATTCTGAGCGACAAAAGAATGAGGATATTGTGTGAGAGTGAAGAGGAAATTACAACGGATTTGTTGTAGGTTGTATCTCTTCATTTTGTTGGATAATATAAAGGAAGGACTGGTTTTTCTTCTATGGACATAGCCCAAATTGGGTGAACCACGTATATCTGTGTCTCTCTTGCTTTATGCATTTTCTATGTTTGTGTTTCTGCAATATTTTATGTGTTCCATTGCTCTGTAATATATAATTTTCTAACAACTTAAGTTGTTGGGATGGCTCCTGGGAGTTCTTTTGTTGATATGGAAGATATGTATGGTGTGTTTTTATCAGTTCCACTTCCTTAGTTGATACATATGGAGTCAGATCATATCGTAGTAACTTGTCGTCACATGTTTACCCCAGTTGGTTGGTTACTTGGGTAGATGTGGGAGTGTGTTACAAGTTGGTATCAGAACATGCTTCACGCCTCAGACTGGATGGGTGGTGTGTTGGTCATGCATTCATGTCGGTTGCATATGTGTTCTTTATGGTTGTAGTCCACGTGCTTGCAACATTTTTATGGTGTTGATCATGGTTGTAGTGATGTTGATGTGTGAAGGTTGATGATGTTGTTGTTGGGAGTGTCCATATGTTATTATGCATGCATTGTCATGGTTATAGTTATGCATGTATAGTAGGTCAAACATGTATTATGAGGTCATTGTATGCATTTTAGGTCATGATGATGTTGTTGGTTGTTATGATGTGGATGTGTTGGCTGAGATAGAGCAAGAGATGTATATCACCAGAGCGAGATTGCAAAAATAAAATTCAGGGTAAGACAAGATCGTCATACAAGTTTGTATAGTGGGCATGCATGTATGTGGTTAATGGTTGTTATAAGAATTATGGTTACTATATATACTTTTCATTTTATTGTTGTTATGGTTACATGTATTGTAAATGCTAGTTAATTAGTGTAGTCATATCACATGTGTTGAATTGTCATGAATGATAGTAACTTTTTATTATATGCATTGTTTTTGTTGTTATATGATAGTTAACTTGATGATTATGTTATATGTCGTTGATAAGTATGTTCTATGTTAAGTTGTTGATTGTTATATGCTAGTTAGCTTGATGATTATGTTATATGTTGTTGATGAGTGTGTTATATGCTAACTTCTTGTTCTTGTATGTGTTGGCATTATGACACAGGTTTGGCACTATGACACAGGTGTTGTCCTTGATGGCAACTCACTCAAATGACAGATCACAGTTCAGGATCATAGAATGAAGGAAAAAGAGGTATACGCAGGTTCCCCTTGACCAAACCATGTATACATGCGGGTTCGCAGACCAAAAGGCGCGTATGTGTATACACGCACTTTCACGCAAGGAAAAGCGCGTACATGTTGGAAAACTTGGTTTTGGTCCATGGTATTTGGTCCTTGGTATTTTGACCCATGGTATTGGTCCAAGGTATCTTGTTCGAAGTATTGACCCCAGGTATTTGGTCCAAGGTATTGATTCTAAAGTGGTTTTGGACCATGGTATTGAGTAAGGCCTAAGACTATAAAAGGAGGAGGAGATCATTAGGCAAAGGCACTCAAGTATTGAATATCTAATGAAGAGAAAGATCTAGAATACTGGTCATTGGGTTATGGTGCATAGCTGGATCTGAATCAAGGAGGAACCTGAGCGCTTGAAGAAGGATAAGTTCTATTGATGGGTCAAGATCTTTAGGCTTGAAGAGAAGTATCTTTGTGTGGTTTTTATCTTTTATAATTGGTGCATGTCGTAATCTATAAATCTGATGATCTAGGTATAATTGATGTCTGAATAGTTGTAAAGGTTAAATCATCTTTTACAGATCTGTACGCAGGTTCCGTATAGCCAAGGCACGTATACACGCTGGTTCAGTATTTCAAAACTGTGTATACGCAGGTTCACCCTGAGAAAAGTGCGTATGCACGTCGGTTCGACACATTGATGTAGTGTACACCTCATAAAATATGTTTTAGCTACTTCTATTTACTGTTGCAGTGTTCTGGGTTATGGATTGGGTTCTAGTTACTGTTACTGTGTTCTGGTTACAACATTCAGAAAAGTGATTATTTTATTCAGTTTTGGTTGGTGCAAAGGAGATTGGTTGATGCAGATATATTTGGTGTTTGATTGATGTTATTGATGGATCCAATCTAAAAATTAATGAAATGTGGTCCCTGGAAGAAAAAAAGAAGGTTGTAGCCTTCTATAGGTCAACACCTACGTACTAGTACATCAGCTAGTACAAGAGCTAGGGGGTTGTAGCTCCCTTCTAGGAGAAGCTGGAGAATGAGATAAGGTTTTAGCCTTCTACAGGTAGAAGCTTGCGTACTGGTATAAGACTGCACCAGTACAAAATATTGTAAAAGAAGTTTCTTATTAAAACAAAGATAGAGACGATTGCAGCAATATTATTTCCAACAATTGGAATTAGAGCAAGTCCTTCAGAAGAAGCTTGATCGCTTGAAGGAAGATCTATCATCATGAGTACCTACAAAAGAGAGGGATCCATTAGACCACCAATCTTTGATGGGAGCAACTTCGTGTATTGGAAGGTAAGAACCACAACCTATCTTCAATCTCTTGGAACAAATGTATGGGAAATCATGAAAGGAGGATACACATTTCCATCAACAATTCCTACAGATACTGCAGGTAAAAAGCAGTATGAAACAAATGCCAAGGCTGTCAACACATTATTGGGGAGTTTGTCACAATCAGAATTTGTCAAGGTTATGCAGCTCAAAACTACCAAAGAAATATGGGACAAGATTGTTCTAAGCTATGAAGGAGACGATTAGGTAAAACATGCAAAACTACAATCTCTCAGAATTCAATATGAAACTCTCAAAATGCACAAGGATGAAAGAATAGCTAATCACTTCTTACGTATAGATGAGATTGTTAATCGCATGAAAAACTTGGGTGAAGAGATAAAAGAAGTTGTTATAGTTGAAAAGGTTTTGAGATCCCTGTTTTCTAAGTTTGAATCAAAATTTTCCGCCATAGAAGAAAAGCAGAATCTTCAGAGTATTACTATGACACAACTGAACGAAATCCTAACTGCTTTCGAAATGAGAAAAGGGGGTCCATCAAATATGAGAGAAGCCCCATTCAAGGCTTCAGGAAGATAAGAGCTCAATGAATCGGGACACATTTCAGAAGGAGAGGAAGAAGCAAACTTTGTTAAGAACCTTCAACGAGGTTTTGGAAGATTCGGAGGTAAACTACCTTTCAAATGCTTTTCTTGTGGAAGAATCGGTCATTATGCAGCCAAATGTCCTCATAAAGATAAGCTGGATAAAGGTAAGGAACCAGAAAAATGGAATTGAAAACAAAATGTAAGTAAGAAGAGCTACTATACACATGAAGATAGTGATGGTAATGATTATAGACTTTTGATGGCTTTTGAAGATGATGATTTCTTGGATGCTTTAGATGAAGATGGTCCCTATGAAGAAATTTCTAAACTTAAAATCTATTTAGAAGAAAAGAGTATGATTATAGATACTATGACATTCCAACTTGCTGAAAGGGAAAAACACAATGAAAAGTTAGAGTGTGAAATTGTGGGTCTAAGAAAAGATATTGAGAAAACAAAAGCTCTCAATATTAGATTTTCTAAAGGATCAGAAACTTTAGATGAAATTATCAAAGTGCAGCATTTTCCTCTGATAAAGACAGGTCTTGGATATACAGAAGAAGCATCTTAAGCACAGAAGTCATCAACCTCCAAAATTTATCTTGATGCAGTAAGGATAAGTGAATAGGTTGACAATCATCAGTAAAGGCATAAAGCATATCACCAGGTAAATCGGGTTTAGTCTACTTCAAGGATGAACAAAAGCTACAACCTACCTCAGGTAAATCATTTTGCTTCAAGAATGAATGTCAATGGAAACTACAATCATCAAGTCAGTAGATTCGATAATCGCAGGAATTTCTTTAATGGCCATTGTTTTTAATGTCATAACTTTGGACACAAAGTTGCTCAATGTGTTGCTTACAAGACCATCATGACTAGAGAAGCACAAAATCAAAGGAATGTGACTGGGATCATGAAAAGGACCTATAATAACTTTTCTGCTCTTGAAAATGAAATAGAATGCTCTATCTGTAACAACTTTGATCTTGAAGATTCTGAATGTAGGAGTAAATTTTGGCAAACATCTTAGAAGGAGCAAGCTTCATTGGGTCGCAAAACATGGAGAAAGAAATAATCACAAAAAGAAAGATGTGGTATAGCCTTGTATGTAGAAGGACAAGAAAATCAATGGTACATCGATAGTGGATGCTCAAAACACATGACAGGTGATAAAGAAAAACTTCAGTCATATAATGTCTTAGAAAAGGAAAAGAAGGTCTCATTCGATAATGACACTCCTGCAGTCATAAAAGGTAAAGGCTCTGTTCTCTTAAAAGAAAAAGTTAAAACTGGGAATGTTATGTATGTAGATGGTCTAAAGCATAATCTATTGAGTGTTAGTCAAATGTGTGATCAAGGAAAAGAGGTAGTATTTCGATTAAATGGATGTGTTGTTCATGAGCATGATACAGGAGAAATAGTGATCAAAGGTGTAAGAACTCCAAACAACCTGTACATACTCAAGGGGGGACAACGACAGTGCTACCTAAGCAAAAATGATGAACACTGGCTATGGCACAGAAGATTGGGGCATATAAGCTTCCCTCAAATAAGAAAAGCATGCAGATACAAGGTTGTTCGTGATCTTCTAGATATCAACATTATAGAAAATACAATATGCAAATCATGTCAATTTGGTAAGCAAACCAGAGCACTTTTCCCTGAGAAGGAAGGATCAGCTAGTAAGCCTCTTGAACTTGTTCACATTGATTTATGTGGTCCATCTAGGAAAAGGTCACCTAGTGGAGAAGAATAATTTATATTGTTCATTGAAGGCTTTTCCAGAATGTGTTGGATAGGACTTCTAAAGCATAAAGACAAAGCTTTCAAAAAGTTCAAAGCCTTCAAAGCTTTGGTTGAAAAGGAATCAGATTGCAAAAGCAAATGCCTTAGGTTTGATCGAGGAGGGAAATTTACCTCGGATGAATTCTTCGACTTCTATGAAGAACATGGAATAAGAAGGGAATTCTCTACAGCAAGAACTCCTCAGCAAAATGGAGTGGTAGAAGGGATGAACAAAACTTTTCAACAAATGGCTCATGCTATGCTAGATGAGTCTGGAACTCCTGCAACCTTCTGGGGTGAAGTTGCATTTGCTGCTGTCACTATTCTCAACAAAACAAACGTTCGGGTAAACAACACTCAAACTCCTCATGAACTATGGTATGGTAAGACTCCTACTGTAAAATACTTCAAAGTTTTTGGAAGAAAATGTTACATCAAAAGGACTGATGAAAAACTTGGCAAGTTTGAACCTAGAGTAGATGAAGGCATTCTCCTTGGTTACTCTTCCTGAAGTAAAGGATATAAGTGTTATAATAAAAGACTTGGGAAAATTGTTGAAAGTATTGATGTTGTGGTTGATGAAGCAGGCAAAAATCCAAAGCAAGTAAAAACCAAAGATTATGAAGAAGATGAGGACTATCCTTCCACATCAAATCAAACTAATTCTGAAGAAGAAGAAACCAATGAGGCACCAGAAGAACAGATAAGGGTAGAAGAAAAGACTCCATCCAGGTATGTTCAGAAGAATCATCCAGAGACTCAAATCTTGGGGTAGAAAGAAGCAGGTGTGTAGACAAGAAGAACTATTACAGAAGCTTCAAGCTATCTAGCATTGCTTTCCTCCGTTGAACCACAAAATGTCAATGAAGCATGCAAAGATGAATGTTGGGTCAAGGCCATGAATGAAGAACTTGAGAAGATTGAAAAGAATAATACTTGGGAATTGGTTCCCAGACCTAATGATAAGAATGTCATAGGAACCAAATGGATTTTCAAAAACAAGCTGAATGAAAATGGAGAAGTTATTAGAAACAAGGCCAGACTTGTTTGTAAAGGGTATGCTCAACAAGAAGGTATAGATTTTGAAGAAACTTTTGCACTTGTTGCTAGACTTGAAGCCATAAGAATGTTCCTTGCTCTTTCTAGCTTTCATAAGTTCAAAGTATATCAAATGGATGTGAAATCGTCCTTAATGGAGACCTAGAAGAAGAAGTATATATTGAACAACCAAATGGATTCATCCTTGGAAATGATCCAAAACTTGTATGCAGACTCAGAAAGGCTCTCTATGGTCTAAAACAAGCTCCAAGGGCTTGGTATTATCGTCTTGACAAATACCTTCATCAACAAGGTTTTTCAAAAGGATCAGCTGATAACAATCTATATATAAAAATTGACAATGATAAATTGCTAATACTTGTTGTGTATGTTGATGATATCATTTTTGGTAGCAATGAAGAAGCCATGAGTCAAAACTTTGCTTTGGTAATGCAGAAAGAATTTGAAATGTCCTTGCTTGGTGAGCTCACATATTTTCTTGGTTTACAAGTTCAACAAAATAAAGATGGCATTTTTCTATCACAAACCAAGTACCTCAAGCAGATCTTGAAGAAATATGGCATGGAAGATTCTAAACCAGTATGTACCCCTATGGTAATAGGATGCAGCCTCAGTGCAAATGATGAATCAGTAGTAGTACATCAACCAACCTACAGATCCATGATTGGTAGTCTGCTCTATCTAACAGGTACCCGACCAGACATCATGCATGCAGTGGAAATTGTTGGAAGATTCCAAGAAAATCCAAAGGAAGCACACCTTCAGGCAGTCAAAAGGATTTTCAAATATCTTCAAGGAACACAAAACTTTATTTTATGGTATCTTAGAGATACAGATCTTACACTTCATGCATATACAGATGCAAATTGGGAAGGAAGTGTGGATGGCAGAAAAAGCACTAGTGGTGGTGCATTCTATATGGGCTCCAAATTAGTGTCTTGGTTTATCAAGAAACAAAGTTCAATTTCATTATCTATAGCTGAAGTAGAATATGTGGCTGCTGCATCTTATTGCACACAAATCCTTTGGATGATGCAAACATTACAAGATATTCAGATCACATGTACTCGACCCATCTCCATTCTATGTGATAATACAAGTGCAATTAGTGTTTCAAAGAATCCAGTCATGCATTCCAAGACCAAACACATACCTATCAAATATCATTTTCTCTGGGAACAAGTGCTTGAACAAAAGGTAAAATTGGAGTATGTTCCCTCCAAGGAACAGGTTGCTGATATATTCACCAAACCACTGCCTAGAGAGACATTTGAATACCTCAGATAGAAGCTGGGAGTAGTTGATGCATCATCTTTCTGTTGACACTTATCTGTTTCAGAGAACAATGGTTGTACGCGAGTTTAATGAAGCGTATCTGCGTATATACGCAGGTTTCTATGGATACAACTGTGTATATGTTGGTTTGAAGAATATTAGTGGGCCAAACTCAGGATGAAAAGAGTCGGATATGGGTCTGATAGTGATCATCTGGCACAGGTTTAGGGGGAGCATATATTTCTAATAATGCATTGTTGGCATTATCTTAGAATATCTTGGTACAATTTCACAGTTGTTTTTGATTTAGGTGGAACAGGTGTAGAGGGAGATCATGGTTGCTGATGGTGTGTGACGGATGCTGCTGATGATAGTTGCTGATAACTATCTTGTTTTAGATATTTTGTCTCTATGTCATGTATATCTTTTATTATCAAGGTCATGTAACGACCCATTTTGTTTCCCCACTATGCCTGGGATGGATGATGTAATGTTCTTGTTTTATCATGTATAAACTTTTGGTATATCCCCACTTGGTTGGGAGATGGATGTATGTATGAGTCTTTGGTGATAGGAAGGTCATTTATGACGTATAGAGTCATCTTCTTCTTGTAGAACATATTTTTTCAAACCTTGCTTATAGCCAGGGGGAGCATGAACATCACACTTCAGCATATTAGAGAATTCAGCATGTACTCAGGGGGAGCATAACCCTTCGCCCTTGATGACAAAGGGGGATAATGACTCGGGGTTGCCATCAAGTCCAAAGGGGGAGATTGTTGGCATTATGACACAGGTTTGGCGCTATGACACAGGTGTTGTCCTTGATGGCAACTCACTCAAATGACAGATCATAGTTCAGGATCGCAGAATGAAGGAAAAAGAGGTATACGCAGGTTCCCCTTGACCAAACCACATATACATGCGGGTTCACAGACCAAAAGGTGCGTATGCATATAAACGCACTTTCATGCAGGGAAAAGCGTGTACATGTTGGAAAACTTGGTTTTGGTCCATCGTATTTGGTCCTTGGTATTTTGACCCATGGTATTGGTCCAAGGTATCTTGTTTGAAGTATTGACCCCAGGTATTTGGTCCAAGGTATTGATTCTAAAGTGGTTTTGGACCATGGTATTGAGTAAGGCCTAAGACTATAAAAGGGGGAGGACATCATTAGGCAAAGGCACTCAAGCATTGAATATCTAATGAAGAGCAAGATCTAGAATACTGGTCATTGGGTTATAGTGCATAGCTGGATCTAAATCAAGGAGGAACCTGAGCACTTGAAGAAGGATAAGTTCTATTGATGGGTCAAGATCTTTAGGCTTGAACAAAAGTATCTTTGTGTGGTTTTTATCTTTTATAATTGGCGCATGTCATAATCTGTAAATCTGATGATCTGGGTATAACTGATGTCTGAATAGTTGTAAAGGTTAAATCATCTTTTACAGATCTGTACACAGGTTCTGTATAGCAAAGGCACATACACGTTGGTTTAGTATTTCAAAACTGCGTATACGCAGGTCTGCCTTGAGAAAAGTGCATATGCACGTTGGTTTGACACACTGAAGTAGCGTACACCTCATAAAATATGTTTTAGCTACTTCTGTTTACTGTTGCAGTGTTCTGGGTTATGGATTGGGTTCTGGTTACTATTACTGTGTTCTGGTTACAACATTCAGAAACGTGATTGTTTGATTCAGTTTTGGTTGGTTCAAAGGAGATTGGTTGATGTAGATATATTTGGTGTTTGATTGATTTTATTGATGGATCCAGTCTGAAAATTAATGAAACGTGGTTCCTAGAAGAAAAAAAGAAGGTTGTAGCCCTCTATAGGTCAGCACCTACGTACTAGTACATCAGCTAGTACAAGAGCTAGGGGGTTGTAGCTCCCTTCCAGGAGAAGTTGGAGAATGAGAGAAGGTTGTAGCCTTCTGCAGGTAGAAGCCCGCGTACTGGTATAAGACTGCACCAGTACAAAATATTGTAAAAGAAGTTTCTTATTAAAAGAAATATAGAGACGATTGCAGCAGTATTATTTCCAACAATATGTTAGTTAACTTGATGATTAATGTTATTACATTTAATATCTTGATGTTATATGTATTATGTTAACCTAGATTGGCCTGTGCAGATGGTTATGGTTACCATATTCAATTATGAACTGACATATTTGTGATATGGTGTTGTACTAATCTAGACTGGTTGTGCATATGTGATTGCTATCCAAAAAATAATCAATGAATCCACAACCAAAACCCAAAAAAGGAAAACTGTTGATAACCCTAGAATCTCCCTACCCTATATAAAAGGAACCACAGACAAAATTGCCAGAATTCTCACCAAGCATAACATCATGGTTGCCTTCACACCCCCTAACACCATCAAAAACATGCTAGATTCTGCTAAAGACCTAATAGACCCAAAAAATCACAAAGGAGTATACTCGGTTCCCTGCTCTTGTGGCAAAATATACATAGGTGAAACAGGGAGATCCTTTGGCATAAGATTAAAAGAACACATTAATGATATTTCAAGAAACAGGTCGGAAAAATCAGGTCTGGCAGAACATGCTTGTTCTTCCTCACATTATATTTGCATGGAACAAGCTAAATTAATTCACAAGGAAGACCATTATTTAAAAAGAAGGGTGAAAGAGGCAATCGAAATCGAAAATTCCTCCAACAACATGAATAGAGACGACGACCTTAAATTAAGTAACACCTGGAAACCCTTATTAAATAAAATAAAAAAGAAATAAACTCAGAATCACCAGTTTTCATAAATAAATAAATAAATTAATTAATTAATAATATTAATATAAAATAATAATAATAATAAATAAAATTATTTAATCAATAAATAAATAAATACAACCTATCAATAATAACAATAAATAATGTTATTTAATTAATAAATAACTAAATACAACCTATCACTGTTACTTTAAATTATATACATTCTAGTAAAAAACATTTAGTATATAACAAAAAACTTATACATTCTAGTAAAAACATTTAGTATATAACAACGAACTTATATATATATATATATATTATTAAAAAAAATAATAATAAATAAAAAAATAACAATAGAATAAATAAATAAACAAACAATTAATTAAATATTAAACAAATAAAAAACAAAATAAAATAAATAAAAAAATAATAATAATATGAAATAAATAAAAAAATAATGACAGTAATAATAATTTTATTAAATTAATAAATACAACCTATCAATAATAACAATAAATAAAGTTATTTAATTAATAAATAACTAAATACAACCTATCACTGTTACTTTAAAATTATATACATTCTAGTAAAAAACATTTAGTATATAACAAAAAACTTATACATTCTAGTAAAAACATTTAGTATATAACAAAGAACTTATATATATATATATATATATATATATATATATATATATATATATATATATATATATATATATATATATATATATATATTAAAAATAAATAAATAAATAAATAACAATAGAATAAACAAATAAATAAATAAACAATCAATTAATTAAATATTAAATAAATAAATAAATAATAATAATAATAATTTTAATAAATTAATCAAAACGTATATAAATTAAAAAATAATAATAATAATAATAATAATAATAATAATAATAATAATAATAATAAACTAGTCATCTGTAAGCCGACAATAAAAAGAAAACAATAAAAAATTTTCAATTACTATTAATAAGCTCCATAATTTCACGCTCTCTCTTCTCAAAGTACAGATCTCATTGCCCGATGATGGACTCACTAAGCTAGTCCGAAAAGTTGGTTTCAAAACTGTTCACAAGTTTTTTCCAAAAAAAAAATTAAAATTAAAATGAATGACAATTGTTTATGAGCTTATGATGTGAACATGTTAGCTTGTTACTGTTATGGATATCATGAGCTTATTTATGTTTAGGTTGATATGTTGTGAAGTTATATCGTCATGTTAATCTAGATTGGTTGTGCAGACAAGATAACCTCCCCTGAGATACATCAAGGTATGAGTTTTATTATGTCGTATACTTGGTGCTTGACTATTTTATTATGTCGTCTATTTGGTGTTTGAGTGTTTGACTATGTCATCTAGTTGAATTATCTAACATGGTACGTTTATAGTCTGTTTAAATATTTGATTAATTGCATGATATGAGTATGTGTATATAAGATTTCTTTTTGAAATGATCTTGTTTTAAGGTGGTTGTACTAATACATATGTGTTGAGACAACTGATATGTACTTGAGTGTAAGTAGGTGATAGTTGTAGCATTGTGTATTATGACTGATGAATGTGATTTGATTGTTGAGTATGAAATGGTTGTTTGACTTGGTAAAGGTTGATTTAAAATTAATATACATGATGTCTTGATCTTTGGAACATGACACTCACATGTGTGAGAAGTTGCAGAGAAACATACTTAGTATTAGCTTGACAAGGTAATAGTTGATGTGTTCATATAACTAACATTTGGGTGATGTGACAATGGATAGTAAGACTCAATTATAGCAAGGTAAGGTAACTAGTGTATTGCTATTTTTATTTATGCACTTAAAGTTATGTGTTTATGGCAATATGATGCAGGGGATTGCATGGAAAAGAGACTGCCATGAAATTATCAAGAAGGGTCAAGATTGAGCTTTCCTTTGGAAGCATTGGGAACCACAGGGATTGAGTCATGGTGTCTATTGAGAGTCTTGTGATTTCAATTCTTTATGCTTTGTTTGTGCTTGATTTGAAACTTTATTTATGTCTAGTGTATGGCCATACCACCTTATTCGCAGTGTCGTATTGTTATTTGTTTTCATGGTTTTCTTATTTTCTATGTTTTTTCTTACCTTTTATGTCTTGAGGGTCTTGGGAATTGGTTGGGAAAGAGGAAAGTTAATGGAGCTTAGGGAGAGCTGAATGAAACCTAGCAGGTAATGTAAGACCCGAATGAAGCTCGGTGCATGAGTAAGGGAAGTTGAAGGTAAGAATATGGTAATCAGTTGGATTGGTTCGGTCCATTGGTGTAAATGGATTGTGCCAGTACAACCATGAGAAAGGTAACATGAAAGGTGAAGTAAGTGGATATGAGGCATGAGATGCCTTGGGTATGTTGGGAACGATTGTTCTCAATGTTGTGCATGATGTGCATGGATAAAGGGAGTCCTCTTAACCTTGAACTTATGATATTTGGTAATTATGTTGTGATCATGTTTATGCTAATATTTATAAATATACATGTATATATGTATGTATGTATGTATGTCATTGTCTGACAAGATCATGATTGTTTTATGTTGATTTTTATATGCATATATATGTGTATGTTTATCAAGAATATTTCTTGTGGAGGAATGGTTGCTTATGCAGGTGAACTACATGAAGAGATTCCTAATTCATGAGGAATCAAGTGGGAAGAGTAACCTGAAATATCTTTGAGGTCAGTATCATGTGGATATGAATTGATATTATGTGATTATACTATGTCTATGCTTATGTTATGGACATGCTAATGCTAAGAGATAAATTAACAGCGTGATCTGCGACATGCTAGAATTAGCATGGATGGCAAAGAGACACTGGAAGCAAGGTTGCTTGGTAGAGACAATGTAGTTTTGGATGTGTAGTGCTACTATTGTGTATATGTTGTGCATATTGTATATTCAATTATTGTACATACAGTGTTGCGTGCATGTTACATATATTGTACTGTAGCATTGTGTGTGTGTTGTATGTGTGGTGCTATGTATATATGGTGTTGTGTACGTATAGTATATGTGGTGCTAAGTACATATGGTGCTATGTACATGCTGCATATATAGTATTGTGTACATATGATTTTGTGTGTCTATTGTATACGTGGTGTTGTGTGTATATTGCATATGCAATGCTGGGTATAGATGGTGCTATGTACATGTTGAATATGTGGTGTTGTGTACATATTGCATTGTGCACATGATGGATATGCAATGTTGTGTGCATATGGTGTTGTGTACATGTTGGATATGCAGTGCTGTGTACATAGGGTGCTATGTACATATGGTGTTATGTGCATGTTGTACATGTGGTGCTATGTAAATATGGTGTTGTGTGCATGATTGTACAAGTGATGTTGTGAGCATGTGGTGTTGTGTACATGTTGTGAATGTGGTGTTGTGTGCAGATGTTGCTATGTTGTGTACATGTGGTTTCATGTACATGTGCATGTCGTGTTGTTTACGTCTGGCGTTGTGTACACGATGTACAGGTGGTTCCGTGTACATGTGATGATGTGCACACATTGTGCAGGTGGTGCTTTGTATATGTGGTACTATGTACATGTACATATGGTATTGGTTTACATGTGGTATTATGCACATGCCATACATGTTGTGTTGCAGGCATGCGATACTATGTATCTGCATTGTGTAGTTGTGGTACCATGACATATGCATTCATTGTGTTGTACTTTTTGTATGTATTTTTGTTGTGTTGTACACCGAGTGTAGTGTATGTATTGTGTTTTGGTGTACAACAAATGTAGGAGCATGTATTGTGTTGTGTTGTAAACTGGGTATATGTGTATGTATGGTATGTCAGACATAGGTGCATGTATTGCATGGGGTTGCATGTCATGTGTGGTTGTATGGTGTGATGCACACTATGCATATGTGCACATGGTTGAGGAGAAGGCACTAGGTGTTTGTCGGGTGTGGCAACCGATCTAGTGTGTGTGCAGAATAAGGACAAAGGTAGAAGCTAGGGATTGATTAAATGATAAGTATCAGTATTTTATTTCAATTTTATTATGCATGTGATTTATGATTCTGGTCTATGATGATTACATGTGATCTATGATTATGGTTTATGATGGTCACATGTGATTTATTATTTTGATCTATGATGGTTGTATTTTGAGCTAACCTGATGTGATATGTTTATACATGATGATTTGGTCAAAGATGCTAGTTTGAATTGTTGTGAAAGGAAGCGAATAAAATCGCATGTGTACCTTGTTGACAGACCACCAATGAGGTATGATTTGAAGTTATTTCAATTTATTTTGAATCCAATGGAAATTATGTGCTTGGTATAGGAAAGCATGAAATGCCTGGTTGGATTATTAAACTGACTACAAGAATTAGCAGCGTTAGTGAAAGGAATTGAAACATGCAGCAATATGTTGGTAAAGAAATTCAGGAGTAGGGCCATTGTGGGACACTGGTACCCAATAGTGTCCACTGATTTCCATGTGCATGCTATAATTGATATGATGGTTTTAAGGCAGGGATATGCCTTGTTTTTTGGACCTTCCAATGCGAGGAAACCTTGCCGAGGGATGGAATTCTCGGGATGGGGGTGCGAGCGGAACTTGGAAGGTGTGTGATTGCATAGAAGAGGGTGACCAGATTACCTGAGGGACTGTGTGGCAGAGAAGGGAAGGTTAGGGATATATCTATTTTTTCATTAGAATTTCCAGATGGAATCAAATGCACATTGGGAGTGTGCCCTAGAACAATGAGCTAGTAACTGCTCATTGAGAGGAAAAGCGCGTAGGATTATAGCGTTGGACATTGTATGTAGATTTGAACTTTAAGTGGATTATGGAATTCCTAGGAAGGAGGTGAATCCTGGTATTACTTTGAGGGTGGAGGTGTGAGCCTATGGATTCCCTTGTTGCGGATGAAGGCATCGTATCCTTTTATTTGTTGGTCGAGTAAATGTGTATATGTGTGTAGTATTGTAAACACTGTATTGAGCTAGATTTATGAAGCTCCATAAACATTATTATTATTTTCTGGGTGAAGCAAATGTGTGTGTGTTTGTATATGTGGTTATTATTGTAAATACCATAATGAGTTGTGTTATAAAGCTCCGATAAATAATATGTTTGTCATGTTTTAGTAGATGGTCATTGTAAATACTGCAATGAGCTATGTTATAAATCTCTATGGGTAGTATGTTTTGTTTTCAACAGTCTTGCTAGTTATAGGTGGCATTAAACACCAAGGACGGTGTTCCCCAAAGGGGGAGGGTTCTGTAACAACCCTGGTTAAAAATCCATCTTAAAAAATATAAGACCACGGTCATGGGACACGTATTCCAAGCTGAATGCTGGGAAAGACATCCTAGTGTGGGTGTTCATTCGATTTATTATGGATAAGGAAACTGGCAAAGGCAATGGAAAAAGATTTAGAAAGGAAAGAAGCATTTATTTGGCATTTTATTTATGAAAATAATGGAAATTAGGAGAAAAGGAAGGTGAAAGGTCACAAGTTGCATGTGAGGAGGAAATTGAAGGAAAATAATGGAAAATGAAGAAAATAGAGACCTTGTTGATAAAAATCCTTATGATGATTAGCTGGGAAGCTTTTGATTAGTTTTGGTGCAGCTCTCTTTTATTTTCTTTCTCCCTCATAATCTTGGACACTTAGAGTTTTCTTGGAGCACTCTTGGAGAGTGTGGAATACTTGGAGTTTGGAGAAAGAAGGAAAAGGAAGAGCTAGGAATCACAAGAGGACATTGGGATCAACAAGTACAATGGGTTTTCCATGGAGGTACCGAATTGTATATATGTTTTCCTCACTAGTTTTGGCATGAATGGCATATGCATGTGGTTTATTGGTCATGATCTATGATTGGAATGGAGGGTTGCTTGGATTGACAGTGGATTTTTCTAAACTTGCCATTTCCTGGATAGCCATGGTGTTGTGGGTTCATTTCTTTACTTTCTGGTTGGTTCTCATGTTCCCTTTAGCTTGGGTTAAGTTACTAGTTTTTGGAAGCCCTAGTTGTACAAATGATCTGGAAGCCCTGTAACAGCTTGGGTTGAGTTACTAGTATTGGAAGCCTTGGTTGGAAAAATTCTCTAGAATTCCTTGGTCGGCTGAGTTACTAGTCTTGGAAGCCGTGGTTGGACAAATGCTCTGGAAGCCCAAAGAAAGCTGTGGGTTGAGTTAATAGTCCTGGAAGCTTGGTTGGAACAAATGCCTTTGAGCCTTGGAAGCCTTGGGTAGAGACCAATCTGGTGATGGTGTTGTGATGTCTGACCATGAGGTGGAATCATTTTATGATGGGTTGAGGTGGTAACTCTAGAAGCCTTGTATGGTTTTGATTGATGTGTTTTATGAGATCCCACATTCATGCTTGGAATATGGCATGGGTGTGAGTGGCTAAAGAGAGACTTGGTGTTAAATTGGCAACTAGGGCAAAACTCCATGTGGGTCAGCTTATTTATGGCAGCTGATAATTTTATTGGATCCCTCTCGTCGAGAGGTGTAGGATTGATCCAAATATCATCCGATTCCGATAAGTATTTATGGAGATATGAATTTATTTTGTTTATGTAATTATAGTCAAGCCGGCCAGCTCTTATGTAGGCTCTAGAAGCCCAACCGATGTGTCTATTCATCATCCTCATTTTGGTATAAATAGATGAGGATTTGATATCATTTGCACACGTATTCTTGAGGTGATCTCCTCTCCACGTTTTGGTTTTTGGAGAAGGAGAGAACCAAAAGAATACGCTGGCCTAAGAAGGAGCCGTAGCTGCAGATGATGCCCTAGCTGATCCAACGTAGTCAATTACTTATACGCTGTTCAAGAGGAGACCTTATACGCTGTACATGGAGACTTTATATGCTGCTCTTATCCGCTGTCCTAGAAGCAGTCCTAAAGGAGAGTGGGACGCAGTCACCTAAAGATCATGCATCCGCAATAAGGAGGAGACGTAGTTGCAGTAAAGAGATCTATTATACAGCTGAAAGAGAAGTCTAGCTGTTTTCCAAAGGTACCCTAGCTACAGGTCAAAGAGGAGCCTTAATCCGCTCTTAAGGAAGGCTCTAATCCGTTGAAAGAAGAGCTTTAATCCACACTTAATGGAGGCCCTTATCTACTGACCAAGAAGGCATAGACGTAGTCATGAAGAAAGCCCTAGCCGGAGGTAAAAGAGGAGACTTAGCTGCCATTAAGAAGAGCCCTAGCAGTAATCAAGGAAGAGGGTTGGCCGCAGTCAAAGGAGGCATAAATCCGCAGCCTAAAAGGGAACTCTAATCTGCTGTTTAGTGATGCCCTAATCCAGAGTTATGAAGAAGCCTTATCCGCAGCAAAAGGAGGGCTGATCAGCAGTGAAACATAAGCCCTATACGCTGTAATGAGGAGGCCCTATCCGTTGTCATAATGTGCCCTAGCTGCAGGCTTATGAATAATCCTATACGCTGCATAAAGGAGGTCTAAACGCTGGCAAATCTAACGTTGTCCTTAAGTTCCCTAAACACTGTCCTGAAAGAGTCATGAAGAAATCACCTAGCTGCAGTCAAGAAGGATGTATATACGCAGTTAGGACAGGCCTTCTATATGCTACTCATACGCTGTCCTAAGCCACAGTAAGGAGGCCTAGAAGAGGCCCTAATCTCAGACTTAAAGGTGCCCTAATCTGCTGTCACAATTACAACTATCTAAGGGAGCTTCTATACGTTGAAAATGAAGCCTAGCCGCAACATAAAGGAGACATATATCAGCGTAAAGGAGCAACATGGAAATCGCTGTAACAACGTGTTAAATACTGCTGTTCTAAGGCATGGATAAGGTACGTTTGGGATCAACAGTCACTAGATTAGAGGACAGGGCAATGCTGCTATTTTGGATCTTGTTTAGGCCTGTTGAAGGAGTCTACAGCTACAGCTAGCTGCTTTGCTAGGCCGCAAGCCATAGCAAGCAGCTAAGGTTGTTCCAAGACAGAATTACAGTTTGCTTTGAGTTCGGATGGCAGCATGGATTAGGAGAGACTCTCCTAGGTGGACTGAAGGCCTTGAAGGGCTTAGTTATTTAATAGCTTGAAAGCATGATGTTGAATGCAGCATTGTGTTGAATGCAGCATAGTGATGGACGCAGCATGGTTGGATGCAGCATGGTGAATCAGCTGAAGTATGAGGACTGAGAAGTGTGCCTTCACCTGAGTTCAGATCTGCAATCCTTGTCATCAGAACTATCCTGTCATCTTCATGATGAAATATCTCTGATGTCTGATCTCTTATTTTGGAAAGTCAAAGTGTTGACTTCAAATGTATTTGTACCATCTCTCTCTCTGCTGAACTTTGAAGATAAGAGAAGAATTGATCAAGGGTTTCCCCACACATTGTGGGGTTTGTCCCTGGCTTGCGCCATATCTTGTGTCCTCTTGTCTTGGCTTGTCTTCTGCATATTATATTTATGTTCTATTTGCAGTTTATCGTAATGCTGATGTGATTGCTAACTGTGAAAATTTAAATAAATTGCTCTAGCATAGAACATACCTAATCTTAGCATGGTATCAGAGCTGAGGTGAAGACAATGCCCAAGCAGGAGTGAAAAAAAGCAATCACCGAAGACAGTTGGGACAAGACAAAAGGATCAATGGGTTCCTCATAATTCACCTAGGGTGAAGTTGAAGCAGAGAATTTTATTAGAATGGTGTAGCAAAACTTCTGATGCCATCACTTCATTGGGAAGTTCAGATCTAAGGGTAGGAAGGAAAGGTAGATGTCTTGGTTATGAGTTCGGCCCTTATGCGAAGGAGTGCCCGAATGACAGAGATGCGAGTCATCAAAGACAATGGTCGACTCTTCCACGAAAGCAAGGAACCCCAAAATCTCTTTTATGTACTTGATTGAACCTGATGTCCATCTCGGAAATGGAAGTCAAAGGTTGCAGGGTGGCACTTATCGATGGAAAGGTAAGTGTTTGAAAATAGATATTTTAAAGATGTTTTTGAGTTCAGGGTTGTATCAAGTTGCAGGAAGTCCACTGGGGACCATGTCCATTGACTCAGCTCTAGAGGTCTGTGAGTCAAATGGTGACTAGGATGCCTGAATTCAAAAGGAAGCATGAAGGTACATGTCTGAAATGTACCAAAGGAAAATATTATAAGGGTACCATTCCCCTCATGCAGCAGGTTCACAGGTTTGGAACAACCCGAGGAGTCTGAGAATCATGATCAAGGAATCTCATGTATACAGGTGGAAGAAAGCCCTCTATGGCTTGAAGAAAAACACCTCAGGCATAATATGAGAGGATTGATAGCTGTCTAATGCAGCTGAGATTCACTAGGAGTGAAACCAATCCAAACCATTACTCGAAGGTTGTGGATGATAAACCTCTCGTACCGGCACCTATGTCTGATAGGTGCAGACCCTCTCATTTATAGGAGACAGAGGGAGTTGGATTCTGAATGTGGGAAGATAAGATGCAAGCTTGTGACTACCTCGAGGATCTTAACTTTCAGAAGTTATATGGTAATGATGTCGGACCAGATTTGGGAAATGCCTTTGAGTTTCATAAACTCATTCGCATTGATGTTCTTGGAGAACCTCCGTTCGAACATATGTGTTGCAGTTAGCATGGTGAGCTCATATTTGGTTGAGCCTCACTGGATTGGTACCAAGAATCTTCTGAGATATCTTCAGGGCACAATCTGTCATGGATTGAGATACACTGCTGGAAATATGAAACCACATGATTATGAAGGGTGGGCAGGCAGTGTGGAGGATCACTAGAGCACTTCTCAGTGCTGTTTCTCTTTGGAATCTACCTCGTTATCCTGGATGAGCAGGAAGTAGAAGTCGGTGACTCTGAGCACCACCAAGGCAGAATACATTGCTGATAGTATGGCCTTCTGTGAGGCGGTCTGGTTGCTGAAGCTCTTCAGTGAGCTGTTTGTACACATGATGAATACCACTGTGATTCTCTGTGACAACCAGAGATGGGATTCGATTATTGAGGAATCCCATATTTGACAATTGCTCCAGCAGATAGACATCAAATACTGCCTTATCTGGGATATGGTAAGTCGATGATCAAGGAGGCTCCATCGCATTAAGATGATGTTCAGGTTAGAGCCCCGTGGAAAGACCAAATTTGTGATTTTCCCGAATGACTTGGAGTCGTCGAGAGACCTTTGTAAAAGGGTCCTGCATACATTGAGCTCTGGGAGCTTTGGGGGGCTTGCAGTTCTATTGGAGCAACATACGACCACAGGGTGACTCACCCTCCCCTGGTGGTGCGCGCTGGAACAAGATGATTCGCTCTCTTGTGGGACAAGATGATTCGCTCTCTTGTGTAGCAGGATGATTAGTTCTCCTGTGAGGCCTGGATTGATGTGTTCTCCATGGCGATTGTAGCAGGATTGATGTGTTCTCCTGTGAGGCCTGGATTGATGTGTTCTCCATGGCGATTGTAGCAAGATTGATGTGTTCTCCTGTGAGGCCTGGATTGATTTGTTCTCCATGGCAGCCTGGATTGATGTGTTCTCCATGGCAGCCTGGATTGATGTGTTCTCCATGGCGATTGTAGCAGGATTGATGTGTTCTCCTGTGAGGACAGGATTGATTAAGTTCTCCTGTTGAGGCATCCTACCCATGCAGTCTGGGACTCATGGGAAGTACCTCTCATCTGATTAATGAGCAGGGAAATGAAGTTAGGGACCATAGTAGTACCGATGGATGCATCGTTGTATCTACCGTACTCCCTACACTAGGATGTACTCTATTGATCTGGGATCAATGATACTGGTCTGGGACCAGTGGTAGGAGTTGTACATACTATGACGCTGACTTCGGGTCGGCTGAGACTGGTCTGGGACCGGTGGTACATACTCTGAGACTGACTTCGTGTCAGTGCAGGACTGGTCTGGGACCAGTGAGAGTCGTACCTACTATGATGCTGACTTTGGGTCGGTTGAGACTGGTCTGGGACCAGTGTTACGCACTCTGAGTCTGACTTCGGGTCAGTGGAGAATGGTATGAGACATTCTCGATCAATTCTTCTTCTTCTTCATAGTTCAGCAGAGTTGAGCAGAGCAGAGCAGAGCCAGCAGAGCTGAGCAAAGCAGAGCAGAGCTAGCAGAGCCAACAGAGCTGAGCAGAGTAGAGCCAATAGAGCTGAGCAGAGCTAAGCAAAGCCAGCAGAGCTGAATAGAGTAGAGCAGAGCTAGCAGATCTGAGCAAAGATGGGCAGAGCAGTGCAGGGCACTAATGGCAGAGATAGTACAGTCGAACATATGGATCAGCAGATGGAGTTTCCCCTAGTTGAGAGGGAGTGTTATATCGGAAACTAGGGAAAAACTCCATGTGGGTCAGCTTATTTATGGCAGCTGATAATTTTATTGGATCCCTCTCGTCGAGAGGTGTAGGATTGATCCAAAGATCATCCGATTCCGATACGTATTTATGGAGATATGAATTTATTTTGTTTATGTAATTATAGTCAAGCCGACCAGCTCTTATGTAGGCTCTAGAAGCCCAACCGACGTGTCTATTCATCATCCTCATTTTGGTATAAATAGATGAGGATTGATATCATTTGCACACGTATTCTTGAGGTGATCTCCTCTCCACGTCTGGGTTTTTGGAGAAGGAGAGAACCAAAAGAATACGCTGGCCTAAGAAGGAGTCGTAGCTGCAGATGATGCCCTAGCTGATCCAACGCAGTCAATTACATATACGCTGTTCAGGAGGAGACCTTATACGCTGTACATGGAGACTTTATACGCTGCTCTTATCCATTGTCCTAGAAGCAGTCCTAAAGGAGAGTGGGACAGAGTCACCTAAAGACCATGCATCCGAAATAAGGAGGAGACGTAGCTGCAGTAAAGAGATCTATTATACAGCTGAAAGAGAAGTCTAGCTGCCGTCCAAAGGTACCCTAGCTACAGGTCAAAGAGGAGCCTTAATTCGCTCATAAGGAAGGCTCTAATCCGTTGAAAGAAGAGCTTTAATCCACACTTAATGGAGGCCCTTATCTGCTGACCAAGAAGGCATAGACGCAGTCATGAAGAAAGCCTTAGCCACAAGTAAAAGAGGAGACTTAGCCGCAATTAAGAAGAGCCCTAGCAGTAATCAAGGAAGAGGGTTGGCCGCAGTCAAAGGAGGCATAAATCCGCAACCTAAAAGGGAACTCTAATCTGCTATTTAGTGATGCCCTAATCCGGAGTTATGAAGAAGCCTTATCCGTAGCAAAAGGAGGGCTGATCAACAGTGAAACATAAGCCCTATACGTTGTAATGAGGAGGCCCTATCCATTGTCATAATGTGCCCTAGCCGCAGGCTTATGAAGAATCCTATATGCTGCATAGAGGAGGTCTAAATGCTGGCAAATCTAACGCTGTCCTTAAGTTCCCTAAACACTGTCCTGAAAGAGTCATGAAGAAATCACCTAGATGCAGTCAAGAAGGATGTATATACGCAGTTAGGACAGGCCTTCTATATGCTACTCATACACTGTCCTAAGCTGTAGTAAGGAGGCCTAAAAGAGGCCCTAATCTCAGACTGGAAGGTGCCCTAATCTGCTGTCACAATTACAACTATCTAAGGGAGCTTCTATACGTTGAAAATCAAGCCTAGCCGCAACATAAAGGAGACATATATCAGCGTAAAGGAGCAGCATGGAAATCGCTGTAACAACGTGTTAAATACTGTTGTTCTAAGGCATGGATAAGGTACGTTTGGGATCAGCAGTCACTAGATTAGAAGACAGGGAAATGCTGCTATTTGGGATCTTGTTTAGGCCTGTTGAAGGAGTCTACAGCTACAACTAGCTGCTTTGCTAGGCTGCAAGCCATAGCAAGTAGCTAAGGCTGTTCCAAGACAGTATTACAATTTGCTTTGAGTTCGGATGGCAGCATGGATTAGGAGAGACTCTCCTAGGTGGAATGAAGCCCTTGAAGGGCTTAGTTATTTAATAGCTTGAAAGCATGATGTTGAATGCAGCATAGTGTTGAATGCAGCATAGTGATGGACGCAGCATGGTTGGATGTAGCATGGTGAATCAGTTGAAGTATGAGGACTGAGAAGTGTGCCTTCACCTGAGTTCAGATCTGCAGTCCTTGTCATCAGAACTATCCTGTCATCTTCATGATGAAATATCTCTGATGTCTGATCTCTTATTTTGGCCAGTCAAAGTGTTGACTTCAAATGTATTTGTACCATCTCTCTCTCTGTTGAACTTTGAAGATAAAAGAAGAATTGATCAAGGGTTTCCCCACACATTGTGGGGTTTGTCCCTGGCTTGCGCCATATCTTGTGTCCTCTTGTCTTGGCTTGTCTTCTGCATATTATATTTATGTTCTATCTACAGTTTATCGTAATGCTGATGTGATTGCTAACTGTGAAAATTTAAATAAATTGCTCTAGCATAGAACATACCTAATATTAACACTTGGCTCATCTTATCTATGTAGGTGGAATGTGGTAGTCCCATACCGAGTTGGATTTTGCATCATTAATATGAGGCTATTTCTCATTTTTAATTCATGAGTATTATAATAGTTTATATGTGGATTATATGGTTGTTGTTTCCTTAGTATTTCCATTTTTATTATGTTGGTTATGAACATGTATTATAACAATCATTGTGTAAGGTTCTCATCATATTTTTACTTGTAATTGAATGAACAATGTATCTATGGAATAATAGATGATAATGCAGCTAATGTGATAAGGAAACAATGCCTCATAGAGAATATCAGATAAGTATGAGACCCCTATGCACAGCTCTACTGTTAGGGCCTACAGATTTCATATTTGTGACATGTTTGACGAAATTCCTGTCATGGCTAGTAGGGGTCCAGACTAGACCTTGTCAATGTTTTTTCAAATGTACCATTGCTTTGTTTTTTATATTCATTTCGAAACCTGTCATTGAGTTCTGGGCAGTGACCTTGGATTTGGGCCTGAAAAAAGTGGCACAAATCCCAAAGTCACAGGCATGGGTCTAAGAGGAAAAGTCCCCAAAAGCATGCATACCCATGTTGTGGGAGCATCTAGAGACTCCTGGACACATGCTTGTCCATATCAAGGGAGATTTAGGGGGTTTAATGGTCTAAACACTCAGTGGGACCCAGGGGTTGGCTACCTAAGTGGTTGGGATGGATCATGGGAGTTTTGTTGCTAATGTGGAAGGTCTGTATGGTGTGTTTACACCAGTTCCACTTCCTTAATTGACACATAGGGAGTCGAATCATATCAGAGTAACTTATCATCACATGTTTACCACAGATGGCCGGTTACTTTGGTATATGTGGGAGGACGGTGTTACAGCTTCCAGGTGTACCCCTTCAATATGGGTGCTTTTAGGCATCCCCCTTTTGAAGGGGTGCACCCAGAAGCACTCCTTTTGAGGAAATATTTGCCTAGAATGCATCCACCACATTGTTCAAATGTGCCTCTTGAGTCTCCCCACATCTCCCCAGAAGGGGGACATAAGGAAATGTTTCCTTGGGCGTATCCCCATCCCAAGTGTGTGGGAAGCGTGAGGTGCATGCACCCCACTCTAGGGGAAACGTCCTTGTGGAACACTGTCATTACTAATTTTTTTCATTATAATTAATAATGGTTATTTTCATTTTCATTTTAATTACTCTAGTTTTACTTATAATTAAAAATAGCATAGGTCTCCTTAAAAATTTTATTGTTCAATGTTTTTTCTTAGAAAATTATTTAATGGCTGTTGTTCTTATTATCAATATAGATATTGATATAATTATCTTAAAAAATAATATGGTGCTCATTAATGGGTGAAAATAATGTATCAACCTAGTTTATTTTATTTAAAGAATCTATCAACCTATTTACTAATATAAGAAATATGAAATTTATAAACCTGATCAAAGTTATTAACTACTTTACATTATTTAAACAAGAGCTACTGGGAAACTTAGTCCCTACCACTCAAGTGGAAATTATGCTTTCATAAAAATTACAAATTGATATATGAAGTGGAAAAATTAATTGCCTACTAAGGGTCATTTGGTTCTTAAATTGTTCCCTTACAGAAATTCTTTAAGGATACATTCAATGAGGACCTAGTCCTCCCGCTTCAAGTGACTTGGGTTGGTCTCCCACACACCAAAGGGGGTATTCCTTGACTACAATTATACAAATTTTCAATATAAAAATTAAATAAGACCAATTATTGATAAAGATGAAATGTCATAATAATTAAATTCCATAGACAAAAGGAATTTTAATTCATCAAGATAAAATATCATTGATCCAAAGACATAGTTCATACATCTAAGATGAATATCCCAGACAATATAGCAGTCAGAGAAAAGAATAAAACATACACATATAAAAATAAAATTAGAAAGGATGAAGTACATGCTTAAGATTCAAGTAAATATTCTAAACATAGGAAATTACAGGAAACACTACAACGATTGTAGTCTCTTTCCCAATGTGCAAACCGATCTAGTAATAAACTATAAGTCAATAATATAGATATTGAAGTAGGGATATCACCAATAATATGCTATGAGTTAAATTGAACAATTCAAATTAATATGATGCAAAACTTGATTCATAAATATAGGAAAGTAGTGTAATTATAATAAACAATAGAAATCAAGTGGTTAAAAATTGATCCAGGGAATGACCAAGGTAAGGCTCTAGATGCACACTCATGAAAATTCATATTGCAAGTCATTAACTAAATACGTTAAACACCTAACTTCCAATAATATAATATTTAAAAGTGAGGAAATTATGTAAATGAGATGCTATAAGATAAAGAATCGAGTTCAGGAATTCATAACATCATATACCGCTTTAAACACACAAAATAGAAAATGGAAATGATTCATTCATTAAAGTTGCATGAAATGAGTGATTCAATCAATAATGGATCTGTGTAACAAGTGCATTCAAATATTTCAGTATCAAACACAAATATTTCTGTCGTCGACCCCCTCAAAGTGAGAAACAATGTAATTTATAAGAGTTAAAAAAATAATAATGGCTCAAAGGTAACTACCTTTAAATTAACAAAAGTTAAAACTTAAATAAATTAAACGATAAAAAAAATATTTATAAATGCTTCCTCATTTTAATGGACAATTTGGCTGCCTTAAAATTTTCGATGTGGCCACTGGCGAGTCACTTTAATCTCCCCGCATTTTAGATTTAGGTAATTGAGGAATATCAACTCTCAATTTGGCCCATTAATCAATTTAACTGGTGACTAACTTCACGAGTTGAATTGCTGGCGTGGTGGACACCACGTATTCTAAGACAGTATTCTGATTTAGATATATTCTAACTTTGGTAATCTTATCCAAATCCGCTGGTGATAACCATGGCACATTCATGTATTTGGTTACCACCACCATTAACTAAGACTTAAGCTGGTAGCGGGTTGTGGGAAGGCTTTGCATCACTTTATCTATCCTAAACAATATATTGAAATCTCTGCATAAAGTGTTGATTACTAATTGAGGTGAACATTAGGGGGATTTTGAGGTCTAAAATGGGCCTCCTAAGGAAATAATAAAATAAGATTATATTACATCATCAAATTTTAAAGGGAAAAGAGAAAAAACTATTTTTCAACTCATATTTTCAACTTATCGCCTCATGGTTTTGCTCAAATTTTGAGTGGAAACAATTTTTGGATGCATAATTTGATTCATCATTCAAGGAGTACCCATGTTGCATACGTTCGATGGACCCTGCTATATAAAAAATGAGAAATACATGAAAAGCGTGATTGCAATCACGATTTTCATGTATTTCTCATTTTTCTTGTAGTAGTGTCCATTAAAAGTATGCAACATGGGTACTCCTTGGATGAGGAATTAAATTTTTGCATCCAACAAATAGTGTCACTCTAAATTTGAGTAAAACCTTAGGGAGATAAGTTGAAAATACGAGTTGAAAAAGTAGTTTTATTATTTTATTATTTTTTAATCTTTTTGTTTTTTTACTCCAAAATGGTGAATCATCTCCCATGGTTTAACTCATCATCTTGAATTCTGTTGGTTCTTATAAAGTTTATTTTGGTTGTACATTTTTCTTGGGAGGCCCATTTTAGACCTCAAAATTCCCCTAATGCTCTTCGCTAGAAATGAACAGGCAATTGAGATCTTGCTAAGTGGCTTTCAAATTCTCTCGAAACTCTACATCTAGGATCAACCAATTGTCTTTCCCCAAAAGGAAGGGACTCTAAACCCACTCAAATAATTTTGTTCATTTTTTAATTTTTGAATTTTCTTCTCGGTATTCTCGAATTGATCTTTCATGAGTAGCATGCACCTTTTTTTTTCTTTTATCATACTCAAAGAGAAGATGCAATCATCCCTTTTAGGTAAATTCATGTCCAAAAGTGTTTCATCCTCAAGAGTATTAATAATATCAACAAGTTGGTCAACATCTTTTAGCCTCCCTTCAAGCATAGAAGAGATACTTCTGGCCTCTAGATTAGCATTTTTTATTATTACCTTTTCACAATATGTGAGGATCATAACATAGGAATGGATTGTCGAAATATTTTGATTGATTCCCCTTTATATCTCTTCCTTGGCTTGAATGCAGACCTATCTTCTGGTAGACATTACCTTGATAACCTCCCATGGGAACATGATTTCACTTTGTTTATCTTCAGGGTGTTTTGTGTTTTCTCGATCATTTCATTTTTACATTGTAGCTGTATGACCCCCCTCTTTTTAGCTTGTTCTTTTTCAAGCCTCAGATCATTCAGTTCTTGTTCTAACTATGAGGATTTCAACTAGAAGAAATTTATGCTTTATGCATTTGATGTCTTAGGGATGGTGAGACCTATGTCAATAATGACTTGTATTCCTCGACTATAATAAGTTATTGCTTCTCTTTGATTCCAAATTCATCCCTTAAAATTTTCATTTGGCTCTATTGATCTCTAAGTTCTTTATCCCTTTCTTCAAGGGATTTTTTCATTGCCTACAATTGAATCTCAATTTATTATCACCTTTCAAATATTGCTATCAAGAAATTAGCATCATAATCCAAGATTTTGGTTATTTCCTTAAGGCTTCTTATCTCTTTCTACTTTTCTTCTAATAATTTCTTAAATGATCTTGTGTCTTTAGGTTTCCCAAATTTTCTATCTTCAACATCTCTTATCATGTTAGACTTATTTTTCAAGGCGATGCATGCAATGTACAACTGTTCAGTTACCTTTTTCGAGCATGGATTGCATCTTCCTATTAATAACACTCGAGTTTAGTAATCATTTGGCCACAATCTGGCTAGTATGCCTATGTCAGTTCAACAAGGTTGACATCAATTCCAAGACATGCCAACAAAAGACAACTCCACCATGAGCACCATACTTCCAACAAGATACATCATCAAAAAGGTTGACATCAATGCCAACATAGGCATCTCAATGTCAACACAGCCAGCTGCAACCATACTACAAGGTGGGCATCAATACATCAACTAGACTGCATAGGGTTGACATCAATTCCAACACAAGCTAGGTGTCATCATAAAACAGCTACCAGCATCAGCTAGACGGAACCATGAACACCATAATTCCGACAAATTGAAGCTAAAAAGTTCAAAATTAACATTAGATTTGTACAAACAAATCAACAAAATACAACCAATAAATATTTAAAAATGACCTAACATATGGAAATACACCAGGAAAGAGAGAGTAGAATGTTTTGAAAATTAAGCTGTTCAAATTCTTAACAAAATATGAAAATGTTTTGTAATTGATTTCTTATAATTTGTATGTATCATTATACACATTGTATGATAAATTGGTCATTGCTATAACATATTCAAGTTGTACGAAAGCATGATCTGTCAAATCATACTTATACATGTGGTTCCCCTTTATTTTACTAACATACCAACATAATTGAAGCTTGACGCCTTCTAGTCTATCCAAAAGTTTGATGTTATTATGGTAATAAAACACCTTATTACCATCCTTATTCCTTATTCATTAAACCCTTCCAATGTACCACGTTCCACAAGAAACACCTTGTTTTATACTTCAAGGAACACCTTTTCTTGTAATATGTTCATTGGGGGGAATTGAGTTTATTTCAAACAACACCCTACAATCAGATCCAATTCCAAAGCCAACTGAAACACCCTTTTGTGGAGACTTCTCATCTCGCCTAAAGTAGACCCCATTTCTCACTTTTGTCAACCTATCTTTGGATAATGTCATATTTCCATTCAACTGACTAACCAAACATGCTCTTAACATATCCTTCCCATCAACATCAAGCATTGGTTTTATAGTTTTTCTTACATTTTCATCAATGGAATCTAAAATTTCATCCAACTTATGTCTCCCGTCACTTTCCATTATTTTCAATTCACTTTCATTGTGTGCCAATGAAGACAAATATTGGAATATAAATTTGGAACAAATCAGTGGAGAATCTTCAACTTCTTTCATCCACAATTTGGAATATTGGATAATTTTGATCTGCTTTCCATGGTTTAACCCACCAAGAAGAATAAGTGTAATTTTCTGGTTGCATTCCAAGAGTTGATCAAATATCTTGTGCATCCTTCAATCCAATCTTAAGGGCTTCTATAATTTTAGAATCTATGGATATTGAATCATACTTCAAAAATATGTTAATGTTATGTATTTTTTCTTGGTGCAATCTATTCCAAATACTCTCTTGCTTCTTATGAGATTTATTAAAATTAAGCCCTTGGGGATTTGTTTCTTCTTAAACAACTCTATTAAGGGTTCCAACATCATGAAGCGAGTTAGTGAAACTGTAGGCACTCTCTGCTCTAACCATATCAACAATTTTGCTAAAGAAGTTCTCACATACATCTGACGCAGTCATATGCAAAACACATCGCAAGTTATAGTATTGATCTCAAAACAATCTCATCAACAAAACTTCAACATGGAAATAAGTTTTCACATCTTGATATGCCTCTTTAGTGATGAAATTGGCATAAGTATCAGATTGTTTCTATACCAAAATAACCATAATGTGAAGAAATGATGAACTCATGAAGCATTTCACACTCTTTCCCAAAGACTCAAACTATGAGACATAAATATTTCAATGTAGTTAGAAAAATCATTAGATAAGTCTCTATAGCTAGTGTGCTCTCTAACTTCCCACTTGGTGTACTTCTCAACTCTTTCAAACACCTTTGAACATGCCTTGAAGCAATGCATTCTGCGAAACCCCAATTTTTTTTATCCATCCTCTCTATATCTTCACCCTTAAGCTTGTGATCATCCACTTTAAATGTGTGATAAACCATTCTTACATGACCAAAAATTATGTATTCATTTCCTAAAACCAATTCTTGTTGACAGATAAACAAAGGATTCACTATAATTTTACTGTTGTGGATGTAATCTTGGTCATGCAATCTTGTTACATTAAAACCATTGTACAACCCAATTATCCTCCACCCTTCCCAAGGAATTTGATATTGAATACCTGATATTGAAGAATAATCCTTCAACACAAGTTGTCTTCTCCCATTATCCCCATCCAAGGAATGACCAACAATAGGTCCCAAGTTGTTTTCAAAAGTTTCTTCCACATAGATTCTACATTTTCCCATTATTGGTAAAATAAAATTGCATTAAACCTATCGCATTTTGGATGAACAACCACAACCAAACAAGGAAGATTTTCATGTAAATGGTTTGCAATAATAACACGTGCATAATGGCCAATAACATTGTTCTTAAAAGAATATGTTATAATGTCATAGCCTACAACTCCCTCATCAACTCTCACCAAGAAATGTGATTGGAGTTGATGTTCTTCTTTCATACCACAAAACACCACGTGTATCACTTTTTGCTACCTGCCTAATATATTTTTCCACAATTGTTTCATCTTCGGCAAGGTATACAGGAACTGGGCCATCTATGTCATGCTTGGCTTTATAAGGAGCATATAATTTTCTGACTACCTAAAAAATGTGCTTGTGCTCCCCTAGGATATATGATAATGAATTTTCAACTTGCCTTAAAGTCACCAATATTGAAGGACCATCTAGTCAAGCTAATAAATCTATGTAATCTTGGACCTCCCCATAACTTGATCATCTCATAAAGGGATTTTTTGGATGTACTATACCTTCTCCCTACTTTTGCATGCATCAAGTTATGAAAGATATCCTTAACAAATTCCCAAACTACGTCTTTACCTTGTAATTTTCTTTGCTTATGTGCCTCACGCACATCCTTGCAAAACCTAAATACATCCTTCCTTTCTACTGATTCAAACAACTTTTCCTTTAGGGATATCATTCTAATAAAGAGTGTAGCAAACTTTGTCTTCTCCCACCAAATAGCTCGCAATTTTTATCTATGGTTAGAATTTGTAACCCTTGCAACATTTTTGAGTTCATTTTGAGTAAAATAGTCCATTCTTCTCCCTTTTCCAGTACCTCATTCATGTCTTTTATTGGTGCACCTAGATTCATGATATAAACACATCCTAAAGTCATCATATTCTGGAACCATCTTACAAAAATTGCATGTTAGTGAATCAAATGGGGTCCTTATTTCAAAATCCCTTTGGAAATGAATATGCCTATATGTACCATCAATACAACATTCAATACACTCATAACATAGCATGATCTTGGTATGCTTCTCTATGGCCCATAATTTTCCACCCCTTTGATCATCCAAGACCTTTGTTTCTAATCTCTCTCGTTTTCTATCAATATAAGAATACCAATACCCCCAACATTTTAGTAACAAGGGAGATAATAAAGCTTTAATAAGATTACAACACAATAAAAATCAAATAAATTTGAAGTAAGATAAATAAAATAATGTACAAATTCATATTCAAGTTTAGTTTAAATTCCTATAATTCATACACCTGAAGTAGAAGGATTTGCACTTGTAGAACCCATTTGTAATATTGATGGTGATGATGGGACCAAGAACGTAGTCAAACTTTGTTAGAACTTATAATAGGTAGGATTCTTGGGTCTCCCAACCATGCCACTCCTCAACCCAATTTCCTCATGTGATGCCTCATTTGTAGTAGTAGTGTGCTTCTTTGATTTCATGTGTTCATTTAGAGAACTAACGATATAACCACTTGCTGACATGAAACAAAATCATTTATTGCATTGTGTACATTCCACTCTCACTTTTTTCATGTCCATATAGTCTGCAAGTGTTTCTTCTACCACCTAGAACAAATTAGGCTCTTGTCTTGTTGAAATCATCTAGAAGTGTGCTTTCTTAATCAATATTAAATCGATCTCCTACCACTGTTGTCTGTTGTACTTTGCTACATGAAGGAATTTCACTACCTCTTGGCATTGAAAGGCAATGTTGATGGGCCCCTCTTTTCATATGAGTGTTGGAGGAAAAACTCCCATAAGGTAAGGGTTCAAAACCTCAATAGATCAGAAAAACATAACCAACAAGAATCACTTAGACAAGCATGCCAAACATTTGAGTTATCAAACTTGGGTTTAGAAAGATACTTGGAGGTCCTACATTTGATGATGATCTCGTAAGGTCCAAAACCTCTGCTTCCTCCAGAACACGCATACCTACAAGCCAATTCATAGAAGCATACATATAATAGATAATTCAATGTGCATACATAAAAGACATGTTAGATCATCACATATAAGCATATAAATCATGAATCATGAGACAATAACATATCAAGAATGAGACATGAGCTTGTTTATTGAATAATAGTAATAGGTATAAGAAAGGTACAACCTGATCGAGTCCACAACACCAATGAAGCCTTCCTCTAGATATGTCCAACCCAAGCCACAAAGACTACCTCTTTAATAAGTGAAAAAATATGCTATATAAGGATGATGATCATCTATGCAAAGGAAACCAGGGTTTCCTAGAGACTGGGAGTGCAGGAGGCATGGGATAATCAAACTTGATCTAGGGAGAAAAATGGGTATAATGTCGATATCCTATTTCTTAATCTCATTAGGCCTACCCAAGATGTGTATAAATACCACCTGAAATCCATTAATTTTTTTAGGCCACAGGCTCATGTAGGTGGGCTTTTGGTAAAACCCATAAAAACCGCCCAAAAAATAGGATATTATTTTATTTTTTCATAATTTTAAAGGTATACGTCGGTGCAATGTTATAGGAGCCACGTATGTATGCGATTTAGTGTGGGTAGAGCCATGTATGGAATTTGAAATATTGTTTCTTAATATAAGATCAAATTTGCATGGGAAAAGGGTTGCCCAAGGCCATAAAAGAGCATCAGATCTAAAAGAGTGTTCAATGATGTTATAACATATGCCCCCTAACATATGAGGTTAGAAGGGGTACATGATGGCAGACATATATTAAGTATAAATAGAGGAGTCAACTGAGAACTTGGGAGGAGATCACCATATTCCATCCCATTGAATACCTATGGAAGGAGTCAGAAATAAAACTCATGTCTGAGGCAGGAATACCCATGCTCATAAATAATAAATATTTTTGTTGATCAAGTATAAAGTGATTTATAAATTTATATATAAGAGTACATAAAGAGTTGAAGAATACATAGTGTATCATCAAATCATAGCCGCAAAGGAACACAATGGAGCTATGTCTCAATATCACATATATAAGAACGTATAATCAATGATTCTAGAAGACTATCTGATCAATGGTGTTGCATAACTAATCCTCATAAAAGTACCAAGTCATAAAGGTGGAATAGTGGTACTACATAAACTCAGGTGCCAACATATAAGATGTTGCTGTGATGAACTGCAACATATAAAGGTGGGAGGTATCACTAGCAAAAAACTAAAGGAGTTTTCAAGTGAACCAAGATGCTAATACAACCTAACATTTTCACCGATTGTCGATGGTATATTTATACACCATGGGAATGAATGAGTTGAAGTTGACCATGTGAGAAACTATTTGATTACTGTCCATTGATGTATACCGTTAACAAATGCGAGATAACTCACCAATAATGATAATGAGTGTCAAGGTACACTAGTACAATCTAACACGTGTGAACAAATGTGTTGAAGTCGAATACATGAAATATTCTACCAATTAGGCACTGTCGATAGCGAAGGAGTATTCCACTATTGACTACAAACCCTAAGGTACTGAAAAAAGGACTCTAGTCCTTATTCCTAGAGCAATGAGTTGGATTCATTGGGAAAATATCTGCTGGAAGGAAGGCATTAAGGCATCCCACATCAACCAGTGCAAGTGTAACCCATAAACCAATAATTTTGTAGAACTTGGACAAAGAAAGATGAAGTAACCATTTTGAAGTACATTTCCAACGTACATGAGATGTAGCTAGCGCATTACATAAATCCTCTGAACCAACCAATAATTAAAGTTGACACAGAGGCGAGGAACCCACCAATAGGGTCAAATGGAAACCAAGCTACTATACGAATCCCAATGTGTGATAATGTAAGCTGACCTCAAACACAAAGGAAACCACTTAGTTAAATACCCATGATACTGATCGATGCTGAGCACAAGATAACCTATCAATGATGTAAATAGGACCATGGTGCTACTCTAGGTCTACTCTCAGAGAAATTTTTTGGAGTCGATAAGAGAAGACCCACCAGTAAGAAGTCAATGGAGACATTCTTAACCAACATGAGTGAAGGACCAAATAGATGATTTGGTACTGAAGTTAACTTGACAGGCCGGGTATGGCCGTCAAAAATGATTCAAGAGACACCACATAATCGCTAACATAGATTTACGTCCCTTGAAAAAAAGTACGAATTGATGTGACTTTATGGCAACATAAATTAACTTTGTATAAGTTTGCAATGCATGAGGCATTAACAAACTCTCCATATGATTGAAAGAGATAACCAATTGAAGGAGGACTCACTCAAAAACAAGGCTATGGCTTCCCTAAAGTCAAACTAAGTCCCATCCCAAATGGAGGAAAGAATCTTTTTAAGTGCCTTGTTCAAAGGCAACACAATTGACTCTTGTTTCCATCAAATAATGAAGAAATTGTCCCATTCTTTCTCTTTTTTGGAAATTATATATAATTTTTTTATCTTTTTCATATTTATATGCCTATAAAGGAATAAAAAATGCCTATAGTATAGTGGAGAAAATGAGTGTCAAGGGAAAGTGCACACGTTCCTGGGATTGGAACATTCGTATGCTCAATGCAAGATTGCAGATGCTGGTCATTAACACTTAGATGATGTTCTTTCCATTGAAAAATTGTGTCAAGTCCCAAAGGCTAATGAATGCATGGTTTGAACTTGAAAAATTCATGGTCAAATTTGGCTTATACACGAGTCCAAAAGAAGCCGGCTTAAGGCCAAAAGGTACAAGTAGTCAATATGCAATGTAGTAGTACAACTCAACACATGGGAGCCTCTAGGGTATAAAGCCAAAAAGATAGCGAAGAAGAAGAGAGAATGAGGCTTCCACGCAAATTCATGGCATGACTAAAGTTGACTCTCGAGCCTACACAATACTTGCAACATGGGTGACATATGCTAGTGAGGATTTAACTAGGAAACCCATGGAAGGAGAAGCTTTACCACTACATTATGAGTTTACAAGATGAGGAGTGAAAGTGGTTAAAATTCATAACATAATGCGGTCGACCCTATGGCAAAATATCACAGTATGAGGTCAAGATGCATAATGCAATGGAAAGGTTATATGTCTTAACATATATTCCAGTTCGAAAAGAGATACCTTCCACGATAGGTCAACAATCGTGGAGTCAAAGTGACAAAAAAACATCACTAACTCTTCGATACCCTAAAAAATAACCTCTCCCAACACTTCAAGAAAAAAGTCAAAAGTTCATAAAATTATAAAAATTAAAATAATGAAATTTATAAAAGTGGGTTTTTAAATTTTGACTATGAAAAGAGATTTTGGACTTGCCCCAATTCATTTTCACAATCCAATTGTTGAGAAGAGGGTTATTAGAGAAAATTTGGGCAAACTGATGTGATAAAATCCACCAATGAATTCATCAAACACAATCTCTATGTAATTCTTATCCTTAAACTTATCCATTTGATCAAAGATTTCATGATTTAAATCAATTTTATGGAGGGATTTTTTGTTTTCAAAAAATGCTCAGCGTGTATGCGGGTCGATAATTTGAAAGCCACGTATAGAAAACCCTATACACAATTTTTATAAGGGAAATCCATGTGTGTATGCGATTGTCTCTTACAAAAGTCACATACGCGCAGAGTATGATTGAAAAATTCAATTTCTAATGGATGAAATCCCTCAATTTTGTAGGATGTCGACCATTTGGAGAGAGAGAGAATAATGATGTTGACAATGAAATTTTAAATGATCAAGAAGCATTGGATGGATTAAAAAATTGCAGATTGCTCAAATTATTCATGATGCCCAACATGAGAACACAAACTTGATTGTTGGAAATGTTAATTCATTATTGGGACCCAGAGCAGGAGCTATTCATCATAGATCATATGCCTTTACAAATCAAAGTAGAATATATCTACTTCATAATAGGACTTTCCCGAAGGGGAGAAGTAGTTGACCTGAAAGGGAAGGCTCGTGGAGGCCTTAACATTGTTGATTATATTTCTGTATCGATTCACCAAAGACTAACAAGGTTGGATCATAGGTTCCGATAAAAGGAATCAAAAGCCTACAAATAAAAATCATCCTTTTCATCATTTCCAGGATATAAGGTTCAACCTCATTACATCAGGCTACATGACCCGCTATGTTCTTGGTAGTAGAATGCCTAAGACTAGTAGTCTATGATTGGTGTACAACGCTCTTAGCCAATATGAAGAAACAATTGACTTCAATCAGACAGGGAAAAATAAAGAAATTTTGTTATGGTAACATCCTTTGCTCATTTTTATTTTAGCAGATTATGGAACTATGACCTAGAGTAGCTACTGCCATTGGCAGTCCTAAAGATCCCACGATGACTAGATGGGAAGATTTAATTAAGCAACTTGGCGGAGGCGAAGTCACTTAGGTGGCCTTCGATGATGAGTTCTTCCACTGGTGGGAGCAACAAGTCATGGCCATAGAGGATTACCCCTTTGCAAATTTAGACTTCTGAGAAGACCCAGAGCTAGTACTTCCAAGAGGGAAACATTGGTACAAGTTTCATTTTTAACTTATTCGATCTTTTTCTGTGCTTTTGAATATAATCTTAAGAAATTCATAGTCTTTTTTCGTGAAAAAAATCTTACAAGATTAAATGATCATGATACAGATATTGGACCAATGAGACCTGAGGGTCTACTAAGGCATAGGCATTGCGACAGAGACGCGGAGAGAGAAGTAGTTGAGTCTGAGAGATTTCTTCATGCTGTTCAGAGGAACTTCGAGAGTTTGACTGGCTAGGTTCCAATGTAAGCAGTAGAGGATCTCTCTTAGGCTATACAAATATGAGTGGTTGGAGTGCCACAAGCGTGGGTGCGACTCTTCCAACGAGTGGCAAATTCCATCATATTCTTCTGAGATGCTCATCCAAGGTAGGGCCCGTAGCCTTAGATTTTAGATGACTGATATTTTTTATATATGGACATGATCAAGCTTAAGCCCTAATTTTGTAGGACATTTGTCCAAATTTTGTATTATTTTGACATACTATATCTATCTATATACAAATATTTCGTGATGATTCGATCATATATACAAATTATTTTGTGATACTTTGACTTAATGTGATGAGTTATTAATATATCAATACAATGCTTGGCTAGCTATAAAATCAGCAAATGCATTATCTGATCATAGAATATGAATGAAATTAAAAAAGGTGAATGATCTTTGCAATAATCTCACTCTCAGAAATTGGTGATGTAATAAAGGATCCCTCACATGATAAATGTTATTTAATTGAGACAGAACAAATTGTGAATCCAAATAAACCAATAACGATTCAATACCATAGGATATTTCTTCAAATAGTAAATTTATAACAACATTGTACTCAACTATATTATTAGAAGTATGACCAATACATATGCCTCTTGAGACTAGCAAATGACCAAATGGACAATATATTACCCAAGCAGCGGAAGCTAAATTTTGAGTATGTCTACTAGCACCACTTGTTAATCCTAAATGAACCAAATCACCCATTGAAACCTGCTAAAGAAGATAAAAAAATATCATCATCAGCATGAGACCCATAGACATAAACAAAATACTATGTACAATATTTACAAAACAAAGAAAATGATAGGAAAGAGCCTAAGCATAATAATTCTTGATATAGAGCCCATTTATGGGCTCTCGCAATGCATTTCCTTCAAATTCAACCAATTCATACGCACCCTTCTTCAAGACCTTTTTAACGATAAAAGGATCATACCACATAGGTTTGAATTTTCCTGCCCCCAAGGTGTCTTTATCTTGGTCATAGACCAAAACAAGGTCAACTTAAGAGAAAAATATAGGTCACAAAGTCTTGTCATAATGGGCTTTTACTCTTTTCTTATGAGCTTCATTCATTGTGGCTGCATCCCGACACTGCTCATCAAGATGTTCCAAATGAATGAGGTGTTCTTCAAGACTTGAGGTGCCTGGAAGAAGCTAGACTGCCAATTTGAGAGATGGAATTTCACATTCTATAGGAAAGATTGATTCCAACCCATAAACCTATTGAAAAGGAGTAAAACCCAAAGCGTAGGATATAGCATGATGTGCGAGTTGGACTTAGATTTATTGATCATCCTTTGTAGGATAGCCTTAAGGGATTTATTGACGACTTCTACTTGTCCATTAGCTTGAGGATAATAAGGAGATGAATGCTCGTACTGAAATCTCAACTTTAAAGCCAACTCAAACATCATCTTATTTTGGAAGTGACTGCCATGATTAGTGACAATATATTTAGGAATACCGAAGTGCAAAATAATTTGATTGAATAGGAAATGAGTTATTGCCTCAATGTCATTATTAAAATTAGGCATATGTTCGACCCACTTATTGAAGTAGTCTATTGATACGATAACATACTTGTTTCCCTTAGCTAAAACTGGTTTATAAGTAGTAAAATCAAAACTCCACTTAGTAAATGGCCCAATAGTGATGACAGGAAAAAGAGGAGCTAGATGAGCGTGCATTTTTTTAGTATAATTTTGACAAGGATGACATTTCTTAACTGCTTGAATACAATCTCTGAAAATCGAGGGCCAAAACTAACCTCCACAAGCTCCACTGTGGCAGTCATTCAAAATTGGCTTAGCTTCTTCTAAGGTTAAACAACGTCTAAGGATTGAATCAATCCTATGATGGTATAAAGTATCACCAATGATAAGATAATTTTTAGCCAGGTGACACAATGTTCGATGTTCATCCTTAGAAAAAGACGAAGGAAACTTCGAATTATGGAGATATATGATGATATCTCCATACAAGGATATTGTGAGGATATAAGAAAGATATGCTCATCTGGAAATGATTCTTCATAAATAACATCTCCTTCACAAGGCAATTCCAAAATCAATTCTACAAAAACTAAATATTTCTTCAAGTTAGCTAACTTAAACTCGAGTTCTAACTCTTGAAAAATGATTATCCATTTATTTTATTTTCCCCCAATCACTTTCCTATTGGGAACAAGTTGAAATGGGTTGACGTCATCCAATATAAAGGTTTTTCAGAGTAGAATGTAATAACAGAGTCATTGGACAGCATGAACTACTGCCAAAGCCAGTTTATCAATATGAGGATACCTAAGTTCAGGGCCAACTAAGTCACAACTTAGATAGTAAATCACATGCTCCCTAAGGGCATTATCTTCCTAAACCAAAAGCATACCAATAGTTGATCCTGCTGCTATAAGGTACAAGAGGAAATCTCTGCTATAATCAGGTGGACTTAGAAGAGGAGTAGAGGTCAATGCCTTTTTCAAAGCATCAAATGAGCATTGAGCAAAATCGTCCCAAACAAATGGAACTCCTTTTTTAAGTAAACAAATAAATCCTTTTGTGATCTTAGCATAGTTTATGATAAATCTCCTTAAAAAATTGGCTTTTCCTTGGAGACTTTGAAGTTGACGGATACTCGACGAGGGAGGCAACTGAAGTATTGCCTCAACCTTAAAGGGGTCAACATGAATCCCTCATTAGACACGATGGATCCCAATAACCGACCAGATGTAATTGCAAAAATACACTTATTAGGGTTCAACTAGATTTTACAATAATGAAATTACTCAAAAACTAAACGAAGGTGTTTAGGATGTTCCATTCTCTTGCGAGAGAGAATAGCTAAATCATCCAAATAAGCTTTAATTATATGCTTGATGTCATGGAAAGCGTAGGACATAGGCTACTAAAAGGTAGCCCCAACATTTTTAAGGCCAAAATGAATTTTCATGTATGCAAACATACCCCAAGGGTAAATAAATTGTCTTATGTTGATCTTTAGGACAAATTGTTATTTGATTGTATCCAGAAAATCCATCCATGAAGGAAAATATTTCATTTCCAGCACACTCATCAATAATCTGATTGATAAACAGAGTGGAGAAATTTTCTTTAGGACAATCTTGATTCAAATCCCTTAAATCGATGCACACGCATATTGTTCCTTGCTTTTATCAACAGGGACTAGATTTGAAACCCATTCAGTCAAAGGAATAGGGTAGATGAAACCTTCCCTAAGTAGCTTCTCTACCTTAGCCTTAATAGTCACAGCTTTCCTAGGATTAACCGATCGAAGCTTTTGTCGTACAAGATTTGCATTTTCGTAAGTCTTGATCTCATGCTAAACTATTGAAGGATCAATTCCATGCATTTCTTCATAATACCAAGTGAATACATCTCGAAACTCTTTAAAGAGATCGGTATAGATTTTGATTTCTTTAGGGGAACACTCAACTCCAATGAATATATTCTCAATAACATTTGGATTCCAAGAAATGTTCACCGGAATGGTTTCTGAAATATTATAAATGTTACTTCGACAAAAATATGTAATGGAACCAAAGGGTTTAAAATTTTATGAACACTTCCACTCAAGGAATGACTAGAAAAAATTGATTCAACTTCGCGCAAGTTAGGGAGAAAATAGGACTGATGATACAAATCATTCCACAATATTTCTACACCATTCATTACTTCTAAAATTTCCTTTTTATATGATAAAGTAATATCAAGGCAATCCATAGCCGAAGTGGAATCAATTTCCATACTGGAGCCACATCATTATCCACATCCTCTGATGGGAGAGGGATGGGATGAGAATCTGAAAAATTCACAATAGATTGATACACAATTTCTGCTACATATATGGGATAATCCATTCCACCCACTTACCCTTCTTCTAATATGGCAATAGGAGGGGGCAATGGCCAAGGATCTAAAAAATAATGAGTTCTAAAAGAACATTGCCGAGGAGCGATCCTGGAAGTTGAAATGGAATTGACATGAACAACACGAGATGGAATATCAAAAGTACCCATCAAAGAAAAATACATTCCAACTCCTAAATCCTCAATAGGCTACCTGGTATTATTCACCAAGGGGATGATAAAGTTAGCAGATTCATTGTGGTCGTTGGGAGAATAAGCCAATTGATCAATCATAACAATTCTCCCTTCATGAGGAACGCATAGGATGCAGAATAATAATGAGACAATGGCATCCATTGCATAAACCCAATTGTAACCCAATAAAATATTATAATCGAGATTAACATCGACTATATCTACTTCAATGTTAACAACCTTTCCTCCTACAAAAGCAGGGAAGGCATGAAGAATCCCATGAGTCCTATGAGAATGACCATCGAATGCAATTAAGGGAGTAAGAGAGGGAACAACTTTAGGGGACCTGATAGATTTCCAACATGACATATACATGATGCATGTGGAAGCCCCTTCATCAATTGAAGTTCAAAATATCGTATTCTTCTGATATGTATACTTAATGAGAAAAGCCATATGATGAGGGAGTCTTGTTTTAACATTTGACATATCAAATGTAATTACCAGAGAGTTTTTCAGGTCTACTGCTCTGATCACAGTGATTAAAGAACTTCTTTGTGTAGGAAATGATTGGAGTACCTCTAATATCGACATAGCACAGGGGCTCTGAGAAAAATATTCAACAATGGAATAGTTTGGAGCAACCCTAGCATTGGGGTTATAAGTCGAATGTTTTGAAGAGCCTTTCAGCATCCAAGGTATGGGCTAAATTGCGAGCCTCTCTATATGGAGAGGTTCTGGGGTATCATAAGTAAATTTAGCCTTATAAGGTCTTGGCTCTCCATAATCATGAGCTCTAGTTGAAACATGAACATGAGACTTAACCATATATACATTCGATATAGATTCCCCGTCTTGGTTTCCCCTTATGGGGTTTCCAGTACTAGCATTTGCACCAAGAAGTAATTTTTCCCTTCGGGAAAAGGGTTAGTAAGCACATCCCATGAACTAGAATAACGATGTTGAGCTAAAAAGTGCTATGCATCCTGAATCTTAAGGAAAATATGAGTAAGGTGATCCCCACTACATAAATTTCATGGGAATTTAACCTTGTTTTTTGATTCCTTCTTGCCCTCACTAGTATCATTACTGGGTTTCCTCACATTTCCCTTCCCTCCCTTATCTTTATTCTTACAACATCCTTCCTTCTTCCCATCGGATTGTAGACTTGCTTTGGGATTTGAAGAGTAAACAACATTAACCACTAAAGGTTGAGAAGGAGTAGACAGTAACAACGTAGTCTATGCTGCAAAAGCATATTGTAATGACAATTGTTGTAATTGATTCAATAAACCAGCCATATTACTATAAATTTATCTTGCAATTCCATCGGCATGGGGGCCTAGTTTCAGTTTGGAAAGATCGATCTTCGATCTAGGAGCATTAGGTATAATATTATAGAGGACTACATACTAGGAATAAATAAGTTTTAATTGTTGGGCTCTAAATATAGGCTGCTCATTAGTGAACAACTGAGAAAGTGACACATCCTTAGATATATTTGGTTGTAATGATTTCAAAAAGAATTATAGAGGGAAATCACTAGGGATATAAGCCTTTATTAATCTTTTCCTTCTATGCCAATCTTGAATGTTCTAAGAAGTATGAGTAGCCTTGTCCTGCTCAAAATTGGCCAGAAGTTCAGTTCCAACATCATAACTGACAGGTAACTGAAAATGGTTGAGAAACATTGTAGCTAATTCACCAAACATATAAAACATACCCCACCTTAACTCAATATACCATTTTTCTGCATTTCCAGTTAAGGTTCCTTGGAAAAGTCTCAACCTAATTGAATCATCAATTAAGGAGTTCGATGAGCACCATAAGTGGAAAGTGGTTATATGGTATGCTAGATCCTCACTAGGATTCCCTTCAAATTCTAGAATGTCAGATGGAAGTTTAGTGGGGTTTGGAAGCCAAGCTAGATTATAACGAATGAGATCGTTACTCAATTTTGAAATATCTAGCAAATTAAGTGTTCCCAAGAATCGTAAGCGTAGAGGAACATGAAAATTCAAAGCTCCAAGAGTGGAATTCCCAACATTCAAGAAAGAGTATCCTGGATTTTGAGAGGCACAGGGTTGCCACAGATTACTTGAAAAATCACTTGAACCATAAGGAAAACCTTGTATTCTATGGGTATATGGATGGTATCCACCCCCTACTACAAGATTAACAGTCATAGGAAAACTTTCTCCTGATGGAATATTATATGAAAGGGAGAATCCCTAGTAAGGATTCCAAGCACTAAGGAAAGGAGGAAAAACTTGTGAAGTACCAATAGTAGGAAAGGGCACACTCCCTACTGATTGAATAAATGGGAGAGAATCCTAGACCCAAAACAACTAACAGAAGGATTTTCCCAACCTTGGTTCCCTTCAAAAAAGGATTAATATTTTCAGTTTCATGAGAGAAGGCCATTGATCCTAAATTTAGTGATGAATTGGAAGGAGGAACATGTCCACTTCCAAAAGAAAAAACTTGCGAATATGTTGAACCACTAACCATTGAAATCATAGATTTGGAAGAAGCAGAAGGGAAGGTTGAGGGAACTAAGGGAATACCACTAGATGTCTTCCCAAAAGGATAAGTATAAGTGAAAGGAGAGGAAGGTTGGTGCCCCCACTCAGACTCGAAATGGAGGTAGAGCCAACAACTATTGTAATATGTGTAACCGTGGAGATAACAATAGTACCCCCACCTACAGATGAAGGAGGAGTATGTACACCAGTCATATCAGTAGCCATACTTGCGCCACTAACATTGGCCATTGGAAAAAAATAAGGAGAGAGAACAGGGCTAGCTAGCCTATGAGTCGAAGTACCCACGTATGATACAATGTAAGGAAGATGAGAAGGAAGAGGTTCCATAGGAGTCATAGGAGACTCAGAAATTTCTTCTATTTGAACTTTGTCTTCCGATTAGAAGACCCTACAAAGCACCAGAGCGTTTCTACCCAGATTTTGTCCTAGACTAGATTCACCCTGTGAAATAAGATCCCTCGAAGAAGGATCTGTCTCCGTTGTGTTAGCTAACATTGGTTCAAAGAACCAACAAAATTACTCCTACGCCTTCTAGTGAAGGCTCAACACTCGCAAGTGAAAGCCCACAAGCCCTTATAGAACAACGAACTGGTCGATCAACCACTTTTAAATATTAAGATAAATTAAAGATTCAGAATACATATGGCAAGCAAGGAGCACAGAGAACTTGCTAAAAATATCCTAAAGATACAACCAAGCCAACAAATTCTAGGTATTTCCACTTGAGGTGAATAGGAGTAGGCATTTATATACAAGGAAGCAAAGATAAGGATACCCCGAAGGTAGTTTGGGATGATGAGGGCCCAAGCCTACTAGTGAATATATTAGAAGCAGTTACGCTGACTTCGAGACAATAGCCTTTGCTAGTGCAAGTACCCAAGGTTTGCAAGGGCACCCTATAGAAGTACTATGAAAGTTATGTAACATTTTTCTTAGGTACCATAGGCATTCCCCCCCGCAATCACCTGTGTGGTCCCTAGGAAAGGAAACTAAGGTCACTAGCTCGCAGTCGGAAGCCAGGTGGAACGGTCGTGGGCACACGATCCAACAAATAGGAAAGGGGGAATCTCTCTTCCCTTATCTTCACACATCCTCATTCTTAACTCCTATGTTAGAGGAGTTTTCCCAGACAACTTAACGATACTAGATTTCCACTCTTTAATCAACTTATATACTTTTAGTTTGAGTGGCCTTGGAAAGTTTACTCTCCACACACCTATTCCAAGCCCTAAAAAAAGAGATTCTACAGGGTTCTACAAGAAAGCTAAAAAATAAACAACTCTTTTTCTTTTTCTTTTTAATCACTCACACATTCAACACCTAACAAAAAAGACTAAACAATGCCTAAAATGCATCTACCCTAATGCATACTAGAATGAAAAATGCAAGATTCAAAGAAATGCTCAAAACAAACAAATGTGATCTTGAAAAGAAAAGGCCAATTTTAACAAGCAAAGAGAAGTAGGTCTCAAAGAAAAACACCCCTCCAAGTGAAAAAATCTTAGCCTTAAAACGAGAATTCACACATTTTCTAAAATCTCAAAAGATCAAAAAGTTAATAAACTAAAGAAAAGAAACCCAAATAAAATGTTTTTCTTTTTCAAATCCTACTAGTCATAAATGATCACAAATATTAAAAGGCTAATGTAAATAAGAGACTAAAACAACTTGAATGATTTGGTCAGAAAGACACAAAGGATTATGGAAATCAAAAAGATTCTAGAGAACTAAAATCTCTCATTTATCTAAGAATTGCAAACACCTTTCTCAAACAAGCAAGAAAAAACATAAATAATCCAAATTCAAGGATGTAAAAGAATCAATAAAAAATATTGGGTTATAAACAAGTTGAAGAACAACCAACTATCCCAGAAGCACAAAACAACCAGACACTTCTTAAAGAAGGTTTAAAACCCAACTTCAGATATAAAAGGCTTCAAAAGCTACAAACCCTAGGTTAACTTGGGCTTTTTGAAAAATAGATAAAATAAACCGACAACAACAAATACCAAGATAATTCCAGGCTTTAAATTACTTCAAGAAATCATATCCAACATGATCAAACCATCAACGCAAGGCAAAAATGTTTTTTTTTTTTTTTTGTTCAAATCTATACATGACTGTCTGACTATGGAACCTCATGTATACGCGACTGTGTATGAAGAGACTAGCATACAAGCAGGCGTCTTTGGAAGAAACTGTGTATATATGCTATTGTATACAATAAAAAACCTGTATAAATGGAAAATAAGATAAAAATAAAAAGAATAACCCTGATCCAAGGGATCAGGTTGATTGACCAGACTGCCTAAGACTCAAGAAGGCTATAAAAATAAAGAAACAAAAAACCAAGACCTAGATCAAAGAAAAACAACCCTTCTAGGAAATACTTGATGGTATTCCCTAGTAGAGTCGCCAATTTTGTTGGCGGGAAAAGTTCCCTAAGGTAAGGGTTGAAAACCTCAACAAAGCAGAACAAGATAACCAACAAGAAGCACTCAGACAAACATGCCAAACATGTGAATTATCAAAGTTGGGTTTAGAAAGATACCTGGAGGTCCTACATTTGATGACATTCTCGTAAGGTCTGAACCCTTTGCTTCCTCAAAAATGAACATACCTGCAAGCCAATTCATAGAAGCATACATATAACGGATAATTCAATGTGCATGCATAATAGAGATGTTAGATCATCACATATAAGCATATAAATAATGAATCACGAGACAATAACATATCAAGAATGAGACATGAGCTTCTTTACTGATTAACAACAATAGGTATAGGAAATGTACAACCTGATCTAGTCGACAACACCGGTGAGCCTTCCTCCGGATCTGTCCAACCCAAGCCACAAAGACTACCTATCTAATAAGTGCAAAAATATGTTATATAACGATGATGAAAATTTATGCAAAGGAAACCAAGGCTTCCTAGAGACTGGGAGTGCAGGAGGCACGGGATAATTAGACTTGATTTGGGGAGAAAAATGGGTATAATGTTGATATCCTATCTCTTGATCTCATTAGGCCTACCCAAGGGGTGTATAAATACCACTTGATATTGGTTAATTCCGTTACGCCACAGGCTTTGATAGGTGGGATTTTGGTAAAACTCGTAAACCCCACCCAAAAAATAACATATTATTTTACTTTTTCATATTTTAAAAGGAATACACAAGTGCAGTGTTATAGGATCTACATATGTACATGATTTAGTGTGGGAAGAGTTGCATATGGAATTTGAAATATTGTTTTTTAATATAAGATCAAGTCTGCATGGGAAAAGGGTTGCCCAAGGCCATAAAAGAGCATCATATCTACAAGAGTATTGAATGATGCTATAACAATGTAATCTGAACTTAAAAAGGAACACAAAAAATTACAGATATAACCATAAATACAGAGATGCAGCAAAAATAACACTTCATTACATTAATGTCAAATACTGAAACATGCATACAAATTGAAAGGAAATAAAACTAGCTCAGGTGATGGTACCTTATCTCTGAGAAGAGATGTGGCAGCTACATGCCTCTAAATTATGTTACAATGAGCCTCGAAGGCCTATTGATTATTGAGAGACAATGGAAAACCCTGAACATCCAAAAAACTAACCCTAGGAGATGAAGCGCCAAAACTATGGGCCTCGTTTGGGTAAATTGGTACATCAACTTCCCAAGGTCATAACTTTGGCATACAATCTCCATTTGACGTGCACAATACCTCGTTAGACAAATATATCCAAGGAATACAAATTTAGAGTGGCAAACATCAATCAAAGATTGATTTTTTCCTTGGTTCTCCCAAAAAACGTCGTTTAGGGCCTCAAAATGGCTTCAGAAGTTCAAGATCCAAAAAAATACCAAAAATAGTAAATTGTGCTACAATTAAGTAAACTGAAAAACTGAAAGAGATAGTGGTGGGGGTCCAGGTGGAATATGTGGCTAGCCACCAGCATCCACCTGGATTAGGCCTCCCCCCATAGGAATAAATGGTTCCCATTGTGTTGAGTGTCTCCATGAGACAAGGAAACTTCTGTTGAACTTGGTCCTTGATGAGCCACTTGCCTTGATACAGGATTTGGGCATCTTTGACAACCTGACATAGTTGGATCTTTTGTTCGAGAGTGTTCTTGATATGTGTGTCCATGATACAATTAGTTGTGGCATGTTCCATGCAGTCTGGGTTTAGCTCTATTGGTGTGAGTTGTTCTGCAATGTCATATGTGTCTAGTAATGGTGGAAAGTATGGCCGAAGATGGTCTATATTGAACATAGGGTGCATACCAAGTTAAAGTGGAATTTTGCACTCGAAGGCGTTGTCCCCTACAGCGTTGGTCATGGTCTATGACCCATATCGGAGCGGGCAAAGCTTGTGGTGGGGTCCATCGAGGCACTCCTTCAGCAAATGTAGCCAAACTTTGTCACCCACCTAGAACTTATGTGGCGCCTGATGTTGACAGATGTGTTGAATGCACTCAATGAAGTTGTTAGCCTTGACGGCATCGGACTGGACATGAGCAAAATATTCCCAAGTGGATAAAAATGGTATGCCCACATCAATGGCACATAATGGCTGAAATCCCAACCTTACTTCAAAGGGGTTGTGGCATGTTGAGCTATGGAGAGCTCTGTTGTAGCTGTGCTGGACATAGGGGAGGCTTTCATCCCATGCACATAGATGCGTTGAGTTGTACATGTGAAGAATGTTTATAATCATCCTGTTGACGACCTCTGTTTGGCCATTAGTTTGGGGGTGGAAAGTCGTGGACTTATAAGTTTCGTATCCAACATCGACTAGAGACTTGACAAAAATGCACATAGGAATCTACTGCCTCGATCTAAGATAATGGATTGTGAGATCGTAAAGTGTACCCACAGTCACTCAAAGAAGAGCTTAGTAGTGGTCTCTATCGTGATACTCTTCTTGTAGGCTGCCATAATGGCCATCTTAGAGAATCTGTCGATGACCATGAAAACACAGTCATTGTTTTGCTTAGTAGAAGGAAGGATCGACATGTAATCCATGGAGATGGATTCGCAAGATCGACTAGGAGTAGTTAGAGGAGTATATAGGACTTGCTTCTTGATTTTTGGTTTGGAAATGGCACAGGAAGTGTGGGATTGAACGTAATTCCCAACATCTTGACGAATGTTCAGCCAATAAAAATACTTCTGTAGTACTGTCGTTGTTTTCTCTACTCTGAAATGTCCAGCCACCCAACTGTAGTGCACCTCCCAAATCATCTTGGCATGCTTTCTTGAAGGAACACAAATATGTCCTAGGTGGCATAAAAGTGCATCCAGGAGGTGAAATTTTGGGACTTTCTTATGTTCCAGGAGTTTCTGGTATGTGTTGTAAAATTCCGGATCTCTCTTGTAAAGATGTGGCCACCTCAAAGTCTTGTGCTCACAAGAGTCCAGCGCAGTGATCAACGCGATGACTAGTGGTTGGTTGAGGCAATATGAAATATTATTGGTGTTTCCCTTCTTGTACTTAATGTTCAAATGGAACTATTGCAGGTATGTGGACTATTTTAGATGGCGATCATTTTGCAACTTCCTTTGTGGTTTGTATGAACTTCGGGGTTGGTGGTCTGTGTGGATGACTCTTTCCTTCCCCAGAATGTAATGCTTCCATTGATGGCATGCCTGCATAATGAAATACATTTCTTTCTCATAGGTGGGATACTTTCATAATGTGTGGGAAAGTGTCTTACTTTGGTAAGCCATAGGATTCCCCTGCTGAGTAAGGACTGCACCAATAGCATAGTCGGAGGCATCTATCTCAATCTCAAATGGTTGTTGCAAGTCTGGTAATGTGAGCACTGGTGTAGAGCAAAGGTGATGCTTGAACTCAAAAAACTGCTTATGTAGGGTTTCATACCAAAATAAGTTTTCTTTCGCTTCGCCCTTGGTGACTTGACTTAAAGACCAAGTGATATGAGAGAACCCCAACGTAAACCTGAGTTAGAAATTGGCAAGACCCAAAAATCTATAGAGCTCTGTTAGAGTGGTTGGGGCTAGCTAATCCTAAATGACTTGTATCTTGGTTGTCTCCACATGCACACCCTGCTCATCAATGGTGTACCCTAGATATTGAACTTGGGTCATGCCAAAAGTTTATTTCTCCAAATTAGCACACAACATGTGTTGTCATAGGGTTTGGAGGACCTTTCGAATATGGTGGAGGTGCTCTTCCCAACTCTAGCTGAAGACCAAGATGTCATCTAGACGTCGTAAGATGTCATACATCAATCTCATGAAGGTTTTGAGGGCATTCGTGAAGTCGAAAGGCATGACCAACCATTTGAAAAGGCCTTCCTTGGATTTGAAGGAAGTCTTCCACACATTGGATGGTTCGATATGCACCCGGTGATAACTAGACTTCAAATCGATATTGCTGAAATACTTGGCTCCCTTGAGTTGGTCCTAAAGGTCATCAATCCATGCGATTGGGTACCTATTCCATACAGTGATCTTGTTCAGCACTCGATAGTCAATACAAAGTCTCCAGGTTCAATCCTTCTTATGTATCAATACAATCAGGCTCCCACATGGTGATGAGATTGGCCTGATGTTCCCTTTCTACAAGAACTCTTGAATCTGCCTCTTGATCTCATCTTTCTCTAGAAAAAAGGGTCTATATATCGGTCCATTGGGTAGCAACGCACTCGAGGTCATATTGATGGAGTGCTTGACCTAACAGTGCAAAGGCACCCCCGTAGGTGAGGATAAAATGTCCCTGTACACCTACACAACCTTGTCTATCTGTTGTTGTTGTTGTTGGGTTATGTTATATTCTTTCCACGACTAGCCCACGTAGTTAACTGGGGGGTTAGATGGGGAGAGGAGCACCCCCTTCGTTGCGTCAATTGTATAGTGGGGGGGGGGGGGGGGGGTCATAGGTGGTTTGAGGTGTACCCGTAACCCCACTTTATGGGGTCCGGGGCAGAGCCCCGAAAATTTTTGGTTTTGGACCCTATGTTAGGTTGGGCGGACACACCTATGGTTTTGTGCATGATTTTCGCACATGTTTTTTGGATGCGATGGTTTTCGGTCCATGGTTTTGGACGCGATGGTTTTTGGTCCATGGTATTAGATGCTTCGGCATGTATAAATATGTATTGTAACATTGAAAGGAAAATAATGAAAAATCAAGCTGGTAGTCTCGGTTTTCAGATCCAGGGGAAATATCTGTGTATATGTGTTTTATGTGCTATGTTGTCGCATTGTTTATTCTGTGTGTTTTAGAATTCATATGTAGGTAATTTTTGTACGGGGTTAAAACCTACATTTGGTATCAGAGCAGTTTTGGCTTCAAGGGGACGCCTTTGTTGCTGAGGGGTTTCACTCGGGCCTGTGGTAGACCCTATTCAGTGGGAGATCTACAAGATTGATTCTGGTAGTGAAAGAAGATGGTGAGCAGTGGAAAGATAGAGATCGAGAAATTTAATGGTAAAATTTTTTAGTTGTGGAAAATCAAGATGGAGGATTTGTTGGTGGATAAAGATCAGTGGATTGCGGTAGATCCGGGTAATAAATCAATGGGAGTGTCCGATGAAGAATGGAAGAAGTTGGATCGGAAGGCAAAGAGCACAATACAATTGCCTGTCTTAGATTTAGTATTGATGAATGTATCAGGGGAAGCTACGGCGAAGGATTTGTGGGACAGGTTAGGGACTTTATACCAATCTAAGTCTCTAGTGAATAAATTGTTCCTGCGAAAAAAAATGTATAACTTGAGGATGAAAGATGGACACTTTGTGACAAAGCATCTGAGCAGATTTAATACTGTGGTAAGTCAGTTAGCATCTGATATTAAAATTTCAAATGAAGATAAGTGCATCAGTTTTTTGTGTTCTCTACCAGATTCGTGGGATAGTCTAGTTATTGCAATAGGTAGCAATGCAACTGCCTTGCAGTTTCATGAAATAGTCTCATCCTTGCTGACAGAGGAGATGAGACGGAAAAATATGGAGAGATAGAATGGTGATGCCTTGTATGTACGAGGACGATCCTAGAACAGAAACAAAAATAAGTCATTGAGTGGGAGATCTAAATCTAGAGGGATATCTAAATCTCCAGGAAAACCTGTAAAGGTGGTGTGCTGGAAATGCGGAAAGGAAGGCCACTTCAAAAGGGACTATAAATCTAAAGCTCCTGATAAAGGAAAGGGATTTGATGAGGCTCCTTCTGCAGAGACGAAAATCACCTTAGATGAAGGTGGGGATGTGTACTTGGCTTCTTCAAGTACACATGTAGATCATTAGGTATGGTTGATTGACTCAGTTGCATCCTTTCACTTCAATCCCCATAGAGAGTGGTTCTGTGAGTATGAGAAATATGATGGTGGTGATGTCTTCTTGGGGGATGACAGGAAGGCTAGAATCATTGGTCGTGGAAAAGTAAAGTTGAAGCTGCAAGGTGGAAGGGTTAGAACAGTTCTGGTTGTTCTGCATATTCCTGCATTAGCCAAAAATTTGATTTCTGTTAGCAAGTTAGATGAGGCAGGTGTAAAAATAGTGTTTGAGAAGGATACCTACAAGATGGTTCGGGGAGAACTGGTATTGATGCAGGGAGTTTATATTGGAACTCTGTACAAGCTGCAAGGTAGCACCATTGTTGATGGGTACAACAGTTCTGTGGTTCTTGAAAGTGGAGCAGAAAATCTAGTGGTCTCTGGAGAGAAGACCATGTTGTGGCATCAAAGGCTTGGACATATTGGAGAGAAAGGCCTTTGAATACTTCATGGTAAAGGTATGGTAGAAGGTATGAGTAGTAGCTCTCTGGATTTTTATTTTTGTGAAAATTGTGTATATGGGAAGCAGAATCGGGTGAGTTTCCCCTCTGGTGGTAAGAGGGCGAAACAGATATTAGAGCTTGTGCACAGTGATGTGTTTGGACCTGTGAAGGTTCCATCACTGGGTAAGTCTGTGTACTATGTATCATTTATAGATGAATTCTCAAGGAATACATGGATATATTTCAATAAAAAGAAATCTGAAGTCTTTGATGGGTTTAAAGAATTTAAGGCTCTCATGGAAAATCATACAGAGAAGAAGATAAAGGTGCTGAGGACAGATAATGGTGAGATTTTTGCAGCAAGGAATTTGAAGAATTCTGTAAGAGTGTGGTATAGCATGGCAGAAGACTACTCCATATACACCTCAGTAAAATGGAGTTGCAGAAAGAATGAACAAGACGTTGATGGAAAGGGCAAGAAGCATGCTCAGTGGTGCCGAGTTAGGACAGGAATTTTGGGCAGAGGTGGTTGATACTGCATGTTACCTGGTCAATAGGTCACCTTCATCAGCGTTGGAGGATAAAACTCCACAAGAGGTATGGACTGGTAAGAAACCCTCTCTTTCACATATGAGGGTATTTGGATGTGATGCATATGTACATGTTCCAAAAGAGAAACGAACCAAGTTGGATAGTAAATCTGAAAAGTGCATCTTTATTGGGTATAAGGATGGTTTAAAGGGTTATAAGCTTTGGAACCCAGTAACAAGGAAGGTTGTGTACAGCCGAGATGTGGTGTTCAGAGAGGTGAAAGGTGTTATTAAACATGAAGTCCAAACAAAGGAACCTGAGAAGATAGAGTTTGAGCTAAAGGAGGAAGAATCAGACTCTATAGTGGAGGAGGAATTAGAAGATGAAGAGCCACAAACTCCGGGTGTGAGAAGATCAGTTCAAGAAAGAAGGCAGCCAGAAAGGTATAGTCCATCTTCTTTCTATTCAAATTTTGATTTATCTATTACTGATGATGATCCCAGAACTGTTAAGGAAGCAGTAGATTCAGAGGATGGAAAACTCTGGAAAGAGGCCATGGTTGATGAAATGGCATCTTTGCACAAAAATGAGGCTTGGGATCTAGTGGAGTTGCTGGTTGAAAGGAAACCCATTGGTAGCAAATGGATGTTCAAGAAGAAGACAAATGCAGAAGGAAAAGTGGAGAAATACAAAGCTCGGTTGGTAGCAAAAGGGTATTCCCAGGTGCCGGGAATTGATTTTGGTGATATTTTTTCTCCCGTTGCGAAAGTAACTTCTGTTAGATTACTTTTATCTGTTGTTGCTGCTTTTTATTATGAGGTAGAACAGATGGATGTGAAGACAACGTTTCTTGATGAGGATTTGGAAGAGGAAATATACATGAAGCAACCTGAAGGCTTTGCGGTGAAGGGTAAGAAAGAACTGGTATGCAAGTTAAAGAAGTCTCTGTATGGGTTAAAACAGTCACCGAGGATGTGGTATAAAAAATTTGATACATTTATATGGGGACTTGGCTTCATCAGAAGAAAAGAAGATCACCATGTGTATTTTAAATTAATTGGTGACCATGCTATTTATCTGGTCTTGTATGTGGATGATATGTTGCTGGTTGGAAATGACAAAGAAATTATCTAGGATTTGAAGACCCAATTGTCCTCCAAATTCGACATGAAAGATCTTGGTGCTGCAAACTATATTTTGGGCATGGAAATTAAAAGAGATCGTACAAAGAGGAAGCTCTAGTTAAACCAGAGGAAGTATGTCGAGACAATACTCCAGAGGTTTAATATGTAGGATAGTAAATCGGTGAAGGTTCCTATTCCTGTAGGTGTGAGGTTATCTGCTGAACAGTGTCCCAAGACATAAGAAGACGAAGAGGACATGTCCTGTGTTCCATATGCAAGTGCAGTTGATAGCCTGTTGTATGCAATGGTCTATACTAGACCAGAAATTGCACATGCAGTGGGAGTATTGAGCAAGTTTATGTCAAAACCAGGGAAGGAGCACTAGACAATAGTGAAGCAGGTTCTTAGGTATTTGCATGGCACTAGTGATTATGGTTTGTGCTACCAAGGAAGACCAGGATTGGACAGAGTGTTGGATATTCATGGCTTTGTTGATGTAGACTGGGTTGGAGATCTGGATCAGAGAAGATCTAGAATTGGGTATGTGTTTAACCTATTTGGAGGTGCAGTCAGTTGGATGAGTAAGAAACAATCTATAGTGGCACTATCAACTACAGAGGCAGAATACATGGTAGCCACTCATGCAAGCAAGGAAGCAGTTTGGTTGCAGAGATTGTGTTCAAGAATTGTGTTAGTACAGGAAGCTATAAGGAGATACTGTGACAAACAAAGTGCAATTTTCTTCTCAAAGAACCCTGCATATCATTCAAAGACAAAGCACATTGATGTTCAGTATCACTTTGTGAGGGATATGATAGAAGACAAAAAGGTGTTGCTGGTAAAGGTGGACACTTTGAAGAATATTGCAGATGCATTGACAAAATCTATGAGCTCTGAGAATTTCTCTTGTTGTAGAGAAACAATGGGTGTTTCACGGCTGGAAAAATGACTAAGCTCTCTTGTGGACCCCTATGGAAAGAAAAGAACAAGTGGGAGAATGTTGGGTTGTGTTATATTCTTTCCATGCTAGCCCACGTAGTTAACCGGGGTGTTAGAGGGGGGGCAGAGCAGCCCCTTCGTTGTGCCGATTGTGTAGCGAGTGGGGGGGGGTGACAGGGGGTTTGAGGTGTACCCATAACCCCACTTTATGGGGTCTGGGGCAGCGCCCTGGAAAATTTTGGTTTTGGACCCTATGTTAGGTTGGGCGGACCCACCTATTATTTTTTGCATGATTTTCGCACATGTTTTTTGGACTCGATGGTTCTCGGTCCATGGTTTTGGACGGGATGGTTTTCGGTCCATGGTATTGGATGCTTTGGCATGTATAAATATGTATTGTAACATTGAAAGGAAAATAATGAAAAATAAAGCTGGTGGTCCCAGTTTTGGTATCCAGGGGAAATCTCTGTGTATATGTGTTTTATGTGTTATGCTCTCATATTGTTTATTTTCTATGTTTTAGAATTTGTATGCAAGTAATTTCTGTACGGGGTTAAAACCTACAGTTGTGTGGAGGAGCCATGGCCACAATGTTCATCTTTCCCTTAGGGAAAATCATAAGGAAAACAAATTTCCTAGTCTGTGAAATGATCTTACTACATTTCTTTGCAGTGATCAAAGAGATGGTGGTAGGTGGGGCTACCTTCGATATCATATACAAATTATTGCCCAAATTAATAACCACAGAGTGAGGTGTAAACTCATATACAACATGCCACTTCCACGAGTATGGTTTCCATAATGATACATCACAAACTTCAAGAGGGGAAACATCACAAAGTACCTCATCTGTGAAGCACTTAATGTTGTAGGGAAGGCGACATTGTTGGATGATAAGGATATCTCGTCCTTGGTGAAGCCACCTGATGATGTACAGCTATGGATAAGCTGTAGTCAGTAGGCCCAACCGTTTCATGACCTCTCCTGAAATGAGTTTCTTTTGGCTCCCATTTTTGACAATGAACTCCAGCGGAGAACCCTTCACTCACATTTGTGAGTGGAAGAGGCATTGCCCTCCTCTAGATATTTAGCCTCATTATTCTGGATCTTGGTGGTGGCCATGGTGGCACTGGGATCTATATCAATGATCTTCTTCCCCTTTTCATTACCCTTTTGGGTTCTGACTCAGAGGCGGAACATGTGTCTGATTCAGAATCCTTCAGCTTGACCACCAGTGACTAGTTGGCCTAACACTCGTGTTGTGAGTGGATCTCTTATGGAACTCACACCTTTTCCTATGTCCTTTGTCTTCATGCTTTTTTTATTTTCTTGCGGCTTTGGCATGTTTTCCTAGGTCGCTCCACCTTGAATTTGTCCTTTGTTATGCGGTTTGGGGGCACCTTTCCCTTACTTCAGATTCGCAGATCCAAAGTCTCGCTTCTTCTATTTAAACTTTTGATCAATATTAACAATGTATCGGTATGCCATGCCGACCGTGGATGTACTTATGGAGACATCCATGATATTTGAGTACCAAATGTTGCTCAGAATAGTTGATACCCAACTTCGTGCAAATGGTATGAAAAACATTGGTAAACTTCGACACTTCTTGGTCCCTTCCCTACCGTAGCGTGGTCCACTTTATGTATTTATACTCATACTCCCAACAGGTTATTACTGCTCCTTGATGGCATCCTTGAACAAATTCCAAATGGGTGCAACTGAAAATAGTGAGGGTTTACTTTTCTCCTTCTTCTCATAGTAGGTTTCCCTCCAGTGTTTGATGTGGGGGGTGACTTTAAGAAGTGAAAAAGTAAACTTTTCCCGGCTAGAAAAATCATGAACATAAAAATATCCTTCTAGAAGTTTAACCATTTATCTATGATGTTTGCATCTATTTGACCTTCAAATATGGGGATGTCAAATTTAACTTGTACCTTAAAAGGTGTGGCACTTCGAAAGTAGTTACTGGAAGGAGATGTGTCAACTTTGGGTAGTCGCTAAAGGATCTAGGAAAAGTTGTTCATCATCATGATCCTCTGTCACTCGAGGACTTCTCCAAGAAATATTTTGAAAGTATCTCCTTCCCCCTCATCTTTCTTCTCTTCCTCCATGGGAGGCTGTCGGATTTGTGAGGCTGGTCTTGCAAAGGTTCAACCAGTTCGAGCCATAAATCCTTATATGTCGACCTTGTTGTGGATATGCAAAGAAAAATAGAGAAATAGTAGAACGATTTGATACCACTAATATGAACTTAAACATGAACACAACAAATTAAATATATAACAATAAATACGAAGATGCAACAAAAATAACACGACATCTCATTAATGTCAAACACTGAAACATGCATACAAACAGAAAGGAAATAAAACTATATCGAGTGATGGTAGGTTATCTCTGAGGAGAGATGTGGTGGCTACATGCCTCTAGACTATGTTACAATAAGGCTCAAAGACCTATTTATTATTGAGAAACAATGGAAAACCCTAAACATCCAAAAACCTAACACTAGGAGATGAAACACCAAAACTATGGGCCCCATTTGGGTAAATTGTTACCTCAACTTCCCGGGATCGTAACTTTGGCATACGATATTTGTTTGACACAAAAAATACCCCATTAGAAATATCTATTCGAGAACTACATTTTTTGAGTGTAAAGAACCATCTAAATGCTAATGTTTGCCCTGGTTTTCCCAAAAAATGTCGTTTAGGGCCTCAAAATGGCTCTGGAAGTTTAGAATCCGAAAAACATTGAAAAATAGTAAAATGTGCTACAATTAAGCAAACTGAAAAACCGAAAGAGATAGTGATGGAGGTCTAGGTGGAATAGGGGGTGGCCATTAACATCCACTTGGATCACAATGAGAGCTTTTGAAATTGTGAGTTGTTCACACTGCTAAGGATTCTTCACCTATTCCATAATCAGTGCCACAAATTTGACAATGAATCTTCATTTTAGGGTTTCCCTTTTCTGAATATACTTTGAGAGCAATTTTCTCATTTAAAAACTCTTCCATTTAATTTTTCACTTTTTGTTCCGAAGATTCCAGTACACTAGGATCAACAACTATTACTTGTTCCACTGATAAAGACACATCTTCAACTCTTCGTTTTTTATATATAGGTCCCTCCACATCTTCAAATCTCAGTTTTTTATGTATCAGTCGCTCCACATTCTGTTGGGTCCCTATAATACTAGTGATTACCCCATTACTATTGTAGTTATACCCCTTATTAATATTGTTGTGCCCCTATTGCCCCCATCTTGTTATTATTGTGCCCCATAGAATCCCTCTATTGTTATTTTTGTGGCTTTATATTATTATTATTAGGTCGGCTGGGTTATATTGTGACTCCTTAGACTCCTATATATAGAAAGGAGGTTTTGTCATTTGTATCATCCAAGAATTGTTCATTTATGTAATGTAAAGGAGGTTTCCCCCTCGAAGAGGCTGAATTCTAAGGCGTTGATCTATCTTTTCTATCTTTTCTTGAGCTAGTTTCATAACCTTTGATATCAGAGCTTTGGATTCTAGGGTTTCGTTGCTCCAAACAGGTCATCGTGGAATTTTCGCTATAACTTTTTTTATGCGATATTTTAGAAGCTAAAAAAAAACCCATTTGAGAGGACATCGTGCTGAATCTCGGGTCCGAAGTTCAGAGCTTTTTGCGCTAAATTTGTGGAGATATGATCTGAGGAAGTCGGTCTTCTTGCAGACTCCTGAATTACATTCCAAACAGGTGACCTGGGGAAAATCATCACAACGTTTTCCCTGAGAATTGGATTGAAATTTCATAAGAAGGTGCAGAAAGAGGACGGACTGTAGTTTCTTGTATATATTTTTCAAAGCCAAAGGATGAAACAGTGACTCGTGGCATGTCGTACAAGTTTGCTCTACTGAACTAGTCTATAATTAGGTCACTGTGGGAGATTTTGCATAACGCTTCCTTGGAGAATCCAAATTGGATAAGACTGGTGGCATTGGAAAGAGGACACAGAGGGTTACCATATGATGCAATTTCAGAACTAGATGATCTGAAAGTACAGAGATACATCAGAGGCAATATCGAGCTCCTACAAAGTGAAAAACAGGTGTGTAGATTCTTTTAAATTTTTTCTTAAGAGTGGTTTGAAAATTTATTTTGAAGGAATTGAAAGGACTAGTAGAGAATTATTATCGGTAACTGATGCCCCGGGGAAAGAAAATGCAACACCTAGTAAGGAACCTGAAAGCTCTAGCATGACTCATGAAGAAGAAGAAGAAATGCTATATGATATATCAAAATTACAAGAAAAAGTGCAACAAGTGTCACTTGCACAAAAAGCAACAGAATCTAAGATGGATGGTTTAAGGAAAGATGTAGAAGCTAAGATGGATGGTTTAAAGAAAGTTGTAGAAGCTAAGATGGATTTTTTAAAGAAAGGCGTAGAAGCTAAGATGGATGGCATTGAAGCTAAGGTGAATGGCATGGATGATAAGATGGAAGAATTGAAGATAAATATGAATAAGTTGCTACAAGAAATGGTCACTAATGGTGAAAGGGTACTAAATGAAACTCATGATGAGAGCAAAAGAAATGTTAATCATGATTTCATAGACTCTAATGTTGGATCGAAGACTCACCATATTCCAAAAATCGATATGAGGAAGTTTGATGGCAAGGATCCCACCACATGGATATTACAGATGGAGCAATTCTTCGATCTCAATAATGTGCAAAACACACAAAAGGTACGTATGGAAACTTTATATTTGGAACCAAATCGGTTTGTATGGTATCAATGGCTTTGCTCTCGTAAACAATTTATCACTTGGGCAATTTTTACGGAAAAATTGATAGCACATTATGAGGATACAAAAAGCAACACCTTTTTTAGCCAATTGATAAGTCTCAAACAAAAGGGTTCAATAATGGAGCACATTGAGGAGTTCCAAAAATTGAACATAAGGGTAAAAGATACTCTAGAGGAGCATAGGATTGATGTGTTCATAGCGTCTTTAAAGGATAATATCCAACATGATGTTCTCCTTTGGGAACTTGATTCATTAGAGAAGGCATTCAGGTTAGCAAGAAAAATGGAAAGCAAAATTATGGCAACTAGGAAGCATTCCAATCACAACTATAAAGACGGAAGTGTTGTTTCCCCTAGTCTTCCACAACCTATAAGGTTGACACTTCAACAATTGGAAGAAGAAAGAGCAAAAGGGCTTTGTTACAGTTGTGATGGCAAATACACTAAAGGTCATAAGTGTGCTGAGAAGAAATTATTCTACATAGATTGTGAAGAGGAAGAAGAAAAGGAGCAAGAAAGGTCAAAAGAAGGGGATATACTCCAGGAACAAAGCCTAGATGAAGAAAAAATAAATCATACCATATCTTGTAATGCATTGGCGGGAATTACCACTCCTCAAACCATCAAGATAGAAGGACAAATTAAGAAGAAAAAGGTAATAGAGTTGATTGATTCAGGAAGCACCCACAATTTTATTCATTGTAAGGTAGCAAAAGAATTGAATTGCTTCCTATATCCAGCACCAGAGTGTCAAGTGATGATTGCAAATGGAGGAACAATAAATTTCTCTGGAAAGTGCCATAATATCAAGCTATCCATGGGAGAATATGTATTGACTAGCCCAATGCTTTCCATTCCAATGGGAGGTGCTGATGTTGTACTAGGAGTCCAATGGCTACAATCCCTGGGTACAATAGCTTTTAATTTTCAAGAACTTTTCATCAAATTTTCTACGGAAGGAAAGAAAGTCGAATTAAGGGGCATTGCAGGGAAACCAGGAAATATAATCAGCTCTAATGGTATGACAAAGCTTCTAAAAAAGGAATAAAGACGTGTAATTGCACAATTATGTTCGCTAGATGTTTCCACATCAGAATCATCTATTTCTCCAGATCTCCAAAAAGTCCTGGACAATCATTCCAAGGTATTTGAGACTCCCAAAGGTCTCCCACCTATGCGTGATCATGATCATGCTATTCATCTAATTCCAGGAGGTGTTCCTCCAAAAATCAGGCCGTACAGATATCCCTATGTCCAAAAGAGTGAAATTGAACGTATGGTTGCAGAAATGCTAGAGGCTGGTATAATTCAACCGAGTCAAAGTTCTTTCTCTGCTCCAGTAGTATTTGTGCACAAGAAGGATGGATCATGGTGCATGTGTCCGGATTATAGGGAGCTCAACAAGCTCACTATTAAAGATAAGTTCCCCATTCCTGTCATTGATGAATTACTGGATGAATTGCATGGATCAATTTACTTCACCAAGTTGGATCTTCGTTCAGGATATCATCAAATCAAAATGAAGACTGAAGACATTCCGAAAATAGCATTTAGAACTCATGAGGGTCATTATGAATTTTTGGTCATGCCTTTTGGCCTTACCAATGCACCTTAAACATTTCAAGGTTTCATGAATTCAATTTTCAAACCATTCCTTAGAAAATTTGTGTTAGTATTTTTTGATGATATACTAATCTACATCAAGTCTTGGAAGGATCATGTTGAACATGTTGACAGGGTGCTACAACTATTGGAGGAGAAACAATTATATGCAAAAAGATCCAAATGTTTCTTTGGAGTCCAGGAGGTGGAATATCTGGGTCATATTGTATCTCGTGAAGGAGTTAAGGTAGACCCTCCCCACATCCATAAAGCATCTACGAGGATTTCTCGAGTTGAAAGGGTATTATCGCAAGTTTGTTAAGAATTATGGGAGAATAGCAGCACCTCCAACAACATTATTGAAGAAAGATGCATTTTCATGGACTCCGGAAGCAACAAAGGCCTTTGAACATCTTAAAGAGGCAATGTGCCAAGCACCGGTCTTAGCTACACCGGACTTCACAAAAACCTTTATTGTGGAATGTGATGCTTTAGGAAATGGAATTGGTGCTGTTCTAATGCAAGATGAAAGACCCATTGCGTTTGAAAGTCGTCCAATCAAGGGAGAATTTTTAAGCAAAGCTATTTATGAGAAGGAAATGTTGGCAATACTCCATGCACTTAAGAAATGGCGACCCTACCTAATGGGAAGACACTTCAAGGTAAAAACGGATCATGATAGCCTTAAATACTTTTTAGAACAAAGATTATCCTTTGAAGAGCAACAAAAGTGGGTCACAAAGATGTTGGGTTATGACTTTGAAATCATCTACAAAAAAGGGAAGCAAAATGTGGTGGCAAATGCACTCTCAAGAAAGGATGAGGATGTGGAAGCATTGTTGTGTGCCATTTCTATTATCCAACCAAATTGGATAAACGAAGCAAGGGAGGAATGGAAGAATGACGAAGAAGTGTGGGCACTTATTCGAAAGTTACAACAAGATTACAGTACGTCTGATACATTTAGCTGGCAAAATGATTCATTATGGTACAAAGATCGCTTATACCTCTGTAAGAATTCCCAACTAAAACAAAAGATTCTTATGGAATTGCACACTTCTCCCTTAGGAGGGCACTCAGGATTTTTAAAAACTTACCACAGGGTTAAGAAGGAATTTTTTTGGGATGGCCTTAAATCAGATATTCAAAATTTTGTGGCGGAATGTTTGGTTTGCCAACAAAAAAAAGTTGAAACAATTAAGACACCAGGTACAACCTTTATCCATTCCAAGCCAATGTTGGGAGGAGGTTTCAATGGATTTTATCACAGGTTTACCCAAGTCTGAGGGAAAGAGTGTCATCATGGTGGTAGTTGACAGACTTACCAAGTATGCACACTTTTGTGCATTATCACATCCATTAAGGCCAGTACAGTTTCTATTGCATTTATGGAAACAATTCAAAAGCTACATGGAAACCTAAAGATTATTGTAAGTGACAGAGATCCCATTTTCACTGGAAATTTTTGGACAGAATTATTTTCTTGTCTTGGTACTCAGTTAGCTCACAGCTCATATTATCATCCTCAATCTGATGGGAAAACCGAGATAGTAAACAAATGTTTGGAAGGATATTTTCGTTGCTTTGTATCTGGTAAACAAACACAATGGGTCAAATGGTTGCCTCTGGTTGAATGGTGGTATAACACTTCCTTCCATACAACAACAAAAATGACCCCATTTATGGCACTTTATGGGTATCAACCACCATCCATCACATCATATTTAAGAGAAAATTCTAAGGTTTAGGCAGTGGAACATCACATCGAACATCAACAACAAGTCCTCCAACTCTTAAAGGATAACCTCGTGTTGGCACAGAATAGAATGAAACAACAGGCAGATCAACATCGCAGTGAAAGAAGTTTCGATGTAGGTGATTGGGTATTCCTACGGCTACAACCATATAAGAAAATGTCCCTCAAGCAAGCTAAGAAGGATAATAAATTATCACCAAAGTATTATGGTATGTACAAGGTGTTGCAAAAGATTGGTACTATGGCATACAAATTGGAGCTTCCTGCAGCTTCTCGATTGCACCCAGTTTTCCATGTTTCATGTTTAAAGAAGGTTATAGGCGACAAGCTGCCAGTTCAAACAATATTTCCAGAACCTGACGAGGAAGGAAAAATTATATTGGAGCCAGAAGCAGTCACAGAAATAAGAACTTGAAAACGACGAAATCGATAAATTTTGGAGTATCTTATCAAGTGGAAGAACTTATCTGCTGAAGATTCCACATGGGAGGATGAGAATTTTATACAGAAGTATCTAGAACTACTCAAGCGTTGAGGACAACACTATTTTGAAGGAGAGAGGCATGTTGGGTCCCTATAATACTAGTGATTACCCCATTACTATTGTAGTTATATGCCTTATTAATATTGTTGTGCCCCTATTGCCCCCATATTGTTATTACCGCGCCCCATAGAATCCCTCCATTGTTATTTTTGTGGATTTATATTATTATTGTTAGGTCGGCTGGGTTATATTGTGACTCCTTAGACTCCTATATATAGAAAGGAGGTTTTGTCATTTGTATCATCCAAGAATTTTTCATTTACGTAATGTAAAGGAGGTTGCCCCCTCGAAGAGGCTGAATTCTAAGGCGTTGATCTATCTTTTCTATCTTTTCTTGAGCTGGTTTCATAACACATTCTCTTTATTGTTTTCAAATATTGGCGTTCTTTCCACTACATTTGATAACATTGTTTCCACATCAAATGTGTCTAGTTTCCTCTTGATGCATAAAAGTGTTGTATCAACTTTCCATTTTTTCTCTTTCTTTGGAATTAAATTTAGTCTATCCTAAATAAAATCAAAAGGGTATCCAATGATTTCATAATCCACAATTTCATCATGGATTTCAACAAATATACAACCTTTTCAACACTTTACCATGCTAATGATAGATTTCTCTTCACCGATAACAATTTTATACACCAAATTATTACTTGGGTCCATCTGTTTTGCACATAAGGAAATGAAAAATTAAGTAAAATTCCACATGCATATTAGTTTATCATAAAACAAAGAGCAAGGAAGCAAGGTATGCACCTTTAATCAAATATCCAAAAAGGATGAAGAAATATTACTGTTGGTATGAAACACCTTGATTCAAAATGTATTATCGGTGGATTCCTCAAATAAGCCTAAAACCTATAATAAAACAGAGTACTAAAACATATTTGAGAGCTAATTTATTGTGTCAAACATTGACAAACTTATAGGAAAGCTTTGGCCCTAGATCTGCCTCAATTTTGGCCTTATTTACATCACTTTTTTGTGTCTTAAAGAGGTCAAAAGCAAACCTTTGTAACTTTTGTTATTTGTTGGTATGAAATTCATTTAATTCACACAATTAGCTAAATGTAGATGCTTGAAGGTTTCCATTTCTTCTATAAGCCTTTTATTCTGATAGAATGCCTACACATTCTTTTAGACATGTAGTGTTTGAGCTTTGAATTTATTGTCCATATTTATTATAGACATAATCTATTGAAGAGTTGTTTAAGCAATTCCAAATTCCTAGTTTAAAGTTATTTTCATATGAAGTGAAGATATTTATATTGTGAGTTTAATTTCAATGAGTTATTCTTTATCTCTGAATAAAATATACATCATTAATAATTGTATATATAACATAAAAGTTATTTTCATGGTTTGGTATAATCATAAATGTGATAGGCAAGTAAAACATCAAAATGGAAGTGAATGTATGCATCACATATTAGAACAACTTCCAAGCTACATACAAACATACACTCCTCATTTTATATCTCATACATGTATTTTCAAATTTTCCACTAAGACTCTTATGGCAAAGGTATGAATACTTAAGTAGGAGAAAGGATAAAAACTAATACATTTGGTCCACATAAAATACATATGAACATGGGATCCCATGCAACATCATAAACAATTAAAAGACTTAAAACATTACTGAAATCAAAGCAAGCTTGGACATGAATGAAAGAATAATGGGACAAGAAAAAAAACCTTACAAGTCATACGAGTGGGCTGAGGTTGATTTGAGAATGATCCTATCCTTATGATGATGGTATCTATATGTCATGCCAAATTTTCAAATCTCCCATCTTCATATAGAACTTGTTATTTTTTATTACCCTATTAATATCATAGTGTTCATCTTCTGTCGTAGAAGCTCACCAACACCAACAACAACATTTCAGATTATGTTACAACAAAGGAGATGCACCAATTTTATAGGACAAAAAGGGGAGAGTTGGAGGGTGTGTGCATCCATAAACCTCGGTTTTTTTCCTAGTATAGTTGGTGTCCTAGAGTTCAGTTTAGAGTGAGACTATTATTTTTCTAAATTTGAAATAAAAGTGTTTTTCTATTTGTGAATTTTCTTTCCAGTTTAGGAAAACGTAATACAAGTTCCTTTTGCACAAGGAATTTTATTCTAGGAAGAGGATCATATCTCAAGGAGAGGCACTTGAATTTATTACCTATCCTACTAGTGTTGATGTGAATTACTCCTTGGTAGTTATTCATGCAAGAGTGAGCATTGATATCTACGTAAGTTTACTATTTCCTTTTTTAATCTGGACTAGTCTAGTTTCTCTAGGAAGTCTAAAGTGCAAGGAAGGTCATTAAGGTGACAATGGTGATTTTCTTGAGTTATGCTAGAATAGCAACAGGTGAAGTCTTGCACCTTACCTACTAGTTTTTGCAACAATAGGGACTCAAAAACATCGTTCTATGTTCATAAACATTCACAACTATAAGTGCATGGAGGCTAATTCAAAGGAATAGGTTTATTTTATCATGTAGTAGAGATATATATTTATCCTAACTAAATGGAAGATTGGATTAGAAACCTATAAAGATGGGAAGTTGTCATGATAGATTTTCCATTGGTGGGCCACTTGTTTGCTGAGAGTGTGAATAGGGGAACAAAAATGAAAGTTGGGGTGGATCCATGGATTGGATGTGGAGATGATTTTAAGATTCCAAACCATATCATTTTGTACCTAATATCTAGACATATTTTCAGTTTGTTTCAAGTTGTTGACAAGAAAAAGATTAGAATATGGCACCATGAATCACTTTTTGAGAGAGATTTTAGTTTTAGGGAGGAGGATGTAGCCACTTGGGATTATTATATTGAAAAAATCAAATCCAATTTTGTTAGATTAAAGGATGAGGACTACCTGGTTTGGTATTTAAATCCTTCTTGGACGTATACTCCAAAGGAGGGTTACAAGACCCTTGCTTCATGGAGGCATGGAGCCTCCGAAATGGTGGTGAAAAAATGTATGGAGGCTCAAATGGCCATCTAAATCTCGTATTTTCATGTTGTCATTAATAATAAAATTATAACTTAGGATATTGTACAAAAGAGAAACACCCATGGACCAAGACGGTGCATTCTATGCAAATCAAATGATGAAACAAACTTTCATCTTATTATGTCTTGTGCATTTCGTATTCAGGGTTGGAAAGAAATTAAGGGCTTCAATGAACTGAGAGATATTTGGTAAGGGGAATCCATTGAAGATGTTTTTAGATTATGGTGTGAAAATGATGCTACAAAGGGACATGGAGCTTCACCTTAGGTGTGGCCTAGTGCAACTGATTAGCTAGAAATGCCAAGATATTTGAAAAGAATGATATCTCTCCATTATAATGCATTATTAAGGTTTGAATATTTCAAACTCATTCAATTGAGTAAAGGAAACCAAATTCTTGAGGCAAATTTTTGAACAACATATTGATAGGAGGGGAGATTGGGCCTATTGTCCAAGATATTTGAAAACAAAGATATCTCCCTTTTACAACGTATTGTTTAGGGTTTGAATATTTCCGGCTCATTCACTCAAGTAAACTTAGCCAAAGTCCTGAGGTAGGTTGTTGAAGAACATATTGATAGGAGAGGAGATTGGGCCTACTTTGATGGTGTCTCCCAGGGTGACCCTATGATGGGAGGGGAAGGCAAATACTTTTTATCTCTAATACACAACCTTTGAGATTCAAATCAAGTCTTGGTTTGGGCTCAAATTACTTCTCTAGCCTTATGGCTTTGAAGTTGATTATTACAATGGAATCTAAATATAGTCAATCATATATTTAGGTCTTTGGTGACTATCTTTGTGATAAAATGGTTAAGAAATTTGTGTCAAGAAACATCAACCTTCAACCACTATTTGATGACATTTTGGGTATTCAAGAAGGTTTCACTTCAAATTCATATAACCATATCTACAGAGGAAGGAACCAGCTGGCAGATGGATTAGCAAAGGAGGGATATATTCTAGCTTGTGGAACAGGAAATTGGATCATTTTGGAGGATCATGATGGTCACCACACATAATATATTCATGCTACTTCTCTCTGATGGTTTTCTGAAAATTTTCAGTTTAAAAGACAAACTTATATGTTTATATATCAATTTTTTTGAAGGAATATCTATAATTGGACTGTCAAGATAATACCTTTTTTGTAACAATTGGAGGCCAATAGGCTTTGATACTTGGATATTTTTATTTTTTTTAAGAATATATGCTAGAAAGGGTTTGTTGAAACTTTGAGTACCATATATGATGGACATTTATATGTCACCTTTATGACATAAGAAAGGCTTGTACAATTTTGTATAGCATCAACTTCATGTAATTTCATTCTCTTCTCAATAAAATTATGAATTATTTTCCATGAAAAAATAGGGCCAAGCGTTCTGTTTCTTGTAATATTGAAAGAAATTAGCAAGTCCTACATGAGAATTGAGATTTGGACTTCAATTAAGCATGATATTTATAGTTAGCCTAACTAGTTGAATCAAATCAACAAATACATGTAATCACCCTAGCATGAACTTGACAAGTAGAAAATTCTAAATTATTTTGAAGGAATCCACATAGTTACCCCCAGATAAGCACATAATATAGAAATTAAAGAGACAAAGAAACCTTTAACACACATGCATCGGAGACAGAGGGAGAAATTACAAGAAGGGAACATCTCTGAGGGGTTATGGAGGTACATTCATAGACCTTTTAATGATTATTTTTTATTGTTAGGGTTAAAAAATTGATCACTCTTGATTTAACTCAGGGAATAAACATCATAAACTATGCGATGGGGTGGAAGACAAAGGTAAATTTTCATCTTCCAATGCATCTTCTCTTGTCAAAGTAGTTGCAGTACCAAGCAAACTATTATACCTAGAGGCACATAGCATGGCATTATCAAGTATTTATAAAGTCCCTTTTGTTAAATTAAAATATAATTAAATATACAATTTCAAGGGAAAATATGTTGTGGCAGTCCTTGATGCAGATCCATGTTCTTCTTCTTTCCTTTCTAATTAAAAAGGGGAGATATTTGGAAGATGATGTTAGGATCCAATATTTCCAAAAAAACACAGTTTTGAGTTAGGAGAGTTATAAATCAAATTTCAAAATAATATTGTTCGATGGATCAAGAAGTTCAATCAAGTTTTTTTAACTTTGCTACGGGTTAAGGAAATCTAATAAGAAACTTTCAAACCTCTCATCAACTCAAAATAAAATCTATTATGTTAATTTGAAAGCTCCAAATTATGAAAAAAAGTAAAAGATAGACTACTCTCCACTTTGCTCATTGTGTTGATGCTCCGTTCATGAGATCGTGAGAAAATTTAAAAGAAATTCATTGTGTTCAGTTTTCTTGTTGAATATCTAGAGATGCAGTTAAACCTACCTACCCTAGCTACAAATAAAATAACTTATGACTAAAAAGTGGAATGGCCCCCAATCAATTTCTTCTCTGAGATGCATACCCATCCAACTTGCAAATTAAGTTAACTTTTGCAAGGTGGGAGAAAATGGACACCAAGATAATAGTTGTCTTACCTACTACAATTTGGACAACAAAACTAGAATTTCCAGAATGGGATAAGCCTCTCAGAGCCTTTTATGGCACTCCCCCTAGTGCATTGGTACAAGAGCTTCTAGACACAGGTCTGAGGTAGCTTTATTGTATTCAACCACATATCATAACATATGATTTGTTGTATTGTCCATAGGTTCACTAGCACCTAGATGTTTAGTTAATGGTTCATTCTTTATCACTACTCTAATAGAAGACATCCATTCAGACCCTATTGTTCTCATGTAGCTCCTCCTCCTACGTAAGATCATGTTCTAGTATTTTTTCTTCTTGTATGTCATCTCCCCAATATTTCTCCAGATCATCTACTTCCTTCTCATTTTTAATAACTTCCTGTTCTAAGACACCATCCACCAAATCATTATCAAGAAAAGAAATGACATTTGTAGGCATTTTAGTACCAACTAAATCCTCGTTGAAATATCCTGATGCTTGGCCTTATTGGCAATTCCCCACTACTAATTTTTGGAATCCTTTAAGACACCTTCTATGGAATTCACAAGGATGTACGATTCAATTTATGCATTGGAAATTTCCTACCATTTACTATTGGGATCCTTCAAGAGGCCTCCTATGGCATTTTCAAGAACCTCAATTTAAATTCTTGTATTGACAATCTCCTCCTTCCTATCAATGGAACCCTCCAACGAAACTCTAGTGCCAACTACAAGAACCTTGTTTCCAATCTCTGCATTAGCAATATTGTTAGGTCTCTATAATACTAGTGATTCCCCCATTACTATTGTCATTGTAGCCCTTATTATTATTTTTGTGTCCCTATTGTCCCCATATTGTTATTATTGTGTCCCATAGAAGCCCACTATTATTATTTTTGTGCGCTTATATTATTATTGTTATGTCGTCTTTGTTTATATTGTGACCCCTTAGACTCCTATATATAGAAAGGAAGTTTTTTCATTTGTATCATCCAATAATTATTCATTTGTGTAATGTAAAGTAGTTTTCCCCCTCGAAGAGGCTGATTCTGAAATCATTGATTTATCTATTCTATCTTTTTGTGAGCTGGTTTCTTAACATCTAGTATCAGAGATTTGGATTCTAGGGTTTCACTGCTCCAAACAAGCCATCATGGAATTTTTACTATAAATTTTTCTCTACGAAGTTTAAGAAGCTAAAAAAAATCATTCGAGCCGAAATCGTTATGAACTTTGGGTACGAATTTCAGATCTTGTCTCACTATATTTTCGGAGATATGATCTGAGGACGTTAGGGTTTTTGCAGACTCCCGAATTAAATTCCAGACAAGTGACCTTGGGAAAATCGTCATAACTTTCTCTCTGAGCATCATATTTAAATTTCGTAATAATTTATAGAAAGAGAACACACTATAGTTTTATTTTTATCTTTTTCAAATCCGAAGGTTGAAACAGTGACGCGTGGCATGTCGTACAATTTCTCTCTACTGAAAAATTATATAATCAGGTCATCTTGGGAGATTGGGCATAACTCTTTCTTAGAGAATCCAATTTTGATTAGACTGGTGGCATTGGAAAGAGGACTCATAGGGATACTGCAGGAAGCAATTTTATACCTTGGAGATACACAATTATAGATATATAATAGATTCAATATTGAGCTTCTACAAAGCGAAAAAAGGTGTGTAGTCTTTTTAAAATTTTGCATAAGTTTGGGTTGAAAATTTAGTTTGAAGTTCAAAGGGCATAGTGAAGCATAATTATCATTAACTGATGCCCCAAAGAAAGAAAATGGAAACACCTTGTAAGATACCGGAAATCTCTAACATGACTCATGAAGAAGAGGAAGAAATGCAACATGATATATCAAAATTACAAGACCAATTGCAACAAATTTCACTCTCACAAAAGGTAACAAAAGATAAGATTGATGGTTTAAAGAAAGGTGTGGAAGCTAAGATGAATGGCATGGAAGCTAAGATGAATGGCATGGAAGTTAAGATGGATGGCGTGGAAGCTGAGATGGATGGTATAGAAGAAAAACTAAAAGGCGACATGGAAGATTTGAAGATAGATTTAACTAATTTGCTACAAGAAATGCTTACTAATGGTAAAAGGGTATTAAAGGAAACTCATGATGAGAACAAAAAAAATGTTAATCATGATTTCTTAGACTCTAACGTTAGATTGAAGACCCACCATTTTCCAAATATCGATATGAGAAAGTTTGATGGCAAGGATCCCGTAAGATGGATACTACAAATGGAGCAATATTTCATTCTCCATAATGTGCAAAACACACAAAAGGTATGCATTGCAACTTTATATTTGGAACCAAATCAGTTTGTATGCTATCGATGACTTTGCTCTCGTAAAAAGATTGCCACTTGGGCAATTTTTATGGAAGAAATGATAGCACATTATGAGGATACAAAAAGCAACACTTTTTTTAGCCAATTGATAAACCTCAAACAAAAGGGTTCAATGATGGATCAAATTGAGGACTTCCAAAAATTGAATATAAGGGTAAAATATATTCCAGAGGATAATAGGTTTGATGTGTTCATAAGGACTTTAAAGGAAAACATCCAACATGAGGTTCGCCTTTGGGAACCTGACCCATTAGAGAAGGCATTCAGGTTGGCAAGAAAAATGAAAAGCAAAGTTATGGCAACAAGGAAGCCTATCACTCACAACTATAAGGGTGAAGGTGTTGTTTCCCCTAGCCTTCCACAACCTACAAGGTTGACACCCCAAAAATTAGAAGAAAAAGGAGAAAAATGGATTTGTTACAGTTGTGATACCAAATACACTAAAGGTCATAAGTGTGCCGAGAAGAAATTATTTTACATGGATTGTGAAGAGGAGGAAGAAAAGGAACAAAAAGCGTCAAAAGAAGAGGACATACACCAGGAACAAACCCTAGAGAAAGAGGAAATGAATTCGACCATATATTGTAATGCATTGGTTGGAATTACCACTCCTCAAACTATCAAGATATAAGGACATATCAAGAAGAAAAAAGTAATAGAGTTGATTGATTCGGGAAGTAGCCATAATTTTATTCACTATAAGATAGCCAAGGAATTGAATTGCTTCCTATATCTAGCACCAGAGTGTCAAGTGATGGTTGCAAGTGGAGGAACCATATATTTCTCTAGAAAGTGCCATAATATCAAGCTATCCATGGGAGAATATATATTGAATAGCCCAATGCTTTCCATTCCAATGGGTGGTGTTGATGTTGTACTAAGAGTCCAATGGCTACAGTCCTTGGGTACAATAGCTTTTAATTTTCAAGAACCTTTCATGAAATTTTCTGAAGGAAAGGAAGTTGAATTAAGAGGTATCACAGGGAAACCAGGAAAGATAATCAACTCTAATTGAATGACAAATATTCTAAAGAAAGAACAACGAGGCGCAATTTCACAATTATGTTCACTAGAGGTTCGCACATCGAAATCATCTATTTCTCTAGATCTCCAAAAATTCTTGGACAATCATTCCAAGGTATTTGAGACTCCCAAAGGTCTCCCACCTATTCGTGATCATGATCATGCTATTCATTTGATTCTAGGAAGTGTTCCTCCAAACATCAGGCCTTACAGATATCCCTATGCCCAAAAGAGTGAAATTAAACGTATGGTTGCAGAAATGCTAGAGGCTAGTATAATTCAACCTAGTCAAAGTTCTTTCTCTACTCCAGTAGTGTTGGTGCACAAGAAGGATGGATCATGGTGCATGTGTTCGGATTATAGGGAGTTCAACAAGCTCAATATTAAAGATAAATTTCCCATTCATGTCATTGATGAACTATTGGATGAGGATCAATTTACTTCACCAAGTTGGATCTCCGTTCAGGATATCATCAAATCAGAATGAAGAATGAAGACATTCCAAAAACAACATTTAGAACACATGAGGGTCATCATGAATTTTTGGTCATGCCTTTTTGCCTTACCAATTCACCTTATACATTTCAAGGTTTGATGAATTCCATTTTCAAACCCTTCCTTAGAAAATTTGTGCTACTATTTTTTAATGATATACTGGAATCTATAGCAAGTCTTGGAAGGATCATGTTCAACATGTTGATAGGGTGCTCAAACTATTGGAGGAGAAACAATTATATGAAAAAATATCTAAATGTTTCTTTCGAGTATAAGAGGTGGAATATCTAGGTCATATTGTTTCTCATGAAGGTGTTAAGGTAGACCCTAGAAAAATTAAATCCATTAAGGAATGGAAAATCCCCACATCCATAAAGCATCTGCGAGGATTTCTCGGGTTGACAGGGTATTATCACAAGTTTGTTAAGAATTATGGGAGAATAATAGCACCTCTAACAACATTATTAAAGAAAGATGCATTTTTATGGAGTCTAGAAGCAACAAAGGCCTTTGAACATCTTAAAGAGGCAATGTGCCAAGCACCGGTCTTAGCTATGTTGGACTTCACAAAAACCTTTATTGTGGAATGTGATGCCTCGGCAAATGGAATTGATGCTATTTTAATGCAAGAAGAAAGACACATTGCTTTCAAAAGTTTTCCAATCAAAGGAAAGTATTTACACAAAGCTATTTATGAGAAGGAAATGTTGGCAATATTACATGCACTTAAGAAATGGTGACTCTACCTAATGGGAAGACATTTCAAGGTAAAAATAGATCATGATAGCCTTAAATATTTTTTAGAACAAAGATTATCTTCAAAAGAGAAATGAAAATGGGTCACAAAGATGTTGGGTTATGACTTTAAAATCATCTATAAAAAAGGGAAGCAAAATGTTGTGGCAGATGCAGTCTCAAGAAAGGATGAGGACGTGGAAGCATTTCTTTGTGCCATTTCTATTGTACAACTAGATTGAATAAATGAAGCAAAGGATGAATGGAAGAATGATGAAGAAGTGTGGGTACTCATTTAAAATATACAACAAGATTCCAGTACATCTTATACATTTAGCTGGAAAAATGATTCCTTATGGTACAAAGATCACTTATACCTATGTCAGAATTGTCAACTCAAACAAAATATTCTTATGGAATTGCATTCCTCTCCCTTAGGAAGGAACTCGGGCTTTTTAAAAACTTACCACAAGGTTAAGAAGGATATTTTTTCGGATGGCTTTAAATCTGATATTCAAAAGTTTTTGGCGGAATGTTTGGTTTGCAACAAAATAAAGTTGAAACAATTAAGACCCCGAGTCTATTACAACCTTTATCCATTCCAAGTCAATGTTGGGAGGAGGTTTCAATGGATTTTATCACAGGTTTATCCAAGTCCAAAGGAAAGAGTATCATCATGGTGGTAGTTAACATACTTACCATATATGCACACTTTTGTGCATTATCTCATCCATTTAAAGCAAGTACAGTTTCTATTGCATTTATGGAAACAATTCGAAAGCTACATGGGAACCCAAAGATTATTGTCAACGACAGAGATCACATTTTCACTCTAAATTTTTGGACAGAATTATTTTCTTGTCTTGGTACTCAGTTAGCTCATAGATCATCTTATCATCCTCAATCTGAATGGAAAACTGAGATAGTAAATAAGTGTTTGGGAGGATATATTCGTTGCTTTGTATCTGATAAACGGACATAATGGATCAAATGGTTGCCTCTAGCTGAACGATGGTATAACACTTCCTTCCATACTGCAACAAAAATGACCCCATTTATGGCACTTTATGGATATCACCCACCGTCCATCATATCATATTTAAGAGAAAATTCTGAGGTTCAAGCAGTGGAAGATCACATCAAGCATCAATAACAAGTTCTCCAACTCTTAAAGCATAACCTAACTTTGGCATAGAATAGAATGAAACAACAGGGAGATCAACATCACAGCAAAAGAAGTTTTAATGTAGGTGATTGGGTATTTCTATAGCTACAATCATATAAACAAATGTCCCTCAAGAAAGATAAGAAGGATAATAAATTATCACTAAAGTATTATGGTCTGTACAAGATGTTGCAAAACATTGGTACTATGGCATACAAATTGGAGCTTCCTGCAGCTTCCCGAGTGCACCGAGTTTTCCATGTTTCATGCTTAAAGAAGGTTATTGGTGACAAACTCCCAGTTCAAACAATATTGATAGAACTTGATGAGGAAGGAAAAATCATATTGGAACCCGAAGAAGTCATAGAAAAAGGAAATCGATAGCTACAAAATCGATCAATGTCAGAGTATCTCATCAAGTGGAAGAACTTACCCACTGAAGGTTCCACACGGGAGGATGAGAATTTTATACAGAAGCATCGAGAACTACTCAAGTGTTGAGGAAAACACTTTTTTGAAGGAGAGGGGCATGTTAGGTCCCAATAATACTAATGATTCCCCCATTACTATTGTCATTGTGGCCCTTATTATTATTATTGTACCCCTATTGTCCCCATATTGTTATTATTGTGCCCCATAGAATCCCACTATTGTTATTGTTGTGCACTTACATTATTATTTTTATGTCGACTTTGATTATATTGTGACCCCTTAGACTCCTATATATAGAAAGGAGGTTTCATCATTCGTATCATCCAATAATTGTTCATTTGTGTAATGTAAAGGAGGTTTCGCCCTCAAAGAGGCTGATTTTGAATTTGTTGATCTATCTTTTCTATTTTTTTGTGAGCTTGTTTCTTAAAAAATACCCTCTTTCTTATCATTAGAATCCTCCAAGGCACATTCTTCAGCATTTATGATAACTTCAATTTCAACCCTAATATCCCTTGTTGTAAGTGAATCAATGCATTTTGTAGCACCTGTTTTAGAAGGACGAGGAGTGATAATGAAGGGAGGAATGGCTTTTTCTCTTCCCTCCAATTATAAAATTTTTCTCTTCACTAAAAAGGCGAGGAATGATTCTTTTCTTAAATTCCTTCCGAGTATTTGTAGGAGTCTTTTCATTTTTATTTGTTGAATGTTTCTCCACATGTGGTGCCCCAATATTTCTTAACCTACTCTTGCCCAATAACATTGGTTTCCTTCCCGTTTTCACTTTTGTCAACTAATTTTACCCTAATGATATTGTCACTTCTCTTATAGTTTTCTCTCTATTATTTACTTAATTGTTGCTTCTGCATCTATATGCATTTGTCTGCTTCACATTTTCCAAGCCAACTTTGATTTCATGATGTCCATTAACTTCTCACATTTTACGGGTTTTTCTCCCCCTGGGATGTTGTTGCTCTTCTAATACTAACTGGATGACTACCTTGCTGCTTAAAGCAACTCCCCCTCAAACCATGATTCCTTCATTGCATCATTGAAGTAACAAGTTGTTCCTTTCTCTTCCTCTTCCACACTCTCATAGATTATCGTTCATTTCCTTCATTGTTTTATCTTCTAGCAGTGTCCTTCATCTTATGTCTAGAACTCTTTAGGATATATAGTAGTTTGCAGTCTTTGACCATACAACCAAGATTGCCACACAAATAGCATGTTGTATGGTTGAGCAAACGAAAAAATGATGTGTGTTTTTTTTAGTCATTCCTATTTTTCTTTACATACTTTTTGCATTCAATAGATCTATGTCCAAATTCATTGCATAGATAACAATAACCATAGAAATTATTTGTTCACCTAGTGAATGAATGTCTTCTCTGTTTGATTTCTTGAGGAAGTATTCTAATTTTCTGCATTTATTGCTGATTAATATTGATGTTCTTTGTCTTACATTCTGCTGCAATATGTCTAGGTTCATGACAAGAAAAACACTTGAAATATTTCAAGGGACCAACAAACCTCCTTTGTGATCCTCCAAATCTATTCAACTCATTTTTAGGAGAAAATGATCTTCTTGCAATGAACCCCATCTTCATCTCATTCTTTGGCTTTTGAGATTGTTGCTTGTTTTTGTTTTCTTCTTTACTAAACATGGTGCATGTCCCTTCTCCTATAGCTATTTTTAGGGATGTTTCATTATCATATTTAATGGATCCCTATTCTAAGTTCTTCATGGAGGCAACCTCATCTTCTAGTTTCTTACACAACCTATTCTTTTCATCTAACTATATTCTAGCTGAAATAATCTCAGACTCTAATATTTCACATTGTACCTCTTTCACCTTTAGACGATTATTCATAATCCCTTATATTATCCTTGCTTCTTCAAGTTGTGACTTCAAACTAACAATTTCCTCCTTGTTCTTATGCTCTCTCTCATCATATATCTACACCAATTTCTTTATATCTTTCTTTTCATTCTTCAATCTTTCTATTTTAGTCAAGGCTATGTCAAGCTTGGTTTTTTCTTCAACTACCTTTTATTCATGGCAATAAGGTCCATTCACACTAGTAGATACCTCATTTGACTGAATAATTTCCTTTTAACATGGATTCTTCTTTCTCCTCTTTATCTTCTCCTTCTTGACAATGCAACTACTAGTGTCTCTTTCATGCATGAGATGCAATCTATACCAGATTTATTTTGCATAATTTAAGTCTATTATTGTATTAAGATCCTTATTATGAAGATTATTAAGCATAACACATTTTTCCTTAGCATTAAATTACATGGAAAACCATCTTTATAATGGGCTATTGGTAATTCCCTTCACTAACTAACCTTGATCCACTGTTGTTCTTGTGCAGAGGGTGAATCTTTGTAGTATCCATCACATACAAGTTTCTATACACTAGATCCATAAGCTATCAGTTCAGATTTTACCTTATCTCTCCATTCATGAAAGTTTGTTGCACTCAACATGGGTACACTTTGATAGTCCATGACTAAAGAAAACCTACCTTCAAGTTGCTAGGCTTATATAGAAGGAACTGACTCTGATACCAATTGATGAAAACCTTACTAAACTAAGAGGGGGGGTGAATGAGTTTATTATATTCATGGAAATTAAAAGTATTTTCATTAAACTCATTAACTGAAACATTACATGAGAAACTTAACAAATAATGACCAACAGATTGATTATGTGAACAATAAGTAATAAGAAAACCAAAACATCACATTAGTATATAATAACAACACATATTGACACTAGATAAATTTGGAAACCCATAAATGGAGAAAACCACAATTTTATTATTGTTGTGATGCAAAGAAAAGCTCCTACTCCTTATTACATATGATTTTATGTAGCCTCCAACCTACAGGAGGGTGCTACCTCAATTTTTAGCAAGCTACAACATGCAAGGAAGCTCCAAATCCCATATGCTTTTTGTAGGCTACAACCCATAGGAGGGTCCTACCCCAACAGGCTCCAACCTTATGTTTATCAAGCCACTACATGAAAGGAGACTATAATCCCCTAATACAAACAAGAAACAACAATGTGTTGGTTTACCTGATCATAAATGAGTTGGCTTCCAAATTTTAGATGAAGGACCGAGGATTGATGCATTACTTCCTAGGTTTGAAATTCTAGAAAAAGCCAGGGGAGATTTTCCTTTCTCAAGGAAAATATATTGTGAAGATAGTTTAAAGATTTGGGATGGTGGACTGCAAGTCCGTGACTACTCCAATGGAACTTAACTTCAAGAAGTTATGTGGAACTGTTGCTAGGCCTAATTTGGGAAATCCTTTTGATTATCATCAACTCGTGGGAGCCCTGATGTTCTTGGTGAACTCTCATCTGGACATATGTTTTGCAGTGAATACATTGAGCCAATTTATGGTCGAGCCTCATCACATGCATTGGATTTCTTCCAAGAATCTCTTGAGATATCTTCAGGGCACAATCACTTATGGACTAAGATATACTGTAGGGAATGTGAGGCTCCATGGTTACTCTGATGCAGACTGGGCTGGCAGTGTGGTGGATCGCAAAATCACATCAGGATGTTTCTTCTCTCTAGGTTTTGCTTCAATACCATGGATGATCAGGAAGCAAAATTCGATTGCTTTAAGCACCACTGAGGCTGAATACATTGCTACTAGTTTGGGCTCTTGTGAAGCTCTCTAGTCAAGGAAGCTCTTTAGTGAGCTGTTTGGACATATTTTGGATACCACTGTGATCTTCTGTGACAACCAGAGTGGGATTCATCTTTTTGAGAATCCTATGTTTCATGATCGCTCTAAGCATATTGATATGAGGTACCACTTTATCCGGGATATGGTACTACTGGGAGAAATAAGGTTCCATCATATTGGCACTAATGCGCAAGTCGTCGATAATCTTACGAAGCCCATCGAGAAGGTCAAATTCTTAACCTTCTGTGAACGACTTGGAGTCGTGGAGAGAACCTCTTATGAGGGTCCCGTATGAGATGGATGTTGAGCTCTGGGAGCTCCAAGGGGGCTTAGGGTACTTCTTGGAGCGATGAGCAACCATAGGGTGACTCACCCTCCCCCTAGTGGTGTGCTATGTACAGGGTGAATGGTTCACCTTCCCCTTTGATACCCCATGGTGGCATATGCATAGGCTGAGTGGTTCACCCTCCCCTATGGCATATGAGTAGGATGAATGATTCACCTTCTCTTGCCAACACATCCTACCCATGCAGTCTGAGACTCATGGGAAGTACCTGTCATCTGGCCAATGAGTAGGGAAATGAGGATAGGGACCATAGTACTACCGATGGATGCATCGTGTACTACCGTACTTCCTATTCTAAGATGTTGATATTGATTTTGGATCAATGGAAATTGACTACGGGTTAGTTAAGAGTGGTATGACACACTCTCTATTGTTAGAGACTGACTTTGGGCCAGTGGAGAATGGTATGATACATTCTCGATCATTTCTTCTTTCTTCATGGCTCAACAAAAAAGAGAAATGCAGTGATATGGATGGTACAGATTGTCAATCACTTTGGCAAATGACTTTCTCCCTAGTTGGGAGGGAGTGTTAAATTTGGCAACTAGGGCCAAACATCACTTTGGACAACTCTTATGAGTCAACTAATCTTTTTCTTGGATTCCTCTTTCTGGGAGGTGTAGGATTGATCTAAACATCATCCCATTCTAACATGTACAAATGAAGTTATGAATTTATTTTGATTATGGACAAATTGTAAAGGTTGGCCAACCATCAAATTAGCCTCCTCCAGCCTTCAACGTTGCGTATAAATACAAGGTGCCTCACCCTCATTTTGGTATCTCATCTCATTCATCTTTCTCTCTCTCATCTTGATTGGGTACAGATTTCTGGTCTCTCTGTCTCCACATGTATGAAAGGAAGACTGTATTTTCTAGCTGCTACGTTGATGAGATTTGAGCAAAATTTCAAGAGGCTGAAATTTCAAGAGGCTGAAATTTCAAGAGGCTGAAATTTCAAGAGACCGAAATTTCAGGAGGCCGAAATTTCAGGAGGCTGGCTTTGACCAAAGTTGACCTTGTTTGACTTTGGTTTTGTGAGGGAGACTTCTATTTGGGCAGGCCGATGTTATGGGCAGAAAAACTGAGGCAGTTTGACCCCTGCTTTCACCAGCGCTGACTTCCCTAATTCAGGTTGTTGCGCTGACTTTTGTTGACCATATTTGACTAGTTATTTTCGAACTGTTTTGAGCTGCATTATCTTGTTCTTGGAGGCCAAGTTGACCAAGGTTGACCAAGATGTTTTGGAGGTCAATTTCAACCCTGTCGACCAATGTTGACTTTCTAGTTAGGACAATCTATTTCTGTTGTTTTGACTGATCAGTTTGGGCAAGTGAATATTGTAAATTGTACTCTTTTTCTCTTTGCTAAACTTTTGAAGAATTACAAGAAGAATTGATCAAGGGTTTCCCCACATTGGGGTTTGTCCCTAACTGGTGCCATATCTTGTGTCCTCTTGTGTTGGCTTGTCTTCAACTATTACTGTTTATGTACTATCTGCATTTTACTATCATGTTGATGTGATTTCTCTACTAGATATGATATTGGGCTAGTAAAGAAAATTGAAGTTAATTTGCTCTAAGCATAGAACATACCATTGTTATCCTAAAATTAACAATTTTACAATTGAATGTTGTGTGTCCATGTTTTCGACAATAAAAAAATTCTACTGAGTTCCTATTTTTATTGACTTTGCCATTTGAGAATAGTGCCATCTCATCCTATGAACTGTCCTTTGTGTTACCTGATATCATCCTCTTCACTTCTACTAAGAGTGTTGCAATCATTTCATCTAATGATCGAGAGGAAAATTGACATAAAGTGAAAATAACATCATCATAATTTGAAGGTAAGATATTTAACAAAATAACCTTAGCATTTTCTTTTTCTAGTTTTACCTGAATTTCCTCCAGCCGCCTTATGAGTGATTTTAGATAATTTATGTGTGTAGACAATGATATCCCATTATGCATTTTGAATTTGAATAACTACATTTTCAAAGAGATTTTTGCGTTCATGGCCTTTCCCCAAATATTTTTGCTTAAGTGTTCCCATGTTTGTGAAGAGAACTTTCCTAAGTCTATAAGGTGAAGTTGTGAATCTAACAAAGAGAATCCTATAATAGAATTAGCCCTTTCTTTCCTTTTTTTCCATTCAACTAATTGTTTTGAATCTTGGGGTATTGATTTTAATCCTTTTAGAAAACTCCATAAGTTTTTATGCATCAAATTCATTTAAACTTTCACCTTCAAAGTAAAAATGTTTGACCCATTGAATTTTTCAATAACTATCTGCTCCATGTTTAAAATAAACAATTACTCTATAATGATTATTACCTCGTGCACTGCTTACATCTCTAATGACGGATCTTGCGGCTTTCTTCAGTTTTCGGTGGCTGTAATATAACGCCTTCAACCACTTTGTGCATATTCCTCTATTGGATTCTGGTCAATATGGACTTGATAGTTCTTGTTGCTACAGCCAGCAGCCATCAACAAATAACATTTATAAATCTCTAACTTATAAAAGAATATACTGCGCCTTACTCTCTACGCCTCTGCTGCTACGGTCATGATGCCCACCTTGATTTTCCATGAAATCCAAAGGAATATCCCACCTTGCCTTGCGGTTGTTCTTCACTTTGACCTCTCCAGAAATTTGTCCAACATGTTCATGCAGGCAAGACCATCTCCAATGCCGGATTGAGCATATGAGAGTGTGGCCTTGGTGATTTTTATCGAGGTGAAGTTTCGAGAATCAATGAGATTGGGGATTTTCTATTGAGCAAACGCTACAACAAAAAGAAACAAATGTCGCTCTTGTGACAGATCTAGTCAAACGTCAATTTGAGGCACACCATCGATCTCTGTGCGACAATCACAAGATCTCCAGGAGCTTCACAGAACTGCATGTGAAAAATTCGATTTCTAGGAGCTACGAATGAGAAAGGGATTTGAGATAGCTCACCACAGTCCAAATGTTCCTAAAACAATTCCCCTTCTCTGCCATGACCTTGAAGCCACTGACTTGCATTGCCCAGCCTCAGATTCAACTCATTCTTGTCACATTTATCTAAGCTCTGATACGAAAAAAAAGAACAAAGAGATGTGGGCATGCCTAAATAAATATATTTCCATATTTTGAATCACACAATTACATCATGTATTTATGATCTAACCATTATTTTGAATCACACAATTACATCATGTATTTATGATCTAACCATTTCTAAAATGAGGGATTGATGTTGAGAAAATATCTCAACTGTCCAATCCACTCAACAAATCAATTTTACTCATTTTCTAAAGTAAGTATTATTTCCAAGTCTAATAATAACTACTATCAAAGAGTAAGGTGCTTCCACATCCAACCATATTTGATTAAGCCGCTCTATCAAAGATACCAATTAGATATTGTGTGAAATTTTCAATAACATAAATAAATCTGGTCGATGAAGAAAGTTTCTTAGGACCAATCTCATTATAAAATCCTATAATATTTTGAAAATTCATCTTAATACCTTTATCTATACCGTCAAAGACAATAGAATTTATATTTCTCCAAATGCCCCCAAAGATATAGGAAGTGGAACATATTCCTTGTAGTTATCATAACAATCAATTAGACAACCTTACACGCATGTCCTATTCAAATCAAAGTCAAGTTGTAAAAAATTCATAATAGACTCTTACAACAAAAGGGCACTGTAGAAAGATATGAGTAATGGACTCATCCACCAACTGGCATAAAGGACATTGTCCTGCTAGAAATATATTTTTTATAATTTATCGCAAGTTAGAATTTTTTTCATCAAACACACCCACCTAAAAATATTTTAATTTAGTTAGGTGTTTCCACTTCCATATTTTTGGAAACCATCATTATCTTTCCTACATTGATTTTTCTTGGGTAATGTGAACATATGCTTCCCTGGTAGTCACATTACTATCAACAGAGATATTGTTCCATGTAAGATTGACTTTTGAAAGGTAAAGCACGAACCAATAAATAATGTTTCCATAACAATGTCCAGATACCTGTCAAATCCGTATCCACCGCATTCAACCATCTATACCAACTAGTCCTAGGAAGAGGCTTCTGAATTTGATTAAAAAAATAACTCCTTATTATAAGAGATTTGTAAGTTGAGTAGGAAGACAATAAGATCCCAAGGACCTTGCAAATGCATCTATACCAATGTTTACCGAAGTACCATATCCAATTCTCCAGACAACATTATCTGCAAGCCAATGCCTTGTTCTAGAAAACAATTTCCAAATAAAATCCATGTGTAGCGGCTTTCTAATTATCCTTTAGCCAGTCTAAAATTTGAGCCTCCTTTATATACTTATCTCTGATGGCGTCTTGCCACAATCCCTCTTCAAATAGGGCTCTCCATAAAGTTTTCGATGCCAGTGCATTTCCATAGCTCCATGCTCTTAAGTCCCCAACCACCTTCTTTTCTGGTTTTAGTGATAATTTGTAAGCTTTCCCAGTGAAATTTTTTCTTATCACTTTTTCCAGACCAAATGAAATTAGCGATAATAGAGTTTATTTGTTTTATGATAGATTTGGTAGTATAACCATATGCATCCAATAAACATGCATATTTTGCAAGACAAGCCTATTGTGAATTTTTTCGAGATTATAATAGATTCCACAATTCAAATTTCAATTATAATAAATTGAATTTAAATTATAATAAATTTTCAATATATTTTAATAAAGTAATCGTAAAAATGCCTAAAAACCCAAAAATTATATAACATAAACATATTTAAATTATATCAATAATAAAAATATGCTTCAATTAGATCATTAATATTAGATCCATGGTTGAATCTGTTAAGGATTGGTGAGGATAAACCATATTTATACATGGTTGTCCAGATTACATTGTTAATGTAAAATACATCTTTGAATATGTTAGGCACTGGTAAGGATAAAACGTATTTACACCTAGCTAACCCATCGATCTATCTATAAGAGGTTATTAACCAGCGAGAGAAATCCTAATAAGCAATAATGTAGTCTTATGTTTTCCATGTTTCATGATGTTAATGTTTAGGTTGATGACACATTTAGATGCAGTTGACACATTAATCTATTCATAGGAGGTTACCAACAAATTAGTTAAATGCTAGTGAAATATTTCTATCTTTTGGGTTTGATTTTTGCAACTACTTATACCTCATTATCTTTTTTATGGTATATTTTAAATTTGTGTGAGGTTGTGGTTGAATAATGAGAGTTTATGGAGTTTTATATATATTGGTCGACGTTTCAAATCCAATAGTAGGATGGTGGTGGATGTTTCAAATATACATTATTAAGGAAAAAAGTCAAGAAGAAATTAAAAAACAGACCAATAATGATTATAAGATATAAGGAAAGGGGAAAGGAAAGAAGGATGGTAGAGCTTCCCAAAAAAATCAAAAACATAAAATTCCACAACTCTATGAAATTTTATAAGTTTGATTAAAATACAAACCCGGTAACATTGATAATAATATTATTACTAAAACTGATATGGTAATAATAATAAGATTTAATTAATAATAATTAATAAATATTACCACTATTATTAATTATTATTGTTATAAAACTCATAATAATAATAGTCGCTAATATTATTATTAATGAATAATAAAATAATAATAATTTTATTATTAATAATATTAATTCAATTATTAATGCTAGTAAAATTACATGAAGTATAACTATTAGTGATACAACATGAAATGATAAACTTACCTAATACTAAATGTTATTACAAGGCGAATATTTAAATTAGAAAGGATAATGCCCAAAGAAAAGCATAAAGGAGGAAAGATAAGAAAAGAACGGGGAAGGGAAATGCGAAAGGGAGGCCAGAAGGAAAAGGGGAATAAGGGAGGAATCAAATAAAATGGAGATGTAAAGAAGGAGGAGGACAAAGAAAGGGAAATTGAAGGGAGAGGAAAAGAGGAGAAGATATAGGAGGGGGTGGGAAACGCAAAAGAAAAGGAAAGGAAGGGGAGAGGGAAAAAGAGAGGAAGAGTAGAGAGAGGAAAATAAGGAAAATGGGAAGGTAAGAGGAACAAAGAGGGAACAAGCAAAGATACATGAGAGTGAAAAAAAAAGAGGAACTAGTCAGAGAATGTAGGGGAAAGGAAGGGGAGGATAAGGGGAAGAGGAAAGGACACAAGGAGAGTTTGGGGAGGAAGAGGGGGGAAATAAAAGAAATTTAGGGACCAGTGTAAGGGAATGAACAAAAGAGCACAAAACAACTAAGACATAAGGGAGAGGGAGAAGAGAGACACATAGAAAAGGAGAGATACAAAAACAGGAATAAAATGGAGGAAGAAAAGAAGGAAGAATGGAAGAGGTCAAGAGAAAGAGGAAGAAATGGAAAGAAAGGAAGTAAGAAGGGTGAATGGAAGGAGAAAACAATAAATATTAGCTCCCAGAGGATATAAACTAATTTACGAGGGAAGTTAGATTCCACTAATTTCAAGAATGGAGGGGAAAGGAAGGGAAAGATAAGGGGGAGTGGAAAGGAAACAAGGAGAGGTTGGGGAGGAAGAGGGGAAACCGAAAGAAAATTAGTGACTAAGGGAATTAAAAAATGAGGAGGAACCAACTAAGGCTTGAGGGAGAGGGGGAAGAGAGACATAGAGAAAAGAAGGAGAGATATAAAAACAGGAATAAATTGGAGGAGGATGAAATGAAGGAAGAAGGGAAGAGGGAAGGAGAAAGAGGAAGAAAGGGAAAGAAAGGAAGTAAGAAGGTTGAATGGAAGGAGAAAAAAATCAGTATTATCTCCCAAAGGATATAAATTAATTGATAAGGGAAGCTAGTTTCCACTAATTTCAAGACCCCCATCCCTATTAAGGTTATCAGGGTTCTTGTTAATTCATATGGCTTCTCTAACATGGTACTTCTAGTAATGTTCTCCTTTGCGAAGCCTTTAGTGTATTTTAAACATATATGATGTTTGTTTTTGGAGTGTTCAACCAAGGTATAGGAAAGGATAAGCTAATGCTTAATATCAACTCAATGTTCCTTAATCCTAGTCTTAAAGGATCTCCCAGTTTTTCTAATGTAGTATTTTCCATAAGAGTAGGTAATATTGTAAACTCCTTTTTGTTTTTTATCATCAATACTATCTTTAATTGAACTCATTCTTTGTTTCACTGTAAATAAGGGCTTCAAAAATATAAAAATATGTGTTTCCTTTGTAGTTCCCTATAGATCTTATTAGTAATGCCTTTTACATAGGGTAAATAAAATTTCCTACTGGTGTTATCATGAGGTTGGGTATTGTTTAAATACCTTCTTTTTTCTTATCCCAAACTTTTCTTAATGTCTTTATATTGTTATAAAATACTTTTACATATTCTTTGTAGATGATTCAATTCTTGTTCAAGGTGTTCTAAGTATGATATCCTTCTAGATCTATTAGCTAAAGTATTTAATACACCAATATTATGTAAGGGGTGATGGTGGGAACCTTCATGTATGTAGCTTTCTTTGTGTGCCTTCTTTTTGTATACTTGATGTCCTAATGTGTCGTCATTTATTTTGGTACTGAGGAAATCAAGAAAGGGATGTAAAAATCCTTTATGACATGACTCTGTAAGAACCCCTTAGTGAACCCCCTTAAAGAATTCTTGGATTGTGAGTGTGTTACCTATTTATTTTACCCTATCTCCAAGGCATGTTATGAAGATGGGGTTAGAAAAAACTTCATTTTGTAAGTTTGTGGAATTTATCTCTAATATCACCATATTGGTCAACTCGTTGAGATCTTTCGAGTGATATAAATTTTATGTCAATTCAGGTTCTAGATCAAAAGTTATGCCCATTTAAAGCTTGAATTGTTAAAAGAGGATGAACCATAATTGATGGTTCGAAATGTGTCAACCAAATATTATAAATGTGATTTTACCGAAAGAAGTTTTCTCATAACAATATGAATCGCAAAAGCCTGAATCAAGAGAAAGAAGACATGTCATCACATCACCCACGTGGCACCTACGTGGCCTCCATTAGGCTAGTGTGACATTGACATCTCATCCCTATGGGGCTTACCATACCAAGTTAATGTCATGCTAGCACAACCGCTCTTTCAACTGCCTATCTGTAGCATGCAATGCATAACAAAGGAAACAAGAATTGGGAATTCTCCTAGTGGACATATTTCCCACACTAGAACCACAAACAAATTTTCCTAATTACCATCATGTGTTTCTCTTTTCAAATTTAAAAAGCACGTGATGGTTGTGGTAGTGGTTGGTAGTTGGATGAAAGAGTTCCACTCTAGAACCATAGCTAGATCAGACTATGCTTACTGACATGACTATTTTCATGGATATAAGGAAAGAGGGATTGGTCTCCCCACCACAATGCTTTATGGTATATTAATCCCTTGGCTCGGTGACGGAGGATCCATTGCTGGGCTAAGACACAACAATAGGAAAGTAAAGGTAAGCGACTACTCTCGATATGGTACCACTTTGTCAGTCTGGTCTATCATCCATGTCTAACTCCACATCTATAATAAATAATAGTTAATCATAACTACGACATTTAATGACCCATAAGGTAATGGATGAGAACCCAGGCCACCCCACTGCTCAATAATTGCTACAGTTACAGACCCACCATTTCATAACCTTTACTATCAGATAAGATGGAGCAAACATTGCACACAACTTAACACATTAATCATAATCATAACATCATTCAACAATATCAAGTCATTTATCAATTTCCTGACATATGGAACATCATGATGAACATGAGCATAATAAGGGTTATACTAGTTAGATAATCCATAAAATTATTGCATATCCATGAAGCCATACCAAACATGTACATTCATAAATTATTACAATTCATAAATCAACAAAAGGTTGTGCTAAGTTTATCTGAATATGTTATCATGGTTGGCAACTGAAGGAGGGACTTAAACTCTCCACCCAACCATAGGTCAACTACACTGAAACGTTCTTGTAGCTGGCCACCCTTATGTCAGACCAAATATTTTAGGGGATGCCTACTTAGGGAAACTCACATGAATGGCTTAGTAAAACACTTAAGAGATGAAATCCACTATACAGGTGGTTTATCAACTACCCTTTAGCATTAAGCACCAGAGTGACTCACTTACTTTTTTGAGTTTAATTACAGGACTTTTCCAAAGGTCTAAGTGGGGTATTGCTTAGTCTAGGAGGATGCATCTATTGTTCAAGTTGTATATTAGTTGTCTTTTCGACATAGAAAGCAGCATAGGGTTATGTATTACATTGTATATGGGTTTAACGACTCTCTAACAAGTGCAATAATGACTCAAATTTCCCTTCCTAGGCGGGTATAAAATATACAACAAGAACTGCAATGATTCAATCTTCCATTGAGCCTCCCATTAGCCACACAGGCTTAGAAACACATTCAAGTGGCCTCAAACACGGTTCATAAGGGTCACACCCAAATTTAATATGGGAAATTTCTCAATCCAGGAGTTGCAATCCACTATATAGATGGTTTATCAATTTCTCTCTAGCAATAAGCACCAGAGTGATTCAGTCATCCATTGAGCCTCCCACTGACCATGCATGCATAGACACAGAGTCTAGTGGCCTCAACAAAACAATAAAGGGAATAACATCCCAAGCCTTTGAGCACAAGGCTCAATCACGAACTCTAACACTACTCCTTACACCCTTGTCTAGATTCCCAAGAAATTTTCCACATCTAGGGAAAACTAATATTCTTTTATATTGTTTCTCTTTGCACGCTCTTCACCAATCCTTCTTATTTTTTCTTTTCCCATTGACTCATGTCTTTCTTCCAGAGGCCTTAGTTCCCTAGCATCGATCCCTGAGGGAGATGGGATGGGAATGGTCCTATACCCACATCACCCAACCCATATCATAAATGCTTGTTAGTGAGGTAGCTCCATTCGTCCTTTTGTTAACTTAAATTGGCTACCTAGTGTGTTCGAAAATTCAATGTGAGTTGGCTCAAGGCTTGTTTATAGCATGCAACAAGTTTTTCCCCTCTTACTTATCTCATCCATCAAATATTAGACATAAACTCTAGGTTAGGTTCATGGCCTTTCAAGACATGCAAGCTATTCACTTAGACAATGGATACATAAAGTAGTCCTCTCCTTTAATCATTCATACATTTTAATTAATTTATATTATGTGTAACAACATATTATGGTAGTTAGTTGTGGCTTATACACTAGCTTAAAATCATAATTTCATATTATAAAACAAGGGTAAAGTGTTATGAAACCAGCTCAAGAAAAGATAGATCAACGCCTTAGAATTCAGCCTCTTCGAGGGGGCAACCTCCTTTACATTACATAAATGAACAATTCTTGGATGATACAAATGACAAAACCTCCTTTCTATATATAGGAGTCTAAGGAGTCACAATATAATCCAGCCGACCTAACAATAATAATATAAAGCCACAAAAATAACAATAGAGGGATTCTATGGGGCACAGAAATAATAATATGGGGGTAATAGGGGCACAACAATATAAATAAGGGGTATAACTACAATAGTAATGGGGTAATCACTAGTATTATAGGGACCCAACATGCCCCTCTCCTTCAAAAAAGTGTTGTCCTCAACGCTTGAGTAGTTCTGGATACTTCTGCATAAAATTCTCATCCTCCCATGTGGAATCTTCAGCGGATAAGTTCTTCCACTTGATAAGATACTCTAAAATTGATCGATTTCGTAGCTGTCGAGTTCTTGTTTCTGTGACTGCTTCCGGTTCCAATATAATTTTTCCTTCCTCGTCAAGTTCTGGCAATATTGTTTGAACTGGGAGCTTGTCGCCTATAACCTTCTTTAAACATGAAACATGGAAAACTGGGTGCAATCGAGAAGCTGCAGGAAGCTCCAATTTGTATGCCATAGTACCAATCTTTTCCAACACCTTGTACGGACCATAATACTTTGGTGATAATTTATTATCCTTCTTAGCTTGCTTTAGGGACATTTGCTTATATGGTTGTAGCCGTAGGAATACCCAATCACCTACATCAAAACTTCTTTCACTGCGATGTTGATCTGCCTATTGCTTCATTCTATTTTGTGCCAACACGAGGTTATCCTTTAAGAGTTGGAGGACTTGTTGTTGATGTTCGATGTGATGTTCCACTGCTTGAACCTTAGACTTTTCTCTTAAATATGATGTGATTGATGGTGGTTGGTACCCATAAAGTGCCATAAATGGGGTCATTTTTGTTGCTGTATGGAAGGAAGTGTTATACCACCATTTAGCCAGAGGCAACCATTTGACCCATTGTGTCTGTTTATCAGATACAAAGCAACGAAGATATCCTTCCAAACATTTGTTTACTATCTCAGTTTGCCCATCAGATTGAGGATGATAAGATGAGCTATGAGCTAACTGAGTACCCAGACAAGAAAATAATTCTATCCAAAAATTTCCAGTGAAAATGGGATCTCTGTCACTTACAATAATCTTTGGGTTTCCATGTAGCTTTTGAACTGTTTCCATAAATGCAGTAGAAACTGTACTGGCTTTAAATGGATGTGATAATGCACAAAAGTGTGCATACTTGGTAAGTCTGTCAACTACCACCATGATGACACTCTTTCCCTCGGACTTGGGTAAACCTGTGATAAAATCCATTGAAACCTCCTCCCAACGTTGGATTGGAATGGATAAAGGTTGTAATAGACCCGGTGTCTTAATTGTTTCAACTTTATTTTGTTGGCAAACCAAACATTCCGCCACAAACTTTTGAATATCTGATTTAAGGCCATCCCAAAAAAATTCCTTCTTAACCCTGTGGTAAGTTTTTAAAAATCCTGAGTGCCCTCCTAAGGGAGAAGTGTGCAATTCCATAAGAATCTTTTGTTTTAGTTGGGAATTCTTACAGAGGTATAAGCGATCTTTGTACCATAACGAATCATTTTGCCAGCTAAATGTATCAGAAGTACTGGAATCTTGTTGTAGCTTTCGAATAAGTGCCCACACTTCTTCGTCATTCTTCCATTCCTCCTTTGCTTCGTTTATCCAATCTGGTTGGATAATAGAAATGGCACACAACAATGCTTCCATATCCTCATCCTTTCTTGAGAGTGCATCTGCCACCACATTTTGCTTCCCTTTTTTGTAGATGATTTCAAAGTCATAACCCAACATCTTTGTGACCCACTTTTGTTGCTCTTCAGAGGATAATCTTTGTTCTAAAAAGTATTTAAGGCTATCATGATCCGTTTTTACCTTGAAGTGTCTTCCCATTAGGTAGGGTTGCCATTTCTTAAGTGCATGGAGTATTGCCAACATTTCCTTCTCATAAATAGCTTTGCTTAAAAACTTTCCCTTGATTGGACAACTTTCAAAAGCAATGGGTCTTTCATCTTGCATTAGAACAACACCAATTCCATTTCCTGAAGCATCACATTCCACAATAAAGGTTTTTGTGAAGTCCGGTGTAGCTAAGACCGGTGCTTGGCACATTGCCTCTTTAAGATGTTTAAAGGCCTTTGTTGCTTCCGGAGTCCATGAAAATGAATCTTTCTTCAATAATGTTGTTAGAGGTGCTGCTATTCTCCCATAATTCTTAACGAACTTGCGATAATACCCTGTCAACCCAAGAAATCCTCGCAGATGCTTTATGGATGTGGGGATTTCCATTCCTTAATGGCTTTAATTTTGCTAGGGTCTACCTTAACTCCTTCATGAGATACAATATGACCCAAATATTCCACCTCCTGGACTCCAAAGAAACATTTGGATCTTTTTGCATATAATTGTTTCTCCTCCAATAGTTGTAGCACCTTGTCAACATGTTCAACATGATCCTTCCAAGACTTGTTGTAGATTAGTATATCATCAAAAAATACCAACACAAATTTTCTAAGGAATGGTTTGAAAATTGAATTCATCAAACCTTGAAATGTTGAAGGTGCATTGGTAAGGCCAAAAGGCATGACCAAAAATTCATAATGACCCTCATGAGTTCTAAATGCCGTTTTCAAAATGTCTTCAATCTTCATTCTGATTTGATGATATCTCGAACGAAGATCCAGCTTGGTGAAGTAAATTGATCCATGCAATTCATCCAGTAATTCATCAATGACAGGAATGGGAAACTTATCTTTAATAGTGAGCTTGTTGAGCTCCCTATAATCTGGACACATGCGCCATGATCCATCCTTCTTGTGCACCAATACTACTGGAGCTGAGAAAGAACTTTGACTTGATTGAATTATACCAGCCTCTAGCATTTCTGCAACCATACATTCAATTTCACTTTTTTGGACATATGGATATCTGTACGGCCTGATGTTTGGAGGAACACTTCCTGGAATCAGATGAATAGCATGATCATGATCACGCATAGGAGGGAGACCTTTGGGAGTCTCAAATACCTTGGAATGATTGTCCAGGACTTTTTGGAGATTTGGAGAAATAGATGATTCCAATGTATAAACATCTAGCGAACATAATTGTGAAATTACACCTCTTTCCAATGCCACAAGTCTGACCCAAATTAGATTCTCCAAGGAAGAGTTATGCGAAATCTCCCACAGTGACTTGATTATAGACTAGTTCAGTAGAGCTAACTTGTACGATGTGCCGCGAGTCACTATCTCGACCTTTGGATCTAAAAAACAGCCACAATAAACTACAGTCTGTCCTCTTTCTCTACCTTTTTACGAAATTTCAATCCGATCCTCAGAGAGAAAGTTATGACGATTTTCCCCAGGTCACCTGTTTTGAATGTAATTCAAGAGTCTACAAAAAGACCAACTTCCTCAGATCATATCTCCGAAAATATCGAGCGAAAAGCTCTGAAATTTGGACCCAAGGTTCAGCGTCAATTCTTCTCAAATGGTTTTTTTTGTGACTTCTGAAACGTCACAGAAAAAAAGTTATAGCGAAAATGCCACGATGACTTGTTTGGAGCAGCGAAACCCTAGAATCCGAAGCTCTGATACCAAATGTTATGAAACCAGCTCAAGAAAAGATAGAAAAGATAGATCAACGCCTTAGAATTAAGCCTCTTCGAGGGGGCAACCTCCTTTACATTACATAAATGACAAATTCTTGGATGATACAAATGACAAAACCTCCTTTCTATATATAGGAGTCTAAGGAGTCACAATATAATCCAGCCGACCTAACAATAATAATATAAAGCCACAAAAATAACAATAGAGGGATTCTATGGGGCACAGAAATAATAATATGGGGGTAATAGGGGCACAACAATATAAATAAGGGGTATAACTACAATAGTAATGGGGTAATCACTAGTATTATAGGGACCCAACATAAAGTGACACATGTTACAAACCCTACCCCCTTAAAGGCACTGTTGGGTGCAGGAATTGCTGTCAAGCAGACTCCTTCAACAATTAATTATGCACTCGGGGGTTTCGTAAACTTAGAGATGAAGCATAGGAAATGCCAGAAATGATATGAACTTTTACAAACTCTATCCCTACTTCCTTAATTTCAATCTTGCATAATCAAAAAGAAAAGATCACCCGAGAATTTACACCAAAGATATTCTAGTGCTGGAATATGAAAGAAAGTACTTTTGCAGGAAAATAAATAAAAGGAATTCTCAAAAAATCTTGCAAAAATCTTTGAAAATGTAAATATATGTTTATCTTCAGTATAGTTGTGTTCCAGATTAATAATTGGACAATTGAAGATATCTGGCTCCTTTTATATCTTCCTCCCTGTACTAAGTTATTATTCATGTACTTTTGCAATGTTCTTGCACTAGTACTAGAACAAAGTTTAAGTGCGAGGAGTATACTTTACACCTGTGTTGAATATTTATGTCTTTATGCAGGAACTCTAAGCCTCAAGGTTAGAGCACTCTGTTCCTATATCAAGAGATCGATTCCTGTACCGAGACAGAGGTTCTTGCACCAAGCTTTCCAATCCTTCTCTCGAGAAAATAAAGAATGTGTTAAGTAAGAAAAATAACTTGCAAAGGTGAACATAACTTTTTAAAGTAAATTCCTCAAATTGAAAGATGCTTCAAATAATCTTTTAATGTATAAAACAAGAATTTTAACTCCAAAGTCAAAGCACACTTTTAATTAAGGAACTTTTGCATGTAATCTAAGAGATCATTTAAAATGTGACAATAAGCTTCAATCCTGTAATAGTTATCCACACTACTGATCTGCATGCATAACGTTTTAAACCTAGAAATATTTCCTTTAAGAATTATTATGTACGAATAAGATCTTTCCTAAATAATATACATTGTAGGCACAAACCTCATTGTAACATAGCTCAGAGGCATGTAGTCACCACATCTCTTCTCAGAGATAAGCTACCATCGCCCAAGCTAGTCTTATTTCCATTCTATTTGTAAGCATATTTCAATATTTTACCTTAATGAAATGAAGTACTATTTTCGCTATGTCTCTGTGTTTATGGTTATATCTGTAATTTGTTGCATTCTTGTCTAAATTCGGATCAATGGTATCAGAGCGATCTGCTCTTTCTTTGTTTTTCTCTGCATGTCCCCAACGAGGTTGGGATAGAAGGAGTTAGGGCTTGAATTGGTCGAACCTTTGCAAGACCAGCCTCTCAAATCCCTACAGCCTCCCATGGTGGATGAAAGGAAAGAAGAGGGGGTAGGAGATCCTATCAAGATCTTGCTCAAGGAACGTGATGATGGAAAAATTTGCCTAGATCCTTCAGCAGCTACCCAGGGGTGACACATCTACATCTGGCAGCTACTCTGGAAGCGCCACACCCTTTAAGGTACAAGTTAACTTTGATATTCCCATATTCGAGGGTCAGATAGATTCAGATGTCGTAGATAAATGGTTAAATATGCTAAACAGGTATTTTTTTTGTTCATGATTTTTCCAGCTGGGAAAAGATTACTTTCTCTCTTCTCAAAGCAGCCCCCCATGTCAAGGACTGGTGGGAAACCTACTGCGAGAAGAAGGATGAAAGTACAACTTCACTGTTTTCAGCTGCACCCACTTGGAATTCATTCTGGGATGCCATCAAGGAGCAGTACTACCTTGTTGGAAGCTATGAGGATAAATACATAAAGTGGACCACGTTGCAGTAGGGAAGGGACCAAGACGTGCCAGAGTTTACCAATATTTTTCATACCCTTCGCACAAAGTTGGGTATCAAGGATTCTGAGTGACATTTGGTACTCATATACCGTGGCTACCTACACAGGTACATCTAGGATGAGATGGAGTTCTTGGACATTTCCTCACTCAACATGGCATATCGATACATTGTCAAGATCGAGCAGAAGTTTAAACAGGAGAGACAAGACTTTGGATCCGTGAATCTGAAGCAAGGGAAAGGCTTCCCCAAACCACAGGACCAAGGACAAAGCCAAGACAATGTGACACTAGACAACCTATAAAAGCCACAAGAAAATAACAACACCACGAAGTCAAAGAACGACACAAGAAAGTGGTGTGAGTTCCATAAGAGCCCCACTCATAAAAAAACTGAGTGTTGGTCCAAACAGTCGCCAGTGGCCGAGTTGAAGGCTTTAGAATCAGATGCATGTTCTAAGCCTGTGTCAAAACCCGACAAGAGGAATGATAAAGGGAAGCATATCATTGATGTGGAGCCCAACGCCACTGTTGCCACCACTAAGATCCAGAAGAATGAGCCCGAAGATCGAGAGGAGGGGGAGCGTCTTTTCCACTCACAAATGTGGGTGAAGGGTTCGCCACTGCAATTCATTGTCGACAATGGCAGCCAAAAGAAACTCATTTCAACAGAGGTCGTGAAGCGGTTGGGATTCCCGACCATACCACACCCATAACTGTACAACATCGTGTGGCTTCAACAAGGATGATATCTCCGAGTCCGCCAGCAGCGTCGCCTTCCCTATAGCATCAAGCCCTTCATCGATGAGGTATTGTGGGATGTTGCACCTCTTGATGTTTGTGATGTATTATTAAGCCAACCATATTTGTGGAAGCGACATGTTGTGTACGAGTCAAGGCCATGCGCTGTTATTATTTCATTGTGTAATACATTATACAGGATACCGGAGGTGGCCCCACCTACCACCACTTCTTTTATCTCTACTTAGAAAGGCAGTAAGATCATCTCCTAGACTAGGAAATTTGTTTTCTATCTAGTTCGCTCTCAAAATAAGGGGAAGATCATCACCACATCCATGGCCCCCAAGAAGGGTTCCTCCACACAGCAGAAGGAGGTGGATAGGGTCACGAAAGAATACAAGGACATCTTATCCTCACCCACAGGGGTACCGTTGCTCTGTCAGGTCAAGCATTCGTTCAATCTAACTCCCGGAGCACCTCTACCCAACAGGCCGATATATCGCCGCTCCATTCTAGAAAATGACAAGTACAATTAGTGACATGATGAACATCAAGTGCCACACAAGTTTCAAGTGGGCGATAAAGTGTAGTTGCATTTGTAGAAAAGAATGCCTTACAAGAGCCCATCCGAAGCTCAAACCACTCCAATATGGTCCTTACACCATTACCAAGGTTGTAGGAAATAATGCTTTGGAGCACAACATTCCTCCATTCCTTGGCTTGCACCGAGTGTTCCAAGTGGACCACCCTTGACCATGCTTCCCACCATTACTGGACACATCAGAGATTGCAGAACAACTCACCAGGGACCAAGTTCAGCAAAAGTTTCCCCATCTCATGGAGGCACTCAACACAATGGGGAACATTGCTTCCTAAGGGGAGAGGAATCCAGGTAGATGTTGGTGGCCACCGACCTATCCCACTTGGACCCCCACAACTATCTCTTTCAGTTTTTCGATTTCCTTAATTGTCGCACAATTTACTATTTTTGGCAATTTTTCAGGTCTTGAACTTCCGGAGCCATTTTGAGGCCCTAAACGACGTTTTTTTGGCAAAATATGGAGCGACATGGGTTGTGGATCATGTCACTCACTCAAAAGTTGTAGTCCTCGAATAGATCTTTCTAACGAGGTATTATGCGCATCAAACGAAGATCGTATGCCAAATTTATGACCCCGATAAGTTGATGTACCAATTTACCCAAACTGGGCCCATAGTTTGGTGTTTCATCTCCTAGGGTTAGGTTTTTGGATGTTTATGGTTTTCCATTGTTTCTCAACAAAAATAGGCCTTCGAGCCTCATTGTAACATAGTTTAGAGGCATGTAGCCACCACACCTCTTCTCATAGATCAGCTACCATCGCTTGAGCTAGTCTTATTTCCATTCTATTTGTAAGCATATTCCAGTATTTTACCTTAATGAAATGAAGTATTATTTTCACTGCATCTCTGTGTTTATGGTTATATCTATAATTCTTTTGCATTCCTGTCTAAATTCAAATCACTTTGCATTAAAAATAATTGACACACCTTAATCGAAAACGAGAAGAACACAAGGGAGAACGAGCTGGGTTGGCTGGGCCCTAGCCAACCAGCTCATTTCCCTGTTTAGGAAATGTAAAGACTCATCTCTTTAATCAATACATCAACATAGAGTTACAGTGTAAGATTGAGAAATCATGGCGTAGTTCCTTTCTATTAATGATCAACAAATATACATCATGAGTTCGAATCGAGCCTAGAACGAGGGCGATATAGAAAAATTACAAAAGGACATAATCATAGTATCCTTGCTATATCTATCGCTTGATACCATTTTCTATCTGATTCCTATGTTTTATACATTCATCCAGGCCTATGTCTGTAACCAAATTACAATGAGCATTCCAATATGAGCCGTTCGTCTATAACAAAACAACAACAACAGCTCGTGCTAAGCCTTTTGACTATAACAAAACACTATTCTAGGTATTCAGCCGGCGACCTAATCTCCACCACATCCCTAATTTTCCTCCATGATCTGAGCCCAACTCGATTTAATCGTTCCAGAACACGCCATCTGTATGGAGTGGTGAGCTGTCACGGTAGTTGAAGAATCGCCAACAGTGCAGGAATCCTACTTGCACTCGACCATGCTAACAAGATAATTAATTCATTGTCCATAAAATACCTTCTAGGAAGAGAATTATTAGTTGCAAAGATTTAGAGGCATAAAATCTACAAAAATGATAAATTAAGCACATTCGTAACCCTTAAACATGAAACATAAAGCTAGTGCAGGAAGGGATACGATTCTTGGACTAGTGCAGGAATAAGGGAGTTTTCAAGGTTAAAACAAATGTATAAGGTTATGGTTTTGAAGGGAAAAAGGGTTAAAAAATGGAGCAATTTAGCCTACCAACATCCTCCCCTCCTTAAGCTGTTGTGGGTCCTCACACAACCCTAACCTGCTGCAAAAAAACTAAAACAAAAGGGCCTCCCTTTAATTCTGAATTTGTAAACTGATCCCTGCTTTCATTATCTTTGCCTTCCTACTCCGAACCTTTTTAAGTTTCTTGGTCACCTTCTTAAGACGCTCATAACACTTTGAAGCCTAATACTTCCATATCTTAACTTGTCACTTTTGTTCCTTCACCTCCCCTGCCAACTTTGTGTTTACTCGTTTCTGCTCTGTATGTTGTTCCTTTATGGCTTGGTTTAACACCTCTAAGCCATAAACATGTTGCTTGAGTTCTTCTATACGACTGTTCAAGCAGAGGGTGGAGTTCTCCATTCTCAATTCCTCGGCCACCGACTTTTCAGCAGTCAACTCCAGACATGTTCCATCATTATCAAGGTCAAAATTATCCTGGCCACCTTTCAATTCCTGCATTGTAATATCATCAAGGGTTTCGTCACCTGGAATATCAATGTTACTAATGGTCTCAGTGCCCTACATTTTTACCTTATCAGGGGTTTCAGTACCCTGCTCCTCAGAGTTATTAAGGGCTTTAGTGCCCTATCTATCTCTCTAGGGGTTTCAATACCCAGTTCTTCAAAACCATTGAGGGTTTCAGCACCCTGCTCATTCATTGTGCCAAGGGTTTCAGTACCTTGCTCATTCATCATGTCAAGGGATTTAGTACCCTATCGGAGTACTAAATCCAGTGCGCCACGCCTTTTTCCAGGCGACTTTTTCAAGGCAGAGTGTTGTTGCAGTCAACTTTTGAATGCCTTCCGCAACTCCAAATTGAGCTTAGGATAGCGCATTGGAAACCTCTTTGTGTCTAGTTATCATTTGACCCATCAAGAAAGTCATTTGGCCAACCAAGCTAGGAGAAAGATTGATTTTACCAAGGTCACGTCAGAGGTGCATCAATTCTCCCAAAGAAATTGTATTTTTGACATTTCTCTAAAACCATGACACCTGTGTAAAAGGTGAAGGAGGTTTTTCGTCTTTGGCCTGTTTTGGACAAAAACCTCTCTCAGTTTTTCCAAATTCATCTTTCCTTTCTCAGAAACATCATTTGACTAAAACCTACCCCGATGTGTGGAACAAGAGATTTGTTGAAATGAAGCAAAATGAAGGGGATAGGGAGCTTCTAAATTCTTGAGGAAATTTTGGGAAGTAGGGAGGGATGTTAGGAAGTAGGTGAAAGTGAAATCTCTGAAATTGAGTGGGGGGAAGGGGTCCAAAAGGGCAAAACACAGGCCTAGCCTAGAAAATAGGGTTTGTAGCAAGAAACTAGGGTTTGTATGAGAATGAGGAATTTGGGGGATCTTAGTGATGGGAAATTTTTAATAAGGTACATTACGGATAGGGGAAGGTGGATGAACATCAGGATACAAGTTTTGCTGGTGATTTGACCATTCAAGAGAAATTGCCTTCAAAACCCTAGGAGAGGGAAATGAACCTTACCTAGGCACGACTGAAGCATGAACAAGGTGTAAAATGACCCATTAGAACCTGACATGATGATGAAAACCCTCTGAATGATGGTACACACAGCTGAATGGTGACATGGACCGACATTTGGACAACTTTGACCGGAGTAAAAGCAAACCCTAGACCTAATACCTAGTGACCAAATTTTGCTTTAAGATTCACTGAAATGACAAAATTTGACCTTGACACCTTAAAATCACTTTGTAAGAGCATGTTTGATCACTGGAGGAAGGCTGCAAAGACGGACACTAACAGTATGGATTTGGTTCTCTTGTTATCATTGACATGGGCTTTTCCAGGTATGACAATGTTATTCAACCTTTCATTGCCATTTTCGGATGGCCATGGTGTGATGGGTTCTCTTGTTTTGGTTGAGCTGGATTATCAGATGGTTTAAAAATGGAGTGAGGTGGTCTCTAAAAGAAAGAACACAAGGCCTAGGAATCCTTGAACTAGATTAGGATTGTGGTAAAGCTATATTTTGTGTTCCTTGGTGGGCCTAGGAATACTCAACCGATGAATGGTAAGATATACGGTAAAGCCTAGATGTGTGTGCCCTCGATTAGGCCTAGGAATGCTTGACCAATAAATGGAAAGATATACAGTAAAACTTAGAGGACGGAGTCTTGATTAGGACTAGGAATCATTGACCGTTGTATGGCAGGATGTATGGTAAAGCCAGGAGACTTGGATACATGAAAATTCCTCATGGTGTAGGTGGAGAAATCTATGGAATCCATGAGTGCTCAGGGCCTAGTGATCTAGTGTGGATTACAGTAAAGCGTGAGGAAACCTGGTTTGGTTTGTTTTGAGTCCCACATTCATGCTTATAATATGGCACAGGGGTGATTGGTTGAAAGAAAGATTTGGTTCAACTAATTTATGGTTGGTGGTTCGTGGAAGTCCCATACCTAGTTGGCTTTTGCACTCATTCATAAGAGCTATTTTCCTTGGAATTTCATGTGTAAATATATTGGCTTATATGTGGATTATATGGCTATTATATCGTTTTTATTTATGTTGGTTATATGTTGGTTATGAGTATGTTTTATGACAAACTTGTTGTATGGATCTCATAATGTTTTGATTTACAAATGAATGTACAATGAATACATGACCTAATAGATGATAATGCAGCTATTGTGATAAGGTAACAACAATTCTTTATGAATCTTAGATAAGTACGAGACATCGATTCTCGTATATGTTGTTAACACTTGTAGATTGCATATTTGTGACATGTTTGACTAAATTCCTATCCTATAAAGCATTTTCATTAGTACCTTTGTCCCATTGTTATTTATCATTTCTGACCATTTCATGAATTTTCGGGAAGCGGCATGAGTCCTGGCCCTAAAAAAGTGGCACAAAATTTGAGTACGCTGGCTCAGAACTAACTAAAAAGGTCCATAGTCGCTAGCATGCCCTTGTTATGGGAGAAACTAGAAGGCCTCAGTCACATGCATGGCTTTTCATGGGAGTGGCTGGGGGTCCAGCTCAGTGAAATGTCAAGTTTCCTTAGGGGTTGGTTACCTAGAAGGTTGGTTGGCTCCTAAAGGTTCCGTAATATGTGTGGAAGGTCAGATTGGTTTGGTTTTGTTAGTTCCACTTCCTTAACGGTACATGGGAAGTTGAATCACATCATAGTAGCCTCTCATCACATGTTTACCCCAGTGAACTGGTTAACTTGGGTAAATGTGGGAGGGTGTTACAAAGTGGTATCAAAGCATGGTTCACCACTTGGACTAGATGGTGGTGTGTTGGTCATGCATTCATGTCAGTTGCATATATGTGTTCTTCATGCTTGTGGTCTATGTACTTGTTGTGTATGAATGGTGTTGGTCATGGTTGCATTTGGGCCACCATGTGAAAGTGGATGGTGTGTTGTTGGATGTGGCCTTCATGAGTGTATGTCAATTATGAGTGCTTATTTATCTCATCATATTTCCTATAATTGTATTAATATAAGTTTATATATATATTATTTAGTTTTAAATTTAAAATAAGATAATAATTTTTCCCTTAATAATTATTTAGTGGGTTGAATTTCTTCGTTTAGGTATAGATTTTTTTACTAATATATATTTTATTTAGTTTTTATTTAATTAAACATGATATATATAAATAAATAAGTTTATATGTATAGATAGTTAAAAGAATTTTAGTTAATTATAAGCATATAAATTTATTGTTTTGAGGCTTCTGCGATTTGTACTGCATGTAGAGTTTTCTTCCGTAATTATCGCATCCATAGTTGTTAGAATCAATGTTTCGAGCCATCCAATGTGGCTTATCATCAGGATAGATCTATAAGAGTGTAGGACAGATCTCGTGGGAATTGAATAAATAGAGGAATGAGTTATGTGGAAAAGGAATGTTGTTAGCCGACCATGTTATTATTTATAATGGTAATTTTAAATAATTTTAATTTAATTTAATTTTAATGAGTTTTAATTAATTTATAATAATTTTAATTAATTTTAATTAATTTTAATTAATTTTTTTATTTATTTTAAGTAATTTTAACATATGATAATTTTAATTAATTATTAAAATTATCATATGTTAAAATTACTTAAAATAAATAAATAAAATTGATTAAAATTATTATAAATTAATTAAAATTAAAATTATCATTAATTTAAATTATCAAAAATTAATTAAAATTATTTAAATTAACCATTATAAATAATGACATGGTCGGCTAACAACATTTCGTTTCCACATAACTCATTCCTCTATTGATTCAATTCCCACAAGATCTGGCCTACACTCTTATAGATCTATCTTGATGATGAGCCACGGTAGATGGCTCAAAACGTCGATTTCTAACAACTATGGATGCCATAATTCCAGAAGAAATCTCTACAAATATATATTTAGTTATATATATATTTAAATAAATAAATTTAATAAACAAATTAACTAATTAATTAATACACTTTCCCCTAACTCTTGGTCCAGTGAAATGTAGTTGTTTCCTTTGGTCAAAACTATTCATTTCTTTATATCTGTTTGAATGATCGGTCTCTCTATTTAACTTGTTTGCATGATCTGATTCTTCATCTTGTCTTGACGATGAATCACACTTTCTGGTTCAAAATGCGTCGACAAGTGAATTTTTTTGTGATTATCACCAAAAACATGTCTCAAAAACTTGATATGGATCACAAAAGCCTTAATTCAATGCTTATATATTGTTATGCATACATTAATATGGGTGTAGTTGTCATGCCTAGGGTCATGGTATGTGGTCAGAATTATTAGGCACTGACAATTGGATAGCGGTTAAACTGATGTTATATGCTGATGTGATTATGATTATACATGTATCATGCTAATATGGTTGATCTTGCATATGAGATATCCTCTCGTGAACTATATCGAGGTATGTTGATTATGTTATGTTTTTGTTGTAGCTAACATGGTGTACTTGCAGGAAAGAGAGCAAAAATGATTAGCAAGATGGTAGACTATAGTTCACGAGACTCTCCCTATGGATAAGAAGAGAAATGTGGTGTTGGGCATTCTTTGGACTTAGCGGACACACTGAGAAGTTTGAAGGAATAAATGAGGAGTTGCAATGAAGATAAACATAATCATTCAGGCACGGGATAAAAAAGAAAATGTTAATGTAATAATCCTTCATATTTTATTAGAATTGTACAGTTAGGGACCTCTTCGAATCATCCATGGGAAGGAGGACATAACTAACGGGGCATATGGTAGTAGGTCTCATGGTGGGAACCGGTCAGATATAGATTACATGATCATAGATGACAAGATCTTGGATACTTCATATATGAGAGGTAATGGACACAGGTTCTATTCTAGTTATGGTTCTGATGGGCACTATGATCGTTATCATTATCATCCTTGCAGGAGGAGTGATAGGGGATATTTTCCAGATGAGTTTAAGAAAGTGAAGCCACCTACCTTTGATGGATATCCGAAGAAACTAAAGGATGGAAAATCATGGCTTCTTGGGATGAAGAAATTATTTGAGTTGTATGATTACACGAAGAACATGAAAACCAAAATAACCATATTTAGCCTCAAAGGGAAAGAAGACATATGGTGAGAAGATGTGAAGTGGGTCAAAGACATCAAAACCAAATAGTTGAGTTGGCATGAACTCAAGAGACTTTTTAGGAAGAATTACTTGTCAGATATGTACTACGATAGCAAAGCCAAGGGGTTCTATGAGCTAAAAATGGGATTAATGATAGATGAGTAGTACACGACCAAGTTCCTGGAGTTGTTGAGGTATGTACCAAATCTTAAGTATGAGCAGGCCAAAGTTTAGAGATTTTTCAGTGGATTTCCATTAGCATTTAGAGATTGGATTTAGTATAATGATCCTTGGTCACTTAAGGAAGTTATAGGGAAATTGAAGCATTTTTAAAAGCAATCAAAGCGAAAGACAAAATCGCAGGAAATCTGGAAATGGAAAGACAAAGCTATAGGTAAATGGAAGCCAAAAAGAATAAGGCCTCAAGATGCAGTTGAGAAAGAAAATGTCACACCTTACAAGAATTTTAATGGATCATAGCATGAGGGGCAATAGAATAAACGTGACGGTACAGGACAGTTGTATTGTTGGACATGTGGTAAGGAGCACCTTAAGAGGGATTGTCTACAAAATCAAGGTGGTCGACCTCAAATTTGTAGTGCACTGGAAGCAATGATAGTTGGGTATGTTGGGTAGAGCATTTCATAGATTTAAGCAGCGCTGGATAAAAATAAAGCAAAGCACTAGGCCACTGTTATCATGATGGATGGTAAGCTTTGTGATCAAGTTGTTTCCATTTTGATTGACCCTAGATCTAATTATAGTTATGTTAGTCCTAACCTGGTGGATAAGTGTGGTTTGAATAAATAAGTGCATGAAAAATCCTGGTTGGTACAGCTGGCTATAGGTATAAATTAGAGAGTGTATCACTGGGTAAGAACTTGTGCATTCGAGTTGAATGGTATGCATACCTCGCTACATTTGAATGTATTTCCATTGGGACCATATAGTTTGTTTTTACACATGGAATAGTTGTATCTTCATAGGACCAAAGTGGATTGTTATGACAAGGCCATTGACTGTTTGGAAGACAATAGAGAATAGGGAATATTGCAGGGTAAGAAGAAGGCAACATCAATTAGAATGGTGACAACTATGCAAGCAAAGCATAGTCACAGAAAAGGGTGTGTGTTATTTGCAGTGCATATTTCTAGTGATAAAGGCAAGGATGTTGAGGATGTGAAGGTATTGATCAGGTACCCGACCTTGCAGCAATTTCAGGATGTGTTTCCAGTAGAGATTTTATATTTTCCACCTCACATAGAAGTGGAATTTTCCATTGAGTTGGTACCAGGGAACATGCGAGCATCAAAGGCACTGTACAAGATGAACATACCAAAGTTAGTAGAGATGAAGTTACAATTGAAGGAAATGATTGAAAAGGGATACATTAGGTCAAGTGTATCATCTTGGAATGCATTAATATTATTTGTGAAGAAGAAGGATGGTACTCTTAAGTTATGCATTGATTACATGCATTTGAACAAAGTGATCATCAAGAGCATGTATCCATTGTCGAAGATTGGTGACTTATTCGATCAGTTAAAGGGAGGAAATGTTCTCGAAGATTGATTTGAGATCAGGATATCATCAGGTATGCATCAAGGAAGAGAATATATACAACACTTTTTTCCGGACCAAGTATGAGCATTATGAGTTTGTTGTAGTTCCATCTAGTTTGACTAATGCTACAACTACTTTTATGTTCTTGATGAATAGTGTGTTGCATTATTATCTATACAAGTTTGTTATTGTATTCATTGATGACATCTTGATATATTATAAAAATGAGGAAGATCATGTCGAGCACTTAGCAGAAGTATTGAGATTTATGAGAGAGTGTCAATTATATGTTAAGCTTAGTAAATATAGTTTCTTTTAGATAAAGCTATATTGCTTGGGACATGTTGTCTCCAAGGAAGGAATAATAGTGGATGCAAAGAAGATAAGGGCTATCATGGAGTGGGTAGCTCCTAGAAATTTGAATGAGGTAAGATCATTTATGGGTCTACCAGGGTATTATAGGAGGTTCATTAGGAACTTCTCTCACACTGTATATCTTATTATGTCACTGCAAAGGCAAGGTAAGAAATTTGAATGGACAAAGGAATGTGCAACAAGTTTTGAGAACTTGAAGTAGTTGTTGACAAATTCTCTAGTGTTAAAGATTGAAAATCTAGAAAAATAATTTGTGGTGTCCACAGATGCTTGCAAGAGAGGACTTGGTGGAGTCCTTATGCATGAAGGACAGGTAGTGTGCTATGAGTAAAGAAAATTGAATGAGCATGATAATAATTATCCAATGCATGATCTTGAGTTGGCAGTGATCATCCATGCTTTGAAGATGTGGGAAACTATCTTGTTGGCAAGTGGTTCATCTTGGTGAGTGATCAAAGTGGATTGAGATATTTATTTGACCAACCGAATCTGAATGCCAGAAAATCTAGATGGTTGGCAACGATTAGTGAGTTTGACTTTGAGATCAGGTACATTAAGGGTAAGGAGAACATGGTTGCAAATTCTCTTAGTAGGAGAGTACAGGTAAATCGCATAGCAGTTATGAGTTCGTATGAGACAGACTTACAGGAAAGACAACAAGATAGCAGGTACAAGGATATATTTGTCATACAATAGTGAGCTAAAGGAGAATACCTTACGAGAATTTCATTCAAAACTGTATTCAGGTCAACCAGGATACTATAAGACATTGACAACAATGAAGAAGTTTTATCATTGACAAAATATGAAGAAGGACGTGGCATAATTTGTGGCTAGAGGTTTGCACTTTCATCATGTAAAAGAAAAATGTAGGCATCCAGGTGGACTACTACAACCGATTTTGATTCCAGAGTGGAAGTGGTAGGTCATGTCCATGGATTTAATCGCAGGTTTTCCGAGGACATCTAGACAACATGGTTCCATAATGGTTGTGGTAGACCGGTTGAAAAAGGTAGCACACTTTATTCTAGTAAAATATATGTATTCAACTAGTGATGTGGCACAAGTATTCATCAAAGATGTAGTGAGGTTGCATGTTTTTCCAAGGAAGATTGTGTTAGACAGAGATGTTAAGTTCACTTCCAAGTTTTTGAAGGCGTTGTTTGCAAGTTTGGGGATAGAGTTGGTCTTCAGTACAGCTTATCATCCACAGAAAAATGGATAGACAAAGAGGGTCAACAAGATATTGGAGGACATGTTAAGGATTTATGTGATGCATCAACATAGGAGATGGGAGGAGTACCTTCCATTGGTTGAGTTTTCTTACAACAATGGGTACTAGGAATATTTGAGGATGAGTCCATTCGAGGCATTGTATGGGTGGAGTTGTGATACTCCCATTAGTTGGAGCGATCCAGTGAACAGGGTATTGATAGGAGCGAACATGCTGGCAGAGATGGAATAGGAAATGCAGGTTATCAAGAATAATATAAAGGCAATACAAGATAGGCAGAAAAGCTATGTGGATGGACTGATTCATGAAAAAATTATATCATTATATGCTCTATATCCTATACATGAATGTATCCCAAAAGAAAATAAAAAAAGGAGTAACTATCCTGACATGGAATTTCTATTTGCTTATTTCAATGGTGTGGTGCAAAATAAAATATGTGGTTGCGGTTTTGGATAGTTATAACAATGGAATACAATACAAGGCTCATTGGAATGTTTTTCTGGGAGCAAACAACAAGGCTGAGGCTATGGCTTTTTGGTGTATGTTGTGGCTTATAAAATTTCTTAATATCCCGGAGATTCATATTTATGGGGACTCAACGATAATTTTGGAACATGTTAAAGGAAAGGCTCAGATTAAGCAACCAGAATTGCATGGCTGGTTAAGGAGAATACAAGGTCTCTGGACTCAACTCGGGCAACCCTCAATTTGTCACATTCGCAGAGAACATAACTAGACTGCAGATGAGCTCTCCAAAAAAGGACTACATGGCAACATGGGAGAAGTGCAAATGGATATTATCATGGAAGACAAGAGGATAGGCACAGTGGAGTACATAATTCCTGGATAGTCTCTGCATATGGTTTATAATCATTTTGTATAACAATTTTTGTTTTTTGTATGCTATAAGGATTGATATCAGATGGATGCACAAACTTTTTGATGCAGGAGCATTTAGACCTAGTCAGCAATGTGATGGGATGATCACATGTTGTGACTAACAAAGGGTTGGAAAGCAAGAGTTTAGTTAATTTTATTTATTTAAATGTGTGAGAATGTTTTATTTTGAGAAAAAGGGTATAGTGGCTGATTGATCCTCCTTGTGTGGAGATCAGGCCAAATTGTTAGATTTAATTGGTTTGAATAGAAAATGAGGAAACTGAAAGCTTGATTTAGCAGTTGTTTAGAAACTAGTGGAGTTGAAGAGACTTTTTAGGAGAGAGTGAGAGATTTTTGGTTCTGAACTAGAATTGGTTCATGAATCCACTTTTGTATAAATTGTGAGCTTTTGTCCAATTCATAGGTTTGCTAGACTAGGAGAGAGAGGTTACATAAGTTAGAAAGTTAGATAGTTCGCTGGTTGAGTTAGAGTGTGGGAATTAAGCCTGCGGGCAGAATGTAAACAAAGGCCACTAATATTAGAAAATCAAGTCGAGAGACAGAGTATCAATCTGTAATTTCTGTTTGTATATATATATATATATATATAGAGAGAGAGAGAGAGAGAGAGAGCGGTTATAATCTGTATAAACGTGTGTTCAAGTGATTGAATGATAATTGCAATATGAATCAGAGTTTTGTATAATAATTATATGCAAGCGAAGTCATAGCAGATGTACACAAGAGAAAAACGAATCAGAGATTCGTAATAGATTCTTGAATCCATTGAAGGATCTGTAAATGACCTGGGATGACATAGGTCAAAGGGGAATGAGAGATTAAGCCAAAAGGGGGTGCAGCGGAATGGTAAAGGTGTAAGAGAGAGCCTTTTGAATAAAACCGAAAGCCATAGAAACATGGGACAATGGTTTAAAATCGAAGTAAACAGGCAGATGGAGTAATGGAGTTTTAACCCTCAATAGCCATTATATCTGGAAGATTAATGGTTGAGATTAAATCACGGTGGTGAAGAACCCTTTAAAGTTATCACAACCAAGCCTTAGTGAATTGCGATGAACGTGTGTGATTGATCGTGGACTGTTGGATAGTGACCAGATCAACAGTCATGATTTAAATCGCAATCGGCAGTCGAAGGAGCCAAGGGCCAGCAGCGATGTTTATTGGAGTTGTGATATCACCGACAGCGATAAGTCGGCGATTGGAGTTTGGAATCATCGGTGATCGGATATCAGGCTTTGGAGGTTGAAGGAATAGCATAAAGGGGATACGAACCTGATGGTGTTATAGTGGCTAGTCTATAAGATTTGGAATCTGACTATGTGTGTCGGGGCGGGTTTTACCCGTTATTCCTTTATATTTATGTTTATGTGGTGCAGCCTGGTTCCAAAGGAAAATCACATGTCGGTGAAGTGATGAGGGCATATGCGTGTTAAGATCTATGATAGGAGTGATTGCAATGAGGTTAAACCTCGGGAACCATGACAGAGCCGTACAAAAAGCGGAAAAAGGATGTTTTTGCAGGGATTTCCTTTGTAATTGATTTAAAAAGGAATTAAGCGCTAATATATGGTTTTGTGTGGTTTATATATATTAACCAATGTTTTAAAGGGGAAGGTTATGTATATGCGGCCGTTGGTTAATGAGGGGCTTAACTAAGGTTTAGGAGGGTTTCTTAAGTCCCGATAGAAGGATTTTGAAGGAAGACTTTAGTAAAGTCTTATACAAAGGCTTGAGGCCTAGTTTAAGTCCTGATAGAGAGGTTTTGGTGGGGTGATTGTGTTTCGATAAAAAGCAACTATTATAGAGGGCTTTAACCATTCATGATTTGAACTTTTGACTCCATGGGAGAGTTAAACACCTGGGACAGATGTATTTATGAAGATTCTTGCACACTGTGGGTATGTGCGGGGTAACCCTGCATAATTTTGGTATCAAAGAAAGATCAATGCTCTATGGAGATTGATTGAGGGATTGAATTTTATTCCCAGTACATATATCATTGGCATTGTAATGGATCTAACATAGAGGGAGAATAGAGAAAAAGGATTCATGCATAGAAGAATTCTGACATGTTATAGGCAATGAAGACTTCGATTGGTTATTCAAGAGAGACTGTGGAAAAAGGGATTTGAGGTTCAAGCTAGGATCAAAAAGGATCTGGTAAGTTTTAAAGCTTTAATGGTATGTGTAGGTGAATGTTGGTAATGAAATTGCAACAAAATATTTTAAGGAAAGAAAGCGAATATAGATGTACTCAGCAAGAACAGAAATTTGGTTGAAAGAAGGATTGAAGTACAGACAGCAAAAGGTAAAGCAGCATGTGTATTGTCCAGCCAGTGAAAGATGAAAGAGATAGAATAGTAGGTATGAGTTTTATTTTGGGTGGTTCATTTGAATTTTTTTTATAAAGGGAAGAGAGTGGTAGCAACAACACACAGTAGCGAACTGTGTAAGGAAAGAGAGGAGTTGTGTTAGTGGCAGTGAACCTAAATATTCTAGCAGAAAATTGGACAGGGATAATAGTTACAACGTTCTCAAGAGAAAGTGAGTTGATGATTCAAGCCTAAAGAGAGAAGAAGAGAATGCTCAAAAGGTTCCAGAGATAGAGAACTAATGCTTGCCAAAAGACCAAGTCCAGAGAAGGGATTGGTGAGGTAAGTGACAGCAGGAAGGACTTGTTGTCACAAAGGCTTAGTGCAGCTCATAGTGAGTGAGAAGCTCATAGAGATAACAAGGAAATGACTACTGATAGTCATAGTAGGGGTTCAGAGAGAAGCCACAGCAGAGGAAAGGAGGATGCCAAGGAAAAAGGCAAAGGAGAGAAGATGAGTCAAGAGGTATTTGACAGAGAAATTATAGAACTGAAGATAATTATGGATAACATGATAGTGCTACTAGAAAAATGTGAAGGAAACCAAAGATATGGTTGGACTATGAAAAGAAAGAAGATAAAGTGGAAGCTGTTGCAGAAATAGGTAAAGAGGAGAAAGTATATCAAATTAAGAGAAGAACTCAGAGTAGCTCAGTTAGATATGGAAGATATATATTATAGACACAAGCAAGAGGTTTACCTTACTAAGAAAGGAATCATTGATGATTTCTTGAACTGTTGGACAAGTTCGAATCAGCAGAGAGATGGGATGATTGAAATATCAAAACAAAAAGAGCCTAGTATTTTTAAAACTAATGATTTGTGCATATATGCAAGTGATGAACAACCTTTAGAAGATATGTTTATGCAGGTTGCTGAAGAATAGAACAATTCTTGATTAACCATGTGTACAAGGACGCTGGAGATGGACAAATGTTGAAGACTACCAAAGAAGATGAAGATGATGAATCTAGTAAGACTTGGCAGAAAGATGGCAGACAATTTGAAGACAAAAGGAAGTTGCAGCTTGCAAAAGGAGAAGTAGAAAAGAGGTATGAAGATGACCTTATGGAAGGAGCAAACAAGAGTGTATATGCAGTACAAACATTTGAGGTAATGGAATTATCTCTCCAATTTTTATTCAAAAATTATGAACCTGTATTGATAGTTAATGGACAAGAAATAATCTTGAAAGGACATAATGAATCATTAATGGAAAGGACTCTTACTAAAGAGTGTATTATGGAAGATGATAGAACCAAGGTTTACAAAGAAAATTCAACCCAAGGAGGTACAGTTAATCCATTCAAGGTTATGAAGAACAAAGGAAAAGAGGATAAACAGGAACACAAAGAGAGGTTGGTAGACATTGATGCACAGCTGGAGATTGAAGACAATGTTATCTGTACAAATTTCCAAAATAGTAAAGGTGAGTGTAAACTACAAAATAGACAAGCAATCTTAAAAGATGAAGGTAAGGATGCTTTTATGAACAATGCATATGCAGTGGGCAACCCAGGGGAATAGTGGAAGGTGATATTCATGGTATTAACATTAATTTTCACTATTGTGAAAGGGACTCAACAACGGAATGGAAAACCTATGATATATGGTGATTTTGTTTCTTGTATGGAAACAAATAGAAATTTAAGTTCTAAACTCGGAGATTGGTATATTTTGATTGAAACAAAGGGGGGATGGAAAAGACAACTCAGTGGCTTACAAGTTTGTAAGGAAGGAACAAGAAGAATGAAAATGAGTGTGAAAGGAAGGAAGGCCAAGGAGAAGAGCAGGGAGAAAAATTCAGAACTTAGACAGCATTTAGAACAAAGTGAAGACAGAATATTTTTGCAAGACAAGACAACGTGACAAGTTTGACATCTCATAAATACCTTAAGAGGATGAAAAATTAGAAAACTTATGGAGCAATATTAATGAGGACGGAGATGGAAAATGTAATATATTTTCTGACTTGAAATTATTAATTTTTGAATGTGGTTTTCAGGATGAAGGACAAACTACTCTTGGAGATATGTTTGCACAAATAAATCTGAGGGAAGGTGTAAATTTTGGAGCTGCAGGAAGTCAGTTTTCCTTATGGAAACAAGAAGATGAGAGTAAACAATGAGTTGACATAGAAGCTTGGAATAGAGGAAGGAGAGTTGGCATAGCTCTTAAACAAGTTATTGCAGAAGAGGAAGAAGATTTCAGGGGATGTGGAAGTACAGTCCACAGACAGATTTTGTTCTTAATACAAAGAAGGCTTAAATGTCAAGAGTTTATCTTGAGGATGCAATTGGAAAATTGGGTGAACAGTTCAACTAAGTTTGATAGGAAAATGGAGGAAATTGAACAAAGTTCAATAATTAAAATATTTGCAGCCAGAGAACAATATATAGTTGGAAGGCTATATGTTCTTGTATTAAACAATGCCCAATATTCTTTTGAGATTGGAAGGACTCTACTTAAGCTATTTGATAGATGGACGATGGAAACTACAAAGATAATGAGTATACAGGACAGCATAAGAAAAATTTGTTTATAGACAGAAGGAGATGCTGGTGATCGAGTCAGAAGTTAAAAGGAACAGTCAGGTACAGGACAAGAGAAAATACATGAAGATGGAGATCAATTCTATTGATATGATGACAAGACAACAATGGATAGAGAAGCAAAGATTTATGTTGTTTGAGGAGGTGTTTATGCAGAGTATCAGAACCAAAACATTATGCAAAGGAGATGCTTATGAATGCAGAGCAAAAAGGCATCCACAACACAAAGTTTGGCACCTAGGAGAAACAAAGGAAGCAGTAAATACACCTGCATATGAAAGGGATCAGGTAGCCAGTTGGGAAATTAAATCTGATGAAGTCTACAACGGAGGAAGTAGAAAGACTCATGAATAGGAGTCCATGAAATATTTCAACCTTGGGATTATGATGCAAGAGCATTTATACCTAGTCAGTAATGTGATGGGATGATCACATGTTGTGACTAACAAAGGGTTGGAAGGCAAGAGTTTAGTTAATTTTATTTATTTAAATGTGTGAAAATGTTTTATTTTGAGAAAAATGGTATAGTGGCTGATTGATCCTCCCTGTGTGGAGATGAGGCCAAATTGTTAGATTTAATTGGTTTGAATAGAAAATGAGGAAATTGAAAGCTTGATTTAGCGGTTGTTTAGAAAAGAGTGGAGTTAAAGAGACTTTTTAGGAGAGAGTGAGAGATTGTTTGTTCTAAAACAGAATTGGTTCATGAATCCACTTTTATATAAATTGTGAGCTTTTGTCTAATTCAGAGGTTAGCTAGACTAGGAGAGAGAGGTTAGATAAGTTAGAAAGTTAGATAGTTCTCTGGTTGAGTTAGAGTGTGGGATTTAAGCCTACGGGCAGAATGTAAACAGAGGCCACTAATATTAGAAAATCAGGCCGAGAGACAGAGTCTCAATCTGTAATTTCTATTTGTATTTATATATATATATATATATATAGAGAGAGAGAGAGAGAGTGGTTAGAATCTATATAAATGTGTGTTTGAGTGATTAAATGATAACTACAATATGAATTAGAGTTCTGCATAATAATTATATGCAGGGGTGTTGAGTATATGACCAAAGTCCCACATTGACTAGAGGTGGGGAGGATCATGGATATATAAGGATGGACAAATATCTCCATTGGTATGAGGCCTTTTGGGGTAAGTCCAAAAGCAAATCCATGAGGGCTTAGGCCCAAAGTGGACAATATCATACCATTGTGGAGATATGTGGTGTCCAGAGTCCTTACAAGTGGTATCAGAGCCATGCCCCGAAGTTAGCCAAGTGGATGAATCCTCGAAATACCGAACGAAGGTGGTGGGCCCCGGTAATATGACGATGGGATCCGTGGATGAGCTCAGTTAGACAGGCGGTGTGCTCCGGATTCTTCATGGACGTGTCTTGACCCCAACACGGTGAAGAGGAGTCGACCTGGGATAGAGCAAGCTCTCTAGGCAGGTGGTGCTCCATGTAAGGCGTGTGCTTCCAACGCATTGGAGCGGAGAATCCTGGTTGGTAGAGAGTGGACGGATGGATAATCGTTTGAGGGGAGGCTCGAAGGTCCTTTGTTCGAGGGGAGGATTGTTGGGTATACGACCAAAGTCCCACATTGACTAGAGGTGGGGAGGATCATGGATATATAAGGATGGACAAATATCTCCATTGGTATGAGGCCTTTTGGGGTAAGTCCAAAAGCAAATCCATGAGGGCTTAGGCCCAAAGTGGAAAATATCATACCATTGTGGAGATATGTGGTGTCCAGAGTCCTTACAAGGGGGATTCATGGCAGATGTACAAAGGAGAAAAATGAATCAAAGATTCGTAATAGATTCTTGAATCCATTGAAGGATCTATAAATGACCTAGGATGACATAGGTCAAAGGGGCATGAGAGATTAAGCCAAAAGGGAGTGCAGCGGAACGGCAAAGGCATAAGACAAAGACTTTTGAATAAACCTGGAAGCCATAGAAACTTGGGAAAATGGTGTAAAATCGAAGTAAACAAGTGGAAAAAGTAATGGATTTTTAACCCTCAGCGGCCATTAGATTTGGAAGATTAACGGTCGAGATTAAATCGCGGCGGCGAAGAACCCTTTAAAGTTATCGCAATTGAGACTTGGTGAATTGCGATGAACGTGCGCGATTGATCGTGGACCGTTGGATTGTGACCAGATCAATGGTCACGATTTAAATCGCAATCGGTAGTCGGAGGTACCAAGGATCAACATCGGTGTTTATCGGAGTTGCGATATCGTCGATAGCGATAAGTCGACGATCAGAGTTCGGAATCATCGGTGATCAGATATCGACCTTCGGAGATCAGAGGAATAACGTAAAGTGGATACGGACCCGATGGTGTTATAGTGGCTAGTCTATAAGATTTGGAATCCAACTATGTGTGTCGAGGCAGGTTTTACCCATTATTCCTTTGTATTTATGTTTAAGTGGGGTAGCCCCGTTCCGAAGGAAAATCGCATGTCGGTGAAGTGATGAGGGCATATGCGTGTTAAGATCTGTGATAGGAGCAATTGCGATGAGGTTAAACCTCGAGAACCATGACAGAGCTGTACAAAAGGCAGAAAAAGGATGTTTTTGCGAGGATTTCCTTTGTAATTGATTTAAAAAGGAATTAAGCACCGATATATGGTTTTGTGTGGTTTATATATATTAACCAGTGTTTTAAATGGGAAGGTTATGTATATGTAGCCATTGGTTAATGAGGGGCTTAACTAAGGTTTAGGAGGGTTTCTGAAGTCCCAATAGAAGGATTTTGAAGGAATACTTTAGTAAAGTCTTATACAAAGGCTTGAGGCCTAGTTTAAGTCCCGATAGAGAGGTTTTGGCAGGGTGATTGTGTTCCGATACAAAGGAACTGTTATAGAGGGCTTTAACCATTCATGCTTTGAAGTTTTGACTCCATGGGAGAGTTAAACACCTGGGACAGATGCATTTATGTAGATTCTTGCATACTGTGGGTATGTGCGGGGTAACCCTGCATAACTTTTATAAGAAATACTTTGTATATGGGTTGATATGGTTACATCACTAATTAGTTGTGGACGTTAGTTGATTTTGAATTATCTTTTTCATACTTGCTATTTTCCCACACACAACACTTATTAGGTTTTCTCTACAATGATTGTATATCACTGAATATGTTTTTATTTGTGGAACTAGCTCATCATCCTCACAGAAATAACTAGCTAAACATCCTGTTAAGCATGCTGATATTATGTATATGGCCTGTCTAATTAATATATATTTAGCTTTTTCAGGCTGAGAAAAAAAAAAGCGCTACTCTTCGATGCCTCCTCTTCTGTTTTATTTTCCTGGTTTGCCCCTTCAAAACTCCTTTTCCCTGAGCTTTGCTATTTTTGTTTGTTTAAATGAAATCCACACTTTTGAATCATGAAAGAATTGAGCTTTGCAATTTTTGTTGGTTTAAATGAAATCCACACTTTTGAATCATGAAAAAATGGAGCGTTTATAGAATTCTTCATGCATTTTTCTCGCTAGATATGTGCCATCATTAAAATACGCTTTGCTATTTTTGTTTTTAAAGTAATTGAGGCATATATATGAGGTGAGTTTAATTCTTGATCAAACAATATGACGAAGGCAAGGCGGGAAAGTTAATGGTTATACATTATGTGGTGTTAGGGCTGGCTTTTGATTTGTGACATTAGATGCATTAGGGCTCAACACGATTACTTTAAACCGAAAAAAACAAAAACTTATACACAACAGTTTCCTTATATAATATTTACAATAACGTTAATGATATATGTGTTATTGTTCTCTTATATATATTCCTTTAAATTTTAAATATAATACATGGATTAAATTATTTATAATATAATTTATATATTTACATTATGTTACTAATATAAACACAATTAGATCATATATTTAATTTTTTTAATATATATTTATTTTATTTACATGCAAATGTATAAATATATATACAATATTTTTTTCCTATTTATTTTATATTAATATAATAAAAATTGCAATGTATATATTTAAAAATATTTGTACATTAATTAAAAATAAATATATATATACATAATATTATTTGTAATGAGTTAACTAATCATCTTTTATTTTGATGCAGGAATGTATCAAGCAATATAGAGAAGATATGCAATATGTGAAGTCTAATGTAAGATGTGAGGTGATGTGGCAACCGAATATGCAACTTCACTCTCTTGTGACTATCAAGAGAATGTTGTCACAAACAAACAAAAAGTAACCATGAATATAAAAGGTAACCATCAAGTAAGATAGGTGATAATTGCAACAACTAAGACATGATCAACCCCTACAAAAGTCTCAAAGTCAAGCAATAAAGGCCATAGAAATCAAGAGTCACCCAAACGTCAATAAAGAAGAGTTTTCCAAAATACCAAATGAAGGGTCCCCATTATTTTGTCCAAAAGTATATGGGGGGTTGTTTCCAACAACAGGGTCTAGTCAAGTCATCAATCAAGTGTTTACATTAGTATGTTTGCTCCATTGTTATGTATCATTTCTTAATGTTTCATGAAGTTATGGGTAGTGGCATGAGTCTTGGACCTGAAAAAGTGGCATAGAATCCAGGGTCGTTGGCTCAGAACTAGATGAAAAAGTCCACAGTGGTTGGCATGCCCCTTGTTATGGGAGCTACTTAAAGACCTCAGTTGAATGCATGGTTTATGATGGGAGCGACTAGGGATCTAGATCAGTGAAATGTCAAGTTCCCTTATGGGTTGGTCACCTGAAAGGCTTGGTTGGCTCCTCAAGGTTCTGTAGCATGTGTGGAAGGTCATATTGGTTTGGTTTTGTCAGTTCCACTTCCTTAATTGTACATGGGAAGTTGAATCACATCATAGTAGCCTCTCATCACATGTTTACCCCAGCAGATCGGTTAACTTGGTTAAATGTGGGAGGAGGGTGTTACATCTTGGAAGGATCATGTTCAACATGTTGACATGGTGCTTAAACTATTAGAGGAGAAACAATTATATGAAAAAACCTCCAAATGTTTATTTGGAGTACATGAGGTGGAATAGCTGGGTCATGTGTATCTCACGAGGGTGTTAAGGTAGACCCTAACAAAATTAAAGTCATTAAGGAATGGAAAATCTCCACAACCATAAAGCATCTTTGAGGATTTCTCGAGTTGACAGGGTATTATCACAAGTTTGTTAAGAATTATGGGAAATAGCAGCAGCTCTAACAACATTTACTGAAGAAAGATGCATTTCCTTGGACTCCATAAGCGACTAAGGCCTTTGAACATCTTAAATAGGCAATGTGCCAAGCGCTAGTCTTAGCTGTGCCAGACTTCACAAAAACCTTTTTTATGAATGTGATTCCTCAGGAAATAGAATTGGTGCTATTCTAATGCAAGAAGACACATTACTTTTGAAATTCATCTAATCAAAGCAAAGTATTTACACAAACCTATTTATGAGAAGGAAATGTTGGCAATATTACATGCCCTATAACAATTGCAACCTTACCTAATGGGAAGACACTTCAAGGTAAAAACAGATCATGATAGTATTAAATACATTTTGGAACAAAGATTATCTTCAGAAGAGAAGAAAAAAATGGGTCACAAAGATGTTGGGTTATGACTTTGAAATCATCTACAAAAAAGGGTAGAAACAAGTTGTTGCAGATGTACTCCCAAGAAAGGATGAGGACGTGGAAGCATTGGTTTGTGCCATTTCCATTATCCAACCTGATTGGATAACCAAAGCAAGAGATGAATAAAATAATGACAAATAGGTGTGACACTCATTCAAAAGTTGTAGCAAGATCCTAGTACATCTGATACATGTAGATGGAAAAATGATTCATTATGGTACAAAGATCTGTTATTTATTTGTAAGGATTCCCAACTTAGGCAAAATATTCTTTTGTAATTGCGCACCTTCCCCTTAGGAGGGCACTTAGGATTTTTATAAACTTACCACAAGATCAAAAAGGAATTTCTTTGGGATGGCATTAAATCCGATATTCAGAAGTTTGTAGTAGAATGTTTGGTTTGCCAACAAAATACAGTTGAGACAATTAAGACCATGGGTCTATTACAACCTTTATTCATTCTAAGTCAGCGTTGGGAAGAGGTCTCAGTGGATTTTATGATAGGTTTACCCATGTTTGAAGGAAGGAGTGTCATCATGGTGGTAGTTGATAGACTTACCAAGTATGCACACTTTTGTGCATTATCTCATCATTTTAAATCCAATATAGTTGCTACTACATTTATGCAAACAATTCAAAAGCTAAATGGAAACTCAAATATTACTGTAAGTAACAGAGATCCCCTTTTCATTAGGAATTTTTGGACAAAATTATTTTCTTGTCTTGGTACTCAATTAGCTCATAGCTCATCTTATCATCCTCAATCTGATGGAAAATTGAGATAGTGAACAAATGTTTTGAAGGATCTCTTCATTCCATCTGATAAACAAACACAATGGGTCAAGTGTTTACCTCTAGTTGAATGGTGGTAGAAAACCTCCTTCCATACTGCAGAAAAAATGACCCCATTTATGGAACTTTATGGATATCATCAACCATCCATCACATCATCTTTAAGAGAAAATTCTAAGGTTTAAGCAGTGGAAGAACACATCAAGCATCAACAACAATTTCTCAAACCCTTCAAGGATAACCTCACCTTGGCATAGAATCGAATGAAACAATAGGCATATCAACTTCGTAGTGAAAGAATTTTTGATGTAGGTGAGTAGGTATTTTTATGACTACAACCATACAAAAAAATGTCTCTAAAGCAAGCTAAGAAGTATAATAAATTATCACCCAAGTATTATGGTCCTTACAAGGCGTTGGAAAAGATTGGTACTATGGCATACAAATTGGAGTTGTTGACATCTTCTCGAGTACAACTAGTTTTCCATGTTTCATGCTTAAAGAAGGTTGTCGGTGAAAAGATACTAGTTCAAACAGTGTTTCCAAAGCTTGACGAACAAGGAAAAAACATATTTGATCCTTAAGTAGTCACGAAAACAAAAGCCTGGAAACTACATAATTGATTAATTTCAGAGTATCTCATTTAGTGGAAGAACTTACTCATTGAAGGTTCCACATGGGAGGATGATAATTTTATACATAAGCATCTTGAACTACTCAAGCATTGAGGGTGTTAGGGTCTTATGATTTTCCATGACAAATGTATTTTCCTTATTCATTCATTTTTATTTTTTGAGCAGCAATTTAGCCTATGACTATTGTTGTTGTCATAGCCTCAAAGTTATTGTCTGGCATCATTGGAGTTTTGAAGGGTCTCAGTCAGTGGGATTCATGTGGTCACACATGTTTATACAGTGAGTCAAAGTCAAAAGGGGTTATGTGTCAATTGTTCATCAATCAGAACCATCCAAAATGAAGTTGTGTCAGTATAAAGTTCTGATAGTCATGAGGCCTGGTCATTAAATGTATTTTAAATTCTTATCCCCTATTCCTATCTACCCCATGTTTCCCTATTTCCTACCCTATTTCCCCATGACACCACTACCACTTCCCTATACTCATCACATGTACAACCCTCATGTATAACATGCAACCCCCCCCCCCCCATTACCTAAGAGACATTATACTCCCAACATTTTAATGATTTCCCATGCTTTATGCTCATGCCAAATCAAGTGGAGTGCTCTAACTCATCAGTTCAAATCATCATTGAACTATAAGACAAAAGACAAGGGGTGATTCAAATTTTTATGCCACCTTATTCTCTTGCCACTGTACAGTCATGCAAACTCTATCTAATCCAAGCGCATAGAATTCCTATAGGATACCACAAATCGATTCCCATATAGAATTTGATGAGAAATTGAGGTCACACTCACTGCAGGAATCTGTTGAAGCTCTGTTTTAGTCATCCTTTGTCATAACAGTTTCTGACCACATGGAGGATAATTTTGGAAAACAGAAAGAGGTTTTTCTTAATCACATACCAGAGCACAATAATCTCTTCCATATTTTGTACAGATGTAACGAGTAGGGAGATTTGATTGCATATTAAAATCCCATTTTCCAGGCAGCACAAATACTCTTTTATGCCATTGTTTTGCAGAGTATTTTTTGGGAAGCTAGGAAATAATTTAGAGAAATTGAGAGAGGTTTATCTTCAAGTAACTATCGTATACAATAAGCTCCTTCAATTTATACACAGGTGTTATTGTTTGGAAGATATGGCTCATTTAAAATCTGTTATGCAAGCGTTATGCAGTCCATGCCCACACTACTACACACATGGTAGATGGAAGCCACCTATCATTTTTCAAGGGTATGGCATGGAGCACATGTGGCAGCCAACTCACCTCCTCAGCAACCCACCACGTGCCAATTTTAGAAGGCCAAAGTTTTATATGCTACGCAACCTTTTACACACTTAGAAAGCAACTTTATTCTTTTTACTATTTTACTTCATGTTGATCATGTTCGAAGATATGTTGGTTTTATTTAGAAAAAGTTTGTTTTTAGAGATTAAAAACACTTTTATGTTTTATGATTTTGAGGAAAAGTATTTGGAAAAATAATGGTTTTCCTCTTTTCAGTTTTGAGATCGATCCATTGAATCTAGACATGATGTTATCCTATGTATGAACTATATATTTGGTTAATTAGTATGGAAAAGGTTGTTGACGGTTTAATTATTGTTGGGGAAACTATTGCAATTTTTTGTTGTGATCTCTGTTAATGCATGTGCTTGAATGTTGAAGAGATTCCAGTGGATTTACAGAGATACTTATGGTATAGATGTTTCAGATATTGTTTCTTCTTAGTTATATATTATCCTTGTTGTGTTATCTTATTAAATTTATTTGAAGGTGTATGGAACAATTACACTTGAATTCATTTCATATGCTCATGTCTAGTTCTGCCAAATATTTCAATTTTCAAATGGTATATGTGTCCCTTTGATAGTTTTGTGTTTTCTTCTTGATAGTCATTTATCTAAGTTGCAGTAATGAAATGTTAGTTATTCTGCTATTTCTATTAATTGTCTTGATATCCCATCTTCACTATACTAAAATTTGTTGTTCAATCTTAAAGCCATATTAATTGAACCTTTGTACATGAAATTGGTTGGAGATGCATCAACATGTTGGACCAGGAAAGTTATGATCACATCACTAGTTTTTTCCTAGAACCTTCTACTACCCCCATACCAAAAATCAAACATTTTCAGAGCTAGTCTCTATCAAAAAACCATATTCAAAAGTTTGATCTCTGAGTCTACTCAGTGAGGGAGCCCCCTCAGGTTGAAGAAGACCAGTCATTCAACCAATCGAGGTTTTTGGTTACCCTGGGTTCATCTCCTCAGCCTGGAGGAATTATAGAGTGCTAAGAGAGGAAAACACTTTTTTGAAGAAGAGGGGCATGTTAGGTCCCTACAATAAAACTATATCCCCCTTATTGTTATTGTTAGCCTATCCCACTATTTTTATTGTTGTGCCCTTACATTATTATTGTTATGTAGGTTCTGATTATATTATGGCGCCTTAGAATCCTATATGTGCCAAGGAGGTCCTATCATTTGTATCATCCAAGAATTTTTCTTTTATGTGATGTAAAGGAGGTTTCCCCCTCTAAGATGCTATTTTTAAAGTTTTTGATCTATCTTTGCTTTTGTTTTGTGAGTTGGCTGCATAAGATTGAACATTATCAACTTGTGAGGTGGATGGGTGAAGATTTTCACTGGAACCATATGGTGTTGGTGCTCCATTCATGCTTAAACACATATTTATTTAATTTAATTAGATGGGCATGCCTTTTATCCTTTCGTTTTTGTGTTACAACTAATGCAATAAGCTATGTCATTGAGTTGGCACAAATCAATGTATTTGTGCCATGTTATAAGAACTTTATTAACTTTGGTGCACTAATAACTTACAAGGTTTTTAAGTATGTCTTACCATCATGATTGTGCAATGTTGATTCTCTAGTCATGTTTGCATGCATCGTATAATACCTATGGTTCATGATACTATCATTGATGCACCTTTACTAGACCAAAGCAATGACACCTCACAATTTTAGTGGCAAGTTGTGCTCAATTTTCATTTGTAATCATTATAGCACATTAATGGTATTAAAGAATGTTATTAGTGTGGGACATCTTTCTGTAATTATGTCATGCTAGTAATACACAATATTATCTTTAGTGCACTATAATCATGAAAGGTAGGTGGTTATGGCTTACCACGAGTATGCCAAGAGGATGATGGTGCACTAATGGTCCCCTAACAAAAGCAATGCACCATAATGATTTATGAATAACATGATAATAAATATTAATTATATTTTATCAAGTTTTTGTGATAATGATATATCAATCATCTTCATGGATGGATTGTACCAACATTTATAGCTCAACCAGGGGCATTTTCAATTTTCCTTTGAAGATGGAAGTATTTCCAGGAAGTGTTATACCTTAGCGCTTCGATGTTTCCAAATAATTTAGTTGTTTTTAAGTATGTCTTACCATCATGATTGCACAATGTTGATTCTCTAGTCATGTTTGCATGCATCGTATAATACCTATGGTGCATGATACTATCACTGATGCACCTTTACTAGACCAGAGCAATGACACCTCACAATTTTAGTGGAAAGTTGTGCTCAATTTCCATTTGTAATAATTATAGCACATTAATGGTATTAAAGAATGTTATTGGTGTGGGACATCTTTGTGTAATTATGTCATGCTAGTAATACACAATATTATCTTTAGTGCACTATAATCATGAAAGGTAGGTGGTCATGGCTTACCACGAGTGCGCCAAGAGGATGATGGTGCACTAATGGTCCCCTAACAAAAACAATGCACCATAATGATTTACGAATAACATGATAATAAATATCAATTATATTTTATCAAGTTTTTTTGATAATGATATATCAATCATCTTCATGGATGGATTGCACCAACATTTATAGCTCAACCAGGGGCATTTTCAATTTGCCTTTGAAGATGGAAGTATTTCCAGGAAGTGTTATACCTTAGAGCTTCGATGTTTCCAAATACTTTAGTTGTTTTTTGTGGAATGAAATGAAGATTTTTCTGTTGTAAATGCATCCAAACTATATTTTCCAATCTCAGCAGAATTATCATGGCCTCCTTTTCAATTTTGTCATTTTATAAGGGAAGCTTTTCCTCAATTGGAATTTTCATATGCCATGGATTGAATTAGTTCTCTAATGAATTCCCTAATAAGAGGGTTTGTCTTAGGGTTGATATTTCGTAAGATCTATAAAATAAAATTGATATTCATCAAGACTTGATGAAGTTATCTAAAGGCTAGTATGCTACATCAGTCTCCATATGGACTACTTTAGGTGCCAAATTCCCCACAATATAAATATATATAGTCCATTAGGTGCCAAATTCCCCACAATATAAATATAAATATATATATATATATATATATATATATATTTGGTGATATTTGTGATACTTGCATGCATAATCACTGGAAAAACAAGTTAGGACCCCTAGGTATCACCACATGCAAACAATCAAATATGGACTAAGTTGTTAGAAAAGGGAATTCACATAAAACAAAATAATCATGACCTACTCCTTAGGCTTAGGAAAGTGTCACAATGGAAAAGAAAACTTGCTATGTTTGCGGAGGCTAAAGACCCACCTTCTAGTTGCTAAACCAATACTCTACAAGGATGTGGGGGTCTCTATATTCAGTGTTATCCCCCACAATTAGATGGTTCTCAAGTAAATGGTAGCAATTAGATTCCCATATGATATTATTTCATCCTGGAGATATCATGGTCTAGCTTGGGGGTAGAATGCTTAGCTAATGCTTATTAGTGGCCTGTAAATCCCTCTTCAATAGTATATTTTGTGGGCTTTCCTTTAACTACATATAAGTTTCCATGCTTATATATCTATGGAATGCTTTCTATTTTTAATACATTAATGGATTCAAATTATCTCTTTGCATGCCAATTCTATTGATATTTACATGTGCATATGAATTAGGAACCATACTATTGTTAGAGATAGAAAATGACCTCAACATTAGTTAATTAACAAATAAATCTCAAATTGAGTGTTATAATGATCAAGGGAGGAATCAAAGTACATTACATATTAATATCATCAGTTGGATTACAACATTGGGATGTAATGTGTAGAAAATGTTAGTTTATGATAAAATTTACAATTGCATAAGACATCCAACAATTTGAAAAAAAACCTTAGGGAAAAATTGTTAATTTTTCCAATCCAAATGCATATAATGATGAGCTAATTGCTAACATTTAGGGGTTATATCAAAATTAAGGATATGGGAAAACTATGAAAGTGATTTCCATATGAACTCATGAGGCTAGAGTTCATGGCCTATAAACTTGTAAGAGGTCAATGGTGTTCATTCCTTAAAATACAGAGGTTTGCACATGGATTTTAACCTCTGAAAAATTGCTATGTGGTGGTGGGAAAGATAGCATTTTAGAAAGAAATTTGGTCTACATAATTCAACGGTATAGAAATTTGTTTCCCCTATGTGAAAGTCATGTGGAAGGAGCATGCTTTAAGATTATTGTAAAATTGAGACCATTTCCTTATAAATTTTCAAGTGGATCTTCAAATGCATCAAATGTTCAATGTTCCAATCTAGTGGAAGAAGTATAATTTCCTTAGGTTTAGAAAGAGGAATGGTGGCCCAAAGTTTAGAAGGCATCTAATGGCATTAGTTTGAAAAGGCGTTGACCCTTAACTATGTAAATTACCCAATGGACCAATATCTAAAAAGTGGTTGTTGTTAAAATTTTGAATGAAGGTTGATTACATGATATTGGTTGAAAGTAATGAGTAATCAGCTTCATTCTTTTGACATTTTTGACCAATTTCCAAATACAACAATTCCTTGTAATTAGTTTTCAATTGCTAACAATTAATCTCAATTTATTTAAATTGATTCCCACATGTCGCTATTCATCCTTCATTTCTCAAAATTTAAGTTCAATTGATGAAATTTCACTGAAATTTGTGTGAAATAGACTGAAATTATAAGATATAGGTTTGCAAAATTGATTTACTTTTAATTGAACACTTAATTTTAATAGCGAATGTTCTATATTTTCCTTTTTTGGTTCAATTTGGACTAATTGAAACTCAAAATAACTTTTTAATGCATTATTCACGAGTATTGGTATTTTATTGTAGGATCATTTTATTTGCAAATTTATTTATGCATCCAAGAACATGACTACATGAGATATGGGATTGCTCACACTTGTTGAAAGATTAGAAAAAATGGACAACATAATTGGAATGTTAGCTACAAAATTCAATAAATTTTTAATCAACAACTCATCTTCTCAATGAGCCAAGTGTGAGGCCCTAATCTATGATTCATCCCAAATCCTAGAAAAATATAGACTTTGATTTTTGCAATTTGAAGTTAATGAGATTTGCTAACTTTTATTGATTGTAGAATGTATTGTAGATCGTAACCCCATCGATACATTCAAGGAACTTGTAGAAACCCTCACTTTGGCATTATATCCATCAAATTACAAGAAGGATATGAACATTCAGTGGCTTATACCACATCAATGGTTCAACATGTCTATTCAAGAATACATTAATTATCTCAATGGACTACATATTATCCTCAATGTCTCTGATCCAAGTAAGCAACTGATACTTGAATTTAAAAGTGGATTGCAAGAACCATTATATTGAAATCTCAAGTTTGTAGAGACCACCACTCTTGAAAATTCTATCTATATCACTCAAGTGGATGAAGAAAATATCTCATATAGTCATAAATTCTAGAAACATGCATCATGCATCATTTTTTAGTTGGAGCATAAGCACTTTTTCAAAATATAGACATCATGCAAATACAAGTAATAACCCTTCTTCATCTAAATATTCTTCCCCTTCTTGTTCTTGTCCTTTCTTCTTACAATACCTACAAAATTTTCCACTTTTCCTAGCACCAACATGACAAAATTCAATGCTTCAAATTAAACAAGAAAAAAGACATTGGTGAGGGTCGAAAAATGTCACTGTAAATTTATTGGTGACAGACAAAAGAGCATTCACTAAAAAGTGAAGGTCGTTAAAGGTAAAATCATTGAAAATTATGAAAATAATTAATAATAAAATCATTAAAAATTATGGAAATTATTAATAATTGAATAAAAACTCATAAGATATGGAAAATTTTAATGATTAAAAGTAGAATTATATAAATAATGGAAATTATCTTTAACATTAAAAATTATATATTGTAAAATTAAAAAATTAATTCATTTTAATAAATCATAATGTATTGATTACACTAACTATATACATGTATATTAATTATTAAAAATAAAACTATTGAAAATTATGGAAATTATTAATAATGGAATGGAAACGAATAGAAATGGGGAAAATTATAATGGTTAAAGGTAGAATTATATAAATAATGGGAAATTATCTTTAACATTAAAAATTATATATATGGTAAGATTAAAAAGTTTATAGTGTAAAATTAAAAAGTTTATAATGAAATAAAGTTTTTAGGTACTAGAAAATTGTAGGTTAAATATTATTTATCTAGTTTGTTGGGTATTGGATAATTTTATTTTTTTGTTTTTTTTTTGTTTGTTTTATGAAATGTGTTTAATTATTTTTTGGTTATCTATTTTAACACTTGTGAGTTTTGGTGTAATGACAAATATGATTCCAACAAGTGATATTAGAGTTAAAGGTAAGTTTGAAACACTTTTAGCTCTTTTTGGGATGGAGATTGTTGGGTATTGGATTCAACTCTGGCTAACACCTAAGTTTCATGATTCCAACAAGTGCTATCAGAGTATAATCATGATTCCAACGAGTGATATAAGAGCCAAAAGTTTTAAGTTCACAACATATACTTAAGTTATCCACTAACCTTGGTTCAAAGGACAATCATGATTCCAACAAGTGCTATCAAAGCCAGAGATCTTAAGTTCACAACATACACTTAAGTTATCCACTAACTTTGGTGATCCAGTCTGTTTCAGAACATATGCTTAAGTTATCCATTAGCTTTGGTGATGCATCCTTTTACTAACACCTTTGATGCAATGATAATCCTGCTTCCAACATATCTATCTATCTATTCCATTGAAATTAATATAATTTAGATCTAAATTATAGAATTTTATAATTTAATAACTTGTTTTTTTTAATATATTTTCAAATAAAATCTTTAAAAAAAATTAAACTATTAAAATATTGTTGATCAATAAATAAATAAATATATATATATATATATATATATATATATATATATATATATAGATATATTATTAACAATGCAATCCAACAAGGAAAGCATTTTCAAAGTGAATGTGAGTCACAATATACAGTTGCATCTTAAGAGAATTGATCCTTCTGAAAACTTAATAGATATTCGACAAGTCAAATTATATTTAATTTTTATTTAATTTTATTTTTTACCAATAAAAATATTTAACATACCATTATTTTTATTTTTATTAATAAATATAACTATTATTTTTTTATTAATAAATATTACTATTACTTTTATTTTATTTTTATATTATCTAATCAAATAAAATATTTACATACCATATTTCTTTCCTATTTCTTTTAAGTAGAAATCTAATTTTCAATCAGGACATTCAATATAGTTATGAGTTGTAGAGTAATTAGGCTGTGGAGTTCATATGAACTTAAAATATATATAAATAGAGCTAATTGAATGAAGTGAATTTTTTTTAGGTGGGAGTGTGTTTTATTTGGCAATTTGTTTAATACTGGTTCATACTCTCTAAGCTTTTTGAGTTTGAGTTTCATAATTTATTATTAGATTTAAACCAATTAATTTGTTTAAATTGATTACCAGGTAATAAAATAATTGTGGATATTTATAAAGGTCTTTAGTGAAAAAAATAAACAATCTAAACTTATTACAATGTTAATATATTGTATTTACTTTAATATAGAAGTTGTAATAAACCATCTAAACTTATTACAATGTTAATGTATTGTATTTTCTTTAGACCAGAAGTTGTAATAATGGGTATAGTTATTTAACAAAACTTGATTAAAACTTAGACCTGGCTTTAATTACAACTTGTTCTCTGATGCCAATGTTATGATTTGATCCTAATTTAATGTGAATGAGATCATTTGAATCTATTACAACATATATTTTTACAATAAAATGTTTAGAATCCCCAATGGAATATTTTTTTGGCCAAATTTATTTAAAATCTCACTTTGCATCGTCATTCAGTTTGGTTGTAAAGCTTGGATGAATGATCCACAATTTGGGGACTCGTCATATCTCACAATAAAATAAACCAAGGCTATGTTAGAGCACTTTTCACTGAAATATTCTACTCTAAGGAATTTCTGGCATTTATGGTTAGCAAAAATCAGATTGAAGCAACAGAAGTTAGAGCTACTTTCCTTTTCCAAACTATGCTTAGCTTTCTTATAGAGTGATGCTCCCATGAGGAAATGAGCCCATCATCCATGTTGAAGATAGCACATAGAATGCTAAAACGTCATAACCTAGAATTTCCATACGTTTATACCCAAAATGCACATGAAAGCAGGAGCTTGCAAAACTGCTACTTGGCACATGGAAGAGATAGTTGTGACTAATACTAATTATTTGTGATTGAAAGACTTTGCCAAAAAAGCAATGCTATATGGATAGATGCAACAGAAGCTCTACATGATGCTGCACCGCAATTTGTTGGAGTTGCCGTGATCGGAATAGATACTGAGTTGGTAGTAAAAGTGGGAAAAGGACGAGGTTAAGGAAATTTTTATTTTGCATTGAGCTTGAATTCATAAACTCTTTTACAATTCTAAGAATATTGGATAAATATTATAATTTATTTATCTTTTGAATGGAATATAATATAAATGAAATATCATAGGATAAATTTCTTTTAAAATGTTAGTTTCTTTTTTATTTCATAATTATACGCGGAAGGGAAAAAAAAAAATCAATCTAGCATGAAATCAAAATAAATTATATGGATTTACATCTAAATTATAAGATCATCTTTTAAGACTATAGGAGAATAGTTAATGATGAGTAAACCCAAGTAGGAAAAGGCGGAGCATAAAAGACGATTCAATTTGCGTGATTTGAGTAAATTTGACTGATCAAATTATTGGTAGTTTTTGAGCTTCAAGTTTATCGCAAACAACAATATCTTCTTTAGACAACACCAATTTTGTGATCTAGCAACTTTATCAAAATTATTCAAAATTATTATAAAAATTGTTAAGCAAAAGTTGTTATATGTGTTGATCAAAGTGGTTATATGTGTTGATCAAAGTGGTAGACGGCATGAAACAAGAAGTGGAATATATGCATATGAACCCTGGAATGTTTTTTTTTCTTTTCAATTTAGACATGAGCTTAGAAGAGTGAACATGGCCACATGGGATAAATGGCCAGTAGGTGTCACGGATTTCCCATCATATTTTTTCAGTTTAGACATGAGGTTAGAAGAGTGAACATGGCCAAATGAGATAAATGGCCAGCAAGTGTCACGGATTTCCCATCATAAAAGAGGTCTGAGGGCTAGGTAGGGTTTGAAACACGGAACAAACTTGGGATAGAAAGTAAAACATTTTTAGAGATAAAGGCAAATTAAACACAAATTTCACACAAAACACAATAATCACAAGGAAAAAAAAAAAGGGAGAAAACCATGATATAAAGAGGAGTTGTCAAGGTATGACGGTAGGCTCTAGACATGACGTTTGCTGCGGAGGTGCGCCGTTCCTGGCAGATGCAAACAGGAAAAGGCCAGTAGGGAGGCCTAGCTACGACCGTCACGGATGAGCACTATCCTCGACAGCATATACCCGATCTGATCGAGTTGTATGATTGCGTAATGAAAAAGGAATTTAGGTCAAAGTCCCCTATCGATTCTGGTTTAAAAACGTGCATCCATAGATTAGATTTGATTTTATGGTAATCTAATTTGATTTCGTGGCCAGTGGTATTTTTGCTAATACTTAAAATGTTGGCGGGATTTCCAGATATTGAGTTTCTGGATATTGATGGAAATGTTGTCGGTATTAAGAAACGCGTACCGCCGCAGTTTCTACGCGTCACGGGCCACGGCCAAGTTGGCAGAAAACGATACAAATCAGATCATGTGTCTACCTGGTTGGCACCCATTAACACGCACACAGTCAACATAGCTGGTTGTTTTATGTCGGCGCCACATGTTCACATTCCAACTCCCATCACGCCTCTCTTCTATAACAATGTCCATTGGCATCGCCTGTTTGTGCAAGAAATCAATCAAGGGAAAAAAAAGGAGAAAATCCGTAGTTTTATCAACGGAGAGTATGACTTTAGTACTGCTGCTCGCGATCGCGTTGGTGTTGGTGTTTTCCGTGCAGCTTCTTTTCTACAAGCTGCGCGAATTGATAACCGGTGGCAATGGCAAGGGAGCGATGTTGGAGTACGGACCCAACCGGTATTCTCTTGTGGGATCGCTGTTTTCGTTGTGGAAGAATCGCGGGAGGCACATTGAATGGACTGCCGAAATGCTGGCAGAGTCCCCCACGCAGACCATCGTGTTGCAGCGTCTCGGGGGAATTCGGACGGTGTTGACGGCGAATCCTGAAAACGTGGAGCACATTTTGAAGACGCGGTTCGACAATTATCCGAAGGGAAACCCGTTCACTTCCATTCTCCACGATCTTCTTGGGAACGGGATCTTCAATGCCGATGGCGACACCTGGAAGCTGCAGCGGAAGGTCGCCAGCTACGAGTTCAAATCCCGCTCTCTCCGCAATTTCGTTGTCAAAGTCGTCGAAGAAGTCACGGATCGACTCCTGCCGGTGCTGCACAACGCCAGCGATACGGGTCGCTGCTTGGATTTGCAGGACATTCTGCAGCGATTTGCGTTCGATACAATCTGCAAAGTTGCCTTCGGGGTGGATCCTGCGTGGCTGGACGCGCGTTTTGATGAGTCGGAGCTGGCAGGAGCGCTCGACGTGGCAGCAATGCTTAGTGCTGGGAGGTCATCGACACCAGTCCAGTTGGTGTGGAAGATGAAGAGGCTGCTCAACATCGGCTCCGAGAAGCGCCTCTCCGAAGCCGTTGCGGTGGTGCACGGGTTCGCCATGGAAGTTATCCGCCGTCGGAGAAGTGAGATTAGCAATGGCGGCGGTACGGCCGACGATTCGAAGAGGGAACAAACCGACCTGCTTTCTAGATTCATGGCGCTCAGCAGTACGAAGAGCAACAGTACCTGCAAAGGGCATGGAAATGATATGCCGGCCGTCGCCATGGGTGTCGAACGCGAGGACTGTTGTTCAGACGAATTTCTGCGAGATATGATCATCAGCTTCATTTTGGCAGGCAGGGACACCACATCGTCCGCATTAACGTGGTTTTTCTGGCTCCTATCCTCTCATCCCCACGTAGAGGAAAGCATTTACAAAGAGATAGCGCATCTCATCGCCGCAAGAATATCGCAAGATAAAGATTCCGTTTCTTCTAATGGCGTTCTATTTTCTTACGACGAGCTGCAGAGCATGAATTACCTGCACGCTTCAATCTGCGAATCAATGAGACTTTATCCGCCGGTTCTCTTCGACTCCAAGCACGCCCTGCACGACGACGTTCTGCCCGACGGGACTTTTGTGGGCAAAGGCACTCGGGTGACTTACCACCCCTACGCCATGGGTCGAATGAACGCCATCTGGGGCGCGGACTGTCTCCAATTCAAGCCGGAGAGGTGGCTGAATAAGGACGGCCATTTTGTCCCGCAGAGCCCCTTCAAGTTCGCAGTCTTTCAAGGCGGAGTTCGCATTTGTCTGGGCAAAGAAATGGCTTTCATTCAGATGAAGTTTGTTGCGGCCACTTTGATTTCCATGTTCAGATTGCGGCCGCCCGTTGATTCGCGTCGGGAAACTCCAAAGCTCGTTCACTGCCTGACTGCGCGCATGAAGGGTGGTTTTCCCGTTGTAGTTCAAAGGAGGACGACAACGCCGTTTCAACGCCCATCAGAATCTGATCCAGATATCAAGCTTTAACCAAGTTTGATTAATTGAATTATCAATTAAGTTGTCATGCTTTTGTCTCCTGCTTTTATTGAAAGGACAAAGGCACAGACACTTCTAACCAATATCTGCCTGGCATATGCATCCCAATCAAACTGAGCTCTTACAAGTGGGCCAACATCACATGTGATGGTACGGACTGTCGTTGGCAGCTTCCTGCCTTGAAATTCTCAAACAACTTATGCACAGATATAGAGATATCGGAATGCCATAATATGTTCCTGGTTGAAAAGAAAAATGTTGGAAATGTGCGTAGATATATCTTTTTATAGCTAATAAACAAAATGTATCATGCACTCTTGAAATGAAACTTTTGAGGCCTTTTGCGTTCACAGTATGTAATCTGAAAAAGTTGTCACCTCACAGAAATTCTGCTGCCACTAGGATCTTTCAATGTTATATGATATAACAAAAGTAACCTACGAGTTCAGATACCCCGAATCCCGCTAACACCTCTCTCAATGATCTTCGCCACGAATCTCTTTATTCAGCTTTTTAAGCTGGTTTGAAATCACAGAAATAATATGATGCCAGCTTATCTTCTTTGTTGGTTGAAACTATTAAATTAACTGAAATGACATCAAATTCCAATGCCACATTTCATAATTAATGTTTCATATTGTCCCTTGGATGAAGAATGTTTACTCGGCTTGCAATCTCACTTATTTATTTTATTTTATTGAAAATAAAATTTTCTTCAATATAAATTACACTTTTTATATAAATATATTAATATAAAAATTCACAAAATTATATTAAAAATTATAATTGAAATAAGCAGAAGAAAAAAATCAATTTTAAAAAATTTCATGTTATTATTAATTTATGTATTTTCCTTATGAATGGACTCATTGGTATTCAAAAGCTTTGACAAGATTTGTGATTGCCAATGATATTTATAGACTTTGACATGATTGTTTCAAATAGTGTTTATCTTTCATTTTACATTAACAATTAGTTTTGATCATATCCCTCGATGATCATCAACCAAATTATCATGGTTGAATAAGTTACACTCATCCTTTAAGCCTATGGATAACCTATATTTCACTTTACATTAACAATTAGCTTTGATCATATCCATCAATGATCATCAACGAAGTTATCATGATTGAATAACTTACCTTCATCTTTTAAGTCTATGGATAACCTCCGCCTACATTTCACTTTACATTAACAATTAGTTTTGATCATATCCATCAATGATCATCAACGAAGTTATCATGATTGAATAACTTGCATTCATTCTTTAAGCCTATGGATAACCTGCACCTACATTTCACTTTACATTAACAATTAGCTTTGATAATATCCATCAATGATTATCAACGAAGTTATCATGATTGAATAACTTACATTCATCCTTTAAGCTTATGGATAACTTGCACCTACATTTCACTTTACATTAACAATTAGCTTTGATCATATCCATCAATGATCATCAACGAAGTTATCATGATTGAATAACTTACATTCATCCTTTAAGCCTATGGATAACCTGCATCTTTCCATTTCCGCGATCAATTCATATATAATAATGAAAGAAATTGGATTTCCCTTCCTAACCCAAACCCATACCTTTATTTTTAAATCTTTATTTTCTTATTTGAACTTATTATTCTCATAATCCCAAATCAAATTTATATTTTAAAGTAATAATCTTCTAAATCCACATCTAAACGCATACCAATCATTGAATTATTTCGTATTTAACTTCGGGATATTACAATTATATTAAAAGTATTAAGGTAGTTGATATAAGCCAAAGGTAACATTTGTATTTATCATTAATAAATATATTATTTGTATCTACCAAAAAAAACCGCTATTATAATAAAAATATTATTTTTATTATTTTTATTAATAAAAATGATTTTTTTGGTAATAATTATTAATTATTATTTTTTATAATGATTATTAACAATAATTTATTGTTATTTTTATAATAATAATTATTAGTATTAAATGTTATTTATAATTATTTCATTTGAAATTATGTAATATAAATATGAACCTTAGTAATATGAACCCTTAGATTCATAAACTCTAGGGATTGATAGTATAAACCTACGAAAATAATAGACTCAAGGGGTTAATACTAAAACCCCAAGGGATTATTACTAAAAACCTTAGGGTTTATATTCCCTTTTGTTTATATAATAATCCATTGGGATTATGAATCAAAGGCAATAATATTAACCTAAATGATTAATACTAAAAACCCAAGGGAATAATATTAAACCCTAAGGATTAATATTATAAATCCAAGGTATATAAACCCTAAGAGAAATATTATAAACCCTAAAATAAACATGGTTGACCATGGTTGATTTTCATTTTGAAACAATGGGATTAATATTAAAACATGGTAGACAATGATTTACCATGGTTGTCCATGGTTGACCTTAGTTGACCATGGTTGATATTATAAACCAAAAAGAATAATAAACCCTATGGGTTAATACTAAAAACCTAAAGAACTTTAAACCTAAGGGAATAAAATTAAACCCTAGGAATATGAACCCTTAGATCAATAAATCCTAGGGATTAATATTAAAACATGGTAGACAATGGTTCACCATAGTTGACCATGGTTGATATTATAAACCGAAGGGAATAGTAAACCCTAGGGATCAATACTAAAAAACAAAAGGACTATAAACCTAAGGGAATAAAACTAAACCCTAGGAATATGAACCCTTAGATCAATAAACCCAAGGGATTGATATTATAAACCTAAGGTATGTAAACCCTAAGATAAATATTATAAACACTAAAATAAACATGGTTTAGCATGGTTAATTTCCATATTGAGATAATCCATGTCACAATGTGACGTTGGACCATGGTTGACCATGATTGATTTTTATATCGAGACAATCTTTGTCACAACGTGACGTTGGCCTATGGTTGACCATGGTTGGCTACAGTTGACACTGGTTGGCTATGGTTGACCATGATTAATATTATAAACCAAAGGGAATAATAAACCCAAAGGATTGATATTATAAACCTAAGGGATTAATACTAAAACCCCAAGGGATTATGAACCCAAGGGACAAATACTATAAACCCAAGGTATATAAACCCTAAGATGAATATTATAAACATTAAAATAAATATGCTTGAACATGGTTGATTTCCATATTGATACAATCCTTATCACAATGCAACATTGGATCATGGTTGATTTACATATCGAGAAAATATTTCTCACAATGCGACATTGGACCATGGTTTACCATGGTTGACTTTCATATCGAGACAATACTTGTCACAATGCGACATCCGACGTTGGTTGACCATGATTATCCATGATTTTCATATGGAGACTATTTTTTCACAATGCGACATTTGACCATGGTTTGCCATGGTTCACCATGGCTAACTATGATTAACCATGATTGATATTATAAACCTAATTGAATAATAAACCCAAGGGATCATTATTATAAACCAAAGGGAATAATAAACCCAAGGGATTAAGACTAAAACCCAAAGGGATTATGAACGAAAGGGAATAATATTAATACCGTGGAACAAATATTAAAAATCCAAGCCATATAAACCCTAAGATAAATATTATAAACACATGGTTGACCATGGTTGATTTTCGTATTGAGACAATTCTTATCACAATACGATGTTAGACCATGGTTGATTTACATATTGAGACAATATTTTTCGCAATGCAACATTAGGCCATGGTTGACCATGGTTGACTTTCATATCGAGACAATCTTCGTCACAACGCGACGTTGGTCTATGGTTGACCATGGTTGATTTCCATATTGAGACAATCTTTGTCACAAAGTGACATTTGAACATGGTTGATTGTGGTTGGCTATGGTTGACCATGGTTAGCTATTGTTCACCATGATTAATGTTATAAATCATAGGGAATAATAAACCCAAGGGATTGATATTATAAACCCAAGGGATTAATACTAAAACCCCAAGGGATTATGAACCCAAGGGAAAAATATTATAAACCCAACGTATATAAACCCTAAGATAAATATTATAAACACTAAAATAAACATGCTTGAGTATGGTTGATTTCAATATTGATATAATCCTTATCAAAATGCGACATTGGATCATGGTTGACCATGATTGATTTACATATCGAGACAATATTTGTCACAATGCGATGTTGGACCATGGTTGACCATGGTTGATTTCCATATCGAGACAATATTTATCACAATGCAACGTCCGAAGATGGTTGACCATGATTTTCATATGGAGACAATTTTTGTCACAATGTAACATTTCACCATGGTTCACCACAGTCGGCTATGATTGACCATGATTAACCATGATTGATATTATAAACCCAAGGGATCGATATTATAAACCCAAGAGAATACTAAAACCCAAAGTGATTATGAACAAAAGGGAATTATATTAAACCTAAGGGACAAATATTAAAAATCCAGGGCATATAAACCCTAAGATGAATATTATTAATATATGGTTGACCATGGTTGATTTTCATATCGAGACAATCTTTGTCACAACTTGGCATTGGACTATGGTTGACCATGGTTGATTTCCATATGAAGACAATCTTTGTCACAATGTGACATTTGACCGTGGTTGACCATGATTAATATTATAAACCAAAGGAAATAATAAACCCAAAGGATTGATATTATAAACCCAAGGGATTATGAACCCAAGGGAATAATATTAAACCCAAGGGATTATGAACCCTAAGATAAATATTATAAACACTAAAATAAACATGCTTGAACATGGTTGATTTCCATATTGATACAATCCTTCTCACAATACGACATTAGACCATGATTGACCATGGTTGATTTACATACCAGAGATTAAGTTTGATTTGATAGTAATCGAATTTGATTTCGTGGCAAGTGGTATTTTTGGTAATACTTAAAATGTTGGCGAGATATTGAGTTTCTGGATATGGATGGAAATGTTGTCGGTATTAAGAAACGCGTAACGCTGCGGTTTCTACGCGTCACGGGCCACGGCCAAGTTGGCAGAAAATGATACAAATCAGATCATGTGTCTGCATGGTTGGCACCCATTAACACGCACACAGTCAACATAGCTGGTTGTTTTATGTCTGCGCCACATGTTCACATTCCAACACCCATCACACCTCTCTTCTATAACAATGTCCATTGGCATCGCCTGTTTGTGCAAGAAATCAATCAAGGGAGAAACAGGAGAAAATCCTTATTTTTATCAACGGAGAGTATGACTTTAGTACTGCTGCTCGCGATGGCGTCGGTGTTGGTGTTTTCCGTGCAGCTTCTTTTCTACAAGCTGCGCGAATTGATAACCGGTGGCAATGGCAAGGGAGCGATGTTGGAGTACGGACCCAACCGGTATACTCTTGTGGGATCGCTGTTTTCGTTGTGGAAGAATCGCGGGAGGCACATTGAATGGGCTGCCGAAATGCTGGCAGAGTCGCCACGCAGACCATCGTGTTGCAGCGTCTCGGGGGAATTCGGACGGTGTTGACGGCGAATCCTGAAAACGTGGAGCACATTTTGAAGACGCGGTTCGACAATTATCCCAAGGGAAACCCGTTTACTTCCATTCTCCACGATCTTCTTGGGAACGGGATCTTCAATGCCGATGGCGACACCTGGAAGCTGCAGCGGAAGGTCGCCAGCTACGAGTTCAAATCCCGCTCTCTCCGCAATTTCGTTGTCAAAGTCGTCGAAGAAGTCACGGATCGACTCCTGCCGGTGCTGCACAATGCCAGCGATACGGGTCGCTGCTTGGATTTGCAGGACATTCTGCAGCGATTTGCGTTCGATACAATCTGCAAAGTTGCCTTCGGGGTGGATCCTGCGTGGCTGGACGCGCGTTTTGATGAGTCGGAGCTGGCAGGAGCGCTCGACGTGGCAGCAATGCTTAGCGCTGGGAGGTCATCGGCACCAGTCCAGTTGGTGTGGAAGATGAAGAGGCTGCTCAACATCGGCTCCGAGAAGCGCCTCTCCGAAGCCGTTGCGGTGGTGCACGGGTTCGCCATGGAAGTCATCCGCCGTCGGAGAAGTGAGATTAGCAATGGTGGCGGTACGGCCGACGATTCGAAGAGGGAACAAACCGACCTGCTTTCTAGATTCATGGCGCTCAGTAGTACGAACAGCAACAGTACCTGCAAAGGGCATGGAAATGATATGCCGAACGTCGCCATGGGTGTCGAACGCGAGGACTGTTGTTCAGACGAATTTCTGCGAGATATGATCATCAGCTTCATTTTGGCAGGCAGGGACACCACATCGTCCGCATTAACGTGGTTTTTCTGGCTCCTATCCTCTCATCCCCACGTAGAGGAAAGCATTTACAAAGAGATAGCGCATCTCATCGCCGCAAGAAGATCGCAACATAAAGATTCCGTTTCTTCTAATGGCGTTCTATTTTCTTACGACGAGCTGCAGAGCATGAATTACCTGCACGCTTCAATCTGCGAATCAATGAGACTTTATCCGCCGGTTCTCTTCGACTCCAAGCACGCCCTGCACGACGACGTTCTGCCCGACGGGACTTTTGTGGGCAAAGGCACTCGGGTGACTTACCACCCCTACGCCATGGGTCGAATGAACGCCATCTGGGGCGCGGACTGTCTCCAATTCAAGCCGGAGAGGTGGGTGAATAAGGACGGCCATTTCGTCCCGCAGAGCCCCTTCAAGTTCGCAGTCTTTCAAGGCGGAGTTCGCATTTGTCTGGGCAAAGAAATGGCTTTCATTCAGATGAAGTTTGTTGCGGCCACTTTGATTTCCATGTTCAGATTGCGGCCGCCCGTTGATTCGCGTGGGAAAACTCCAAAGCTCGTTCACTGCCTGACTGCGCGCATGAAGGGTGGTTTTCCCGTTGTAGTTCAAAGGAGGACGACAACGCCGTTCCAACGCCCATCAGAATCTGATTCAGATATCAAGCTTTAACCAAGTTTGATTAATTGAATTATCAATTAAGTTGTCATGCTTTGTCTCCTGCTTTTATTGAAAGGACAAAGGCACAGACCCTTCTAACCAATATCTGCCTGGCATATGCATCCCAATCAAACTGAGCTCTTACAAGTGGGCCAACATCACATGTGATGGTACGGACTGTCGTTGGCAGCTTCCTGCCTTGAAATTCTCAAACAACTTATGCACAGATATAGAGATATCGGAATGCCATAATATGTTCCTGGTTGAAAAGAAAAATGTTGGAAATGTGCGTAGATATATCTTTTTATAGCTAATAAACAAAATGTATTATGCACCCCTGAAATGAAACTTTTGAGGCCTTTTGCGTTCACAGTATGTAATCCGAAAAAGTTGTCACCTCACAGAAATTCTGCAGGCACTAGGATCTTTCAATATTATATGATATAACAAAAGTAACCTACGAGTTCAGATACCCCGAATCCCGCTAACACCTCTCTCAATCATCTTCGCCACGAATCTCTTTATTCAGCTTTTTAAGCTGGTTTGAAATCACTGAAATAATATGATGCCAGCTTATCTTCTTTGTTGGTTGAAACTATTAAATTAACTGAAATGACATCAAATTCCAATGCCACATTTCATAATTAATGTTTCATATTGTCCCTTGGATGAAGAATATTTACTCGGCTTGCAATCTCAATTATTTATTTTATTTTATTGAAAATAAAAATTTCCTTAATATAAATTACACTTTTTATATAAATATATTAATATAAAAGTTCACAAAATTATATTAAAAATTATAATTGAAATAAGTAGAAAAATTCACAAAATTATATTAAAAATTATAATTGAAATAAGCAGAAATCAATTTTAAAAATTTCATGTTATTATTAATTTATGTATTTTCCTTATGAATGGACTCATTGGTATTCAAAAGCTTGGACAAGATTTGTGATTGCAAATGATATTTATAGACTTTGACACGATTGTTTCAAATAGTGTTTATCTTTCATTTTACATTAATAATTAGTTTTGATCCTATCCCTCGATGATCATCAACCAAATTATCATGGTTGAATAAGTTACACTCATCTTTTAAGCCTATGGATAACCTACATTTCACTTTACATTAACAATTAGCTTTGATCATATTCATCACTCATCATCAACGAAGTTATCATGATTGAATAACTTACATTCATCCTTTAAGCCTATGGATAACCTGCGCCTACATTTCACTTTACATTAACAATTAGCTTTGATCATATCCATCACTGATCATCAACTAAGTTATCATGATTGAATAACTTGCATTCATTCTTTAAGGCTATGGATAACCTGCACCTACATTTCACTTTACATTAACAATTAGCTTTGATCATATCCATCAATGATCATCAACGAAGTTATCATGATTGAATAACTTACATTCATCCTTTAAGCCTATGGATAGCTTGCACCTACATTTCACTTTACATTAATAATTAGCTTTGATCATATCCATCAATGATCATCAACGAATTGAATAACTTACATTCATCCTTTAAGCCTATGGATACCCAGCATCTTTCCATTTCCGCGATCAATTCATATATAATAATGAAAGAAATTGGATTTCCCTTCCTAACCCGAACCCATACCTTTATTTTTAAATCTTTATTTTCTCATTTGAACTTATTATTCTCATAATCCCAAATCAAATTTATATTTTAGAGTAATAATCTTCTAAATCCACATCTAAACGCATACCAATCATTCAAGTATTTCGTTTTTAACTTCGGGATATTACAATTATATTAAAAGTATTAAGGTAGTTGATATAAGCCAAAGATAACATTTGTATTTATCATTAATAAATATACTATTTGTATCTACCAAAAAGCCACTATTATAATAAAAATAATTTTATTATTATTTTTATTAATAAAAATGATTTTTTTTAATAATTAGTAATTATTATTTTTTATAATGATTATTAATAATAATTTATTGTTATTTTTATAATAATAATTATTGTATTAAATGTTATTTATAATTATTTCATTTGAAATTATGTAATATAAATATGAACCTTAGTAATATGAACCCTTAGATTCATAAACTCTAGGGATTGATAGTATAAACCTATGAAAATAATAGACTCAAGGGGTTAATACTAAAACCCTAAGGGATTATTACTAAAAACTTTAGGGTTTATATTCCTTTTGTTTATATAATAATCCATTGGGATTATGAATCAAAGGCAATAATATTAATCTAAAGGATTAATACTAAAAACCCAAGGAATTATCAACCCAAGGGAATAATGTTAAACCCTAAGGATTAATATTATAAACCCAAGGTATATAAACCCTAAGATAAATAATATAAACCCTAAAATAAACATGGTTGACCATGGTTGATTTTCATTTTGAAACAATGGGATTAATATTAGAACATGGTAGACAATGATTTACCATGGTTGTCCATGGTTGACCTTAGTTGACCATGGTTGATATTATAAACCAAAAGGAATAATAAACCCTATGGGTTAATACTAAAAACCTAAAGAACTATAAACCTAACGGAATGAGATTAAACCCTAGGAATATGAACCTTAGATCAATAAATCCTAGGGATTAATATTAAAACATGGTAGACAATGGTTGACCATAATTGACCATGGTTGATATTATAAACCAAAGGGAATAGTAAACCCTAGGGATCAATACTAAAAAACAAAAGGACTATAAACCTAAGGGAATAAAACTAAACCCTAGGAATATGAACCCTTAGATCAATAAACCTAAGGGATTGATATTATAAACCCAAGGTATATAAACCCTAAGATAAATATTATAAACACTAAAATAAACATGGTTTATCATGGTTAATTTCCATATTGAGATAATCCATGTCACAATGTGACGTTGGACCATGGTTGACCATGATTGACCATGATTGATTTTTATATCGAGACAATCTTTGTCACAATGTGACGTTGGCCTATGGTTGACCATTGTTGGCTACAGTTGACACTGGTTGGCTATGGGTGATCATGATTAATATTATAAACCAAAGGGAATAATAAACCCAAGGGATTGATATTATAAACCTAAGTGATTAATACTAAAACCCCAAGGGATTATGAACCCAAGGGACAAATACTATAAACCCAAGGTATATAAACCCTAAGATGAATATTATAAACACTAAAATAAATATGCTTGAACATGGTCGATTTCCATATTGATACAATCCTTATCAGAATGCAACATTGGATCATGGTTGATTTACATATTGAGAAAATATTTCTCACAATGCGACATTGGACCATGGTTTACCATGATTGACTTTCATATCGAGACAATACTTGTCACAATGCGAAATTCGATGTTGGTTGACCATGATTGTCCATGATTTTCATATGGAGACAATTTTTTTTCATAATGCGACATTTGACCATGGTTTGTCATGGTTCACCATGGCTAACTATGATTAACCATGATTGATATTATAAACCTAATTGAATAATAAACCCAAGGGATCAATATTATAAACCAAAGGGAACAATAAACCCAAGGGATTAAGATTAAAACCCAAAGGGATTATGAACGAAAGGGAATAATATTAAAACCATAGGACAAATATTAAAAACCCAAGCCATATAAACCCTAAGATAAATATTATAAACACATGGTTGACCATGGTTGATTTTCGTATTGAGACAATTCTTATCACAATATGATGTTAGACCATGGTTGATTTACATATCGAGACAATATTTTTAGCAATGCAACATTAGGCCATGGTTGACCATGGTTGACTTTCATATCGAGACAATCTTCGTCACAACACGACATTGGTCTATGGTTGACCATGGTTGATTTCCATATCGAGACAATCTTTGTCACAATGTGACATTTGAACATGGTTGATTGTGGTTGGCTATGGTTGACTATAGTTAGCTATTGTTCACCATGATTAATGTTATAAATCATAAGGAATAATAAACCCAAGGGATTAATATTATAAACTCAAGGGATTAATACTAAAACCCCAAGGGATTATGAACCCAAGGGAAAAATATTATAAACCCAACGTATATAAACCCTAAGATAAATATTATAAACACTAAAATAAACATGATTGAGTATGGTTGATTTCAATATTGATATAATCCTTATCAAAATGTGACATTGGATCATGGTTGACCATGATTGATTTACATATCGAGACAATATTTGTCACAATGCGATGTTCGACCATGGTTGACCATGCTTGATTTTCATATCGAGACAATCTTTATCACAATGCAACGTCCGACGATGGTTGACCATGATTTTCATATGGAGACAATTTTTGTCACAATGTAACATTTCACCATGGTTCACCACGGTCGGCTATGATTGACCATGATTAACCATGATTGATATTATAAACCCAAGGGATCGATATTATAAACCCAAGAGATTAATACTAAAACCCAAAGTGATTATGAATGAAAGGGAATTATATTAAACCTAAGGGAAAAACATTAAAAATCCAAGGCATATAAACCCTAAGATGAATATTATTAAAACATGGTTGACCATGGTTGATTTTCATATCGTCACAATTTGGCATTGCACTATGGTTGATCATGGTTGATTTCCATATGAAGACAATCTTTGTCACAATATGACATTTGACCATAGATGACCATGGTTTGGTTGGTTGACCATGATTAATATTATAAACCAAAGGAAATAATAAACTCAAGGGATTGATATTATAAACCCAAGGGAATAATATTAAACCCAAGGTATATAAACACTAAAATAAACATACTTGAACATGGTTGATTTCCATACTGATACAATCTTTCTTACAATGCAACATTAGATCATGATTGATCATGGTTGATTTACCTACCATAAATTAGATTTGATTTGATGGTAATCGAATTTGATTTCGTGTGAAGTGGTATTTTTGGTAATACTTAAAATGTTGGCGAGATATTGAGTCTCTGGATATGGATGGAAATGTTGTCGGTATTAAGAAACGCGTCCGCTGCGGTTTCTACGCGTCACGGGCCACGGCCAAGTTAGCAGAAAACGATACAAATCAGATCATGTGTCTGCATGGTTGGCACCCATTAACACGCACACAGTCAACATAGCTGGTTGTTTTATGTCTGCGCCACATGTTCACATTCCAACACCCATCACACCTCTCTTCTATAACAATGTCCATTGGCATCGCCTGTTTGTGCAAGAAATCAATCAAGGGAAAAAAAGGGAGAAAATCCTTATCAACGGAGAGTATGACTTTAGTACTGCTGCTCGCGATGGCGTCGGTGTTGGTGTTTTTCCGTGCAGCTTCTTTTCTACAAGCTGCGCGAATTGATAACCGGTGGCAATGGCAAGGGAGCGATGTTGGAGTACGGACCCAACCGGTATACTCTTGTGGGATCGCTGTTTTCGTTGTGGAAGAATCACGGGAGGCACATTGAATGGGCTACCGAAAGGCTGGCAGAGTCGCCCACGCAGACCATCGTGTTGCAGCGTCTGGGGGGAATTCGGACGGTGTTGACGGCGAATCCTGAAAACCTGGAGCACATTTTGAAGACGCGGTCCGACAATTATCCGAAGGGAAACCCGTTTACTTCCATTCTCCACGATCTTCTTGGGAACGGGATCTTCAATGCCGATGGGACACTTGGAAGCTGCAGCGGAAGGTCGCCAGCTACGAGTTCAAATTCCGCTCTCTCCGCAATTTCGTTGTCAAAGTCGTCGAAGAAGTCACGGATCGACTCCTGCCGGCGCTGCACAACGCCAGCGATACGGGTCGCTGCTTGGATTTGCAGGACATTCTGCAGCGATTTGCGTTCGATCCAATCTGCAAAGTTGCCTTCGGGGTGGATCCTGCGTGGCTGGACGCGCGTTTTGATGAGTCGGAGCTGGCAGGAGCGCTCGACGTGGCAGCAATGCTTCGTGCTGGGAGGTCATCGGCACCAGTCCAGCTGGTGTGGAAGATGAAGAGGCTGCTCAACATCGGCTCCGTGAAGCGCCTCTCCGAAGCCGTTGCAGTGGTGCACGGATTCGCCATGGAAGTTATCCGCCGTCGGAGAAGTGAGATTAGCAATGGCGGCGGTACGGCCGACGATTCGAAGAGGGAACAGACCGACCTGCTTTCTAGATTCATGGCGCTCAACAGTACGAACAGCAACAGTACCTGCAAAGGGCATGGAAATGATATGCCGACCGTCGCCATGGGTGTCGAACGCGAGGACTGTCGTTCAGACGAATTTCTGCGAGATATGATCATCAGCTTCATTTTGGCAGGCAGGGACACCACATCGTCCGCATTAACGTGGTTTTTCTGGCTCCTATCCTCTCATCCCCACGTAGAGGAAAGCATTTACAAAGAGATAGCGCATCTCATCGCCGCAAGAACATCGCAACATAAAGATTCCGTTTCTTCTAATGGCGTTCTATTTTCTTACGACGAGCTGCAGAGCATGAATTACCTGCACGCTTCAATCTGCGAATCAATGAGACTTTATCCGCCGGTTCTCTTCGACTCCAAGCACGCCTTGCACGACGACGTTCTACCCGATGGGACTTTTGTGGGCAAAGGCACTCGGGTGACTTACCACCCCTACGCCATGGGTCGAATGAACGCCATCTGGGGCGCGGACTGTCTCCAATTCAAGCCGGAGAGGTGGGTGAATAAGGACGGCCATTTCGTCCCGCAGAGTCCCTGCAAGTTCGCAGTCTTTCAAGGCGGAGTTCGCATTTGTCTGGGCAAAGAAATGACTTTCATTCAGATGAAGTTTGTTGCGGCCACTGTGATTTCCATGTTCAGATTGCGGCCGCCCGTTGATTCGCGTCGGAAAACTCCAAAGCTCGTTCACTGCCTGACTGCGCGCATGAAGGGTGGTTTTCCCGTTGTAGTTCAAAGGAGGACGATAACGCCGTTCCAATGCCCATCAGAATCTGATTCAGATATCAAGTTTTAACCAAGGTTCAATAATTGAATTATCTATCAACTTGGCATATGCATCTAGAAGCTCGTTCTCCTGCTTTTATTGAAAGGACAAAAGCACAGACACTTCTAACCAATATCTGCCTGGCATATGCATCCCAATCAAGCTGAGCTCTTACAAGTGGACCAACATCACATGTGATGGTACGGACTGTCGTTGCCAGCTGCTTGCCTTGAAATTCTCAAACAACTTCTGCACAGATATAGAGATATCGGAATGCCATAATATGTTCCTGGTTGAAAAGAAAAATGTTGGAAATGTGCGTAGATATATCTTTTTATAGCTAATAAACAAAATGTGATCTGTACTTCTGAAATGAAACTTTTGAGGCCTTTTGCCTTATGTAATCCGAAAAAATTGTCACCTCACAGAAATCCTGATGGAACTAGGAGAAGTTTTGTGGATGAATTATATTGGATGGTTAGGCTGTGGTAAAAATTTTCTTATCTGATTATTACTCCAGATAAAATTTAATTGTTAAATATAGATCATTTAAATTTGAATTTCAAAAAATAATTTAATTATTTTTTTTGGGAAGAAAACCAATTATTGAGAATTAAAATTATATTTTAAAATAATAAAATAATATTTATATTAACAAATTGAAAGATGATAATAAAAAAAAAAAATTATACTAATTTTAATTAAAATATTTTAATTTTCACTTCAATTTTACATCAATAAAATAAAATAATTAGACAACAAATATTTAGAGTACTTCAGAAAAATACCATGTAACATAATTTTATATCAATTTTATATAAAGAAAAATGAAATAATTTAAAAAAGATTAATGTGGTTTATAAATCAAATATTTTAATAAGCAGGTTGAATAAAAGATTTTCTTATATATGTTAACCAATATTCTTTGTCTGTTTTTTTTTTAGTAACTCTTCATTATTTTCAACCAACTTCCATCCTAACCTAAATTTTTAGCTCCATTTAAGTTTGCACAAGAATGTCCTCATTCAAATAAAAAATAATACTACTTAAAAATAATTTATTTTACTCTAATCAAAATTTTAGTTCTTTTACATTTTAAATTTACACATGAATAAAAATAATTAAATAAAAATCATAATTAACTAACAATAAATCATTTAATCAATTAATATATTGAATTAAAGTAAAATAATAGACCATTTTTTATTTTATAAATATATAAGTGAAATTAATCAATCTCAATTAAAATAAATAAAATGCAAAAAAAAATCCATATTTTAATTATTATACTTTATACTTTAAGGCATTCCTACATGTTAACTCACTAGTTCAATTCGCCACCCTATTTGGGTGTTATTCTTGGACATGATAGTTATGTAGCCTTAGTGTGCTAAACTCTCTCTCTCTACTTTCTCTCTCTATGTATATATAATTTAGCTATATTTAAACTAAGCTAAATTTAAACTAATCGACAAGAAACACTAGCTATGCAGCCTTATTATTCTCATCATCCCAAATCAAATTTATAGTTTAGAGTAATAATAGTCTAAATCCACATTTAAACGCATGCCAATCATTGAAGTATCTCCTATCTAACGTCGGGACATGGGATGGATTTCACAGAGAATGAACAAGAATTTTATTCATTATATCATAGTAAAATAACTACATTAAAAGTATTAATGTGATTGATATAAGCCGGAGGCTTCATTTGTATATACCATTGATAAATATACCATTTGTATCTACCATTTCTATCACAATAAAAATATTATTATTATCATTATAATTTATAATTTATAATAAAAAATAATTATTAATAATAATTAATAATTAATATTTTTTATAATGATTATTAATATTAAATGTTAGTTATAATTATTTAATTTGAAATTGTGTAATATACATATGAATCCTAGGAATATGAACCCTTAGATTAATAAACTTTAGGGATTGATATTATAAACCCAAGATAAGAATAAACCCAAGGGGTTAATATTAAAACCTCAAGGAAATAATATTAACCCAATGGATTATTACTAAAAACCTTAGGGTTTATATTCCCTTGTGTTTATAGTATTAATCCACTGGGATTATGAACCAAAGGCAATAATATTAACCCAAGAGATAATAAACCTAAAGTATTAATACTAAAAACCCAAGGAATTATCAACCCAAGGGAATAATATTCAACCCTATGGATTAATATTATAAACCCAAGGAATGTATCAACCATAGTTGACCATAGTTGACCATGGTTGATATTATAAACCGAAAGAAATAATAAACCCTTGGGGTCAACACTAAAAACCTAAAGGACTATAAATGTAAGGGAATTAAATTAAACCCTAGGAATATGAACCCTTAGATCAATAAATATTAGGGATTAATATTGAAACATGGTAGACAATGGTTGACCAAGGTTTACCATAGTTGGCAATGGTTGATATTATAAACCGAAGGGAATAATAAATCCCAGGGATCAATACTAAAATACCAAAGGACTATAAGCCTAAGGGAATAAAATTAAACCCTAGGAATATGAACCCTTAGATCAATAAACCCAAGGTATATAAACCCTAAGATCAATATTATAAACAATAAAATAAACATGGTTGGGCATGGTTAATTTCCATATTGAGACAATCCATCTCACAGTGTGACGTTGGACCACGGTTGACCATGATTGGCCATGATTGATTTTCATATCGAGACAATCTTTTTAACAACGTGATGTTGGACTATGGTTGACCATGGTTTATTTCCATATTGAGACAATATTTGTCACAATGTGACATTCAACCATGGTTGACCATGATTAATATTATAAACCAAAGGGAATAATAAACCCAAGGGATTGATATTATAAACCGAAGGGATTAATACTAAAACCCCAAGGGATTATGAAGCCAAGGGAATAATATTAAACCTAAGAGACAAATATTATAAACCCAAGGTATATAAACTCTAAGATGAATAGTATAAACACTAAAATAAATATGCTTGAACATGGTCGATTTCCATATTGATACAATCCTTATCACAATGCGACATTGGACCATGGTTGATTTACATATCGAGACAATCTTTCTCACAATGTGACGTGAGACCATGGTTGACTTTCATATTGAGACAATATTTGTCACAATGCGATATCTGACATTGATTGACCGTGATTTTCCATGATTTTCATATCGAGACAATTTTTGTCACAATGCGACATTTGACCATGGTTCACCGTAGCTGACTATGATTGACCATGATTAACCATGATTAATATTATAAACCCAAGTGAATAATAAACCCAAGGGATCGATATTATAAACCCAAGGGATTAATACTAAAACCCAAAGGGATTATGAACCAAAGGGAATAATATTAAACCCAAGGGACAAATATTAAAAACCCAAGGCATATAAACCCTAAGATAAATATTATAAACACATGGTTGACCATGGTTGATTTTCATATTGAGACAATTCTTATCACAATGCGACGTTAGACCATGGTTGACCATGGTTGATTTACATATCGAGACAATCTTTGTCACAATGCGACGTTAGACCATGGTTGACCATGGTTGATTTTCATATCGAGACAATCTTTGTCACAACGCGATGTTAGAGTATGGTTGACCATGGTTGATTTCCATATTGAGACAATCTTTGTCACAATGTGGCATTCGACCATGGTTGACCATGGTTGGTATGGTTGACCATGGCTGGCTATGGTTGACCATGATTAATATTATAAATCAAAGGTAATAATAAACTCAAGGGAATAATAGACCCAAGGGATTAATATTAAAACCCCAAGGGATTATGAACACAAGAGAATAATATTAAACCCAAGGGACAAATATTATAAACCCAAGGGATTAATACTAAAAACCCAAGGGATTACAAACCCAATAGAATAATATTAAACCCAAGGGATAAATATTATAAAACCAAGGTATATAAACCCTTAGATAAATATTATAAACCCTAAAATAAGCATGTTTGACCATGGTTGACCAAGGTTGGTTTTTATATTGACACAATCTTTGTCACAATACCGCATTGGACTATGGTTGGCCATGATTGATTTTCATATTGAGACAACCTTTGTCACAATCCGACGTTGGACAATGGCTTACCATGATTGACCATGTCAAATTCTCATATTGAGTCAATGCTTGTTACAATGCGACATTGGACCATGTTTGACCATGGTAGATTTTCATATTAAGTAAATTCTTGTCGCAGTGCGATGTTGGACCATGTTTCACCATGGATGACCATGGTTGTCACAAGGTAATATTGGAAAAAGAGACAAGCTTTGTCACAATGTGACCATGGTTCAACATGGTTGATTCATATTGAGACAATCTTTGTCCGAATAAGACATTGGAACATGGTTGACCTATTGAGAAATTTCAACAAGAAATTCTAGTTTAATTTTTCCTTTAATCTAACTATGAATTAAAATCGAATTCTATTCTCATAGAAACTTATAAATAATTAACTAAGTTTAATTAACTTAATTATCTTAGGAATTTTGAGTTGGAAGTCTTTTTGTAGTCATGTATATGTTCTCTCTAAATTTTAGGGGTCCAGGATGAGTTTATTTAAGTTGTAATTAGATAACTCAGTTTGACTGAGTTATAGACATTTAGACTAGTTCTAACTATTTGTGAAACTAGTAGAGGATTAGTAGTGAGTTGGTGCACTGGTGCATCCTCAATGCTACTCCAGCTAACTAAAGATTCCCTCATGAGAAACTCTTGCATGTCGATTCAAAGAAATATCGAGTTGAAACTAGAGTGCATGGACAATGTACTATCAGTTGTAGAATGATCTGAGTTGTATAGATCATGCATGCAATCAGAAGAGGACCTAGATTTAGATTGCGCAGTTATGGAGGAAGGATTTCACATTTAAATATGGGTTGATCCTCATAGGAATTGCGCAAGGAAATAAGGGTTCAATAGGCATTAGAAATTGGCTAAGTGTTGGTCAGTGCGGGCTTGTGAGGTAGAGAGTGGATCATACTTGTGTAGAATTGTTCTTGTGAGAACAATCTTTGTATTATCACTCAAATTTCTTATTAATTCAATAGATTTGGGGTTTTGAGAAATGGCTTTCCCCAGAGAAACAATTGTGTTATGTTTCTTTGATTATCTTCCTCTTGTCAATTATTCTTTTCATTGATCTATTGGTTTCTGTTGTTTAAAGAGTAGATTAGATTCTTGTCCCGTGTTTTAGTACATGACATGAGCTATGAATCTACAGGAAAATATACATGGTATCAGAGCTAAAGATAGTATACTAGAGGAGATTTCGAAGTTTCGATTTTTGGGTTACAGGTGAAATGTGAATTTGCAATACATACTTTAGGATCAACAGATGGCATTCTACAGTTTGAGGCTTGAGTATGCCCTGGAAATAAGCTCAAATTATATAGCCTGGAAGGATACAGTGGAGGTTGTGTTGGAGGATAATGGCTTGAAGGAATTTATTGATCAAGGCATTCCTAAGCCAGAAACATCGGATGTAAAGAAACTCGCAGAATGGAAGAAGTGTGTGGCGAAGGAAAGACAGATAATCCTTGAGGGATTTTGAGACCACATTATATCGAGTCTCCATGGGAAGGAAACTCCATATAGTATGTGGAAAGAATTGAAGAACCTATTCTAGAACAATAGCGACCATAGGAAGTTAACACTGAAAGACAAACTTCGAAAAGTCAAGATGGAGAAGGGCGAGACCATTCCAAAATACTTGACCAAGTTCATTCACTGTCATGGTGAGCTTGGAAGTGTTGGAATAATCGTTGTCGAGGATGATATGGTGAGCCTAGCTCTCCTAGGCCTTCCCAAGAGTTGGAATAGCTATCAAGACTCTGTCAATGGGAGGGAGAAGCTGCCAAATTGGGAACGACTATGGTTGGATTTGATGTAGGAGGAAATCAGAAGGAACACCAAAGATGGTTCCTCATCAAAGACTAATGATGAGGAAAATTGTGCCTTAGCGAGTAAGGGAAGGCGTCCCATTCCAAATTGGATTCTTACCATGGAGGTAAGAAGAAAGAAATGATGAAAGTTAAGTGCTTTCATTGTCATGAGTTGGGCCATTTTGCTACAAATTGTCTGCTCAAGAAGTCCAAGAAGAAGTCCTCAGGAGGACCGACAGGTGAGGCTTTGGCCTCTCAATTCAAATTGGACTTTACTCTCATTGCATGCATGGTGTCATCAATGATGGGTAGTGTATGGTATCTTGACAGTGGAGCTTCATTCCACATGACTGGTGACAAGGAATTGCTCAATGACCTGGAGGAGAAAGATCTCCATATGCATATCGAGATGGGTGACGATAGGAAGTATAATGCTAATGGATTTGGCATGGTTACCTTTTAGATGGAGTAGGGTGTTCCTCTCACCTTGAGGGATGTTATGTATTTGCCCAGGTTGAAGAAGAACTTAGTATCGGTCACCATGCTTGAGGATAGAGGCTATGATGTGATCTTCTTGAAAGGAAAGGCATTCCTTCGACACATAGCCATGGGTCAAGTAAAGAATATAGGGATTTGAGTTAAGAAACTCTATAAGCTTGAGGTAGAGGATTGTGCTGCTTTAAGCACGAAAGCAGAGAAGGTGTAGATCCGAGACGTTGACGATTTGTGGCACAGGCAATTAGGCCACTTGCATCATGGGGCTTTGAAAATCATGCAACAGATCTCTACTGGTCTTCCCAAAGGTACACTAGAGAAAGTTGATACATGCAAGGGGTGTACTTTGGGAAAATACACCAAGGCTTCCTTTCACGATAGAGATAGTCGAGCAGAGGTGATTCTAGAGCGAGTCCATTCAGATGTGTGTGGACCATTTTCGATAGCATCCACAACAAAACACAGGTATTATGTTATATTTGTTGACGACTTTTCTCATAAATGTTGGATATTTTTCATGTAGAAGAAGGATCAAACTTTCACAAAGTTTTGTGAATTTAAAGCATTGGTTGAGAAAGAGTCTGGCAAGAAGGTTAAAGCTCTGAGGAGTGATAATGGTGGTGAGTATGTCTCAAATGATTTTAAGAAGTTATGTGCAGTAGAAGGGATTAACGAGAGTTGACAACGCCCCATAACCCATAGAAAAATGGGGTGGCTGAGAGGAAGAACAAAATCATTGTAGGGGAAACATGAGTGATGTTACATGATCAAGGCCTACCACTACACTTGTGGGCTGAGGCATGTAACACAATGGTTTATGTGTGGTTCGTAGCCCGCATCAGATTCTTGGGATGAAGACACTAGAGGAGGCTTATTCCGATAAGAGACCAGATGTTGGTCACTTCAATATTTTTGGGTCATCGGTATATTGCCATGTGACCGAATATGCACAGAAGAATCTTGAGCCAACAATAGAGTTGGGGACATTTGTGGGGTACACTGATACACCTCATAGCTATCGGGTGTACTTGCCGACCAACAGGATGACAGTGGTTCACAGGGATGTCAGATTCAATGACGAGAAGGCCATGAAAGTTTCCCTCGAGAGGAAGCTTGAGCTACATGTGGTTGAGGAGCCTCAGATTGATGTGGAGTAGCCACATGTAGAGGATCCGAGAGTGGAGACATCCACATAGGCAGAGTCTTCCAAAGATGGGAGAAAATGCACTAGAGAGGCTGACAGGTTATTACATGATGCATGGGAGAATGTGGGAGCACCCACATCTCAACGCAGGCAGAGGAGGTAACCTGAGAGGTACACTGGATACATTACTCTTATGAGCGAATGTGTTGAGACAAATCCATCTTTGTTTGAGGAAGAAGTGCAACAATCAGTTTGGGTTGATGCCATGGCGGAGGAGTATGACTCCATAGTTCGTAATAGTGTTTGGGATGTAGTCCCGAGATTGGAGGACAAATCAGTGGTGAGATACCGATGGATTTACAAGGTAAAGAAAGTTGGAGATGGTAGTGTGGAGAAGCATAAGGTCAAGTTTGTGGCCCATGGCTTTTGACATGTAGAGAGGATTGACTATGATGATACCTTTGCTCCTGTTGCAAGGTACTCATCGATCATATCAATATTGGCATTATCAGTGTAGATGGGTTGGAAGATACATCAGATGGATGTAAAGACAACCTTCCTTAATGGAACGATTGAGTAAGAAGTGTACATAGAGAAGCCTAAAGGTTTTGAGACCTTTGACCATGAGCCGCATGTGTTCTTGCTCAAGAGGGAATTGTATGGGTTGAAGCAAGCACCCCATGCTTGGTACACCATGATCAATAGCTATTTCACCAAGTTGGGCTTCACCAAGAGTGAAGTGGATGCGAACCTATACCACATAGTGGTGGAAGGTAAATATTTGATCATTTTGTTGTATGTTGACGGTTTGATTTTGACAAGTGATGATCAACTAATCAAGTGAAGGACATGGGGCTCATGCATTACTTTTTGGGCATGGAAGTATGGTAGGGTAATGAGGAATTGTTTGTGTCTCTGGGAAAGTATGCCAACGAGATGCTTAGGAGGTTCCACATGGAGAGAAACAAACCCATGGAGACTCCTCTAGCAGGTAACTAGAGTAAGGAGGATGCTACTTCAGGGGAAGAAGAGGAAGCTACTGTTTACAAGCAACTTGTGGGTTCAGTCATCTATTTGGTGAACACACGACCCAATATGTGCTATGAAGTTAACCAACTTAGTCAAGGGATGGTTAGGCCTACCAAGATGTATTAGAAGGCAGAAAAGCATGTGTTGAGATACCTCAAAGGCACTATTCAGTATGGATTGTAGTGCAGACAGACAACAGGAGTGAAGCTTCAAGGCTTCATTGATGTAGATTGGGCATGGAGTTCATCCGACATGAAGAGCACATTTGGAGGAATCTTTAGTATTGGGTCAGCAATAATTTCTTGGTACAGTAAGAAACAGAGATCGGTTGCACTCAGTTCGGTAGAGGCAGAGTACATGGCTGCAAGTCAAGTAGCATGTGAGGCCATCTGGATGAGAAAGATTATGGTTGGTTTGTTTGGTTAGTAGATGGATCCAACTGTGGTTTGCTGTGATAATGAGAGTTGTATTAAACTTTCTGAAATCCAGTTTTTCATGATCGGTCCAAGCATATTGATATCCGATATCATCATCTCAGAGATTGTGTATTAAGGCAGACTATGTTGTTGGAGTAGGTTCCCACGGAGGAGAAAGATGCTAACATTTTCACAAAGACATTTTCAAGATGTAAATTCGAGTTTCACAGAGACAAGATCAGGGTAGTTGATAATCCCTTTCTTGTTGAGAGGGAGTGTTGAGAAATCGCAACAAGAAAATCTAGTCTAATTTGTCCTTGAATTAAATTGTGAATTAAAATCGAATTCTATTCTCATAGCAACTTGTAAATAGTTAATTAAGCTTAATTAACTTCATTATATTAGGAATTTCAAGTTGGAAGTTTTTTTGAAGTCATGTATGTGTTCTCCCTAAATTTTAGGGGTCTAGGATGAGTTTATTTGAGTTCTAATTAGATAACTCAATTTGACTGAGTTATAGACAATTAAACTAGTTCTAACTATTTGTGGAACTAGTAGAGGATTAGTAGTGAGTTGGTGCACTGGTGCATCCTCAATGCTGCTCCAGCTAATTGAATATTCCCTCATGAGAAACTCATGCATGTTGATGCAGATAAAGACCCAGTTGAGATTGGAGTGCAGGGACATTATACTATCAGTGGTAGAATGATATGAGTTGTACAAATCATGCATGCAATTAGAAGAGGAAAAATATTTGGATTGTGCAGTTATGGAGGAAGGATTTCCCAGTTAAATATGGGCTGATCCTCATAGGAATTGCACAAGGAAATTAGGCCTCAGTAGGCAGCATAAATTGGCTAAGTGTTGGTCAGTGCGAGCTTGTGAGGTGGAGAGTGGATCATACTTGTGTGGAATTATTCTTGTGAGAACAAGCTTTGTATTATCACTCATATTTTTGATTAATGCAAAAGATAGTTGGGGTTTTGAGAAGTGTCTTTCCCTAGAGAAACAATTGTGTTGTGTCTCTTTGATTATCTTCCTCTTGTCAATTATTGTTTTCATCGATCTATTGGTTTCTGTTGTTTAAAGAGTAGAGTATATTCTTGTCCTGTGTTTTAGTACATTACACGAGCTGCGAATCTACAGGAAAATCTACATGACCATGGTTGAGTTTCATATTGAGACAATCCTTGTCATAATGTGACATTGGATACAATGAATTAATACTAAAACCCAAAGAGATTATGAACCCAAAGGAATAATTTTAAACCCAAGGGACAAATATTATAAACCCAACATATATAAACCCTAAGATAAATATTATAAACGCTAAAATAAACATGCTTGAACATGGTTGATTTCCATATTGATATAATCCTTATCACAATCCGACATTGCACCATGGTTGATTTACATATCGAGACAATCTTTGTCACAATGTGGCGTTGGACCATGGTTGACCATTGTTGATTTTCATATCGAGACAATATTTGTCACAATGCGACGTCCAACGATGGCTGACCATGATTGTCAATGATTTTCATACATAGACAATTTTTGTCACAATGTGACATTTGACCATGATCACCATGGTTGGCTATGATTGACCATGATTAACCATGATTGATATTATAAACCCAAGGGAATAATAAACCCAAGGGATTGATTTTATAAACCCAAGGGATTAATATTGAAACCCAAAGGGATTATGTGATGATGATGATGATGATGATGATGGTTAACGTCCACTGAGACCAAATTGGTCTATCGGACCTACAATTTTCTTAATTTTTACTTGTCTGGATCCTCGTCTTTCTTGGCGAAATTGGTGTTGTAGCTTTCTTTCTTTTCTCTACGGTCTTCCAACTTCCTTTGTCTTGCATCTCCTTCATCTCTTCTGGTTCTTGGGACATTGGTGTCTTAGCTTCGCGATCTATAGTCGGAGAAGTTTGGTTTAGGAGATCTGCTTTGCTGTTAAATGAAGATTTATTTTCTGCGTTATTCAAATCCTCATAACTGTTGATTTGTTGGGGCGGGCTTTCTCCTTGCTTGCTTTGAGAGTTGTTTCCTTCTTCCTTGATTTCTTGTCACTCAGAGTTTTCTCTAGAATATTCTTCTTTGATGACAGTGTAGTGTTCTTTTTGTGCTCCTTCCCACCATGTAGATCTGTGGTGGTTTTTTCTAGCAAAATTTTTCTCAGAGGCTTTTGGGCAATTTTTGGCTAGATGCCCCGTCTCAAAGCACGATCGACATCTGAAGAGGACACTTTCATAATCAAGCTTCTGGTTCCACACATAGTCTTTACTTGTTAGGTTTATTTCATCTGGGAATCCGGCGCTGAAATCCATTTCCACACAGATGCGTGCATAGGTGGTTCTGGCATATTCCTCTGTTTCTGGGCACCTGCAGTAAAATTTCCCAATTGCATTTCCGATGGCTTTTAGCGAGGAGAGATTCCAGAGATGCAAGGGTAGGCTTGGCAATCTCACCCAAAATGGTGCTGAGGTTATCACTGCTGTAGAGGGATCGAATGATGGGTTCCATGGCTTCATGAATAGGCCTGATTTTTCCCAAAACCAAGGGCCGGAATCTAGAATACATTGTCTGCTTTCAGGATTTTCAAAATCTACTATAAAGAAACCTCTAGCACAGGGGTAGATATTAATTTCATCAGAAATGATAGGCTTCCATACCTCAGAGATCCAATTGTGGAGTGCTATCAGCCGCGGCCAAAAACCATTGAACCGGCAAATTAGGGCACTTTCGGAGAACTTCAAAGCTTCATCGAGTGAGTCCTGGACCACTTGGATAGTGGGAGCTGGGGCTTCACTCACGATATGGGCAGGAGATTGCCCTCCAGAGGCGGATGAGCCACCAGTTATTTTTGCGAAGCTCGGAGCCATATTTTACGCAGATCTGCACCAGATCGATACGAGCCGCAGCTCAAACCGCAGATCTAATTGACACGAGCAAGAATTTGCAGATCTATACCGCAGCTCAAACCGCAGATCAGATCCAACTCCCAAAAATTTGAATTTCCTTTCTCACGGTAAAAAACCCTTCGCGCCAGAGAGACGAATCAAAAACCCTTCTTATCGCAGAGATGAATCGTGAAGAGAAAAACCCTCCGCAGAAACCCTTCGAACCGGATAATAGTAATACGATTATGCCATGTATAATGTTGAGTATTTCTGCAAAAACCCTTTGCAGAAACCCTTCCCACGGGAGAAACGAATCAGACACCCTTCGCACGGGAGAGACGAATCAGAAACCCTTCGCAGATTCAAACCGCGTACGAGCCGCAGCTCGAACCGCAGACGGGAGGGACCAATCGCAGACGGGAGAGACACCACGTACGAGCCAACCGTAGACGGGAGAGACGAATTAGAAACCCTTCACAGATTCAAACCGCGTACGAGCCGCAGCTCGAACCGCAGACGAGAGGGACCAACCGCAGACGGGAGAGACACCGCGTACGAGCCAACCGTAGAAGGGAATAATATTAAACCCAAGGGACAAATATTAAAAACCCAAGGCATATAAATATTATAAACACATGGTTGGTTTTCATATTGAGACAATTTTTATCACAATACGACATCAGACACGCTGACCATGGCTGATTTACATATCGAGACAATCTTTGTCACAAAGCGACGGTAGACTATGGTTGACCATGGTTGATTTTCATATCGAGACAATATTTGTCACAACGTGGCATTGGACTATGGTTGATCATGATTGACCATGGTTGATTTCCATATTAAGACAATCATTGTCACAATGTGACATTCGACCATGGTTGGCTACGGTTGACCATGGTTAATATTATAAACCAAAGGGAATAATAAACCCAAGGGATTGATATTATAAACCCAAGGGATTAATACTAAAACACCAAGGGATTATGAACCCAAGGGAATAATATTAAACCCAAGGAACAAATATTATAAACCCAAGGTATATAAACTGTAAGATAAATATTATAAACACTAAAATAAACATGCTTGAACATGGTTGATTTAAATCTCTAGACAATCTTTGTCACAATGTGATGTTGTACCATGGTTAATTTTCATATTGAGACAATCTTTGTCACAATGCGACATCTAACCATGGTTGACCATGATTATCCATGATTTTCATATGGAGACATTTTTTTGTCCAAATGTGACATTCAACCATGGTTCACCATGGCTGGTTATGATTTACCATAATTAACCATGATTGATATTATAAACCCAAGGGAACGATATTATAAACCCAAGGGAATAATAAACCTAAGGGATTAATACTAAAACCCAAATTTGGACCATAATTGACCATGGTTGATTTTGATATTGAGATAATATTTGTCACAATGCCAACCCAAGGATTACTATTAAAAACCCAAGGGAGTAACATTAAACTCTGGGATGAATATTAAACCCTAAAATTAATAAACCTATCAGATTAATATTTTAAACCCTTAACTTAATATTAAATCCCAGGAATATAAAACCTATGATTGATATTATAAGCCCAATGAATCTATATTATAAACCTAATGGATTATAAACCCAAAAGATTTATATTAAACCCTATGAATAATATTACACCCTAGGAAAATGAACCCTTATATTAATAAACCCAACAGATTAATATTATAAACCATAGGGAATAATACAGCTTGAGTGTGCCTAATGGTTAAGAGCATGTGTTTCCTCCTAAGAGGTCACATGTTCAGAACCAGTGCGGGGTAGAGTATGTATTCCTTCGTAGACTTAACAGTCGAATCGTTGGCAGAGGTGGGTCCCTTGTCCCACAAACAAGGGGGTCTCATACACCAATTTGGTGTTTGGCTTAGTCGTGACCTTAAAATTAGATATTAATAATAATAATAATAAATTGAAGGGATTAATACTAAAAACCCAAGGGAGTAATATTGAACCCAAGGGATTAACATTATAAACCTTAATTATATAAACCCTTAGATAAATAATATAAACCCTAAAATAAACATGGTTGACCATGTTTTACCATGGTTGATTTTCATATTGAGACAATCTTTGTCACAATGTGACATTTGACCATGGTTGACCATGGTTGATTTTCATATTGAGATAATCTTTGTCACAATGTGACATTGGACAATGGTTGTGCATGGTTCACCATGATTATAAACTGAGTGAATTATATTAAACCCTAGGATTAATATTATAAATCTAGTGAATAATATTATACCCTAGGAATATGGACCATTAGATTGATAAACCTAAGGGATTGATATTATAAACCCAAGGGATTAATTCTAAAACTCCAAGGTATTATAAACCCAAGGAAATAATATTAAACCCAAGGGATTAAAACCAATGTATATAAACCCAATGTATTATAAACCCAAGGGATTAATACTAAAAACCTAAGGGATTATAAACCCAATGGAATAATATTAAACCCAAGGGTTAAATATTGTAAAACCAAGGTATATAAACCCTTAGATAAATATTATAAACCATAAAATAAGCATGTTTGACCATGGTTGACCAAGGTTGATTTTCATATTGACACAATATTTGTCACAATACCGCGTTGGATTATGGTTGACCATGATTGATTTTCATATTGAGACAACATTTGTCACAATGTGATGTTGGACAATGGCTTACCATGATTGACCATGTCATAGTTTCATATTGAGACAATGTTTGTCAGAATGCAACATTGGACCATGTTTAACCATGGTAGATTTTCATATTAAGACAATGCTTGTCACAATGTGACGTTGGACCATGTTTCACCACGGATGACCATGGTTGTCACAGTGCAACATTGGACCATGTTTCACCATGGATGACCATGGTTGTCACAATGTAATATTGGAAAAATAGAAAATCTTTGTCACAATGTGACCATGGTTACTGAACATGGTTCACCATGGTTGATTTTCATATTGAGACAATCTTTTTCAAAACGCAACGTGGGAACATGGTTCACCATGGTTGAGTTTCATATTGAGACAACCCTTGTCACAATGCGACATTGGACCATGGTTGACCATGATTCATTTTAATGTCGAGACAATCATTGTTAGAATGCGGCGTTGGACTATGGTTGACCATGGTTGATTTTCATATTGAGACAATCTTTGTCATAATGCAACATTTGCCATGGTTGATTTTCATATTGAGACAATCTTTGTCACAATTTGACATAGGACTGTGGTTAAGCATGGTTGACGATGGTTGAAGAGGGTTAACGATGGTTGACAATGATTGACTTTCATATTGAGACAATCTTTGTCACAATGTGATGTTGGACCATGGTTGACCATGATTATAAACACAAGGGATCTATATTAAACCCTAGGATTAATGTTAAAAACCATATGAATAATATTATACCCTAGGAATATGAACCCTTAGATTAATGAACCCAATGGATTGATATTATAAACACAAGGGAATAATAAACACAAGAGATTAATACTAAAAGTGCAATGGATTATAAACCCAAAGCAATAATTTATTTAACCCAATGGTTTAATACTATAAACCCATGGTATATAAAATATAAACCCTAAGATAAATATTATAAACCCTTAAATAAACATGGTTTACCATCGTCGACCATGATTGACTTTTGTATTGACACAATCTTTGTCACAATGCGACATTCGACCATGGTTGAGCATGATTGATTTTCATATTTAGACAATCTTTGTCATAAAGCGATGTTCGAACATGGTTGACAACGGTTAACCATCATTGGTTTTCATAGCGAGACAATCTTTGTTACAATGCGACATTGGACCATGGCTGAGAATGGTTGAACATGGTTGATTTTCAAATTAAGACGATATTTGTCACAATACTAAAAGCTAAATGGATTATAAACCCAAGGAAAAATATTAAACCCAAGGTATATAAAGCTAAGATAAATATTACAAACCAAAAAATAAACATGATTGACCATCGTTGATTTCCATATTGACACAATCTTTGTCACAATGCGACGTTGGACCATGGCTGACGATTTATATTAAACCTCGTGATTAATATTATAAACCTATCAATAATACTATATTGTAGGAATATAAGCTCTTATATTAATAAACCCAAGAGAAATATATTATAAACACATGGCATAAAACCAACTTTTATTTATAATAATTAAAATTAATACAAATAGTAATATTAATATAATACTTATTATTAATATATTAATGTAAATCTCGTAGAATTAATGTTTAACATTATCAAATATTTTGAATTATAATTTTTTTTTCTGAGGAAAAAAACGAACTTTTTTATAAGAAATAAAAAAGTTACAAGCACATGAGTTAACATTCCAGCAGTTTCTGTGATCTTGTGACCATCATCAGTCCTCAAGGAGAGAGTCATACTCCCCCTTGAATCATCAAGTCCAAACCAAAAAGAAGTAAGCACTTTCTCGCTTACTTTCAGCACTGTCTCGTTGTCTACTCAAGACAACTCTGTCAAAAAGTTTTTTAAAACATGACAAAACAAAATAATAACATGGGCCTCCTTTTAACACAGGAAAACGACCCACGGATCTGTTTTTTATGTGTTTGTTTCCAACAACAAAACATGAACGAAAAGACAGGAAGCGGAAACCATCAGAGTTTAAACTTGTCCGAAACAAAAAAGTACAGGATATAAACAAAATGTCTATGTAACCAATATCCTGTATCAACTGAAAAAGATTTTTGATAAAGTTAAGAGTAAGGAGGGAGATCCGACACACGGATCTGATCATGCATCTATTCAGTTATCCTCCACGACTCCACAGCAAGCTGCAAACCCTCTTTAGAAAACCTATCTGCCTCTTCATTCCTGTCCCGGAGGGTGTATTAGCAATGGCCTCAGAGATCCCCACAGGAGTCTTTACGGAACCGCTCTAATCTTCGGCTGCTTTGATCGGGTCCCCTTCAGTCTGAGGCAAAGCTTCATCCTCCTGGGATTGAACCCCTTCCATGGGCTTGGCCTCTGAGATGTCCTTCGCTGCCAAATTTGATTCTTCCCTCATGCTCCGCTCCCACTGCTCGACAGGTTTTTGAACCCTCCTTTTGCGCCTCCCCAAAGGGCAATCCCTTGCCAGATGGCCGAGCTCATGGCATCTGTGGCACCTAAATGGTAACAGTTCATAATCCAACAACTGTTCAAAAACATACTCTCTGTATTGCAGATTTATCGAATCCACTAGCCCTTCGCTTGGATTCAGACGCACTAAAATCCTCGCCACTGCCCTTTCGTGAGTGTCTAGAAAGGATTTGTCCGCTTCCAAGAACGTACCCAAAAAATTCCCGATTGAAGAGAAGACTGAATCCACCCAAAGGAACGGTGGTAGACCAGGTGCCCTCACCCAGACGGGAAATTCCTCCACCTTTTCCTTGGACGCGTCGAAGAGAGGAGACCATCTTTTGAAAAAGACTGGACGTTTCCCAAAGGCCCAATTTCTTCCTTCAACCCATTCCATGGCTTCTTTGCTGTCAAATCTGATCATGAACCACCCTTTAACCATAGTGGCAGTTTTGAAGGACTTTGCCGGAGTCTCCTTCCATTGACTCTCCGCCCATTGCTGTAGAAATTTACCAGAGACAGGATGCCCCCTTACACGACCCACAAGTGTGCTCTCTGCCACATCCAACGCGTCTTCTACTTGAACATCCATTCCCAATAACAAGTTTCCTGCTATCCTTCTCGGTTTTAGGGATTTCGCCTTCTTTCGCTTATCCCCAACCCTCTCTCGTTCCAAATCCTCCTCTCTGTCTAAACCTAGAGCACCTGGAACCCTTAGTGTTCCATACCCATTACTCGCAGAGGGGATACCGTCCTTTTCTGGAGGTAAAAGACTCGATACTCCTGCTGGGGTTCCTTCCTTGCCAGAAGACTGGCTTCCCTTCTCTTCCGACCTCCCAGTGACAGGGATTGGGTCATCTTTCCCCTGAATAGAAACCTTGCCAAGCTCGGAAAAAGCCCCCTTTTTTATCGGCCCGCCTGTAAACAAATCCTTTGAGGAGAGGGGTCTACTAACAGCCAAGGGGCCGCTTCTCTCCCTATCTTCTCTATCCGAGCCTTGGAGACTACCTATTGCTCTCCATAAACCCTGTCTGGAATTGAAATTTATAATATCTTCTAAACCGCCCGACGGGCTAAAAATCTTCGAAGGGGAAAGGACCTTACCATCTGGGAGCCCTTTCTCTATCAGTGGGCTTTCCTTCTCTCGTACTCCTGAAACTCCTGTGCAACCACCGGATTTGCCAAGCGCACCAGTCGAAACCAGGCTCTGCTCCAACGAAGATTTTGGCGGTTTACTGCTCCATGGACCTCCTGCTGGGAAAATGGCTGATACAGTGTTTCCACCCTGTCCGAAGAACTTATCCAAGTTTTGATCAGTAACCTCCTTACCCCAGACCGAGAGAATGTCTTCTGGGGCTGGGTCTAAGTCCACCGCCTCATTGTGGAAAACCATGGTTACTAAACTGTGGTAAAAACTGACACCTCACAGAAACCCGTTACCTGAAAAAACGCTCCTAGCACCGACAGGGGTTAATCACCGGGTTTTTTATGGTAAAAACGCAAACTGCAGACCCTTCTCGGAACGATATTACAGAGGTAAACCCTCAAGGAAGAGCTATCGAACAAAACCGCCAGCGCAAAAACCCTTAAAAGCCTAACCGAGGGATACCAAAAGGAAAGTCCGCCCGTTTGACAGCTGCTAGGGAACCTCGTAAACGCGGAACCACGGAGGGTCTGCCATCCGTCCTCTCCGTACCTGCTTGTCGACGTAGGGTAGCCTGTCTGCGTCACCTAGGCCTGAGGCCTAGGGTTTCAGGATCGACCCCTGCGCCCTCCGTCCATCCTCCAGCTCCAAATTCTAGCTTGAATTATAAATTATTTATAATTAAAATATAATTTTTTATGTTATTAATGTTTTTTTTAATCATTAATATTATAATTAATAAAATATTATTATTTTTTATTATTTATTTTTAATATTATTAACATTTAATAATATTATTTTTTATGGATATTTAATAATGTTATTATTTAATAATATTTAACTATTTTATATTTAATATTATTATTTATAAATATCATTAATAATATTTATTATTATTATTATAATTATTATCATTATTATTATTTGCAACTTCCATCGCCTAATAAACCCAAAAGTTGCTATTATAAATCCAAAACACTAATAAATTATATATATATATATATATATATATATATATATATATATATATATATATATATATAATCATTTATTTATAATTATTAACCTTAATTCTAATAGTTCCTAACACAGTTTGATTTATATGATGTTATCACAAAGTTTTGATATGCCAAATGCATCGAAAGTGGACTACAATTCTTAGAATGGTGCAACACATTGGAAGAATGTGCTAGCAAAGATATGAGAGAAGGTAATGCGATCTCTTAGGGTATTCATTATATTACTTGAATTAATAAAGATTATAAAGTATTAATATAAAAATATAATTATATATTCTTTTCTATTAAAAAACATGAAATATATTTATTTTTAAAGTAACTAAACTTACTTACATAGACACCATTAATGTAAATATTTTTCAAACTTAGATATATCAAACATCGAAAAGATAAAATTTCTTTAATTATACATTTCTTATTATCTAATATTAAAAAAAATATTACAAGATTTTAAAAAAAATATTATAATATTTTTATTATATCGATATATAATTAATTAATTATAAATTTAAAAATATTTATTTTTTTAATAAAAATATTAATTATTAAATTTATATATTATAATAAATCATATTGATTTTAAAGGACATTAATCATCACAATATTTTCTTTATAATAATGATGTAACTTTGAAATGTTTTATTATATATACCGTTAAAATATATTTAAAATTATTTATGAATAATATGGTTAGAAATACCTTTTTATGAATCTTTTTATCAAAACTAATTTTCCATATTTGATTAAAAACTAAACTCTATACAAATCAAGAATCAAATAAGATCGACGTGAATTTCCACAAAAAATTAATTAAAAAAAATATTGAAAGTTGTCATTATATTTGAAAATTTGGGTTACAATTCTAGAGGGCGAGATTCAGGTCGGTGATATAAACGGAGTTGTCTTTAAAGAGATTTTTTGGAAATTTTTCAGGTGGGTTTTTCTGGTCAAACTCCAGCAGCAATTTATTGAAATCGCAAGTTTGATAGCTAATTTCTGCACAATCAAAGCATCCCATGGGCTTTTCAAGTGTTGAATCCAAATATGCAGTTTAAAAACCATTTTAAATAATATAAATCAAGATTTAACCTCAATTTTTTCCGTTTTTGTTCAGTAAAAATCCGAGGGGACATGCATTCCATAAACAAGACTTTCTAATGGGACCGTATGAAGCCGGAGCATGAGGAGAAGCACGTATTTTGGAGTAAGGAGGCGAAGCAGGAGGCTGGGCTGGTGAAGGAAAAGCACGTATGGGAAATGTGTAGAGGAAGGGAGGCGTTTTTTAATGAAGGCCACGATGGTTTATTTACCGGGTATCAGTTAACCATAGTGACCCAGTGACCCCATGATTATTGACTTGACAAAATTTCTGGGCTCGATTTATAATTCTCAGTGATGGCATCTAATATCTGGCTCGATTCTTCATAATATGTGGTTCGCTGTGGTTATAACTGTCTCTGGATTTCTCTTCGGCATACATAGAAGTAAATAGAAGCGGCAGGGGACAATGGGTGTTGACTTCTCTTTGGCATAAATGGTTTTGAATTGTATTTAACAGGGAAGGAAATAAGCCAAGATGGGTACCACATCCTTTTTCTTCATTAGTGGAAGCCGAGATTGGTGCCACACCCTGCTCATGGAGTTTGACTATTCCCAGATAATCGACTATTTAATTACTTTTGGAATCATATTTGTAGCAAATTTTAATTCTATCAATGACAATCGTAGAAACATATAAAGCTCATAAGATGCGGGCAAGCAGGAAGTCTAAACGAACTCACATCTCATAAAAAAGAAGGAAAAGTTGAGCTTAAAATGTTCTGCACTTGGGGAGCGGAGCCATCAAACACAAGGAAAAAACCCCAAAAGACTTTATCGGTTGGAATTGTCGTTATTGCTAGCTAGGGATTAATCTAAATTGGTGTCATATTTGCTCTTGGTGTATGGATAATCCTATGGAAGGTTATTAAGATTTAGAACAAAATAGTTCAGATGTTATGCAACCCTTATGAGGATTCGATCACCGGACCGAAGCTGTTCATACAAATTCAAACAAGCATGTCCATATAATTCAACGGGCTTCAGGGAGGCATTTATTCGATGGCTGGTGTTTGGTGTTTCACATTTGTCAATGTGGTCATGTCTTAAGCTGCAATTAAGAAACAATCCATTGTCTGATCTAGGATGTCAGAGACAGATCTTTTGTTTTATTCCCTTATGCTGCATTCATTGAAGTGGAAGATAAAAGGAACTCTCCTCTCCCATCTTAGGATATGTTTCGACCATTACGACCTCCTTTTCCTTGCCAAATGGTGTCAGCCATAAAAACGGGTGGATTTCAGGCGTTAACCGTGGGAACTTAGGCGGCGAGATTTTTTTTAAAAAATTGTCTGACCTATCCCCTCTGGTCCCTTGACAACCTTTCTCTAGGGGATATTCGGCGGGAGTCTGTGATCCCATTATGGAATTTGGTGGCCCAATCGGATGAAAGATTAACTTTCTTATGCAGTTGGGAGATAGTGATTAGACCGATCAATAACGAATCCTTCCAAATTTGATTGTCCAAGAGATCATGACTAGGGGATTCGGTGTTGCTGAGGTGTCATCGATAGTGGTGTCGCTGGGTGCTTAGGTGTCTTGGGCCCACTGGCAGAGGTGTCATTGTAGGCCCCTCCTACCTTGCTTGACCACCTTGACTGGAAGCACGCCTGGATCATTGACTGTGTCTGATTGGCGATCAATGGTTTTTATATTATTGTGCGCCCATTGTTCCTATATACATCCTGCTGGTCCGAATGGACGATAACACATTACCGTCTTTCTCTACAATCACACAGCAACATTTTGGTGTTCTGGATCGAAAGGCTTACTGACATATTGTGAGCTCATTTCCCTTAATGTTGCCTGCTGGATCGACTGGAAGACAACACTTTTTTTCCATCCCCTGCAACTCGTTTGAAGAACAATGACATTATGGGCTTATACTTTTTTCACCATGAATCTCGCGGCGTACTGGGCCGCAAAGGGGTTTTTTGAATATTGAGAGTTCAATGGAACATAGCAGGTGGAATCATACAACTCATTTGACCATGGAGGGAAAGTCCCCAATAGAGGATCTTGACTTTGACATCTCAAAACTCATTGAGATCATAGTCGCTACAGAGAATGAGAAGGACTTCAAAGGGCGTCAACAAAAGCAAGCTGCTAGGAAGTTTGGGGATAGCAATGCTCAGTGTAAATCTAGGGTGAACAAACATCTGTGTAACTTGTCGGCTTCGGGGTTTAAAGACCATGACATTGAACCTGGGGATGGTCATTGATAGATGGCTTTGTTCTCATAAACCACTTGTCATATGGTCAATTTTTACGGAGGAAATGATAGCACGTTGTGAAGATACAAATAGCAACACCTTCTTTAGCCAATTGAAAATTCTCAAACAAAAGGGTTCAATGGCAGAGCACATTGAAGACTTCCAAAAATTGAATATTAGGGTAACCAATATTCCAGAACAGCATAGGATTGATGTCTTCTTAGGAACTTTAAAAGATACCATCCAACATGAGGTTTGCCTTTGGGAACCTAACTCATTAGATAAGGCATTCAGAGTGGCAAGAAAAGTTGAAAGCAAAATTATGGAAACAAGGAAGTCTACCAATCATAACTATAAATATGGAAGTGTTACTGGTCCTAGTATTCCACAACCTACAAGGTTGACACCACAACAATTGGAGGAAAAAAGAGCAAACAAGATTTTTTACACTTGTGATAGAAAATACACTAAAGGTCATAAGTGTGTTGAGAAGAATTATTCTATATAGATTGTGAAGAGGAGGAAGAAAAGGAACAAGAAACATCAAAAGAGGAGGATATGCACCAAGAATCAACCCTAGAGAAAGAATAAATGAATCCGACCATATCTTGTAATGCATTGGAAGGAATTACCACTCCTCAAACTCTCAATATAGAAGGACATATATCAAGAATAAAAAGGTAATAGCGTTGATTGATTCGAATAGTACCCATAACTTTATTCATTGTACGATAGCAAAGGAATTATATTTCTTCCTATATCCAGCACTAGAGTGTCAAGTGATGGTTACAAATGGAAAAACTATAAATTTATCTAGAAAGTGCCATAATATCAAGATTTCCATGGGAGAATATGTATTGAATAGTCTAGTGCTTTCCATTCCAATGGGTGGTGCTGATGTTGTACTTGGAGTCCAATAGTTACAATCTTTGGGTACAATAACTTTTAATTTTCAGGAACTTTTCTTGAAATTTTTTTCAGAAAGAAAGGAAGTTGAATTAAGGGGTATCACAAGGAAACTAGAAAAGATAATCAACTCTAATAGCATGAAAAAGCTTTTAAAGAAAGAACAAAGGGGCATAATTGCACAATTATGTTCACTAGAGGTTCAAACATCGAAATCATCTATTTCTCCAGACCTCCAGAAAGTCTTAGACAATCATTCCAAGGTATTTGAGATTCCAAAAGGCCTCCCACCTATTCGTGATCATGATCATGCTATTAATTTTATTCCAGGAAGTATTCCTCCAAACATCGGGCCTTATAGATGTCCCTATGCCCAAAAGAGTGAAATTGAGCATATGGTTGCAGAAATGCTAGAGTATGGTATAATTCAACCTAGTCAAAGTTCTTTCTCTGCTCCAATAGTATTAGTGCAAAAGAAGGATGGATCATGGCCATGTGTCTGGATTATAGGGAGCTCAACAAGTTCACTATTAAAGATAAAATTTCCTTCCCTATCATTGATGAATTATTGGATGAATTACATGGAGCAATTTACTTCACCAAGTTGGATCTTTGTTCACAATATTATCAAATAAGAATGAAGATTGAAGATGTTCTGAAAACAACATTTAGAACTCATGAAGGTTGTTATGAATTTTTGGTGATGCCTTTTGCCCTTACCAATGCACCTTCTACATTTCAAGGTTTAATGAATTCTATTTTCAAACCCTTCCTTAGAAAATTTGTCTTAATATTTTTTGATGATATACTAATCTAAAACAAGTCTTGGAAGGATCATGTTGACCATGTTGACAGGGTGCTCAAGCTATTAGAGGAGAAACAATTATATGAAAAAACCTCCAAATGTTTTTTTGGAGTATAAGAGGTGGAATATCTGGGTCATATTGTATCTCATGAGGGTGTTAAGGGAGACCCTAACAAACTTAAAGCCATTATGGAATGGAAAATGCCCACATCCATAAAGCATCTGCAAGGATTTCTCGGGTTGACAGGGTATTATCGCAAGTCTATTAAGAATTATGGGAGAATTGCAGCACCTCTAACAACATCACTGAAGAAGCATGCGTTTTATTGGACTCCAGAAGAAACTAAGGCCTTTTAGCATCTTAAAGAGGAAATGTGCCAAGCAGTGGTCTTAGCTATGCTAGACTTCAAAAAAACCTTTATTGTGGAATGTGATGCCTTGGGAAATAGAATTGGTATTGTTTTAATGCATGAAGAATTACCCATTTCTTTTGAAAGTCATCCAATGAAAGGAAAGTATTTACACAAAGCTATTTATGAGAAGGAAATGTTGGCAATACTACATGCACTTAAGAAATGGCAACCTTACCTAATGGGAAGGAACTTCAAGGTAAAAACAGATCATGATAGTCTTAAATACTTTTTAGAAAAAATATTATCTTTAGAAGAGCAGCAAAAATGGGTCACAAAGATGTTGGGTTATGACTTTGAAATCATCTACAAAGAAGCAAAGAAAAATGTTGTTGCAGATGCATTCTCAAGAAAAGATGAGGATGTGAAAGAATTTCTTTGTGCCACCTCTATCATGCAACTAGATTAGATAAATGAAGCAAGGGATGAATGAAAGAATGACGAAGAAGTGTGGGTACTCATTCAAAATTTGTAGCAAGATCCCAATACATCTGAGACATTTAGCTAGAAATATGATTCGTTATGGTACAAAGTGCGCTTGTACCTCTGTAAGAATTCCCAACTCAAACAAAAGATTCTTATGGAATTGAATACCTCTCCCTTAGGAGGGCACTCAAGATTTTTAAAAACTTACAATAGGGTTAAGAAGGAATTTTTTTGGGATGGCCTTAAATCCGATATTCAAAGGTTTGTGGTGGAATGTTTGGTTTTCCAATAAAATAAAGTTGAGACAATTAAGACTATAGGTTTGTTACAACCTTTATCCATTCCAAGTCAACGTTGGGAGGAGGTTTCCATGGATTTTATCACAGGTTTACCCAAGTCAGAAGGAAAGAGTGTCATCATGGTGGTAGTTGACAAAATTACCATGTATGCATAGTTTTGTGCATTATCTCATCGATTTAAGGCCCGTACAGTGGCTATTGTATTTATTGAAACAATTCAAATGCTACATGGAAACCCAAAAATTATTGTAAGAGACAGAGATCCTATTTTCATTGCAAATTTTTGGATGGAATTATTTTCTTGTTTGGGTACTCAATTAGCTCATAGCTCATCTTATCATCCTCAATCAGATGGGAAAACTGAGATAGTAAACAAAATGTTTGGAAGGATATCTTCATTGCTTTGTATGTGATAAGAAAACACAATGGGTCAAGTGGTTACCTCTGGCTGAATGGTGGTATAACACTTCCTTCCATTTTGCAGCAAAAATGACCCCATTTATGGCACTTTATGGATATCATCCATCGTCCATCACATCATCTTTAAGAGAAAATTTTAAGGTTCAAGCAATGGAACGTCACATAGAGCATCAACAAGAATTTCTCCAACTTTTAAAGGATGACCTCACTTTGGCGCAGAATAGAATGAAACAACAGGTAGATGAACATCGCAGCAAAAGAAGTTTTGATGTAGGTGATTGGGTATTCCTATGGCTACAACAATACAAATAAATGTCCCTGAAGCAAACTAAGAAGGATAATAAATTATCACCAAAGTATTTTGGTCTGTACAAGGTGTTGCAAAAGATAGGTACTATGACACACAAATTAGAGCTTCATGTAGTTTCCTGAGTGGACCCAGTTTTCCATGTTTCATGATTAAAGAAGTTTATAGGTGAAAAACTCCTAGTTTAAATAATATTGCCAGAACTTGATGAGGAAGGAAAAATCATATTGGAACCTGAAGCAGTCACGAAAACAAGAACTTGACAGCTACGAAATCGATCAATTTTAGAGTATCTCATCAAGTGGAAGAACTTACTTGCGAAAAATTCCACATGGGAGGATGAGAATTTTATACAAAAGCATCCAGAACTATTCAAGCATTGAGGATTTTTTTTTTTGAAGGAGAGGGGCATGTTAGGTCCCTATAATGCTAGTGTATTCCCTCATTGTTATTAGTGTAGCCCACTTATTGTTATTGTTGTGCCCCATAAAAGCCCATTATTGCCTCATTGTTATTATTGTAGCCCCCTTATTGTTATTAGTGTGCCCCTTATAAGCCCACTATTGCTATTGTGGTGCCCTTACATTATTACTGTTATGTCGGCTTTGATTATATTGTGACCCCTTAGACTCCTATATATAGAAAGGAGGTTGTGTCATTTGAATCATCTGAGAATTATTCATTTGTGTAATGTAAAGGAGGTTACTCCCTCGAAGAGGCTAATTTTGAAGTTGTTGATCTATATTTTATTCTATTTTGTGATCTGGTTGCATAACAGGAATCAAGATTAAAGCTGAAGCATGGGCCATCGTGGATTGTAAACTCGTTAGAGGCTACACTATATCCCACCTAATGTTTGTGGACAATGTGTTATGCCTTGGAGAGGCCAAGATCTCTATGTGGGTAGCTTTCCACAAGATTTTTGGGGAATTTAGTAAAGCTTCTAATCTCATAATTGACTAAGAAAAAACATGGGTGATATCTGATTCAGTTGATTCCTCGACGATGATTGGAATTGTTGATTGTTTGGAGTCAAAATCAGATCCATGTCTGGGGGTTTCAACTATCTTGGATGTAGATTAAAGCCTAACAAGTACTCCATTTTGGACCAAGATTGACTTATTTCTAAATTCAACAAAAAGTTGTCAAGCTATGATAACAGATGGCTCTCTTTGGGTGGAAGGGTGATTATGATAAAGGTTGTTCTGATAAGAATTTCAGTTTACTAGATGCACCTCTTCCATATTCCACAAGCTATCATAAACAAAATAAACTCCATCATTGCAAAGTTCCTTTGGTCTGGAGTTGGTTCTATTTGGAAGTATCATCTAACGGGGCTGAAGAATATTTCCAGGACTGTTCAGAAAGGCGGATGGGGTATCATTGATTCCCCTAGTTTTAATTTGGCTCTTCTGGTGGCATGCGTATGAAGGCTATTCTTCGTGAAGGGGCCTTAGAAAGATATCATGTTCATGAAATATATCAAGTAGGAAATCATGGACCAGTGGATTGTTGTAGAGGTTCCTTTGGCTACTACTCATTCAAAACTCTAGAGCTGCCTCAGGCTAGCCATCCCTTGGCTTTCCAACAATATAAGTTGGAGGGTGGGTAATGGGACGAGAATAAAAGTGGGCCTGGATTCCATCAAAGGCCTCAATGGAAGCCACCTTCTCCCTATTACAATCATCAATGATGGTAACTCAAAGGGGCTGGATACTCCCACTAGCTTGTGGGAGTGTGGCCCAAGCAGTGTGTGGTTGCACATTCTTGGCCACATGCCTGGCAGACCAAACTTTCGAAGGAATTGGTGGGTGAATGGGAAAGGTATCGTAGCATGCTTTTCATGGAAGGCATAGACATCTCAAAATGTGTGTGTGGCGGTCACAACATGAATGACTAGATTTCGGTCAAGGAAGCTTATGATCACATTGCCTCCACTTCCCAAGTGTCACCCTTCTCTAACATTACCTCTATGCTTTGGAAGTGGGATGCACCCTTAAAGATAAAGTGTTTCTCGTGGCTAGCCATTCACAACCGCATACTAACTTGGGACAATCTACTTAGAAGAGGCTTCTTTGGTCATGGCTGGTGTTTCCTGTGTAGATAGAAATCTGAGGACTACCTACACCTGTTTATTCGTAGCCCCTTTGTTGTTGGGATTTGTGCTGGGGTAGCCACAATCTTGGGTGTCCCTCAGATCAATGATGCACCCTCTATTCTCAAAGTTTTCAGATTATGGAATTCTAGAGTTAAATCCCATAGAACTCTTCCCCTATATGTACTTTGGGGGATTTGGCGCGCCACGAATCCTCTACTTTTCGAAGGCATTCTTCCTGGCACTATGACTTTTGCCATTGACATTGCTATTTTTTCCATGGAAATTGGTCCGTGGACTCTGAAGCACTGTCTTCAGACTGTCTCATATGCTGATTTGTTTGGAATTTTCCCTACTTGTTCCTTTGATGATGCCTCCTCTGAAGGGACTTGCAGATGCGGAGTCTTGCTTCATTTAGACCCCATTGTTTGCTATCATTTCTCCTGGCATGGTGGTTGGGGGGACAATTGCAGAGCTAAGCTTATTACATTGTGGGGGGTTCTCTTCTTAGTTGGGCATTGACAAACATCTTATAATCAGTGTCTCCCTAGCCTTAATCAATTGGATTCAGGGTCGCTACTCCCTAGAGGTTCTTGCTCTTTGCAATTAGATTGAGTTGATTTGGTACATTCTCCCCTCTTTCTCTAATGGCTCCTTTCAACATGTATTTCAGGAGTCTAAAGTTGGTCTCTCCCTCTGCTCGGTCTTCATGTTCTATGAAAATTTCTTAGCGAACGAGGGTTCTGGTTTGGGATTCTTTGAATATTAACTTTCTTCTCTATTGTGGTATTTTGGTCTCATTATATTGTTGGTACCTTTTTGGGTGGGGATCCCTACAAACTCCCATGTTTCTTTGTTTTCTTGTACCTATTCAGTGAAAGCTCTGTCATGTGAACAATTGTGTATTTCAGATGAACATGATCTGATATAGCCCTAAGATAATATGAAAATGTAACTTTCTCTATTTGGAATGAAAGTCAGTTTTTTTCTTCTGGGAATTTTTTTTTTTTTTTTGTCTAAATCGACTTGTATAATAAACATCACATTTTGAGCATGAAACTGAAATTAAGAAGGAGAAAATGTTTGCAATATGCTTTCCATTAAATCATATCAATGAGCTTCTAAATCCACTTGTAAGCTAAATATCATATTTTGAGCATAAAACTAAAATTGACCCGAAGAAAATGTTTAAAATATGCTTTCCATTGGATCATATCAACGAGCTATTAGTATCTAATTCCAGTCAATTATCTTTGCCAACATTAATCCAATAAAAAATAGTTTTTAAAATGGTACCTTCATGAGTTTATGAAGTTCATATAGATTGTAGATTTGCACATGAAATAAGCATGAAGAAAAACCAATTGATTAATTCGATTAAGAGATTTTGAAATTTAATAAATACGATAATATTTAGATTTTCCAAACATTAAACTATACAAATTTATATTATTTTATTACTTAAAACATGACTTTTCTCGACATTGAACTGTGGCAATTTATATCACTGGTTAAGTCGTTTTCTTTATACGCAACCCTCTTAGCGTATATCACACAAACAAAGGTGAGGTGACTTATTCAAGATTTCGGACTGCACATACTAAATGGATGATTAGGTTGAATTCGTCTTCACAACCAGCTTTCGTAAAGTAACTGGTCAGTTTGAATGTTAGGTTCCAAATTTTAAAATGAATATTCATAACTTTTATTTAATAATTTAATATATTTAATGCCATTAATATGAATAATATTTATAATATAATTTATATTAAGTTTATGCTTAAAACATATTTATTAATATTGTTGTACTACTCTTTAATACTTTTAATATTTTTGCCTCTATTATATAATGGTGCAAATAGTGACCATGACTATATTGCCAAAAAATTTAAAGAAATACTTAGAAAAGAATTAATATTCATTTAGAAAATCCCAAAAACTTGTTACTACATACTGCGAAATTTGTGACTTAAATCACGAAACCCTAATTTGTGAACTCAAAGTGTGTTGATTTAAAATCAATTACTTATTATAAATCTAAATGATTCTAAATTCATCTCATAATTTAAGTATGGGGGTTTACGCAGTGCATTATATTAGATATCATTTTGGGATTCAACTGCGTTAAGTAAGTCATTCACGTATGACCATTTCCATGAGAGGTAGTCGTAACTGACTAATTTCTCATGATTTTTGAATAGTTCACTTAGCACTCATTGCATCGGGTAACTGACTAATTTCTCATGATTTTTGAATAGTTCACTTAGCACTCATTGCATCGGGTGATGCTCACAGGGGTGAAGAAGTGGGATTGAAACTAGTGAAATGAATAACATAGCATCAATCATCACTTCCGGGGCTTGCACCCGGTAACCAGGACTTCCCAGGAGGTCACCCATCCCAGAACTCCTCTGGCTCAAGCGCGCTTAACTGTGGAGTTTTCCCCACAATCAAGCCCACTTAGCTTGCTACCCCATTTGCAAAACCTTAGCAAGTATTGTGCCTCATGAACCATTCAAGTAGAGATCCCTTGACTCTTTTTGAATTTAAGTATGGGGGTTTACGCAGTGCATTATATTAGATATCATTTTGGGATTCAACTGCGTTAAGTAAGTCATTCACGTATGACCATTTCCATGAGAGGTAGTCGTAATTGACTAATTTCTCATGATTTTTGAATAGTTCACTTAGCATTCATTGCATCGGGTAATGCACTGCGTAAACCCCCATACTTAAATTCAAAAAGAGTCAAGGGATCTCTACTTGAATGGTTCATGAGGCACAATACTTGCTAAGGTTTTGCAAATGGGGTAGCAAGCTAAGTGGGCTTGATTGTGGGGAAAACTCCACAGTTAAGCGCGCTTGAGCCAGAGGAGTTCTGGGATGGGTGACCTCCTGGGAAGTCCTGGTTACCGGGTGCAAGCCCCGGAAGTGATAATTGATGCTATGTGATTCATTTCACTAGTTTCAATCCCACTTCTTCACCCCTGTGAGCATCACCCGATGCAATGAGTGCTAAGTGAACTATTCAAAAATCATGAGAAATTAGTCAGTTACGACTACCTCTCATGGAAATGGTCATACGTGAATGAATTACTTAACGCAGTTGAATCCCAAAATGATATCTAATATAATGCATTGCGTAAACCCCCATACTTAAATTCAAAAAGAGTAAATGGATCTCTACTTGAATGGTTCATGAGGCACAATACTTGCTAAGGTTTTGCAAGGGTAGCAAGCTAAGTGGGCTTGATTGTGGGGAAAACTCCACAGTTAAGTGCGCTTGAGCCAGAGGAGTTCTGGGATGGGTGGCCTCCTGGGAAGTCCTGGTTACCGGGTGCAAGCCCTGGAAGTGATGATTGATGCTATGTGATTCATTTCACTAGTTTCAATCCCACTTCTTCACCCCTGTGAGCATCACCCGATGCAATGAGTGCTAAGTGAACTATTCAAAAATCATGAGAAATTAGTCAGTTACGATTACCTACGTGAATGACTTACTTAACGCAGTTGAATCCCAAAATGATATCTAATATAATGCACTGCGTAAACCCCCATACTTAAATTAAAAAAGAGTCAAGGGATCTCTACTTGAATGGTTCATGAGGCACAATATTTGCTAAGGTTTTGCAAATGGGGTAGCAAGCTAAGTGGGCTTGATTGTGGGGAAAACTCCACAGTTAAGCGCGCTTGAGCCAGAGGAGTTCTGGGATGGGTGACCTCCTGGGAAGTCCTGGTTACCGGGTGCAAGCCCCGGAAGTGATGATAGATGCTATGTGATTCATTTCACTAGTTTCAATCCCACTTCTTCACCCTTGTGAGCATCACCCGATGCACTGATTGCTAAGTGAACTATTCAAAAATCATGAGAAATTAGTCAGTTACGACTACCTCTCATGGAAATGGTCATACGTGAATGACTTACTTAACGCAGTTGAATCCCAAAATGATATCTAATATAATGCACTGCATAAACCCCCATACTTAAATTCAAAAAGAGTCAAGGGATCTCTACTTGAATGGTTCATGAGGCACAATACTTGCTAAGGTTTTCCAAATGGGGTAGCAAGCTAAGTGGGCTTGATTGTGGGGAAAACTCCACAGTTAAGCGCGCTTGAGCCAGAGGAGTTTTGGGATGGGTGACCTCCTGGGAAGTCCTGGTTACTGGGTGCAAGCCCCGGAAGTGATGATTGATGCTATGTGATTCATTTCACTAGTTTCAATCCCGCTTCTTCACCCCTGTGAGCATCACCCGATGCAATGAGTGCTAAGTGAACTATTCAAAAATAATGAGAAATTAGTCAGTTACGACTACCTCTCATGGAAATGGTCATACGTGAATGACTTACTTAACGCAGTTGAATCCCAAAATGATATCATCTTATAATTTTTTTTTCCACATAGAAATTTATCAATATTTTTATCAATATTTTAACAAAGTTTCATCAATATAACGACAATTCGATGAACTTGCCATATCCACCATGCTTTTCATTCAACGAAAGTTCACTGGATATCCAACGAATATGGGTTCGTCGAATATCCATCGAACCTGTAGCTATTAAAAAAATTAACAGTTTATCTAAGGTCCACTTTTCCTTAAAATTGGTTGTGGTTGAGGTCCACTTTTTCCATGTAGGGTTCAAACTCACAAGCTTTTGGTGAGTTTGGCCAAGTTTAGGAAGTTTGGAAAACAAAAGAATTAGCCAGTCAACAAATAGTATTATATAGCTAAATTCTTACAGTTTGGAAATAAAATTATTCCTTTTTCAAGATTATATCCAATAAATAAAACTCCAAAACATAAAATACCCAAGATTTAAACATCCAGAGTTCCTCATGATCATGTGCACATTGTGCATTACAACCAACTAGCATAGATATTGAACAATTCCACTAAGTTAAACATATATGTTAAGTATTATGTAATTACATCATTTATTATATTACATTACTTGAGTTGAAAATAGTTCCTTTAGCAAGGAGTTGATGGTGCACCTCATCCCGCCGAGAAAACTATCTTAATGAACAAAAACAACCCTGCACCCAATTTTCCAAAGAATGAATAAAGCAGATTGGAGAGCGTCATCGCTTTCAAAGCACTCCCCAAACATCTTCTGCGACTTCTATCCCTAAGCCAAGCCTTGCTTCGCCTCACATTTTTTTTATACTTTACTATTATTTCTTGCCATTTTATGCATTAAAGGTGATTATTATTATTTATGCATTTCCTTGCTAAACTGCTCTACATTTTAGTAAATTCACTTATCTAATGATTGTGAGGCATTGCAGTCTCTTTTTTTTTTTCGCAAGTCCTAGTGATAATGGTGGTTGGTTACCGAAATGAGGACCATGTCATATCTACGAGAAGCCATCTTGGACAGATATGGGAGCAAATAAATGACTAATAAATTAAGCCAGGAAGCCATGAATAATAAATTATTATTATTATTATTTTATTATTATATAGTTATAATAATTTGTGTGATAGATAAAAATGAAGTGTTATAAGTATATGAGTCACATTTATTAAAATAATATTATTAATATTACTAATATTATTATGAGTAATAATAATAATAAAAAATTCACTTATTTAATGGTTGTGAATAATTGTAAAATGACAAACCTCGTAATGTGAGATAGAAAGAAGTTCTTCTTTGAAACTTTAGTCACTTCAGTTATCTTATATGGATGTGAGGTTTGGGGTTGTAGCATCTTTAGAGAATCCTGGAGAAAGATTGAGCAAATCCAGAAGCGTTTTATAACTTTAACCTCAAGATTAAAAGCAACACACCCTATCATATTCTCCTTATAGAAGTAGGTCTTTCCCCTATCGAGAGCCTAGCTATGACTAGGCTTCTGTTGTACAAGCACAAACTCAATAACATAGGAGACCATAGACTTCCTAAGTTAGCTTTAAATTCCAGCCAAAACCATCTAATGCTCAAAAGGTTGGTATAAAGACACCACGGTCTCGTTAAACCATTGGCAGATCAACGAGAATGTTGCATGGAAAAACATTAATAACATTAAAAATATTGTTACTTCTAAGTTTAAAAAAAATGTGGTCTGAGAAAGATTTAGCAACTAAAAGAAAACTAAGATATTATAAGGAGGTCATCAACCCCACCCTAAAAGATCAAAAGTATCTCTCTGTTTTAATTAGCTCAAAGAAAAAAATTAATATAGCCAAGATTAGAACGAACTCTTATGAGCTTCATAGTGAAACGAGTCATTGGGCAGTGTCGAAAACTCCATAGATGGAAATGTTCTGCCATCTCTGTGAGAATACGAACACCAAGGATGAAAATCACTTCCTCTTAAAGTGCCCCGCGTACAACCACATTAAATCTTAGTTTCAAAATCTTTGTTGCAACACTGACCTTCCTAGTCTTTTAGGATGTCAAAATAAGAGTAAGCTCGGGAGGTTTCTCTCTAAACTTTTTGAGCATAGGAATAAAATCTTAAATCAAACTAAATAATTCATTTCTTTAAGTTTCGTCTCAGTGGAAGTTAATAATAATAATAATAATAATAATAATTATTATTAATAATATAATAATTGTTATATTAATATAATAATTGTATAATAATATTATTACAATATTAATATAATAATCATAAATATATAAGAATCTGATTGTTATTATTTATATAGTTGGTCTTTGAAAAAATACACATAATAATTATTAATGTGGTTGATATATCTTATAGACCTATATCAATTATAATGGAAAATGTAATTGTATATATGCTTATATCAACCACATTGGTAAATATAGTTGTACTAATAAATAATCTTATTGATAATGATTTTTTTTTAAGCAATCAATATTTCTAGAGCTATGGGTCCATTAATATATTGAGGTTGTATATGTCAACATTTTTGATTTTGTACATTAGCATATAACCTAATACATTAATGAAATTATAACTCCCAAATTATTGGTAGTACTCCTTTTCCACTAACTCCATAGAAACCACAACACACAGACTCCATTGGATCCAGTGTCTGTCTGGATTCCCTATAGGCCTGATCTCTTACAGGTGGGTCAACCTAACATGTGATTGTATGGGATATAGTTGGCAGCTTCTGCTTTCAAATTCGTCAGCACAAACCGACGTACAGATATAAAGACAATCTCAATGTCATATTAGCTTCCTACTTGAAAGAAATGTGACCAAAACATGGATATGATGCGTCCATATGTATGATTTTTGACGGGTAATAAAGAAATATGGTATGTACTTGTGATTGCAGAACATTGGCAGGGGACTTTTAACCATTTTTGTCGAACCAAAGTTTGAAGTATGTTTTGGCAGAACATCAGAAGAATCTTATCCCAAAACATTGACACGGAACTTTTTGTTGAGTGCGCGATTTCTGCCAACCTGTGTTGATGGCAGTTTCAGGCAACAAAGGCAATCACATTTGTTTAAAGTTGAATATTATCCACACTGCTACGCTAATGCCGCGTGAGCGTGTATACGCATCGTGGGATTATATTCCAGGCTCGCACATCATTTAATGTTGTCTAACGGCGTAGAATATTCATGGTTTTCAAATATTTGGAATAGTTTTGGTGAAGTATTATAAGTGGTGAACTATTTGTTTTGCATCTTGCTAAATAGCTAAATAATTTTTGAATCATATACATATATATATAGATAGATATATATAACCATAAAAACCTATTTCTTACCGCTGAACCAACTAAAAAATATTCCCAAAAACTCCAAATATAAGACATAAACTACCGCCTTTAAATCTACAATCCAAACCTAACATATTTTCAACAACTAGATAACTTTTTAACGAAGCGACTTTATAAATTCAATTCGGTTAAAATGTAGTAATTTGAATTTCCCGTGATTCAAATTTTATGATGTGGGATGGAATTTCCTCTAATAATGCTGTAAATTGACATAGTCTGGAAATCAAGTACACCAAAATTCTCACAGAAGTATTGTCCTCCCAACCGAAAATTTTGGAGTAAGCTGTGAGAAAAATGGTCCCCCTCCCACTGAAATGCTGAGCGAATTAATCTTTTTTAATCCTATAACCTAAAAAGTTCAAGACAATGCATAAACATTCGACGAATGACGCCAAATGCATTGCTATTTTTTTATAAACGTATATTAAAGTTTTAATATGTTTTTTTTAATCTTTATTATGATCAGTCTAGATTTATTTTAATTCTGGATTTTTAAAAAAACTTTACATCTCAAGAAATTTGATACAATCATATAGTGTCGATAATGTGTCACATAATTCTACTGTATTTGATACAATCATATAGTGTGGATAATGTGTCACATAATTCTACTGTTGATTGTTAATAGGTGGTTACAGGAGAGGGATTCCCTCATATTTCAACTTACTGTTTTTATAGAACACATTTGATATAATTTGGTAAGGTTGTTTAATTACCTCAGAATCGTATAAAAGTACTCACAGTGATTTCCTTTTGTTTCGACAACACTTATGCTACATAATAAATTGTTTTTCTTATTTAATGCAGTTTTCATTTTTGTTTTTAATGAAATACTCAATCCAAGAAGCCCTTTAGCTCTAGTTTACATTGTTTAATCCGCCTGCAATTTAGTTACAAGAAGACAATCTCTTTATTTAAGTTCCTTGTTACTTAATTCGCCATTGAGAGGTTGATCCCTCTAGAGGGTTTCGATAGCTCTGGCTTGGCTCGGATATACAGTGTCTAATCTTTGTTGCAATTTTTTTTAAAAAGTAGTTGTTGTTTGTAACTTTGTTCTATTTATTTGTACATTCATTGTTCTGCCATGTTTCCCAAAAATAATGTTTTCCCTTTTTTCTTGCATGTAGCTTATGATATTCTAACTATTATACTTTTTGTTCTCCATTCAGTTATGACTGTGATTTTCTTTGTATTCTAAGATTATGGAATTAGATGCTTGTTGGTTGCTTTGGTTTTTTGTTTTTGGGGTTATGCACAAACTTAGCCAATAATTAATCAATGAGTTTTTTGTTTTATGCCTTTCTCAAGGTTAATTAGTTCTTTATTAATTGAATATAAGTATAAATATTTAGAATCGACGCAAATTAAATGTACAGTTAGGAAGAATTACAACGGTACAGAAGCACTCATAGCTAACCTTATGTATTATACTATATTCATAATTTGATTTTTAATATTTGAGTTGACTCATAGTTTAATTTCAGTAGTTGTTGAACTTTCACAGTTCTATCCTGAGTTCCTTGCTCACTATGTTAGGGATATTATTACCCAGTAATATGATAGTTTTGATGTTAGGCAGGATTCGATTCTTTCAAGACCAGTGATACGCAATAGGGAACATAATGCACTAATTATATAAGATAGGGATTGTTTCATAAGACAATTTCTTCTTGTTAACCGGAACTAACCCTAGTTCATAAAGTTCATGCTCAAAAATTCTCAAGTTAACAGTAACTTTTTCTATGGTCTGTACCAATTTTCTCATTCTTAATAAAATTTGGGATAATATCGATTGGCAAATAATCGACAGTTTTTGGGCTACTGTTAAACCAACCTAGTCTAATCTAACCCACTTTACTTGTCTTGAATTATTTTTAAGAGACTAGAGCTCAACCACATCCATATGTAGGAAATCATAGGCAGGAGGAAACATATTTCAATACAACCAAGTTTTCTACCTTTCAGAAACAAATAATTACCACAAGTAACAATTTCAGCACTTATCTTTGTTTAGGTATCTGACCAACCACAAATCTCTTGGAAAGAGAGTGCTCCACCCAACCAATGAGTTATGTGTCTGGATAACAAGACTCCCCTCGAGCTAGTTTCTCCCATAACAATTATATGACAATGACCTAATCAGGTCTTTTCCAAGGCATCAAGACCTTTTCAGTCCAGCCCAGGAACTCAAACTCATCAGTCTACCTCAAGGATCCCACTGGTCACCCACGAGCTCACAGATACCTCAACTGGCAGCATCCTGCCAACCTGCAACAACGTCGTGTTCAGGTTCCAAAGCTTGAAGCTTTAACTCCTCTCTTAGACCTCCTCCCACCAGGTATGGAGTCTCCAAGGTTGCCTCAGGTTTTGTTCCCTCTCACCCTTTTGTCTCCCTTGTCCCAACTGAGATTATTTATCTCTAGGGAGAGGAATTGTTGTCTTAACTTTTCTGGTAAATGAAACTCTCTTTTAGCAATTTTCCTGAAATTTTATGCCTATATATATCTTATATTATTAAAAATAAATAAATTCAATTACATAAAATAACATTTATGTTTAACCACCCATTATGTCTTTACTTGACCCACAACTTTACTGAGTCATTTGCAGTAAAACAAACCATTTACAAAACAATTACAACTTTTACCAAGGGGTGTCATGTCTTCCCCTCTCGAGAGAAACATTGTCCTCAGTGTTTATTAGCCCCCAATAAGTTAAATTATGCTTTCTTATATATGATATTCATTTCCCAGTTAACCATTCTAGCATAAGTTCTTCTGCTACACTTAACCTGGTTGATCGCTCTTTGATCAGGGATTTTTCATCTAATTGAACCTGCATTCACCATCATCTCAACTATCGTAGTTTTCATCAATTATTACTTAGGAAACATGTATACATATGTAATCATTTTAATTCTATCACAAACATCACCAATTGTTACTTAGGTATTCCATAAGGTCCTCAACATACTTCACCACTCCACAAAATTAGCAACCTGCACTCAATAAAAGTTAGAAGCATTATCATAGTTCCTAAACAATAGCCTCAATTCTTTTTACTTATCCAACGGTTGTGCCTATAACCCATGACCCCATCACGTAGTTATACTATAAATTTCAGTTCATGTAAGTTCCAACTATTTACATAAAATAATATTTAGTATTTACTCCTTTTTTTAATATTAGGGATAGATTACCGTTAAAGTTTTAACATACAAAGTAGCATTACTATATTCTTATTAATTTAGGTTACATATCTATTAATTATGCTTCAAGTAGAGTTGAGACAACTTCCTTCTCTTCCTTCTGTTGTCTACTCATCCAAGTAGTTCTTTTATGTCCATCTTATATTGCTTGCTATCTTCTTTTATTGCAACAACCAAAATTAACATCCTTTTAGTTTTGGTTTGTTTCCATGTTGCATTGCAAGTGGTGGATAAAACTTGTATGTCATCAAATTTATCTCATTCATATTTGTATGTGTATTAACTATCCCGCACTACATTAGTATAGTATGGGGTCTTCCTTATATATACATCAGTTTCTTGGCTAGTCATTCACCTCCCTCAGTTAGCAGGTTACTTTAGTACTTGTAACTAGCCCCCAACAACTTATTCATAGCTATGGCCATTTGAACCTTAGGAGATGAATCAATCCATTTGATCCTATTTGTACAATTGTAATTATGACTAACAATTAGAAATGTCAGTTTCTACCAATTTATATATTACATGTCATGGAAAGGTCGAGCATATTCTACCATCAAGATAACAATTTTCTAATTTGATTGGATCTATAATTAAGAGTTATTTCACATATTGCCCATAATATCATTTCTAAGCAAGATTTCAATTTGTGAGACCATAACAGGGAATAAATTGATGATGCTTTCCACTATCAGAAAATCCCATCACAATATATTAACATTGAGATGATTTTTCATGTTCTTAGCAATGTATAAAATTTGAAGGTGTCAATACTTAGTGTATTGAGAAATATTATTTTAATTGTCATAGGAATGCTAAAAATATTCCACCACTCAAAGTGAGAAGGGCACTTGTCACCCTTTTTTTTATCCTCTATCTCATATACATGCTTTTAAAGTAATTTTTTTTTTCAAATTACTGATCATTTGAGATCCAAAACCATAGATGAATTTAAGTATGCTACCAAATAGCTTGTTATGGAAGGGCATGAAATATTTGGTCTGTTAGTGGATGCAACAATCACCTAACTTATCATTTCGACAATGTCAATTTGTTATAGGGTTGGACATAGGTAATTTTTTTTATAAGGACTAATCAAGGTGTTGAGGGTGCTGGACCCACCAACATTCAGGGGATCACCCCACTATGAAGTCCCAACTAGACCTCACACCGTTTGGTGTGGGAGTACTATCCGGTATGATGGTCCGGTTGCCATTTTCTTAAGGATTTGCCTCAACTCTTACTTGTCAGCACAAGAGAGTGGTTTGTTTTGTCTTCGAGAAGTGAGGTTCACATGCCTCACGATTATACGTATACTTGTGTCGATGGTTCTTTCACTCTGAAGGGAATAAGGTGAAGGTGAGTTCCAGGTTGAAAGGGATCAATCCCAACTCGGCTAGGAACACATAACACAAAAAGACATACATAGCTTCCGGTGGAGCAGTCCACTCGGATGTGGCAGTCACAACATACAAGGTAATATAACATGTACAAAACTCATGGAACAATCCGAATGTGTGAAACGGTTGTTACAGCAAGGTTCAGGTGAAAGGTCTGTCTGATGTTCGACAGAGTAGTCGACATGGACAGGACGCCATTAACAACATATACAACACATTTCCTTTAATATATTATGCATTACAACAAATGAAACAATTCAGATGTAGAACACAGGTTAAAGTAACATGCATTACAAGTGTTAAAGATAATTCTTACAACAAATACAATATATGTGTAAAAACATGTTGGCCTGTTAACATCTTGGCGAGAATTTTTTTAAAAAGTGTCTGACCTATCCCCTCTGGCCCCTTGACAACCTTTCTCTAGGGGATATTCGGCAGGAGTCTGTGATCCCATTATGGAATCTGGTGGCCTAATCGGATGAAAGGTTAACTTTCTTATGCAACTGGGAGATAGTGATTAGACCGATCAATAACGAATCCTTCCAAATTTGATTGTCCAAGAGATCATGACTGGGGGATTCGGTGTTGCTGAGGTGTCATCGATAATGGTGTCGCTGGGTGCTTAGGTGTCTTGGGCCCACTGGCGGAGGTGTCATTATAGGCCCCTCCTACCTTGCTTGACCACCTTGACTGGAAGCACGCCTATATCATTGACTGTGTCTGATTGGCGATCAATGGTTTTTATATTATTGTGCGCCCATTGTTCCTATATACACCCTGTTGGTCCGAATGGACAATAACACATTACCGTCTTTCTCTACAATCACACAACGACACTTTGGTGTTCTGGACCGAAAGGCTTACTCACATATTGTGAGCTCATTTCCCTTAATGTTGCCTGCTGGATTGACTGGAAGACAACACTTTTTTTTCCATCCCCTGCAACTCATTTGAAGAACAATGACATTATGGGCTTATACTTTTTTCACCATGAATCTCGCGGCGCTCTGGGCCGCAAAGGGGTTTTTTTGAATATTGAGAGTTCATTGGAACATAGCAGGTGGAATCATACAACTCATTTGACCATGGAGGGAAAGTCCCCAATAGAGGATCTTGACTTTGACATCTCAAAACTCATTGAGATCATAGTGGCTACAGAGAATGAGAAGGACTTCAAAGGGCGTCAACAAAAGCAAGCTGCTAGGAAGTTTGGGTATAGCAATGCTCAGTGTAAATCTAGGGTGAACAAACATCTGTGTAACTTGTCGGTTTTGGGGTTTAAAGACCATGATATTGAACCTGGGGATGGTCAATGATAGATGGTTTTGTTCTCATAAACCACTTGTCATATGGTCAATTTTTACGAAGGAAATGATAGCACATAGTGAAGATACAAATAGCAACACCTTCTTTAGCCAATTGAAAATTCTCAAACAAAAGGGTTCAATGGCATAGCACATTGAAAACTTCCAAAAATTGAATATTAGGGTAACCAATATTCCAGAACAGCATATGATTGATGTCTTCTTAGAAAATTTAAAAGATAACATCCAACATAAGGTTTGCCTTTGGGAATCTAACTCATTAGATAAGGCATTCAGAGTGGCAAGAAAAGTTGAATGCAAAATTATGGAAATAAGGAAGTCTACCAATCACAACTATAAATATGGAAGTGTTACTGGTCCTAGTATTCCACAACCTACAAGGTTGACACCACAACAATTGGAGGAAAAGAGAGCAAAAGGGATTTTTTACACTTGTGATAGAAAATACACTAAAAGTCATAAGTGTGTCGAGAAGAATTATTCTATATAGATTGCGAAGAGGAGGAAGAAAAGGAACAAGAAACATCAAGATGAGGATATGCGCCAAGAATCAACCCTAGAGAAAGAATAAATGAATCCGACCATATCTTGTAATGCATTGGAAGGAATTACCACTCCTCAAACTCTCAATATAGAAGGACATATCAAGAATAAAAAGGTAATAGCGTTGATTGATTCGGATAGTACCCATAACTTTATTCATTGTACGATAGCAAAGGAATTATATTTCTTCCTATATCCAGCACTAGAGTGTCAAGTGATGGTTACAAATGGAAAAACCATAAATTTATCTAGAAAGTGCCATAATATCAAGATTTCCATGGGAGAATATGTATTGAATAGTCCAGTGCTTTCCATTCCAATGGGTGGTGTTGATGTTGTACTTGGATTCCAATGGTTACAATATTTGGGTACAATAACTTTTAGTTTTCAGGAACTTTTCTTGAAATTTTTTTCAGAAAGAAAGGAAGTTGAATTAAGGGGTATCACAAGGAAACTAGAAAAGATAATCAACTCTAATAGCATGACAAAGCTTTTAAAGAAAGAACAACGGGGCATAATTGCACAATTATGTTCACTAGAGGTTCAAACATCGAAATCATCTATTTCTCCATACCTCCAGAAAGTCTTAGACAATCATTCCAAGGTATGTGAGATTCCCAAAGGCCTCCCACCTATTCGTGATCATGATCATGCTATTAATTTTATTCCAGGAAGTATTCCTCCAAACATCAAGCCTTACAGATATCCCTATGCCCAAAAGAGTGAAATTGAGCATATGATTGCAGAAATGCTAGAGGATGGTATAATTCAACCTAGTCAAAGTTCTTTCTCTGCTCCAATAGTATTAGTGCAAAAGAATGATGGATCATGGCCGTGTGTTTGGATTATAGGGAGCTCAACAAGCTCACTGTTAAAGATAAATTTTCCTTCCCTATCATTGATGAATTATTGGATGAATTACATGGAGCAATTTACTTCACCAGGTTGGATTTTTGTTCACAATATTATCAAATAAGAATGAAGATTGAAGACGTTCCGAAAACAACATTTAAAACTCATGAAGGTCGTTATGAATTTTTTGTCATGCCTTTTGCCCTTACCAATGCACCTTCTACATTTCAAGGTTTAATGAATTCTATTTTCAAACCCTTCCTTAGAAAATTTGTCTTAGTATTTTTTGATGATATACTAATCTACAACAAGTCTTGGAAGGATCATGTTGACCATGTTGACAGGGTGCTCAAGCTATTAGAGGAGAAACAATTATATCAAAAAACCTTCAAATGTTTTTTTGGAGTATAAGAGGTGGAATATTTGGGTCATATTGTATCTCATGAGGGTGTTAAGGTAGACCCTAACAAACTTAAAGCCATTATGGAATTGAAAATCCCCACATCCATAAAACATCTGCAAGGATTTCTCGGGTTGACAGGGTATTATCGCAAGTCTATTAACAATTATGGGAGAATAGCAGCACCTCTAACAACATCACTAAAGAAGCATGCATTTTATTGGACTCTAGAAGCAACTAAGGCCTTTTAGCATCTTAAAGAGGAAATGTGCCAAGTAGTGGTCCTAGCTATGCTAGACTTCAAAAAACCTTTATTGTGGAATGTGATGCCTTGGGAAATGGAATTGGTATTGTTTTAATGCAAGAAGAATTATCCATTTCTTTTGAAATTTGTCCAATGAAAGGAAGGTATTTACACAAAGCTATTTATGAGAAGGAAATGTTGGCAATACTACATGCACTTAAGAAATGGCGACTTTACCAAATGGGAAGGAACTTCAAGTTAAAAACAAATCATGATAGTCTTAAATACTTTTTAGAAAAAATATTTTCTTCAGAAGAGCAGCAAAAATGGGTCACAAAGATGTTGGGTTATGACTTTGAAATCGTCTGCAAAGAAGGGAAGAAAAATGTTGTTGCAGATGCATTCTCAAGAAAGGATGAGGATGTGAAAGAATTTCTTTGTGCCACCTCTATCATGCAACTAGATTAGATAAATGAAGCAAGGGATGAATGAAAGAATGACGAAGAAGTGTGGGTACTCATTCAAAACTTGTAGCAAGATCCCAATACATCTGAGACATTTAGCTGGAAATATGATTCGTTATGGTATAAAGTTCACTTGTACCTCTGTAAGAATTCCCAACTCAAACAAAAGATTCTTATGGAATTGAACACCTCTCCCTTAGGAGGGCACTCAAGATTTTTAAAAACTTACGATAGGGTTAAGAAGGAATTTTTTTGGGATGGCCTTAAATTCGATATTCAAAGGTTTGTGGTGGAATGTTTGGTTTGCCAACAAAATAAAGTTGAGACAATTAAGACTGTAGGTCTGTTACAACCTTTATCCATTCCAAGTCAACATTGGGAGGAGGTTTCAATGGATTATATCAGAGGTTTACCCAAGTCAGAAGGAAAGAGTGTCATCATGGTGGTAGTTAACAAACTTACCAGGTATGCATAGTTTTGTGCATTATCTCATCCATTTAAAGCCCGTACAACAGATATTGCATTTATGGAAACAATTCAAAAGCTACATGGAAACCCAAAAATTATTGTAAGAGACAAAGATCCTATTTTCACTACAAATTTTTGGACGGAATTATTTTCTTGTTTGGGTACTCAATTATCTCATAGCTCATCTTATCATCCTTAATCAGATGGACAAACTGAGATAGTAAAAAAAATGTTTGGAAGGATATCTTAGTTGCTTTGTATGTGATAAAAAAACAAAATGGGTCAAGTGGTTACCTATGGCTGAATGGTGGTATAACACTTCCTTCCATGTTGCAGCAAAAATGACCCCATTTATGTCACTTTATTGATATCATCCATCGTCCATCACATCATCTTTAAGAGAAAATTCTAAGGTTCAAGCAGTGGAAGGTCACATAGAGCATCAACAAGAAGTTCTTCAACTCTTAAAGGATGACCTCACTTTGGCACAGAATAGAATGAAACAACAGGTAGATCAACATCGAAACAAAAGAAGTTTTGATGTAGGTGATTGGGTATTCCTATGGCTACAACAATACAAACAAATGTCCCTCAAGCAAGCTAAGAAGGATAATAAATTATCACCAAAGTATTTTGGTCTATACAAGGTGTTGCAAAATATAGGTACTATGGCACACAAATTGGAGCTTCCTGCAGTTTCATGAGTGGACCCAGTTTTCCATGTTTCATGATTAAAGAAGTTTATAGGTGAGAAGCTCCTAGTTTAAATAATATTGTCAGAACTTGATGAGGAAGAAAAAATCATATTGGAACCTGAGCAGTCACGGAAACAAGAACTTGACAGCTACGAAATCGATCAATTTCAGAGTATCTCATCAAGTGGAAGAACTTACCTGTGGAAAATTCCACATGGGAGGATGAGAATTTTATACAAAAGCACCCAGAACTACATAAGCATTGAAGATTTTTTTTTTTGGAAGGAGAGGGGCATGTTAGGTCCCTATAATGCTAGTGTATTCCCTCATTGTTATTAGTGTAGCCCACTTATTGTTATTGTTGTGCCTCATAAAAGCCCATTATTCCATCATTGTTATTATTGTAGCCCCCTTATTGTTATTGGTGTGCCCCATATAAGCCCACTATTGTTATTGTGGCGCCCTTACATTATTATTGTTATGTCAGCTTTGATTATATTGTGACCCCTTAAACTCCTATATATAAAAAGGAGGTTGTGTCATTTGAATCATCCAAGAATTACTCATTTGCGTAATGTAAAGGAGGTTGTGTCATTTGAATCATCAGAGAATTACTCATTTGTGTAATGTAAAGGAGGTTACTCCCTCGAAGAGGCTAATTTTGAAGTCGTTCATCTATATTTTATTCTATTTTGTGAGCCGGCTGCATAACAGGGATCAAGGTTAAAATTGAAGCATGGGCCATCATGGATTGTAAACTCACTAGAGGCTATAACATATCCCACCTAATGTTTGTCAACAATGTGTTGTGCCTTGGAGAGGCCAAGATCTCTATGTGGGTAGCTTTCCACAAGATTTTTGGGGAATTTAGTAAAGCTTCTAGTCTCATAATTAACCAAGAAAAAACATGGGTGATATCCGATTCAGTTGATTCCTTGATGATGATTGGAATTGTTGATCTGTTTGGAGTCAAAATCAAATCCATGTCTGGGGGTTTCAATTATCTTGGATGTAGATTAAAGCCTAACAAGTACTCCATTTTGGACCAAGATTGACTTATTTATAAATTCAACAAAATGTTGTCAAGCTAGGATAAGAGATGGCTCTCTTTGGGTGGAAGAGTGATTATGATAAAGGTTGTTCTGATAAGCATTTCAGTTTACTAGATGCACCTCTTCCATATTCCACAGGCTACCATAAACAAAATAAACTCCATCATTGCCAAGTTCCTTTGGTATGGAGTTGGTGCTATGTGGAAGCATCATCTGACAGGGCTGAAGAATATTTCCAGGACTATTCCGAAAAGCGGATGGGGTATCATTGATTCCCCTAGATTTAATTTGGCTCTTCTGGTGGCAAGCGTATGAAGGTTATTCTTCATGAAGGGGCCTTAGAAAAATATCATGTTGAGGAAATATATCAAGTAAGCAATCATGGACCAGTGGATTGTTGTAGAGGTTCCTTTGGCTACTACTCATTCAAAAATCTAGAGCTGCCTCAAGCTAGCCATCCGTTGGCTTTCCAACAATATAAGTTGGAGGGTGGGTAATGGGACAAGAATAAAAGTGGGCCTGGACACCATCAAAGGCCTCAATGGAAGCCACCTTCTCCCTATTAAAATCATCAATGACTGTAACTCAAAGGGGCTAGATACTCTTGCTAGCTTGTGGGAGTGTGGCCCAAGTAGTGTGTGGTTACACATTCTTGGCCACATGCCTGGCAGATTGAACTTTCATAGGAATTGGTGGGTGAATGGGAAAGGTATCGTAGCATGCTTCGCATGGAAGGCATAGACATCTCACAATGGGCTGATGTGCTTGTGTGTGGCGGTCACAATAGGAATGACTAGATTTCGGTCAAGGAAGCTTATGATCACATTGCCTCCACTTCCCAAGTGTCACCCTTCTCTGACATTACCTCTATGCTTTGGAAGTGGGATGCACCCTTAAAGATAAAGTGTTTCTCGTGGCTAGCCATTCACAACCGCATACTAACGTGGGACAATCTACTTAGAAGAGGCTTCTTTGTTCATGGCTCGTGTTTCCTGTGTAGACAGAGATCTGAGGACTACTGACACCTGTTTATTCGTAGCCCCTTTGTTGTTGGGATTTGGGCTGGGGTAGCCACAGTCTTGGGTGTCCCTCAGATCAATGATGCACACTCTATTCTCAAAGTTTTCAGATTATGGAATTATAGAGCTAAATCCCATAGAACTCCTCCCCTATATGTACTTTGGGGGATTTGGCACACCATGAATCCTCTGCGTTTCGAAGGCATTCTTCCTGTCGCTATGACTTTTGCCATTGACATTGCTATTTTTTTCATGGAAATTGGTCCGTGGACTCCGAAGCACTCTCTTCGGACTGTCTCATATGTTGATTTGTTTGGTATTTTCCCTACTTGTTCCTTTGATGATGCCTCCTTTGAAGGGACTTTTGGATGCAGAGTCTCGCTTCACTTAGACCCCATTGTCTACTATCATTTCTCCTAGCATGGTGGTTGGGGGGAAAATTGCAGAGCTAAGCTTATTACATTGTGGGGGGTTCTCCAGTGCTCTTCTTGGTTGGACATTGACAAACTTCTTATAATCGGTGTCTCCCTAGTCTTAATCAATTGGATTCAGGGTCGCTACTCCCTAGAGGTTCTTGCTCTTTGCAATTGGATTGAGTTGATTTAGTACATTCTCCCCTCTTTCTCTGATGGCTCCTTTCAACATGTATTTTAGGAGTCTAAAGTTGGTCTCTCCCTCTACTCAAGCTTCATGTTCTATGAAAATTTCTTAGCGGACGGGGGTTGTGGTTTGGGATTCTTTGAATATTAACTTTCTTCTCTGTTGTGGTATTTTGGTCTCATTATATTGTTGGTACCTTTTTGGGTGGGGATCCCTACAAACTCCCATGTTTCTTTGTTTTCTTGTACCTATTCAGTGAAATCTCTGTCAAGTGAACAATTGTGTATTTCAGATGAACATGATCTGATATAGCCCTATGAAAATTTAACTTTCTCTATTTGGAATCAAAGTCAGTTTTTTTCTTCTGGAAAAAAAAAATTGTCTAAATCCACTTGTATAATAAACATCACTTTTTGTGCATAAAACCGAACTTAAGAAGGAGAAAATGTTTGCAATATGCTTTCCATTAAATCATAGCAATGAGCTACTATAAATATTATATTTTGAGCCTAAAACTGAAATTGACCGGAAGAAAATGTTTAAAATATGCTTTCCATTGTATCATATCAATGAGCTATTAGTATCTAATTCCAGTCAATTATCTTTGCCAACATCAGTCAAATAAAAGATAGTTTTTAAAATGGTACCTTCATGAGTTTATGAAGTTCATATAGATGGTAGATTTGCACATGAAATAAGCATGAAGAAAAACAAATTGATTAATTCGATTAAGAGAGTTTGAAATTTAATAAATGCGATAATATTTAGATTTTCCAAACATTAAACTATACAAATTTATATTATTTTATTACTTAATACATGACTTTTCTCGAGATTGAACTGTGGCAATTTATATTACTGTTTAAGTCGTTTTCTTTATACGCAACTCTCTGTTAGCGTATATCACACAAACAAAGGTGAGGTGACTTATTCAAGATTTCAGACTACACATACTAAATGGATGATTAGGTTGAATTCGTCTTCACAACCAGCTTTCGTAAAGTAACTGGTCAGTTTGAATGTTAGGTTTCAAATTTTAAAATGAATATTCGTAACTTTTATTTAATAATTTAATATATTTAATGTAATTAATATTAATAATATAATCTATATTAAGTTTATGCTTATAACATATATTTATTAATATTGTTGTGCTCCTCTTTAATACTTTTAATATTTTTGCCTCTATTATATAATGGTGCAAATAGTGACCATGACTATATGGCCAAAAAATAAAAAAAAAAATATCTAGAAAAGAATTAATATTCATTCAGAAAATCTCAAAAACTTGTTACTACATACTGCCAAATTTGTTACTTAAATCACGAAATCCCTAATTTGTGAACTCAAAGTGTGGTGATTTAAAATCAATTACTTACTATAAATCTAAATAACTCTAAAGTCATATTATAAATTTTTTTTCCAAATAGAAATTTATTAATATTTTGACAAAGTTTCATCAACATAATGACAATTATTGACACATTTTCATCAATATAATGACAATTCGATGAACTTTCCTTATCCACCATGCTTTTCATTCAACGAAAGTTCACTGGATAGCTAACGAATATGGGTTCGTCGAATATCCAACGAACCTGTAGCTATTAAAAAAAAATTAACAGTTTATCTAAGGTCCACTTTTCCTTAAAATTGGTTTTGTTTGAGGTCCACTTTTTCCACGTAGGATTCAAACTCACAAGCTTTTGGTGAGTTTGGCCAAGTTTAGGAAGTTTGGTAAACAAAAGAATTAGCCAGTCAACAAAAATAGTTTAGTCATGTTGTGTGGTAACCGGGAAAGAATTGGGTAGTAAATATAAAGCTAATTGTCTCAAATAAATGACTGCATGAAAGAAACAAGTTTTGATCAACCACACTAAATGATGACCATGTTTCGAAAATAGTATTATATAGCTAAATTCTTACAGTTTGGAAATAAAATTATTCCTTTTTCAAAATTAAATCCAATAAATAAAACCCAAAACATAAAATACCCGAGATTTAAACATCCAGAGTTCCTCATGATCATGTGCACAATGTGCATTACAACAACTAGCATAGATATTGAACAATTCCACTAAGTTAAACATATATGTTAAGTATTATGTAATTACATCATTTATTATATTACATTACTTGAGTTGAAAATAGTTCCTTTAGCAAGGAGTTGATGGTGCACCTCATCCCGCCAAGAAAACTATCTTAATGAACAAAAACAGCCATGCACCCAATTTTCCAAAGAATGAATAAAGAAGATTGGAGAGCATCATCGCTTTCAAAGCACTCCCCAAACATCTTCTGCGACTTCTATCCCTAAGCCAACCCTTGCTTCGCCTCACATATTTTTTATACTTTACTATTATTTCTTGCCATTTTATGCATTAAAGGTGATTATCATTATTTATGCATTTCCTTGCTAAACTCCTCTACATTTTAGTAAATTCACTTATCTAATGATTGTGAGGCATTGCAGTCTCTTTTTTTTCGCGAGTCCTAGTGATAATGGTGGTTGGTCCCCGAAATGAGGACCATGTCATATCTACGAGAAACCATCTTGGACAGATAGGGGAGCAAATAAATGACTAATAAATTAAGGCATGCATAATAAATTATTATTATTATTATTATTTTATTATTATATAGTTATAATAATTTGTGTGATAGATAAAAATGAAGTGTTATAAGTATATTACTCACATTTATTAAAATAATATTATTAATATTATTATGAGTTATAATAATAATAATAAATTCATTTATTTAATGGTTGTGAATAATTGTAAAATGGCAAACGTCCTAATGTGGGATAGAAAGAAGTTCTTCTTTGAAATTTTAGTCACTTCGGTTATTTTATATGGATGTGAGGTTTGGGATTGTAGCATCTTTAGAGAATCCTGGAGAAAGATTGAGAAAATCCAGAAGTGTTTTATAATGTATAACCTCAAGATTAAAAGCAACACACCCTATCCTATTCTCCTTATAGAAGTGGGTCTTTCCCCTATCGAGAGCCTAGGTATGACTAGGCTTCTGTTGTATAAGCACAAACTCAATAACATAGGAGACCGTAGATTTCCTAAGCTAGCTTTAAATTCTAGCCAAAACGACCTAAGGCTCAAAAGGTTGGTATAAAGACACAAGGGCCTGGTTAAACCATTGGGAGATCGACGAGAATGTTGCATGGCAAAACATTAATAACATTAAAAATATTGTTACTTCTAAGTTCAAAAAAAAATGTGGTGTGAGAAAGATTTAGCAACTAAAAGAAAATTAAGATATTATAAGGAGGTCATCAACCCCACCCTAGAAGATCAAGAGAAAAAAATTAATATAGCCAAGATTAGAACGAACTCTTATGAGCTTCATAGTGAAACGAGTCATTGGGCAGTTTCAAAAACTCCATAAATGGAAAGGTTTTGCCATCTCTGCGAGATACGAACACCGAGGATGAAAATCACTTCCTCTTAAAGTGCCCCACGTACAACCACATTAAATCTTAGTTTCAAAATCTTTGTTGCAACACTGACCTTCCTAGTCTTTTAGGATGTCAAAATAAGAGTAAGCTCGGGAGGTTTCTCTCTAAACTTTTTGAGCATAGGAATAAAATCTTAAATCAAATTAAATAATTCATTTCTTTAAATCTAATAGACCAAAGTTTAGTCTCAGTAGAGGTTAATAATAATAATAATAATAATTATTAATAATATAATAATTGTTATATTGTTATATTAATATAATAATTATATAATAATATTATTACAATATTAATATAATAATCATAAATATATAAGAATCTGATTGTTATTATTTATATATTTGGTTTTTAAAAAAATATACATAATAACTATTAATGTGTTGATATATTTTATAGACTTATATCAACTACAATGGAAAATGTAGTTGTATATATGCTTATATCAACCACATTGGTAAATATAGTTGTACTAATAAATAATCTTATTGTTGATAATGGTTTTCTTTTAAGCAATCAATATTTCTAGAGCTATGGATCCATTAATATATTAGAGTTGTATATGTCAACATTTTTGATTTTGTACATTAGGTTATATACCTAATGCATTAATAAAATTATAACTCCAAAATTATTGGTAGTACTCCTTTTCCACTAACTCCATAGAAACCACAAGACACAGACTCCATTGGATCCAGTGTCTGTCTGGATTCCCTATAGGCCTGATCTCTTACAGGTGGGTCAACCTAACATGTGATTGTATGGGATATAGTTGGCAGCTTCTGCTTTCAAATTCGTCAGCACAAACCGACGTACAGATATAAAGACAATCTCAATGTCATATTAGCTTCCTACTTGAAAGAAATGTGACCAAAACAGGGATATGATGCGTCCATATGTATGCTTTTTGACGGGTAATAAAGAAATATGGTATGTACTTGTGATTGCAGAACATTGGCAGGGGACTTTTAACCATTTTTGTCGAACCAAAGTTTGAAGTATGTTTTGGCAGAACATCAGAAGAATCTTATCACAAAACATTGACACGGAACTTTTTGTTGAGCGCGCGATTTCTGCCAACCTGTGTTGATGGCAGTTTCAGGCAACAAAGGCAATCACATTTGTTTAAGGTTGAAAATTATCCACACTGCTACGCTAATGCCGAGTGAGCGTGTATATGCATCGTGGGATTATATTCCAGGCTCGCACATCATTTAATGTTCTCTAACAGCGTAGAATATTCATGTTTTTCAAATATTTGGAATAGGTTTGGTGAAGTATTATAAGTTGTGAACTATTTGTTTTGCATCTTGCTAATAGTTTTTGAAATATATATATATATATTTCACCATAAAAATCTATTTCTTACCGCTGAACCAACTAAAAAATGTTCACAAAAAACTCCAAATATATAAGACATAAACTACTGCCTTTAAATCTACAATCCAAACCTAACATATTTTCAACATCTAGATAACTTTCTAACGAAGCGACTTTATAAATTCAATTCGGATAATATGTAGTAATTTGAATTTCCCGTGATTCAAATTTTATGATGTGGGATAGAATTTCCTCTAATAATGCTGTAAATTGACATAGTCTGGAAATCAAGTACACCAAAATTCTCACAGAAGTATTGTCCTCCCAACCGAAAATTTTGGAGTAAGTTGTGAGAAAAATGGTCCCCCTCCCACTGAAATGCTGAGCGAATTAATATTTTGTAATCATATAACCTAAAAAGTTCAAGAAAATGCATAAACATTCGACGAATGACGCCAAATGCATTGCTATTTTTTTTTTTTTTTATAGACGTAGGGATTTATTAAATATTTTTTTTTATAGACGTAGGGATTTATTAAATATTTGTATAGTAAAGTTTATATATATATATATATATATATATATTTTTAATTTTTATTATAACCAGTTTAGATTTAATTTAATTCTGGGTTTACTAAGTTTTGAGAGGGATCAAATCTCTTTTCAATTTAAAAGAAGTTTATATCTCAAGAAATTTGATACAATCATATGATGTGCATAGTGCGTCACACGATCTCACTATTCATTGTTAAGAGGTGGTTAAAGGAGAGAGATTCCCTCATATTTCAAACTTATTTTTTTTATAGAACACATTTGATATAATTTTGTAAGGTTGTTTAATCTCCTCATAATTGTATGGAAGTACTTACAGTCATTTCCTTTTGTTTCGACAACACTTATGCTACATAATAAATTGTTTTTCTTATTTAATGCAGTTTTCGTACTTGTTTTTAATGAAATACTCAATCCAAGAAGCCCTCTTTAGCTCTAGTTTACATTGTTTAATCCGCCTGCAATTTAGTTACAAGAAGACAATCTCTTTATTAGTCCCTGCCCTCAGGCATGGACTATTGTAATCGTTCACGAGCTATTTAGCATTAATTGACCTGCTTGTGATGCCCGGTCATCAACTATATACCAAGCTTTCTGAAGACATATTTATAAATCACGTTATTTGGCCTCCTCCCGAGGACCTAACGTAATCCGAAGCTAATCCGAACCTAAACCATATGTTAAAGCAATTAAGTGCGGTGCATTTTCAGCTAACCGTCAGGGGTGTATGGTTTTAATGCTAGGATTACTTCTGGCGGGTATGCAAAGGTGGTAAACCATATGTTAAAGCAATTAAGTGCGGTGCATTTTCAGCTAACCGTCAGGGGTGTATGGTTTTAATGCTAGGATTACTTCTGGCGGGTATGCAAAGGTGGTGTTCCCTGTTACAATGTACGCGCTCTGTGGAGAGGTCCTGCCCTACACCCGTGTCTTTGTGCATGCCCTGCACCCGTGTCTTTCTGACGTCGGCCCACTGCATCTCATTAAATACACTGCTACCCTCCTTTGTCACCTTGCATTGTGATTGTGACTCCGGGGATTTTCGGTTTTTCTTTACAATCTGCGAGCAGCAGGGTTTAAACTGTGTACAGACGCCGCCGTATTAATATTGCTGGTATTTGCAGAATAACGTTTTCTGGTAAGTTTGTGTTTTCTTGAACCTAAATTCATTGCAAATTTGATGTATTTGCCAAGAGCACTTCGTCCTCTTATGGAGAAATTTCTACCACTAGTTTGACAAAGACATAGTCCCTGCCCTCAGGCATGGACTATTGTAATCGTTCACGAGCTATTTAGCATTAATTGACCTGCTTGTGATGCCCGGTCATCAACTATATACCAAGCTTTCTGAAGACATATTTATAAATCACGTTATTTGGCCTCCTCCCGAGGACCTAACGTAATCCGAAGCTAATCCGAACCTAAACCATATGTTAAAGCAATTAAGTGCGGTGCATTTTCAGCTAACCGTCAGGGGTGTATGGTTTTAATGCTAGGATTACTTCTGGCGGGTATGCAAAGGTGGTAAACCATATGTTAAAGCAATTAAGTGCGGTGCATTTTCAGCTAACCGTCAGGGGTGTATGGTTTTAATGCTAGGATTACTTCTGGCGGGTATGCAAAGGTGGTGTTCCCTGTTACAATGTACGCGCTCTGTGGAGAGGTCCTGCCCTACACCCGTGTCTTTGTGCATGCCCTGCACCCGTGTCTTTCTGACGTCGGCCCACTGCATCTCATTAAATACACTGCTACCCTCCTTTGTCACCTTGCATTGTGATTGTGACTCCGGGGATTTTCGGTTTTTCTTTACAATCTGCGAGCAGCAGGGTTTAAACTGTGTACAGACGCCGCCGTATTAATATTGCTGGTATTTGTAGAATAACGTTTTCTGGTAAGTTTGTGTTTTCTTGAACCTAAATTCATTGCAAATTTGATGTATTTGCCAAGAGCACTTCGTCCTCTTATGGAGAAATTTCTACCACTGGTTTGACAAAGACATAGAAAGTATTAATGCAATACAATCCAAGGTCCCTACTCTTAACGTCGCTATAATAATACTTAATGCCTAGAATGGTACTCTGCATCGATTGCTTTTAAATGTTTATGCTTATTGCTTTAGCATTCTCTGAAACCTATTTAATTTCTAAGATATCTTTTCTCCACAAAAAACGAATTTGATCAAAATTTCGTTAAAAGATTATGCTTGGTAGTGAGATTTCCGAACTTATTTGTGGGATATAATTTTTAGAGAGAATTATAATTTGAAATATCTAGGCATTTATTTTTAAAGAGATGTAGTATTTTTTTCTTTAGAAAAAGGAAAAAATCACACATTTAATGTGCGGACGCACTTACAGAGCAGAGTAAGTAGAGGCTTCTGATCCTCCTATACAGGTTAACAGTTATGGACCAGCACATGGACTTCGTCCAAGAGTTATGGTGTTGTTGGCAGAGCACCCGGATATGGAGCTGTTGGCGACTCATCCCGAGAACTTAAGGCCCCAGAGCAGAAGCCTAAATATCAGCCTGTTTCAGCACTGTCTCGGTGTTTTAGATTGCATGATCAACCGACTTTACTTTTCCTACTTTAAAGTGAAAGCAAGATATCTTAAAATGAAAGCAAAGCAAAGCATCTGTTAAGATGAAAAAAGCATCTGCAATACAAAATACAAATACATAGAAAGTATTAATGCAATACAAAGACACAGAACGAGTTGACCTCTTCCTTTGCATAATTTCGTTTTGCTTTGTGTTTTTCAGGAACTACAGTTACGGACCAGCACATGGACTTCGTCCAACAGCTACGGTGTTCTTGGCAGAGTACCCTGATATGGAGCTGTTGGCGACTCATCCCCAGAACTTAAGGCCCCAGAACAGAAGCCTAAATATCAGCCTGTTTCAGCACTGTGTCGATGTTTTAGATTAATACACTCAAATTCAACAATTAAATTTGAACCGCTATCTCACTGTAAGTATTTGCGTCTTAGATTAATACACTCAAATTCAACAACTGAATTTGAACTGCAATCTCATTGTAAGTATGTGTTAATTGAACTTTACATACAGGGATGCATTTAAAAAATAAAAGAAACTACCAAACCACCTCTCCCTTCGATCAAGCGCCCTTAGTGAGCTTGCCTCTGCTGGCCACGATTCATCGAGGGTTCTTGTTGTGCAGGCCTCTGACGTTGCTCTGTGTCTGTCTTTGTTGCTGGTGAGGCTGTCTCTGTTGTTGCTTTTACTGCGACTGCGCGGGTGGTTGTCTAGATGAGGAGTGTTTTTGGAAGCAAGGCAATAACCAGCCAGCTTGCAAAACCTTACGCAAGAGGAGTGCATAAACAAAGGTGGCAAATCCTGTCTTTTCTGGTCCTATTCCCTGTCCCTGAAGGTCCTATTCCCAGTCCCTGATCGAATTCCAAGCACAAATCCTAAATATCCACGAGCAAAAATGCTATGGTCAAATTCCAAGCGCAGGTCCTAAACATCCAGACATAAAAATGCCATGATCGAATTCCAAGCGCAGATCCTAAATTTCCAGCTGAAAAAATGCCAGGGCAGGCAAGTTGAAACAACCGTTGGTGTTGCAATTTTGATACGTTGGTGTTTTTACGGTTTTTATTTTTTCTTACCACGTGGTCGTCTTCTTCAGAGAGATGAAGACAGTTTTCATTTTCATTCGACATGTTTCATTTTCCTCAGGCGCATGAAGACATGTTTCGTTTTCTATGAGCATGCCACGTTTCATTTTCTTTCTCTGACCACGTGGTTTCTTCTGCCAGCGGGAGTCTACTTTATTTGCGCCAAGATCTCCGGGAAATGCTATGGTGGAGTGGTGTGTAAGCACTACTTTAGTGATTATTCCAGTTGACAGATATTGGAATTGCAACTAGGATTAACCCCGCATTAATAACACGAAAAGTGTGATGATAAATGTTTATATTGCGGTAAAATTCATGTCAAAAAATGTTGATATTGTGATGAATGGTGGTTAGCAGAATATCTGGCCAATGAAATATAGAATATCATAATTTATTAGTAATATTAGAAGCATGTAACATACCTCCTCCACTCAGTGGACCAGAATGTAGTTTTTGTTTCGTTCTCTCCACTCAACGCGTGACGCGATCCTGCATCATCCGTGACATGGCGGAGCTCGTCCTACCCACGGAACCATGTGTGGCGAGGCATATAAAATGGAGGTACCCAGAAGATTGATAAGCATCGCAATAACATTTGCCATTTGAAGGGTTTATTAGAGGTGAGATTATTTCGTTTTTGGTAGCCATGGCGATCAGGTCATTGGGCTTTGATTTGGCACTAATGTTACTAGGAAACCATAGGGCATATTAATTACCTGAAGAATGCACGAAGCCACTCTACTATAACTTTTCGAACATGCTCTCATCCAAACGAAGGCCGAAGTGGCCGAAGTATCTGCAGGGCCGAAGTTACCAAAAACAAGATCGTCAGGTTTCCTTTTATCCTCAACATATTAAAGCTAAAGCGCCAACAAAAAATTATATTCTTAGATTTCGACATATCGAATAGCATCGTTTCAATGCAAATTTGTACATTTAGCTTTTTACAGGTTCTTATTATATTCTAGGGTTTTCATGATTCCGCGCATATATTGGGCCCTTAAAGCTTTTAAGATTTTATGCTTCAATGCGGTAACTTTCTCATTGAAGTGGTCTACTATATGGAATCTATACAGTATCGTATATGTTATAATAACATATTGTTTTCACATATCGACGGTTTGTTTGACGAGATTCATTCATTACTGAACATTAAAGCATACACTGTGTCGCACTACTTTATATCATATTGTTCAGTGTAAGGCAGTTTTTCATTAAAAACTTCCCTTTTCTTCAGGCATTTGAAAACAGTATGAGACGTCCACCATGTTCAATTAACAACCGATGAGTGCATTTCGTTAAGAAAATATATGTCATTTTCACCTTCTAACCGTTTTCCTTACTATACCTGCCGTAGTCAAGTATTTCCCTATGTGTATTGTGCCTGGCCAAACCATGTCCGTATGAATGAATGAGTTGCTTTCGATTTTCAAGTTACGGAAAAAGAACGACAGTTGCCTAGGCAGGCTTATCCCTTACCGGCCCGATCCGGACAAGCTACTTCGTTCCTTCTCATTTTATCCTAAAAGGATATACTGAATAGTCGGTAGGGATTAGCCCGTCTACTTCCTTTCTTGGTTCTCGTTCCCATCAGTATTTCTATTTGGCTCAGCCCCTCAATCAACGGCTCTCGTTCCTCCTCTCGCCACGCTCAGGAAGGTGGTCGGGGCTAAAGGTCGGGCTCTTTCCCACTAATTCCACCAGAAGACTGAATGAAAGTATTTCCAACGATTTGCTTTTTAAATGCAGAAATTATGAATATGGAAGCCTCTCCAAGTGGGAGCAGGTGGACAAGCAAAGGATTCGTTAAGTTACCAAAGGAACCTGGTAAACCTTGCAAATCGGAGCAGCCGAAGAAGTCAATCCTTTGGAGTTTTGTTAAGTTGTCACAGGAGCCTCTGCAAGTCGGAGCAGCTGGACAAATCAATTTAGTAATGTTGATATGCTTCCATCTGTAATGGACACATGCCTGTAGTGCGTAATAGACAGGCTCAACTTCACGCAGGGACTCGCTGCGTCGCAGCTCCCCTTGTTTAAGTTCCTTGTTACTTAATTCGCCATTGACAGGTTGATCCCTCTAGAGGGTTTCGATAGCTCTGGCTTGGCTCGGATATACAATGTCTAATCTTTGTTGGTTTCTTTTTAATAGCAATTTTTTAAAAAAGGAAGTTGTTGTTAGTTTGTTCTACTTATTTGTACATTCATTGTTATGCCATGTTTCCCAAAAATAACATTTTCCCTCTTTCTTGTATGTAGTCTATGATATTCCAACTATTATATTTTTCGTTCTCCATTCAATTATGACTGTGATTTTCTTTCTATTCCAACATTATGGAATTACATGCTTGTTGGTTGCTTTGGTTTTTTGTTTTTTGGGTTATGCACAAAACTTAGCCAATAATTAATCACTGAGTTTTTTTTGTTTCACGCCTTCCTCAAAGTTAATTAGTTCTTTATTAATTGAATATAAGTATCAATATTTAGAATCGACCCAAATTAAATGTGTAGTTAGGAAGAATTACACTGGTACAGAAGCACTCAAAGCTAGTCTTATGTATTATACTATATTCATAATTTGATTTTAATATTTGAGTTAATTCATAATTTAATTTCAGTTGTTGAACTTTCACAGTTCTATCCCGAGTTCCTTGCTCACTATGTTAGGGATATTATTACCCAGTAATATGATAGTTTTGATGTTAGGCAAGATTCGATTCTTCTGAGACCAGTGATATGCAATAGGGAACATAATGCACTAAGACAAGGATTGTTTCAGAAGACAATTTCTTCTTGTCAACCGGAACTAGCCCTAGTTCATATAGTTCATGCTCAAAAAAATATCAAGTTAACAGTGACTTTTTCTATGGTCTGTACCAGTTTTCTCATTCTCAATAAAATTTGGGATAATATCGATTGGCAAATAATCGACAGCTTTTGAGCTACTTTTAAACCAACCTAGTCTAATCTAACCCACTTTACTAGTCTTGAATTATTTTTAAGAGAATAGAGCTCAGCCACATCCATATACAAGAAATCATAGGCAGGAGGAAACATATTTCAATACAGCCAAGTTTTCTACCTTTCAAAAACAAATAATTACCACAAGTAATAATTTTAGTACTTATCTTTGTTTAGGTATCTGACCAACCACAAATCTCTTGGAAAGAGAGTGCTCCACCCAACCAACGAGTTATGTGTCTGGATAACAAGACTCCCCCCGAGCCAGTTTCTCCCATAACAATTATATGACAGTGACCTAATCAGGTCTTTTCCAAGGCATCAAGACCTTTTCAATCTAGCCTAGGAACTCAAAATCATCAGTCTGCCTCAAGGATCCCACTGGCCACCAACGAGCTCACGGATACCTCAACTGGCAGCATCCTGCCAACCTACAACAACGTCCTATTCAGGTTCCAAAGCTTACCTCCTCCCACCAGGTATGGAGTCTCCAAGGTCGCCTCAGGTTTTCTTCCCTCTCACCCTCTTGTCTCCCTTGTCCCAACTGAGATTATTTATCTCTAGGGAGAGGAATTATTGTCTTAACTTTTCTGGTAAATGAAACTCTCTTTTAGCAATTTTCCCGAGATTTTATGCCTGTACATATCTTATACTATTAAAAATAAATAAATTCAATTACATAAAATAACACTTATGTTTAACCACCTACTATGTCTTTACTTGACCCACAACTTTACTGAGTCATTTGCAGTAAAACAAACCATTTACAAAACAGTTACAACTTTTACCAAGGGGTGTCACGTCTTTCCCTCTCGAGAGAAACATTGTCCTCAGTGTTTATTAGCCCCCAATAGGTTAAATTATGCTTTCTTACATATGATATTCATTTCCCAGTTAACCATTCCAGTAGAAGTGCTTCTGTTACACTTAACCTGGTTGATCGCTCTTTAATCAGGGACTTTTCATCTTATTCAACCTGCATTCACCATCACCTCAGCTATCGTTAGTTTTCATCAATTATTACATAGGAAACATGTATACATATGTAATCATTTTAATGCTATCAAAAACATCACCAATTGTTACTTAGGTATTCCACAAGGTCCTCAACATACTTCACCACTCCACAAAATTAGCAACCTGCACTCAATAAAAGTTAGAAGCATTATCATAGTTCCTCAGCAATAGCCTCAATTCTTTTTACTTATCCAATGGTTGTGCCTATAACCCATGACCACATCACGTAGTTATACTATAAATTTTGAGTTCATGTAAGTAAATAATATTTAGTATTTAACCCTTTTTTTAATATTAGGGATAGATTACCGTTAAAGTTTTATCATACAAAGTTGCATTACTATATTCTTATTAATTTAGGCTACATATCTATTAATTATGCTTCAAGTAGAGTTGAGACAACTTCCTTCTCTTCCTTCTGTTGTCTACTCATCCAAGTAGTTCTTTTATGTCCATCTTATATTGCTTGCTATCTTCTTTTATTGCAACAACCAAAATTAACATCCTTTCAGTTTTGGTTTGTTTCCATGTTGCATTGCAGGTGGTGGATAAAACTTGTATGCAATTTGTTTCCATGCGTGATCATCAAATTTATCTCATTCATATTTTTATGTCTATTAACTATCCCTCACTACATTAGTATAGTATGGGGTCTTCCTTTTATATACATCAGTTTCTTGGCTGGTCATTCACCTCCCTCAGTTAATATGTTACTTTAATACTTGTAACTAGCCCCCAACAACTTATTCATAGCTATGGACTTTTGAACCTTAGGAGATCAATCAATCCCTTTGATCCTATTTGTACAATTGTAATTATGACTAACAATTAGAAATCTCAGCTTCTACCAATTTACATATTACATTTCATGGAAAGGTCGAGCATATTCTACCATCAAGATAACGGTTTTCTAATTTGATTGGATCTATAATTAAGAGTTATTTCACATATTGCCCATAATATCATTTCTAAACAAGATTTCAATTTGTGAGACCATAACAGGGAATAAAATTGAAAATGTTGTCCGCTGTCAGAAAATCCCATCACAATATATTAGCACTGAGATGATTTTTCATGTTCTTAGTAATGTATAAAATTTGAAGGTGTCAATACTTAGTGTATTGAGAAATATTATTTTATTTTTCATAGGAATGCTGTAAATATTCCACCACACAAAGTGAGAAGGGCACCTGTCACCCTTTTTTTTATCCTCTATCTCATATACATGTTTTTAAAGTAATTTTTTTTTTCAAATCACTGATCATTTGAGATACAAAACCATGGATGAATTTAAGGATGCCATGCTACCAAATAGCTTGTTATGGGAGGGCATGAAATATTTGGTCTGTTAGTGGATGCAACAATCACCCAACTTATCATTTCGACAAGGTCATTTTCTTATAGGATCGGACATAGGTAATTTTTTTATAAGGACTAAGCAAGGTGTTGATGGTGCTGGACCCACCAACATTCAAGGGATCATCCCACTATGAAGTCCCAACTATACCTCACATCGTTTGGTGTGGGAGTACCATCCGGTATGATGGCTCAGTTGCCATTTTCTTAAGGATTTGCCTCAACTCTTACTTGTCAGCACAAGAGAGTGGTTCAATTTGTCTTCGAGAAGTGAGGTTCACATGCCTCGTGATTATAAGTGTACTTGTGTCAATGGTTCTTTCACTGTGAGGGGAATAAGGTGAAGGTGAGTTCCAGGTTGAAAGGGATCAATCCCAACTCGGCTAGGAACACACAACACAAAAGGACATACACAGCTTCCGGTGGAGCAGTCCACTCGGATGTGGCAGTCACAACATACAAGGTAAGATAACACGTAAAGAACTCATGGAACAATTCGAATTTGTGCAACGATTGTTACAACAATGTTAAGGTGAAATGTCTGTCTGATGTTAGACAGAGCAGTCGACATGGACAGGAGGACATTAACAACATATACAACACATTTCCATTAATATATTATGCATTACAACAAATGAAACAATTCAGATGTAGAACACAGGTTAAAGTAACATGCATTACAAGTGTTGAAGATAATTCTTACAACAAATACAATATATGTGTGAAAACTTGTTGGCCTATTAACAGGCTTTTGAATTAAGTGAAAGTTCCAAGACACATCGTGACACCATACATAACTAACCCCGTCGGCGGGGCATTGGATCCTCTAATTACTCCTCAAAGAAATGATTATAGACTCTCTTGGCTATGTGGGAGGAGTTGAGGTGAAAATTATTTTGCATATACAAATGAGGGGGTATTTATAGCCAAGGGTGAAACTGACCCTTGTGGCTATTCGACTACCCTCGTGACCATTTGACTTCCATGACTCTTCAACTTACATGACTCTTTGTTCAACAAGTGGGTCTCTTGGACTTCTACGTTACATCACATTGATTGGCAACAAGCCCATAGTGGAGACATGGACGACATGGACGACATGACTCATGACGTGACTGGACATGACTTGACATGAGAATGCTGGTACATTCGTGCTACTAGGTGATGGATGTCTTCTTGGTGTATCATAGCTTCACCTCCGCATGGCGAAGTGCACGAAGTATTCGATGGTCCTTGGTTCACTTGATGAAGCTTTAGCATGTTGTTCCTTCTGCATGTGCTCCCTTCATTCATCCCATTCGTCATCTTGTCATGTTTATTGGTGTACCTGTACCTGCAGTCACTCATGACAAGACGACATCAAATCCAAAACCTCCTAGTCTACCATTACACATGATCATTCCGATGGATGTAGGTGACTGGGAGAAGCAGCAAGGATGTGATGCGGGTTGATGGCTCCAGGAAACTACTAATGAAAATCGCGCAAGAGTCATTGAGAGATGGAGATAGGCAATCTGAATCGACAGTGACTGTCTGCAAGGTTTGGCTCGGCTGGGAGGAAAAATTGCACAAATTTTGGGAGGGACAATCTGGGCTGCTGAAAGGCAAGGCAAGCATGCTCTAGACATTTTTCAGAATGAATGGGAAGCGGGGTTGGATAGCTATATTTTCACAATTTTCCAGAGGAACGGGCAGGCTGCATAAACGGTCAACAAGCAAGGATTGCAAAGTTTTTCTAGGGAAACTGCCTAGGAGACTGGTAGCCAAAACTGTGCAATTCCTAGAGGGAACTGCAGTTGGTTGCTGGGGTCACTAGCAGCCAAAACTACACAATTCCCAAATGGAACTACCAGTTGGCTGCCCGAGAGACTGGCAGCAGAAACTATGCAATTCCTAGAGGGAACTGGCAGTGTGCTGCTAGGGACTGCTGGCAAGGAAAACTACACTGAGGCCGAGAGGCTGGCCTGCTGGTCATCATTGCGTAGTTTCTGAGTTGAGCTCACTGATGGTTAGTGGAAGGCCTACTCATGAGCATCGCATAATTTCAGAGATGAACAGTCGGTTGACTGTTGGGGTGACTGACTGGGAAAATTGCACAATTTTTTTGAGGGAGACAGGGACAGACACTCGGTGTCTATCCATCTTGTCTATGCAATTTCCTCAGTTAGTTGAGAAGGTGAGGTCAGTGGCCTTTGTGCAATTTTTCAAGGGAGTCAGTCCCGGGGTGACTGTCGGGTCCGACTGTCTGGTGGCCAGCATGATTATTGATTAGATTGCTTGCGAGTAGCGTAGCTTGAAAAGACTAGCTTGGTGCTTCTACGTTGTTCTAGTTGACAGTTAATCGAGTCGATGCGAGGGTGATGGTCCAACAGTGAGAGGGGAGTTTGGTCGTCAGAAATTTCAACAAAATTCAAAGTGTGTGAACCATCGAAAGATGCATAGGTGATCATACGAACACACACTCGCATGACCTGACGATGAAACGACCGAACCATCCAAACATACATGTTCAACATGACTAACCGACGGTGTAAGTAACAAGTGCAACACTCGTGGTTGATTGTTCATTGATAGAGATGATGCTTGCACGACAATGAATGCGACTCCATGTGGGAGTACGATAGATTCTTTCATAAAGATCACAACAAGCACAAACGAAGCAAAGACTTTGAGCATACCTAGAACATGATTGCAAGCATGACTTAGACATCAGCTTGTAGAGACTTGAATGCAATGAACAAGCAAGGCAGATGCAAATACTCACACGAGCTCACAGAGTGAACCCGAGTGTGTGCACTCATCAAGTGAAACTATTCAAGGGAGGCTTTGAAATTGGTGCAGGCCAAAATTTTAGAGGGTGGTTGTAGCCGCTACAAGACTTGGCGACACACTGGTAGAACTTTAGCTTCTCTGTTTCAGTTCATTGCTAGCACAAGACCTTGGTCTTTCGGGCAATATTGAATCATTGTGTAGGTTACTTTGGTTTCCCTACTTACCCCATGGACATACATGGTTCACCATTTTCCAACTCAGTAAAAAACAATAAAAAATTTAAGCTCATATCTTAGTGTTTTGAATCTAGGAAGGGTGGTTTAGCTCGTGAGTTGAATATTTTCAGAGTATAATTTTTTGTCTCTAGTGTTTCTTTGCTATCAATAGGCCTAGACAGTACCTTAATGGAGTCACAAAAAAACACACCCATTTCTCCATTGTCAGCAAGCCTATTTATTACCCTGGTGGAGTTGCATGCATCACCTCTCTATGCAGGAAGCCTTTCTCTTCTTTTGCCTTTGTATTTTGCAAGAGGATTGTGCATAGGCACTTATTTATTTTGGGGCGGAAGAGGGATCCCGACTTATTGAGAGAAGAAGAGGTTTTTCCTTCAGAGAAGCATGTAAGACCTCTAACATAGGTTTGCTCATTTAGAATTTCCCCTTCTCCATTTCTACTAGTTGGATGAGCTTGAACACCCAGAGCAGAAGGATGAGTACAGGCATGGGGCTTTCTAGTGTGGACATAGGTTCACGGTTGGACCAAAACTTCCCTTGCAGAAGGTTCGTATTTTCTATCAATACTTCATCGTTCGAAGGTTACAACCAAGCATAGAGAAGATGGACACAAGACTGGCCAAGTGCTGTAGTGTCACAACTTTCTTGCAATCAGCCACATACTCTATTCAAAAGCTAGTACATAGCACTTATTTTCAGAAATAAAAATAGTAATATATCAAATAAAAAAAATGTTCATCTCAGAAATAAAAGGTTCATGTTCATCGTGTCCATCTGCTTCGCATGCTTCATTCGTTCATCCATTGGTGAACCTGTCCTTCTGCATGTGCCCCCTTCGTTCATCCCATTCATCATCTTGTCATGTTTTTTGGTGTACCTATACCTATAGTCACTCATGACGTGACGACATCAAATTCAAAACCTCCTAGTCTACCATTACACATGATCATTTCAGATGCAAGTGACTGGGAGAAGCAGTAAGGCTATGATTCGGGATGATGACTCCGGGCAAATGCTGATGAAAATTGCGCAAGAGTCACTGAGAAATGGAGATAGGCAATTTGAGTCGATAGTGACTATCTGCAAGGTCTAGCTCGAGTAGGAGGAAAAATTGCGCAAATTTTAGGAGGGACAGTCTGGGTTGCTGGAAGGCAAGGAAAACATGCTTTGCGCATTTTTCAAAATGAACAAGCAGCGGGGTTGGACAGCCAAATTTGCACAACTTTCCAGAGGAATGGGCTGGGCTGCATGAAGGGTTAGTAGGCAGGGATTGCATAGTTTTTCTTGGGAACTTCCTAGGAGACTGGTAGCCAAAATTGCACAATTTCCTAAGGAAATTGCCAATTGGCTGCTAGTGTCATCGGTAGCCAAAACTGCGCAAGTCCTAGAGGGAGCTTCCAGTTGGCTACTCGAGACACTGGCAGCAGAAACTGCGTAATTCCCAGAGGGAACTAGCAGTCTGCTGCTAGGGGCTGTTGGAAAGGAAAACTACACTGAGGCCAGGAGGGTGGCCTGCTGATCATCTCTGTGTAGCTTTTGAGCTGAGCTAACTGATGGGTAATGGAAGGCCTGCTCATGAGAACTGCGCAATTTTTGAGATGAATAGTCGGTCGACTGTCAGGGTGACTGACTAGGAAAATTACACAGTTTTTTTGAGGGAGACAGGGACAGACACTTGGTGTCTGTCTGAACTGTCTATGCAATTTCCTCAGTCAATTGAGCAAGTGAGGTGAGTGGCCTCTGTGGAATTTTGGAGGGGAGTTAGTCCCAGGGTGACTGTCAGGTCCGACTGTCTGGGTGGCCAGCATAAGAGTTGATTGGATTGCTTGCGGGAAGCGTAACTTGAAAAGACTAGCTTGGTGCTTCTGCACTATTTTGGTTGACAGTCGATTGAGTCGATGGCGGGGTGATGGTCCGACTGTCAGTGGGGATTCTAGTCATCAAAACTTTTAGCGAAAGGAAAAGTGTGTGAACAATCAAAAGATGCATAGGTGATCGTATGAACACACACTCGCATGACTTGATGACCAAACGACCAAACCATCCAAACATGCATGTTCAACATGACTGAACGACAGTGTAAGTGACAAGCACAACACTCGTGGTTGATCATTCATTGATCGAGATGCCGCTTGTGTGACAGTGAATATGACTCCATGTGTGAGTGTGACAGATGCTTTCATAGAAAACACAACAAGCACATACGAAGCGAATACTTTGAGCAGAACTAGAACATGGATGCAAGCATGAATTAGACATCAGTGTGCAGAGACTTGAATGCAATGAACAAGCAAGGTAGATGCAAAGATTCACACGAGCTCACGGAGTGAACCCAAGTGTGTGTATTCATCAATTGAAACTCTCCAATAGAGGCTTCAAAATTGGTTCAGGCTAAAATTTTGGAGGGTCGTTATAGCCGCTACAACAAAAGGAAAAAATATGTAAATGCTTCTTTTTTCTTAGCAAATAATTGTATTATACAAAAATAGGCATCAATGAAAAATGAATAGCTCACCTACCTTGAAGCAGTTGAAGCTATAGTAAAATCATAGATTTAGAGTCATTTCTCTCTAGTTGTAATTTACTTGTGATAGAATGAATAAACAAGGTATTCAATGCATCTATCATTTAGATCCTTCCCATTTAATTCACCATCATTCCAAATAAGTATTTAAAGACACAGGAAACCGAACAAAACACGTTGCAGATGTTCATTAAATTGCAATCGTATTTATAGACATTGGTAGAAAATGTTGAATATATATTTTTTTCATGTTCTTTTGTTGTCGTGGAGTATAATATTTCAGGGAGAGGGACAAAACTTCAAGTTGCATGTACTCTATCAAAGAAAGGCTGAAAGTTCTTCCTATCATCTAAACTCTCCCATCAACCTTCTTGATGTTATATTCTGGGTTAAGGGCAGTGTTGTATGTAGAAGCAAGAATGGAATGTTATATAGTTACTTGGAAACCAAGCCTCTGGATTTGCAACAACCAATAGAGTGAATTCTATGAAAAGTGAGTCCTTGATTCATAAAAACCAGTAAGATTATCATTTCATGGAAAATCATTAACTACCATATATACTTAATGCACTTTGGACAGATCAATAACAAGTTCATTTCTATACTGGAAAAGCTTAAGACCTGTTTAAACTATTATGGATTCTGGGATTTGAATGTGGGTTGCAAATCATAATTTATGGATCATTTAATTAACCTGGGTTAATATCTTCAGCTACCGAGTTCCCAAATTACTCCGAGAATGTAGGACCAAGAACTAAAAAGCTACATTCAATTTTTTCTTGATTTAAATGGAGAGATATTAATGACAACATCTCTAGAGCAATCAGAGAAATTGTTCACCCATTAACATTAACTAAAACTAGAAAGAATATAACCCACGTCTGGAGATGCCATCAATGTTAATGGAAGGATCAAGCCGAGATAGGGCAGGAGTAAGTAACACGGATAAGATGGAAATGTTAGAAATCGTTCTTTAAGAAGCAAGTGTTGGGTACCAAATCGGGCCATCTTTCCACCTATTTTCATTACCCTTTCTGCTATATTTGCACTCATTTACCCATGCTATTATGTTAAAATCACAAGGTAATTCCCCCCTTTACTATCCTATTGGTATATTCTAATTAATGAAGTAAAATGCATGGAGTCTATCTATTTGCGGTACTAAACTTGTGTTTGACCACAACATGAGAACAGGAACCCTCAACTTGGCGCATTGCAACAGAACTGGCAACAACCGATTAGCAGGAGGTCACATAGCTTAGAGAACAGATGCCCTGAACTATTCTTGGGCCTTTCTGCTATTCCAGGCATCTGACACTGATACTGTTCCAACCAATGTATAACTTTGTATCTGTAGTTGCTATGTTTGCGGGAGAACTGTTAATCTCCCTCGTTGTGTATAAAACGCAGGTTGATCCTGTGAATGGGGGTTCACCCATCAGCATTGTAAACTTCTATTACCAATTAATAAAAGATCATCCATTTTGTTGTTCTAATTCTTTTCGTGGCTAACGCAGCCCTGATCAGAGAGCTGGGCCCGCTCTTCTGATCAGGTGTTGCGTCTTTATGTGTGTGTGATTTATCAGTTTATGTGTGCTGTTATAGTCCTTTATTGTTCATGATTATTTCTGCAGTTTTGTGAGTTGTTGATCTTGCATTTATGCTTTGAATCTTAACACGAACCCTTGGTTGGGAAAGATCATGCAGTTGCCCCTGCATATACCTTGCATGTTGCCTTGAAAGGATACACACCTAGATTGATAAGATTAATGCCAGAATATGGTAGATAAATCACCCCTACCTGGACACCAACATTTTGGCACCGTTTCTGGGGAGGCTAACAAGGTGCAAACAACGATCCAAGTCAACCAGAGGGTCAATCTCTCGTCCCGCGGAGAGAATGAGTTTTCTCACTCTGCTTCAGGTCCTAAGTGCAGGTATTTTTCTGTTTGTTCATTTTTGTTTTCTTGATTATTTTGGGCCATTCTCTTGTCCTAGGGAGGGAGGAGTCCTTTGACGCCCTGCTCTAGGCCTAGAGCTAGAATTATTTTTCTTTAACCTGCGTGTGTTTTCTTTCTGGAAATCCCTAGCTTTTACCCTGGGGAGGGACTGTTTTTTCACCCTGCTTCAGATCTGGGAAAATTAGGGTTTTCTGTGGTTTTGATTGTTTTTGGTTCTTGTTCCTGGGGAGGGAGGAGTCTTTTGACGCCCTACTCCAGGCTTGAAACCCTAGGTTTTGCTGTAGCTGCCTTTCTTTTTGTGAGTTCTTTCATCCTAGGGAAGGAACGGTCCTTTGATGCCTTACTCCAGGATTGAAGTATCGTAGGTTCATATAGAAACCCCCCCATCAATCCAACTTTTGTATGAACAAAGAACCCAATAAAAGGGGTAGAGGGAGAGCCCCAAGGGGTAGAAGACTAGACCTGGGAAGAAAAACCTATATACAAGAGATCATAGCAAAGGTTGAATCCGAAGCATCCTCTCGCGTAGCTGTGAGACCAGGAGCAAGAAGGGTGAAGTCAGAAGGACAATCAGTGGAACAACCAATATCAGCTGTGGCATTTTGTGGTGACTCAACACAGCAGGTTCCTCTGACCATGGGAGAAGCATCTAGCAGTGGACCTGATCTAGAGAATCTTGAGCTGGTGTTAGCAGAGGAGGAAGTTGCAAGTAGAGCATCAGTAGGATCAGATTGTTCTAGTAAAGGAAAGGGAGTTGCAGCCGAAGGATCGAGCCATCAGGCCACAGGAGAATGAGTTGAGGAGATATTTACATCACCAAGGGACCAGGGAAGTGCTACCAAAGCAGCTCGAATCCCGGTAACAAAGAATCCTCAGCCATCCTCTGCAGAACCTGTTGAGATCCCCAGTGATTATTGGAAAATATTCATGGCTCCTACAAACTCCACCATCGATTTCCCTATTGGAGATCTGGGAACTGCTGTGCCTACAAAGCCTATTCCATTGGCAGATTTGCCAACTTTCCATGGGCTTATCTCTAAATACACTGACACATTTCTACTTGAGTTTGATATAGTATGCCAGGGGTATGACTACACAATAGATGCCCAGAAGCTAAAAAATTTTCCTTCCACTTTAAAAGGACGGCTCTGCGATGGTTCATGGGTCTTGGAGGAAAATCCATTTCTACAGGGGAAGATATGCAGATGGCTTTCTCAGAGAAATACCAGGATTACTATAAATCCCAGAACATTAAGGAGGAACTCTTCAAATTCACACAGAAATAAGATGAAAGCTTGGAAGATTGTGTGGAGAGGTTCAACTACACCTTACAGAGGTTAGGACATTCTGACCTGGATAAGGAAATATTAAAGATTATCCTCCTTTGATCCCTTCGAGAAGACTTGATGGAGCTATTGAAAAATGTCGGAAAGGGAGATATCTCCAAGGAGAAGTTCGAAGATATCTGCAAATTTTGTATTCAGTGCTCAAGGGGGCTTGCGAGAAACAAGCAGGGGGTCTGTTCAGGAAAAGGATCTGGCGGGGGTGTGAAAAAAGCAGAAATTGGAAATCTGTTGGATAACTTGAGAACATACATTCTTAGTACCCTGTCAGCACAAATGGACACCTTGCAAGTAAAACAAAATCAGTTAGAGTTGGATAGGACTATGGCATTTCCCTGAAGTGAAAAAAGAAGCATCTAGAGTAGGAATGTCCACTAAATTCCATAGAGGAATGTAAGATCTGTGAGCTCGATCATGCGACAAGCTCGTGTCCTTCCTTACCAGGCTTGAAAGCAGTATTTCAAGGAATGGGGGAGGACACGGAGTAGCTATACCTCATGGGATCTCGAAAGCCATGGCCACCTCGACCACCAATGGGGAATCAAGGTATGTATCTGGATCCATCTTAGTATTTCAATAATTGTAATATGAATCCCCAGACCATGCCTTACCCTCCCATGTGGCTGCAATATCAGTACCCACCTTGGCAACAGTGGAACCCCCAAACTAGTACGGGCTCTTCATGGGCACCAAACTGGCGAGGATCCACTCTGGGATAGTTTCCTCCGTAGATGCCACAGCAGATGCCCTAGCAGCAGCTCCAACTGCCTTCTAATGTGCCTCCTGGTAACTAGCCTGCCCATCCTCAGCTCCCCATGTAGCCTAATCCTAACCCTAACAATAAGGGAGCTCATCAAGCTGATGTTCTTAACCTGCCTTCGTATAGTATCTCCACTGCAGAGCTGTACGAAATGAATCTGTGATCAGGTCAGACAGTTAATGCCCAACCTCCTCCAGTTATCATTGAATAGCTTGATAGTGAAGATAAGGAGACAGAGCCGGTCAGTAAAGAGCTAGAGTGAACCAATAAAACCCAGACGCCTCTTGTCAAACAACCTCAATCTAAACCACCTTACCCAGAGAGATTAATCATGAGTAAACCAAGTCCTCAATCTGAATTTGATTTATTAGGAGAATTGCAGAACTTATTTGTTAAAATTCCCTTATTGCAAGCTATGAAGGATGTGCCAATCTATGCAAAGACCCTTAGGGAATATTGTTCCAAGAAACCTGCCAAGAAAATTAGAGATCCTCTTACTATACATGTTATGGGAAAGTTGTCAGAATTTATGATGGGAAAATCAATGTCAGTGAAATATGGAGATCTGGGAAACCCGATATTGATAGTACATATTAATGGGGTAGAAATTCCAAATGTGTTGGTAGACCTGGGAGCTGGCATCAATGTCATCACTACTGAAACTATGCATGTGCTAGGACTTCGTAATTTAAAGCATACACCTACAATACTGGAATTAGTAGACAGATCTACAGTCAAACCTATAGGAAAGCTGGAAGATGTGACAATTTCAATAGATTCATGGCATTACCCCATAGACTTCCTGGTATTACATACATAATCTTCAGTGGGCAACCATCCCCTAATTTTGGGTAGGCCATGGTTGGCTAGTGCAGACGCTTACATTGGGTGTCGCTCAGGGAATATGGTCATTTCTAATGGGCATAACACTAAGAATTTGGTGTTATATCCACCTGCAGAACCAAATTCACCTGTAAAGCCAACAAGCGGAAAGAAGGTTGTGTCTGCGGTGGAGGATGTAATGGAAGAGGAAGAAGTGAGACCCGTCCTTACTATCAGATAGGCCTTGTAATTGAAAATGGAGTCAGAAGATGATGTGATCACTTCTTTCATGGATGATCCTTGTTCCATTTCAGAATCGAACTAGCAGATCCTAGAATCTGTCTTGAGCTGTGAAACTCAGGAAACTATGGAAACAGTAGAAGGATTAGAGGAACCACCTATTGATGCACCTCATGAAAGTGTACAAGTGGAATTGGAACTGGGGAAAATTTTGAACATTAATCCAAACCTATCAGAATCTCAGAAGGAGAAGCCTATAGACGTTCTGCGGAAACATAAGGAGGCCTTCGCTTGGGATTATGTGGATATGAAGGGAATCCCGGCTAACTTATGCACCCATCATATATACATCAAGGAGGATTGTCATCCTATAAGGAAACCACAGAGGAGAATGAACCCGACATTGAAGAATGTGGTAAAAGAAGAACTTCAGAAGTTACTGGATGTGGGTTTCATTTACCCAATCTCAGACAGCCAATGGGTATCACCACTGGTAATGGTCCCCAAAAAGAATGGCAAATGGTGGATCTGCGTAGATTATTGAGAGTTAAACAAGGCAACGCAGAAAGATCACTTCCCCTTGCCATTTATTGATCAAGTGTTAGACACATTGGCTGGTAAGAAGTATTTTTCTTTTCTGGATGGGTTTAGTGGCTATAACCAGATCCATATTGCTCCTGAGGACCAAGAAAAGACCACCTTCACATGCCCTTTGGGGACATTTGCATACAGGGTCCTTCCTTTTGGCCTGTGTAATGCTCTAGCAACATTCCAGAGGGAAATTCTGGGAATCTTCTCTGATTTGATAAACGATAGTGTTGAGATCTATATGGATGACTTCACTCCATATGGGGACTCATTTATGGTAGGACTAGAAAATCTAGAAAAGTTCTTGCAAGGTGTATACAAGCACATGTCTCTCTGAGTATAGTGAAATGTCACATGATGATGGAAGAGGGGAGCGTTTTGGGACATTAATTTCAACTGAAGTAATCAGAATGGATCTAGCAAAGATACAGGTAATTCTACACTTTCCAACACCTAAAACAGTCACTCAGGTACACAATTTCGTTGGGTGTGCTGGTTATTATAGACATTTCATAGAAAATTTTGCAAAAGTAGCACACCCACAGTTTCAATTACCAACAAAAGATTCAGAATTTGTGTGGACTAAATACTGTGATGCAACGTTTACAAGAATTAAGGAGTTAGTTTGCAATGCTCTGATCCTTAGAGGACCTAACTGGGTTTTACCATACCACATTCATATGGATGCTTCTCAGACAGTAATTGGTGCAGTGTTGGGACAGCAAGAGGACAAAGTGCCTTACGCAATCTACTATGTTAGTAAAAATTTGGCCCCTGCTGAATTAAACTACACAGTGACTGAGAAGGAATTCCTTACTGTCATTTATGCCATCAACAAGTTCCAACACTATATCACCAGGTATCCTACTTTTGTGCACACTGATCATGTGGCCATCAGGTATTTAATGAACAAACCTATTACCCCTAGTCGAATTACAAGGTGGTTGTTACTGCTACAGGAATTTGATATCACTATAGTAGATAAACTAGGTAAAGACAATGTGGTCACAGAATTTTTATCTAGGATAGAACGTGATGGTAAGGAAACACCAATTGAAGATGATTTTCCTGATGAGCATCTTTTTGCAGTTTCTGCTAACACTCCGTGGTATGCAGATATTGCTAACTATTTGGCTACAAGTAAAGTGCCTTGTCACCTATCCTATAAGGAGCAAAGGAAGATCATCCACCACAGTACCAGATATTCATGGATGGCAGGATATCTCTTCCACATGGGGGTGGATCAGTAGATTCAACGTTGTGTAGCAGGGGATGATATTTTCGAGATATTAAAAGCTACACACGGTGGACCCTGTGGGGGACACTTTGCAGACAAAAGAACAGGTCATAAAGTACTCCAAATGGGATATTACTGGCCCTCCATCTTCCATGACGCTCAGGATTATGTGTGAAGGTGTGATGGTTGTCAACGGATGGGACAACCTGGGAAAGCAGATGAAATGCCCCTATAGCCCCAGATAGTCCTTGAACCATTCGAGAAATGGGCCATCGATTTTGTTGGTCCCTTCAATCCACCTTCACATCAGAAGGCTTACATCTTGGTCTGCATCGATTATGTAATGAAATGGGTGGAAGCCAGGGTGGTCACGAGAGCAATAGAGCAAGTGGTGGCAGACTTCCTCTTTGAAGAAATTTTTTCTAGGTATGGGACTCCAAGAGAGATTGTATCAGACGGTGGATCACAGTTTACTTCCCATATGATAGAAAAGTTAATGCAGAAATATGGGGTCAAACATAGAGTGACAACCCCCTATCATCCCCAAGCGAATGGACAGGTAGAAAGCACAAATAAGGTATTGGAAAATATCTTATCAAACACAGTAGCAAGCCATCGCCAGGATTGGGCACAAAAACTCCCAAAAGATCTATGGCATACAAAATGACATAACGGAATACAACATGGTTTTCTCCATATGAATTAGTTTATGGAAAATCCCCCTTGTTTCTGGTGCAATTTGAGATCAGTACACTCAGAACAGCTCTGGAAGTAGGCCTAGATTTATCAGAAGCCTAGAAACACCGACTGGAATAACTGAATGAATTGGACGAGATTTGAGCAGTGGCTGTCCAGAGAACTACTGTTGTTCAACAGTAGAGAATGAAATGGCATGATAAATTCATCAAAACCAAGGTGTTTCAGGAGGGGGACTAGGCGTTATTGTATGACTCCAGATTTAAAGATTTCAAAGGCAAGCTCTGCACTCGCTAGATGGGCCCATATCAAGTGGACACGGTGTTCGACAATGGAACGGTTAGACTAAGTACACTGTCTTAAATTATATCACCATCCAGCCTCTAAATATGCTTTTGTTAAAAATATTTCTGCTTCATTTGATTTAATGGTCATTGGAAAACAAGACAACCTCACTCTGTTATATATATATATATATATATATCTATATATATGTATGTATGTATGTATGTATGTATGTATGTATGTATGTATGTATGTATGTATGTATGTATGTATGTATGTATTGCTTGTTTGTCTTTTGCAGGAACAATGAAGAAATATGGCGAGGAGAAAGGTAACACCGGTGCTGTCATTTTAACTGTTGTTACACTGTATCTGTTGTTACTCCATAACTGTTGTTACACCATAGCTGTTGTTACTCTGCAACTGTTATTACACCGTAGCTATTGTTACTCCACAACTGTCGTTACACTGTAGTTGTCGTTACTCTGCAACTACCGTTACGCTGTAGCTACCATTAATTTTCAACTACCATTACACCGTAGTTGCTATTACTCCACAACTACCAATACACCATAGCTGTCGTTGCTTCGCAACTGTCGTTACACCGTAGCTGTTGTTACTCTGTAATTGCCGTAACTGCTATTACTCTGTGATTGGCGTAACTGCTGTTACTCCGAAAAACTATCATTACTCACTATTGCTGCTAATTATTTTGCTACCTCAAAGTAGCTATTACTCACTATTACTACTACTCACTGCTCTGCTACTTTAGAGCAGCTGTTACTCACTCTTATCATTGATCACTGTGCTACCACTCAAGTTGCTACTATACGTTGTGCTGTCACTCCGTCAGGTAAGTTTGCAGGTACGTCTCTGTCATTTTATGGATTTAATTAAATATTCCAAAGAGGACAAATAAACGTGCCGAGGACGACCATCATTAAAGTTGGGGGGAAACCATCATAAGAAATGACGGCGTACCATGAAAAGCATTTAGTGCACATAATTCCACTCAACCGAATATGATGATGGCAGTACACTGTAATCATTTTTTAAAAAAACCTTGGGATGTGGATTCGTACCACCAGGTCATATCAGCCATCCTCCCCACGCGCCACATTTAATTTTCCAAATACACCTCTATACCACCTTAACTTGCCATGAATCTGAACGTACCAGTACTGGGTTCGCCACTACTCCTGTACGTACCAGTACTGGATCTGCCATTACTCCTGCTTGTACCAGTACTCTTTGTCCCATCTTTCCCAAATCAGCCATGATTTTATTTCAACCTCTAACAGTTTGGAAACTTGTCACTTTCCCTTGCCATCCAACTGCAATCAACGTGCTGCTCCACCTTCACAATGATGGGTGGCCGATCATTCCATCATTAACCAAAGAGCACAAGGGAAGTCCAGAGTAATTGGGAGGTTTGGCAGGTCTTTCGGAACACAGGGTGGGATGTATATTTTGATAGGTTAAGGGGATTTGATGAAGAATTGATAGTGGAATTTGCACGGAATTTGGGGGAAGAAGGCTCGCGAGTTCGTGGAGTGGTGATTCCCGTAACAGAAGAAATTGTTGCAGAGGTCACTGGGCTTCCACAAGCTGGGGAATGATGGTTTGTAAGGAGAAATCCCCTTCTAGAATTCCTTGAGGCCTTCCTTCAAGCTGGAGAGATGATAGCGCAGAAAGGCAGGGGGTATAACAGGAATTTGCTCCCATATCCATGGGGAGAAGTAGCAAAATTTGTCATCAAATATATGACATGCAAGGGCCAATACTCCACAATTTTTAGATATCACCTCCGCATATTAGCCCATCTGTGATTTCCATAAGAGGAGGCTTTCTCCATGAATGCCCCCTACTTCCTTCTAAGGAGCCTTCATCTAATGGCACATTTGGCTTAGGGAGCTCGATAGGTATTGGCGGTAATTACACATCATGGGCTGGTGCGGCTGTTAATAATGCACGCCATTGGACAGATCTTGATTCTATGGGAGGTGTTTCAGGACTCCACGGAGGAACAGATAGCAACTGCTATAGCCGCTAGGGCAGAAGAACCTGAAGCCATGGAGGAAGACCCTGTCGAAGATGACTATGTCGATCAGGAGGAACTGGAGGAGATGGAAATGGAGACAGAGGAATTGGGGGATGAGGTAGCTCCCCAAGACCAAGCAGAAAGTATGGAGACAGTGGCAGACATAGGGGCTGATATAGAAAGGCTTGCCAGTACCACGGATGAGGCTGTACCACAAGAACCAGCTTCAACCGTGAAACCAGTAGAGCAAGAGGACACTACGGCAGACCCACAGCAGGCCAGCATGGGTGGACCAGTTGAGATGGTGACTAAAGGAACCCCACAGGGATCCCCTGCTGCCATGGAATTTAGAGAGGAGGAAGGACAAGGACCGGAAGGGCTCGAGTTGAGGAAACTATGGGACCCATCGAGGAGGCAGTAGAAGAGCCAGGGCGCGAGGTTGACACTGTACCACAAGAACCAGTGTCAACTTTGGGGCCAATTGTAGAAGATGAACCCCAGTCCCCATTCTCTGCCTCGATTTCAAGAGGAGTGAGGGCAACTCGTTACTCTCGACGGGGAGAAAAAGAAGATTATGTACTCCCGGTGGCTCTCGATTTGTTACAGAGGCCACAAACTGAAAAATTGGAAGCCACTTAGGTGATGGGTGCCCTGGAGTAGAGGAAAGAAAATCTGGAAGCTGGAGAACTAGAAAGAATTCCAGCAGACATAGCAGTGAGAGAATGTCCCACCAGCACATTGCCAACTGCAGTGCATTTGCACGAAGAGGAGATTGTTGTTGGTGAAGAGGAGGGACCAAGTGAAATGGTCCCGATGACTGAGCCAATGATACAACCGGGCGAGGGGGTTGTTGAGCGCGAAGAGCAACCAGGGCAGGAGAATCCCCCAGTCGACATAGCAGAATATGTTTTGGGGGATCTGCCTTTGGTCGAGGAAATACTGGTCAAACAAGAATGGATAGAGCTGTGTGAGCAGCGAAAGCTTCTGATGAAACAAAAGTACCAGTTGCAGTTCAAGGATACGATGTGGCTTAGAATGGAAATGAGGAAGCTGAGGAAGAAGGTGAATAAAATGCAGAAATAGTTAAGGAAGCACAAATGGCAAGCCAGAAAGGCCAAGACTATCTGGGTTGACGCAGAAATCCAAATGGACTAGATAGTCATGTCCTCTGCCGACACTCAGACAGACCCAATCGACCAATTATTTGAAGATCAAGAGTATGCCTTGATGGCTGAAATTCAGTTCTAGAAGTATACTGCGGCCCAATATAAAAATGAAATTAAAAGGACTGAGGAAAGGGCCTCCACAACAATTTTTGGATATGTGGAGCGTATGGATGTGCTGAGATTGCGACAGGAAAAACAACAAATGAAGATAGAACAATTGGAGAAGAGAGAGGCAAAGCTGAAGGCTAACAAAGAGCAGATGTTTGAGCTGGTGCAAGAGGTTATGGCATGTCATCCCCCTGCTTCTTGTTATTCTTTATTTCTACATGAATGTTTTCTGTTATTCTGCATGGAAAGTGTTAAAAATGAGGTCAGCTATGAGATGGAGGACGGTGTGCAATTCCTCCGGATTTTGAGGAGTCACGATGTACCCACACAACATCTAATGTGTGAATTGTACTTGCACGGGTACTTACTACGGCTGGACAGAGACTTCAACCCAGTCTTGTATGTGGGGGACATTCATTTGAGGGCCCTCACCTCTTATGCTTTTAACCAAATTCATTGGGAGAAGGCTAGTAACACCTTTGAATCCAATCAGGTTACCAAGCCATTTATAGTGAGAGCAGAGCATGAGAGGTCAGACACTATGTTTAATAAGCACAAGACCTTTCTAGGGATTGGGGAAAACAGAGATAGAATGGTGAGAACACAAAAATGGTGTCTTGATATTTGTGTCAATCAACTCACCACGTTTCAGAAAGAGGCCCTCAGTTGCTGTCAGAGGAGATGGATGATGTCACCAATAGCCGTCCGGGAAAGAGAACCTTTTGGGGCACCAAATTTTGCACATGCACTTAATAGGGTGCCTAGGTATGTGGCATGTGTCTAGACATGTGGGTCCTGGTGGATGGGGCTCTGGTTCCAGTTCCCTGTTCTCTGGTTGCCTACAGATGAATATACTCTAGCCTATGACATCCCGGTGGATTGGTGGAAGGAAGTCGTCCTCTCAGATGGGTTTAAAGTTCCAGGGACAGAAATGGCTGCAGAATATGATCTTTCCCAGCTCCATCTATCATATAGTCTACGAAATCCAGATTTGCGAAAGTAGAGGACTGCATGAGGACATGCAGTAGGCTAGTTGGGGGGAGATGTTGGGTACCAAATCGGGCCATCTTTCCACCTATTTTCATTACCCATTTTGATATATTTGCACTCATTTACCCATGCTATTATGTTAAAATCACAAGGAAATTCCCCCCTTTATTGTCCTATTGGTATATTCTAATTAATGAAGTAAAACACATGGAGTCTATCTATTTGTGGTACTAAACCTGTGTTTGACCATAGCATGAGAATAGGAACACTCAACTTGGTGCATTGCAACAGAACTGGCAACGACCAATTAGCAGGAGGTCGCACAGCTCAGAGAACATATGCCCCAAAATATTCTTGGGCCTTTATGCTATTCTAGGCATCTGACACTGATATTGTTCCAACTAATGTATAATTTTGTATATGAAGTTGCTATGTTTGTGGGATAACTGTTAATCTCCCTCACTGTGTATAAAACGTAGGTTGATCCTGTGAATGGGGGTTCACCCATCAACATTGTAAGCCTCTGTTACCAATTAATAAAATATCATCCATTTTTTTGTTCTAATTCTTTTCGTGGCTAACATAGCCTTGATCAAAGAGCTAGGCCCACTCTTCTAATTAGGTGTTGTGTCTTTATGTGTGTGTGATTTATAAGTTTATGCGTGTTGTTATAGTCCTTTATTGTTCATGATTATTTCTGCAATTTTGTGAGTTGTTGATGTTGCATTTATGCTTTGAATCTTAACATGAACCCTTGGTTGGGAAAGATCACGCGGTTGCCCCTGCATATACCTTACATGTTGCCTTGGAAGGATACGCACCCGGATTGATAAGATTAATGTCAGAATAAGGTAGATAAATCACCCCTACATGGACACCAATAGCAAGAGGGTTGAAAATCTTAGAACTAGCTCTCTTTTCCATTAACAAATGCCAAGATACCAGTTGGGGAAACAATGGTGAAAGGATAAGGATTAAATACAAAAATGGGGAACCTATAACCCCTCTGGATTGACTTGTGTCATGTGGTAGATATCATTTGTCTGATGGTAAGGAAGGGGGTAATTGTAGGTGAGGACCTCACCTTTAGGTGATATTATTGTATTAATTGTCTTATCAACAACCTATTGTATTACTTATATTATCAACAATAAGAAATATGGCGCAACACTAGGATACATATTCACAGTCGTACTCGATACTATAAATTCCTTAACTTTACTCGAAGAACCTTGTCTTTTCTATTAGTTTTATAATCACACAAGTTGGTATTAGCCTTTGTGAGAAAGTATTATCTTCTTCAATTGTTTTTCACTTCAATCATGCATTCTAGGTCCTCTGTTATTATTAATGTGGTTGAAAATACTTCCTTTAAACTACAAGAACATTAAAATACATCAATCACTACATGATACCTATGAAGTTTTTTCACAAGCTAGGATCGTCTAATATTGAGAGCCATTAATCACAAGTTTTTGTTGTTCGCATCAGATATTACAACAAGGTTTACTAAGTACTCACTCATCTTTCTTCTCAAACGTGTTACGGGTTTATACTGTACTTAGTTTATCTGTATTTGTCTTATGTTTTATTGATGCACTTGTTTCCTCATTGTTCAGATTTGTAAATTTTCCCAACATTTGGTTGTTCTTCAAGGAACTCAATAGGTCAATATTTATAGATAAGGGTGGCCTCATCAGTGAGTTAATTAATACTTTGATAATTGATACTTCAATCATTTAACTCCATTAATGGAATCACTTCAATGCACCCTTCACAGAAAGCTCATCTTGCCCCTAATCAGGCCATAGTGCTAAACCTTTCAGCGCTGGTACCACGTGTAACACATAATAACATCACAACTAGCATTTACCAATATTACATAAAAAATAATTCCTTGATTATATTGTAGAATAACTAACCATGAGACTATTGGTAATGAGAATGCTAATAATTCTTTAGATATCATTATATTTCTATACTATATGTAAGTAGATATTTAATGGGGTGCATACCATTTATGAATCACTGGCCAGGTTATACAAATAACCACTTGACTCCAGGTTAATAAATTTCATTTACTAACTTATTTATGAATTATAGCTACACCTTCGCATAGTTAAACCTTGCTTAATATATTGTTATTCACTCAAGGTTTATCAACCACGCTGGGTATTCTAAATTGTCATTATGAATTACAACTTATGATATGTATTAAAATGGGTTGGATGGCTCTGAAATCCTGAGAGACCCCTCTAGGTGCACGCTCTCCCTCAACCACTTGGTGATGATCCTGTGGCCATATCATAGGAGCTTGATCTGACAATTGTAATCTTTCCACCAAGGTTTAGGGTAACGTTTTTGTTGGGACAACTGTGACGATGGTCATTTGCTTTCATCGGAGGATGGAGGTTTCTTTGCAACCTAAAATGTCCTTAGGAAATACATCCCAAAATTGTTGCAATATTGGGTACTTTCTCAACACATGAGCATCCTCGACCTCGTTACCCTTGTCACTGGAAATGTGTACTACAAACATCACACAACCTTTTCTGCAACTACGCTTAGCCTGCATAGCGGTAGCCATCCTCACTGATGTAGGCTTCTTATTTCCCTGCAAGGTACTCTCTTCCCCACTATCATCCACACACTCAATGTTGAAAATAGCAACAAGAAATGAAAAATATAGAAATGCTAAAAATATCATTACAATAAATAGCATTTCGGGATACATTCCAATTTTAGTTAGTCCCTGAACTAAAATTGAGAATTAAAATTCGAATTTGATCCTAGCAGTTGTTTGAAAAATAATTAATTAATTCATCTTGAGTTAATTAGTTGGAGAAAATCAAACATGAAGTCTATGTGAAGACATGCAACAATTATCCCTTTGATTGAGGAAGTTATCCCTTAATCAAGGAGATCAGGATGAGTTGTACTTTGAGTTGTAATTAGTTAGCTCAGTTAACTGAGTTAAGTGTTGTTAGATTAGTTTCAATGGTTTGTGGAATTGATCCTGAGTTCAGTTAGTTAATGCATGCATGTATGTAACTAGTGTAATTTAGATAACTAAATATTCTCTCATAAATAACTCATGCATGTCAGTACAATCAGAGACCCAGTTGAAATCAGAGGATGGGACAGTGTACTATCAGTTGCAGGAATATTCCCTTGAGGATATCTCTTGCATGCAGAAGGAATTAATTCCTTGAGGATTGTGTAGTTTAGTCTGAGGACAGTGTTGTGTGTGTGAGGTGAATTCACACAGGTGGCGGCCAGAGGACCCAAGAGAAACTGCACAAGGAAATAGGAGGCTTGGAGGACTGAAGGAAGGCATATTTGTTGTCTATTCTATATATGAGCATCAGTGAGGGACTGTATTGAGAGATGGATAGCTTGTGAGCTAAAGATTTATGTAATACTGAGATATTTCCACTTGTATGATAATACAGTTAGAGGGGTTTTTAGCTGAGGCTTTCCCTAGAGTATTCTTTTGTTTTCATGTGTGATTGATTTCTCATTCTCTATTATATGTGTTCTATTTGATCTTGCTCGAAATAGATTAAGCTTCTGCAAGTTTGTTTGTAGAAGTAGATCAAGTATTTTTCTTTAGTATATTGCATTATCAGGTGATCTACAGTGAGAATTTCTACATGGTATTAGAGCAAAGGTGATCAAAGTGGAGAACAATATACAAAGAAGGGAGAAGTTTGAAGTTTGAAGTTCCTGACTATAGAAATAGAATTCTTATCACATCTCAAATTTCACCAATGGCATTCAATGACTTGAGACTCGAGTATGCCCTGGATGGCAACTCAAATTATATAGCTTGGAAGGATCGCATGGATTAGTATTAAAGGACAATGGTCTAAAGAACTTCATTGATCAAGAAGTCCCCAAGCTAGTAGCTGCTAATGCCCAAGAATTGGCGGAATGGAAGAAATGTGTGGCTAGAGCGAGGAGGATCCTTCTAGAGGGAGTTCGAGACCACATTTTCTTGAGTCTCCATGGGAAGGAGACACCATTTTCAATGTGGAAAACATTGAAGGATCTATATCAGAACAACAACAATTAGAGGAAGTTAGCGTTGAAAGACAAGCTTCGGAAAATCAAGTGTGAAAATGGCGACACGATCTCAACATATTTGAACAAGCTCACCACCTATAGGGATGAGCTTGGAAGTGTAGGAATCATGACAACCAATGATGACATGGTGAGTCTTGCTCTCCTCAGTTTTCCTAAGTGCTGGCATAGCTACCAAGACTCAGTAAATGTAAGAGAGAAACTGCCAGATTGGGAACGACTGTGGTTGGATCTGATGCAGGAGGAGATAAGGACAAGCACCAAAGATGGTTCTTCATCAAAGCATGATGATGAAAAAAATCTAGCCTTAGTGAGTAAGGTGAGGAAAGGGAAAGGGAAGGCTTCCCATTCCAAATTGAGTTCTACCCATGGTGGGAAGAAGATTGAAAAATTGAAAGTGCAAAGCTTTCATTGTCATGAGGTGCGCCATTATGCTATGAATTGTCCACAAAATAAATCCAAGAAGGGATCCTCGAAAGAATCAGATGGTGAGGCACTGGCCTCACAATTCAATTTGGATTTCACCCTCATCACATCCATGGTTTCATCAATGGTGGGCTGTGTTTGGTACCTCGAGAGTGGAGCTATTGGGGCAAAGTGATTGCCTGTCATTTAATTTGTCAACCTGGGGGTTTCGTAAACTTGTGAAACATGCATGCACTGTATGTGCTAGAAATTGTGTTTCATTTTAGATCAATCTAACTACAAAATAATGAAAACCAATTCATCTAATCTATGAAATCAAATAATGAAAATGAAATTCAACTAACCTATGAAATCATAAACAACTAATGTATGCTTTGTTGGCATTATGATGCATGCGTTTTACTTGATGGCAAACAACTCATAGATGATCAACTCACTTATATATATCTAGATGAATCTACGGAAGAGATATCAGATGACAATTCTCAGTATGACAAGTCCAAAGGGGGAGATTGTTGGCATTATGAGACAAGTGTTGTCCTTGATGGCAAATCACACAAATGATAAATTATAGTGCAGTAAATTTATTTGATAAATTATAGTGAAACAAAGTTTCCTTCATGTAGAGAAAAGTTCTTGCACTTTTATGCAGAGAAAAGTTTATTCCATGTAGAGAAAAGTTCACGCACTTTTATGCAGAGAAAAGTTTATTCCATGTAGAGAAAATTTCACGCACTTTTATGCAGAGAAAAGTTTATTTCATGTAGAGAAACGTTCATGCACTTTTATGCAGAGAAGAGTTTATTTCATGTAGAGAAATTTTCACGCACTTTTATGCAGAGAAAAGTTTATTTCATGTAGAGAAAAGTTTACGCACTTTCATGCAAGAGAAAAGTTCACACACTTTCATGGTTGGTTCATGGTATTAGTCCGCCAGTTTTTGATCCTATGGTTTTGGTCCGTGGTATTGCATCCAAAAGTGTTGATCTCACGCACTTTCATGGTTGATTCATGGTATTAGTCTGACAGTTTTTGATCCTATGGTTTTGGCCCATGGTATTGCATCCAAAAGTGTTGATCTCATGCACTTTCATGGTTGGTTCATGGTATTAGTCCAATAGTTTTTTGATCCTATGGTTTTGGACCGTGGTATTGAGAAAGGACTAAGGCTATAAAAGAGGAAGGAGATCATTTGGCAAGGAATCTTTTGATTAATTGAATATCTGATAAAGTGCTAGATCTGGAATACGGTGATTGGGTTATGGTGCAGATCTAGATCTGAATAAAGAAGGAACCTGAGCGCAAGGAGAAGGATAAGTTCTATTGATGGGTCAAAATCTTAAGGCTGGAATAGTGGTATCTCTATATGATTTTGATCTGTGATATGTGGTGCATGCTTGATCTATAAATCTGATAAGCTGGGTTAACTAATATCTGAATGTTTGAAAGAATGAATTTATAGATCTATACGCAGGTTTCTGTTGGTGAAGTTGCAGACTTTACTTGAAATATGTTTTAGCTGTTTTTATCTATTACTGTGGTGTTCAAGGTTCTGATTTGATATCTGGTTGCTGTGTGCTGAGAAAGTATTAATTCAGCTTATGCACAAGGAAGTTGGTTGATTGCAGATCTATTTGATACTTGATGGATCAAGATCTTAAGGATTGGAATGTTTATCATTATCTGGTTTGATAGACTAGATCTGAATTATTGACGTATGTTTTATGAATGGTATGATATGGGTATGTCTGATGTATGGAACAGCTGCAAAGTTATAAGGAAATATTTGTAGATCTGTATGCGGGTTGGCTTTGGTGAAAGCATTGATTCAGTATTGGGTAATTCAGAGATTGATGATGCTAGTATTGATTTATTATGAGCTTCAATGATATTAATGGGTCCAGTATGAAAATTGGATGAAACGTGGCCTTTCAGATTATGATGTTGTGCTTCAGTGTATCCAGTCTGAAAATTGATGAAACGTGGTACCTGGAGGAAGAAAGAGAAGGTTGTAGCCTTCGGTAGGTCCGCACCTACGTACTAGTACATCAGCTAGTACAAGAGCCAAGGGGGTGGTAGCTCCCTTCTAGTAGCAGTTGGAAAAAAATTAAAGGTTGGAGCATCTCAGCAGGTAGCAGCCTGCACAAAGGGGGTTGTAGCTCCCTTCCAGGAGAGTCTGGAGAACGAGAGAAGGTTGTAGCCTTCTGCAGGTAGAAGCCTGTGTACTGGTATAAGTATGCACCAGTACAGAACTATTGTAAAAGGTATTTCTTATTAAAGAAGATTGAGATGACTTGCAGCAGGTGATTTTCACCCACATTGGGTTTCCACCTTACATCATGGTGTTCATGTGTGCTTCTTGTGTGTGATGATCTGTTCTATTTTACTACTCTGGTTTACTACTCATATGGTTAATAATGTTCTGATGCACTCATTAGAGATCAACTAACTGAATCATATGTTTAATGGATATATACTTGTTGCATCACATATGAATCATAATATGGAAAGAGAAAAAGTTATATTGATCTGATAATACTGATTCACCGCCCCCCAAGTATTATTTCCAACAATTGGTATCAGAGCAGGTCCTTTGGTAGAGGCTTGATCGCTTAAAGGAGATCTGTGGAACAATGGTAAAGAAGCTTAAGAAGAAAGAACATAAGCAGAAGAAGACATCTCAGAAGAACTATGACAGTGGGAGAATCGATTGGGGATTAGGTGTAAGAAGCTCTTCAGATTCAGAATCATTTCAGAATGAAGATGAACTATCAGGTATGAATTTGCTATCCTCTGATGTTCCAGCTATCTATCCATTTGGAAAAGATGAAAGTGATAGTGAAACAACTGAATATGCTCTTATGGGTGAACAAGAAAGATATCAAATAGAGGCAAAATTTAAAAGGATTTCGAACAAAATCAGAGATCAACAAGATCTATTGAACAAAAGGGAATGTGACTTCAAAGAAGAAGTTGCCAAACTAAAAGCTCAAATAGAGCAAGGAAACAAGGTAAGGAAGTTATTCAAGGACAAATATCAAAATTTGCAGGATGAAGTCAATGAAAGAAGCACAACCATCAAGAAACTCAGAGATAGATCCAGTTACTATGAAAGTCTTGAAGCCACGATCTGCTCGCTAAAAGAAGATCTTGAAGAATCAAAGAAGCAGAATAAAGAACTACTCCAAGCTCATGAAAATGAAGTTCTTGAACTAAGACGTCAGTTGGAAAAAGAAAGAAATGCTGAAGAAAACGTGAAGAAGCAGTATCTTGAAAAGGAAGAGCAACATCAAGTTGAGGTAAATATTCTAAAAGATAAATTAGAAGAAAAGGATAAACTGTTACGATTTCAAGATAGTACTAAAGTCTTGGATGATATTCTTAATAGTCAAAGGTCTCCTGCTATCAAAACTGGTCTTGGTTTTCATGAATCTATTGAAGGTGAATATAGTTTCACAAAGTAAGACAAGGGACTCGACTGCAAAATCTGAAATGCTCAATAAGGAGATGAGAGGTCAATCTCATCATCAACCAAGGAAAGAAATTCTTCAAAGAAAATATTTTACTCCTCCTATGAATAATTTTGAATGTTATGTATGTCATAATCTTGGACATGTTGCAGCCAGATGTAGAAGAAGAAGGTTTCAAGACCTTCATGCATAAATATCATCACATTCAAGGTATTTTAATGGATATTGCTTTGCTTGCAATATGTTTGGTCACAGAGCTGTTGATTGCTATAGAAGAAATATGAGACATGTAAGATGTTACACATGTAACAAGCTTGGACATATAGCTAAGGAATGCAGGAACAAAGTATGGGCACCATACCAAAAGGAGAAAACATCATCATCACACTTGAAGATGTGGAAGAAGAAAGAAGTACAGTCAGAAAGATGTGGCGCAACATAACATACAAACATAACAGAATCAGAGGGAGTTGGAAGTGTAAAACTTCAGTGTCCTAAATCTCATACGCAAGTTTCTTAAAGAGAAGTCACGTATATACGTGAGTTGGTTATGACATAGTCGCGTATATGATTGTTTGAGGAAAGGCAGTAGGGACAGGTTCAGGAAAAGGATCAGTTATGATTCGGTTTATTATTTGCGTTGTTTGATAATGGTTACAATTTGCTGATGATGTGTGGAAATGACTTGATGGTTAGAAGTGTTTTGTTTCTAACTTGATAATGAAGATGTCTTGATACTTCTTGCTGATATGCATGATATGATCTGACAGTAACCAAGATGGCACAGGTTTAGGGGGGCATATGCTTTTAATGCATTGTTGGCATTATGGTTAATAGTCCTTGGTGATGATGCTTATATGGATAAATGATTCATCTTGCTATGATATGGTTATGAATTGATCAGATGATTCTTTGGGTTACATAGTTGATATTTAGATCAGATTTTTGGTTGATTCTCTAATGGTGCTTACATGGTGATCTTCATAAGGATAATGAGAAGTACAAAGTTGGAATACACATCTTCATTACTTGATCAGTCACTCATATGCTACTGTCGTCATATGCATAAAGATCATATAATACAGTTATGATGTAAGATTCCTATAGTTCTTAGTGCTCATGTGGATGAGGATTGTTGATGATATAAAGAAGCCTTGAAAAATGATCTTGAGCTCAAGATACATAGTGCTGGATACATGCATGATTACTCAAAGTTGCATTGTTGGAGACATGATGATGATGAGTTCTACATATATGATGATAGGTTGATACTTACATATGTTGATTGATGCAGATATTCCCAAGAGATGATACATGGATGATCTTGTTGATAAGATGGCTATGGCGTTTTATACATAGGATATAATGTGAGTGATTTTATGATGATGAGTTGATATCTATCTGCAGACATATCCTATCATAGGACATTTATAGGTTGCTGATTTGGAATTGGCTGTACGCGAGTTTCATAAGGAGTATCGGCATATATACGCAAGTTTCTTTGGATACAGTCGCGTATATGTTGGTTTGAATAAAATTAGTGGGCCAAACTCTGGGTGAGAAGAGTCTGATATGGGTCTGACAGAGACCATCTGACACAGATTCAGGGGGAGCAGATTAACTTCTAATAAAGCATTGTTGGCATTACCTTAGAAGCTCTTGGTTCGTGTACACAAGCTGTTTTGGTTAGAACAAATGCAGAAGGAGAATAGATGGAGATCATGGTTGCTGATCTGAAAAGTGTTTGACAGATGCTACTGCTATCAGTTACTAGTGACTTTCATAAGTCTTGCTCTAGATATTTCGTCTCTATGTCATGTATCTATTTTATGGTGTCAAGGTCATGTAATGGCTTATATTGGTTTCTCCACTATGCCTGGGATGAAGATGTAATGTTCTTGTTTTATCATGTGTAAACTTTTGGTGTATCCCCACTTAGTTGGGTGGATGAGTCAATTCTAGTATATCCCCACTTGGTTGGGAAATGGATGTATGTATGAGTCCTTGGTGATAGGAAGGTCATTTATGATAGAGTCATGTTCTTCTTGTAAAACATCCTTTTGTAGACCTTGCTTATAGTCACGGGGAGCATGAACAACACACTTCAGCAGAGCAGAGACTTCAGCATGTACTCAAGGGGAGCATGGACAGATTGGTACACCTTGGCATATACAAAGGGGGAGCTCATTCAAAAATTTCAGCAGGGACTCAGGGGGAGTATGGACAGCAAAGAAAGAGAATATCTTGGTTCGCCCTTTGCCCTTGATGTCAAAGGGGGAGAGAGATTTGGTATTGTTGCCATCAAGTCCAAAGGGGGAGATTGTTGGCATTATGATGCATGTGTTGTACTTGATGGCAAACAAATCATAGAAGATCAACTCACTTATATATATCTGGATGAATCTACGGAAGAGATATCAGATGAAAATTCTCAGTATGACAAGTCCAAAGGGGGAGCTTTTTGTCATTATGAGACAAGTGTTGTCCTTGATGGCAAATCACACAAATGATAAATTATAGTGCAGCAAATTTATTTGATAAATTATAGTGCAACAAAGTTTCCTTCATGTAGACAAAAGTTCACGCGCTTTTATGCAGAGAAAAGTTTATTCCATGTAGAGAAAAGTTCACGCACTTTTATGCAGAGAAAAGTTTATTCCATGTAGATAAAATTTCACGCACTTTTATGCAGAGAAAAGTTTATTCCATGTAGAGAAAAGTTCACGCACTTTTATGCAGAGAAAAGTTTATTTCATGTAGAGAAAAGTTCACGCACTTTTATGCAGAGAAGATTTTATTTCATGTAGAGAAATGTTCACGCACTTTTATGCAGAGAAAAGTTTATTTCATGTAGAGAAAAGTTTACGCACTTTCATGCAAGAGAAAAGTTCACACACTTTCATGGTTGGTTCATGGTATTAGTCCGACAGTTTTTGATCCTATGGTTTTGGTCCGTGTTATTGCATCCAAAAGTGTTGATCTCACACACTTTCATGGTTGGTTCATGGTATTAGTCTGACAGTTTTTGATCCTATGGTTTTGGCCCGTGGTATTGCATCCAAAAGTGTTGATCTCATGCACTTTCATGGTTGGTTCATGGTATTAGTCCAACAGTTTTTGGATCCTATGGTTTTGGACCGTGGTATTGAGAAAGGACTAAGGCTATAAAAGAGGAAGGAGATCATTTGGCAAGGCATCTTTTGATTAATTGAATATCTGATAAAGTGCTAGATCTGGAATACGGTGATTGGGTTATGGTGCAGATCTAGATCTGAATAAAGAAGGAACCTGAGCGCAAGGAGAATGATAAGTTCTATTGATGGGTCAAAATCTTAAGGCTGGAATAGTGGTATCTCTATATGATTTTGATCTGTGATATGTGGTGCATGCTTGATCTATAAATCCGATAAGCTGGGTTAACTAATATCTGAATGTTTGAAAGAATGAATTTATAGATCTATACGCAGGTTTCTGTTGGTGAAGTTGCAGACTTTACTTGAAATATGTTTTAGCTGTTTTTATCTATTACTGTGGTGTTCAAGGTTCTGATTTGATATCTGGTTGCTGTGTGCTGAGAAATTATTAATTCAGCTTATGCACAAGGAAGTTGGTTGATTGCAGATCTATTTGATACTTGATGGATCGGGATCTTAAGGATTCGAATGTTTATCATTATCTAGTTTGATAGACTAGATCTGAATTATTAACGTATGTTTTATGAATGGTATGATCTGGTTATGTTTGATGTATGGAACAGCTGCAAAGTTATAAGGAAATATTTGTAGATCTGTATGCGGGTTGGCTTTGGTGAAAGAATTGATTCAGTATTGGGTAATTCAGAGATTGATGATGCTAGTATGGATTGATTATGAGCTTCAATGATATTAATGGGTCCAGTATGAAAATTGGATGAAACGTGGCCTTTCAAATTATGATGTTGTGCTTCAGTGTATCTAGTCTGAAAATTGATGAAACGCGGTACCTGGAGGAAGAAAGAGAAGGTTGTAGCCTTCGGTAGGTCCGCACCTACGTACTAGTACATCAGCTAGTACAAGAGCCAAGGGGGTGGTAGCTCCCTTCTAGTAGCAGCTGGAAAACAAGTAAAGGTTGGAGCATCTCAGCAGGTAGCAGCCTGCGCAAAGGGGGTTGTAGCTCCCTTCCAGGAGAGTCTGGAGAACGAGAGAAGGTTGTAGCCTTCTGCAGGTAGAAGCCTGTGTACTGGTATAAGTCTGCACCAGTACAGAACTATTGTAAAAGGTATTTCTTATTAAAGAAGATTGAGACGACTTGTAGCAGGTGGTTTTCACCCACATTGGGTTTCCACCTGTTACACTAAAAAATGTCACCATGACTATTTACAGTTGGTATGGCTCTATCAACAGTCATGCTATCCTCCTGGGCAAGTCTTATGCCTCTGCTCTCCATGTCAAACTCAAAAAAGAGAGAAAGTCTTTGTAAATGTGTTTATCTCTGGGTACGCAGATTCTCTCGGCCTTACCTGCGTATACGCACCTAATGTTCACAAAAGCTGCGTACTTGTACGCTCTGTATGTAAAGGGGCAGGTGCGTACCCCTGTAAAGGTCAAAAGGCGCAAGTTTCACTCCAAAAAAGTTACTTGTGGTCATTTCTAGAGGCTTCTAGAAGTATGTTTGACGTGTATGAGCGCCTCCAGATGGTTCATGTACCCCTATCAAAGAGGAACTTATCCCATCAATAAGGGAGCTATCCCATCCAAAGAGGGGATTATCCCATTGATGGTGGACCTGATTAACTTCCTCTTGAGCACTATAAATACAGGCATTGGGCCAGAAGGAGGGGAGGTTGAAAGCTAAACATTTCTAAGGGTAGATGCTGCTGGAATTAGGACTCCCATTTAGAAGCTTGTGAGGAGAGATTGCCATCTTTGCTTGTTCTATTTGGAAGTGGGTGAGCTTTGTCAAAGTAAAGGAGAACTCTTGATGGACCCTGGGAGGGACTTGCACAACACCAAGGCTCAGGTTGTAATTGTTCCTTTTGTTTCCTATTAATGCAAATGAGTCCATTCTTCTCAATAACTTGTTATTTATGAGTTGTTTCATGTACTCCTTGGTCTATGTGTTAAATATGTTTTATTTTATGAGATTATCAAGTGCTATTTAATTGTTTGATTGTTAGTGAATGCAGGTTTCGAAGTGAAGGAGGAGCTCATTCGGATCAGCGAGGCTGGACTGCTACAACAGCGTTGGACTACAGGTAGGATCTAAACACTTGATTTCTCGTATAGTAAATGCATGTTTAGAGAAGGATTGCTCTTGTTTGTCTTGTTTGTCACTAGAGAGTCTTAGGCTCCTAGGGAGGTTGGTTGTGTCCGCACTATCGACTCTTTCCGCCTGAAAAAATGGCGACTCCACTGGGGACTCCATTGATGTGAAAGTTTTTTCCTTTGTATGCAACTTTGATCTGAGAAAAGTCATTTATTTTCTGGTTTTTGGCTCTGTGACTTTGTATTTGGGTGGGTTAGCTTAGGGTTAGATACAATTTAGTTTTTCTTGGTTTTTCAGTAGTACGCACCCTCTGAGTATTGCACAGTGCGTACCTGTACGCACTGTTGCTGTGTGCACAGAGCGGGCCCGCACCTGTCTTAACAGGTTGCCTGCGTACCCTGCTAAAAATTAAGAAATTTCCATTTTTTACATTTTTCCTCTTAGATTTTGCTTTTTCTTAGTTTTTACTGCCCAGATCCATTAGTCTCTTGTCAAAGATCTTCACCTGAACTTGTTTCGATAGCATTGAGTGTTTTAGTGGATTTCATAGAAGTTTAAGCCCTAGGGTTTGATTTTTGAGTAGGTCCTGTAGTGACTTTGGCGGTAGAAGTTGTCAAGCCTTAGATCTCTCTGGTTTTGTCAGTCTTCTTAGGAGTCGGACCTGTCATAAAGTCTACCTGTGAGAGCAACTTACCTTTGAGTTGTCTCTTTGGCAAATTTCGAAGTGCTTGTTGATTGAGTATTGAATTCCATTTTACAAAAAGAACAAAAAGATTTGAGTTTTGTTTTGACTGGTCTTTTGATTCTGCATTAGCTGGTCCTTGGCTTGATTGTGGTCAAGTAAAACAACCTAGAATCATCTTTGTAGGCTTTTGCCTCGTTAGGTTTGCTTTAGAGTAAATTTCTTTTTGATTTGCTTGTGAGTCAATTTTTCATAGATTTTATAGCTTTTGAGATTGATTTTCGTTAAAATAGATTTATATGCTTTATTAAATAAGAGAAAATACAAAAACATCTCCTTTGAAAAGTTTTGTTTCAAGTAGCTTTGAGGTATTTTGAAAGAAAAAGAATTTTTCGTGCACGTAAGGAGTGGTCATGTTTGTATGCTTGGAAAGATAAAGAGAATTGTTTCTTTGATTGTCTTTACTAAGAAAGTTGTTTTCTATAAAATTTGCATTTTCCAACTCTCTTAGTTAGGAGTTTCATTGAAAGAGAAAAGTAGCGTAAATCATCTTAGGTGCATCTTTGTAGTGGTTTGAGTCGAGTCTACACACCATTGGTTTCATTTCCGCTACCTTTTGTCTTTAAGAAAAACCATAAAATTAACGCTTAAAGTAAAATCAATTTAGTAACTTTTATTTACTAGGGCTCTGAAACACCAATTTAGATCAGGCTAGTGTCTTGGAGTAGGAGAGTAATTAACTCTCCAAGACAACAAAACCAAACAAGTAGCTTATCTTGTGATAGAATAAATCCAATTGTCTCATTTGTACTCTGGGAAAGCTCCTCTTAAAGGAGAAGCACGAGCTCGTGTCCGAACCAGTGAGGGGATCAATCCTCCCTCGTTGGGAACGACGCCAGACACGCACGTATTACAAACGGTAAACCTCGGATTAACCATTGTCGAGGAGCCAGGGGTCACTTGTCGGTAAACCTTGGATTATTGTCAAGGAACCGGCAAGGGGATTGAGCTTGATACTCTGCCCTTGCGTGCTGTCGGAGTGTAGACTGTTCCCCCAGGTGCATTTGTTGCGGTTGGTAACCTTAGTGACCATTATCTTTAGGATTCTACCGAGGTGACGGTGGAGGGAAGATCCCACTGTACCTGGAGCAGACGTCGGCTAGACTCACTTGGATTTTCCGGGGGGTTCACTTCACTCGAGACGGTTAAAGTGGAGGAACTTGTGCCGGTCTATTCATTAAGCAGGTTGCCGGGGTAACTGTTCCACCCGCCACTTCTGTACTGAATCCGGCGATGTTGGGTTTCATCTCCAACTAGCGTTTTCGGTCTGGAAGGCTACTGTTTGTGCTTGGTTTGACGCCCTAGATTCTTTAGGTGTGTGATTCAAATTTGTTTGGTTCTTTAGCGACTTTAGGTGGTTTGATTTGAGATTTTACTTTGTTTTCGTGTGTAGTAGTTAAAAGTTTTTAGCTGTGGCGGAATTACCGAGACAGTCCCGTAGACTTCGGGGCAAGTCACCTGAGATTGTTACCGAAACTGATTTGTTGAGGAAACTCCGTAGATCACGGGGTGGATCTCCTGAAAACGTCCCGGGTCAGTACGAAGGATTGAAGGTCCTTGTAACTCCTCCTAGTGGCAGTAGAGTAGGTTCACCTGAAGAAGGAGAATCTTCCTTGGTAGTCCATCCAGATTACCAAAGTCTAGAGACAGGTTATAATCCCGAAGCTGTTACAGTTTCTGAGCTTGCTGGTAGTTTTTCGTCTACTAGTGATACAGGCGAAGATGAAATATCTGAACCTGTTACTCCGACTTCTAGTGTTCCAGATTCACCAAGAGTAGAACGAGTTATCACCGAAAATCTTCCTACTGGTCTGATTGCTATTGAAGAACTTGCTCCAGAGGAAGAAATAGGCGTCTCTAACCTTGAAGATCAACTTACTATTGAGCTCAGGGAGCGTGAATCTATCTTTTACAGTCCTCCTAGAAGTACTACTTGGTACCTTTCGTTAACCAATTATTTAGACAACTCAGGGATAGGTTTTTCTACACCTCGTACTCCTTTTCCACCTGGAGGTATTTATACTCCTGTAAATATGTCTGGTCAGTCGTCCGTGTTTACTCAAACTCCTGAATCTTTCTTACACGGCGGTCCTTCTGTTCCCACCGGGTATCAATCACTTTCTGGTACCTTTGCGGGGGCATCTCCTCAACCCATTGATCATGGGTTATTAGCTGGAAACAATGGTAATATACCGTTGGGTGTAGGAGACATTTACATGATGTCAGGTTCAGTTCCCGTTTCCCAACCTCAAGGTGGCCAATTACCGCCTGGGGGGCAGCCTCAATTAACCCCTGGGGGGCAACCTCAAGGTACACAAATTGTGTCTGGGGGGCAACCTCAAGGTCAGTATGTACCTATGGTGCAATACATGCCTCAAGGTCAACCCCAGCCTCAATATGTACCCCAGGGTCAACCTCAGTATCAATATTTACCTCAAGGGTATCAACCCCAAGGGTATCAACCTCAAGGGTATCAACCTCAAGGTCAAGGTCAACCCCAGTATCCGTATTTACCCCAAGGTTATCAACCTCAAGGTCAATACTCGAGTCAAGGTTATCAACCTCAAGGTCAGTCATATGTTCAAGGTATGGGAACTGTACCTTTCAATTATCAATCCTATCCTCAATCCGGTTATGGATCTCAGTATCCTCAACCTGTTACGGGTCAATACCCCGGAATGATAGTGTGGGATCCATCACAGGGTCAACAGGTGTTGCAGCCAAGTATACAGTTGGTACCTCAAGCTGGACAACCCGTAGTTTCTGGTCCACCCCAGCAACCGCAACCTGTCCAGTCAAATGTTCAAACTTCTGTAACTTCGGTAGTTACTCAGCCGCCAATTGCACCTAGTACTCCATCTCAAACGGCTGCTGCAACTACCGCTACATCTGCCGCACTTACTTCTGGAGTATCGACAGCTCCGGTTTCTACTGTCTCTGTAACCACTCCTCAGACATCTTTACCGTTGTCTGGATCTACGATTCAAACCATGGTCCAGATGCCAGTAGGTCAGCCTGGTATAAGTACGGTTGTCACTACTCAACCTCAATTTGTTCATCAACCGTACCAGGGACAGTACCAATATGGGCAAGCTGTCCAACAGCCGTTTACCAGTATCAACCGTATCCTGGGTACACTTATCAACAACCTCAACAACCCCAGTACGGTCCGGTTAATCCTGGTTTTCCAGGAGGATATAATATCCCTAATGCGATTCCTGTTCCTAGTTATCCTGGATATCCTCCTCCTGGGACTGGTCTTGTGACCCAGAGTTTTAGAGATCCTAACCGGCAATTACCGTTTATCGCAACTTTGGATTTACCAGACTTGACGCGCCTAACGAACGATCCAATTCAATATCTTCCGTTCTGGCCGCCAATGCCAAATAAGTTGCCCAGTGATATACCCAAGTTCGAAGGTAAGTCTGGAGAGGATCCGTCCAATCATGTGATGACTTACCACCTCTGGTGTGCTTCAAATTCTATCTCGGATGATTCGATCCGCTTACGTCTTTTCCAGCGTACACTCATTGGTCTCGCGGCCAAGTGGTACATTGAGTTACCACGGGCCTCTTTTTACAATTTTAGCCAGTTAGCTACCTCGTTCTTAACTCACTTTCAGTTGCCGGTCAGATACGATAACGGCACGGAGTTATTAACTTCACTAAAACAATCGACGTCCACGTATATTTCTGATCACATTCATGAGTGGAGACGTCGAAGAAGGTTAGTGAAAGTTTTTATTCCGGACCAAATCTTAGCTGAATGGTTTGTTAAATCATTATTACCGAAGATTACTGAAGATGTAGCTAAGGCCGGAGTAGTTACTGAGGAGCAAGTCATTGCTCAGGCGCAGTACCTTGACTTAGTTTATACTCAGTCAGGTACGTTACACGAGAAGATTCCAGATCTTCCAAAATCGAATCAAATCGCTGCTGCTCCTTCGGGATCTCATGCCGCTGATGGTATGATTGGTATCGTGAACACAAAGAGCAAGAAGAAATCTTCCAAGACTTCTACTACTCCTATAATCACCTTGCCTGATTCCCCGACAGGAGAGTCTTCTCCTGAACTTTCCGCCGATATTCACGCTGTAGAGTCATCTACGGCCAAATCAAAAAACGGTGGAAAGAAGAAAGGAAAGAAGAAGGCTAAAGCAGACAAGGCTCCGAAGGAGAAAACGGAAAAGTCGGAAACCAATGACGAAAAGCGCAAACCTCGATATCCTTGTCTTATTTGTGAAGAGGATCATTTTACAAGAGATTGCCCTCATCGGGCCGAGGTTGTGAAAATAGTCAAAGGTTCTCCCACTCCTGCTGTGTTAAAAGATCCATTTCCAAGCAGGAGAGTAAGATGATAGGTTCTTCCTCGACTGCCAGTGAAGAACCCATTTTGATGATGTCTCATGTGAGGATTGCGACTCGATCGCAAGATTATGGTAGTAAGAATCCTGTTGATGGTAAGGAAGCAGAATCTTCTCACTCTAATCCATCAACCTCAGCTCCTGGTTCCGATCCACTACAGATCGAAAAACCTAACCCGGACTTAGTAATCAAACCGCCCGCCAAGGGTGTACTTCGAAGGTCTGCTTTCAATCCACATGCGAGAGCGGCCCAGAATTACAACATTGTTGAGGACTTAGCTGTTTCACCCTCAGCAATGTCGGCTTTAGAAGTGCTGCAATCATGCCCAGCACAACGAAAATTACTTTTGTCGGCTATCGGAGCTGTTGATGTTCAGGACCCGAATCTGATAATCTTCGATCTAGAAAATAGTACACCGCGTCTACCCCATCAAATGGCTTTCCAAATTCCAGTGATAGTCAAAAACAGGCCTATTCATCGGACTGTGATTGATGAGGGAGCTTCTACGTGTATTATGTCGATTCAATGTTGGAGATCGCTTGGTTCTCCTTCGCTGAACCAATCCCCGACCATCCTTAAGGCCTTTGATGGCCGTGGGTTCCGTCCGTTTGGTATTCTACAGGAATTGCCTATAGGGGTAGAAGGTAAAACCGTTAGTCTGGATGTGGAGGTGGTTGATGCCCCTCTAGACTACAACCTTCTTTTGGGTCGAAGTTGGTCATATGCTATGACAGCGGTCGTTTCATCGGTCTTCAGAGTAATAAAGTTTCCACATAACGGTAAGATCGTGACCATTGATCAGCTGACATACTTTTCATCCGACCCAGCCTCTTCAGAGAGTATCCAGCATGTCGGTAAGACGACAATCCCTTATAGGGACGTTGGCGTAGGTTTAGTTAAAGATTCCGGTTTACTGGGAACTTTTCCTTTCCCTCCAATCAACGCAGACCCTTCATTTGCATCAATTCATATGATTACATCAGACACCATTATTTACGATGATCCTTGGATTGTCCCATCTGAATCTGAGATAGACTCATTCGGTGATGCTATGCCTTTGAGTCCATATGAAATTGCTTATGAAGCCGTCATGTCTTTTACCGACTCGCGTTCAACCCAAATCGACCAAATGAATGTGGTCAGTGAAGAATCACTTTTCACATCAACCTCAGAACGGATAGCGTTTCCCGAAGTCGTGTCATCTGACGAGCAACTTCGCGAAATCCTAAGTGTAGACGATCTACCATGGGAAGATCTCCATCATAGATCTTCGTTTTTACCTAAGGATGATGCTTTTGAAAATGATTTTTCATCTATCTTTACCGCTGAATATGTCAAAGACGCTCAGAATCCAACGAAACATTCTGATTCAGAGTTGAATTTAGGGAATATTTCTCGCACTATTCCCATTGACATTTCAGTGAAGCCCGGAATTGAGGAAAACATTCATATAGGTGCCTCATGTACAGAAGATGAAATTCAAACTTACAAGGCCCTATTCCAAGAATTCCGCGATGTGTTTGCCTGGTCTTACGAGGAAATGCCAGGAATCGACCCTGCCATTGTTGTTCATGAAATAAAGACCTACCCGGACGCTAAACCCGTCCGGCAACGGTTGCGTCAGATTCACCCTCGGAAAGCGGCTGCGATTAAAGCAGAAGTCGAGAAGCTGTTGAAAGCAGGTTTCATTTATCCAATCCCGTTAACGGATTGGGTATCGAATATTGTTCCGGTTAACAAGAAACAAGGAACAATAAGAATCTGTATCGACTATAGGGATATAAATCGAGCTTGTCCAAAAGACAACTATCCTACGCCTTATATCGATCAAATTATTGATGATTGTGCCGGAAGTGAAATGTTTTCCTTCATGGATGGTTTTTCGGGCTATAATCAAATCAATATTCTACCTGCCGATCAACCAAAAACGGCATTCATTTGTCCATGGGGGACATTTGCTTATTGCAAATTACCTTTTGGGCTTAAGAATGCCGGAGCCACTTTTCAACGGGCGATGTCTTACGCATTTCATGACATCAAGCACATTGTGCAACCGTACCTCGATGATTTGCCTGCTCATTCTTTACATCGAGCTGATCACCTTGTCCACTTACGAGCAATCTTTATGAGGTGTAGGCATTATCGAATTCGGTTGAATCCCCACAAGTGTGTATTCTGTATATAGACGGGTCGATTGCTGGGATTTGTTGTTTCAAAAGCCGGCATTCGCGTCGATCCCTCGAAGGTCGAAGCTATCATCAAATTGCCTCCTCCTTCGAGTTTGCGCCAACTCCAAAGTTTGCAAGGGAAAGCAAACTTTTTACGCCGATTCATTCCAAACTACGCCGAGGTCACTAAAGGTTTTACACGGTTGTTGAAACAGAACGCTCAATTCTTTTGGGACGAGATTGCCCAACAATCTTTTGATGCACTTAAGCACGCGTTGACCCATGCACCGTTGTTGCATCCTCCCAACTACAACCAGGACTACTTCTTATACCTCGCAGCTTCGCATTCCACTATTGGAATGGTGTTAGTTCAAGAAGATGAATTCGGAGCGGAACATGTGATATATTATCTTAGTAGGACATTAAACCCCACTGAGCTAAAATATTCGCATGTGGAGAAATTGGCCCTGGCAGCCGTTCAAGCTGTCCAGCGTTTTCGTCACTACATTCTTCTCCGTAAAACTACAGTTATTTCGGATTGCAACCCTATGATTTATATTTTGACAAAACAACTGCTAGGGGGCAAGTACTCTAAATGGATCGTTATCCTGCAAGAGTTCGACTTGGAGTTTGAGAAGTCCAAGTCTAAGAAATCCTTAGTTTTTGCGGAATTGATGTGTGATTTCCCGCGTGCTGACACAGAAACTGTGGCAGAGGAGTCCATTGCGGACGAATCTTTGTTTCTTATCAGTACTTTAGATCCGTGGTACGGGGATATAATCATCTATCTCCAAACCCAAACCTTTCGGCCTGAAGCTTCAAAGTCGGAACGTCGAAAAATTCGGTTTCAATCCCAGCAATACAGGATTATTGGAGATACACTTTATCGCCGGGGGGCAGACTTAGTTTTTCGACGTTGTTTAACTCACGAAGAGGCTGAGAGGGTTTTGAATGATTGTCACTCTGGAGCATGTGGCGGTCATATGTCTGGGTATGCCACAGCTCAGAAGGTGTTGCGCGCTGGCTATTTCTGGCCGTCCATGTTTAAAGATTGTATCATTGCGGTCCGAAAGTGCCACAACTGTCAAGTGTTTGATCGCAAGATGCGCGCACCACCTGCTCCTCTCCATCCTATAATTGCCGTTGGTCCTTTCGCCAAATGGGGTATCGATTTTATTACTTGTAACCCTCACTCGGCCGGGGGGCATGCGTATATCATCCTCGCGGTTGATTATTTTACTAAATGGGCCGAGGCGATGCCTACATTCGACGCAAGCGGAAAAACAGCTGCAGTTTTCGTATTCAATCACATTATAACTAGGTTTGGTGTCCCACAAGCAATCATCACTGACCATGGGAGCCATTTTCGAAACATCATGATGACTGAGCTTACAAGCCAGCTTGGTTTGCGCCACGATAGCTCTACTCCTTATTATCCGCAAGCCAACGGTTTGGTTGAGTCTATCAACAAAGTTCTGGTTATCATGATCCGACGAATCATTGGTATTCATCGGTCGAATTGGCACAACATGTTATTTTCAGCGCTATGGGCATACCGAACTTCAGTGAAAACTTCAACAGGGTTCACTCCTTTCCAGCTAGTTTATGGCTTGGAAGCTGTGTTACCCATTGAATGCGAAATCCCATCACTTCAAATGGCTGTCGAATTACTCCCAGCTACTTCCGAAGAGGAGAAACGTTTATTATACTTAGCTCAATTAGATGAGACTCGACGTGACGCTGCATTGGCAATCGAGACTCACGCGAAGCGAATGAAAGCTCAGTATGATAGAAATGTGACCCCTCGAAGTTTTTCGGAGGGAGACCTAGTGCTATTATATGATCAAGCTAACGATAAGCTAGGTGCTGGAAAATTCGTTCCTATGTGGCATGGACCCTACATTGTAAAGCGAAAGCTAGCAAAAGGGGCCTATGAGCTGGTAGATTTTGATGGGGACTCTTTGGGTAAACCCAGAAATGGACTTTACCTAAAGAGGTATTATGCTTAAATGGTGGGTATGGAGAATTTTTAGTTAGGTTAGGTTTTCTTTCTAGCTAGTATGTTGTTAGTTTAGATAGTGTGCTTAGCTTAGAAAGTGTGTTTTTCGTCGTTATTCTGGCTTATCTTGGTTTTACTCTTGATATTGCAGATGTCGACGCCTCTCCAAACGTACATTGGATTTGCCGATGGTGCTTGTCGTAGTACACGGAATATCTCTTCCGCAGCTTGGGTTATCTATTCGCCCTCTGACGAGTTAGTTTCTATGCATGGGGTGAGCCTCGGTCAAACGACGAACAACATTGCAGAATACAGTGCAGTGGTTGAATTATTGTCTGAATCTATTTCATTTGGAATTCGACGTTTGATAGTGAGGTTAGATTCTGAACTCGTTGTATTACAGCTTAATAGAGTATATGCCATTAGAAATCCTGTGTTATTAAGGTTGTTTTTGAGAGTGCGTCTCTTGGAACGTGAATTTGATTACATTGAATATCAGCATATTCCAAGGTCTTTAAATACATTAGCAGATGCAATTGCTTCTCGAATGTTGGACAGACATTTACGATAATCATGCAAGTAAATTTAAAAAACATTTCATCACATATGTTAAACAAAATGAGCCGGTAATAATGATATATATATATATATAGATAGGAGTGTGTCAAAAATATACATCGTCTTCGATCATAGGTTGAAAAACACCTTATGATCGGCAAAAATGATAAGTACAAAAAGCCAAAAATGTCATATGTGTCTACAAAAGTGACTAGTCAATCACTGGTGGTGCTCTCTATACGAGACCACTGCCCGCGCTACCCTACACAAGAACCTCCTAAAAGGTCCTGGGACTGCAACCACATAGCGCTGAAGTCGAATGGGAATGTCATCTATGGTGGTCTCTGGTATATCCGCCGTCAGACGCTCTAGATCCTGTTCCAGCTCGGCTAAGGTCTCTGCAGCCGCATCCTGTGGGGCTGGTGCTGGTACAACTGGTACTCTCCTCTCAAAAGCCCGGAGGTTGGCTGGACGCCGTGGACCTACATCTGCATTTTGAAAATTTGTGCTGTCAGTTTTGAGGCGATATATATATAAATAAAAAAAATATACATAATTTGAAAACTCGTGAAAAATGAAATACCTCTGTCGTCCCACTGTTCTCCCTGTGGAAGAACCATGTCCGGATCATTCCGAAAATCCATTCCGGCATAAGGAAAGTCCTGAATAGCAAAGACCTGGCTCTCTAGCCAGTGAAATTAACCATCAGGAAATCGAACAACTGCTGCGCCCTCATCAGGATGTCGGGCCATTACCGCAACCCATCTCGTCTACTTAGGCTCCCGAGGAGCCCCAACTGGAACTGTAAGATGCTGGGGCACCAGCATTGGAACTCTCTCTAGGGCAAAGCTCACGACTAAAGGCCCATATCCAAAGGTCTTCAGTTGTCCTCTCTTTGCCCTGGTTTGTTGGCCCTTCAAATTAGCCAACACAGCATCGCACCAGTTGAAAATGGTGCCTTGGAAGCAGTCTATAGCCATCCGCATTTGGGACCCAGTGGCTTGGTGCAAAGCGGCCGCGCTGCAAAGTCTGGTAACAGTAAAGGCTATCACCATAAGTTCAGGTCGAGATATGTACTTGATTTCTATCCCCTTCTCATGGTTTTGATTGTTGCACCACTCTAGCCGGAGACTAGCAAGGGATTGGCCACCCGGCCTAGTCCCGAATAGAGAAAGTTGCTCGCCCCTGTTAGGCAAGCCAGTGAGAAAATATATGTCGGAGGGCTCTATCTCGAGCTGGTGCTCTCCGATGTAGAAACATTGCTCCTGAATGTTCCACCTTTCAACCAGCCACTCAAGGAATGGCACCTGGCCCCTCATGCCAGGTATGGCCCAGTATTTGTACAGCCCGCATGCTTTTAATGCATCAATGGAAGGTTGATGACCTATCGCAACCAAATCAACGTCCTCGTGCTCTCTTTCAAGCCAATCAAGCATGGTGTGCTCCCTGCACATCATAAAACATCAGTTAGGATCCATAAAATTTAAAAATTTTGGTCTATTTTGGAGAAATGAGGGTTTCAAAATGTGTTTTGCGGGGTACGCACCCCGGCCTTTAGGGACAGAGCGTCCGGACACAGCTTCCCTTAAGGCGGGTGCGTACACCCCATAATTTTCCCATTGAGAAAATATCGGGGTACGCAGGTCAGCAGTGCATGACCTGCGTACCCCGAAGTGCGCATCTTGAAACCCCAAGACCCCCAAAAAATCAAATAAAAGCTTAAAATGAATTCTAAACGGATGGAAATCAAGAGAGGGGTGTTGTAGAATACCTAGTGAAACGTCGTTCGATTCTGACGGTCGGATTCTCCGCAATCTCCACGGGAAGTTTCTTGTCAAAAGCCCTTTTCTCAACCTCAACAGTAAAATGGTAAAAATGACATGGTAAAAAGTCTTTTTATAGGTTTTTTGGATGAATGAATGCTAAGTTAGTTTATTTTTCACCATGAAAGGACATTTTTCAATGTATTTTTACCCATCTTAAACAGGTATGAGTAATGCATCGTTTTTGTGCAGGACGAAAGGACTTTAGAGTAAAATCATCATTTTTCATGAACCAAAACATCAGAGTCATCTTTTAAGCCCTTTTCTGACTCCTAAAATATGAAAAGATTGCCGAGCGTTTCTTTTACACTCGTTAAAACAAAATTAAAAGACGGTCCCCTTATAGCTCTTTTCTGACCGTAAAAACAGGAAAAGATGGCCGGGTTTTTGTCGTTTCAAAGTCGATATGGAAATAAAACGACGTGTCCTTGATCGCTTTTTACTTTTCAGGTCAGAGACACTAATCATGAAAGTACTCCTTGGTCGCATGATCAAGCGGTTCTCCCAGGTATTAGTTTATACTTTTTCGGGCTTGGGGGACACAAATTTACGAAAAAGTTCAACCTGGAGTCTTCTTAAGTTTTTCAGACTCTCTAAAATTGAAAAACGCCGAGTTTATCCTATACTGGGCTCGTTAAAATTTCACAGTAAAGGACCTCTTCAATTACAAACAGGAACGAACCACTCCTTCCTAGGGTTCGAATCAAAACTAGGTTGGACTCATCCGAAGGATGAGCTTATAATCAAGCATATGTTATCCTCCTCAAGCTTGTTAAAAATAAAGAGGTACTTTCCAGAAATGGTGGGGGAAAAGAGAGAAGAATGAACCTATTTGTTATCCTTTGTTACAAAAGAACCTTATCACCACTCTTGAACACGACACTTTCCGTTCACCTGGGTTGGGAAATCCTTTGCCTTAAAAGTTGATCAAACCACTTTGAAAGTCTTCAGCCGGGTTCCGGGGATTAAATTTGAGTCATTCGTCACCAAGCCATCTGTTGTGTCGTTATGTGTTCAAGAGGTTTGCAAACAAAACTTTCGTCTGCAAAATACTTGTCATCCATTTGACCATCCCTGAGTCAGTCCTTACAGCAACATTTCTTCAACTTGAACAATGATTTCGTGTTGTGGGCTTGCCTGCAACGGGTCGCTTTCTATCGACATCAGCACATTATCTAGAGAGATGACTTAGAAATCGTCAGTACCTTGAAGTCTGCATGCATCAATGGCAGGCTTCTCGCCTTTGATGTCAGTTTACATCATTGACTTTCGATCGAAGGATTCCATGAAATGTTCGACATCAACTCATTCATTCACATCTCATGGATTGTACTGGGTACTTTGAGAACCATTGACATTACTGGTGGTCTCTCTCACACTTGTTAACAGTTTACATCATCGACTGGTAATCAAGTAGTTTCTACCATGTTCGACATCAACTCATTTATTCGCATGGCTAGAATCGTACCAATTCGGGAAGTAGAAATGAAGACCCTGGATCTAGTTTCCACCATCCAGGCTGCGAGGAGTTTTGTATTCATTATCTAAGTAGACTAATCATAAACAGATGGCTGCGCCCATACTGTGTCTACAAAAGTCTATGATTATGATGTACTGCAAGATCATTCTTGTATCAGAGTAGTTAGTCTGTTAGTTAAAGTTTTGATCTGAGTATGGGAATGCCTACCTCAGCGATGATATAATCTTATACATCTATTTTGTGTTGAAAATTGCAGGTTCTGACCAGTCTCTCCACGAGATAATCCTTGAAATGATAAAGCGCTTCACCCTTCCTAGATAATACAAAACCCTAATCTACTACAGGCTTCGCACTTTAGGGGGCAATCTGTTACACTAAAAAATGTCACCATGACTATTTACAGTTGGTATGGCTCTATCAACAGTCATGCTATCCTCCTGGGCAAGTCTTATGCCTCTGCTCTCCATGTCAAACTCCAAAAAGAGAGAAAGTCTTTGTAAATGTGTTTATCTCTGGGTACACAAATTCTCTCGGCCTTACCTGCGTATACGCACCTAATGTTCACAAAAGCTGCATACTTGTACGCTCTGTATGTAAAGGGGCAGGTGCGTACCCCTGTAAAGGTCAAAAGGCGCAAGTTTCACTCCAAAAAAGCTACTTGTGGTCATTTCTAGAGGCTTCTAGAAGTATGTTTGACGTGTATGAAGCGCCTCCAGATGGTTCATGTACCCCTACCAAAGAGGAACTTATCCCATCAATAAGGGAGCTATCCCATCCAAAGAGGGGATTATCCCATGGATGGTGGACCTGATTAACTTCCTCTTGAGCACTATAAATACAGGCATTGGGCCAGAAGGAGGGGAGATTGAAAGCTAAACATTTCTAAGGGTAGAAGCTGCTGGAATTAGGACTCCCATTTAGAAGCTTGTGAGGAGAGATTGTCATCTTTGCTTGTTCTATTTGGAAGTGGGTGAGCTTTGTCAAAGTAAAGGAGAACTCTTGATGGACCCTGGGAGGGACTTGCACAACACCAAGGCTCAGGTTGTAATTGTTCCTTTTGTTTCCTACTAATGCAAATGAGTCCATTCTTCTCAATAACTTGTTATTTATGAGTTGTTTCGTGTACTCCTTGGTCTATGTGTTAAATATGTTTTATTTTATGAGATTATCAAGTGCTATTTAATTGTTTGATTGTTAGTGAACGCAGGTTTCGAAGTGAAGGAGGAGCTCATCCGGATCAGCGAGGCTGGACTGCTACAACAGCGTTGGACTACAGGTAGGATCTAAACACTTGATTTCTCGTATAGTAAATGCATGTTTAGAGAAGGATTTCTCTTGTTTGTCTTGTTTGTCACTAGATAGTTTTAGGCTCCTAGGGAGGTTGGTTGTGTCTGCACTATCGACTCTTTCCGCCTGACACCACCTTACATCATGGTGTTCATGTGTGCTTCTTGTGTGTGATGATCTGTTCTATTTTACTGCTCTGGTTTACTGCTCATATGGTTAATAATGTTCTGATGCACTCATTAGAGATCAACTAACTGAATCATATGTTTAATGGATATATACTTGTTGCATCACATATGACTCATAATATGGAAAGAGAAAAAGTTATATTGATCTGATAATACTGATTCACCCCCCCTCTAGTATTATTTCCAACATGCTTAGTTACTCCATCATTCAATTATGAAGTGTTACCTTCTTGAGATGATGTGTAAGAAACTATTTATATTTTAACTTCTAATGTCCTAGAAAATCAAGTAAAGTGTGCAGAAAATAACTCAGTAATTGCATGTTCAAATATTCAACCATTCAATCTTGAAATATGATTAAATCAATTTATTAGAATGATGTTTAGGAATATTAGTTAATGCAATTAAATGAGGATATTAAAAGCAAGTACAAAAGCATGAAAAAGTAAAGCTCAATGATTGCATAGGTTGAACATTCAATCACCCAATTTGAAGTCACCTTCTTGGCCTGATCCTTTATTTAACTATACAATGAATTGATAGTTTGATCTAAGAAAGTAAATAGCGGAACATGAAAGGAAACTAAATGACTATGAGCCCTTGCCTCAAACTTAATCCAATTAGAAAATACATAAATCTTCCCTATTGAAATGTTTTTAGAAAAGCAAAGATTACACAGTCATTCTAAAACTAATACTATGAAAGCAAATGAACTTTAATCTATAAAAGAAATTAAATCTCACAATCATTAGATGGCTATTCCAATTGTGTATGAGAATGGAAAGTGAAGAAGCTCCATATTCAAGCAAAACTAAATCTTCAAATCTCCAAGTATAAGCTCCAAATTCTCTATTAAAAACATGAGCATTTCTCCAACTTTTACACATGCCTTTCAAAGGAGAAGGCTCTCCTGTTTATACAAAAACATAAGAAGCTACCCTATTTAATGAAGATCCACTAAAATATCATATACTTACAACCCAATGGCTCATAATGAAACACATATCCCCTAAGTGTCTCATAGAGTTCTAATCCAAATAAGAAATAATGAGACACCTCATAGAGTTACAATCCAAATAGGACACATATCCTTCTTTGGCCTTTATCCAAATCTCTTTTGAAGGGAATTAGAATATGAGCATTGGAGGCCACATACTTGGAAGCTTCCAAATGACCTACACATGTCATGAAACTCAAGCCACATATATAGATACATGAAACCATGTTAATTTCCTAGTTTTTAATCATAAATTCACTTTAAACACATAAAATAAATAACTTTGTTAAATAAGGATCCTAACCCATATATTTATGAAAATGGTGGCTAATGAAAGATTATATGGTTATGGAGTTGTGACATGTGAGTGAAATGGTGGCGATAAAGGTGAAAGTGGATGTCATTTTAAAGACATTTTGGAGGCCCAACATACCCCCCAACTAGAGTAATTGCATGTCCTCATGCAAATATTGCATTAATTACTTTGATTTGTTCGCAACGTCTTTGCTTTTGAATGGGCTCGGCTTATATCATATGTCCATAAACTTTGAATTTGACAATTTTATTTATTTTTGCAAAGTATTCCTTGTCATCCATTCAATTGCAACATGTTTGGTTGGTTCTTGTGTTTCAACCAAATTCTAATTGGTATTGGTTCTTGTGTTTCAATACCTTGTCTCTTTTTGTTACAACAAGATTCATTAAACATATTTAAGAATGCATCTTTAAAATAACTACTAGTGTAACCGCTTATTGTTATTAGTACAACCCCCTTATTATATTGTTGTGCCCATGTAGTCCCCATATTATTATTATTATTTTGCTCCATAGAAGCCCATTATTGTTATTATTGTGCCCTTACATTATTATTGTTATGTCAGATTAATTGTTGGATTGTGTTATATTCCTTCCATGACTAGCCCATGTATTTAACCGTGGGGTTAGAAGGGGGGCAGAGCCCCCCATTCGTTGCATCGATTGTGTAGTAGGGAGAGTCATAGGAGGTTTGAGGGGTTCAGGTAACCCCACTCTATGGGGTCTGGGGCAGCACCCCAAAAGATTTTGTTTTTTGACCCTAGATTAGGTTGGGTAGACCTACCTATGGTTTTGTGCATGATTTTTCGCACATGGTTTTGGACGTGATGGTTTTTGGTCCATGGTTTTGGACGCGATGGTTTTCGGTCCATGGTATTGGATGCTTCGACATGTATAAATATGTATTGTAGCATTGAAAGGAAAATAATGAAAAATCAAGATGTTAGTCCTGGTTTTAGGATCTAGGGGAAAATCTCTGTGTATATGTGTTTATGTGTTATTCTCTCACATTGTTTATTTTCCGTATTTTAGAATTCGTATGTAGGTAATTTCTGTACAGGGTTAAAACCTACATTTGGTATCAGAGCTGTTTTGGCTTCAAGGGGATGCCTTTGTTGCTAAGGGGTTTAGTTCGGGCCTGTGGTAGACCCTATTCAGTGAGAGATCTACGGGATTGATTCTAGAGGTGAAAGAAGATGGCACGTAGTGGAAAGATAGAGATCGAGAAATTTAATGGTCAGAGTTTTGAGTTATGGAAACTCAAGATGGAGGATTTGTTGGTGGATAAAGATCAGTGGATCACGGTAGATCCGGGTACTAAACCAACGTGAGTGTCTGATGAAGAATGGAAGAGTTTGAATTGGAAGGCTAAGAGCACAATACGATTGCGTGTCTTGGATTCAATATTGTTGAATCTATTAGGGGAAGCTATGGCGAGAGCTTGGTGGGACAAGTTAGGGACTTTGTACTAATCTAAGTCTCTGGTGAATAAACTGTTTCTATGGAAAAAGCTGTATAACCTGAGGATGAAATATGGAGACTCAGTGATAGAGCATATGGATGCATATAATACTGTGGTAAGTAAGTTATTATCTATTGATATTAAAATTTCAGATGAAGATAAGTGCATCAGTTTGTTGTGTTCTCTACCAGATTCGTGGGATACTTTGGTTATTCTAATAGGTAGCAATGCAACTAACTTGCAATTTGTTGAAATAGTCTCATCCTTGCTAATGAAGGAGATGAGACAGAAAAATATGGAGAGCCAGAATGGTGATGCCTTGTCTGTATGATGACGATCCTAGAACAGAAACAAAAATAAGTCAATGTGTGGGAGATCTAAATCTAGAGGTAGATATAAATATCCAGGAAAACCTGTAAAGCTGGTGTGCTAGAAATGTGGAAAGGAAGGGCACTACAAAAGAGATTGTAAATCTAAAGCTCTTGACAAAGGAAAGGGATCTAAAGATGCTCCTTCTACAGAGGCGAAAACCACCTCAGATGAAGGTGGGGATGTGTACTTGGCTTCTTCAAGTACACATGTAGATCATGAGGCATGGTTGATTGACTCAGGTGCATCCTTTCACTTCACTCCCCATAGAGAGTGGTTCTACGAGAATGAGAAATATGATGGTGGTGATTTCTTCTTAGGGGATGATAGGAAGGCTAGAATCATTAGTCATGGAAAAGTAAAGTTGAAGTTGCAAGGTGGAAGGGTCAGAACACTTCTGGGTGTTCTGCATATTCCTTCGTTGGCCAAAAATCTGATTTCCATAAGCAAGCCGGATGATGTAGGTGTAAAAATAGTGTTCGAGAAGGATACTAGCAAGATGGTTCGGGGAGCACTTGTACTGATGCAGGGAGTTCGGATTGGAACTCTGTACAAGCTGCAAGGTAGCACTATTGTTGATGGGTGCAATAGTTCTGTGGTTCCTGAAAGTGGAGCTGGAAAATCTAGTGGTCTCTGGAGAGAAGAACATGCTGTGGCATCAAAGGCTTGGAAATATCAGAGAGAAAGGCCTTCGAATATTTCACGGTAAATTTATAGTAGAAGGTATGAGTAATATCTCTATGGATTTTGATTTATGTGAAAATTGTGTATATGGGAAGCAGAATCAGGTGAGTTTCCCCTCTGATGGTAAGAGGGAAAAACAAATATTAGAGCTTGTGCACAGCGATGTGTTTGGACCTGTGAAGGTTCCATCTCTGGGTAAGTCTGTGTACTATGTATCATTTATAGATGAATTCTCAAGGAATACATGGATATATTTCCTTAAGAAGAAATTTGAAGTCTTTGATAGGTTTAAAGACTTTAAGGCTCTGGTGGAAAACTAGACAAAGAAGAAGATAAAGGTGTTGAGGACAAATAATGGTGGAGAGTTTTGCAGTAAGTAATTTAAATAATTCTATAAGAAGTGTGGTATAACACAACAGAAGACTACTCCATACACACCTGAGAAAAATGGAGCTGCAGAAAGAATGAACAAGACGTTGATGGAAAGGGCAAGAAGCATGTTCAGTGGTGCCGGGTTAGGATAGGAATTTTGGGCAGAGGAAATGGAGATTGTATGTTACCTGGTCAATAGATCACCTTCATCAGCATTGGAAGATAAGACTCCACAAGAGGTATGGACTGGTAAGAAACCTTCTCTTTCACATTTTAGGGTATTTGGATGTGATGCATATGTACATGTTCCAAAGGAGAAAAAAACCAAGTTGGATAGTAAATCTGAAAAGTGCTTCTTTATTGGGTATAAGGATGGTTTAAAGGGTTATAAGCTTTGGAACCCAGTAACAAGGAAGGTTGTGTACATCCAAGGTGTGGTGTTTAGAGTTTGAGCTTAAGGAGGAAGAATCAAACTCTACAATAGAGGAGGAATCAAAAGATGAAGAGCCACAAACTGCGGGTGTGAGAAGATCAGTTTGAGAAAGAAGACAACTAGAAAGGTATAGTCCATCTGCTTTCTGTTCAAATTTTTCTTTATCTATTACTGATGATGATCCCATAACTGTGAAGGAAGTAGTAGATTCAGAGGATGGAAAACTCTAGAAAGAGGCCATGGTTGATGAAATGGAATCTTTGCACAAAAATGAGGCTTGGGATCTGGTGGAGTTGCTAGTTGGAAGGAAACCCATCGGCAGCAAATGGGTGTTCAAGAAAAAGACAAATGCAAAAGGAAAGGTGGAGAAATACAAAGCTCGGTTGGTAGCAAAAGGTTATCCCCAGGTCCCAGGAATTGATTTTGGTGATATTTTTTCTCCTGTTGCCAAGGTAACTTCTATTAGATTAATTTTATCTGTTGCTGTTGCTTTTGATTTTGAGGTAGAACAGATGGATGTGAAGACCAAATTTATTCATGGGGATCTGGAAGAGGAGATCTACATGAGGCAACCTGAGGGTTTTGCGGTGAAGGGTAAGAAAGAAATGGTATGCAAGTTAAAGAAGTCTCTGTATGGGTTAAAACAGTCACCAAGGATGTGGTATTGGAAATTTGATACATTTATATGGGAACTTGGCTTCACCAAAAGAAAAGCATATCATTGTGTGTATTTTAAATTAATTGGTGACCATGTTATTTATCTGGTCTTGTGTGTGGATGATATGTTGTTGGTTGGAAATGACAAAGAAATTATCCAGGATTTGAAGACCCAATTGTCCTCAAAATTCGACATAAAATATCTTGGTGTTGCAAACTATATTTTGGGCATGGAAATTAAAAGAGACTGAGAAAAGAGGAAGCTTTGGTTAAACAAAAGGAAGTATGTTGAGACAGTACTACAGAGGTTTAATATGCAGGATAGTAAACCGGTGAAGGTTCCTATTCCTGTAGGTGTGAGGTTATCTTCTGAACAGTGTCCCAAGAGACAATAAGAGGAAGAGGACATGTCCCGTGTTCCATATGCAAGTGCAGTCAGTTGTCCGGTGTATGCAATGGTCTATACTAGACTAGACATTGCACATGAAATGGGAGTATTGAGCAGGTTTATGTCAAAACCAGGGAAGGAGCACTAGACAACAGTGAAGCCAGTTTTCAGGTATTTGTGTGGCACTAGTGATTTTGGTTTTTGCTACCAAGGAAGACTAGGATTGGACAGAGTGTTGGATATTCATGGCTTTGTTGATGTAGACTCGGCTAGAGATCTGGATCAGAGAAGATCTACAAGTGGGTATGTGTTTAACCTATTTGGAGGTGCAGTCAGTTGGACGACTAAGAAACAATTTGTAGTGGCACTATCAACTATAGAGGCAGAATACATGGTAGCCACTCATGCAAGAAATGAAGTAGTTTGGTTGCTGAGATTGTGTTCAAGTATGGGGTTAGTACAGGGAGCTATAAGGATAGACTGTGACAACCAAAGTAAAATTTTCTTAGTAAAGAACCTTGCATATCATTCAAAGACAAAGCACATTGATGTTCAGTATCACTTTGTGAGGGATATGATAGAAGACAAAAAGGTTTTGTTGGTAAAGGTGGACACTTTGAAGAATACTACAGATGCATTGACAAAATCTGTGAGCTTTGAGAAGTTCTCTTGGTGTAGAGAAACAATGGGCATTGTAGGGCTGGATAAATGACTAATCTCTCATGTGCTCCCCTTTGGAAAGAAAACAACAAGTGCAAGAATGTTGGGTTGTGTTATATTCTTTCCACGACTAGTCCGCTTAGTTAACCGGGGGGTTAGAAGGGGGGCAGAGCCCCTCCTTCATTGCACCAATTGTCACGGGGGTTTTAAGGGTGCAGGTAACTCCACTCTATGGGGTCTAGGGCAGCACCCTAGAAAATTTTGTTTTTGGACCCTATATTAGGTTGAGCGGACCTACCTATGGTTTTGTGCATGATTTTTCGCACATGGTTTTGGACGCGATGGTTTTCAGTTCATGGTATTGGATGCTTTGGCATGTATACATATGTATTGTAACATTGAAAGGAAAATAATTAAAAATCAAACTGGTATTCCTGGTTTTGGGATCCAGGGGAAAATCTCTGTGTATATGTTTTTTATGTGTTATGCTCTTGCATTGTTTATTTTCCGTGTTTTAGAATTTGTATGTAGGTAATTTTTGTACAATGTTAAAACCTACACTAATTATATTATGACCCCTTAGACTCCTCTATATAGAAAGGAGGTCTTCTCATTTTTACCATCCAAGAATTGTTCATTTGTGTAATGTAAAGGAGGTTTCCCCCTCGAAGAAGCTTGTTTATAAGGCATTGATCTTTCTTTCCTATCTTTTTGTGAGCTAGTTTCATAACATTTGGTATTAGAGCTTTGGATTCTAGGGATTCGTTGCTCCAAACAGGTCATCATGGAATTTTCCATATAACTTTTTTCTGCGATGTTTCAGAAGCTAAAAAAAAACCCATTTCAAACGGAATCTCTCTGAACCTCAGATCTTGTCTCGCTATATTTTCAGAGATATGATCTGAGGAAGTTAGGGTTTTTGCAAGCTCCAGAATTTCATCTAAAACAGGCCATCATGGAATTTTCGCTATAACATTTTTACTACAAAGGTTCATCGGCTAAAAAAAAACCAGTTTGATAACAAGTCAGTCTGAACCTCGGGTTTGAATTTCAAATCTTGTATCACCTATAGTTTTGGATATATGATCCGAGGAAGTTAGGGTTTTTGCAGACTCCCGAATTACATCCTAAACAGGCGACCTTGGGAAAATCGTCATAACTTTCTCTCTGAGAATCATATTGAAACTAATTCAGAAGTTATAAAAAGAGGACAGAATATATTTTTTTTGGATATAGTTTTCAGAACCTAAGGTCGAAACAGTGACATGTGGCACATCGTACAAGTTCACTCTACCAAACTAGTCTATAATTAGGTCATCACGGGATATTGGGAATAAATCTTTCTTAGGGAATCCAATTGTGATCAGACTTGTGGAGTTAGAAAGAGGATTCAGAGGGATATTACAGGCCAAAATTTTAGACCTTAAAAATATGAAATTAGAGAGGTACAGTTGTTTCAAGATCGAGCTCTTAAAATCAAGAAAAAGCGAGATGAGAAAGTTTGATGGCAATGATCCGATAAATTGGATAATACAGATGGAGAAATATTTTGATCTACATGGTGTACCACTGTTACAAAAGGTACGTATTGCATCTAATTATTTAGAACCGAATCAATTTTTATGGTATAAAGGGCTTTGTTCTCGTAAACCACTTGTTACATGGTCAATTTTCACAGAGGAAATGATAGCACATTATGCGAATACAAAGAGCAACACTTTCATTATCCAATTGATAAATATCACACAAAAGTGTTCAATGGTAGAGCACATTGAGGACTTTCAAAAATTGAATATAAGGGAAAATGATATCCTAGAGAAGCAGAGAATTGATGTCTCCTTAGGCGCTTTGAAGGATAACATTGAACATGAGGTTCATCATTGGGAACCTGATTCATTAGATAAGGCATTCAGGTTGGCAAGAAAACTGGAAAGAAAAATTATGGAAACAAGGACGTATACCCCTCACAACTATAAAGATGGAAGTGTTGTTTCTCATAGCCTTCCACAACCTACAAGGTTGACACCACAATAATTGGAAGAAAAAATAACAAATGGGCTTTGTTGCAATTGTGATAACAAGTACATTAAAGGTCATAAGTGTGCTGAGAAGAAATTATTTTACATCAATTGTGAAGAGGAGGAAGAAAAGGATCAAGAAACATCAAAAGAAGAGGATATACACGAGGCACCAACCCCAGAGAAAGAAGAAATGAATCTGACCGCATCTTGTAAAGCATTGGAAAGAATTACCACACCTCAAACTATCAAGATAGAAAGACATATCAAGAAGAAAAAGGTTCAAGAAGTGAAAGATCACATCGAGAAAGAAGAAATGAATCCGACCATATCTTGTAATGCATTGGACGAAATTACCACTCCTCAAACTATCTATATAGAAGGACATATCAATAAGAAAACAATAATAGTGTTGATTGATTCAGGCAGTACTCATAATTTTATTCATTGTAAGATAGCCAAGGAATTGAATTGCTTCCTATATCCAGCACTATAGTGTCAAATGATGGTCACAAGTGGAGGAACCATAAATTTCTCTAGAAAGTTCCATAACATCAAGCTATCCATGGGAGAATATGTATTGAATAGCCCAATGCTTTCTATTCCAATGCATGGTGTTGATGTTGTACTAGGTGTCCAATGGCTACAATCCTTGGGTATAATAGCTTTTAATTTTCAAGAACTTCTCAGAAATTTTCTTCACAGGGAAAGGAAGTTGAATTAAGGGGTATCACAGGGAAACTAGGAAAGATAATGAGCTCTAATGGACTGAAAAATCTTCTAAAGAAATAAAAATGAGGTGTAATTGCACAATTATGTTCGCTAGAGGTTCCCACATCGAAATCATCTATTTCTCCAAATATCCAAAAAGTCTTGGATAATCATTCCAAGGTATTAGAGACTCCCAAAGGCCTCCCACCTATTCGTGACCATGATCATTCTATTCATTTGATTCCAACAAGTGTTCCTCGAAACACCACGTCTTACAGATATCCCTATACCAAAAAGAGTGAAATTGAACGTAAAGTTGCAGAAGATCCCAGTTCAAACAATATGGCCAAAACTAAATGAGGAAGGAAAATTCATATTGGAACCTAGAGCAGTCACAGAAACAAGAACTCGATAGCTACACAATTGATCAATTACAAAGTATCTCATGAAGTGGAAGAACTCACCTGCTAAAGATTCCACATGGGAGGACAAGAATTTGATACAGAAGCATCAAGAACTACTCAAGCGTTGAGGACAACAATTTTTGAAGGAGAGGGGCATGTTAGGTCCCTATACTACTAGTGTAACCCCTTATTGTTATTAGTACAACCCCCTTATTATATTTTTTTGCCCATGTAGTCACCATATTGTTATTATTGTGCCATAGAAGCCCACTATTGTTATTCTTGTGCCCTTACATTATTATTGTTATGTCGACTCTGATTATATTATGACCCCTTAGACTCCTATATATAGAAAGGAGGTCTTGTCATTTGTATCATCCAAGAATTATTCATTTGTGTAATGTAAAGGAGGTTCCCCCCTCAAAGAGGCTTATTTTGAAGGTGTTGATCTCTCTTTTCTATATTTTTGTGAGATGGTTTCATAACACGGGATGAGGTAATACCAACAATGTATCAACACACATATTAAAGTTCAAGCGTATCATCACATCCATACTTCAAACAACAACAACATATATACATCAAACTATAACATTGAACAATTCATCAAGATATTTGGACACATAGGATAGGTTTGGATTTCAATTTATGCACCAGAGTTGGTGTTTTAATGCATCAAAATTGTAGTTGAATGTAACAAAAAAAGTTTGTATACTTCAATGGTATGATTTGATACCAATGTAACAAACAAAGTTCGTATACTCAAAAGTTAAATACTCTAGAAGATTTCTAATATGAAGACCTCCACTGAAGGTACAAGAATATATATTAAAATGTATGAATGAGAGTGATGTTACAAATGAGAGTGAGGGTCTACTTATATACCCTAGGAAAGTGTCCCTTTATGAATTTTCATGACCTTTAGGGACATACCTCTTCATTAACTACTTACTAGTTAATCAATCATTGTGTATTATTTTATATATATATTGTTCATAAGTTATGAATAATATATATACAAAATAATAAAAATAACGTAATGATAATACATAATGATTGATTAACTAGTAATGGGTTAATTAAAAGGTAAGGACATGACCATTCATAAAGGACGCCTACCTTGGTTATATAAGCAGGCCATCACTCTCATTTTTAACATCATTATCATTCATACATTTTAATATATATTCTTGCATCTTCAATGGAGATCTTCATATTCCAAGTTTTCTAGAGTATTTAAATTTTGAGTATACGAACTTTTTTCATTACATTGGTATCAGAGAATAATGGTATGGTATGCGAACTTTGTTCTTGTTTGTTACATTAGTATCATAGTTGTTCGATCCTCTAGTAGCTCCACCACTTCACAGAGTTGTGCTCTTCGATCCAAGTCTTTGGTTGTTAAAATTCGTCAATGTTGTTATCATCTCTATTGAAGTGTTTTGCTACATATTTTTGGAGATTCTCCATTTACCGCTAGGACTTTGGCCATTAAAAATAAATAAAAAAATAAAAAGTAAAAAACATTATTAATTTCAAAAGAAAAATTATTTAAAAAAATAAAAAAGGAGGAATAAGATGACTTACAGTCGTCGCCAGGCAACAACGGATCATCTTCACAAAAAGTATCTCCACTAAATCAACTAACATTCTTAACTACCATCAACTACACTACAACCACTCCGTTAGCCACTGATCGACTACAACCCATGAAATGACTATAACTTTGTTGTCATTCGAATTTTCCAATCGTTGTCGTAGCCATCCCCCGATAGCTAGCCACCAGATCCATTTTTACTCTGCATCTTGATCCATTTTCCCTCCGCCGCCATTGTACACTATCATCCACTTTTCCTTCGCCACCAGTTGGTCTTGTTTCAACCCTTGGTGTATCACAGTCATTATCATCTAAGCTACGCCCCTGACATATCATATCCAACAACCACTATGATATTTTCCCTTGTTCTACACCATCGACCTCTGCTCGTGCCCCTGTCGATGCTCCTGTCTTCTGCAACCATTGCTCAAAACCTGTTGTCATTGTTGTGACTATATATTCAAACTACCACTACCATCACAGTCCATACTGCACATTTCCAGCTTCTTCAAAGAAGGCATAAGTTTTCAGGAGACCTTGCACAACATTAGTGAGTCCCTCGTGGATTAAGTAGTGAATCATCCATCAAACTATCTATCACTAGGTAGATTTAGAATTTTCATTAGTTTTTATAATATGATTAGTTAATATATTTATTTATAGTATAAGAAAAATATTAATAAAAAAATTTATCAAAAAAGAAAAAATTAGGGTTCAAATAAAAAGTGGCTATGAAAGAAATATTATAATAATATCCTTTTATCCAATTGCGAAATTTTTTGAAGTTGATATATATTGGATAGAAAGGTGCATAAATTATATGAGGATAATTTTATAAAGGGGGAGCAAAAAAGGATATATCATTAAGTTTAATTTAATTAAAATTATAAGGGTAAATTAAAATTTATTTATAAGGTATCATTATTAAAGTTATAAAGATACTAAAAAGAAGTACCAAACTTGAAAAGGGGCTATTAAGTATCAAAATTGATTAAGATACTTATAATAAGGTATTTTTATAAGCTCATCCCAAAAAAAGAAAAATGGAGATCAGTAATGAAATATTTCCTAAAACCTTTAGTAAATGTGTTAGTACACTATTTAAAATCAAAGGATCACTCACGGGAAGAGAAATTATAATCTCTATCAGTCCTGTTGAAGAGAGTAATTATGTTAGTCCTAAATGTGCTAACCAATTAGTGATGACTGAATCAAATATAATTGAAACAAATTTTGTTGACACAAGTGACGAACAATATGACATAAACAATCTACAACTAAATATTGGGGATTATACTTTTATCTTGCAATTCACTGTGAAAATATTATTTTTTGACGATAGTGACATTGTTTTGGGCTCACCATGGATGGAAACTCTAGGTTCCTTTATCCTAAATATGAAAAAGAAGTTTCTGGCATTTTCCCACAAAAAGAAAACAATAATGCTACAAGACGTTACTTTAAAGCCAAATTTAGTGATGCCAGAAGACATACAAGAAATCTCAAAAGTAATTTCTCAAGAAAGTAAAAAAGTGATACAAAATATGCAAAGGGAAGTTGACAAAATCATCACTGACAAAAATGAATAAGTTACTTACCTTAAGGACCACAACGAGAAATTATTGATGTAAATTAAGAAGATTAAAAGTGATAAGAAGTCGCTAAAAGACAAGTTAGAAAAATTTACTTAAGAAAAAGTATTGAAGTCTCTAGTCATAACAATCCAAGTTGAAGATAAGGGAACAAATACCGATCCAGTAAATACCATAAATTAAGAAGAGGATAAACCAACTGAAGTGAAGGTGTACTCAGAATTTGCAATTCAAACATCAAAGATTCAAGTGAAGATTCTATAACTAAAACAGTGCCTAAAGTAAATTAGGAAATTGTAACCACACACATGTTAAAGGAATGTCAAACAAGAATAAGTCATTATATACATAAAAATCATAATAATAGACACATCAATCAATATATGAATCTATATCACTCAAGACAAAAATAACAAACTTATGTTCTGGAGAATACTAAATTTTTCACCATCCAATCGTGTGAAAGAAATTCACCACAAGTTTCAAGTAATCACAATATCCTACAAAAGATTGATTTAGGATGGTCAAATCCCTTCTCAGTTCAACAATTTTGTTTATCACTCAGACGATCATATTGTCTTGTATCTACAAGGATTCACAGATGAGAAGATTTTCAAAATGAGAAAAGAGAGCAAGCCCCTTCATCAGTAAGCTTTGAGGTCAAAGCTTTTTGAAGAGGAAGGAAATGTTATGAATTAAATATATATAAAATAATACAAATAATGTAATAATAATACATAATGATTAATTAACTAGTAATTAGTTAATGAAGAGGTTTGTACCTAAATGACATGACCATTCATAAAGGGACACCTGCCTAGGGTATATAAGGAGGCCCTCACTCTCATTTATAACATCATTCTCATTCATACATTTATACATATATATATATATATATATATATATATATATATATATATATATATATATATATATATATATATTCAATGAAGATGTTCATATTACAAGTCTTCTATAGTATTTAACTTTTGAGTATATGAACTATTTTCATTCCATTGAATGTACATACCATTCAAACACATAGGCATTCGAAAACTCAACGCATTTATAAAATGACTAGTAGAGGCAGAATACCAATTAACCAAAATGACCACTAATGCATATTCCAGTCAACTCTTCATTTCAACACATACCAAATATTCAATGAAATGTTAATCACCATCTATGGCGTGAGCATGTAGTATTCAAAGTGTGTTTGTTGATCTTAGTCAAGCACTTGCTTTGGTTATCCGGCTGGGAAAGCCAAAAATGTTATCACTTATTTATTTAACCTATGTAATCCAACATTCTCAATGTTAGGGAGGTAGCAAAATTAAAAAATAGTGTGCAAAGAAATGATAGAAATGGTAAATTGTAGAGCTGCAAAATTGTAGAAGGGAGTTACAAGGCAGAAAGTGTTAAAAATGGAGGTTGGATTTGATACCATGTCAGGCTAAGAGTAGCTCCGCAAATGAATTGATTCTTTGCGTTAATATAGAACATGGATATATACATGGAGAGGGAGACTATTTGGTTTCATCTCCCAATGTCTCTTCGTCTTCCAATTCCCTTTATTTTGCTATATACAATATTAGATGGATTTACCTAATCCCAAAGATTATGTGTCAGCATCCCAAGAGTAAGTATCTTCATTTAATGATAGAGAACACATTTGTAGATTTTCTCAATCAATGGAGCTCCAGAATATGTCAATTATTTCATGATATCCTGCTCATTTATTATCCAATCTTGGTCCATCCTGTAGCATGGAGAAAGTCCCTATATTATCTCATTTAGAATTTACTTAATATTCTCTCAATATTGTGCAAAAATAAATAATATTAGGCACGCAATATACTTGAATTATTGCTAAACCTTCCTATTGAACATGTTATAGCTCAAAAAAAATGTCATCAAATGCAAAGACAAAGGATAAATGTGTTGAAGGATGGTCAGATGGGACTTAAATTGTATCTAATTTGGAGGCCCATTGGTTACTTCATCTAATCTTGATGCTATGTTTAACCTCTTGGAATTTTCTTTTTATTTCTTGTAGTTCAGTTTAGGTTAATTTTCATGAACTTCATATTGATAGTTGTTAAGATTTTTAATCATCTATACTATTATTGTTGTTCAACAAATCTAGTTTCCCTTGATGCACTCTATGACAAAAGGTAGCATAGAAAGTGATATCTACTTTTATATGAACGCATTTTGAGGCACTACAATTACAAATTCACAACAACAACAAAAATATATAATTATAAATTTGATTTAATAATTTGATAATTGAATTTGGAATTATCGAAGTATTACATACATACATACATACATACATACATACATACATACATATATATACACACACACACCCACATATATATATATATATATATATATATATATATATATATATATATATATATAACTCAATAATTAGTTTTATTTTCATTTTTTGTACTCAAAGGACATTGAGAAAATTGTTATTATTCCATGGGTAAGAGGTAGGGGGTATCTTTCGCTTCAACATTGGCATGCGAGTTTTAACCCGCCTAAGGAGGTTCCGAGGCAAAAACTACTATAGGTAAAATTTCCTATCATGCCTTTGGAGTTCTGGTCAAAACAGAGCATTAAGGCAATTGCAAATGAAATTGGCAATTTTTTCTTTTTAGAGGAAGGGAAATTGGGGAGTCTAGACAAAAGGAAAGCACCGGTGTTGGTCGAAATGGAATTTTCAGGAGGATTACCGGTTGAAATTGATCTATATAGGAGGGCTTTCTATTTCATACAATGCATTTATTACTCAGGGGTGCCACTTTGTTGTCTAGGTTGTAATGCCATGGGTCATTTGGTGGCAAAATGTCCTCAAAGAATTGGCTTTAGGAAAAGTAAGGAAGCTTGATAGGAAAAATTGGGTTCCCTCAACAATGATAAGTCGATCCATAAAACACAGTACTTTGGACAACATCGACCCATTTCTTCCAGGTACTCATCCATCTGTTCCTCTTTCTAATATTGGTGTTTCTCCCACAAATGATAATATTGTTATTAAGGATTAATATGATGATGAGCATTCCAATTCTATGGTATGTAAAAATATTGTCATAAAGGATGGTCATTTAGGGTACTCTTTATCATTGTCTCCATCAATGGAAAAGCATATGAGTTCGACTTCGACAACCCATAATTTTAGTAATGCAGCATCCAATATCATAGACAAGAATCGGGTGGGAAGGGAACATATCCCTATCGGGGTTAGAAACACTTTCCCTGATAGTGTCAGGGTTGTTTAAAGTAATTCATCTCCTCTAGCATCTTAAGGATACATATTTGTGTAACCTGGCTAGGGTTTTTTCAATTGATATGGACCCTCTTACCATTAAGAAGTCATTTTTTCCTACAAATGAGATATGTGTGAGTCCACCCTCCTGGAAAAACATTATAGTGAGCAAGAAGAAAGGTACAAAATAAAAAAATGTATCTAATTATTCCTTGGTTCCATGCAACCTCCTCTCATCTTTTCAGGAGTCGATGGAGGATCCACATCCTCCATTTTATGGTCCTGTTTGTCATAGTGAAGGGAATATGGATGTTTACATACATGCTTCTTGGGTCCTTAGAGGGGATGCACCTAGGGTAAACTTTCCTGAATGATAATTATGTCATTTAATATTTAGGTTCTAGGATTTGGCCCTTAAAGGAGGTATGTCTATCATATTATTTAGTCAAAAAATCTTGATGTAGTTCTTTTTCAAGAAACTACAGTTCGTAAGGATAAGCCTTGGGCTTTCTTATCAAAGACATGCCCTCATTGAAATGTGTTTGTGACTAGTTCTAAAGGACTATCGAGGAGTATGGCATCCATTTGGGATCCTTGCATTGAGGTTTGGGATCCTAACATTGATAACCTCAAAGCTTATAATTTTATTGCAGGTATTCTTTTATCGAGATATTCAAGGGGGTCAAACATTTGTCTTCATGTCCTTAAAATGCATGCTTCATTTGTTTATAGAATAATATTTTTGGATAGGCTTGATGCCATTGGTTTGCAAGATTTTAACTCACTAATCCTGATGAGTGATCTTAATTTGAAAATGGATGCGGATGAGATTTGGGAACTCAAAAGTAAAGAGGATAGGTTGGGGGCATATTTCAAGGATATTTTCTCACATAATTCATATAAGTACATCATTTTTTATCTAATGGGACCTACTTGGAGAAATTCTCACTCAGAGAATGAGGGGATTTGCAAAAGCCTGGATAGGGATTTTGTCCATCCAAATTTGGTAGGAAGATTGGGAAACTTGTATTCATGGATATAATTTTCCTATAGTTCCTAACACTCCCTGATTTTATTTGAATGGACTAGGGGGGATGATAGCAAAGCATATCCATTTAAATTCAACCATGTGTGGTTGAAGGATAAGGATTTCATCATCTTGACCCAAGACGATTGGAAATATTTGACATATTTTCAAGGGTTTTCCTATGTGGAGGTTATTGGTTATAATATTAAAAGGTTAAAGCAGGTTTTTAGACAGTGGGTCAACAAAAAATTAAAGACATTGTTCAAGGAACTGACCATGACAGAAAATGAGATTCATGCCTTGTTTGATCCGAAGTTTTGAGGTTTTTCACAATGGACACTAAAAAGAAGTTATTAACATTGGAGATAAGAATGAATGAGATTCTTAAACTTAAAGAAGAGGAGTGGCGTTTAAAGAGAAGGTCAATTTGGGTTTCAACAGGTGATAAAAACACTCACTTCTTTCATAAGAAAACATATTTTAGAAGGAAGAAAAATACCATATTGTCTATCAAAGGCGAAGATGGATCCATCCTTACATCTTGAAAGGACACTGAAAGAAAAGTGGTGAGATTCTTTAGTAATCAATATATCAAGTAAATGAAGGAATACATTTTGAAAAATAGATGGAGCCTATTAACCTATATCCTAATATGGTTAATGAGATGGATAATGACCATATGGGGAAGTTGGTTTCAAAGGAGGAGGTACTAGAGGTTTTGAAAGTAATGACAAAGGACAAGAGTCTAGGACCATATGGATGGTCAGTGGAACTCTTTTTACATTTTCAGGACATTATGATTGAGGAACATGTGGAGATGGTTGAGGCGTTGAGGTGGCTATGCTTGATTTTAGGGTCAATAAATGTGACATTTATAACTCTAACTTCTAAGTCATCAAAGCCTTTGATGTTTTTCAATTTTAGACCCATTTCCTTATGTAACACGATGTATAAAATGATTTCAAAAATCATTTCAAATATGATTAAACCATCTTTGTCTAAGAATATTTCGACTGAACAATTTGATTTTTTAGATAATAGACAAATCCATGGGGTGGTGGCCATCACATAAGAATGCATCCACTCTATTAAAATTCATCAAATTGAGGCATGTATTATGAAGATTGACTTGATAAAATCATATGATAAAGTGGACTGCGAATTAATAAGGCTCATCTTTCATAATGTCGGTTTCAGAGTCAGGTTAGTTGATTGGATTATGGCTTGTATTACATTTGAAAACTTTGTTGCTGTCATCAATGGGCTTCCTATTGATCTATTCAAGGGGTCGAGAGATATTAGATAGAGATGTGCTAATTTCACCACTTTTGTTTTTCCTTGTTATGGATGGACTAAGTAGAAAGATTAATGAGGAACATTCTAGTGGTATTATTTCAGGGTTTAGGATGTTGAGGCTTATATCATTAACTGATATAATGTTTGTAGATGATGTTATCTTTATTGGAGAAGCCTTTATCTCGGAATGGGAGGTTTTTTTATCAGTTACTAGATAGCTTTGGGGAAGCTTGGGGTTTACATATGAATAAACGAAAATATGCTTTGATTTAATTAAAGAATGGGGATGTTGTGATGATGGAAATTTCCATGATTTTTGAGGTACAACTAATTGCAATAGAATAAGGTTTCAAATATCTCGACTTCTTTCTAAACCAACTAAGTATGAGACCAAGGATTTGGAAAGGTTAATTAGGAAATTTGAGAAAAAGTTAGCTGGTTGGTCACATAAATGGATATCAATGGGAGGGAGACATGTCATGATTAAATCTGTTCTACAGAGTATATCCATATATTGGATGCATCTCTATAAGTTTGCTAAAGATATCATTTGTAGAATTAATTCTATCATTGCCAATTTTATATGTTTTGGTCCAAGAAAATCACAGAAATTTCATTTAGCTCGTTTAGATGTGATAACATGTGGATGTTGGTGGTTGGGCCATAAAATATTTAGACATATTTAACATGGGACTACTTGTTAAGAACCTATGGAGAGAATTAAGCAGCGGAGGCATATGGCAGCAAATTATTAAAATAAAATATCTTAAAAATATACAGTTGGTTAGTTGGATTAGAGAGGGGCTCCAAAATAAAAGGTGGCATCCTACATTTGGAGGAGTATGATGAATATTAAACATTGGCTTTTAGGTAATTTAAGGTGGGAGGTTGGAAAAGGGATGATGGTGGAGATAGAATTGTCCTTCATTAAAGGCATGGCCGATATCCATAGATTGTTTGTTCCTATTATAGGGATTTTACATAACAATGGATTATTTTACCTTAAGCATATTTATGTTGATTACTATCCAAATTAGGTGTTGCGTTCTTGGATAGAAATGGGGGAAGTTGGGTTCACTGACTGTTGAGTGGGAATAGTACGCCCTACATTTATGTTTAGTTGGTATTTCCTTGTTGCTAAAAGAGGACATCATGTCTTGGGATGGTTGTGTTTATAATGGTCAGATATCGGTCAAAGATATATACACACATATTTCACACATATGAATCGAGGTGAATGCATTATGGTTCCAAAAATCCTAGAAGTGGGAGATTCCACTTAAATTGAAATGCTTTGTATGGTTGACAGTTCATAATAGTATTTTGACATGGTAAAATATTCATAAAGGGGGATTTCAAGGCCTAGGGAGATTTACCTTATATAGAGAAGAGATTGAATATGTGGAACATATTTTTCTCAAATGTTCATTTGTGACTTCTATGTGGATATGAGTTATGAAAATGTTTAAGTTACAGGCAGGATGGGACAATAATTCTATCGAGGACTTCCTCTCATAATGGTTTGTGGATAACAAAGGATACCAAGTTCTATTGTTATATATCCCGTGGGGTATATGGAGGTCAAAGGATGTGTTGATATTTGAAGAAATTGAGCTAGAAATTAGAGGAACATTCCTTAAGATGTTTGCATACTTTATGGAGATTGGGCCACAAATGGAGAAGTCTACTATAAGACAATTCTAGATCAAAGGAGATATGGGAAAAGTATCGAGTGGGTCTTTTTTATGGAACTTCATCCTTCAGGGTATGTGGTAGTGGAGTGTTTATAGTAGTGAATCTCAAGCATTATTTTCATTTTAGTTGGTACAATGGAGTAGGCACAAACAATAGAGTAAAGTTAGAACTCTAGGATATATTATATTGTGCAAGGTGGCTAGATATTAAAGAGATCGATGTATACGGTGATTCTAATGTGATCATTGAATCCGTACAAGGGAGATCAAACTTTGATTCATCTTCACTCACTCATTGAATTCTTCATATCAGACAGTTGATCAAGACTTTCAAGAGGATTTATTTTTCACATATTTCTAGAGAACATAACCAAGTTGCAGATGGACTCTCTAAAGATGGATGTAGATGCAAACCATATTCATCCTTTGTACAGGGCTCCTTTGAGGGTTCGAGGGTCATCAAATTATTAAGCTTGTAATTTGCTTTTTAATCTTTTTTTTGTCATTTTCAATAGTTTTATAGATCAGCGCTTTTTTTCTAGTCATATTTTTGATAGATTGTGTAGACCCTTGTAAGAACAAAAAATAATAGCAACTTTTGAAGAAGCCATTAATATAATTCACAGATGAAACAAGTGAAAAAACAAAATAACATGATAGAGGGCTCTGATGGGCCTCTAAATTAGACATAAATTAAGGCCCATGCCTTTAATTTAAAACATAAATTAAGGCCTATTACCATCCTTCAACACATTAAACCTTTCTTTTTTCATTTGATAATTTATTTTTAACTTTAATATATTCACTAGGAAGGTTTATGAATAATTGAATATTTGTGCCTAATATTATTTATTTTTATGGAAATATTATGAGAATATTGGGCAGATTATGAAGAGTTGGAGGAGGAGATAATTTAAGGACTTGCTCCCTACTACTGGAGGATCAATAATAAATAATAAGTCAACAAGATATTATGGAATTATGGCACAAATTGTGGAACTCCAATGATTGAGAAAATCTAGGAATGTGTTCCACTAATCAAAGGACTAGATCCACCAATCAAGGAAGCAGATCCACTAATCAAGGGATTTCGGTTGGGAAAGCTTCCTCCATCCATGGGGAATGATTATTAATCATTTTTTATAAGTACCAAGTCAAATTTTCCTCTATGGAATGACTGAGAAAATCTAGGAATGTGTTCCCTGCCATTTAATGCAAATTCCAGTATTGTGGACTAGATCCACTAATCAAGGGATTTTGGTGGGGAAAGCTTCCTTCATTCATGGGGAATAATTTCTAATCATTTTGTATAAGTACCAAGTCAAATTTGCCTCTAGGAAATATTTTCATTAGTGTTATTGTGGAGACAACTTGTATTTTTGCAACTCCATTGTATTTTCTTGTGGGGATGTAATTCTATTAATGAAAATAATGAAGATTGGTGTCATGTTCAGATTCTAAATATTGTTCTCCTCCATAGGTCTTTGAGTTTCCTTTGGATTTTCCATCCTAGGAAACTTAGATCCCTTTTGTATCAATTTCTTTCCTTCTTCTCATTGCTTATTCACATGCATCTCTTGTTTTCATTTCTTCCTATTTCTGCATTTAGAATTAATGATTTCGTAATGTAGGATTGAGTTAAATGGTTGATGTAAGTTATTTTACAGGATCAAAAGAATTATTTCATCCTTGCAAAAGCTTTGTAATTTCATTGAAATCATTGAGTTTCTTGAATTAGTCTTCTTATTCCCAAATGTAGATTGTTGGACCCCCCCTTTTAGCAAAGAACAATAATGTTATCCTATTTTTTAGAGCATCCTAACGAGTTTCGATGGAATTTATACCACTTGCAGTAGATCACAAAAAAATTCCACTTCATAACAAAAATCACCCCATTCATTTGCACTTGATTTGGTTAGGCATTTCTTAGATTTACTAGCTCACTAGTTCTCAAATTTCTAGATTTTTGACTAGTAATGTTTTTTTATTTTTTTTCATGGGTTAGCATAGGTATTTTTGAGTGATTACACTTCGAATGGGGACCTAAGACATACTAGATAGTAAAAAAATTGTCCCATCCAATTTGGATTTGATTTTCTTGGTCATTAAACCCTCACCAATTTCATCATTTCACAAGGAAACTTCTCCAAGGTTTTTGGAGCGAATCCATCTATCTCCCAACTTTGGTTTTGAGTTCTGAGTGATCCTAGGAATTTTACCACTCTATTCCACCCATCACACACCTTTCCTAGGCCTCCCATCACCTCGAACACCTCACATCTTTCTCTTGGTTGTATCCTATAGATTCATTGTAATTCTTACATGATCATCTTGTAGGTTTCTAGTACATCTTGTAGGTTTTCTTGAAATGGCCTGTTTTGAGGCCGAATTGAGAGAAAACCTCTAGGAAGTCACAAAATACTCCTAAGGGTCTCCCATACCATCCAAACATCTCCTAACCCTTCCATCGAACCTCCAACATCCTTAATTCACCTGCCACATCACCAAAGGAAATTAGTCTGCCTACTTGATTTTTCATGAAAAGGCAAAAAGACAAAAACCAATTTATTTTAGTCCCTTTAATTACACATTAGTGATGTTTGATGCTTATTACTCCCATTCTTATATAGTAGCATTTGATTCATGATAATTTAGAATTATTTCAAAGCATAGTATCTTGGCAGTTAATTAGGAAATGGTGTGATTTAGCATTGGATTTCCATCTTTTTCCTTGTACTTTCTTTCTAGCAATAGGTTAAGGTTACATTTCGAACATTTCATTTTCTGCAATTAGTTTAGGATTTGACTTCATTACATGCACTCCATTACATCATGAAAGCAAATGAAGGACATATTGTATGCCGCACATATAATGCTGACACCTCTTAAGTTTGTACGAACCTCGGGTTGATAATTAAAGTCAGTAGCGTTGGGAGTTGTAGCATTCTTGTTGAAATACCGAGGCTCATCACTTTTTGGCACCGTTGCCAGGAAGGTGTCAAAGTATGCATTGTTTTCTTTCCTAGTTGATTAATTTCTTTTTAATCATTGCAAAAACAAAAAAAATATTTTCCTTAGGCATATTTAATTTCAAAAGTACAAAATTGCATTGCATTATAGTTTTCATTCAATCATAAAAATAATAAAAAAAAAATCTCCAACACCAACCCACCCCCCCAATTGATCACATGGTGCAGTAACAACCACATCACCATTCAATTTTACAAGTAGAAGAAGAAGATGACAAAGAATGATTAAGAAATGGATGGAGATGATGAAAATGAGGAAGATCTTCTTGATTTCCCATTCAAGGTACTGATGGTAGTGTGCACATGAAGAACATCCCTCCCTCTTTTCTTCCAAAATTTCATGGTCTAGGGTCAGAGGATCCAGAAACCTTTCTCTTTGAATTTGAGATTGTTTGTAGATATTATGGTTACTTATTAAAAACTCAAAAACTGAGATTATTTTCGGCAACTTTGAAGGATGAAGATCTTAAATGGTTCATGAGTTTAGGGAATAATTCAATAAGATCATGGAATGATATGCAAAAGATATTTCTAGACAAATATAAAGATGATGATCTTAAAGAAGAAATCTTTAGAATGAATCAAAGAGAAGATGAGAGTCTAGAGGATCTAATAGAGAGGTTCATGTATAATGTTAAGAGGGGAAAACTACATCATTTAGGATCTGACACACTAAAACCCCTCTTACATAGAACAATTAGGGATGAATGGATTGATATTCTTAATCTCATGAGTAGAGGTGATGTATATCAATTATCATTTGAGGAAATTTGTGAAACATGAAAACACATATCAAGAGTAAAAGCAAGAGTAGGTAAATTAGCATCAAGATTGGTAAGTCAAGCTAAACTTGGAAATTTGTATGATGATTTTAAAACAAAAATTCTTAGCAATCTAACCAAACAAGTAGAAATGTTAAGAATACAAAATGAGCAAAAGGAATATTTTTGTGTCATCCATGCAAAATCACATGATGTTAAATTTTGCTCCTCGTTACCAAGGTTGAAGGAGTTCACCAAGAGGACAATGCAGCAAGTCAATTTCCAATGCAGCAAGTCAATTGCCAATGCAACAATGTTATATAGCTCCAAGAGGACCATGGCATCCTGTTCAGCCTGCTATGATGCAAGAGCCTAATTCACAATTTCAAGGTTATGCATATCCACCTCAAAGTAATTGGAACACACCCTTTGCTTGGCAACATTGGCCATCTCAACCCTAAAATCAAACTTGGCAACAAGGTTGGTAGGGAACTTATGGGAGGCATCCACAATATCCTCAATATTTTCCTCAATATCCTCCATACCCAACTCCATTTTATCCCTACCATTCACCTCCACCACAACCATCTCAAATATACACTCCCACTCAACTACTTGTACCACCATTTCCAAACCCACACATTGAAGTAGCTCGGCCCACTTGCAATGCTGAGGTAAAACACTTCTAAACAACTCCTCTTGAGCTCAATGGTATTCATCATAGCTCAGGAAGTATTGCAAAAATGAGAATATCTTGATATCATTGAAGGACCACATCTAGAGGAAGCAAACGAGAAGACCACAAAATCATGGGCTGCACTTGATGAAGAATAGAGATCAAAATCATAGATTGAGAGAAATCCTTCGTGGTTACCATCAAATCCTCCATGAATTCAAGAGAAAAATCAGCAAAAAGAGAAAGATTTGAAGGTCATGGAAGAAGAAGACATGAAGAATGATTCAGATCAGCAAAAGGACCAGGGAGATCACAACTATATTGAAATATGGTTCCAGATAGTCACTAAGTTGCAACATCACTCTCTTCCACAACTATGCTTGATCTTTTCAAAGTCAAATAATTTGGTCTCTGAAATCTAGGTACATGTCAACACATACATTTCAAGCCTCCACATCATTTTGTCTATCATCTTGATGTGCACATGGCTCCATTGGAAGTATTCTTATACTTGAAAGTGATTTTGTTTTTCAAGTAGGGTAGGGTAGAAGGAAAAAATAAAAAATAAGAGGAAAAAAAAATCTAAGGTGAAAACCTCCTTGGAGGTGCCTCAGATTGGCTCAATGACTGAAAACCTCCATGAGACGGTCAATGGGTTGGAAAAAAAAGAAAAAAAGAGAAAAAAAAAGGTCTTAGGTGAAAACCTCTTTTGAGGGGCCTAGGCAGACCCACTAGTTGAAAACCTCATTGAGGCAACTACTAGGCTTAGAAGGAAAAAAAAGAGAAAAAAATAAAAGAATCCTTGCTCCATGTATGCATGTATGCTCCAACATCAGCAAATACCAAAAGGAAAATTGGTCAAGCCTAATCAAAAGAAGTCAAATTTTGACTTTCTTCTACTTCGCTCAAATGCTCCAACAAGGCCAAGGCCATGCCAATCCATCACCCTCATCTATTTTCACCATCCACCCATCATTCTCAAGCTTTTACCGCTCATTTTCCTCGTTGTCCTAAAAAACTACAAGATGCTTTGTTTTACTACAGGATACAAAAATACATAGAGCAGAAATTTGTTTTTTCCATTACTTGGAAACCATGCATCCATTTTTCCAAGTTGTTTTAGGGAGAGATGCATATGGATGATGGTAACATGCTCAAGTAATTTCAGCAAATTCCAGTGCATGGTTTCCAATAAATTGTCCTCAATCACATTCAACCATTTTTCCATTTTCTCAATATCCATGCATCCATTTAAAAAGTTGTTTCATGGGGAGATGCATATGGATGATGGTAACATGCCCAAGCAACTTCAACAAATGTCAGTGCACAGTTTCCAATAAATCAGCCTCCATCACCTTCAACATCTTTAGTTTTTTGGAGATCCATGCATCCATTGACCAAAATTTTTCTATGGGGAGTTGCATAATGATGATGGCAACAAACTGAAAACATTTCAGCTCAATCTAGTCTACCATTGGGGAGATATGGACATAACAATTCATTGTCCTATAAACCTACAAGATACAGAGAAACACCTATAGGATTGGCAGTGAGAAGTTTTAAAGGAGATCCAGAGGTCAAAGAAGCTCCTCCAGAGCTTAGCAGCAACATCAGGATCATCAACATCACCATCCAACACCTGCACATCAACATCAACTCAGCAACAGCATGCATGTCTCTCCAACAACCATCAGGTAGGTACAGGTATGCAATATTCTTCACCTCTTCTCTTGAGCATATTATAGTTATAAATTTGTTGTCAATGCATGAGGGATGAGGTTTTATAAGCTAAGGATTGGTCAGCAATCTCACCGCCTTCAGCTAGTTAATTGCAACTCACTCCTTCACTCACGCAACGTTGAAAAGTCAAATTATGAAGGGTGATGATTTCAAGGAATGAGGAAAGCAGTTAGAAGAAGAAAATTTTGTAAATGCCAAGGTCGCCATAATGCTCCAAGCCCTCCATCCACTTCATATTCACTATCTATTCATCATTCATCCATCCCATTTCATTCTTGAAAAAAAAAAACAAAGAGAGCACCCTCTCCATTTTCATGAAATTTCCATTTGCAGGTCAGCAAGAAGGACGGTCAAAGAGAAAAGGAGGATCACAAAGAGACCCATGTCACTCACATTTTTATTTTACCACTCATTACCATTCATTCTTCCACCATTTCTGTCATTTTTTCCACTCCTTTACTTCAATTTACGAAGGGATTGTGTTTTGTACAGGATCATCCTGTAGGAATTACAGTGACCCAAAAATCCTATAGGAGGCAATCCTAAAGGAAATAAATGACTTGCTATGCCAATAAGGGTGTGGAAGACCTTGCCAAACTAAAAAAATATTCAAAAAATCATCTTGAATAAGGGCAAGAAAGTAAGGTAATCGTCTCAAGAAACAATGATTTTTCTTTGAACAAATATGTTTTTGGGCTTGTCCTTGCATAGCTTACAACCAAGATTCTTAATGCACAAGAGAGAGGCCATCGGGGCCATGGATGAGGCACAATGAAATCACTAAGTTTCTCAGAAGATGAGCAACACTTTCAATAGGGGGTATGATGGGCCTCTAAATTAGACATAAATTACGACCCATAACTCTAATTTAAAACATAAATTAAGGCCTATGACTATCCTTCATCGTATTAAACCTCTTTTTTGGCATTAGATAATTTATTTCTAACTTTAATATATTCACTAGGAAGGTTTATGAATAATTGAATATTTTTGCTTAATAATATTTATTTTTGTGGAATATTATGAGAATATTGGGTAGATTATGAAGAGTTGGAGGAGGAGATAATTTAGAGACTTTTTCCCTACTACTGGAGGATCAATAATAAATAATAAGTCAACAAGATATTATGGAATTATGGCACAAATTGTGGAACTCCAATGATTGAGAAAATCTAGGAATATGTTCCACTAATCAAGGGATCAGATCCACCAATCAAGGGAGAAGATCCACTAATCAAGGGATTTCGGTGGGAAAAGCTTCCTCCATCCATGGGGAATAATTCTTAATCATTTTGTATAAGTACCAAGTTGAATTTTCCTCTAGGGAATGATTGAGAAAATCTAGGAATGTGTTCCCTACCATTTAATGCAAATTCCTAGTATTGGGGACTAGATCCACTAATCAAGGGATTTTGGTGGGGAAAGCTTCCTCCATTCATGGGGAATGATTCCTAATCATTTTTGTAAGTACCAAGTCGATTTTTTCTCTAGGAAATATTTTCATTAGTGTTATTGTGGAGAGAGCTTGTATTTTTGCAGCTCCATTGTATTTTCTTGCAGGGATGTAATTCTATTGATGAAAATAATGAAGATTGGTGTCATGTTCAGCTTCTAAATATTGTTCTCCTCCACAGGAATCTGAGTTTCCTTGGTCTTGGCCATCCCAAGAACCTAAGATCCCTTTTGTATCAGTTTCTTTCCTTCCTTTCAGTACTTCTTGACATGCATCTCTTGTTTTCATTTCTTCCTATGTCTGCATTTAGAATTAATGATTTCTTGTTGTAGGGTTCAGTTAAATGGTTGATGTAAGTTATTTTTCAGTATCACAAGAATTATTTCATCCTTAGAAAAGCTTTGGAATTTCATAGGAATCATTGAGTTTATTGGATTAGTCTTCTTATTCCCAAATCTAGATTCTTGGACGTCCTTTTTAGCAAATAATAATAAATTTCTGCTTTTTTTTAGAGCATTCTAACAAGCTTCAATCAAATTGATTCCACTTGAATTAGATCACCAAAACATTCTAGTTCATAAAAATAATTATCCCATTGCATTTTCACTTGATTTGGTTAAGCATTTCTTAGATTTACTAGCTCACTAGTTCTCAAATTTCTAGATTTTAGACTAGTAATGTTTTTTTGTTTTTTTTTTGCATGGGTTAACATAGGTATTTTTGAGTGATTCCACTTGGAATAGGGACCTAAGACATCCAAATTAATAACAAAACTTTTCCCATCCAATTTGGATTTTATTTTATTTGTCATTAAACCCTCACCAATTTCATGATTTCACAAGGAAACTTCTCCAAGGTTTTTAGAGCAAATCCATCCATCTCCCGACTTTGGTTTTGAGTTCTGAGTGATCATAGGAATTTTCCCAATCCATTCCACCCATAGAACACCTTTCCTATGCCTCCCATCACCTTCAACACCTCACGTTTTTCTCTTAGCTGTATCCTGTAGGTTCACTGTAATTCATATAGGATCATCCTATAGGTTTTCCTAAAATGGCATGTTTTGAGGCCGAATTGAGAGAAAACCTCTAGGAGGTAACCAAAAGCCTCCTAAGGGTGTCCCACAACATCCAACCATCTCCTAACCCTTCCATCCAACCTCCAAGATCCTTAATTCACCTGCCACATCTCCAAAGGAAATTAGTTTTCATACTTGATTTTGCATGAAAAGACAAAAAGACAAAAACAAATTTATTTCAGTCCCTTTACTTGGACATTAGTGATATTTGATGCTTCTTAATCCCATGCTTAGATAGTAGAATTTGGTTCATGATAATTTAGCATTATTTCAAAGCATAGTTTCTTGGCATTTAATTAGGAAATGTTGTGATTTAGCATTGAATTTCCATCTCTTTCCTTGTACTTTCTTTCTTGCAATAGGTTAAGGTTCCATTTCAACCATTTCATTTTCTGCAATCAGTTTAGGATTTGACTTCAGTACATGCACTCCATTACATCATGACAGCAAAGAAAGGACACATTGTATGCAACACATATAATGCCGACACCTCTTAAGTTTGTACGAACCCCGGGTTGATAACTAAAGTCGGTAGCCTTGGGAGTTGCACCATTCTTGTTGCAATACTGAGGCTCATCAGTCTCAAGAGGGATAATTGTCAAATGTGTAGTTTTGAGAGATAGAATGGGTTACAATAATGTAAGGGGATGAGAAAAATCCATCATTGAAAATATGTGAGTTATTTTTTTTTTTGGTTAAATAAGTTAATGTCATGTATAAACAATGTTATCATGTATAAATATGAAAGTTTAAAATAATTAAATCCATGAAATTTGATTTGATTTAAAAGTGGATGAGTTTTGCAAGAGAATTTGTTAAAGGCCAGTAGGATTTCGATGTATATTCAAAATGTTCATGACATTTTGATAGATTTGGATTCGGGAATGCTAGTATTGGAAAAGGCATTCCATTGTTGGCTCTCTGTGGGTCATGAGCAAGATCACATAATTGGACTACAAATTAGATCATATGCCTATCAACGATTGGCAGCCAAGACCACGCACACAACATCAACCTAGTTGTTTGTTTTGTTTAAATGTCACAACGAGACATGTAGTTATGAGTAAAATCTTAGTAATTACTACGAGTTATTTTTGTGACGAGATTGCTAACAAATAGCAGTTATGTAATGGAGGAGAGGCTCTTATAAAACTGGTGAATGCCCGAGATCATGTAATCATGGAGAATCATTCTTTATCAAATAAAGATCCAGTTCATTGCCCCGTGGATGTTTCCTTGATACACTGTCAAGGTTTTACCACATAAAATGTTGTGTTTACTTGTGTGATTCTTTTTGTTTTCCATTCAGTTTTAAGTTTCATTTCTTTGTTGTTTAATTAACTACTCAAACCAACAAGTGGTATCAGAGCATTGATTTGAGTTTAGTTGAATAAAACTGGGAGCCCTCGAATAGAAGACGTTGTGTTTGAGGCGAGCAGTCCTGGAAAAGTCATTCTTGATTAGGACCGTCTGTTGAAGAGTTCAAAGGGAGGATGAAATCCGCTGCCTGAGAAAGATGATTAAAAAATATTTGAGCCCGTTCGGAAGTTTAAAAAGTGGAGACATGATGCTACAAACAAAAAGATGTTGTCACTGTCAAGTGAAGGAGCTCACTTGGATTTTTTGAAAGGAGAGGAGTTGCCGCCAAGAAAAGGAAAGGAGAGGAGCCCGCTTAGATTTTTTGAAAGGAGAGGAGTTCTCCCGAGAAAAGGAAAGGAGAGGAGCCCACTCAGATTTTTTGAAATGAGAGGAGTTGCCATCGAGAAAAGGAAAGGAGAGGAGCCTACTCGGATTTTTTGAAAGGAAAGGAGATGCCACCGAGAAAAGGAAAGGAGAGGAGCTTGATCGGATTTTTTGAAAGGAGAGGAGCTACCACCGATAAAGGAAGAGAGTCCGTCTATCTGGAAAAAACCGCTGAAAAAAGGACTGCCAATGAGAGGTTGACCCTGCGCTGGAGAGAAAAGTGCAGTTTCAATCAGCACAAATGAGTCCGGTTAATTATTTTTTTAATTTTTAAACAAGGGAAATGAGAATTTTGTTGAGTGATGGTAAATTTGAAAAAGAAATAGGGTTTGAAGTAATTTTTTTTCTCGAAATTGTTTCCTATATATTTCAAGTAATCAATATGTGTAGTAAGATAAAGGAATTCTAGAAATTAAATCAGGGTTAAAGAAAAATGGGCAATAGAATTAGTTTTTTGTGTTGAAAATCCAAATCAGAAAGAAACCCTAGTTGAAGGCAGATTATGGATAAATTCAAATTCAAAAAATCAGAAATAAACGCTAGTCGAAGGCAGATTGTGGAGAAATTCAAATTTAGAAAATTGAAAAGAAACCCTAGTTAAAGGAAGATTGTGGAGAAATTCAAAATCAGAAATAAACCCTAGAAGAGAAGTTTAGAAGAAAATTAGAAAGAAATGGCTAAAATTAAAAATGCAAAGTTCGAGGTGGAGAAATTCATCGTCAAGAACAACTTTGATTTATGGAAACTGAAAGTTAGGGATTTGCTAGTGCAACCAGGGTTGCACAAAGCATTAGATGAGGTGAAGAAGAAACCTGTTGGAATGAAAAATTTGGACTGGGAAGACTTGGATGCCTAAGCTCTCAATATCATCAAGTTATGCCTGGTAGATGAAGTTCTTTTCAATATAGTTGAAGAAACTTCAGCAACAGGTTTGTGGGGAAAACTGGAAACTTTATATATGACCAAATCGTTAACCAACATAATTTATCTAAAAATACAATTGTACAATGTTCAGATGGAGGGTACAAAAATTGCAGAACATCTAAATGTTTTTAATACACTTATTTTCCAATTGTCGGATATGGAAGTTAAATTTTAGGAAGAAGATAAAGCTATCACCTTGTTGTGTTCCCTGCCTGAGTCATGGGACCACTTCGTTACCTCTATCAGTTTGAGCACAACTAAGTCCTTGGAATTTGATTCAGTTGTGGGATCTCTGTTAGCTGAAGAAGTAAGGAAGAAGTCCAATGTTGAAACCTCTGCATTAGAATCCATGGTATCCAGAGGACGATCAAAGGAAAGAAGGGAGAAATCTTCCAGGTCTTAATCAAAGGGTAAAAAATGTAAAGACAAATGTTGGTACTCCAATAAAATTTGACACCTAAAGACAGCCTGTTGGAAACGGAAGGAGTCTAAAAATCCAAAGAAAGAAGCAAATCAAGTTGATTCATGTATGACAGATGAAGTTTTATCTGTTGAAGAATTATGTGTGATAGATGAAACTTTACCTGTATGTAATGTCTCTCAGAATTCTGAAAGTTGGTTGTTAGACTCTGGTGCTTCTCATCACATGAGTCCACACAGAAATTGGTTTACTTCATATGAAGTTGTAAATGTTAGTTTTGTGTTTATGGGTAATAATGTATCATGTTAGACTGTTGGGATGGGAAATGTCAGGATTAAAATGTATGATAACATAGTGAGAACATTAACTAGTGTTAGACATGTACCTGAATTGAAGAAAATTTTGATTTCTTTGGGAGTGTTGGATTTGGATGGTTATAAGTTTACAGGTCAAAATGGAGTGTTGAAAGTCTCAACACGCGCCCTAGTTGTTATGAAAGCAGAAAATGTTGGAAATGTTTACAGACTCAAAGGAATTACTCAGGTCAGTGAAGAAGTGATTGTGTCAGAGAAAGAAGAAGAAGGTACTCACCTATGGCATTAGCGATTGGGTCACATGAGTGAGAAAGGTCTTCAAGTACCTATGAACCAAAAATTACTTCCTGATTTGAAATCCTTGAAGTTGGATTTCTATAAACATTATGTGTGCGGAAAACAGTGTAAGCAGAGGTTTAAAACTGCAAGTCATAATAGTAAAGAAATTTTGGACTATATTCATTCTGATCTACGGGGACCATCTCCTGTTGTATCGTCTGGAGGTGCTTTATATTTCTTAACATTTATTGATGATTTCTCTCGAAAATTTTGGGTCTTTATGTTAAAAAAGAAAGTTGATGTATTCAATATCATTAAGCAATTTAAAGCCATGGTAGAGAAAAGAACGGGGAAATAAATTAGATGTTTAAGAACTGACAATGGTGGTGAATTTACTTCTCTAGAATTTGAACAATATTATAAGGATGAAGGAATTGTTAGACATAAAACTGTTGCTTATACTCCTCAGCGAAATGGTGTTGTTGAACGTATGAATCAAACTCTTATGGAAAGAGCCAGAAGCATGATCAGCAATGCTAACCTGCAAAAGGAGTCGTGGGTAGAAGTAGTATCCATTGCTTGTTATTTAGGTAACAGATCACCTTCAGTAGCAATTAATTGTAAAATTCTTGAAGAAGTTTGGTCAGGCCAGTCTTGTGATTATTCACATTTAAGGATATTTGGTTGTGATGCATATGCTCTTATTCCTAAAAATCAACATTCAAAATTAGATCCAAAATCGAAATGTTATGTCTTTGTTGGGTATGACTATGCGGTGAAAGGATACAGGTTGTGGGATCCTACGTCACAGAAGATAGTCATTAGTAGAGATGTAACATTTGATGAATCTTCTCTTTTAAAATCAAATGTTGAAAGAATTGAACAATAACAGGTATCGCTAAATCAACAAGTTCAGTTTGAGGCTAGACCTTTTTTCGAAAGTTGAAAGGAAGGAGAAACTTATGGAGGAAAAGACGATGAAGATACAAAGGAAATTGTTGAAGTTTCTGAACCAGTTCAACAACCAAACACTCTAAGGTATACAAGGGAAAGAAAAACTTCCAAAAGGTATGAAGATTTTGCTTCCTCTTTTGCTTTGCTTACTGAATATGGGGAACCTTCTTGTTATCAGGAAGAAGTAGATGATACAGATAGCGAAAAATGGAAAACTACTATGGAAGAAGAAATGGATTCTTTAGCCAAGAACAATACTTGGGATCTTGTAGAACTTCCTGAAGGGAGAAGTGTTGTTGGATGCAAATGGGTCTTCAAATTGAAACAAAAAGTTGATGGAAGTATCGAAAGGTATAAGTCGAGACTGGTAGCAAAAGGGTATTCTCAGGTTGAAGGTATTGACTTTCATGATATTTTTTCACTAGTTTTAAAACTTATTTCTATTCATACTGTGTTGGCACTAACTGCATAACTTAACCTTGAGTTAGAATAGTTAGATGTCAATTTTTTTTTTCTACATGGTGATTTGGATGAAGAGATATATATGGAACAACCAGAAGTTTTTGTACAAGACCGAAGTACAAGATTAGTTTGCAAGCTCAGGAAATCATTGTATGGCTTGAGGCCATCTCCCAGGCAATGGTACAGGAAGTTTGACTCCTTCATGGTGAGCCATAACTTTATTAGAAGTGAGTATGATCATCGTTTATACTTCAAGAGTTTCAGTGGCATATTCATTATCTTAGTTTTGTATGTTGACGATATCCTTATTGAAAGCAAAAGCATGGAAGAGATAAACAGGTTAAAGGCTTAGCTCTCTAGGATGTTTGATATGAAGTATATTGGAGTAGAAAAACATATCTTGGGCATGGAGATACACAGAGACATGAAAAATGGTAAGCTTTGGTTATCACAGTAGAAGTAAGTGGAAAGAGTACTTGAAAAGTTCATTATGAACAGTGTGAAACCTGTTAATGTTCCATAGCTTCCCATTTTAAGCTTTCTTCGGTTTTGAGTCCTAGAATTGATGAAGAAAAGCATTATATGTCTCATGTATCATATGCAAATGTTGTAGGCAACTTAATGTATGAGATGATATCTACAAGACCTGACATTTCACATGCAGTTGGAGTTGTCAGCAGGTTCATAGCAAATGGCGAACAGTGAAATGGGTGCTTTGGTATTTAAGAGGCACAAGTGATCATTGCATCATATTTAATGGTAGTGAAGGATCAGTCTGCGGATATGTGGATGCTGATTATGAAGATGATTTGGGAAAAAGGACATATACTACAGGTTATGTCTTTACTCTTGCAGGTGGAGCAATTAGTTGGATGTCAAAGCTTCAAGAAACAGTTGCGTTGTCCACTACTGAAGCAGAGTATATAGCTTCTTTAGATGCAAGTAAAGAAGCAATCTGGTTAAAGGGTCTACTTAATGAGATTGGAAGGACGCAAGAGAGAGTGAATGTATTCTGTGACAGTTAGAGTGCTATTCACTTGGCTACGAATCCAACTTATCACAACAAGGCCAAGCACATTGATGTAAGGTATCATTTTCTGAGACGTGTGATTGATGGCGGAAAAGTAGCTCTCAAGAAGGTCCATGCAGACATATTCACGAAGCCAGTTATAATAGAGAAGTTGGGATGGTGTTTAGCTTCTCTTGGCTTGCATAAGAGATGATAAATGGGTATGGGCAAGGGATTAGGAAAATTATTGTCAAGGTGGAGTTTATTGAAATGTCTTAACAAGACATCTAATTATGGGCAAAATCTGAGTAATTACTACTAGTTAGTTTTGTAACGAGATTGCTAACTAATAGTAGGCTCTTATAAAACTGGTGAATGCCCTAGATCATGTAATCATAGAGTATCATTCTTGATCAAATAAAGATCCAATCCTTTGCCCCGTGAATGTTTCCTTCACACACTATCAAGGTTTTACCATGTAAAATATTGTGTTTACTTATGTGATTCTTTTTTGTTTCCATTCAGTTTTAAATTTCATTTCTTTGTTGTTTAATTAACTACTCAAACCAACATGTTTTTTGTCAAGCGCCTACATATTTGAACAGTCCCAAATCCATCAGGCTCCTTATCTATGACTAGGTCCATTGCCCTGGCCTGTTTGTGCAGAAAAACAAACACTTCAAACAACTTGTTTACTAAAAAAGAGAAATATTATGAACCTACATAATTTTGTTAATAGGAAAAAAAATGAAATACTCTTTTTCTATATAATTTAATTAATAATTTTAGTTTTTTAAGCCACCAATATTAGAATTATGAGTCCATTAATATATTGGGGTTGTATATGTCAACATTTTCTACTTCTTTAAAAACACAGTTAACATATAAGGCTCAATGCATTAATGAAATTATAAGTCCAGAAATATTGGTAGCCCTTCTCTTCCACTCACTCTATAAAACCAACAAAACACAGACTCCATTGGATCTAGTGTCTGTCTGGATTCCCTATAGACTTGATCTCTTACAGATGGGGCAACCTAACATGTGATTGTATGGAATGTACTTGGCAGCGGCTGCTTTCCAATTGGTCAGAAGAAACCTACGTACAGAGATAAAGACAATCTCAATGTCATATTCGCTTCCTACTTGAAAGAAATGTGACCAAAACAGGTATATGATGCGTCCATATATATGATTTTTGACGGGTAATAAACAAATGTTGTATGAACTGGTGATTGCAGAACATTGGCAGGGGACTTTTAACCATTTTTGTCGAACCAAAAATTTGAAGTATGTTTTGGCAGAACATCAGAAGAATCTTATTGCAAAACATTGGCACGGAACTTTTTGTTAGTGTCGCGATTCCTGCCAACCTGTATTGATTGCAGATTCCGGCATTTAATGCAACAAAGCCAATTACATTTCGATAAATTGAAAGTTATCCACTGTTATGCTAGCGCTGGCTGAGCCAGCGTGGATATGCACAGTGGGATTATTATTCAAGGTTACACCTTATTTAATGCTGTATAACAGTGTAGATAATCACATTTGTTTAAATATACCTGTTTTTAGCTGTAATTTCCTTTTTCATTATATAAATTCAGGACTTTGAAAAGCTCTATTCTAATTAAGGAAATTAGTAGTTTTTGAGGGAGATTTTTTTGGAAAATTTGTATGTTTAGTTTTGGTTTTGATTTAATTTGTCTAGAATAATTTGATAATTTTTTATAATCTGTGTCCAGTGGATTTTTGAGAGGGTTGAATTTATGTATATAGTCAAAAATCAGTTTAAACTACAAATCAAGATTTGGCCACAATTTTTCAAAATTTGATATAAATTCCAAAATTAACAATTAAAACTAAAAAAAATTACAAATTAAAATCTTTGTCAAATTTACAATTCAAACTAGTAATTATAATAATTTTTTATCAAATTTTAAACAAATTCAACCAATTTTTTTTTATTCAAAACGGAAAATATTTTCGACAACTTGGTACTTGAATTCCCATCATTCACATTTATGATGTATGAGAGAATTTCCCCTAATAATTTTACATTGTTGTAAATTGATAAACATAGTCTCGAAATCAAATACGCCAAAATTGTTGCAGAATTATTGTACTGCCAACCGAAAAAAAATTGGAATATGTTGTCAGAAAAATGCTCCGGCCGCTGAAATTCTGAGCGATTTTTTTTTAAACATATAACCTAAAAGTTCAAGTACGTTCATGCTAGAACGCTAAATAACTAATTTTTGATTTGATACTGAATGGAAGATGGTTTTTAAAGATGGAACGCTTTTTATAAATTTATAATATAATAAATAGATATAAAATTCTCACTAAATTTCTCTTAAAATAATACTCTATAAATAAAAGGTAAGAGATGATTTTTCACCATCTAGGTTAGATCTTAGTAAATTTTAAAGATTAATTTTGAGTAGTAAAATTTTAGAAACACTTTTATTTGGGAAATTAAAATTCCTATTTTAAAAGTATTTATGAATCTCTTTAGGTTATGTAAGATATAAAATTTGGGGTATGCAATTTGCAAAAGAGAGATAACGATATCTAAAGATACTAAGATGTAATTTTTAAAAATTGAATGAACTATCTTTATTTCTTTTTCATCTTTCACATACACAAACTCTTTAGCAATCAAGGCTTCCCTAGACCTTGGTCTAATACCTCTTGTACATATTTTTAAAGTAAGGATAAAAACAATCCCTCTAATTATAAGACCATTATGGTTAGCCTCATTTAACCAAGTTCCATGGAATTATTTCGTAAAAGAAGAACAACATATGGCTAGAAATCTATGGAAAAAGTGTTGGAGGCAAAGTTGGATTTAGAAGCGATCATTTAACTATGCACCACTTTGTCATGCTTAGGATTAATGTCGTGGAATGTGGAAATAATAAAGTCAATATCCTTTGTCATGTCATTGAATCTAAAAACTATTTTGGCACAATGGAAAAATCTAACATTTGAAATAGGTTAGAAGAATTAATATTTTATTTTCAATTAAGAAGCTCAATTGGAACTATAGCATTGAGAAATGGATAAATGGAGGGTGGAAATTTTATTATGGGATTGAAAACAATTGTAAATTAGTGGGACTTTAATCATGGGAGAAGGAATAAAAACTCCCCTTAGAGACTTCCCTCACAATTGTTAACTTATATAGATGTGAAGTCCAAGGATTCAATATCTATGAAGAATCCTAGAGGAAAATAGAATATATCCAAAATAATTTCATAGTTTATAATCTCAAATTAAGGGCAATACACCCTATTATATCCTTCTCATAGAAGCTAGTCTTTTTCCCATTGAGAGCATAGATATGATTAGGTACTTAATCTACAAGAACAAGAAGAACAAGATCGACAATATCAAAAACAAGAGGCTCCAAAAAATTACTTTAAACTCAAGCTAAAACAACTTTTAGTTACAAAAAGATACCAAGTCTTAGTTAAAGAATTAGAGAATAAAAGAAAATTAAGATACTATAAGGAGGTGGTCTTGACCATAAGCTAGAAGATCAAAAGTATCTCTTTGTTTTAGCCATTGTAAATAAGAAAATCAACATGCTAAAATAAGGACAAATTGTCATGAGTTACATAATGAATCTAGGCACGAAGCAATTCCTAAAGTATTGTAGGAAAAAAGGACCCATAATATTTGTGACACTAAAAAGGTTTAAATGAAAATCATGTTCTCTTAAAATGTCATACATATATCTAAATTAAATCACGCTTTTAAAATATTTGTCGCGATATTGACGTTACTAAACATCAATTATCAAAACTATGGTGATCTCGGAACATCTCAAATGATTTCTAATTATAGAAATTAAATTCTAAATAACTCCAAGTAATCCCTACATTTTCTAAGTCTGGATAGACCAATTCTACTCTCAGAGGATCTGCATAGTGGGATTATTACTCAAGCTTACACTTTATTTAATGTTGTATAACAGTGTAGATAATCACATTTTTTAAATATACATGTTTCTCACTAGACTCTATGAAAGAAACAAAGGAAAAAGTAAAATTATTATCTTTAAAATGTCTTTTTGATTGTATAAATTAAGTAGTCTAAAAAACTCCACTCCAATTAGGAAACAGTTAGTCGTTGAGTGTGATTTTCTAGAAAATTTTCGGTTTATTTTCCCTTTTGATCTAATTTGTCTAGAATCCAATAGGGATTTATTGAAATCACAACTTTGACCTGTGAACTCTTCACAATCGAAGTGCCCCATGGGTTTTTGAGCGTGTTGAATCCATATATGTAGTCAAAAAACCAGTTTAAACAATACAAATCAAGATTTGGCCACAAATTTTTTTCGCGAAATTTTGGGCATATATCTACCCAAAAAACTCCAAAAAATCATACTTAAAACACTACGCCATTATTAAAAATTTACAATTCAAACTTGTAATTATAATTTTTATCAAATTTTAAACCAATTCTTAAAAAAAAAAAAAAAAAACAACCAAACAAACAAACAAACTTATAAGAAAAAAACTCCAAATACAAACCATATACTGGTAGTTATAATAAATCCTTAAATTCAACCAATAATATTATACCCACACCACAAAAGTTGATGAAACGTACAATTAAAACAGAAGATATTTTCGACAACTCCGTAATTTTTAACGAAACGACTTTATAAATTGAATTCGGATACAATGCAGTAATTTGAATTCGCATCATTCAAATTTATGATGTGTGATAGAATTTCCTCTAATAATTTTAAATTGTTCTAAATTGATAAACATAGTATCGAAATCGACCAATGGTGAAATTCTCGGCTAATTAAAATTTCAAGAATGAGAATGTATGGTTAATTTTTTTGAGATTTTATTTAAAAATATAAAATTAGCATAATTATAATAGTAAAGGTGGTTAATATATTTACAATGCTAATTATAATAGTAAAGGTGGTTAATATATTTACAAAGATATATAAATTACATGCATAGTTACATTAGTAAATGGGTTGAAAAATGTCAATAAATTTTAATAGCATAGATCTAATATTAATGATAATATTCAGATTTTGTGATCCATATCTTGATTATAGGAAATTTTTCAATAAAATTCAGTATCAAACCTTTTAGATAATTAATTATTGTTATAATCATTTTAAAATAATTATTGTTATTACTAATAAATTATTATTATTATTATTATTAATTAATATTACATCTATTATTAAGTAATGATATTATTATTTGTATTGGTAATTAAATTTAATAATATTATTGCTTAATAAATATTAATAATAATTTTTTCATTCATTTTTATTTTTATGGTTAGTTAATTATTATTATTATTTATTAAAAATATATAAATATTGTTTTTTATAATTTATATTAATTATTGTTAATTAATTAAACCCAAAAGAACTATATTTAATCCAAGGATTAATATTATAAATTTTATGAATAATGTTATACCCTAGGAATATGAACATTTAGATTAATAAACTCTTGATATTATAAACTCAAAGAAATAATATTAAACCCAAATATTAATATTATAAACCCTATGAATAATATTATACCCTAGGAATATGAACCCTTAGATTAATAAACCTAAATATTGATATTATGAACCCAAGGAATTGATATTATAAACCCATTAGATTACTACTAAAACCCTAAGGGATTTAAACCCAAGGGAACAATATTAAACCCAAGGTATATAAACCCTAAGATAAATATTATATACCCTAAATTCATGGTTGACCATGGTTTACGATGGTTGATTTTGATATTAAAACAGTCTTTCTCACAATTAGATGCTGGACCATGGTTGACCATTACTATAAACCCAAGGGATTTATATTAAACCCTAGGGTTAATATTATAAACCCCATGAATAATATTATACCCTAGGAATATGAACCCTTAGATTAATAAACCCAAGGGAATAATATTGAATCGAGGGGATTAATATTATAAATGCAAGGTATATAAACCCTAAGTAAATATTATAAACTCTCAAAATAAACATGGTTGACTATGGTTCATTTTCATATTGAGACAATCTTTGTCACAAAGCGACATTGGACTATGGTTGAGCATGATTTATTTTCATATCGAGATAATTTTTATCACATTGCAAGGTAGGACCATGGTTGATTTTCATATTGAGAAAATATTTGTAACAATGCGACATTGTACTATGGTTGACCATGATTATAAACCCAAGGGATTAATACTATAAACCCTAAAATAGACATGGTTGACCATGTTTTACCATGGTTGATTTTCATATTGAGACAATCTTTGTCACAATGCATCAGTTGACCATGGTTGACCATACTTGATTTTCATATTGAGACTATATTTGTCACAATGTGACATTGGGCCATGGTTGTGCATAGTTGACCATGATTATAAACCTAAAAGATTTATATTAAACCTTAGGATTAATGTTATAAACCTTATGAATAATATTATACCCTAGGAATATGAACCCTTATATTGATAAACCCAAGGGATTAATTCTGAAACCCTGAGGTATTATAAACTCAAGGGAATAATATTAAACCCAAGATATATAAACCCTAAGATAAATATTATAAACCCTAAATTAAACATGGTATACCATGGTTGACCATGGTTTATTTTTATATTGAGACAATCTTTGTCACAATGCGACATTAGACCATGGTTGAGCATGATTTATTTTCATATCGAGACAATCTTTGTTACAATGTGATGTTGGATTATGGTTGATTTTCATACTCATAAAATCTTTGTCACAATGTGATGTTGGACCATGGTTGACCATGATTATAAACCCAAGGGAGTTATATTAAACACAAGGATTAATATTATAAACCCTTATATTAAAAATATCAGGGAATAATATTAAACCCAAGGGATTAATATGATAAACACAAGGTATATAAACCCTAAGATAAATACTATAAACCCTAAAATAAAACAAAGTAGAGATTATTTAAAATGTACAATAAAATAAACGCCTTTGGCATGATATTTTTCAGGTGTTTAAAAAGAAAAATAAAAGAACTAATTTTTTATTAGATACTAAATGTAAGATGGTTTTTAAAATACGATTAAGAATGCTTTTTATAAAATTTTAAAATATAATATAATAAATAGATACAAAATTCTCATTGATTTTTTTTTAATGATGTTATATAAATAAAAGGTAAGAGATGATTTTGCACCTATCTAAGCTAGATATTAATAAATTTCAAAGATTTATTTTGAGTAGTAAAATTTTAGAAACTAATTTATTTGAGGGATTAGAATTTCTATCTTAAATGTATTTATGAATCCCCTAAGGTTCTAAACAACATTCCAAAACTTCCTGTAGAGTTAAATAAGACATAATTTTTCAGGTTAAGTAACTTGCAAAACGGAAAGATAACGACATCTAAGGATACAAAGATGTAATATTTAAAAATTGGATGGACTATCCTCATCCCTTCTTGATCCCTCACATACACAAGCTCTTCAATTTATCAATTGAGCAAGGCTGACATAAACCTTGTTCTAATATCTCTTGTACATATTTTAAAAGTAGGGATAAAAACAATTTCTCTAATTAAAATACCATTTTGGTTAGCCCCATTTTAACCAAGTTCTATGGAATTATTTTGCAAAAGAAAATCAACATATGGCTAGAAATACATGGAAAAATTGTTGGAGGCAAAGTTGGGTTTAGAAGCTATTATTTAACTATGCACCACATTGTCATGCTTAGGATCAATGCCATGGAACGTGGCAATAATAAAGTCAATATCCTTTTTCATTTCATTAACTCTAAGAATTATTTTGACACAATGGAAAAATCTAACATTTGAAATAGGTTAGAAGATTTAATAGTTCATTTTCAATTGAGAAGCTCAAGTGGAACTATAGCATTGAGAAAGGGATAAATGGAGGGTGGATATTTTATTATGGGATTGGAAACAATTGTAAATTAGTGGAACTTTAATCATGGGATAAGGAATACAAACTCCCATTAGAAACTTCCCTCACATATGTTATCTTATATAGATGTTAAGTCTATGGATTCAATATATATGAAGAATCTTAGAGGAAAATAGAGTATATCCAAAATAATTTCATAGTTTATAATCTCAAATTAAGGCCAATACACCCTTTCCTATCCTTATCATAGAAGCAAGTATTTCCTCATTAATATTTTGATATGGTTAGGTACTTAATGTACAAGAACACGATCAACAACATGGAAAACAAGAGGCTCCAAAAAAATAATTTAAACTCAAGCTAAAACAACTTTCAGTTAAAGAAAGATACCAAGTCTTAGTTAAAGAATTAGAGGATAAAAGAAAATTAAGGTACTATAAGGAGGTGGTCTTGACCCTAAGTTAGAAGATCAAAATTATCTCTTTGTTTCGACCATTGTCAATAAGAAAATCAACATGCTAAAATAAGAACAAATTGGCATGAGCTACATAATGAATCTAGGCATTGAGAAATTCCTAAAGCATTGTGGGACAAAAGGGCCCATCATATTTGTGACACTAAAAGGGTTGAAATGAAAACGACTTTCTCTTAAAATGTCATGCATATATCTAAATTAGATCAAACTTTTAAAATATTTGTCACAATACTGACCTTAATGACCTTTTGAGTTATCAAAACTATGGTTATCTTAGAACATATCAAATGCTCTGATCATAGAAATAAAATTCTAAATAAATCTAAGTAATCCCTTACATTCTATAAGTCCCAATATACCAATTCTAGTATCTGTGGATGTTAATTTTTCATCATCATCATCGCCATCATAAAGACATAATTTAATCAAAATAATATATATTCTTTTTACACCATTTTATAATATGAGAGGAAAAACAAGACGAATTAATACCATATGAATTTCATTGTTTCAACTTAATTCATTCTTGCATAAGATTTCTTGTAAGCATGACCTCATCTACTAATATGTCCATGAAATAATGATAGTATACCAAAATAATTAAACTAATTGGGCAAATCCAACCCCTTTTTAATTGATTTTTTTCTAAAAATTTGATAAAATTTTTGCAAGAGGTTATATTTCCACCTAATTGATAGAAACAATCGCAATGGAAATTACCTTTAAGGACTTTGACTTATTTTAAAACAACTATAATTCTCAAAATTTCAAAAAATTGAATGGATTTAAGTAAAACTCTACCATAAGAAAATTAAGTGTGCCCACTTATTAACTCACTCCTTTAAAACAGTACAGACATCTCCAACTATTTTGCGATTCTCAGATCGTTTGCAATTGGATAAATTCTACAGCTCATTGTTATACTTTTTCTTTGAGAAATATCCTTGACGAAGCCAAAACCATTTGAATCTTTTGTCTGTCGTCACATCTACAGGGAGCAGAACGAAGAAGCGGACAAACTGTCAAAAGAAGCAGCGAACAACCATCTAGAACAATGGCTGATACAGGAACAGATCGATGGATCCATCCATCAATATTATCACAGGCCCTATATAGATCATAACAGGAATGGGTCACCAACCCATTCATAACAATAGACATGATTTTGGACATCTCTTTTTGAAATATGGTTTTATTTTGCTACTGTTTATCATAACTGTTACAGTGCTCCCTGCGTGGAGCTAGTTTTTGATATTTAAATTTTGTATATATATCATATAGACTCCCTGCGAGGAGATCTAGAACACACAGGTATTTTTTGATGAACTCTGGCAGGCCAAAGGCCACATATGAATATGCAACATGCATCTGCAAAATGTAATTTCTCCCTTTTTTAATAGAAATTACGACTTTTTCCTAATGGGAAAAAAAAAAAGAACTCACTCCTTTAAGAAAAATATTATTAAATATAAAAGACAATTGATTAATGATATGTTTTAAATTAACTTCTTTCTATTTTATAATTTATCCTACTCATTCTAAAGAAGTGAAATATTAATCAAGTATTAATCTAATAGTGAAAATGCAATTTCCATGTTTGGTGCGATTCAATTATATGTTGATTTTAACAATTTTTTTACATAGAAAAGAAATATAATCTCATTTAATTAAAAGAAAATTTACATTCTTCATATGTGTTTATAGAACAATCCAAATTAATAAACAACTCTAAGTCCCAAAAATTACAATCATGTCTATCCAAAATGAGATCAAATACTCGTAAGTGAGCACTTATAACATCTACAAACATTCTTAATTTCCACATATTCATTCCATATATTGTACCAACTACCCAAATAAAAAGCAAAACATAATTACACGCAAAAATTATAGTCATGTCTATCCAAAATGAGATCAAATACTTGTAAGTGAGCACTTATAACATCTACAAACATTCTCAATTTCCACATATTCATTCGATATATTGTACCAACTACCCAAATAAAAAGCAAAACATAATTACACCAAAGACACATCAGTGAAAAAATGGAGGATCATATTCAAAGGAATATCCATCCCCCTTTTCCATAATATTTCATTAGCTTGTACTCAACCATAATTATTCCTTAGACATCCATTTTCCATTTCATTATGTTCCCATAAATGTGACAAAAATATATTTGATTAATACTATGAGTGATAAGCTGGATATTTTTGAAAACGGGCTTCCAAAAATTATTAGGATTGGATCATAATACAATTAGTATCATCTATATTGGCAAAAAAAAAGGGAAAAATTGACTTGTAGTTCCCATTTAAATGACAGGTCCGAGCTTTAAAAATTTGGGTCTAGAAATTTCTAGAGCAATTTTGAAGCATCAAAGGACATCTTTTGGGGTTAAAATCTCTAGAGAATGTGCATACACACTCAACACTTATCTACACTCTGAGAAGTTTCCAATAGTGTGAACATCACCTTACTTGGAGCTCATATGCAGAGGATATGCTTGTTGAAAGTTGACCTACGTTTTTTACCACCTTGGTATGAGATGGTTTAACATTGGGACCCATAACTCACACATGTGGGGATAGCCATTTGTGTACTTTCAAAAAGATTCTAAAATTTCCAAAACCTTATCACTAATTAAGGATTGAGGAAGTAAATACCCTAATCCTAGATGGGTATCGATCCATGCTAAAAATGGGGGCACTAGGAGGAGAAGAGGTTCTACTCATTAGCATTACACATGTTTCATAATTGAGGAAAAAATATAGGAGTGGTATTTATAGAGCATAAAAAAGTACAAGGAGGATTTTGTAGTATTGTTCAAGGCATAGTGTCAAAAGGTAACTCCATAGCAAGTTTCGATTCCTTTGTATGGGTATTTTTATAACTAGAGCAATGCAAGAAGAGCATAGACCTCACCTTCTAGCTAGGTTTTCTTTTGTATTAGGATTACCAGGACAAATACTGTGGTTATTTTTGTGGATGTTTTGTACTTTTGTTTGTGCTTTCATTTTCATATTCTAGTTACATCATAAATTCAAGCAAAGCTAGTAACTAATTAATTTAGGATCTAAGGAAAATTAAATTGCATGTTATAAGTTTTCATAATATTAAAATATGTATTGTGATGAGTTGTCCCACTGGAAATTTTGTGTCAATTTATAGATCATATTGGTATGGAATCAAGTTTTATTTTCATATTCATGGGAAGTTGTGGATTTGGGAATTGGGTTAAGAAAAATGGCATAGAACCCTAGCCATGGAAAATGAGTCTATTCAGAATAATAACTCTTGAGATCCATTAAAAGAGTGATTTTAAGGACGGAAGAATAAGTCACTAACATCTCTCAAAATATGGTTGTCCCAATGATGGCTCTAGAAAGCAAGCTCATATTGTTTTGGGAGGTTGGAGGAGATGAGTGATTAGATCAAAGGGGAACTTGGGAGATAATGAAGACCAAGAAAATAGTCAAGGAAATAATTTGAGAAAGAGTAACCAAGTTCTAGTTCCATGACCTCTTCATAGTCCTTATTTAAAATTGAAGTGAAAGTGGATATCAAGCCATAATAAGGTGACATTAATGTAGTAAAGTTGAATAACTAGTTGCAATATATAGGTTTATTTTAGTGTCCACCATATAGAAAGGAATAGAAGGTTTTGTTTTCCAAACTGAAAATACACTAAACTATTTAGAAAGTTGCATGGAGATATTTAGGATGGAGATTAATATACTAGTAACTAAGTGGGAGTATTTCTTCATTAGGTTTTAGTTCTAACCTATTGGATTTGTAGTGTATTAATAGGTCCACTGGAATTGTTTTAGACTAAGTTAGAGGAAAAATGTACAAGAGGACATCAATAAATTATGAACATGACTATCATGCTAAGTATCTCTCCCAATAACCTAGATGTACTGTTAAAGTATTTTAGGGTTCTACATAGTCCTTTGCAAATTAAATTGTTGTTCTTCAAGCCTAGGAGAGTTGATGAGGCTTTTATGAAAGTATAATATTTGGAAAATATAGTTCACAAACATGGAAAACCAAATTGTTCCAAACATCAAAAGCACTAAAACACTTCCAGGAAGGAAATTATAAGTGGAAAGGGAAAGGAAAGAATATGATAGCCATTTTAAATTAGCGCAAGGGTCCAAATAACCAATATAACCATTGGAATTTGGTGGTCACACTAAGAAAAAGTAATAAAAATTATCCAAAGATTAACTTTAACAATTATAAGAAGGATGCAAAGAAAAAGGAACCTTTTAGCAATGAATCCAGGTAATCACATAGAAAATAAATTAGATGTGAATGATATTATTTCCTAACTTTAGTGCAAAAGGAGGTGAATCTGAGTAGACTTCATCATAGGGAAGAGAAGGAGATGACAAGACTCTTTGATATCAAGATCCAGGTAAAGAATACCAAGGTAGATGTTCTATTCAATTCTAGTTCATAAGAAAATCTTTGATTCAGGTGAATATTGGTGGACCCCCTCCTTTTCCACTGGCTCAACAATTCTTTATCTTATTGGCAATTTTTGTATGGTTTCTTGGGTCTCAAACTTTCAGGGTCATCGGGGCCATGGATGAGGCACAACGAGGTTACTAAGTTGCTCAGAGGATGAGCAACACTTTCAACAGGGGGTATGATGGGCCTCTAAATTAGACATAAATTACGGCCCATAACTCTAAGTTAAAACATAAATTAAGGCCTATGACTATCCTTCATCACATTAAACCTATTTTTTGGCATTAGATAATTTATTTTTAAATTTAATATATTCATTAGGGAGGTTTATGAATAATTGAATATTTGTACCTAATAATATTTATTTTTGTGGAATATTATGAGAATATTGGGCAGATTATGAAGAGTTGGAGGAGGAGATAATTTAGAGACTTTTTCCCTACTACTGGAGGATCAATAATAAATAATAAGTCAACAAGATATTATGGAATTATGGCACAAATTGTGGAACTCCAATGATTGAGAAAATCTAGGAATGTGTTCTACTAATCAAGAGAGCAGATCCACCAATCAAGGGAGTAGATCCACTAATCAAGTGATTTCGGTGGGGAAAGCTTCCTCCATCCATGGGGAATGATTATTAATCATTTTGTATAAGTACCAAGTCGAATTTTCCTCTAGGGAATGATTGAGAAAATCTAGGAATGTGTTCCCTGCCACTTAATACAAATTCCTAGTATTGGGGACTAGATCCACTAATCAAGGGATTTTGGTGGGGAAGCTTCCTCCATTCATGGGGAATGATTCCTAATCATTTTTTATAAGTACCAAGTCAAATTTTCCTCTAGGAAAGATTTTCATTAGTGTTATTGTGGAGAGAGCTTGTATTTTTGTAGCTCCATTGTATTTTCTTGCAGGGATGTAATTCTATTAATGAAAATAATGAATATTGGTGTCATGTTTAGCTTCTAAATATTGTTCTCCTCCATAGGTTTCTAATTTTCCTTGGTCTTGGCCATCCCAGGAACCTCAGATCCCTTTTGTATCATTTTCTTTCCTTCTTTTCAGTACTTATTTACATGCATCTCTTGTTTTCATTTCTCCTTATTTCGACATTTAGAATTAATGATTTCTTGTTGTAGGATTCAGTTAAATGGTTGATGTAAGTTCTTTTGCAGGATCAAAAGCATTATTTCATCCTTGGAAAAGCTTTGGAAGTTCATAGGAATCATTGAGTTTCTTGGATTAGTCTTCTTATTCCCAAATCTAGATTGTTGGACCTCCTTTTTAGCAAATAACAATAAATTTCTGCTATTTTTTAGAGCATTCTAACGAGCTTCAATCGAATTGATTACACTTTAATTAGATCACCAAAACGTTCTAGTTCATAAAAATAATTAGCACATTACATTTGCATTTGATTTGGTTAGGCATTTCTTAGATTTACTAGCTCACTAGTTCTCAAATTTCTAGATTTTCAACTAGTAATGTTTTTTTCTCTTTTGCAAGGGTTAACATAGGTATTTTTGAGTGATTCCACTTAGAATAGAGACCTAAGACATCCTAGTTAATAACAAAATTTGTCCCATCCAATTTGGATTTGATTTTCTTAGTCATTAAACCCTCACCAATTTCATGATTTCACAAGGAAACTTTTCCAAGGTTTTTAGAGTGAATCCATCCATCTCCCGACTTTGGTTTTGAGTTCTGAGTGATCCTATGAATTTTCCCACTCCATTTCACCTATCAAACACCTTTCCTATGCCTCCCATAACCTTCAACACCCCACATTTTTCTCTCAACTGTATCTTGTAGGTTCACTGTAATTCCTACAGGATCATCGTGTAGGTTTCTAGTACATCCTGTAGGTTCTCCTAAAATGGCCTGTTTGGAGGCCGAATTGATAGAAAACCTCTAGGAAGTCACCAAAAGCCTCCTAAGGGTGTCCCACAACATCCAACCATCTCCTAACCCTTCCATCCAACCTCCAACATCCTTAATTCACCTACCACATCACCAAAGGAAATTAGTTTTCATACTTGATTTTGCATGAAAAGACAAAAAGACAAAAAAAAAAAAAATATTTTAGTCCCTTTACTTGCACATTGGTGATGTTTGATGCTTCTTAATCCCATGCTTAGATAGTAGAATTTGGTTCATGATAATTTAACATTATTGCAAAGCATAGTTTCTTAGCATTTAACTAGGAAATGGTGTGATTTAGGATTGAATTTTCGTCTCTTTCCTTGTACTTTATTTCTTGCAATAGGTTAAGGTTCCATTTCAAACATTTAATTTTCTACAACTAGTTTAGGATTTGACTTCAGTACATCCACTCTATTACATCATGACAGCAAAGAAAGGACACATTGTATGCCACACATATAGTGCCGACACCTTTGAAGTTTGTAAAAACCCCGAGTTGATAACTAAAGTCGGTAGCCTTGGGAGGTGCACCATTCTTGTTGCAATATCGAAGCTCATCAGGCTCAAGAGGGATAATTTTCAAATGTGTAGTTTTGAGAGATAGAATGGGTTACAAGAATGTAAGGGGTTGAGAAAAATCCATCATTGAAAATATGTGAGTTATTTTTTTTGGTTAAATAAGTCAATGTCATGTATAAACAATGTTATCATGTATAAATATGAAAGTTTAAAATAATTAAATCCATGAAATTTGATTTGATTTAAAAGCAGGTGAGTTTTGCAAGAGAATTCGTTAAAGTCTAGTAGGATTTCGATGTATATTCGAAATGTTCATGACATTTTGATAGGTTTGGATTCAGGAATGTTGGTATTGGAAAAGGCATGTCATTGTTGGCTCTCTCTAGGTCATGAGCAAGATCGCATAATTGGACTACAAATTAGATCATATGCCTATGAATGATTGGCATCCAAGACCACACACACAATGTCAACCTGGTTGGTTGTTCTGTTGAAATGTGACAACAAGACATGTAATTATGAGTAAAATCTTAGTAATTACTATGAGTTAGTTTTGTAACGAGATTGCTAACAAATAGCACTTATGTAATGGAGGAGAGGCTCTTATAAAACTGGCGAATGCTCGAGATCATGTAATCATGGAGAATCATTCTTAATCAAATAAAGATCCAGTCTATTGCCCCGTGGATGTTTCCTTCATACACTGTCAAGGTTTTAACACATAAAATGTTATGTTTACTTGTGCGAATTTTTTTTTTTTCCATTCAGTTTTAAGTTTCATTTCTTTGTTGTTTAATTAACTGCTCAAACCAACGAGTGGTATCAGAGCATTGATTTGACTTTAGTTGAATAAAACTGGGAGCCCTCGAATAGAAGACGCTGTGTTTGAAGCGAGAAATCCTGGAAAAGCCATTCTTGATTAGCACCGTCAGTTGAAGAGTTCGAAGGGAGGATGAAATCCGCCACCTGAGAAAGCTGATTAAAAAATATTTGAGCCCATTTGGAAGTTTAAAAATAGGAGCCGTGATGCTGCAGACAAAAGGATGTTGTCACTGTCAAGTGAAGGAGCCCGCTCAGATTTTTTGAAAGGAAAGTAGTTGCCACCGAGAAAAGGAAAGGGCAGGAGCCCACTTGGATTTTTTGAAAGGAGAGGAGTTCTGCCAAGAAAAGGAAAGGAGAGGAGCCTGCTTGGATTTTTTGAAATGAGAGGAGTTACCATCGAGAAAAGGAAAGGAGAGGAGCCCACTCAGATTTTTTGAAAGGAGAGGAGATGCCACTGAGAAAAGGAAAGGAGAGGAGCTCGCTCAGATTTTTTGAAAAGAGAGGAGCTTCCACCGAGAAAAGGAAGAGAGTCTGTCTGTCTGGAAAAAGCCACTGAAAAAAAGGACTACCAACGAGAGGTTGACCTTGCGCTAGAGAGAAAAGTGCAGTTTAGATCAACACAAATAAGTCCGGTTAATTATTTTTCTAATTTTTAAACAATGGAAATGAGAATTTTGTTGAGTGATGGTGAATTTGAAAAAAAAATAAAAAAGGGTTTGAAGTAATTTTTTTTCTCGAAATTGTTTCCTGTATTTTTCAAGTAATCAATATGTGTAGTAAGATAAAAGAAATTCTAGAAATTAAATCAGGGTTAAAGAAAAAGGGGAAATAGAATTAGTTTTTTTTGTTGAAAATCCAAATTAGAAAGAAACCCTAGTTGAAGGCAGATTATGGAGAAATTCAAATTCAGAAAATCAGAAATAAACCTTAGTTGAAGGTAGATTGTGGAGAAATTCAAATTCAGAAAATCAAAAAGAAACCCTAGTTGAAGGAAAATTGTGGAGAAATTCAAAATCAGAAATAAACCCTAGAAGAAAAGTTTAGAAGAAAATTAGAAAGAAATAGCTAAAATTACAAATGCAAAGTTCAAGGTGGAGAAATTCATCGTCAAATACAACTTTGATTTATGGAAACTGAAAGTTAGGGATTTGATAGTGCAAGAAGGGTTGCACAAAGCATTAGACGAGGTGAAGAAGAACCCTATTGGAATGACAAATTTGGAATGGGAGGACTGGGATGCCTGAGCTCTCAGTATCATCAAGTTATGCTTAGCGGATGAAGTTCTTTTCAATATAGTTGAAGAAACTTCAGCAGCAGGTTTGTGGGGAAAAATGGAAACTTTATATATGACCAAATCGTTAACCAACAGAATTTATCTAAAAAGACAATTGTACAGTCTTCAGATGAAGGATGGTACAAAAATTTCAGAACATCTAAATGTATTTAATACACTTATTTGCCAATTGTTGGATATGGAAGTTAACCTTGTTGTCACCTTGTTGTGTTCCCTGCATGAGTCATGGGACCACTTCGTTACCTCTATTATTTTGAGCACAACCAATTCCTTGGAATTTGATTCAGTTGTGGGATCTCTGTTAGCTGAAGAAGTAAGGAAGAAGTCCAATGTTGAAACCTCCGCATCAGAAGCAATGGTAGGCAGAGGACAGTCAAAAGAAAGAAGGGAGAAAACAAGGGTCTCTTCCAGGTCTAAATCAAAGGGTAAAAAATGTAAAGACAAATGTTGGTACTGCATAAAAAATTGACACCTAAAGATAGCCTATTGGAAATGGAAAGAGTCTAAAAATCCAAAGAGAGAAGCAAATCAAGTTGATTCAGGTATGATAGATGAAGTTCTATCTGCTGTAGAATTATGTGTGTTAGATGAAACTTTACCTGTATGTAATGTCTCTCAGAATTTTGAAAGTTGGTTGTTAGACTCTGATGCTTCTCATCACATGAGTCCACACAGAAACTGGTTTACTTCATACAAAGTTGTAAATGGTAGTTTTGTGTTTATGGGTAATAATGTATCATGTCAGACTGTTGGGATAGGAAATATCAGGATTAAAATGTATGATAACATAGTTAGAACATTAACTAGTGTTAGACATGTACCTGAGTTGAAGAAAAATTTGATTTATTTAGGAGTGTTGGATTTGGATGGTTATAAGTTTATAGGTCAGAATGGAGAGCTGAAAGTCTCAAAAGGTGCCCTAGTTGTTATGAAAGCAGAAAAGGTTGGAAATATTTACAGACTCAAAGGAATTACTTAGGTCAGTGAAGCAGTGATTGTGTTAGAGAAAGAAGAAGAAGGTACTCGCCTATGGCATCAACAATTGGGTCACATGAGTGAGAAAGGTCTTCAAGTACTGATGAACCAAAAATTACTTCCTGATTTGAAATCCTTGAAGTTGGATTTCTGTAAACATTGTGTGTGTGGAAAACAGTGTAAACAGAGGTTTAAAACTGGAAGTCATAATAGTAAAGAAATTTTGGACTATATTCATTCTGATATGTGGGGACCATCTCCTGTTGTATCGTCTAGAGGTGCTTTATATTTCTTAACGTTTATTGATGATTTCTCCCGAAAATTTTGGGTCTTTATGTTAAAAAATAAAGTTGATGTATTCAATATCATTAAGCAATTTAAAGCCATGGTAGAGAAAAGAACAGGGAAACCAATTAGATGTTTAAGAACTGACAATGGTGGTGAATTTACTTCTCTAGAATTTGAATAATACTATAAGGATGAAGGAATTGTTAGACATAAAATTGTTGCTTAAACTCCTCAGCAAAATGGTGTTGTTGAACATATGAATTAGACTCTTATGGAAAGAGCTAGAAGCATGATCAGCGATGCTAACCTGCAAAAAGAGTTGTGGCCAGAAGTAGTATCCACTGCTTGTTATTTAGTTAACAAATCACCTTTAGTAGCAATTAATTGTAAAATTCTTGAAGAAGTTTGGTTAGGCCAGTCTTGTGATTATTCACATTTAAGGATATTTGGTTGTGATGCATATGCTCTTATTCCTAAAAATCAACGTTCAAAATTAGATCCAAAATCAAAATGTTATGTCTTTGCAGGGTATGACTATGCGATGAAAGGATACAGGTTGTGGGATCCTCTGTCACAGAAGATAGTCATTAGTAGAGATGTAAAATTTGATGAATCTTCTCTTTTAAAATCAAATGTTGAAAGAATTGAACAGTAACAGGTATTGCCAAATCAACAAGTTCAGTTGGAAGCTAGACATTTTTTTGAAAGTTGAAATGAAGGAGAAACTTATGGAGGAAAAGGCGATGAAGATACAAAGGAAATTGTTGAAGTTTCTGAACCAGTTCAGTGACCAAACACTCTAAGAAGGCCTATAAGGGAAAGAAAAACTTCCAAAAGGTATTAAGATTTTTCTTCATCTTTTGCTTTGATTACTGAAGATGGGGAACCTTCTTATTATTAGGAAGAAGTAGATGATATAGACAACGAAAAATGGAAAACAACTATGGAATAAGAAAAGGATTCCTTAGCCAAGAACAATACCTGGGATCTTGTAGAACTTCCTGAAGGGAGAAGTGTTCTTGGATGCAAATGGGTCTTCAAATTGAAACAAAAAGTTGATGGAAGTATCGAAAGGTATAAGGCGAGATTGGTAGCAAAAGGGTATTCTCAGGCTGAAGGTATTGACTTTCATGAGATTTTCTCACCAGTTGTAAAACTTATTTCTATTCGTACTGTGTTGGCACTAATTGCATTACTTAACCTTGAGTTAGAACAGTTAGATGTTAAAAAAACTTTTCTACGTGGTGATTTGGATGAAGAGATATATATGGAACAACCAAAAGTTTTTGTACAAGACCAAAGTAGAAGATTAGTTTGCAAGCTCAGGAAATCATTGTATGGCCTAAGGCCATCTCCCAGGCGATGGTACAAGAAGTTTGACTCCTTCATGGTGAGCCATAAAGTTATTAGAAGTGAGTATGATCATTGTGTATACTTCAAAAGTTTCAGTGGCATATTCATTATCTTAGTTTTGTATGTTGACGATATGCTTATTGCAAGCAAAAGCATGGAAGAGATAAACAGGTTAAAGGCTTAACTCTCTAGGATGTTTGATATGAAGGATCTTGGAGTAGAAAAACATATCTTGGGCATGGAGATACACAGAGACATGAAAAATGGTAAGCTTTGGTTATCACAACAGAAGTATGTGGAAAGAGTACTTGAAAAGTTCGGTATGAACAGTGTGAAACCTGTTAATGTTCCATAGCTTCCCATTTTAAGCTTTCTTCCATTTTGAGTCCTAGAATTGATGAAGAAAAGCATTATATGTCTCATGTACCATATGCAAATGTTGTAGGCAACTTAATGTATGCGATTGTATCTACAAGAACTGACATTTCACATGCAGTTGGAGTTATCGGTAGGTTCATGGAAAATCCAGGTGAAGAATATTGGCAAGCAGTGAAATGGGTGCTTTGGTATTTAAGAGGCACAAGTGATCATTGCATCATCTTTAATGGTATTGAAGCATCAGTCTGCGGATATGTGGATGTTGATTATGCAGATGATTTGGACAAAAGGAGATCTACTATAGGTTATGTCTTTACTCTTGTAGGTGGAGCAATTAGTTGGATGTCAAAGCTTCAAGAAACAGTTGTGTTGTCCACTACCGAAGCAGAGTATATAGCTTCTTTAGATGCAAGTAAAGAAGCAATCTGGTTAAAGGGTCTACTTAATGAGATTGGAAGGACACAGGAGAGAGTGAATGTATTCTGTGACAGTTAGAGTGCTATTCACTTGGCTACAAATCCAAGTTATCACAACAAGGCCAAGCACATTGATGTAAGGTATCATTTTCTGAGACATGTGATTGATGGCGGAAAAGTAGCTCTCCATAAGGTCCATGCAGATATATTCACGATTCCAGTTACATTAGAGAAGTTGGGATGGTGTTTAGCTTCTCTTGGCTTGTAGAAGAGATGATAAATAGGCATGGGCAAGGGATTAGGAAAATTGTTGTCAAGGTGGAGTTTGTTGAAATGTGATAACAAGACATCTAATTATGGGCAAAATCTTAGTAATTACTACCAGTTAGTTTTGTAACGAGATTGCTAACTAATAGCAGGCTCTTATAAAACTAGTGAATGCCCTAGATCATGTAATCATGGAGCATCATTCTTGATCAAATAAAGATCCAATCCTTTGCCCCATGGATGTTTCCTTCACACACTGTCAAGGTTTTACCACATAAAATATTGTGTTTACTTATGTGATTTTTTTTTGTTTCCATTCAGTTTTAAATTTCATTTCTTTGTTGTTTAATTAACTGCTCAAACCAACATGTTCTTTGTCAAGCCCCTACATATTTGAACAGTCCCAAATCCATCACGCTCCTTATCTATGACTAGGTCCATTGCCATGTCCTGTTTGTGCAAAAAGACAAACACTTCAAACAACTTGTTTACTCAGAAAAAAAGAGAAATATTATGAACCTCCATAATTTTGTTAATAGAAAAAAAAAGAAATATTCTTTTTCTATATAATTTAATTAATAATTTTAGTTTTTTAAGCCACCAATATTTTTAGAATTATGGGTCCATTAATATATTGGGGTTGTATATGTCAACATTTTCTACTTTAAAAACACAGTTAACATATAAGGCTCAATGCATTAATGAAATTATAAGTCCAGAAATATTGGTGGCCCTTCTCTTCCACTCACTCTATAAAACCAACAAAACACAGACTGCATTGGATCCAGTGTCTGTCTGGATTCCCTATAGGCTTGATCTCTTACAGGTGGGGCAACCTAGCATGTGATTGTATGGAATGTACTTGGCAGCTGCTGCTTTCAAATTGGTCAGAAGCAACCTACGTACAGAGATAAACACAATCTCAATGTCATATTCGCTTCCTACTTGAAAGAAATGTGACCAGAACAGGTATATGATGCGTCCATATGTATGATTTTTGACGGGTAATAAACAAATGTTGTATGTACTGGTGATTGCAGAACATTGGCAGGGGACTTTTAACAATTTTTGTCGAACCAAAAGTTCGAAGTATGTTTTGGCAGAACATCAGAAGAATCTTATTGCAAAACATTGGCACGGAACTTTTTGTTAGTGTCGCGATTCCAGCCAACCTGTATTGATTGCAGATTCCGGCATTTAATGCAACACAGCCAATCACATTTCAATAAATTGAAAGTTATCCACTGTTATGCTAACGCTGGCTGACCGTGGATATGCATAGTGGGATTATTATTCAAGGTTACACATTATTTAATGCTGTATAACAGTGTTGATAATCACATTTGTTTAAATATACCTGTTTTTAGCTGTAATTTCCTTTTTCATTATATAAATTCAGGACTTTGAAAAGCTCTATTCTAATTAAGGAAAGTAGTAGTTTTTGAGGGAGATTTTTGGGAAAATTTGTAGGTTTAGTTTTGGTTTTGATTTAATTTGTCTAGAATAACTTGATAATTTTTTATAATTTGTGTCTGGTGGATTTTTGAGAGTGTTGAATTTATGTATATAGTCAAAAATCAGTTTAAATTACAAATCAAGATCTGGCCACAATTTTTTTAGCCGAATTCTTACCAAAATTTGATATAAATTCCAAAAATAACATTTAAAAACTAATAAAAATTACAAATTTAAATCTTTGTCAAATTTACAATTCAGACTAGTAATTATAATCATTTTTTATCAAATTTTAAACAAATTCAACCAAATTTTTTTTATTTAAAATATCATTATAATAAATCCTTATCAAATTTTACACAAATTCAAACAGAAAATATTTTCGACAACTTGGTAGCTTGAATTTCCATCATTCACATTTATGATGTATGATAGAATTTCCCCTAATAATTTTACATTGTTGCAAATTGATAAACATAGTCTCGAAATCAAATACGCCAAAATTGTTGCAGAATTATTGTACTGCCAACCGAAAAAAAATTGGAATATGTTGTCAGAAAAATGCTCCGGCCGCTGAAATTCTGAGCGATTTTTTTTTAAACATATAACCTAAAAGTTCAAGTACGTTCATGCTAGAACGCTAAATAACTAATTTTTGATTCGATACTGAACGTAAGATGGTTTTTAAAGATGGAACGCTTTTTATAAATTTTTAAAATATAATATAATAAATAGATATAAAATTCTCACTAAATTTCTCTTAAAATGATACTATATAAATAAATAACAGGTAAGAGATGATTTTTCAGCATCTAGGTTAGATCTTAATAAATTTTAAAGATTAATCTTGAGTAGTAAAATTTTAGAAGCAGTTTTATTTGGGAAATTAAAATTTTTATTTTAAAAGTATTTAAGAATTTTTTAGGTTATAGATAACATTCCAAATATTTTTATAGTGTTACAAAAGATATAAAATTTGGGGTTAAGCAACTTGCAAAAGAGAAAGACAAGGACATTTAAAGATACCAAGATGTAATTTTTAAAAATTGGATGAACTATCTTCATCTCTTTTTCATCCTTTACATACACAAGCTCTTCAATTTAGCAATTAAGCAAGGCTTCCCTAAACCTTGGTCTAATACCTCTTGTACATATTTTTAAAAGTAGGGATAAAAACAATCCCTCTAATTATAAGGCCATTATGGTTAGCCTCGTTTAACCAAGTTCTATGGAATTATTTTGTAAAAAAGGATCAACATATGGCTAGAAATCTATGGAAAAAGTGTTGGAGGCAAAGTTGGATTTAGAAGCGATCATTTAACTATGCACCACTTTGTCATGCTTAGGATCAATGTCGTGGAATGTGGAAATAATAAAGTTAATATCCTTTGTCATCTCATTGACTCTAATTATTTTGACACAATGGCGAAATATAACATTTGAAATAGGTTAGAAGATTTAATAGTTCATTTTCAATTGAGAAGCTCAATTGGAACTATAGCATTGAAAAAGGGATAAATGGAGGGTGGAAATTTTATTATGGGATTGGAAAGAAATGTAACTTAGTGGAACTTTAATCATGGGATAAGGAATACAAACTCCCCTTAGAAACTTCCCTCACAGATGTTATCTTATATAGATGTGAAGTCCAAGGATTCAATATCTATGAAGAATCCTAGAGGAAAATAGAATATATCCAAAATAATTTCATAGTTTATAATCCCAAATTAAGGGCAATACACCCTATCATATCCTTCTCATAGAAGCAAGTCTTTCTCCCATTGAGAGCATAGATATGATCAGGTACTTAATGTACAAGAACAAGATCAACAATATCGAAAACAAGAGGCTCCAAAAAATTACCTTAAACTCAAGCTAAAACAACTTTTAGTTAAAAAAGATACCAAGTCTTAGTTAAAGAATTAGAGAATAAAAGAAAATTAAGATACTATAAGGAGGTGGTCTTGAACATAAGCTAGAAGATCAGAAGTATCTCTTTGTTTTAGCCATTGTAAATAAGAAAATCAACATGCTAAAATAAGGACAAATTGTCATGAGTTACATAATGAATCTAGGCATCAAGCAATTCCTAAAGAATTGTAGGAAAAAAGGACCCATAATATTTGTGACACTAAAAAGGTTTAAATGAAAATCATGTTCTCTTAAAATGTCATACATATATCTAAATTAAATCACGCTTTTAAAATATTTGTCGCAATATTGACGTTACTAAGGATTGATATTATAAACCCAATAGATTAATACTAAAACCCTAAGGGATTTAAACCCAAGGGAACAATATTAAACCCAAGGCATATAAACCCTAAGATAAATATTATATACCCTAAAGTAAACATGGTTTACCATGGTTTACGATGGTTGATTTTGATATTAAGACAATCTTTGTCACAATCCCATGCTGGACCATGGTTGACCATTACTATAAACCCAAGGGATTTATATTAAACCCTAGAATTAATATTATAAACCTATGAATAATATTATACCGTACGAATATGAACCCTTAGATTAATAATCCCAAGGGATTCATATTATAAATCCAAGGGATAAATATTAAAACCCCAAGGTATTATAAACCCAAGGGATTAATATTATAAATGCAAGGTATATAAACCCTAAGGTAAATATTCTAAACTCTCAAATAAACATGGTTGACTATGGTTGATTTTCATATTGAGACAATCTTTGTCACAAAGTGACATTGGACCATGGTTGATCATGGTTGAGCATGATTTATTTTCATATCGAGATCATTTTTATCACATTGCAAGGTAGGACCATGGTTGATTTTCATATCGAGAAAATATTTATCACAATGTGACATTCGACCATGATTATAAACCAAGGGATTAATATGATAAACCCAAGGTATGTAAACCCTGTGATAGATACTATAAACCCTAAAATAGACATGGTTGACCATGTTTTACCATGGTTGATTTTCATATTGAGACGATCTTTGTCACAATGTGCCAGTTGACCATGGTTGACCATAGTTGATTTTCATATTGAAACTATATTTGTCACAATGTGACATTGGGCCATGGTTGTGCATAGTTGACCATGATTATAAACCTAAAAGATTTATATTAAACCCTAGGATTAATATTAGAAACCTTATGAATAATATTATACCCTAGGAATATGAACCCTTATATTAATAAACCCAAGGGATTAATTCTAAAACCCCGAGGTATTATAAACTCAAGGGAATAATATTAAACCCAAGATATATAAACCCTAAGATAAATATTAAAAACCCTAAATTAAACATGGTATACCATTGTTGACCATGGTTTATTTTTATATTGAGACAATCTTTGTCACAATGCGACATTAGACCATGGTTGAGCATAATTTATTTTCATATCAAGACAATCTTTGTTATAATGTGATGTTGGGTTATGGTTAATTTTCATACTCACAAAATCTTTGTCACAATGTGATGTTGGACCATGGTTGACCATGATTATAAACCCAAGGGACACACAAGGATTAATATTATAAACCCTATGAATAATAGTATACCCTAGGAATATGAACCCTTAGATTCATAAACCCAAGAGATTAATATTATAAACCCTTATATTAAAAATATGAGCGAATAATATTAAACCCAAGGGATTAATATTATAAACACAAGGTACATAAACCCTAAGATAAATACTATAAACCCTAAAATAAAGCAAAGTAGATCTTATTTAAAATGTGAAATAAAGTAAACACCTTTGGCATGATATTTTTTGGGTGTTTAAAAAGAAAAATAAAATAACTAATTTTTTATTCGATAGTGAATGTAAGATGGTTTTTAAAAGATGATTCGGAATGTTTTTTATAAAATTTTAAAATATAATATAATAAATAGATATAAAATTCTCATTGATTTTTTTTTAATGATATTATATAAATAAAAGGTAAGAGATGATTTTGCACCTATCTAAGCTAGATATTAATAAATTTCAAGGATTTATTTTTAGTGGTAAAACTTTAGAAACAAATTTATTTGAGGGATTAAAATTTCTATCTTAAAAGTATTTATGAATCCCGTAAGGTTATAAACAACATTCCAAAACTTCCTGTAGAGTTACATAAGACATAAATTTTCAGGTTAAGTAACTTGGAGAAGGGAAAGATAACAACATCTAAGGATACCAAGATGTAATATTTAAAAATTGGACGGACTATCCTCATTCCTTCTTGATCCCTCACATACACAAGCTCTTCAATTTATCAATCGAGCAAGACTGACATAAACCTTGTTCTAATACCTCTTGTACATATTTTAAAAGTAGGGATAAAAACAATTTCTCTAATTAAAATACCATTTTGGTTAGCCGCATTTTAACCAAGTTTTATGGAATTATTTTGCAAAATAAAATCAACATATGGCTATAAATACATGGAAAAATGGTTGGAGGCAAAGTTGGGTTTAGAAGCTATCATTTAACTATGCACCACATTGTCATGCTTAGGATCAATGTCATGGAACGTGGCAATAATAAAGTCAATATCCTTTTCATTTCATGAACTCTAAAAATTATTTTGACACAATGGAAAAATTTAACATTTGAAATAGGTTAGTGTTAGCACTTCTACATGTTTGAGCATTTTTGAAGGTCAAAGACAGCTTAGCCGTGATGTTTTCTGAAAAGGAGGGGCTAGCAGCAATTCATTCAATCTTTATCCTTCCCTTTGCTTTACCCTTATAACTCCCGCCACCTTCATTTCCTCCTTCCCTTTCATTTTCCCTACTCTCCCTTAACCCCGTTGGTGCCATTTTTCTCTATTATCCTCATAAACCCCGTTATAATTCTATTTCCCTTGGTTCCCAGGCTTCTTTTTGTTTATAACCTTTTATAAACACTGCTTAAGTACTTTTTCGGGCTCCCGAATTTTTTTTTGTTTTAATACTTTAAACCCCGCATTAACCTATTTTTGTTTGTAAACCCGACGCTAAAGCCCTAACCTATTATAAACATGCATATGATAAAAATTATATAGCCGGGGCCCGCCCTCCGTCTGTCACATCAACCCTGGAGCACATGTTTGTGACCTCAACTGTTTGATTGTGCCCGCTTTATCATCCGACGTTATACGCTCTCCCAACTCCGTGAACCTGCTTGTTATATAGCTCCCGGGGAAAGCAGTTTCGCATCTGTCAAGTCAGACACGCGACACTCGCTGACTTGTATCGTTTTTGCCTGTACGTAAACCACCCTTGGCTATAAAGCGGTGTGGGGAAACCGTTTACCGCCCATCCGGTATGGATCCCCGCCCGTTAGCCCACTATCAACTCCGCCGCTCGTCATCTGTCGGATCTCCCCGATCATGATCTGATGGTCCACGATCCTCAGTTCAAATTCCTTCCTGATGGCTTCCATAATTTAATCTCCGCCATTCGATTTTTCGATCTGACGGCTACTATTGTTCCCTACGTCTATGTGTCTTCCATTGCCTCCCACCATCAAATCCAGGCCATCCATTTGAACCATTCAACGGCCATCATTCATTCTCGGCTCTTCATCCATTTTCAAGGCGTTTTTCACTATTTTTGGCTCGGCTCATGCACGCAAAAGAAGGGAGTGATAATACAATAGTGGGCACATTAATTCCTCAGCTACCTACATTCAAAGACACCACGATCAAGGGCAAAAAGGACGGCTTCGAGCAAATCCAAATATGAATCAGTCATGGAGCCTTGTACACATTACATTCTATTTGCTCATAAAGTACACCAGAGTACAGAAAATGCCATTCTGTTCATTAAAACATTAAGATTTTATCAGAAGCCCATATCTAATTGTAAATGCGGTTGGTGGTCCATTAAGACACATCCACGCATAGGCTAGCTGAGAAATTTTGTAAAAAAAATCTATGTATACCCAGAAAGACGATGTAATGAGGGTTGGATGAATGTAATTCTGTTGTAAGCTTCAACTTCTGGAGACTGTAACTATTATGAGACCTACAGCTTCTAGTCTTCACTTCCAGCTAATACAAGCTTCTTTTGTTGTTGATTGCTCACTTTCCACTTCTTCTTCTTGTTCGAGGTTGTGCCTTTTTTGCAGTTGTTCATGTGTTGTTAATGTTTAGCATTAGAGGGGATGTCATCCCACCTCTGTGTTAGGATTTAGCATGCATCATTGAACTTGTTTGCAGGTTTCTGTTGTTTTAATTCCAGAGAGTTGTCATCCTGTCAGTGCATTAAAAAAAAGATTTACAGACCTTTAAACTGGTTGCAGATGGCCATCACAGGGTCCTGTGCATCTGTTGGTGTGATCAGTGTTCTCCATCATCACATTGTCTCTAAAAGTATGAGTAATGGGTGGTTAAAAGCCTTGTATTCTGGGGGTGTTGACCCATGTCTGGGGTTAAGAATAGTAGGAGTGGTTATCTGGCTTGAATATGCAACATTTGTTTCATTCATCCACCAATTTATCCAAATTTTTGTTGATTTTGTAATGTTCCCGAGCATCTCTCATATACAACCTACGAGAGTTTCTTGGGGTGATAACATTAATTGGCGCCGTTGCCAGGGAAAGGAGAATTGAAGCTCAGCTTCCCTAGGAAAACGACATAGCTTCAAGCTTTGATGATAGACAAGGTTTGAACACAGTTTCTGGTTGTAATCATTTGTCTGGCGACTCCATTGGAGGAAGACCATCATTTGGTGACTCCACATTGAAGTTCTGGCTCAGTTTGTGAGAAACACTCGAAGAAATTCTCAGAAATCTCCAGCTGAACCAGTGCCTAAGCCTAAGAAGATTCTCAAGATGAAGAAAGCTTCACAGAAAGGGGCATCAGGATCAGGTAAGCCTAAGAAATTTTACTCATCTATGAAAGATAAAGTCTTTGCTGAAGATTTACAATTTAAAGATTTAGAAAACAACACTGTTAATAAGGAAAAATCTTCAAAGATTGGTTTAGCCCCTTGTACAGTTAGTTCCCCTCTGAATCCCAATCCAAAGAAAGCTTCCCATTTAGTCCAAAACATCCCTTTATCTCTTCCATCCATCACATTACTTCCTACTGCTCCATATGCTAGTATTCTTCCAAATATTCCAATCATGGCAGGATAGAAAGCACCTACGAGGATAGAAAGGATTGTAGCTGCCAGATATGGACCATTGGTGTTGCCTGTGCCTTTAAATCCTATGCCTGTGGGAGAATATCAAAAATATATGCATAAATTCACTGGAACAGAGGGAGTAACAGTAGAAGAACACCTTGAATCTTTTACAGTTATGCTGATAATTTAGATATAAGTGAAAATGATGTGTGGATGAGAGTTTTTGTCCAGAACCTTGATGGAGAGGCTAGGCAGTGGTTCAGAGAATTACCTCACAGATCCATAACAGATATTGAAGCATTAGATGATGCATTTTTGAAGCAATGGGGAGATAAAAAGGACTTTTTGTATTACCATACTGAGTTTGGTAATCTAAAGAGGGAAAATGAGGAGTCAATACCTGGTTTTAATAAAAGATTCAATTGAATGTATAGTAAGATACCAGCTGAGGTTAAGCCTACCCCCACCTCTACCAAACTCACTTATGCCAATGCTTTTGACTCTGATTTCTACTTGTTATTGAGAGAAAGAAGATGTGCTATGCTAGCAGACATGCAGGATGCAACTTAGAAGTAGAATCTAATATTATGGCAGCAAAAAAGCTCAAAAGTCAAGCTGACAGCAGAAGACAAAGAAATTAGGCTTCTACTTCTTCTACATCATCTTCAGAGCCTAAATTAGACAAAATGACTAAGATGATAGAGTCATTGGCTGCTGAAAATTCTATGCTAAAGGTTGAACAAAACTCAGGGAAAACAAGGCAACAAAACACATTTTCTCCAAGAAATCAGAATCCATTCAGAAGAGCAAATGAGCAGTTACAAATTATGCAGAGGGGTGAAGAATCAAAAGAAGACCAGAAATTTAAAGCTCCTTTCCAAAATGTAGTCATGGAAGAGAAACAATTTGAAGAAGATGAGGATGAAATTCACTGCATGGAAGATAAAGAAATTGCTGCATTTTTTACATTGGCTGAATATGAACAATCATTGCTACAGGAACAAGATAGTCAAGAATGGGATAGGGAAGTTGTCCTACAAGCTGAGCAGCAGCAGAGATATAATATAAGATCCAATGCAAAGAATGTCAAAGAAAATGCTGCCCAAAGAGCTGTTGTCCAAACAGAACCACAAAATAGCAGGCAGAGAAGACCAGGAGCTGATTCGGTCATCCTCAAAGCTCCATTTCGAGAGGTAAAAAGTTCCGATAAATCATCTTCTTCTTTCAACTTTGAGTCAGAAGTTCAGAAATTGAAAATATCTCTGCCTCTGGTTTAGTTGTTGAAGAGTGAGCTAATTAGGAAGCCTATCCTTCAAGCCCTTGAGCTAGAAACCAAACAAACCTCCACTGACTTTGTCAATTTGCAAGATGACAAGCCTGCCATTGTGCTCGGTCCCATGATTAAACCTGTTGATAATAATTCTCCATCTTTTTATGTCTCATTGACCATTCATGATAAAATCCTCCACAATTGCCAGCTAGACACAGGGGCCAACCACAATTTGATGCCTAAAGTTGTCATGGAAGAGTTAGGCCTTGATATCACTAGACCCTATCATGATTTGTTTTCTTTTGATTCAAGGAAGATTAAATGTTTTGGATTGATTAAAGATCTGGCCATTACCTTGACTCAGCTACCCATGAAGAGTATGATGATGGATATTGTGGTAGCAGATGTCCCTCCTAAGTTTGACATGCTACTATCTAGAGGATGGATTAAGAGACTAGGTGGGACATTACAAAATGATTTATCGTATGCCACTATCCCAGTGTTTGGAGGAGAAAGTAGGAGGTTATATAGAGAAGCATAGTTGGCATATATCATTGGTGATGAGAAGAACCCTACAAATCATCCTATATATGCAGTGGACATTGGTTTTGGAGCATGCATTCTCCAAATGGAAAAATCTCAGAAGGTCGTAATGCAACTCGGGAAACCAATTGTTCAGGATGAGAAAAAGCAAGGAAGTCAGATTTGGGAGTTATTCTTTGATGGAGCATGTTCTAGGGAAGCTGCAGGAGCAGGAGTAGTGCTAATATCTCCACAACAAGAAAGCATTCAACTGTCTTTTAAGCTGGTTTTTCAAGTCACAAATAACATAGCAGAGTATGAGGCTTTGTTGTTGGGCCTTAACACAACAAAAGACAGAGGAATCAAGAATATGAAGGTGTTTGGAGATGCCGATTTGATTATACAACAAGTAAATAAAACATTTCACGCAAAGCACCCAAGGCTGAAAGCGTACAGAGATGAGGTATGGAGAGTCAGAGATTCTTTTGATTTTTTCTGTATTTCATACATTCCTAGAGCCCAAAATCAGCTTGTTGATTCCCTTGTTGTTTCTGCTAGTCTATTTATACCTCCTATGCCTCCCAGACTAGTTTATGAAGTCCAAGTGAAATATAGACCTTCCTTGCCTGACAATGTCCACCATTGGAAAGTTTTTGAAAATGATGATGAGTTGAATAGGTTCTTACAAGTCATTGATGAGTTTTCTGAAATGCAAATTGACCAAGAAAATAATGCCTTAGAATAAAATCATCAGTCCCAGCTTAGAAATAAGATTGGTAAAAACAACATTATCCAGCTTCCTAGTAACCATATTCCTAAAGGCCTAATTCCTCTTGAAAGACTGTTTGACAAAAATGATGTGGCTTACAAGGCTGCCCAAAAAGAAGACCAATCTGCAGTCTGTAAACATGATATAGGAAGTCCAGGTCAGCCTAGGTATGTGAGTTTGTCCACTCATTTGTTTGCTGATCAAAGTGCTGAGTACTGCAATTTAATGAGGCAATTTGCTGATGTGTTTTCCTGGGAGTATGGTGATCTGAAAACATATGATAAGAATATAATTAAGCATAAAATTCCTCTAGAAAAAGGCACTATTCCATTCAAACAGAAGCTGAGACCAATAAATCCTATGCTTCTTCCACTGATTGAAAAAGAAATTAAAAAATTGTTGGCTGCCAAGATCATTGTACCTCTCAGATATTTGAAATGGGTAGCTAATCTAGTGGTGGTGAGGAAGAAAAGTGGTGAAATCAGATTGTGTGTTGATTTCCGAAATTTAAATAAATATTCCAAGAAAGACAACTATCCTCTACCGAAAATGGAGCATTTGCTACAAAAGGTCTCAGGAGCTAAAGTGATGTCATTTTTGGATGGGTTTTCAGGCTTCAATCAGATTTCTCTTCACCCAGATGATCAAGAAAAGACTGCATTTACCACTCCTTGGGGCACTTTTATGTAGGAAAAAATGCCATTTGGATTGATGAATGCTGGAGCCACCTTTCAGTGAGCTATGGATATAGCATTTGTGGGAGAGAAGGACAAATTTTTGCTTATCTACCTTGATGATATAATAGTTTACTCCAGCAGCCATCAAGATCATGTGCAGCATTTAAGAAAAGTATTTCTAAAGTGCAGGAGGTTTGGAATCTCAGTCGATTCCAAAAAATTACAATTTGCTTTGAATGAAGGCAAGCTGTTAGGACATATTGTGTCTGCTGCAGGTGTTCAGATTGACCTAGAAAGAGAAAGCAATATAGTCTTTGTCTGTCCCAAGATCAAAGAAGGATATCCAGTCCTTTCTGGGTAAAATAAATTTTGTGAGGAGGTTTATACCAAATTTTGTTGAATTAGTAAAACATGTGACCTCCATGTTGAAGAAAGGATCAGAGGTAAGATGGACTGAAACAACAAGACAATCATTTGAGTCTATTAAAAAGGCTATCATGGAGGCTCCCACTCTAATAAGTCCAGATTACAACAAGGAGTTCCACACATTTTCTTTTGCCTCTGAAGACACCATTGCAGTAGTCTTATTGCAGCAAGATGAAGAAGGCTCAGAGCATCTAGTGGCATTTTCAACAAGAATTTGAGGGATGTTGGACTGAGGTATGATATTATAGAAAAACATGCATATGCTCTTATTAAATCCTTAAAGGCTTTCATAGTTTATATCTTGCATTAAAAAATAATTGCATATGTGCCCTCTACTGCAATAAAAGATGTTTTAACACAACCTGATGCTGATGGAATAAGGGCAAAGTGGATTGCAAAAATGATAGAATTTAGCATAGAGCTGAAGCCCACAAAACGGGTCGAAGGTCAGGGGCTTACCAAGTTATTGCCTGAAGAAAATTGTAGGTGTTTAGATATGGATTTCTTGTGCACAATTGTAGAAAATGGACAGGCAGATATAGAAGAACAAGTAGTTGAAACAAAGAGAAAACAATCAGTGGCTGAGAATCTAGCTTCATGTAATTGGTATGTTGAAATAATTAATTTCTTGCTGAAGCTAGAAATCCCTTCAGAAATTACTCAAAGTCAAGCTAGAACTTTAAAACTTAGAGTAGTGAAATATTGCATCAATGAAAATCTGCTCTACTGGAGGGATCCATCTGGAATATTTTTAAGGTGTTTGGACAAAGAACAGTCAGAAGAGGCTATGCAACAGTTCCATAACAGCATGTGTGGAGGGCACCATTATTGGAAAACCACATCCCCTAAAATCCTGAGAGCTTGGTACTATTGGCATACTTTATTTTCTAATGTATTTTCTTTCGTTAAATCTTGTGACAGGTGCCAAACATTTGAAGGAAAACAACAGTTGAAATCTCTGCCCCTAAAACCAATTCAGGCAAAAGGACCTTTTCAGCAGTGGGGTTTGGATTTCATTGGGAAAATTAATCCACATTCTAGTGGCCAGCACAGGTGGATATTAGTAGCCACTGATTACTTTACTAAGTAGATTGAAGCATTCAGTACAAGGAAGGCTGATCATAATGTGGTCATAAAGTTTTTGACAGAGAATACCTTTAGCGGATTTGGTTGTCCACATAAACTAATCATAGATAATGCAACAACTTTCAGGGCAAAAGAGCTGGCGGAAATGTGTGATTCAATGGGCATTAAATTTGTTCATTCCACCTTATATTACCCACAGAGAAATGGTCTAGCAGAGTCCTTTAATAAAAGCCTAATCAGGATAATTAAAAAGCCGTTAGAGGATAATAAAAGGAATTGGGATTCAAAGCTCAAGTATGCACTATGGGCTGACAAAGTGACCATTAAAAAATCACAGGTAATTCTCCTTTCAAGGTGGTATATGGCACTGAGGCTATATTCCCAATTCAGTTAACTCTCCCTGTGGAAAAATTCCTTGAAGAAGAGCAAAATGAGGAAGAAGACATGGTAAGAAGAATCACTGCTTTGACAAAATTACATCAGATTAGAGAACAGTTGGTCGAAAAAGCTGCAGCACATTAGAGGAGAATCAAGGATGCTTTTGACAAAGGGACAAAAATAGATAATTTTTCAGGTTGGAGACTTGGTTCTACACATTGTCAAGGTTTTACCATGTAAAATATGATGAAAATGAGAATTTGGGGGTTGCCCGAAATCCCATTTTCATGTGAAAGTTCGATCCTGGACCGTGGGTTATGGCCCACTAAGTCCCGTCGGAAGCGATTTAGGCTTTTAAGCCAGTTGATTTTACAACGTGGATTTTCATTAATATCGATCATCCTTTTAACCCAAGTCAAGCATGCACTCTGAATATTAAAACCTCGCGGCCACATGGTAATACAGAACAATAGATGGATAAAAAAATATATATGGACGCCTCTGTATACGTCGGCAGATCCACCGATACACCAACTCCATCCAATGCCGACGTAATTCTCCACTGCTCCGATCCGAGTTCCGGATCCGACTTGACCTCCAACCTGATTCATAGCAAATTGCGTCCGGCGGTATGGGTTACCTTTGGTTCCGATGCGAAGTTCGACTTCTGATGACAGCGTTCAGGGTTTACACGCCGACATGACAACCACAAACTTGTAGATTCAATTTCAGATTTGAACGACCATTACAGCAACCACCAATTTAATACTACAGCAAATGCTCAATCGATCTTCCTTCATCGACGTTGGACGTTACCAGCTCCACGCATACACATCGCCTCTTCACTGGCACTCAACGCCATTCAACAATCTTTGCCACTCCATACGATGATATTCATAATACACAGAACAATCACATATAATAGTTAAACAAGCTCACACACGGAATGAACGCAATTATAAAACACACATGTACGCAACAACACTAAACCCAGGTTTATATATTAAACAAAATGGTTACAAAATTAAGGCATTCCAGCCTTAAGAATGAGCTCACGCTCGGCTACATCTTGCCACTCACAAATTACCTCACAGAATAGATATCTCACGCCCTCTCAATCTCTGTCTTATATAAGAAGCGTTTGAAAGGAAGAACCGATCAGAACCGCTCCTTTTTTCTCCCAAAAAAGACGCATGCATGCTTTAAATCTACTTTATCCGCTTTAAATCTATTTTTCTGCTTTAAAGCAGACTTTCCTTTGTTCTGCTTCCTCTGGTCCACGTTTGCTTGCTTTGGTGCTGGGTGCTCCCGCATCAAAATATCGTGTTTACTTATGTGATTCTTTTTTGTTTCGATTCAGTTTTAAATTTCATTTCTTTGTTGTTTAATTAACTGCTCAAACCAACATGTTTTTTGTCAAGCGCCTACATAATTTGAACAATCCCAAATCCATCACGCTCCTTATCTATGACTAGGTCCATTGCCCTGGCATGTTTGTGCATAAAAACAAACACTTCAAACAACTTGTTTACTCGGACAAAAGAGAAATATTATGAACCTATATAATTTTGTTAATAAAAAATAGAAAATACTCTTTTTCTATGTAATTTAATTAATAATTTTAGTTTTTAAAGCCACCAATATTTTTAGAATTATGGGTCCATTAATATATTGGGGTTGTATTATGGGTCCATTAATATATTGGGGTTGTATATGTCAACATTTTCTACTTTAAAAACACAGTTAACATATAAGGCTCAATGCATTAATGAAATTGTAAGTCCATAAATATTGGTAGCCCTTGTCTTCCACTCACTCTATAAAACCAACAAAACACAGACTCCATTGGATCCAGTGTTTGTCTGGATTCCCTATAGACTTGATCTCTTCAGGTGGGGCAACCTAACATGTGATTGTATGGAATGTACTAGGCAGCTGCTGCTTTCCAATTGATCAGAAGAAACCTACGTACAGAGATAAAGACAATCTCAATGTCATATTCGCTTCCTACTTGAAAGAAATGTGACCAAAACAGGTATATGATGCGTCCATATGTATGGTTTTTGACGGGTAATAAACAAATGTGGTATGTACTGGTGATTGCAGAACATTGGCAGGGGACTTTTAACCATTTTTGTCGAACCAAAAATTCGAAGTATGTTTTGGCAGAACATCAGAAGAATCTTATTGCAAAACATTGGCACGGAACTTTTTGTTAGTGTCGCGATTCCTGCCAACCTGTATTGATTGCAGATTCCGGCATTTAATGCAACAAAGCCAATCACATTTCGATAAATTGAAAGTTATCCACTGTTATGCTAACGCTGGCTGAGCGTGGATATGCATAGTGGTATTATTATTCAAGGTTACACCTTATTTAATGCTGTATAACAGTGTAGATAATCACATTTGTTTAAATATACCTGGTTTTAGCTGTAATTTCCTTTTTCATTATATAAATTCAGGACTTTGAAAAGCTCTATTCTAATTAAGGAAATTAATAGTTTTTAAGGGAGATTTTTGGAAAATTTTTATGTTTAGTTTTGGTTTTGATTTAATTTGCCTAGAATAATTTGATAATTTTTTATAATCTGTGTATCGTGGATTTTTGAGAGTGTTGAATTTATGTATGTAGTCAAAAATCAGTTTAAACTACAAATCAAGATTTGGCCACAATTTTTTTAGCGGAATTCTTACCAAAATTTGATATAAATTCCAAAACTAACATTTAAAAGCTAAAAAAAAAATTACAAATTTGAATCTTGATCACATTTACCATTCAAACTAGTAATTATAATAAGTTTTTAATCAAATTTTAAACAAATTCAACCAAATTTTTTTTATTCAAAATATCATTATAATAAATCCTTATTAAATTTTACACAAATTCAAACGGAAAATATTTTCGACAACTTGGTAACTTGAATTCCCATCATTCACATTTGTGATGTATGATAGAATTTCCCCCAATAATTTTACAATGTTGTAAATTGATAAACATAGTATCGAAATCAAATACGCCAAAATTGTTGCAGAATTATTGTACTGCCAACCGAAAAAAAATTGGAATATGTTGTCAGAAAAATGCTCCGGCCGCTGAAATTCTGAGCGATTTTTTTTTAAACATATAACCTAAAAGTTCAAGTACGTTCATGCTAGAACGCTAAATAACTAATTTTTGATTTGATACTGAACGTAAGATGGTTTTTAAAGATGGAACGCTTTTAATAAATTTATAATAAGACATAAAATTCTCACTAAATTTCTCTTAAAATGATACTCTATAAATAAAAGGTAAGAGATGATTTTTCACCATCTAGGTTAGATCTTAGTAAATTTTAAAGATTAATTTTTAGTAAAATTTTAGAAACGGTTTTATTTGGGAAATTAAAATTCCTATTTTAAAAGTATTTATGAATCTCTTTAGGTTATGTAAGATATAAAATTTGGGGTAAGCAATTTGCAAAAGAGAGATAAAGATATCTAAAGATATTAAGATGTAATTTTTAAAAATTCAATGAACTATTTTTATTTTTTTTCATCCTTCACATATACAAACTTTTCAGTTTAGCAATCAAGGCTTCCATAGACCTTGGTCTAATACCTCTTGTACATATTTTTAAAAGTAAGGATAAAAACAATCTCTCTAATTATAAGACCATTATGGTTAGCCTCATTTAACCATGTTCTATGGAATTATTTCGTAAAAGAAGATCAACATATGGCTAGAAATCTATGGAAAAAGTGTTGGAGGCAAAGTTGGATTTAGAAGCAATCATTTAACTATGCACCACTTTGTCATGCTTAGGATCAATGTCGTGGAATGTGGAAATAATAAAGTTAATATCCTTTGTCATCTCATTGAATCTAAAAATTATTTTGACACAATCGCGAAATCTAACATTTGAAAAAGGTTAGAAGATTTAATATTTCATTTTCAATTGAGAAGCTCACTTGGAACTATAGCATTGAGAAAGGGATAAATAGAGGATGGAAATTTTATTTTGGGATTGAAAAAAATTATAAATTAGTGGGACTTTAATCATGGGATAAGGAATAAAAACTCCCCTTAGAGACTTCCCTCACAAGTGTTAACTTGTAGAGGTGTGAAGTCCAAGGATTCAATATCTATGAAGAATCCTACACGAAAATAGAATATATCCAAAAGAATTTCATAGTTTATAATCTCAAATTAAGGCCAATACACCCTATCATATCCTTGTCATAGAAGCAAGTATTTTTCCCTTTGAGAGAAGAGATATGATTAGGTAATTAATGTACAAGAACAAGATCAACAATATGGAAAACAAGAGGCTCCAAAAAATTACTTTAAACTCAAGCTAAAACAACTTTCAGTTAAAGAAAGATACCAAGTCTTAGCTAAAGAATTAGAGAATAAAAGAAAATTAAGATACTATAAGGTGGTGGCCTTGACCATAAGCTAGAAGATTAAAAGTATCTTTTTGTTTTAGCCATTGTAAATAAGAAAATCAACATGCTAAAATAAGGACAAATTGTCATGAGTTACATAATGAATCTAGGCATCGAGCAATTCCTAAAGCATTCTAGGAAAAAAAGACTCATAATATTTGTGACACTAAAAAGGTTTAAATAAAAATCATGTTCTCTTAAAATGTCATACATATATCTAAATTAAATCACACTTTTAAAATATTTGTCGCAATATTGACGTTACTAAACTTCAATTATCAAAACTATGGTGATCTCAGAACATCTCAAATGCTTTCTAATTATAGAAATTAAATTCTAAATAAGTCCAAGTAATCCCTTACATTTTCTAAGTCTTGATAGACCAATTCTAATCTCAGAGGATATGCATAGTGGGATTATTACTCAAGGTTACACTTTATTTGATGTTGTATAATAGATAGATAATCACATTTTTTAAATATACATGCTTTTCACTAGACTCTAAAAAAGAAACAAAGAAAAAAGTAAAATTATTATTTTTAAAATGTTTTTTTGATTCTATAAATTAAGTAGTCTAAAAATCTCCACTGCAATTAGGAAATGGTTAGTCTTTGAGTGTGATTTTTAGAAAATTTTTGGTTTATTTTCCCTTCTGATTTAATTTGTCTAGAATCCAATAGGGATTTATTGAACTCACAAGTTTGACATGTGAACTCTTCACAATCAAAGTGCCTCATGGGTTTTTGAGGGTGTTGAATCCATATATGCAGGCAAAAAACCAGTTTAAACAACAAAAATCAAAATTTGGCCATAAATTTTTTGCCAGATTCTAATCATAAATCTACCAAAAAAAATCCAAAAAGTCATACTTTAAACACTACACCATTATTAAAAATTTACACTTCAAACTTGTAATTATAATCTTTATCAAATTTTAAACAAATTCAACCAAAAACTTATAAAGAAAAAAGCTCAAAATATAACCTATATACTAGTAATTATAATAAATCCTTAACCAATTCGACCAATAATATTATACCCACACCACAAAAGTTGATGAAACGTACAATTAAAACAGAAGATATTTTCGACAACTCCGTAATTTTTTAATGAAACGACTTTATAAATTGAATTCGGATACAATGCAGTAATTTAAATTCGCATCATTCAAATTTATGGTGTGATACAATTTCCTCTAATAATTTTAAATTGTTCTAAATTGATAAACATAGTATCGAAATCGACCAATGGTAAAATCCTCAGCTAATTAAAATTTCAAGAATGGGAATGTATGGTTATTTTTTTGAGATTTTATTTAAAAATATAAAATTAGCATAATTATAATATAAATGTAGTTGATATATGTATAAAGATATATAAATTATATGCGTAATTATATTAGTAAATGTGTTGAAAAATGTCAATAAATTTTAATAGTATAGATATAATATTAATGATAATATTTAGATTTTGTGATCTATATCTTGATTATAAGAAATCTTTCAATAAAAATCAGTATTAAATTTTCTAGATAATTAATTATTGTTATAATCATTTTAAAATAATTATTGTTATTACTAATAAATTATTATTATTATTATTATTATTAATTAATATTGTTATTACAGATAAAATGTGAACAGAATTGAAAAGAAAGAGATGTAGCTCTCAGGTGTGGCCTGCACCTGGGGACTACACTCACAAAACTTGAGAGATCACTCTCGTCCACTCTATTCCTCAATCAATCAAAGATTACATCATTAAATACAATACTAGGAAATAGGAAGTTGCACCCAAATCCCATAACTATAGGAACAAATCCTAAACTAGGGAGAAAGTTACAACAATGTAACTATTTTCTCCATTAATATCAAAATAATATTAATTATTCTCAACTCCCCTCCTTAACGGAGAAAGGATTCTCCTGGACTCCTAGCATCTTTCTAAACAATTCAAATTTCACTCGTGCAAGAGGCTTTGTAAAGATATCAGCCACATTGTCACAAGTTTTACAATATTCAACAGAAATTTCTTTTGACTGTATTTTCTCTCTAACAAAATGGAACTGAGTGTCTATATGTTTGGTGTTTTTGTGAAACACTGGATTGTATGCTAATTTGATGGTGCTCTGGTTGTCGCTTTTGATAGAAGTGGGTTGCTTCTGTTCTTTTCCTGCATCTTTAAGAAGTCTCCTCAACCAGATCGCTTCACATGTTGCTGCACACAATGCTTGATACTCAGCTTCACGTGACGACAGAGCTACAGTACTATGTTTCTTGCTGCTCCATGCTATGACCCCGGAACCTATGTTGAATGCATAACCTGTGATGGACCTCCGATCATCCAGGTTACCTGCCCAGTCTGAGTCTGAAAAACCTGCTAGAGTAACATCAGATACATCAGTGTATAAAATACCAAAATGAACAATACCACAAAGAAACACGCTTTTTGCTACTGTCCAGTGACTTTCACGCGGTTTCGACATGAATTGGCTCAACACACTAACTGAGTATGCCAAGTCAGGTCTGGTTGTTGTAAGATATATTAGGCTGCCAACCAGCTGTCTGTACATTGTGGCATCTACCTCCTTAGTGCCATCGTCACTGCTCAATTTCAAATTTTGCTGCAAAGGTGTCGCTGTTGATCTACACCAATCCATTCCAAACTTTTCCAACAGATTTCTAGCATACTTCCCTTGGGTAAGAAAAGTTTGCCCAGTATCTTTGAATACTTCTAATCCCAGAAAATAGTTAAGGCTTCCGAGATTTTTCATCTCAAATACTTGTGCCATGAGCCTTTTGATTCCTCTGATTAAGCCATCTGCATTTCTTGTTAGAATCATATCATCCACATATAGAGAAATCAAAATAATTTGCCCCTGATTGTTGTACTTGGTATACAAATTTGGGTCATTTAAGCTTCTATGGAAACCATGCTCTATAAAGAAAGAATCAACCTTTTCATACCAAGACCTGGGAGCTTGATTTAAACCATATAAAGCCTTTTTCAACCTACAAACAAGCTTTTCCTGCCCCTGCTTTATAAATCCTTCTTGCTGTACTAAGTAAATTTCTTCTTTTAAATCACCATTTAAATATGCAGATTTACCATCTAGTTGGTGTAATTCCCAATTACATTTAGTAGCTAAAGCAATAAGTAATCTGATTGTATTTAGCTTTGCTACAGGTGCAAAAGTATCATCAAAATCAATTCCTTCCTGTTGTGAGTATCCTTTTGCAACCAACCTAGCTTTCAACTTATCTATACTTCCATCTGCATTAATTTTGGGTTTAAACAACCATTTACTTCATATAGGTGTTTTGTTTTTAGGCAGATCTACTAATTCCCAAATATCATTTCTAAGAATTGATTCCATCTCTTCATTCATTGCAGCTCTCCATTCCTCAAATTGACTAGCTTCTTTATAATTAGAGGGCTCTATAATGTTCAAAAACTTTGACATCAACGCATAGTTTCTCAACTTCAATGGTAATTGAGTCTTCCTACCTGACCTCCTTGGTAGGGGACTTACCTCAAATTTGTTTTCCTCTGCAATAATTGGGCCTCCTTTTTCACCTTCTTGCTATTCTTCTTCATTCTCTTCTTTCTGCTCCTGTTCCTGCTCCCTTTCATCCTCGCTGCTTTCCTCCAACAGCAATGGAATGTGCCAATCATCTCCAACATCAGCTTTCCTTTCTTGTACCTGTTCATGAAAGACTACATCTCTACTTGCAAATGTCTTACGAGACTTAGGATTGAACAATTTGTATGCTTTAAACTCTGTACCATAACCAACAAGGATACATTTCACTGCCTTAGGGTCTAGTTTCTTTCTATCAGCTTTGGGTACATGTGCAAATGCCTTTGACCTAAAGACTCTTAAGTGTTTTACTGCTGGTTTAAATCCATATAAGGCTTCAAAAGGGGATTTGAAGCCAAGAAACCTAGTAGGACTTCTATTTTTCAAATATACAGCAGTATTTATCGCTTCTTCCCAAAAAGTATTAGATAGACCTTTGCCTTGCAGCATGCTCCTTGCGCATTCCACCAAGGTTCTGTTTTTACGCTCTGCAACACCGTTTTGTTGTGGTGTGTGCGGTACTGTATACTGCTGAACAATCCCATGAGCTTTGCAGTATTTCATGAATTCCTTTAATTTGTATTCTCCTCCTTGATCAGATCGGAGAATTTTAATACTTTTTCCAAACTATTTTTCCACCAGGTTTTTGAAATCTATAAAACATTGGAAAGTCTGAATTTTCTTGTTTAAAAAATAAACCCATGAATACCTAGTGCAATCATCAGTAAACAACAAAAAATAGTATGCTCCCCCTAGCGACCTTTTCTGCATGGGACCACATACATCAGTGTGCACTAGCTCTAAGATTTTTGTTTGCCTCCTCCTATCGTGCACAGGGAACTTTTCTCTGTGCATCTTTCCTAAGGCACATCCATCACAGTTTAACTGAATGTTACGAAAGATGGGGAGACCTTCGACCATACCTTTCTTTTGTAACAACATGAGATCCTGCATATTCAGATGACCAAACCTCTGATGCAAGAGTTGTTCAGCTGTCGACTCTCCTGCAACCATGGCTTGCTTTGATATACTTTTTGCATCCAGTTTGTATAGGCTTCCAACTCGCATGCCTGTTGCAACAATTTCAATCCTGCAATCCTTTATCACACAGTGAGTTTTGAAGAATTCGACATGCATATCTTGATCAGCCATCATGGATACAGATATTAGGTTTTTCTTTATTCCAGGTACATATAAAACATTTGAAAGGTGACTAATCTTTCCATTTGGTAACTTAACTGAAATCACCCCATGACCTTTAATCTGATATCCATTATCATCCCCTAGATATATTTTTGATCCATTTATAATTTCTTCAAGACTATCAAAAAATTCCTTATTACCTGTCATGTGAGAGGATGCTCCAGAATCGACATACCAGATGTCATCTTCATTCGATACTGAAAGGGCACAGTCGACTGTGAACAGTCGAAATTCATGACTGAAGTCTTCTTCTTCAACAAAATATCCTCTGTGTTTTGGATTTACCTGTCTCCTCCTTGCCTCATCAGCCTGCTTTTTATAATAACAATCTCTCTGTATATGACCCTTCTTTCCACAATAAAAGCATTTCTTTTCAGAATGATTTGCAAGCATACCTTTATGACAGTGATGTTTATGTGTTGTTCCTCCTTTCTGGACTGATTGCTGCTGTGACTGCTTCCCTTCAGATAGTCGTCGTTTTGCCACCAGCGCAAGATCATCACTTTGGGGGTTCAGATTCAGGTTCTACCGTCGCTCTTCCTCTTGCTGCAAGATCGCAGTGAGATCATCAAACGTGGGCATTTTCTCCCTTGCCGAGACTCGAGTGATGAAGGTTTGGAAATCATCACGCATCCCATTCATTGTAATTGCAACAAGATCTTCATCATCCACCGCCACTCCAATGGCCCCCAATCCATCTTTAACATCCTTAATTCGTGCGACAAATGCAGTAGCAGACTCCCTTTCGTCCATCCTCATTGAAAATAGCTTGCTTTTCAGAGCCAAAACTCTGTTTGCATTCTGGGTCTCATACAGACTTTTGATTTTTGTCCAAATATCTGCGGACATTTTACAGTCTCTGATGTGTGCAATGACATTGTCTTTCACAGACATCTTCAACAGGACTTTGGCCTTGTTTTCTCGTTTTTCCCAGTCTTCCTTCTGTGTGGTTGCAGTTGGCTTCTGCTCATCGTGTGTCACTATAGTCCAAGCATTTGCACCTTCGAGCAGGGTCTGGATCTTAAACTTCCAATTCGTGAAGTTAGACCCGTTGAGTTTACCAGATTCGTTAAGGTAAGATTCCATCGTATTACTCATTGTGAATCTACTTAACAACAACAAAATACAATACCTGACAGATGGATCTGTCACCTCTGCCACCGATCTACAGTGTCTGGCACTCTCGCTCCAATGAGCAAATTCGGCGTTTTCAACACAGCCGAAACAATGATCTGATCACAATTGATCCGATCCACCTCTCCCGGATTGATCTGCCACTTCGTCGATCCTGCTCTCCTCGCAGATCGCCAAACGAAGTCGAGGTTTCCCGCAGATCTCCTCTGGCGCTCTCCCGATCTGTCTCTCCCGGATGGATCTGTAGCTTCGCCGATCTTCACCATTTGCAAACCGCCAAACGAAGTTCACACTATTCACAGATCCCCTTGGCGCAACCCCGAGCGAAAAATCCGCGCTAATTAAAAATCGGTGTAAGTATCTTAATTGGCGCGACTTTCCCCGTAAAATCTCGCGCTAATCGGGTTTTCTGGCGCTTTGGTGCGATTTATCACTAAAAATCTGTGCTAATTGGGCTTCTGGCGCGACTGTCAGCGCAAAATCCGCGCTAATTAACCTTTCCACTCAGAAAAAAGAGTTTTCGAGTCTGAGCCAGGTGTTCTGCAGTCCACCTGATCAATTGAGCATAGAGCTCTCGTGTACACACAACCACAAAGGCACTTCAAGCCACACAGGCTATTCCAGCCTCACAGGTGACAAAAGATCAGGCTCACTCAATCTGAGCTCTGATACCAAGATAAAATGTGAACAGAATTGAAAAGAAAGAGATGTAGCTCTCAGGTGTGGCCTGCACCTGGGGACTACACTCACAAAACTTGAGAGATCACTCTTGTCCACTCTATTCATCAATCAATCAAAGATTACATCATTAAATACAATACTAGGAAATAGGAAGTTGCACCCAAATCCCATAACTATAGGAACTAATCCTAAACTAGGGAGAAAGTTACAACAATGTAACTATTTTCTCCATTAATATCAAAATAATATTAATTATTCCCAACTATTACTAATAAATTATTATTATTATTATTAATTAATATTACATCTATTATTAAGTAATGATATTATTATTTGTATTGGTAATTAAATTTAATATCATTTTTGCTTAATAAATATTAATAATAATTCTTCCATTCATTTTTATTTTTATGGTTAGTTAATTATTATTATTATTATTATTTATTAAAAAATAAATATTTTTTTTTATAATTTATATTAATTATTGTTAATTAATTAAACCCAAAGAAATTATATTTAATACAAGAATTAATATTATAAACCTTATGAATAATATTATACCCTAGGAATATGAACTTTTAAATTAACAAACCCTTGATATTATAAACTCAAAGAAATAATATTAAACCCAAGGGATTAATATTATAAACTCTAGGTATATAAAACCTACGATATTATAAACTCTAGGTACATTGGACCATCGTTTATTTTCATATTGAAATTTTTTTTGTCATAATGTGAAGTTGGACCGTGGTTGACCATGATTATAAACCCAATGGATTTATATAAAACCCAAAGATTAATATTATAAACCCTATGAATAACATTATACCCTAGGAATATGAACCCTTAGATTAATAAACCTAAGGATTGATATTATAAACCCAATATATTAATACTAAAACCCTGAGGGATTTAAACCCAAGGGAACAATATTAAACCCAAGTTATATAAACCCTAAGATAAATATTATATACCCTAAAGTAAACATGGTTGACCATGGTTTACGATGGTTGATTTTGATATTAAGACAATCTTTGTCACAATTCAATGTTGGACCATGGTTGACCATTACTATAAACCCAAGGGATTTATCTTAAACCCTAGGATTAATATTATAAACCTATGAATAATATTATACCCTAGGAATATGAACCCTTAGATTAATAAACCCAAGGGATTGATATTATAAATCCAAGGGATAAATATTAAAACCCCAAGGTATTATAAACCAAAGGGAATAATATTAAACCCGAGGGATTAATATTATAAATGCAAGGTATATAAACCCTAAGGTAAATATTATAAACTCCCAAATAAACATGGTTGACTATGGTTCATTTTCATATTGAGACAATCTTTGTCACAAAGCGACATTGGACCATGGTTGAGCATGATTTATTTTCATACCGAGATAATTTTTATCACATTGCAAGGTAGGACCATGGTTGATTTTCATATTGAGAAAATATTTGTCACAATGTGACATTAGACCATGGTTGACCATGATTATAAACCAAGGGATTAATATTATAAACCCAAGGTATATAAACCCTATGATAAATACTATAAACCCTAAAATAGACATGGTTGACCATGTTTTACCATGGCTGATTTTCATATTGAGACAATCTTTGTCACAATGTGCCAGTTGACCATGGTTGACCATAGTTGATTTTCATATTGAGACTACATTTGTTACAATGTGACATTGGGCCATGGTTGTGTATAGTTGACCATGATTATAAACCTAAAAGTTTCATATTAAACCTTAGGATTAATATTATAAACTCAAGGGAATAATATTAAACCCAAGATATATAAACCCTAAGATAAATATTATAAACCCTAAATTAAACATGGTATACCATGGTTGACCATGGTTTATTTTTATATTGAGACAATCTTTGTCACAATGCAACATTAGACCATGGTTGAGCATAATTTATTTTCATATCAAGACAATCTTTGTTACAATGTGATGTTGGATTATGGTTGATTTTCATACTCGTAAAATCTTTGTCACAATGTGATGTTGGACCATGTTTGACCATGATTATAAACCCAAGGGAGTTATATTAAACACAAGAATTAATATTATAAACCCTATGAATAATAGTACACCCTAGGAATATGAACCCTTAGATTCATAAACCCAAGAGATTAATATTATAAACCCTTATATTAAAAATATGAGGGAATAATATTAAACCCAAGGGATTAATATTATAAACACAAGGTATATAAACCCTAATAAAAACAATATAAACCCTAAAATAAAACAAAGTAGATATTATTTTCGAATTAGTCACCGAAGATTCCACAGTAAGAACATTTTTCTGCCAACGTTTCAAATCCCAACCGGGATCCATCATCAGGACAACTTGAATGCTTTGATAGAAGAAGAGCAAATTTTAGGGTTTAAATAGAAATGAGGAGAGAAAAGAGGGGAAGGTCGGCTCTCAATTTTTGAGAAGTCGGCTGCCTCTTGATTTAATGATTCATTTAATTAATTAATTAATTAATTAATTTTTATTTTTTTTATAATTGAAATGAATATAATTATTTTAATTATAATTATTAATATAATAATTAATTATTATTAATATAATAATTAATTATTAATATAATAATTAATTATTTTAATATAATAATTAATTATATTAATATAATAATTAATTATTTTAATTATTATTAGTTTAAAAATTAATTACTAATTAGAATTAATTATTAATAATTATAATTATTAATTAATTAGATATTAGTTAATTATTAATTATTATTATTATTAATACAAATTAATTATTATTAATTAATATATTTATATTAAAATTAATAGAAAAGATTATAATTACATTAATTATTGCAATAATATAATAATTAGTGATTAGTAATACCTATAATACCAAAACAGTAATATATATTTTTAAAATAATGGATATGATTATAATTATTATAATAACTATTATTAATGTAATAATTACTTCTATTAATTATTATTAATATAATAAATAATATAATAATTAATTATTGAAATAATAATTAATATAATACTTAATTAATTATATTAATATAAATATGATAATTAATTATATTAATTAATATTAATTATTATTGATTATTATTAAATTTTTATAATTATTTGAGAATAGATATTTAAGATTATTATTATTATATTAAAATAGATATAAATTTTTATAATAAGAAATTAATAAGGTGATTAAATTAAATACCTAATTAATTAATATTGTAAAGTTAAATGTAGAATTATTATTATTATTGCTGCTATTATTATTATTATTATTATACTGATATCGGGTTAATTTTTCTGATTAGGGGAAACCAGCTTCCACTAATCTCCATGCCATTGTCTCTGTTGAGATTATGCGGGTGTTTGAAAATTTCAAGAGCTTCTCTGATTTTTCGCTTATGGTGTTGCTCTTCCTTAGCGATAATGGAGGCGTTTTCCAAGAAGACATGGTGCTTAGTTTTTGACGAATGTTCTGCGAGGGCGGAAGAACGAGACCTTTCATTTTTAATATCAACTCCATGTTCTTTGAGTCTGGTCTGTAGAGAGCGGCCTGTTTCACCAATGTAGCTTTTTCCACACGAGCAATCGATCTTATAGACCCCTTTAAGTTGCTATTTATCAATATTGTCCTTAACCGATCTCATACTTTGCCTGATAGATATTATTTAAAATGTGAAATAAAGTAAACACCTTTGGCATGATATTTTTTGGGTGTTTAAAAAGAAAAATAAAATTACTATTTTTTTATTAGATACTGAATGTAAGATGGTTTTTAAAAGATGATTAGGAATGTTTTTTATAAAATTTTAAAATATAATATAATAAATAGATATAAAATTATCATTGCTTTTTTTAATGATATTATATAAATAAATGGTAAGAGATGATTTTGCACCTATCTAAGCTAGATATTAATAAATTTCAAGGATTTATTTCGAGTAGTAAAATTTTAGAAACTAATTTATTTGAGGGATTAGAATTTCTCTCTTAAAAGTATGTATGAATCCCCTAAGGTTATAAACAACATTCCAAAACTTCCTATAGAGTTACATAAGACATAAATTTTTGAGTTAAGTAACTTGCAAAAGGGAAAGATAACAACATCTAAGGATACCAAGATGTAATATTTTAAAAATTGGATGGACTATCCTCATCCCTTCTTGATCCCTCACATACACAAGCTCTTCAATTTATCAATCGAGAAAGACTTACATAAACCATGTTCTAATACCTCTTGTACATATTTTAAAAGTAGGGATAAAAACAATCTCTCTAATTAAAATACCATTATGGTTAGCCCCATTTTAACCAAGTTCTATGGAATTATTTTGCAAAAGAAAATCAACATATGGCTAGAAATACATGGAAAAAGTTTTGGAGGCAAAGTTGGGTTTAGAAGATATCATTTAACTATGTACCACATTGTCATGCTTAGGATTAGTTTCATGGAACGTGGCAATAATAAAGCCAATATCAATTTCATTTCATTAACTCTAAAAATTATTTGGACACAATGGAAAAATATAACATTTGAAATAGGTTAGAAGATTTAATAGTTCATTTTCAATTGAGAAGCTCAATTGGAACTATAACATTGAAAAAGGGATAAATGGAGGGTGGAAATTTTATTATGGGATTGGAAACAATTGTAAATTAGTGGAACTTTAATCATGGGATAAGGAATACAAACTCCCCTTAGAAACTTCCCTCACAGATTTTATCTTATATAGATATGAAGTCTATGGATTCAATATCTATGAAGAACCTTAGAGGAAAATAGAATATATCCAAAATAATTTCATAGTTTATAATCTCAAATTAAGGCCAATACACCCTATCCTATCCTTATCATAGAAGCAAGTCTTTCCTCATTAATATTTTGATATGGTTAGGTACTTAATGTACAAGAACAAGATCAACAACATGGAAAACAAGAGGCTCCAAAAAAATAATTTAAACTTAAGCTAACACAACTTTTAGTTAAAGAATGATACCAAGTCTTAGTTAAAGAATTAGAGGATAAAATAAAATTAAGATACTATAAGGAGGTGTTCTTGACCCTAAGCTAGAAGATCAAAAGTATCTCTTTGTTTCGATCATTGTCAATAAGAAAATCAACATACTAAAATACGAGCAAATTTGCATGAGCTACATAATGAATCTAGGCATTGAGAAATTCCTAAAGCATTGTGGAACAAAAGGGCTCATCATATTTGTGACACTAAAAGGGTTGAAATGAAAATCACTTTCTCTTATGTCACAATACTGACCTTAATGACCTTTTGAGTTATGAAAACTATGGTTATCTTAGAACATATCAAATGCTTTCTGATCATAGAAATAACATTTTAAATAAATATAAGTAATGCCTTACATTCTATAAGTCTCAATATACTAATTCTAGTATCCGTGGATGTTAATTTTTCATCATCATCATCGCCATCATCAAAACATAATTTAATCAAAATAATATATATTCTTTTTACACCATTTTATAATATGAGAGGAAAAACAGGATGAATTAATACCATATAAATTTCATTGTTTCAACTTACTTCACTCTTGCATAATATTTCTTGTAAGGATGACCTCATCTACTAATATGTCCATGAAATAATGATAGTATACCAAAATAAGTAAATTAATTGGGAAAATTAAACCCCTTTTTAATTGATTTTTTTTCTAAAAATTTGATAGAAAATTTGCTAAAGGTTATATTTCCACCTAATTGATAGAAACAATCGCAATTGAAATTACATTTAAGGACTTTGACTTATTTTAAAACAACTATAATTGTCAAAATTTAAAAAAATTGAATGGATTTAAGTAAAACTCTACCATAAGAAAATTAAGTGTGCCCACTTATTAACTCACTCCTTTACAAAAAAAATAAAATAATAAATATAAAAGACAATTGATTAATGATATGTTTTAAATTAACTTCTTTCTATTTTATACTTTATCCTACTCATTCTAAAGAAGGGAAATATTAATAAAGTATTATTCTAATAGTGAAAATGCAATTTTCAGGTTTGGTGTTATTCAATTATATGTTGATTTTAATAATTTTTTTACATAGAAAAAATATAATCTCATTTAATTAAAAGAAAATTTACATTCTTCATATGTGTTCATAGAACAATCCAAAATAACTCATATGAATCCAAACTAATAAAAAACTCTAAGTCCCAAAAATTACAATCATGTCTATCCAAAATGAGATCAAATACTCGTAAGTGAGCACTTATAACATCTACAAACATTCTCAATTTCCACATATTCATTCCATATATTGTACCAACTACCCAAATAAAAAGCAAAACATAATTACACCCAAAAATTACAATCATATCTATCCAAAATGAGATCAAATACTTGTGAGTAAGCACTTATAACATCTACAAACATTCTAAATTTCCACATATTCATTCCATATATTCTACCAACTACCCAAATAAAAAGAAAAGCATAATTACACCAAAACACATCAGTGAAAAAATGGAGGATCATATTCAAAGGAATATCCATCCCCCTTTCCCATAATATTCCATTAACTTGTACTCAACCATAATTATGCCTTAGACATCCATTTTCCATTTCATTATGTTCCCATAAATGTGACAAAAATATATTTGATTAATAAAATGAGTGATAAGCTAGATATTTTTGAAAACGGGCTTCCAAAAATTATTAGGATTGGATCATAATACAATTAGTATCATCTATATTGGTAGCAAGAAAAGGGAGAAATTGACTTGTAGTTCCCATTTAAATGGTAGGTCCAAGCTTTGAAAATTGGGGTCTAGAAATTTCTAGAGCCATTTTGAAGCATCAAAGGACATCATTTGGGGTTAAAATGTCTAGAGAATGTGCCTACACGCTCAACAATTATCTACACTCTGAGAAGTTTCCAATAGTGTGAACATCACTTTAATTGGAACTCATATGCAGAGGATGTGCTTGTTGAAAGTTGACCTACATTTTTTACCACCTTGGGATGAGATGGTTTAACATTGGGCCCCATCACTCACACATGTGGGGATAGCCATTTGTGTACTTTCAAGAAGATTCTAGAATTTCCAAAACCTTATCACTAATTAAGGATTGAGGAAGTAAATACCATAATCCTAGATGGGTATCGATCCATGCTAAAAATCGGGGCACTAGGAGGAGAAGAGGTTCTACTCTTTAGCATTACACATGTTTCATAATTGAGGAAAAAATATAGGAGTGGTATTTATAGAGCATAAAAAAGGACAAGGAGTATTTTGTAGTATTGTTCAAGGCATAGTGTCAAAAGGTAACTCCATAGCGAGTTTTGATTCCTTTGTATGTGTATTTTTATAACTAGAGCAATTCAAGAAGACCATAGACCTCACCTTATAGCTAGGTTTTCTTTTGTATTAGAATTATCAGGACAAATATTGTGGTTATTTTTGTGTATGTTTTGTACTTGTGTTTTTTCGTTCATTTGCATATTTTAGTTACATCATAAATTCAAGAAAATATAGTAACTAATTAATTTAGAATCTAAGGAAAATTAAATTGCATGTTATAAGTTTTCATAATATTATAAGATATATTGTGATGAGTTGTCCTATGGGAAATTTTGTGTCAATTTATAGATCATATTGGTATGGAATCAAGTTTTGTTTTCATATTCATGGGAAGTTATGGATTTGGGAATTGGGTTAAGAAAAATGGCATAGAAACCTAGCCATGGAAAATGAGTCTATTCAGAATAATAACTCTTGAGATCCATTAAAAGAGTGATTTTTGAGGATGGAAGAATAAGTCACTAACATATCTCAAAATATGGTTGTCCCAATGATGGCTCTAGCAAGCAAGCTCATATTTTTTTGGGAGGTTTGAGGAGATGAGTGATCAGATCAAAGGGGAACTTGGGAGATAATGAAGACCAAGAAAAGAGTCAAGGAAATAATTTGAGAAAGAGTAATCAAGTTCTAGTGCTGTGACATCTTCATAGTCCTTATTTAAAATGGAAGTGAAAGTGGATATCAAGCCATAATAAGGTGACATTAATGTAGTAAAGTTGAATAACTAGTTGCAATATATAGGTTTATTTTAGTGTCCTCCATATAGAAAGGAATAGAAGGTTTTGTTTTCCAAACTGAAAATACATTAAACTATTTAGAAAGTCGCATGGAGAGATTTAGGATGGAGATTAATATGCTAGTAACTAAGTGGGAGGATTTCTTCATTAGGTTTTAGTTCTAACCTATTAGATATGTAGTGTATTAATAGATCCACTGGAATTGTTTTAGACTAAGTTAGGGGAAAAATGTACAGGAGGACATCAATAAATTAGGAATATGACTATCATGCTAAGTATCCCTCCCAATAACCTAGATGTATTGTTAAAGTATTTTAGGGTTCTACATAGTCCTTTGCAAAATAAATTGTTGTTCTTCAAGCCTAGGAGAGTTGATGAGGCTTTTATGAAAGTATAATATTTGTAAAATATAGGCCACAAACATGGAAAACCAAATTGTTCCAAACAACAAAAGCACTAAAACATTTCCAGGATAAGTGGAAAGCAAAAGGAAAGAATATGATAGCCATTATAAATTGGTGCAACGGTCCAAATAACCAATATAATGATTGGAATATTGGTGGTCCCACTAAGAAAAAGTTATCAAAATTATCCAAAGGTTAACTTTAATAATTATAAGAAGAATGCAAAGAAAAAGGAACCTTTTAGCAATGAATCCATGTAATAACATAGAAAATAACTTAGGTGTGAATGATATTATTTCCTAACTTTATTGCAAAAGGAGGTGAATATGAGTAGCCTTCATCATAGGGAAGAGAAGGAGATGGCAAGATTCTTTGATATCAAGATCTAGGTAAAGAATACTAAGGTAGATGTTCTATTCAATTCTAGTTCATAAGAAAATATTTGATTTGGGTGGATATTGGCGGCCACCCTCCTTTTTCACTGGCTCAACAATTCTTTATCTTATTGGAAATTTGTGTATGGTTTCTTAGGTCTCAAACTTTTGAGATTATTTTGAGGCCCTAAACTATGTTTTTTGGCTATTAAAAGTGCCAAGGGTTTCCATGGCACATCCTGGCCCTAGGAAAAATTTGTAATCCTTGGACAGTTCTTTCCAATGAGCTATTATGCACTCCAAACGGAGATTCTATACAATGGTTGTGCCCCTAGGAAGTTGATGTACCAACTAACCACCACGACACCCACAAACCTTTTGGTTTTTGGTATTCTAGGGATAGGTTTTGGAACTCTAAGGTTCTTTATTTATGTTAAAAGGGTATTATTTCGACCTCTTATAATAACGTTTTGTGAATGTGCATGGCCACCATCTCTCTTCCTTTGGAGATAACTACCACCATTCTAGCCATCATCCCCAATTGGAGCCACCATACCAAATAGAAAAGGAGTTTCCTTTAAGGTTCGGACCAGGTGGTTATCCCCCATGTTGGAGCAGCAAAAATTTGAGGCTTCAATAGGAGGTTTGGCTCCAATCTCAAGATCAACTAGTCTTCAACTGGCACTAGATTGGCTGCCAATGAACTTCATGACTTACCTACTTGCAACTGCGAGCTAATGATATTTGATTGAGGAATCTTCGAGTGAGTGAGGAGTTAAGGAGGGAGCTCCTATCTCCTAGAATCCCTCTTTCTTGTCTCCCTTTGAGTTCATGCACTTTAATTAGCAAAAAATTTCTCCAAAACCTACAATCAATGCACATTAGACCACTAGACATGACATCTCATCCTTACTCTCCTCATTAAGCAAAACATAATTAAAACATGTAAAGAATAATGAGAAAAGTTGATTTTAGTAAGTTGGAGGTGCATTAAGTTCCATATAATTTACCCATTGACGAGCCTCATCAAGAAGAACCATTGAATTATTTGATTCATTCTACACAAGTATACGTGGTATTGTTACTTGCATTTTTTGTTAAATTTAAAGTCAAATTCCTCTAAGTTGTTTGATATGTGTTAATTTTAAGTAATCATGAAATTGTATTTTGTATTTTGCATGATATTATTTTCATGTAACAACTTATTCAAATTGATTAAGTATAGTGATATATGTATGAATAATATATTTTGACGTATGATTATATGACTATTCATATGAGTCATAAATTAGTTACAATTACGCTTTAATTTTGTTTAATTATAGATATGTATATCTTCTCTAATTGCATTGATTGTTTGGATTCATACAAACATTGTAATTTTCTCTTGGGATAGAAAATAGCTAGTCGAACTTATAGTTTATTATATTTACTTTTCATTCATTTAGTTTTATTAGTTTCACTCATTAGATTATATTCATTGAAATAATCTCATTTTGAGTGGTAAAACTAATTGGTGGCAATGGGGCCCACATATGGGGTCTAATTAAGACCTTAATCAAATAATTTATCCTATTGTTGGCTTGGTTTATTCTAAGCATCAATATTTCCCTTCTTAGATGCTAAGTATAACATTAAGAAACCATGTATGGTGCAGCGATGCCTTATTCATGTCTTGAGATGCTTCAATGATTCCATTAGGGACTAAGGCATGTGATTCCTATCTCCATCATTGCTCAGGACTCAAGACTAATACCTGCTACTTAAAACCTCGTAGTGGAATGAGAATCCATCATCATAGGTCAAGGATAACCTTAGGAAGCCATGTATGGTTGTTCAAGGAATCCTTCTTAGATTTGAATGCCTATAGTCTTAAATTATCATATAAGGCCCATGTTTCCTCTCCTAACTGGGACTAAACCATACCTAGTGCTAACTAAATTCTATTAGCATTGATCTCCACTCAAAGGAAAAGGATAACCTTTAAATATTTCATGTGTGGTAATTTGAGGCATCTATATTAGTCATAGATTAATAGAATTCTCCTTTAGGAACTAAGTCTTAGTTCCATTCACATGATAATTTCTAGGTATCATTGACCCATAATTAATGCTAAAATCTTGTTAATTGAATCAATATCCATAAATGAAGCATTATAAATATCCTAGAAAGGTCCTTGTGGTGGTTCAGTGTCATATTATTGGCCCTCAATGCTTAGAAGCTTCCTTTTGTGCCTAATGATTTAGTTTCCTCCTTAGAACATATATAGGAGCGCAAACCACATACATGGTACTCAAAAGCTCCTAACTCTACTCATATGCCAACTTGATGGACAAAGATCCCAGCCAGAGGAGTTTTATGGTGATTTGAGGTGTCATCCATGTACATTGATCCCTAAAAGATACATTTAGATCACAATTCTTGAGAATATTCTACTAATAATGGTCAATGCATCAACATCCATACCTAGTTATCACAAAATATTGATGGTTCCCATAACTTCACTTACTAGCCAAGGATACTATTAAGAAGTTGTTTGAGGTGACATTATTGTCCATGGATTTTCAGAAGCTTTTATTAAATCTCAAGGTATATCTTTCCTATCTTGGCCATTTATAGGGCCCCATGACCCATCCTTAGTGCTAAAAACATTTTGATGGATTTCATATCTAGACTCATAGGGTAAATATCCCTAGAGATGTGATTGTGGAAATACAATGTTCATGTCCCTTAAGCCTTAGAATCTACCTTTATGGACTAAGGATCAAATTTCATCTATGGACCATGTATAAGGCACCAAGACCCATAATACATATTGCTTAGAACATTCAAATGGTTCCCATATCCTAACTTAAAAGTAAATGACTTTCTCAAGAGGTTGGATGTTGTCATTAGATATGTTTTTCTTGAAGTTGGATACCTAAAAGAATATTCCAAGTCTCGAGACTTAAGTTTCCTCCCCTAAACATGTCTATGCTATATAACCCTTTATTGTTGATTAAAACCTTATAAAAATAATTCCCTTCTAGTCACTTGAATGCCAAATAATGTGTGTTGGTTGAAGGCCTCATTCATGATGCATAAGTCCTAAAAGCTACCTTTTATGTTGATTATTCAAGTTTCATGACATGTTCCAATGCATGAAACTAATAGTTAGCTCTAAAAGCTTTGTAGTGGAACTAATATGATTACTCATAGGAAACGAATCCCCTTGGGAGGTCATGTGTGTTGGTTCAAGGAGTTTTTTAATCCATAAATGCACAAAATATTCATGGCTTAAGGCTAAGATATCCTCCTTTTACCATGTTAAAGCCTTGTATCCCATACCTTGTACTTGTAAACTTGTAATGCTACCCATATCCACAGACAAAGGCTAAATAGCCCATCATAAGGTCATGTGTTTTAGTATTAGGTTTCATTATTGGGCTTTGATTCTTATGTTCTTCATTTAGGGCCTAATGATCAATTTTATGCCTTAAATATGTTAGGGATCCCCATACCATTACTTATTGTTGGAAGATTCCTAATATCACTAATATTCATATTTCGAGGCTAATGACATGCTTATGAGATTATATGTTGTGGATTGGGGTGTCTTTATTTAGCCTAAATGCTTAGAATCTTCATTTAGGGTACAAGGCCTATCTTTTACTCCTTTAATTATATCAAGGGCCTTTATACTCATAATTAATATCATCCATATTCCCACTAAGAGGTAAGGATGACTATAATAGGTCATGTGTGGTGGATGAAGGTGTTGTTCATGGTGAATAAATCCCTAAATCTTGCTTTATGGAAAAATCCTTACATTTGCACCTTAACCATGTTAAAGGCCTTAAGATCCATGCCTAGTGCTCAAAATCTCTTAATGGTTCCCTTATCCCCACTTAGAAGGAAAATATACCCTCAGGAGGATGTATGTGGTAGCTTAAGTCATCATATTTAGCCTTAGACATATTGAAGCTTCCATTGTAACCCATGTCTTAGGACTCATCGCCGACCACATCAAGGGCCCTTGTGCCCATGGTTGGTGTTGAAACTATCCTAATGTCATTGACATCCCAATTTGGAGGTCATGTGTGGTTATTTGAGGTGTTGTTCTTGGTCCTCAAGGCCTAAGTTTCCTCCACTAGTCATTTCACCAACCACAAGACCAATACCTATTATGTAAATTTCATTATGCCTTTTATTCCCCACTCAAAGGTGAAATATATTCTTAATAGGTCATGTATGTTGATTTGAGGTGTCCTTGTGGGCCTTGAATTATTAGAATCCATGTTTGGGGCCTATGGCTTGGGTTTCCTCCCATATTTAGGTCTAAATATTTGAGACCCATATCTAGTGCTAGAAACCTCCTTAATATCACTAATAGTCCCATTGATTGGTTAAAAACATTGTTAATAGGTCTTGTGTATTTTTTGTAGTCATGTTTTTTAGCCTAGATACCTAGAGTCCTAGGCCACAAGCCCATTTTTCCTCATTTGACCATGTTTAGGGTGTTAGAAACCTTCCAACTCCATTCCTATTTTAATGCCAAGGATATCCTCAAGAGGCTATATTTTATCCTTAGTTCCAGATGGCTCAAATTTCCTCCCTCAACCATGTAAGGGGCCTAGCTTCAACCCCTCCCTATAATCAAAATTTCTTAATAGTGTCGATCTCCACGCATGAGGTTATGAATGCCCTTGTAAAGCCACGTGTGGTAGTATGAAGTGTCATTATTGGTGCTACACACCCATAAGATTTATTTAATGGCTAAGGTAGAGGCTTTATTCATCAACCATGTCCAAGGCCCTGAGACCCATACCTAGTGTTCAAAACCTTTTAGTGACATTGATATATATAAACCAATTTAACAAACAATTCACTAAAATATATAATAATAAAAAATAATAATGAGATGAATTTGAATTGAAATGAATATTATCATAACATTTATAATATTTTTAAACTAAAAACTTATTATATGTAATCATTTATTAATGATAATTTTCAAAAGTGCATTTATTTATTTATTTGAAATGACAATATTATAAAGAATAAAAAATTGAATTTGGCTATTATAAACTAAGTATTTGTATAATTTGGTGGGGAGAATTTATTTTTAATTAAATTGAATATTTATAAAATAATTAATAGCATATTAAAGCTCACTATATCACTTGGGAGAATTAAACTTTTGTGGGGAGGATTTCAATCATTCCTCCCAACCACCCAAGGTAAAACTCAATCAACTATATACTCAAGATATATGTGTTCCCTCTTGATGCTTGGTAGGTCGAAGTTAAGATGGAACTAGGATGATTTATTTCCCCTTTTAAATAGGATATATGATCCACGAAGATTCTCAAAATGATCCAACTTAAAAGGTCTCAGATGTTCCTGGAAATAGATCCAAGTTGAAGAGCTCGTCGTGCTGGCAGTGTTTTCGGTTTCGCATTTCGCCTTTGGATGAAGGAGAAACTACCCGTTCAAGTTTATGGCGAACAGGTGAAAATGGGGCCTTTCTGGAAATGTGGCATTCATGCATCTTGAAACGTGGCATTGGTCAATTCAACGCAGTCAAAGTCCATTTTGGGTGCATACATTCACGTTACATGGTGGACACATTTTGGCATTAAGCTGATTGATTTGTTATATGGTGTAGAAACTATATCATAACCACGTACAATGGTGCATATACATATTTGTTATAAGTTAAAGGAGGGCACATAAAATAATCAAAGGTATGATTAGATCTCATTTTTGGGATTCAACTGTGTTAAGTAAGTCATTCATCTATGACCATTTCCATGAGAGGTTGTCGTAAATGATTAATTTCTCATGATTTTTGACTAGTCCACTTAGCACTCATTACATCAGGTGATGCTCACAAGAGTGAAGAAGTGGGATTGAAACTAGTGAAATGAATCACATAGCATCAATCATCACTTAATGGGCTTGATTGTGGGGAAAACTTCATAGTTAAGCTTGCTTGAGCCAGAGGCAATCTTGTTATAGACAATTTTGTGCCTTACAGCAACAAGCATGAATTGTCAAAAATCCAAGGGATCCAAAGTTCCCTAAACATGATGTTCCTACCCCTAGAGGAACAAGTTCAGCAAACCAACAGCTCTCAGATCAGTTCTCCACCTGAAAACACTCAAAAACAAGCAATCCTGAAATCAAAGCAGGTGCTCCACTAGGCTTCTGCGCTGAAACACAACTGCTCTATGGTGTACCTGCGTTGCAAAGCAGGTAGAACAAAGCCCACCTACGTTGGGCGAGTTTGGACATGTGGCACAGTGAGTCATTGCTTTGGAATCTTCCAAAAATGACACTTGGATCAGGTATTTCGCCTTGTGATGAGTCAGAGGCTTTGTTTCTCCAAGTGGAAGCAAGGTTCACCAAGTGGACTCAAGAACTGAAGATCAACTAAAGATTAACTGAAGAGAGAGAGGACACAAGGCAGCTACACATCAGTTGCAAGCTGACTCATCCTTTCTCAATTCATCTATATATTGAGCTCTCTCCTATGAGCTCAGGAGGCTGGAATTTTGTGCAAAGTAATGATATGCTGTTGGTTTCATCATTGAGTTATTGGGTGATTGTTTGAGAGAGGTGAAGAAGAGCAATTCTTTCTGCTGGGAGGTGTTGCTGGGTTGGAGCCTGCAATGGTTGTAATACTCTCAGAACCTTTATTTCTTCATTAATAAAAGCTATTGAGGTTCTTCTATGTGCTCTTGTTTCAATTATATATTGTGATGATTGCATGTTTGGTTTACACTAATCCATGAACCAGTTATGATTGCATGCCTCTTGTAGTTTCCTTCTTTGTTATTGTGCAGGATCTCATTGTAGCTGGGCGAGCAGAAGAACAAAGAGCTAGGAGCAAGCGGCCAAAGAGAAGAGTTTGGATTCGACATTAAGCGCAAGGCAATGGTTAGTGCTTCCTCCATTCTCTTTTGCTTTCATAAAGAAGTAAACTTTCAGTAGTTTGTTTTACAGTTGTTGCTAAGGACTGTCACCCTTAGAGTGGGTTAGGGTCATCCGAGTCGGATACTTTTCCCTACAACAAACTGGCGACTCCGCTGGGGATCGTATCCGTTTGATTGTGTTTGTAGTATTTTTGCTATTCATTTCCTGAACAAAAGAGTACCAAATCGAAAAGCTTTTGACTATATCAAAAGCGAAGTAGAGGGCAGCTACTCTTGCTCATTTTCTGAGCAGATTCATGATTTGAAGAGCTGATCTACAAAGATCCTTGTAAGCTCTTAGTGATAGCTTTGCACCTTCTAAATCATCCCTTTAAGTGTGCTTGATTGATTGCTTCTGATTTGAGCAAAAACCGTGCATTTTTTAGAAAATTATGACCCAGAAACTGTGAAAACGCAATTCTCGTTTTCCAAAGCAGGTAGTACACAGGCTACCTACTTTGCAACGCAGGTCCCGAACTAGTTACCTGCGTTGAGAGCCAGTTTGACTGTGCAGAGCCTGCATTGACCCAAATTTTCCTAGTGCATTTGGGGTTTCCTCCTTTATCTTGCCTGTTTTCACTTAGTTTTGCTGCTAGGTGTCAGTCTTGTACCTGTTTTGAAACCAATATTACTTGCCATCATTCCGCCTCTATTATATAACGAAATTGTACTTGTTCTTTGTATTTCTTACTCATTTACAATTTCCCATAACGAAAAGTAAACTAGTCATGCTTTTGGCCTCTTAGATCTGAACCTGTGTTAGGCGTTTTGCTGGTCTAAAGAGTTAGCTTGTTTGCTGTCCATAGCTGATTAGTCATTTTACTTTCGTTAGTTTGGTTTGATTTCATGTATTTCCAGTGATTAAGCAAGTGAATCTTAAGGTGTCTTTTGATTTTGGACAAACTTGTTTACTTTCGCTTTAAATCGAAATCAAAGTTATATAATTACTTTCTTTTTGTATCCATCCACATTAAGAAAGGGAAAAGAAAATACATGCATTGTGCATTTTGCATTTGACTGTGTGCTTGACGATTTAGGGAAAAATTTTCATTTTAGTGTGTGCTCTATGATCTGTGTGAAAAGATTTGCCTTTCTTTTCCCTCAGTAGTTAAGGTTTTCAAAGTTGAAAGATCGAAAAGTTTGCTTCTCATCTTAGACTGCATTCAGGAATTTGTTATATACATCTCGTGGTGATCCTTAAAGGCAAACTGATAAGCAAGATCAACATTAAAATAAATCCAATTTACATAACAACGCTTTGTAACATAACGCAAACACGTAGAGGTCTAGGTAGAGACGTGTTCCGGCGTCGTTAAACATAGTGACTGTCGATCTCTACGAAGGTGGGTGATTCCTCCTGAGAGTCGGTGGCACTAATACGGACTTGTGCTCCCACGTACCGTCGCGTATATATTGGGAGACCCCTATAGGCAATTATCCTTTATCCATAGGAAGCCGTGTCGACCGCCCTACTGATCGCGATGCAGTGAACACAGCATTCACGAAGATCGACCACCCGTACCGTAAAACGTATTCTGTGGTTTCGCGAAAGGTTTGGCACACCCTCTGCCTAGATCTCTAGAGCAGTTTCTTTTGGCCCTTTTCAAACTCTATAACTGAAAAGGTCCAACCGAGCATTTGTCACTTCGGGCTCGTTAAAACATCGAAGGCGACTAGAGTCATCTTTAGCTTTTTCTCGACTTTTAAAACATGAAAAAGCAAGTTTGTGTCTAAAAGCGTCGTTAATAAAATTTATTTTAAAGCGGAACATAATCACCTGTTATTCCCACGTTGATCTTTCAGTTGAAAAGTATGGAGCCCACCAACCAAGGAAGCAACCTTGGCGGAAATCCAAATCCCTTCTCCTCTTGGGGAGATATTGGTGCGCCTCATATGGCAACATTGTCACTTCCAGGATTGACAATTGGCCTACCTGTATGGCTCTTTTCAACTAATGTAGTCCAGATCGCCACTAATCCGGAGCAGTCGAATCAACAGTCAGAACCGTCTAGAGCTACCCACCAGCCTTCCACTTCTTACAATTCTTCCTCTCATCCTTCATCTTCGCAAGGTAGAGCCGGCAAAAGTCAGCCTCCCATGGAGAAGAAGGAAAAGAAGAAGAGAGAAAAGAAGCAGAAGGAGCCTATGGCGAAGGCGACTGGGGGCAAGCAAAAGACAGCTGACAAAAACCCACACACTGCACCGACCGGGCCTAAATCGCCATGTGTCATTTGCAAAGGGGCCCACTTCCATCGTGATTGTCCTTGTATTCCCCGGATACTAAGGGACTGGTCCCCAAGGTTGCACAATCCGGTAGCATCAACCTCTGGTAGTCATGTTGATTGCAGTCCGTCAACTAGCGAGAGTGAAGGACGAAGAGGGAGACCAAGATCACCCTGTATATTGTGTGAAGGCGAGCATGCCATCCACAAATGTCCATTCTTAGATGAGGCAAAGAGAGTTTTGGAAGATCGTCTGGTTTCGCCGTTACGACTTCCTCCTGGATACCAAAAACTCGCGCCTAATCCCTCGATAGTTGAAAATCCAGCTGACCCGCCCAAGTGGTCAGCTGAAGTGTCAGTCATTGAGAATGAACCTACTGAATCCAGACCAGACGAAAGTCTAAAGGTCGAAACGGCAGTTGACCCGGTTCTTCCTTCAGAGGTTTCATCGTCCAATGACTCCATCATTGAAGACCCATCTTCGAATGACACCCTCACTGAAGAGGATAAGGATGACACCGTCCATATTCTTTTCATCAACACAGACTCTGATGAGCATCAGGGCAATGCGCCCATTCCTTTATCGCAGGAAGGAACATCGTCAGGGTCGTATCCGGCCGTATATTCGGTCCCACCACCAAGCAACCTAGTTGTGTCCTTTGATTGGAATCAACTAGGCAGACCCCGGTTACCAGCCAGTATCCCATTCAGAATCATAGTCCAAATCTACAGAATGGTGATGGCTGGAACTATCATTGATGAAGGGGCATCTGTGAGTATCCTTTCCTCTGTTGCTTGGAAAGCACTGGGTTGCCCGGCGCTTTTACCTGGGATGAGAAATCTATCAGGTTTTGATAAAGGAACCAGTCACCCATTAGGGATTCTCCCCAATGTTCCAGTTACATTGAAAGGGAAGTTAGTTCGCATGAACATCATGGTCGTCCAAGGACCCTTGGCATATAACTTACTCCTTGGACGAGACTATATATATTGCATGGAGGCAATAGTGTCCTCGCTCTTTAGAGTCATGTGTTTTCCGCACGAAGGAAGAATGGTCAAGCTCGTAGACCAACTTTCATTTCCAGGATCACGCATTGCAAATAGTCAAATACCATCCCTTAACGGTTTATTCACTCAAGGAATGCCACCGCCCCCGGTTCTACTTCCCAATGAATGCGAGTAATTCGGAAAGAAAAGAACTGGGACCCAGGGGGCATGCACCCTGGCCTGCCTCGGGCAGAGAAAACCTTAGGTATAAAGTTAATTTCCGCAGAAGGATGGACTAGTCCGTACCCCGTCCGGCAGAGGAAGAGAGGGTTGTTCTAGGATAAAATTCTTTTGTCAAAGTTATGTTGAAGCGGAAGAATCGCTCCCTTTGTCTAAAGAAGTGGGCTCTCCTAAGGAGGGGGTCTATTTGTGGCAGCAAGAAGCCACCATCTTTGAATGTCAAGCCTCACCCATTAAAACAAGCTGTTTTGAAGGATAAGTAGGGGCAGTCTTCAAAGAAAGAGATGAAATTGCTGCAACAAGTAGTCACCATCCTTAGCAACCTAATGATAGACATCGCCGAAAAGAGAGTTTAGTTTGTGGCAGCAAACAAAACCATTTTTCGGATAATAAGTAAGAGATGGCAGAATCTCGAAATTATACTTTATACCTGGGGGCATGCAAACCTTTTGGAGTGCAAGCACGGGACGACTATTTATTTTTTTAAATTTTTAGGTCCTCCCTCTAAACCTGTAGGTCTAACCCGTTAAACTCGTAGGATTAGCCGTTTCCAGCTTGCATAAAGAAAGGATGAAGGGCAAAAGTTAAAACCTGCCAAATTGGAGTAATTAGTGAGGTATCGCTCCTTAAATAAGATTATCTCACCTAAGGCATTCCTTGTATTAAGACTGGTATATTCGAGCAGTTTTAGCAATGTTCATGCTCGTTAAAAAATAAACGCAAGAATCGAGCAGTTTTTGTGTAGAGTTCATGCTCGTTAAAAAATAAACGTAAATTGTGAGCAATCTTTCCCTAAGCAGTTCAAGCTCATCCAGAAAAAATGAACCGGTAAACAACCTTGAGAAATGTAACCTTTGAAAGCCATATTAAAAGCCCTTTGGTCGTGTTTATATGCCATCACCTCCATCCGTTCATTTGGCCAATCGTTCACCTCCATATGTTTGTTTACCCATTTTGAGGAACAGCTGCGAAGAGTGATTTCACTTAGCCATCCTTGTGACACTGCCGTGATTGGAGAATTCCAACCTGTACCTGGAATCTGCTGCTATCCCTGTTCATCACTCGTTCCTCAAAAGACGAGTCTTCTTTGAGCTCTTTTCACTGACTCGTAAAATATGAAAAGTTTGCCGAGTTTTGGCCTTCCAGCTCGTTAAAGCGACCGGAAAGCTATCCCTCCTCTAGATTTTAATCTTTTTGGACCTGAGGGATTATTGCACAAAAAGATCGAGCGCTTGTTTTGTTCGGCTCGTTAAAGCAACCGAAAATTCATCCCTTCTGTATTGTTTTATACTTTTTCGGACTTAAGGGATTAGAAGATGAAAAAGGAATTTTGGAGTTAACTTTTCGTACCTTTTCAGACTCTCTAAAAATGAAAAGGACCGAGTTTTCCTTGTCGTTAGACTCGTTAAAATGATTAAATAGCGACAAACTTGTCTTTAGACGAGAACGAGTTTCCCTATCGCTAGGCTCGTTAAAACATAGCGATGGGCTTGCCCGAAGGGCAGGTTATAGAACAAGCATATGTTATCCTCCTCAAGCTTGACAAAAATAAAGAGGTACTGGTCAGCAATGACTGGGGAAAAATTGGGAGAACCTCACAACATTAATGGTAGCAAGTCGCTCTTGAACATGACACTTTATCCTCCGTACCGCATCGGGTTGGGTTGTTTCATTCACCGGTCGCAGAATCATGGTCCTCGCCACACCATCCACAATTGGGGTAATGCTACCAATCGATCACATCAGTGTCGTTATATGTTCAAGAGATGTGGTTCTGTAAAGAGTCAACCGTGTTCCACCCACTGCCATACATTATCCTTCAACCACTTCATGACCGCCACCCTGAATCATACATCACAGTTTGTTTTCACCTCATCACAATCACTAGCTCCGTTCCGTGTCACTGATGTGGGATTCATTAAGGCCCTCCTTTGACGGACCGCTCCTTGTCGACATCAGCTCATTATCCAAGGAGTTGATCTAGGAACACCCCCCTCAGTACTTTGAAGCTTGCATGCCTCAATGGCAAGTTTCTCACTTCCGGCGACAGGTATACATCAATGACCTTCGACCAGAAGATTTTGCATGGTGGTCGACGCCAAGTCCTTTATTCCCACCATGCAGATTGTACTGCCGTACCTTGAGGGTCATCATCCTTATCGGTGATTCCTCTCGCGCTTGTTAACGGTTTACATCATTGACCGGTAATCAAGCGATGTCTTTCCATGTTCGACTTCAAAGAAATTCTCACATGGATCGACTTGTACATCAAGTGAAGATCGGAAGAGATTGAAGACCCCGGATCTAGTTTCATCCATCCGGGCTGCGATATATATTCAGGACATAAAGACATTTGATATGTACATCATTACAGCAGATGATCATCCTTCTCAAAGGATGATAATTTCGGTAGAGAAATATCAGTCTACCGCAGACGATCGTCTGTTCTATGTACCAAAATGTATTTATAAAGCTGAGCATGGGAATGCCCGCCTCAGCTAGATCATGAAAAATGTATGAAAAATAATGTATTGTATTGTATCTTATTATAGGACACTTCTCAGCAGATTGAATGAACTTCGGATCCTCTCAATAAAGCATTTCACCCGATAAACGACCTCATACTTTAGGGGGCATCTGTTATAGACAATTTTGTGCCTTACAACAACAAGCATGAATTGTCAAAAATCCAAGGGATCCAAAGTTCCCTAAACATGATGTTCCTACCCCTAGAGGAACAAGTTCAGCAAACCAATAGCTCTCAGATCAGTTCTCCACCTGAAAACACTCAAAAACAAGCAATCCTGAAATCAAAGCAGGTGCTCCACTAGGCTTCTGCGCTGAAACACAACTGCTCCATGGTGTACCTGCGTTGCAAAGCAGGTAGAACAAAGCCCACCTGCGTTGGGCGAGTTTGGACATGTGGCACAGTGAGTCATTGCTTTGGAATCTTCCAAAAATGACACTTGGATCAGGTATTTCGCCTTGTGATGAGTCAGAGGCTTTGTTTCTCCAAGTGGAAACAAGGTTCACCAAGTGGACTCAAGAACTGAAGATCAACTAAAGATTAACTGAAGAGAGAGAGGACACAAGGCAGCTACACATCAGTTGCAAGCTGACTCATCCTTTCTCAATTCATCTATATATTGAGCTCTCTCCTATGAGCTCAGGAGGCTGGAATTTTGTGCAAAGTAATGATATGCTGTTGGTTTCATCATTGAGTTATTGGGTGATTGTTTGAGAGAGGTGAAGAAGAGCAATTCTTTCTGCTGGGAGGTGTTGCTGGGTTGGAGCCTGCAATGGTTGTAATACTCTCAGAACCTTTATTTCTTCATTAATAAAAGCTATTGAGGTTCTTCTATGTGCTCTTGTTTCAATTATATATTGTGATGATTGCATGTTTGGTTTACACTAATCCATGAACCAGTTATGATTGCATGCCTCTTGTAGTTTCCTTCTTTGTTATTGTGCAGGATCTCATTGTAGCTGAGCGAGCAGAAGAACAAAGAGCTAGGAGCAAGCGGCCAAAGAGAAGAGTTTGGATTCGACATTAAGCGCAAGGCAACGGTTAGTGCTTCCTCCATTCTCTTTTGCTTTCATAAAGAAGTAAACTTTCAGTAGTTTGTTTTACAGTTGTTGCTAAGGAACTGTCACCCTTAGAGTGGGTTAGGGTAATCCGAGTCGGATACTTTTCCCTACAACAAATCTGGGATGGGTGACCTCCTGAGAAGTCCTAGTTACCGAGTGCAAGCCTCGGAAGTGATGATTGATGCTATGTGATTCATTTCACTAGTTTCAATTCCACTTCTTCACCCCTGTGAACATCACCCGATGCAATGAGTGCTAAGTGGACTATTAAAAAATAATGAGAAATTAGTTAGTTACGACTACCTCTCATGGAAATGGTCATAGATGAATGACTTACTTAACGCAGTTGAATCCCAAAAATGATATCTAATATAATGCACTATGAAAACCTCCAATGCTTAATTCAAAAGAGTGAAGGGAACTCTACTTGAATGATTCATGAGGCACAATACTTGCTAAGGTTTTGCAAATGGGGTAGCAAGCTAAGTGGGCTTGATTGTGGGGAAAAAATCACACTTAAGCGCGTTTGAGACATAAGCGATCTCGGATGGGTGACCTCCCGAGAAGTCCTGGTTTCCAGGTGCAAGGCCCGAAAGTGATGATTGACGCTATGCAATGATTAACGCTATGTGATGATTGACGCTATGGAATTACTTAACGCAATTGAATCCCAAAAATGATATCTAATATAATGCACTGCGGAAAACCCCAATACTTAAATCAAAGGTATGGTTTAACACATATGATATGGTCTAATATAGTCAAAACCTATGGCTTAAAAATCATATAACCATATATTACAAAGTTTAATGGAGTATCAGAGTGGAGATTTAACTATGTGGCATTGTAATAGTAGACCAAAGTCCGATGGTGGAGTATATTACATGGAAGAGAAAATTATGTGTGTTGCAACCAAGTCCGATGGCGCAGAGGTGGCAGTCTGGCAATGCGGGTAGTTGGCACCTCAATGCATGGCGGAGTCTTCACATGTGGCGTAGTCAACACATAAGACTCAGCACGGATGCCATGCTACAAATACACGGGTTCATAGGTTATAATAGTTCTTACCATGGGTCGCGTCATGAGTCGGGGTGTTGTCGTGACCATCGGGGAGCAGGTCACTGCCAACCGCCATGGGTATCACACCACCGTCAGAGATTTGTACAGCTCCATTTAATACCTTTGTCATTGATCCAATCTAAATATACCATGTATATTGTATGATTAAGCCATATATTAAATCCTATGCGCTATGTGTAACAAAACAAGAGTGTTAAACTATATTAAAAACAAACATGTCCCATAACTATACCAAAAGCGCAATGTGTATAGTTGTTATTGCACCATGTAATGTTTATCCACCTAATACAAAACCATATGCCATGTATAGCCCTGGAGGTTTGGGGGTTTGACCCTGGAACTTTCCCGAGGCTTTATAAAAACTAATGCCCTTTCACCAGTGTGTTAAGGATTTGTATAGTGGAGTTCATAAATTGGTTCTGTTTATGCCTGCAATTGCTCTTTTGAGCATAACTTGGCCATCCTTGGGCACTTTTGGGAATGGAGAGTGGCATTGGAAAGCAGAGACGTAGAACTTCTTTTTGATAATAACCAACAGTTCTTGTGTGCATAGTTCAATTGATGAAATTCTATGTAAATAACCTTTTTGGAGCATTCCTAATATAATAGATGCCCATTGGAAGCGAATCTGAAGACGTAGTCCAGGAGGGACGAACTCCGTCAACAATGTTTGTTGTGTTTGCATCTTTTATTTTTGTTGTTCATTCTTATTTTTAGTTCTGAAAGTTTATGCTTAAGGAATATGAACAACTTAGTTTCCCTCATTCATTCAAATAAATCAACCTTTAGTTAATGTTGGTGAAATTGCTCAAATAATCAATCTTGTAGATTTCAGATCAATATATTCCACATAAATATCATGGGTCAATACCATGAGTTCTCATAAACCTAAAGCTCAAAAACCACTAGAAACTTGACCAAGTAAAGTTTATCTTTTTTTTTTGTAAATCGACATATTCTATTAATTCATGAAAAAGTTACATCATGGGGAGCTTAATTTCTCATTCCTACCAGATTTGTTTTCTAGATGGTAATGGAAAAAAGGACACTCACAACAACAAAAGGAAATTTAAGGAACATAAACAAGTTGATCAGAGTAACCGAAAATGCATGAGGATCAAAATACAACGCACATTCATCTTTAATCAACTATATTACCCAGATTCAGGTCATCCAGAGCATTTCCATGTGGCATATAAAATGCTTCATTGACATGTGTTTCCATATGAGCCATCCCACCTTCAAGATGGTTCAGTCTTTCCTGAATCCTTTTATTCCCTTGATGAAGAGATACCAACCAATCCATCATATGCCACTGATTGTGCTAGAGGTCGTTCATAAAAGCAATTACCCCATTGTAGTCTTCATGAATGTCAGAAACCAAAAGCTCTACCAATGTTATAACTTGGTGTATCGATGATTTGAAAGAATTAAAGGGCTTATATATATCCACTCATCCAGGCCAGTCGCAAGGCTATTGTTCTACCTCTTCCCCATCATCTTGTTGCTCCACTAGATGTGCTACACCTTGGTCGTGAGAACCAACACCTCTCCAAGTTCGTCCTTATTGGTGTTTCCATAGGACTTCACTTAATGAACCTTTGACATATCACGTGCGGTCGTAGCATACTAAACAATACCCTTAATTTGACTACATATTGAAAAATACCTCTAAAAATCACATTATTTAAACCCGTACCAATATGAACCCAATACACCTTTCCAATTTAAAAAAACCCTACTTTCAATATATATTATAGGTATCCATTTTTCATTAAAAAAATTTCTAACCCTTTGTATTTTTCCATTAAATTTGACCTCCATTTTTAATACCTACCAATATAAAAACCCTTTACCCCTATTAAATGCTCAATATATTCTGTCATTTTTTCCTCAATATATATCCCCCAATATGAAAGCATGTAGTGTGGCATTTCTCCCCCAATGAAGCCCTTGTGGGTGTTGCATGATTCTCTAGCTAACCACCGCACACAACCCATGTGCAATGTTCAACCCAGATACCTAACTGCAAAGAGGGATGAACTTCCAAAAGTCATAGGAAAGCTCACCAGCTCACAAGCCACCTCACTGGTGCAAAGATAACAACCTTTGGTCAGCTAGTTTGAGTTGTGCCAACATTCCCTCTTTGTAGAACCATCCCAATACCAAAAATGCCATAAAATCTAACTCCTACAGGCTCCCCTTCCCAGTTAGTAACTCCCAGACCCCACCACAGATAATGAAGTTCCATGAGCTATAAACTCATCATCATACAAATGATCTAGAGGAAAAGGACTATAGAGAGAAAGGGCATGAGCCATGATTGGGATTTCACCAACCTTTTCAACCACCCCAACCAACCCCAGGAACACACCAAACATGACTACAGAGACCCAACCCAACAATTGTTGCACTAAAATGCAAATTAAACCAAAAAAATTTACCTACTCAAAAGAGAGAGGGAAAACCTCAAAGATCGACATGAAAGCAACTCATCCAACTAGGTGACAGACTTTCCCTAACTCCATAAATTCTCCCACAGCCAAAACCACCCAAAGAAAACCAAGGTCCCAGATTATTATTCCTGAAACCACCTAAGTTGACATGATTAACAACATTTACCCCTGAATTATTGCTCGACTTTAAACTTGGAGAATAGAGGGTAGGGTATGGATGTTATAGATAGCCATCTTGCGCTCCAAAGAGGAAAATACCCATAGACGTTTCACTGTCAATTTTTTGAAACTAACCATCAACAGCTGTAGCAAACCAAGCAGCACATATAACCTATGCTAGTTCTCGAAACTTCTTAACCTAGTCGCAAAAAATGATTTCTCCATCATGCATCCATATTTAGTTGTTGCATGGGAGGGGAGTAAATTCCCCCTTTTAAACCCTCATCCCTTCGCTCATCACCCCATCAGGGAAAGTTTACCTTCACTACCCAACAAAAATTAATAAAAACATAATATGCAAAAAAAAATATTTTTATTTTTTAAACTCCGAATTATTTTATTTTTAACATAGAAATATTTTTATTTTTATGTTTACCATACTAGGGGAGAGCCACCAGTGGTTGAACGTGTCCACGTCAAGCGGCCTTCCTACCACGCTGGCACCTCACCCTTTGTACGACACATGGGGGCTGCATGTAGTTACCTATTAACAAAATATATTAACCGGTTCGGTAGGTGGAGATGGGGTTTATGGTTTGTAACGCGTGAGTACCATGTGCATTTTTCAGTGTTGCATTCATTTTTGTTTGGGTCTTGTTCTTGTCCATTCATTCTGTCTGGTAGTTGAGTGTCGTTGCTCCAATGGCGGTCACTACCATTACGGTCGTCGGTGATGCAGGTAGTGGTTTCAGTGATGCGGGTGGTGGTTTATGGACCAGTAGAGATGGTCGTGTTGGAGGTTGTTCAATTGTTTTCGTCTGTTTCGTCTTGTTTTTTTGACTAGTTTTTCTTCCCCATATGCTGGTATGGGCTCATTATTCATCTGCATTTCTCCCTATGGTAGATTTTTCTCAGCTTGATGTTGGACATGATTGTTTCGTGCTTCGTATGGATTTTTTAGGTTTGTAGTTCAATTTATGAGCTTCAATTTCATATTTTATCTGCGTTTTTTGGGATATCTAACCATTTTGATGTTTTCTTGTGGGTTGTTTCAAGTTGTTGCAGTCTGGGCTACTGTTTTTGGAGCATATGGGATTCTTGTGGCTTTCTGACATGTAGTAAAAACAAAAACTATACATAAAGGTAGGACATTGTCCTACCAACCTGAATACCGTGTTTTTTAACACATTTAGCTGAAATTAGATTATTGTGCCTTTTTTATGCTTGTGTATGTGTTTTTAAACACCTTCACCTGTGTGAGTTTTGTGGGTTTTGGCTAGTTTATGGGTTTTTAGTTTTTGGATTTTAGGTTTTTGGTTTTGGGTTTTGGGTTGTGGGATGTGGGTTTTGGGTTGTGGGTTGTGGGTTTTACAGTTAAAATTGTTAGTTGTGTAACTTGCCTTCTGAGAATGGGATATGTTGGGGTGGCATCGATGGGCTCTGGTCTTGTGTCAGTATTGATTTCTATGTGAGTTAGTGAAGTGCTATATTTTAGTGTTCAAGATGGAGCGTTGGTAAGAAACTGCCTTTGGTTTTGGATTCATTTCACCCGGTCCTGCTCCTGCTACCCTTGCTTTAGCTTCCTTTATCTATGCTCGCTGGTGGTTCTAGGTCAACAAGGTCAATCTCCTTTCCTGCTGCTATCTTTACTGCTCCCGTTTAAAGCGTTGCTACGGGTCTCGATCTCGATCCAGAAGGGCTGCTACGGGCTATCGAACTAAGGTATCTTACTCTGCTTTGGCTAGAAGTCAAAAGATGACAAGCTATTAAGATATGGCTTGTTTGGTTTGTTTAGGGTTTTGGGTTCTTTTTGTTTAAGTTATGAGCTAATCAAAGTGTTATAAGTCTCAGTGCTCAAGTTCAGGTTGGAGCTTTTCCTTGTTATATAATCTACCCCTAATATACTATTGTACAATTTTCAAACTCTAACACCCAAATCAGACACTTGGTGTGTAAAATTTAATGTGCCAAATTTGTTTGTTGACAAGAGGACGACACTGGATTTGGACCTCTAGTCTGTTCTCGATGATCCTCTGTTGGATGCAATTTTGATGAATTCTTTAATTAGTTTAACCTCCCTTGTGTTAGTTTAGTCTCTTTAAACCGGCCTCCCCTCCTTGTTGATTTTGATAATTAGTTTATCTTGTTCCATTTAGGTTTCATTTCTGTGTTGGGTTTCAAATTTGTGTTGCTGGAAACAAGAATCATTTGTACTTGGATTTTGAGAGTCTCGCTTAGGTTCGGCTCCGCTTCCAGAACAATGGAATTGGGTGTATGGCCTTTCCAGAAGATCTTCTGTTACATGAAATTGATTGAGATCAATGCTCTTTCTTGATTGCATTATCTTATTTAGATATTCTCTCTGCCCCTTTGTTGATTTCCACGAAATCAAATTATCAGTAAGCCTGCGAACTTCAATTAAAAAAGGGATTCCCTGGCTTGGTGACACACTATAATTGGCAACTGCATATGAGATACATGAAGATTACCATACTAATGTACATTAAAAATAATTTTCTAACTTATAAATTTTTCTAGCGCTTTAAAAATCTTACCATGTAATTAAAACTAAAATGATCCAAACAAATTAACTCGAGGATAATGGGATTTCAAATGGGAAACAATTTGATTGTTACCTAATCTTTTCACTTAGAAAAAGGCAGTAACACAAGCGGTAAACATTTTTTGAAATTATTGACAAGTTGGCTGAAAAAGCCTATCTATTAGATGAATTGAAAATAGGATACATGCACAAAATAGAAATAATTATCAAGGATGAGTTGGCCAGGAGTGGTAGACGTCACTAAAGTATATCCGTTGATCTGGAAAAAGCATGTATTATTTTCTGTCATAATGGTTGGGTCATAATCTTTCATTGCATTGTGGATTTTGTCAAGAAGCTTTGCACTATTTAGCCCCATTCTCATGGCTTTACTGTACATTAGATGTACATCAGATTTTCAAGTCTGTTAAGATGCACATTTCAGGTTCATTCATCACTAGAGCTATTTATCTTGCCTTATAAATTGTTAGTTATCTAGGTTGCCTTCTGAGAATGGGATATGCTGGAGTGGAATCGATGGGCTCTGGTCTTGTGTCGGTATTGGTTTCTATGTGAGTTAGTGGAAGTGCTATATCTCAGTGTTTAGGTTGGAGCTTGTCCAATTGAAAAAGGATATCTTTTTGGCTTCTGTTTGTTTATATTATGATTTTTTGTTTGTTTATATTATGACTTAGTGGAAGTGTTGTATATCTCATGACTTAGTGGAAGTGTTGTATATCAGTGTTCAGGTTGGAGCTTGTCTAATTGAAAAAGGATATATTTTTGGCTTCTGTTTGTTTATATTATGATTTTATAGTACGACTTAGTGGAAGTGTTGTATATCTCAATGTTCAGGTTGGATCTTGTCCTTTTGAAAAATATATTTTTCTTTTTGGGTTTGGTTTGTTTAGGGTTTTGTTTGTTTAAGTTATGAGCTAATGGAAGTGTTATATATCTTAGTGTTTAGGTTTAGGTTGGAGCTCTTCCTTTTGAAAAAGATATATTTTTGGGTTCTGTTTGGTTATTGAGGGGAGAGCTCATTCTACCTTCTAGTACGAGCTCATGCTTGGTTCATCTCTTTTTGTTTAGTGTTTCTTTGGAATACTTTTAGAAGCATGTATTATTTTCTGTCATAATGGTTGGGTCATAATCTTTCATTGCATTGTGGATTTTGTCAAGAAGCTCTGCACTATTTAGCCCCACTCTAATGGATTTACTGTACATTAGATGTACATCAGATTTTCAAGTCTGTTAAGATGCACATTTCAGATGCACATTTCAGGTTCATTCATCATTTCATTGTGGCTTTACTGTACATTAGATGTACATCAGATTTTCAAGTCTGTTAAGATGCACATTTCAGGTTCATTCATCATTGCATTGTGGATTTTGTCAAGAATCTTTGCACTATTTAGCCCCACTCTCATGGCTTTACTGTACATTAGATGTACATCATATTTTCAAGTCTGTTAAGATGCACATTTCAGGTTCATTCATCATTGCATTGTGGCTTTACTGTACATTAGATGTACATCAGATTTTCAAGTCTGTTAAGATGCACATTTCAGGTTCATTCATCATTGCATTGTGGATTTTGTTAAGAAGCTCTGCATTGTTTAGCCCCACTCTCATGGCTTTAATGTACATTAGATGTACATCAGATTTTTAAGTATGTTAAGATGCACATTTCAGGTTCATTCATCATTGCATTATGGATTTTGTCAAGAAGATCTGCACTATTTATCCCCACTCTCATGGCTTTATTGTACATTAGATGTACATCAGATCCTAATTACAGTGAATATGTTTGTAATGATCCTAATTACAGTGATAATTTTTTATCTTTATATGTGCAATATATAACCTCTCTTGAGAATCCCCTCATGCTCGGTTTCTCAATGGTTATTAGTATCTTCTATTGGTAACTACTTTTGATTCATGTTCACTTCTTTTCCTTCTTTATTATGTTGACTTTCATCATAATTCCAGATCATAATTCCAATTCAAATTCAATATAGTTTATAGTTTAGCTTCTACTATGAAACCAATCAACATATTGCATCCTTACAAAATTCACATTGCAATTATTATGTTGACTTTCATCATAATTCCATATCATAATTCAAATTCAAATTCAATATAGTTTATAGTTTATCTTCTACTATGAAACCAATCAACATATTGCATCCTTACAAAATTCACATTGCAATGTGGTTACAAAAATTAATTCATGCCACCCCTATGCTTGACGGCCTCCATTTCTTGCATTGCCAGAATTGTTGTGTCTCATGCCTAACCCAAGTATGGTGGACTACCCAAGATTGGTTGATTAGGATGTCCTTGAATGTTACCATATCCTTGACTCCAATTTTCTCCTTGTAGCCATGGAGGGACTTAGTAACCCAAGTGTCCACTTGTGTTACTAACCCCAGCACTGAGTGCATGTGTCATATAAACATAGTTAGGATTTAAACCTACACTAGTAGGGGTATACAAGGTGGGCACTGTAGGTTTTAACCCTATACAGAAATTACCTGCATACGAATTCTTAAACAAAGAAAATAAACAATGCGAGAGCATAACCCATAAAACACATATGCACATAGATTTTTCCCTGGATCCCAAAACTGGGACTACCAGCTTGATTTTTCATTATGTTCCTTTCAATGTTACAATACATATTTATACATGCCAAAGCATCCAATACCATGGACCGAAAACCATCGCGTCCAATACCATGGACCGAAAACCATCGCGTCCAAAAAACATGTGCGAAAATCATGCACAAAACCATAGGTGGGTACGCCTAACCTAACATATGGTCCAAAACCAAAATTTTTCGGGGCACTGCCCTAGACCCCATAAAGTGGGGTTACGGGTGCCCTTCAAATCGCCTATTCACTACGTGGAAAGAATATAACACAACCCAACAATCTCCCACTTGTTGTTTTCTTTCCACAGGGGGCCACAGGAGAGCTTAGTCATTTTTTCAGCCCTGAGATTCCCATTGCTTCTCTACACCAAGAGAACTTCTCAGAGCTCACAGATTTTTTCAATGCATCTGCAGTATTCTTCAAAGTGTCCACCTTTACCAGCAACACCTTTCTGTCTTCTATCATATCCCTCACAAAGTGATATTGAACATCAATGTGCTTTGTCTTTGAATGATAAGCAGGGTTCTTTGCCAAGAAAATTGCACTTTGGCTGTCACAGTCTATTCTTATAGCTCCCTGTACTAACCCTGTACCTGAACACAATCTCTACAACCAAACTGCATCCTTGCTTGCATGAGTGGCTACCATGTATTCTGCCTCTGTAGTTGATAGTGCCACTACAGATTGTTTCTTACTCATCCAAGTGACTGCACCTCCAAATAGGTTAAACACATACCCACTTGTAGATCTTCTCTGATCCAGATCTACAGCCCAGTCTGCATCAACAAAGCCATGAATATCCAACACTCTGTCCAATCCTGGTCTTCCTTGGTAGCACAAACCATAATCACTAGTGCCACGCAAATACCTGAAAACCCGCTTCACTGCTGTCCAGTGCTCCTTCCCAGGTTTTGACATAAACCTGCTCAATACTCCCACTGCATGTGCAATGTTTGGTCTAGTATAGACCATTGCATACATCAGGCTACCCACTGCACTTGCATATGGAACACGGGACATGTCCTCCTCCTCTTCTGTGTCTTGGGACACTGTTCAGCAGATAACCTCACACCTACATGAATAGGAACCTTCACCGGTTTACTATCCTGCATATTAAACCTCTGGAGTATGTCTCGACATACTTCCTCTGGTTTAACCAGAGCTTCCTCTTTGACCGATCTCTTTTAATTTCCATGCCCAAAATATATTTTGCAGCACCAAGATCTTTCATGTCGAATTTGGAGGACAATTGGGTCTTCAAATCCTGGATAATTTCTTTTTCATCTCCAACCAGCAACATATCATCCACATACAAGACTAGATAAACAATACAGTCACCAATTAATTTTAAATACACACAATGATCTGCTTTGCTTCTGGTGAAGCCAAGTCCCCGTATAAATGTATCAAATTTCTGATACCTCATCCTTGGTGACTATTTTAACCCATACAGAGACGTCTTTAACTTGCATACCAGTTCTTTCTTACCCTTCACCGCAAAGCCTTCAGGTTGCTTCATGTAGATTTCCTCTTCCAAATCCCTGTGAAGAAATGTTGTCTTCACATCCATCTGTTCTACCTCAAAATCAAAAGCAGTAGCAACAGATAAAAGTAATCTAATAGAAGTTACCTTGGCAACAAGAGAAAAAATATCACCAAAATCAATTCCCGGCACCTGGGAATAATCTTTTGCTACCAACCGAGCTTTGTATTTATCCACCTTTCCTTCTGCATTTGTCTTCTTCTTGAACACCCATTTGCTGCCAATGGGTTTCCTTCCAGCCGGCAACTCCACCAGATCCCGAGCCTCATTTTTGTGCAAAGATTCCATTTCATCGACCATGGCCTCTTTCCAGAGTTTTCCATCCTCTGAATCCACTGCTTCCTTCACAGTTCTGAGATCATTATCAGTAACAGACAAAGCAAAATTTGAACTGAAAGCAGATGGATTATACCTTTCTGGCTGCCTTCTTTCTCGAACTGATCTTCTCACAGCTGGAGTTTGTGGCTCTTCATCTTCTGATTCCTCCTCTGCTACAAAGTCTGATTCTTCCTCCTTTGGCTCAAACTCTATCTTCTCAGGTTCCTTTGGTTGGACTTCATGTTGAATAACATCTTTTACCTCTCTGAACAACACATCTCGACTGTACACAACCTTCCGTGTGACTGGGTTCCAAAGCTTATAACCCTTTAAACCATCCTTATACCCAATAAAGATGCACTTTTCAGATTTACTATCCAACTTGGTTCGCTTCTCCTTTGGAACATGTACATATGCATCACATCCAAATACCCTTAGATGTGAAAGAGAGGGTTTCTAACTAGTCCATACTTCTTTTGGAGTCTTATCCTCCAACGCTGATGAAGGTGATCTGTTGATCAGGTAACATGCAGTATCCACCGCCTCTCCCTAGAATTCCTGTCCTAACCTGGCACCACTGAGCATGCTTCTTGCCCTTTCCATCAATGTCTTGTTCATTCTTTCTGCGACTCCATTTTGCTGAGGTGTATATGGAGTATTCTTCTATCGTGCTATACCACACTTCTTACAAAATTCTTCAAATTCCTTGCTGCAAAATTCTCCACCATTATCTGTCCTCAACACCTTTATCTTCTTCTCTGTCTGATTTTCCACCAGAGCCTTAAATTCTCTAAACCTATCAAAGACTTCAGATTTCTTCTTAAGAAAATATATCCATGTATTCCTTGAGAAGTCATCTATGAATGATACATAGTACACAGACTTACCCAGTGATGGAACCTTCACAGGTCCAAACACATCACTATGCACAAGCTCTAATATCTGTTTCGTCCTCTTACCCAGTGATGGAACCTTCACAGGTCCAAACACATCACTGTGCACAAGCTCTAATATCTATTTCGTCCTCTTGCAGGTATCTTTCTCGAACACCATCTTTACACCTGCATCATCCAACTTGCTTATAGAAATCAGATTTCTGGCCAATGCAGGAATATGTAGAACACCCGGAAGTGTTCTAACCCTTCCACCTTGCAACTTCAACTTTACTTTTCCCGACCAATGATTCTAGCCTTCCTATCATCTCTTAAGAAGACATCACCACCATCGTATTTCTCATACTCGCAGAACCACTCTCTATGGGGAGTGAAGTGAAAGGATGCACCTGAGTCAATCAACCATGCCTCATTATCTACATGTGTACTTGAAGAAGCCAAGTACACATCCCCACCTTCATCTGAGGTGGTTTTCGCCTCTGCAGAAGGAGCATCATCAGATCCCTTTCCTTTATCAGGAGCTTTAGATTTACAATCCCTTCTGAAGTGCCCTTCCTTTCCGCATTTCCAACAGACCACCTTTGTAGGTTTTCCTGGAGATTTAGATCTCCCTCTAGATTTAGATCTCCCGCTCAATGACTTATTTTTGTTTCTGTTCTGGGACCGTCCTCGTACAGACAAGGCATCACCATTCTGGTTGTCCATATTTTTCCGTCTCATCTCCTCCATCAGCAAGGCTGAGACTATTTCATCAAACTGCAAAGCAGTTGCATTGCTACCTATTGCAATAACCAGACTATCCCACGAATCTGGTAGAGAACACAACAGACTGATGCACTTATCTTCATCTGAAATTTTAATATCAACAGATAATAACTGACTTACCACAGTATTAAACACATTCATATGCTCTATCACTGAGTCTCCATCTTTCATCCTCAGGTTATACAGCTTTTTCCACAGGAACAGTTTATTCACCAGAGACTTAGATTGGTACAAAGTCCCTAACTTGACCCACAAAGCCTTTGTCGTAGCTTCCCCTGATACATTCAGCAATACTGAATCCGAGACACACAATCGTATTGTGCTCTTTGCCTTCCGATCCAACTTCTTCCATTCTTCATCGGTCACTCCCGATGGTTTAGTACCTGGATCTACCGCGATCCACTGATCTTTATCCACCAACAGATCCTCCATCTTGAGTTTCCACAACTCAAAATTCTGACCATTGAACTTCTCAATCTCTATCTTTCCACTGCTCGCCATGTTCTTTCACCACCAGAATCGATCTCGCAGATCTCCCACTGAACAGGGTCTACCACAGCCCGAGCGAAACCCCTCAGCAACAAAGGCATCCCCTTGAAGCCAAAACAGCTCTGATACCAAATGTAGGTTTTAACCCTGTACAGAAATTAGTTGCATACGAATTCTTAAACAAAGAAAATAAACAATGCGAGAGCATAACCCATAAAACACATATGCACAGAGATTTTTCCCTGGATCCCAAAACCGGGACTACCAGCTTGATTTTTCATTATGTTCCTTTCAATGTTACAATACATATTTATACATGCCAAAGTATCCAATACCATGGACCGAAAACCATCGCGTCCAATACCATGGACCGAAAACCATCACGTCCAAAAAACATGTGCGAAAATCAATGCAAAAAACCATAGGTGGGTCCGCCCAACCTAACTTATGGTCCAAAACCAAAATTTTCCGGGCAGCCCATAAAGTGGGGTTATGGGTGCCCTTCAAACCCCCTATTAACTACGTGGAAAGAATATAACACAACCCAACAGGCACAACCCCTAGCTGATAGCAAGGGACTTGGATGTTAATCAGCTCTTGGTATAATGGTGTGTGATCTGTTATCACTCAGGTTGTTCCCAAAAGTTGTAAGAAAGGGAATACGGCTGGGGTAACCACAGACCAATCTTTTAGATACAAATTCTAGCCAATATGCATCCAGAAAGGGCTCTCTCTTTATGATTTAGCTTTGTTTTGAAAGATATTAGGCTAGTTATGAAGTTACAGGGTTTTGTTTTGAGTTTGGGTGGTGAGATTCAATAGAATAGTGAGGTAACACTAAGTAGTTCAGTCCATTGGGCATGATGGAGTCAAAAGAGATGGTTTTCTGGATTTGGCTTCTCAATAGAGGATGGAATCACAGAGAAAGGTAGTCAAACATGGAACAATTAAAGACTGGGATCATATGGAATGGACTCAAATGGATGAAGGGCAATTAAGAATTCTTCAACATATTGAAAGAGGAAAAATGGGTGGTTACAGACAAAGAGCAGTTAAGAATACTTTATCAAATAATCAATATGAGAGAATTAGGAAATAGGAGCAATTAAGAATTCACTGTTCATACTAATTCTGAAGAAAACACAGAGAATAATAAAGACTGGAAACAGAGTGCAACTAAGCAAATTCTGAATTAATATTTTTCTTTATCATTCAGATTATGAAACATAGATGATATAGTAAACATGAAAACTATAAAACACAAGTTATAAGGGACTTATTGATCCAGAGGTTGATTCAAGAATTATGTGACAGGTCCTCTGATTCAATTCCTCATCCAGTAGGCCAGACAACAATTTGATTCCAACAGCTTTTTATTCCAAAAGTTCAATATTACAACAAAGTCTCAGAAATCTACACACACCCAACCTCTTCAAAACTCTGATGAAGGTGGTATTTATACAACAAAATATGTACAAAAATATCTCATTGCAGCTGTGAGATAATATCTAGATTTTAACCTAAAGTAATTTACAAGCAAATTAGAAATAGCTAACTTATGCTATGCTGGAGCAGGCTTTTAGGGTTCGGCCTACAACTGCCTTCTGCAATAACTGTGCACATCTGATAGTATTTAATGTTGATCTGCTTTCTTTAATGTTGATCTGACAATCTTCAATTCTGATCTGATACACTTTGACTTTGATCTGATATTCTTTAATGCTCCTCTGATACTCTTTTAATTCTAATCTAACCCTTTCTCACCGTTGTTTGATAAAACACCCAAAATTTCCCCTTTCCCAAGGGTAACGGGGCAACTTGATGAACACCTGTTTGTTGTAGCACTGGAGGTTGTTCCGTGCCTTTTGATTAATTTCCTTTAGATCTTTCTGTGGCTGCGGAGATTGCTGAGAAATCCTTGCATTTGATGCGCTGATGGCCATGTTTTGAGAAATTTATAGGTACCTGTGTTAAAGAGGAGGAAACTGTACAAATGGCGGGTCGGCAGACAGGCGGCGGAGCTCACTATTGTAGCTTTGCTGTTTAGGAGGCAGTGGAAACAATGAACACGATTGTTTTTAAGCTTGGAGCGCAATATGCAAAAAACATAGCAAACTGACTTTTTCGCTTTTTATTCAACAAAAATGATTTTTGGGGTGAAATTTTAATTCGAAGGACAGATGACGTCAGCATGACATCAGCGGGGGGTACAGAACAGATGATGTGGTAGGTGACATTATCAGAAGGTGATGTGGTAGGCTGAGGTCAGCAAATGAAATCAGCGGGGGGAGGGCGGTAAATGGTTTTCCCCGCACCGCTTTTGGGCTTGGGCGGTTTTGAGCAGAGGGGCAGCGAACATGCCGGGAGTGCGACACGTGGCACCTGTACGGGAGAAATAACACCGTTTCCCTGGAACTTAACGTTCGACGACAGAGGGCTAGCAAAATGGATGCGGACCATCAGATTTGAGGGCACCGATCGGATGGTTAGCGCACTATGGAGATGGCGGAACATTAATGCGCGGGCCCGATGCGATAAACCAAGGTTTTAATGGTTTCGGGCGGGCTTTCATTGGTTTGCGGGGTGATTAGGTTAGGTTATTAATCAACCCTTATGGTGATTAATCCCAAGGTTTTGCGCGCGGGGAGGGTTGTTAATAGGTTTCAAATAAACCTATCATTTCCCAAAAAGAACATATAAACAGTTATATTTCAACTAGGGCGGGGATATATATCTATATGGGGATTTTTATTATATTTTTAATACAGGGAGGGAAATAAAGTGGGAATTATATAATCAGAGTTAATCAGTTAACATGAAAAAATGAAAGCGCTAAGCTAATGTTAGGAAACTTAGGCTAAAGGAGAAAAAAGGGGTTTTGAGGGATATTTGTACAATTTCCTAAGTAAAAGGGGTTTTACTTAGGCCTTTTATGAAATGAGATGGATGGAAGGAGTTTTTTGGTGATATTAAGCAGATCTTAATATCTTTGGGGGAGTTAGTGAATGATTGGGGAGAAAGATGAAGGGAAATTAGTTATGAAATCTGCCTCGCTTGAGCTGCTCCAAGAGTAATGTTTGTCATAGTACTTTGTGATAGAAGTGTAAGTTAACACATTTTTAGAGACAAAACCTATCACAAGTCTCATTCTGCAACCGCAATCTACTTACCCAGCCTACTTTGCCTAGCATTTTTTCTTCTCTTTCTTTGGGTGCACTTAGACTGGCAAACCCTTTTCAAGTTTTCTTTTCTTTACATGGCAAGCCTACCTAAGTCTACACTTATTACATCCAAGGGCTCAGATTAAACTATTGAGCTCCTTTACTTCTCTACCTATCTACTTATCTTCCAAGATTAAACAGTTTGGACATATTTTTATTCTCTATCTCTAAAACATGAAATTCAAACATGAACTGGCCAAGATTAAGCTGTTTGACTATTCATCAATTGTGGCAAAAGTTCAATAAACTATACATGCTTTATTTACAGAAAATGAAACAGTACTAGCATTTGGACTTGCACACTTTCCTGGTCTATTTTTATTTGGGGTTCATTTCTTTTCATTTTTTCTTTTGACCATTTATTTTTTTCACCCTTTGTTTTTTCTTTTAGGGTATACCCTCTTTACATTTTTTAAATTTTTTTGATTTTTTGATAATATGGAAACGTTTACAACAAGGAAAGGTATGAACATATTACAGATTTCAACCAGTCAATCATGAAATATGACACCTATAACTATAGGAGTATAACACTGGCTTCACTTGGGGATGGCTTTCCCTAGTGGAAAGTCAAGAACAACAGGTCAGATGGCCTTCTGCATAACTTTTGCTCTGCTCTGAAATTTCCTTTTCTTGGTTGCTTTATTGTATATATGACAGCACACTTTCTGAAGCTTAGGGCCTTCTCTTCGGGCTTCAACTGCAGCAAGTTACTATCCAATCCACATTTAAACACATTTTTTCATTTTTTCTTCCTCCTTGAATCCTACTTGAGCACCTTGTCACTTGGGTAGGAACTTGTAGCCTTGGTCTTTTCATCAAAATCCTCTCAACTTTCTCCTGCACAACTTTGAGATCTAACCTGAAACCAAAAAAGGTGCTGCAACTTTCAAACCAAATTAGTAAATGATCAAGATCTTGGATTCAAACATTTAAGGATTTATTTTCTAACTTATTGAAAACTGAATTAAAACAAACTGAAATCCTACCTACTTTACTCTAATCAGCTTTCTGACTGCTGGTTAGGTAAAATGAAACAACCAATGCAACCACTTAAGCATTATATACATCAGTGACCTTTGTTGCTTGTGTTTGATGGTGTTTAAAATTGAGATCTTGCAATCAAATTTGGCTTTGTTAACCTTTGAGAAGATAAGGAAATTCCTGATCTCCTTTGTTGAATCTAGAAACTGTACAAAAGGGTCCTGCAAAATATATACACTATTCTTGAGCTGATTCAAACAACAAATGTTCTAGATAGCTTTCCTGCCTTGGAATTGAGAAATCACTTTTGTCTTTATCACCATGTATGTTTTCAACTGTTCTTTGTGGTGATATTTTTACTGATTGTAATGCCTGTCTTGTAAAACCATTATCATCTTGATTTTGACTCTCATAGTCTGTTAATGGAGAAAAATTCTGATTTCTTTCATCATTCAACTTGTCAGTTGATGGATCATAAAGAACTTGGAAGGTTTCTTGCAACTCATTACATATAGATTGAAATGGAGCTTCACAGATTTCTACAAGCTGCTCCTATTTTTCTTTAAAAGTTTCACATGGTTCAAAACAAAGAGGCAGGGAATCAGCTTGGATTTTTTGATCATATGATTCTGGTTCTAGGTTTTCTTCTGCAACCTGATTTTCAATGGCATTTTGGGGCTACAAATCTAGATATGATAAATTTTGAACAAAGATTTGATTTCCCTCTAGATGGTTAATATCAAGACTTTTTGACACTTGATTTCTAATTGCATGATAGTTATCTCTGATAAACTAAAATGAATCAAAACAAAATGGTAAAGTTCCTTCACTGATTTCAAAATTTTCTGCACTTTCCTCCTCATTCACTTTGCTGAAATGAACAATTTGATCAATACTTTCAAGCTGTTGAACCTGAATCTTCTTGTTCCCCAAATTAGCTTTTGATTCCTCTTCAAGGTTAATTTGGTTTTGAGAAACATAATCATCATCATATTGATCATATTTGGGTGAATCATTAAAAGAAGAAATGCTATCAAATGCACACATCAGATCAGGAGATTGCTCCTCCACATATTGCTCTATGAATCTGTCTTTTGATCTATGGTAGATCGAGTTGGTAGGAATTTGGTCATGAATATCAACCCTTTCCTCTTGTGAAACAAATGTGTCATGATGATTTTGAACAAAACATTCAACTTTCATTGTGATCTTCTACATCATTTCCTCTGCTTTCTTGATCAAAATGTCAAGTTTTTCCTCTTTTTCTGTTTTCAGCTTTTCTTTTCTGATTTTCAGATTAACCTCTACATCCACAACCATGTTCTGCATTTGTTCCATAGTGGAGGGGTTTCTTTCTCTCATATGAAATTCTATCTCTGAATCAAATGCTCTTGGGTAATGCAGTAGAGCTGAATCAGGGGGAGGTCTTATATTTAATGGTATCGAATGATAGATTTGATTGAATCTGTCTGAAAATTACTGCACTGTTTCATCTGGATGTCTTTTTAGCTGATTATATTCTTCTATGATCATGAGGAGATTTACTTTGATTATCCATGTATCAAGGAAGAGTTTGAGAAACTACTCAAGATTTGAGATACTTGCCTCAGGCAGGGTTTTGAACCAACTCCTAACTTTGCCTTGCAAAGAAAGAGCAAAACGCCTAATATTAACATCCACTTCATCTACTTCAAATAAGTTAAGATAATCTTCAAAAGCTTGGATATGTTTTTGGGCAGTGACACCATTCTCTCCATCAAACCTAGGGAGATACTTGGGATAATCATTAGGGAAAGCATGGACTGTAGGAGACAAAATGAGTGGTTTATACCTATCAAGAATTTTAAGAGGTATCGGAATATGTTCAGGGATTGGATGATTGGTCTTGATTTTTGGATTCTCCTTAACTGAAAAATGATATTCATAAGAATTAGAAGACTATTGTTCAAATGTGTAAGGAGAATTTTCATCGATATTTGTAAAAGGAAAATAATAAAAACTTAATCTAAAATCATCTCTAAAATACAATATACATTGAAAAATCTTATCAATGAGAAAGAACATAATGTCTTGGATAAAAATCCAAGTCAAAAGCCTGATCTTTTCATACAGTTCTTTCAGGTTCATTTCTCCAGTGGAGTCTTGATTGTGAAATTGATGTGGAGTCACCAGGTGGATGATTTTAACCTTTTTGCATCTGATCCCTGTCCACCATCATAGATTAGATCTAAACCTGTAAAACAATTCTGAAGAAAATGTTTAGTTTCTCGAGGAAACAAAATTTTGAGTATTTTCTGATTATTTCGATTTTTTATGATTTTTCAAAACAACTTTTATGATTTCTTTAAGAGGCTTTAGATATGAGATTTAAACTTTATTAAAGACTTTATTTGACAGGAGGAACTGATCAAGCATTTGAAACCAGATGTTTAATACATAAACTAGACCGGAGATAGACTGAAGCAACATTTATTTACTTCTGCAATTGCAAAGCAAAAGCAGTTTCAAAGACTACCTGGCTAACTTCAAGCTCCATTTGCAGCTTATGAAATAAACAACAGTAACAAACAATTATTCAGGTCCCCAGCGGAGTCGCCAATGATGTTATCACTTAGGTTGTTCCCAAAAGTTGTAAGAAAGGGAATACGGCCGAGGTAACCACAGACCAATATTTTAGATACAGATTCTAGCCAATCTGCATCGAGAGAGGGCTCTCTCTTTATGATTTAGCTTTGTTTTGAAAGATATTGGGCTAGTTATGAAGTTCAAGGGTTTTGTTTTGAGTTTGGGTGGTGAGATTCAATAAAATAGTGAGGTAAAACTGAGTAGTTCAGTCCATTGGGCATGATGGAGTCAAAAGAGATGGTTTTCTGGATTTGTCTTCTCAACAGAGGATGGCATCACAGAGAAAGGTAGCCAAATATGGAACAATTAAAGGCTGGAATCAGATGGAATGGACTCAAATGGATGAAGGGCAATTAAAAATCCTTCAACATATTGAAAGAGGGAAAATGGGTGCTTACAGACAAATAGCAGTTAAGAATTCTTTATCAAATAATCAATATGAGAGAATCAGGAAATAGGAGAAATTAAGAGTTCATTGTTCATACTTTCTAAAGAAAACACAGAGAATAATAAAGACTAAAAAGCAGAGTGCAACTAAGAAAATTCTGAACTTAATATTTTTCTTTATCATTCTGATTATGAAACACAGATGATATAGTAAACATGACAACTTTAAAACACAAGTTATAAGGGACTTATTGATCCGGAGGTTGATTCAAGAATTCTGTGGCAGGTCCTCTGCTTCAATTCCTCATCGAGTAGGCCAAACAACAATTTGATTCCAACAACTTTTTATTCCAAAAGTTCAATATTACAACAAAGTCTCAGAAATCTACACACACCCAACCTCTTCAAAACTCTGATGAAGAGGGTATTTATACAACAAAATATGTACAAAAATATCTCATTACAACTGTGAGATAATATCTAGATTTTAACCTAAAGTAATTTACAAGAAAAGTAAAACAGCTAACTTATGTTGTGCTGGAGGCAGGCTTTTAGGGTTCGGCCTGCAGCTGTCTTCTGCAATAACTATGTGCATCTGATAGTCTTTAATGTTGATCTGCTTTCTTTAATGTTGATCTGACAGTCTTCAATTCTGATCTAATACACTTTGACTTTGATCTGATACTCTTTAATCCTCCTCTGGCACTATTTTAATTCTGATCTGACCCTTGCTCACCATTGTTTTATAAAACACCCAAAATTTCCCCTTTCCCAAGGGTAATGGGGAAGCCCGATGAACACCTATTTGTTGGGGCACTGGAGGATTTTCTGCACCTTTTGATTCATTTCCTTTAGATCTTTCTATGGCTGCGGAGATTGTTGAGAAATCTTGGCATTTGATACGCTGATGGCCATGTTTTGAGAAATTTATAAGTACCTGTGTTAAAGAGGAGGAAACTGTACAAATGGCAGGTTGGCAGACGGGTGGCGAAGCTCGTTGTTGTAGCTTTGCTGGTGAGGAGGCAGTCGAAACTGTGAACCCGGTCATTTTTAAGCCTGGAGTGCAATATGCAAAAAACATAGCAAAACTGACTTTTTCCCTTTTTATTCAACAAAAATGATTTTTGGCGGAAAATTTTAATTCGAAGGATGGATGATGTTAGCATGACGTCAGCGGGGGGTACAGAACAGATGATGTGGTAGGTGATGTCAGTAGAAGGTGATTAATACAGGATCATTTAGGTCAGGTTTCTTTGTTATTGGGATAAGTAGATCTTTATGGATCTATCCCCTGAAAGTTTTTTTCTACACGTGCAGAAACCCGAAGAACAAGAGGATTTTTTCTCATACAAAAATGGAAATAATTTCCATGAAGAATATACAAATATGATTTTTCCAATATCATCAATAAAAAAAAAATGTTCCATATTGGGTCGATCAGACCAGTAAATAATAAATGGAAGTTACCACCTTGGTAAAATCCAACTTTATTGAATCTGGCAGGGTGATGTCAGCAAAGGACAGCTGACGTCAACAGATGATGTCAGCGGGAGGAGGGCAGTAAATGGTTTTCCCCGCACCACTTTTGGGCTTGGGTGGTTTCGGGTAGAGGGGCAGTGAACATGCCGGGAGCACGACTCGTGGCACTTGTACGGGAGAAATGCCATTGTTTCCCTGGGACTTAACGTTTGGCAGCAGAGTGCTAGCGAAATGGATGCGGACCATTAGATGTGAGGGCACCGATCGGACGGTTGGTGCACTATGGAGATGGCGGAATGTTAATGCGCAGGCCCGATGCGATAAACCAAGGTTTTAATGGTTTCGGGCGGGCTTTCATTGGTTTGCGGGGTGATTAGGTTAGGTTATTAATCAACCCTGATGGTGATTAATCCCAAGGTTTTGCGCGCGGGGAGGGTTATTAATAGATTTCAAATAAACCTATCAATTCCTAAAAAGAACATATAAACAGTTATATTTCAACCAGGGCGGGAATATATATTTATATGGGGATTTTTATTATATTTTTAATACGGGGAGGGAAATAAAGTGGGAATTATATAATAAGAGTTAATCAGTTAACATGAAAAAATGAAAGCACTAAGCTAATGTTAGGAACCTAGGCTAAAGGAGAAAAAAGGGGTTTTGAGGGATATTTGTACAATTTCCTAAGTAAAAGGGGTTTTACTTAGGCCTTTTATGAAATGAGATGGATGGAAGGAGTTTTTTGGTGATATTAAGCAGATCTTAATATCTTTGGGGGAGTTAGTGAATGATTGGGGAGAAAGATGAAGGGAAATTAGTTATGAAATCTGCCTCGCTTGAGCTGCTCCAAGAGTAATGTTTGTCATAGTACTTTGTGATAGAAGTGTAAGTTAACACATTTTTAGAGACAAAACCTATCACAAGTCTCATTCTGCAACCGCAATCTACTTACCCAGCCTACTTTGCCTAGCATTTTTTCTTCTCTTTCTTTGGGTGCACTTAGACTGGCAAACCCTTTTCAACTTTTCTTTTCTTTACATGGAAAGCCTACCAAGTCTGCACTTATTACATCCAAGGGCTCATATTAAATTGTTGAGCTCCTTTGCTTCTCTACCTATCTACTTATCTTCTAAGATTAAACAGTTTGGACAGATTTTTATTTTCTATCTCTAAAACTTGAAATTCAAACATGAATTGGCCAAGATTAAGCTGTTTGGCCATTCATCAATTGTGGCAAAAGTTCAACAAGTTGTATGTGATGCTTTATTTACAGAAAATGAAATAATAGTGGCATTTGGACTTGCACACTTTCCTGGTCTATTTTTATTTGGGGTTCATTTCTTTTCATTTTTTCTTTTGACCATTTATTTTTTTCACCCTTTGATTTTTCTTTTAGGGTATACCCTCTTTACATTTTTTTTTTGATTTTTTAATAATATGGAAACCTTTATAGCAAAGAAAGGTATGAACATATTACAGAGCTCAACCAGTGAATCATGAAATATGACACCTATAATTATAGGAGTATAACATGCTTTGCATTGTGGTCCAGCATATTGGACATCATACTATTTGCCTGAAACTGGCTTGGACCATAGAATTCCCTACTTGTCACCCCTCCTCCTCTTTCCACCACTTCTTGAACCTTTCTTGCCTCCCAATCTTGCCTTTCTAATTGTTTTTGATGTTCCTTATCTTTCCTTTCTTTTTGTCTCTCCATCCTTTCCTTTGTTCGAGCTTCTGCTGCTGCAATCCTTGTAGCTCTCTTGTCGTTGTCCAACTCCTTCTTTCTCTTTTTAGTTTCCTAAATTTATTTATTTTTTTATCTTCAGACTCAAACAATAAATTCATATAATCTTCAGATGTGAACAACTGTGAACTCCTCCCCAAACGAAGACAATCTGCAGTTGAGTGCCTTGATGAGGCCTTCACTCTCTCTACTGGTAGCTTTAGGAATGCACCAAGTAATCTTTGATTTGCCCCATGCTCCCTAGGATATGACATTTGGCTTTTAGCCTCTAGTACAACTAATTGGTCCCCATTATTGTCTTCTTCAGGTACTTCATGCTAAAGAGGCTCCTCTTCTAGTGAACCATTGTCCACAAAATAATTAACAAGTTTGGTGTTCAACTTTGATGGTTGTGAAGGCATGTCCATTCTTTCCTCATTGGTGGTAGACACATTATGTGTGTTGATATTCATCATGGCCTTTGCCAACCATGATGGTGGGCTTACCTGGGTTGGCATGCCCAATTGTTCATTGCTTAACATTGTTACATGATCATTTGAAATCAAGTTTGCATTTTCATTCACTTCATCAACTGCCTCATATGGAATATCACATGTGGAATTGGCATGTGGTTCAATGGGTGTGACAACCTCCATGACATTGATATTGGTTAATGACTGAATTGTGTCTCACTCGCATGTTCATCATCATCGCCACATAAGTTCCCTTCATAAATGGAAATTATACCTTTAGCAGCAACAACATCTTCTTGGGCATCAAAATGGTCTTGTAATTTATCTACTTCTTGACCTTCCACATAAAATTCTTGGCTGCAACAAGTATCATGCATGAGAGAATCAACATTAAGTGGCCATATACCAGTCCTCCCAAAACTAGCCTTGATATTAGAAGGTGTCAGAGCCCATTTTAATGCTTTACTTGCAAGCTCATCTAGCTCAAACCTCTTTACTTCCACCTTTGGATTCTTTGCCATCCATGAAGATCGCTCGATCTTGAAATAATTCTTCAAAGGCCCAAACACGCTGACATCAAGGGGATGCAATCTATGAGTGGTATGAGACGGAAATGTTAATGGGTTAGTGCCAAAATTGTTGGCCTCCTCAATTGTCTGCAAAGCTATGTAGCTTCCATGGACATCTAAAATCAATAGGTGTTTGTTTTCATGTGAGACACTGCTTGATACAAATGCAGCAAAGTTACAAAGCCAATTCAAAAATAGTTCCTCTGTCATCCATGCATGGGGATGTGTTGCCATGCATGCACCTCGTTCACAGTTCTGTATATAGTTTTTTAGTTGTGTTTTACCTTTGAATAGGTAAAATCCTAGGATTGAAGAACCAATTACATTGAAACAAGAAAGTATGGTGATCCACTCCCTACTCTTAGGCAAAATCATAGCCACATTTTTTATCCCTCTTTTGGCAATTACCCGCATACCACAATTCATTCATGCCTGTAAACTTGTTTCATCATAGTTCTATATATGGTGTGGAGCATATGAATGTTACTCATATGCAATAGAAAGAGCGTTAAAGAACTTCGACACAATTGCAGGGAGTATATTTAAAGCCCTGTCTTTGTCAAGGCGCTCAATTGTATGTAGCTGTTGCGTCCACAACCACCACCCTATTAAAACTTTCCCTCATGGCAATTTTGGATGGGTCCCCTAGAAGTTTAATCTTTCATCTCTCCAAATGATCTTTTTCATCCCAGTGAATTTAACTCTATGAAGAGCCAAATCTTCCACTCACAAATGGTTAAAGTTCTTTAACAAATCCCTCGCATACAACCTCGTTTAAGCCCTTCATTCCTATGTTCATCTGGATTTATTTAACTCACGAAACCCCCATCGCATCAGTATTCCCATCATGGCTCTTTATAGCCGAAATGCTCGAAACATGCCTAAGTCATCCCCTTTTCGCTTATCACACTCAACCTTGGTGCATAACACATACCATAAGGAATCGGACCCGACGGCATTACTAACCGCATTGTATAAATTATCGGGTCTGGCTCCCCAATCGCATATCGCATATCAACGGAGCCCGGGCCTTATACACAATGTGCGCGGTGATATGGTGGACCCGCCGAGCTTATCAATATATATATATATATATATATATATATGGGTCTGAAGCCCCGTCACATATCGCATTCAGTGGAGTCCTAGGCTTGTGCATATTGTGATATGTGATATGCCGAACCCGACAATATTTATAGGCCCCGATATATAAATTTTTAGGTCCAGACTGAGTGATCAGGGCGGGACTTTCTTTGTTTTCCCGTGTTTTCCGAATTTCCCGATATAACAAAGGGAGTGGGTTTTTAGTGTAGAAGGTGGGCTTGTGGAGTCCTGATAGTGTAGTTGCCCATCAGGGAAGTGGAAGGGATGGGTACTGTGACCCACGAAGGGGATGATACCTGATTGCAATTAAGTGAAGCCCTCGAAAACCATGCCAAGCCTATGGATTGAGCAGGAAATTGTGTGTTTCCTGTGTTTTGTGCATAAATCCTTTTTCACACTTGTTCCCCACATTTTTATAAAAGTTAATGAAGGCAGTGTTTATGGTTTTGTTTGAACATTTCTGTTATATCATCCACAATCATGAAGCTAATGATAACTGTGTTTGCAGGCGATAAGTAAAGGACGAAAGAGTGGATTCGAAGAGTCATGTATGCAGAAGCATTATGTTTAAAGGTCTGGCCTTAAGCGTTGCATGCCAGAATCCCACGCGTTTCCTATACATTTTGAAAGCAAAGTTGTCCCGGTTTTCATCATGGGGAGGCGAAACACAGTCACCCCTTTATCAACATCTATTCAATTCCTCAAGAAATGAAGTGCTCCAGCATATACGCTTTCTATGTGTCAGCAGTTACGCTGACGATCCTATCTCTGTATACTCGGTTTGTATATTGAAAATAGTGAGGGAAGATGAAGAGGCAGGGAAGACCTAGAGTCAGGGGCTTTTGAATAAGTATTACCTCCGAAGAGGAGAAGGGTCTTTTTGGTTTGGATATGAACAATTTTGATTTATTGTGAATAAGGAGGATTGTTTGGTCGAAGAAGGAGCCTGTAGTTTCTAATTTATTTTCCTTTGCTTTGAGGTGTTTTGAAGTAGGGTGTTGTTTCTGGCATGAATATAAATGTGATTTGTGTTTATGTATATTGATGGAATACTGTTCATGATTAGTCTTGTTTATTTGAGTATGATTCAATTACATGGTTAACTAATGAGTGATCTCTGATTCAAAACTGTATTAAACACTAGTTGCTAGTTTATTTGTACGAAAGGGAATGTGTATTCCTGTATGAGTAATATGATTGCAATCAAGCTCTAATACAGCCATGTTCATCTATGAACTTAGTAATTGATTCCTTTGGACTTGGAATTTATTTATGGTGTTTAATCTATTTTTTTTCTCCTGCAGGATAGAATAGAATAGTTAAGTTTAGCATAGGAAAGTAGAAGTAGTTTAGATAGGATTCGATACATAGTGGTTAGCTATTTTATTTTGTTGATTTAATTGAAGTCTTCTTCTCATAAGCAATCCTTCAACACCTATTACAGTTCACGAGGTCCCTTAAAACCTATTGGAACTAGCCATCCCAAATGAAAGCAGGCCTAATTGGGGCCTGTGATCGGGTTAGTTCCCCTTGTTGGTATAGCAAACATTCACCATGTCAACAAATTGGCGCTAGAAGGAGGGCCTGAACCGCCGTCCACAACTTTTCAAATTTTCATCTATAAGTGCCACGCATGGATTCAAAAGGATTAATCATAGAGGCCGAAAAGAACACTCCACTCATTTGAAAGAGCCTCATTTCGAGGAAACAAAGACCCCTCTAAGTCCTATTTTTAGGTCACCCAAGGAAGAGAGACTGTGGGAGTACCCTGTCACTTAGGAACAACCAGTCAGAAGACTTACTCGGGCTTACACTCATTCCCTATCATAGCTCCCTATCTTTCAGTCTTTACCTCCGACAACAAAAAGAAATCCAAGGGTCTATCACATAAACGAAGAGACATTTGCAGCCCCTTCTATTGAAGATATTGTGCTTGATTCTTTGAAAAGTATTGACTATCCTTGGGAAGAAATTCCCGAGGATTCCCCTTTTGAAGGAAATCTCTAACCTAATTTGGAAAATCATAATGAAGAAACCCTCAACCAGAACCTCCCTATCCATAATATGACTAACATTCCTCCTCCTGGTGGGAATCAACCTCTACTTCCTCCTCCGGGTGGGAATCAACCTCCACCTCCTCCGGGAGCACTCCCTCCTTGGCTTGCACAGGATGTCGTAGTGGTACTTGGACAACAGCATCCCTTACCCAAAAATATAGAAAATGTACTACCTAAATTCGACCTTGAGAGGGGGGACACTGCAAGAAACCATATTAATTCATTCTTCCTGGTCGTATGCATGCTGGGGGTAACTGATGAAGTTATATTCTATCGCCTATTCCCTTTTACCCTGACTGGTACAACTTCCACATGGTACTTTAGCTTGAGAACCGGATCGATCACCTCGTGGGCTGCCTTTCAATAGGCCTTCTTATACAAGTATGGTGATGACAAAACCCCTATTGCCTTAGTCCTGGAACTATCTCGTTTGAAAATGGAAACCAAAGAAAAGGTTAAGAATTTTAATATCTGGTTCAACACGTTATTCAACAGAATCCCAGCCATTGCCAGACCTATAGAAGAGGTGCTTATGAAATTCTACATCACTACTCTCCCTGTCCCCACTGTGATGTGGGTCAAAAGGAGTAACGCGCAGACCTTACAAGGTGCTATCGATGAAGCAGTAAAAGTCGAGAATGAAATTCTCAGTCTCACAGCATGCCACCATACAACCGGAGAAAAGAAAGCCTCTCAAGCATCCAAGAAGAATAATGGGAGTGATAACAAAGGGGCTGAAACCAAAGAAAAGGACACCATGGATGTGGAAGGTTTGCATCGGATCATTAAGAAACTAACAAACACAGTCATCGATATGAAAAGGAATCACGGAGAGAGTACTAGTGGTAGTGGAGGAGACTATAACAACAGAAAGCCCTTCAAGCCTTTCTATCGCAAGAAAAGAGAAGTTGGTCATGGTCAACTTGCGCTGAATTTAAACGCAGAAGAGCTAGCTCTTATCGGATTGCTCCTCAATCAAGAAGAACCTATAGTGGAACTATAGCTAGAACAAGAAGATGAGGAAGAATACCAAGTGGAAGAGCCCTTGGAAGAAGAATCCCAAATCAATGTACTATGGGATTTCTATACAAATGAGAACGATGATGACCAAGGAGACAGTATAGCAGAAATCCACACTAATGAAATCCACACACGAAGCAAAGGGCCACTTGCAGGAGCGATGAAGCTTGTAGATCAAACCAAGAAAGATGTCTGCCCTATGAAGACACCTGCTCCCAAAATTCCTGTTGAGAAGAATAGACCCAGTGGTCAATCCAAGAATACTAATCTCCCAATGCAACGAAGGCTACTCAAAATGGTAAAATCCCACCTAAGAATGGAAAAACCAGTATGTTTACTCTACCCTATCCTATTTATAACATTGATTACAATATTGTGGATGATCTTAAGAAATCTAGGGCTAATATCACATACTTTGATTTGTTGAAATTAACGCAGCAAAGAGATTTTCTCTTGAAAGCTATGAATGACAGAAACTCCAAAACTCCCACCATCCCAAGCAACCAAACCAAGAAGTCAGTGTCCAAAACTGTCAGCACCTCCGTTGTAGCCCAAATGCCATCAGCTATGGAACCCACTCTATCCAAAATGAATCAAAAACCCCAAGATGTCAGTGCAGCCATGATAGGGAAAAAGTCAAAATCCATGACCCCACCTTTCCTTATCACGTTTGAAATCCTCAACATGAATGTGCACAATTTCCTGGTAGATTCTGGTGCCTCGTCCACTGTGATGCCTTATGCTGTTGCTAAAATACTACATGCAATACCTGAGAAAATTGGGACCCGAATTATGCAATTGGACAGGATGTTCTGAGCCATCCACCGTGGCTCATCATCAGGAGAGATCAGTAATTGTGTAAGAAAGATCTCATTGGTATGAATAAATAGAGTTAGGGGATGTGAAGGGAATGGAAGCTGACTCTTGTCATAATTTTTTTATAATGTTAGGCTCTAATTTTGAAATATTTAATTATATAATAAGAATTTTAATTATTTTTTATTTAAAATAATTTTTATTTATTTATTTGTAACTAGTTATTTTATATTAGTGTTATGATATAATCAAGTATTGGTATCTCATGGGGATCAGCTTAAGACAACCTTCAACACCAAATGGGGCACCTACGCATATCGTAAAATGCCTTTTGGGCTCATTAACGTGGGCGCCACATTCCAGAGAGCTATGGACATAGCTTTCCGAGGGTTGATGAACATATCAGTAGTGGTTTACATGGATGACATCACTGTGTATTCATATCACAGAAGGGATCATATTTATCACCTAAGATAGATTTTCAAAAGATGCCAAAGGTATGGAATTTCATTGAATCCCAAGAAGAGCATATTTGTAGTCACAGAGGGGAAACTACTGGGTCATATCCTCTCTAAAGAAGGGATTGTTATTGATCCTGAAAGAATACAGACCATCATGAGAATACAACCCCCTGCCAATAAAAAAGCCATGCAATATTTCTTTGGGAGGATTAATTTCATTAGAAAATTTGTCTCAGGCTTCGCAGAAATAGTGTGCTTCATGCAGTTGATGATGAAGAAAGACGTTGTGTATAAATGGAGCGATGAAACCAAGGACGCATTTCGATGAATCAAGGAATCCATCGTTGAAGCTCCTACATTGGTCAACCTCGATTTCGGTAAGGAGTTCTTATTGTACACTTTTTCTTCTAATGTTTCATATGCCGCTATACTCACTCAGAAAAAAAACAAAGGCAACGAAGTCCCCATTTCTTATATGAGCTCTAATCTCCAAGGGGCAAAACTCAACTACCCAAACGTGGAGAAATAGGGCTATGCAATTCTCAAGGCTATAAAACATTTCCGCCCTTATTTACTAAAGGCCAGGACCAAAGTAATCATCCCCCATCGTACTGTAAGAGCCCTATTCGTGCAAAAGGAAATGGGTGAACGAAGAAGGAATTGGATAACCGCCCTCCAAGAGTTTGACCTTGAGGTAAATCCGAAATAGATAGTTCGAGGGCAGGGGCTTTGCAGGCTAGCGGCAGAAGCCTTAGCAGACAAAGAAAGGGCATCTGAAGAATCAGGAACGCTGAGCATGCAATATGCACAAATGGAACTCAGGGAAGATATTAAAAAAGTACTGATGTATGCGCGAGAGACGTCGGGAGCCCTTTTGGACCCTGAGTCATGGTACTACACATACGCTTCTATCTAGCATGGGGATCGTGTCCTAAACACATGGATGCATCACAGAGGAGAGCACTCAGATTGAAATCCAATCAGTATCATTCGGCCAACAATCTCTTATACAGAAAAAATCATGATGGGATCTAGATGAGGTGTTTGGAGAAGGATGACACCAACCATGTATTGAAAGAAATGCACGACGGCCCTGCAGGTGGTCACTACGGCGGAGAGACCACTACTCACAAAATATTAAGAGCTGGGTATTATTGGCCCACATTGTTCAGAGACTCGCACACCTATGCTCGCAAATGCAAGGTGTGTCAAACCACCGTGGGATGAGAAAGAAAGCCTATTGTTCCCCTCAGGCCTGTTATGATTTATCAACCATTCCAGCAATGGGGCCTAGATGTCATAGGCGAGATCACTCCAAACTCTTCACAGCAACATAAGTATATACTCACAGTGATTGATTACTTCACCAGATGGACCAAAGCTTTCCTGCTTCGAAAGGTGAATGAAGATGAGGTAATATCATTCATTGAGAAATTCATTATCAACAGGTATGACATCCCTGACGCTCTTATATTTGATATTGCTTCTTATTTTTCATCACTGAAACTGACTGAGTTTGTTATTGATAAATCAATCCACATGAGGTATTCATCAAACTATTACCCCCAGGGAAACAGAATTATAGAGTCTTCAAATAGAAACCTTATCCACATAATCCGCATGTCAATCACTGACAACTAGAGGAACTGGCACAACGCCCTAACAAATTCCATTTGGGACAATAGGGTCACCCGTAAAGTGGCTTTAGGAAACTCCACATACTTCCTCATCTATGGACAGGAAGCCATCTTGCCTCCAAATGTTACCCTTCCTCCTTATAGCTCTCCCAAGCTTCAAGAGGAACCCCTTCAGCCTCACTTAAAGAAAGGATCAACCAACTGATGAGGCTAGAGGAATTGAGAGATAGAGCCAGATTAAATTCAAAAATCACCAAATGATTGTAAAAAAATGGTTTGATCATCATCTGGCAAGAGATAAAGATTTCCAATTAGGGTAGCTAGTCCTGAAATGGGACAAGTTGAGTGAGCCGAAAGGAAAACACACGAAATTCCAACACCTATGGCTGGACCCATTCCAAGTTGTTGGAAAAATTGGTCAAGGGACTTACAGGTTGAAAATGTTACAGGTAGAGACTGAAAATCTCCCTGTTATTGGCCAGCATATGAAGAGATACTTCCAGTAGCCATCGCATGGTGGTTACCTCCTGAGCAAGTTAGATTTCATTTCATTTTGCTGTTAGTTTAGCTGTATTTCTGTCTTTTCCTTTTGTTTTCTGCAAAGTCTATTTTCCTGTTGTTTTGAATAATAGTCCTTTTCAGCGAGCTGATTTTGGCCCTCCCATCCTATTCTTACCTTTTTCAAATTTTCCCTCATTCACCACCTTTCAGCCTTTCCCTTCCTCATTATCCTGTCAATGATTATGTTGTTCCTAAATCCATCATTGACCAGCAAACCAAACAAACTTTTTATCAGCCCATGAGAACTTGAAATTCAGCTGTATAATTCGAACCAAGCCACTCATTGGCATGTATTGAGAATTGGGTAAGATTTGTATAACTTGGATATCTAGAGCATGTAGAGGCATCTTTATAAAGCAAGAATGTGTAACTACAGCTGCACTACCATGGAGGGACGAGATATTTTGAATAAATCCCAGGCAGACCTAGCATACACTTGCCTATAAGGTTTACATTCATTCTCCATTAGTCCTGTCCACCACACTAAATTTTCCAATACCTGTTATCCACAAGTAAACCTCCTTTCATGGGCTAAGTTCACTATCATATACCTTGTAGAAAATCCAATTGTGCTTTAGTCCTTGTGCCTAAAACTGGAAGGAATTATTTAAAAGAAAATGAAATGTCAAGTCCTTATGCCAATCTCGAAGGACAGGTTGTTTGGGAAGTCTGTTAGAGTAGGAACTGTTGCTAGGCTCAGAGTACCGGTTGACACAGCAAGCCCAACCTTGCTCAAGCGGTTTAAAAATATGGCATGATCCATGACTATGCCCCATTCAATCATATGAAAATATAGCATTGAAATTCTTGTACAAAGTGCAGATAAACATATCTACATAAAGAGCTAAGGTACACACCTAAAACAGGTATTGGCAGACCAGTGATGGCCCTAAAAGGATTTTGAAAGTTGGAAATAGGTAAAGGAAGGTCAACAAATCCCATAATACTACCATTGGAAAATGCCTGTCAAAACTCTATCAGTTAGTAGAAGCTATTTGTCTTTATCCCACCTGAAGCAATTAGTGTTGAAGTGCAACCCATGCCTATCCATCTGTACAGATTTCATTTCAATTTTATCTTAATACGCTGATGTGTTATTAATCCAAGGTTTATTTGGAAACAAAGATAATTGGTTCGCCCATTGGTTCACCATTTGTTGTGGCCACAACCACCACCCTATTAAAACTTGCCCTCATGGCAATTTTGAATGGGTCCCCCAAAAGTCTGATATTTCATCTCTCTAAATGATCTTTTTCATCCCAGTGATTTTAACTCTATGAAGAGCCAAATATTCCACTCACAAATGGTTAGAGAACTTTAACAAATCCCTCACATACAGCCTCGTTAAAGCCCTTCATTCCTATGTTCATCAGGATTTATTTAACTCACGAAACCCTCATCGCATCATTATTCCTGTCATGGCTCTTTATAGTGGAAATGCTCAAAACATGCCTAAATCATCCCTTTTTCACTTATCCCACTCAACCTTGGTGCATAACGCATACCATAAGGCATCAGACCTGACGGCACTATTAACCATACTTCATATATTTTTGGGTCTGAAGCCCCGTCGCATATCGTAATCAACCGAGGTCCAAGGTTTATATATATATATATATATATATATATATATATATATATATATATATATATATATATATATATATATATATATATATATATATGGTGTGCCACTGGCCTTCAGACCCGACAACATTACTAACCGTATTGTATACATTATTGGGTCCGGATCCCCAATCACATATCGCATATAAGTGGAGCCCGAGCCTTATACACAATGTGCCCGAAGCCCCATTGCATATCGCAATCGGCGGAGTCCCAGGCTTGTGCATATTGCGATATGTGATATGCTGGACCCAACAATATTTATAGGCCCCGATATATAAAATTTGAGGTCCAGCCTGATTGATCGGGGCAGGATTTTCTTTGTTTTCTCGTGTTTTCTGAATTTCCCGATATAACAAAGGGAGTGGGTTTTTAGTGTAAAAGGTGGGCCTGTGGAGTCCTGATAGTGTAGTCACCCATCGAGGAAGTGGAAGGCATGGGTACTGCGACCTGCGGAGGGGCCGATACCTAATTGCGATTAAGTGAAGCCCTCAAAAACCATGCCAAGCCTATGGATTGAGCGGGAAATTATGTGTTGGGTGTGTTTTGTGCGTAAATCCTTTTTCACACTTGTTCCCCACTGTTTTATAAAAGTTAATGAAGGCAACGTTTATGGTTTTATTTGAACATTTCGGTTATATCGTCCACAATCATGAAGTTGATGATAACTACCTCTACAGGTGAGAACTAAAGGACACGGGAGTGGATTCGATGAGTCATGTATGCAGAAATGTTGTGTTTAAAGGTCCAGCGTTAAGCGTTCCAGGTCAGAATCCCATGTTTTGCTTGTACATTCCGAAAGCAAAGTTGTCCTAGTTTTCATCATGGGGAGGTGACACACAATCACCCTTTTATCAACATCCGTTCACTTCCTCAGGAAATGAAGTGCTCTAGCAAATACGCTTTCTATGTGTTAGTGGTTATACTAACAATCCTATCTTTGTATACTCAGTGTGTATATCAAAAACAGTGGGGGAAGATGAAGAGGCAGAGAAGACCTAGAGTTAGAGGCTTTTGCATAAGTATTACCTCCTAAGAGGAGAAGGGGCTTTTTGGTTTGGATATGAATAGTTTTGATTTATTGTGAATAAGGAGGATTGTTTGGTCGAAGAAGGAGCCTGTAGTTACTGATTTATTTTCCTTTGCTTTGAGGTGTTTTGAAGCAAGGTGTTGTTGCTAGCATGAATATAAATGTGATTTGTGTTTATGTATATTGATGGCATACTGTTCATGATTAATCTTGCTTATTTGAATATGATTCAATTATATTGTTAACTCATGAGTGATCTCTAATTCAAAACCGTATTAAACACTAGTTGCTAGTTTATTTGTATGGAAAGGAATGTGTATTCCTGTATGTGTAATCTGATTGAAATTAAGATCTAATACGGCCTTGTTCACTATGAACTCAGTAATTGATTCTTTTGGACTTGGAATTTATTTATGGTGTTTAATCTCTTTTATTTTGCTCCTGCATGATAGATTAGAATAGTTAAGTTTAGCCTAGGAAAGTAGAAGTAGTTTACATAGGATTCGATACATAGTGGTTGGCTATTTTATTTTGTTGATTTAATTGAAGTCTTCTTCTCAGAAGCAATACTTCAATACCTATTACAATTCATGGGGTCCCTTAAAGCCCATTGGAACTAGCCATCCCAAACGAAAGTAGGTCTAATTGGGGCCTGTGATCAGGTTAGCTCCCCTTGTTGGTATAGCAAACATTCACCATGTCAACAATAGCACAAGGTCTGGATGCCTTTTTTTAAATCCACTACACCATGATTTACCAGGAAACCCATCTTTCAAGGGCTTTGGCCTCCCCTGACAGATTTGAGCTAATGTAGATTTAAGTTGTATAATCTCTAACCCATGTCCCGATTGGGCCATCTCCTTACACCACTCAACCACCTCGGCCTCCTCCTCTTCAGTCATAATTATAACATGCCCTTTACACTTCACATTAGTCAACCCCGTTATCCAATAATGTATGTTAGAGGCAGCAATGCCATTTTTTTTGTAGAGGCATGGATTGAGTGTCGCTTAAACTAAATGTCATCAATTGCAGCTAGCATGTCTTGCTTTGTCTAGCCTCTGATGGAACCAATTGTCTTTGTTGAACTTGCACCTTGCACTATGGTTAAAGGTGCCTCTGTGGTTGATGGTGGGATAACATGATTTTCCACCAAAGCTTCCTTTTCAACAACATTACTAGGCGCATTGGGAGCATTCACATCACCCCCCCCCATCCTCATCTAATGAAGTGGATTGTAGTTGGGCCCTCCTCGCCCCTTGCCTCCTCATGTTTCTTATACGATTTGCAATAGAAACTCTTGGCATGGCTGCAACAACCTGCAAAGTAACCACCAAATTCTGAGTTTAAAAAATTGTATTAGAAAAAAAGGAAATTAATTGGCCTTTGCAATAAGTGAGCAACAACAATCAGTGCTTTATCTATATATTGTAATTGAATACATCTCGGATATGAAAATCATTATTGGAAGGGTTTAAACTTCTTTATTTGATTCTTAGATGATTTTTATGAGTTATCAGGAAGAGCTATTCCTTTTTAATTTTGTAACAGGTTTGACATAACACAATTTCTTTAACCCAACTATTTTTCTGTGTCCTCAAATGATTGTTCTTGGCATTCATTTTTTTCTTGGCATTCATTTTATTCATAGTTGGTGAAAATATGGGTTATCAAGAAGAGTTATTCCTATTTCTTTTTGTAACAACTTTGACATAACATAGTTTCTTCAACCCAACTAGCTTTCTGTGTCCTCAAATCATTGTTCTTGTCATTCTTTTTGTTCTTGGCATTCATTTTATTCCTAGTTGGTAAAAATATGAGTTATCAGGAAGAGCTATTCCTTTTTCTTTTTTGTAACAACTTTGACATAACTGAGTTTCTTCAACCCAACTAACTTTTTGTGTCCTCAAATCATTGTTTTTGGCACTCATTTTGTTCTTGCCATTTTTTTTTATTCCTAATAAGGGTTAGCATGTTTTTATGTAAGGGTTCTTAGTTGTAGTATCTTTATTTGATTCTTAGATGATTTTTATGAGTTATCAGGAAAAGTTATTCCTTTTAATTTTGTAACAAGTTTGACATAACACAATTTCTTTAACCCAACTATTTTTCTATGTCCTCAAATGATTGTTCTTGGCATTCATTTTATTCCTAGTTGGTGAAAATATGGGTTATCAGGAAGAGCTATTCCTATTTCTTTTTGTAATAGCTTTGACATAACATAGTTTCTTCAACCCAACTAGCTTTATGTGTCCTCAAATCATTGTTCTTGTCATTCTTTTTGTTCTTGGCATTCATTTTATTCCTAGTTGGTAAAAATATGAGTTATCAGGAAGAGTTATTCCTTTTTCTTTTTTGTAACAACTTTGACATAACTGAGTTTCTTCAACCCAACTAACTTTTTGTCCTCAAATCATTGTTTTTGGCACTCATTTTGTTCTTGCCATTTTTTTTATTCCTAGTAAGGGTTAGCATGTTTTTATGTAAGGGTTCTTAGTTGTAGTATCTTTATGTAGTTATTTTGATTTCAGATTCACCTCAGGCACATATTTTTTCAGTTTTTTCATTCTTCACTCATTGTTATACTGTTGGAGGCATCTGATCTCAATGAGCATTAATATAGGTAAGAAATTATCCTTGTTGTTGACTTCTTAGGGGAAACAACTCACACTGAGTTTTCTGTGTGCCAATCAACTTTGATTCTTTACAGATTTATGGGTTTGTTGGCAGCATACAACACCTAGGGGACCCCCTTGAGACTGGAAAAGAGAATTTCTAAACCAGTGGGTCTGTTATTCATTTAGAAATGCGTAGGTGACTAGCCACCCCAACATAGTCTTCATTCTTTGGACAATAGTGTCCTGTTAAAGTCTTAAGAAACTAGCGCTTATTAGTGTTGTTAGTCCCGCCTGGAGCGACAACACTAGCTTGACTTCTTGATCCATAGAAACAAGCTTTCAAAGAGTCTTCTCCAGCGTATTTCTTGATTTCACTGAAGAATGATTCTTACACAACCAAATGAACTAAAGCACTATAAATGCGGAGCAGCCAGCAGCTAGAGCGTACCTAACCGGGGTAAGATTGCCCAGCTTGTCAAAACCCCACAAGAGATTTATGTGCATATCAATTTGGATCTGTGAATTTCTCCCGAAAACTATATGTGGTTGCATTGTATAATGAGGAATATACACACAAAAAGACATACCGAGAATGCCCCTCATAAACCCATATCACATAATATTACACTTCAGATCAGAAAGCCATCAGACATCATCAATCATACAAAATCCATCAGATCAGAATCACAAAACAAATCTCATATACAACACATACATAATTTAGTTTTATATCAATCAATTACATGCATTATTGAGCCATTGTTTGTTAGACCGCTGAGTCTAATAAGATTTCGTGCTTTTATCCTCATCATGTCATGTCGAGGAAGAATCGATTGAAACAAATCTACGTGATATCACCACCCTAACTCACTCTACTAATTGTTGTTAGATGTGTTGCAATGTTTGGTTTGCTTGATACTTATTTTGATTTCAGATTCACCTCAGGCACATATCTTTTCAGTTTTGTCATTATTCACTCATTGTTATACTGTTGGAGGCATCTGATCTCAACGAGCATTAATATAGGTAAGAAATTATCCTTGTTGTTGACTGCTTAGGGGCAACAACTCACACTGAGTTTTCTGTGTGCCAATCAACTTTGATTCTTTACATATTTATGGGTTTGTTGGCAGCATACAACACCTAGGGGACCCCCTTGAGACTAGAAAAGAGAATTTCTAAACCAGTGGGTCTGTTATTCATTTAGAAATGCTTCTCTAACCAGACAATGAATCTACCTGACATCATAATTTTCTCTTTGAAAGGATATTCTTTGCTATTATAGTAGTCTGATATTGAGTTGCAAGGGTCAGATTTGAGGTTATAGTGGCAATGAAATTGGTTTCTAAATCAGTAAATCAGTGATGAAATTGGTTGTAATGGCTTTAATTTACCCTTGTTTCTCAACAAAAATAACATTATTCATTATTCAACAAAAACATACCTGTATGTCTCCAACAACTGATGAATAGAATGAATGTAACACTGTGCACACACTCTGTTTGTATGTCTCTAGCAGCTGATGAATAGAATGAATGTAACAATGTGCACACACTCAGTTTGTATGTTTCCAACAACTTCTGAATAGAATGAATGTAACAATGTCTGAACACTTTGATTGCATGTCTCCAATAGCTGATGAGTAGAATGAATGTTTGAAATGAAAATGAGTAAGAGTTGATGTTTTATAGTTTTTCATATAGAATTTAATTGGTAGGGAAGATTGGCATAGATTGTCATCTCCCAAATTCAAATGTGTGGCTTGGATTGATTTGTACATGATCAAATGGTTGATAATATTTGATGGTTGATCCATGTGCTTTCCTGTTTTTAATTCCTGAATTGAAAAGGCTGGTGTGTTTAATACTTGAATTTAAAGGGTTGGTGTCATTTATTGCATCCTTTGAACTAATTCCTGAATTGAATGTTGTCATTTATTGTCTTTAATCCTGAATTGAATGTTGTCATTTATTGTCTTCAATAGGTTGAATGGTTAAATACACATGTACATATGGCTAACACACATTTCACCTATTCTTGTGCAGGTATTACTGAGCAATGGGATGTGTTGCTCCAGTGGAAATCTGTAGGTGACTGTTTGATGGGATAGGTGTACTCCTGAATAGAATTCAATGGAATGTTTTGTAGTGCATTTTGACTTATTTGGTAATTCAGAGCTGGAGATATTTGGGATATTATGTCTTATCAACGTGTGATGTTAAGGTTTGGTATTTGACACTTGTTGGCCCAATCAATATGTGGGCCCATTTTGGACTAACTTAATAAAACTATTTATGCGCATTTTTTGATGATTTATGAATATGTTTTTATGGATGTGTGGGACTAGTACTATAACCAGTATTGGTCACTGCACAACAATAAAAGGCTCTCCCCTACACTATCAATACAATAATATATAAAAAAATATAAAAATAAAAATAAAAAAATAGTTAAATTAATTATTTACAAAATAATTATCTATAAATTTATATAATTTTAATTCCTATACATGTAAATAAAAAAAATTGAAAATAATATAAAACAAAAACATAACAAACAAAAAACTATATTGCAATTGTTACTTAACGTAAACATTTTTAATAATCAAATTCTATTAGATATCATTTTTTGGGATTCAACTGGGTTAAGTAAGTCATTCATCTATGACCATTTCCATGAGAGGTAGTTGTAACTGACTAATTTCTCATGATTTTTGAATAGTCCACTTAGCACTCATACGGGTGAGCCTCACAGGTGTGAGGAAGTGGGATTGAAACTAGTGAAATAAATCACATAGCGTCAATCATCACTTCCGGGGCTTGCATTGGTAACTAAGACTTCCCAGGAGGTCACCCATCCCAGATCGTTTCTGCCTCAAGTGCACTTAACTATGGAGTTTTCCCCACAATCAAGCCCACTTAGCTTGCTACCCCATTTGCAAAACCTTATCAAGTATTGTGCTTCATGAACCATTCAAGCACTGTGAAAACCCCCAATACTTAAATCAAATTCTACTTGTACATATTAATAAAAAAATATAAGTACTTGTACTTATGAATTTAACCTACACTACTTCCAATAAACATAACAAATATTGTCACCATTTTAACTTGACTTAATATAAATAATAATAATATCATTACTCATCAATAATAATAATAAAATATTATAAAAATAATATTGTATTCATAAATTTAATAAAAATTATAAATATATCTATTTCATTATTTTAATTCCATATTATAATTTCAATATTATTATGATTATTATTTAATCTTAAAGTCAAACCATTAACCAAATTGGTGTATGAGACCCTCTTATTTGTGGGACAAGAGACTCACTTCCCCACAAGGATTTCACTGCTAAGTTTACAAAGGCATACATACTCTACCCATGTAAACCACATGCTCTTAACTATTAGGTCCACTCAATATAAAATTTATTAGATTATAAATACAAAAATATTAAGGATAAAGTGTAGTCTAACTTATAGACGGAAGAGTTTTCTAAGTTTACAAAGGCATACATACTCTACCCATGTAAACCATATGCTCTTAAATATTAGGCCCACTCAATATAAAATTTATTAGATTATAAATACAAAAATATTAAGGTTGAAGTGTAGTCTAACTTATAGACGGAAGAGTTTTTTTCACAAAAATTCACTAATTTCAAAATTTTTTGTTATTTAAAATACACTTTTGAATGCATAAATAGATTTGGCACCTAAAAAACCTCTAAAACACTTGAATTATATTAAACAATTTAAACTTGAATTTTTAAAAATTTCTATAAAATTTAATAAAAAATTATAAAAATTAATAAAAAAATATAATGAAAAAAATCATTTCCTCTATCAATTAAATTACACCTAAATATTAATAAAAAATATTTAAGAATTCAAAAATACTCGCACCGCTCCCTCCCACATTGTTGGTTGGAAGACGCTGGAGCTTACTGCTCTAGAGAGGTTTACTATTTGCTAAAGGCCGAAGGATGTTTGAGACGTGAAAAAGAAAGAGTTGCTCGTTATTTGCGTTCCAGCAGCGAGCGGAAGTTATTAGAGAAAGTACAAAATGAAATCCTCTATATTCAACTTTTCAAAAATGAGTAGTCGGGTTGTCGTGTTTTGCTTACAAATGAGAAGAAAGACGATCTTGGCTTTTTTTTTAATAAGAAAAAAGCTTTATATTATATGAATCGGAGGATAAGTGCTTTATATTATATGAATCGGAGGATAAGTACAGAATAGAAACCATTACATATCATTCTAAAGATGATTGGAAAAACATGTTTTCCATCTCTCATAAGAGGAGCAAGTGAGAGCTATCATGTTGGAACTATATACCGATCATCAAAAACAAGATCGTATAAACCTTGGAGCATAAAGCTTTAGTATTTCTAGGTCAGTGGGTATCCCCTTTTGTACAACAAAATTTCATGTATAATTTGGAGCAGTAAATCAAAATTGACATATGCAACAAAATTTCATGTATAATTTAGAGCAGTAAATCAAAATTGACATAGGCAGGGAACCAAAAAAGGAAAGCAAATCTAAATTTTGCAGAAAAAGAGAGACTTGGATTTAATTCAGAAATAAGAAGTCCCCCATGTTGTATGTATTATTCTCCTAAGTAGTCCCCCATGTTGTATGTATTATTCTCCTAAGTAATCTCTAAATACCAGTTACCAGGTACTCCAAGCACCCCATGTTGTATGTATTATTCTCCTAAGTAATCTCTAAATACCAGTTACCAGGTACTCCTAGCAGTCTTTTTTGATAAACTGTCTTCTTCCATGTTTGGGAATCTTTCTATGTGCTGGATTGTGTAGTCTCCCTGAAGCTTATTCTTCTGTAGATTACCCCAACTTCTGTAGAATACCCCGAGGGTTGGAACCTTTTGCAAATATTTTTAAACAGTATGTAATCAGCAAAGGAATAAAATTTTCTAAATGGGTGGAAGGTGTTGTCAAGAATAATGCATACGGAAGTCATATAGATGACATTCCAGCACATGAGTTTGTGGAGAAGATTATTGAAGTGCATCATAAGTGTAGTGGTTACGTTGTGGATGCATTTCAAAGAAGCGGTATTTTTTATAAAGCCTTCAGGGACGCATTTGAAATAATATGTGATAAAAAAGGTCTAAGAAAGCACATGTGCAGAGTTTTTGGCTACATTTTGTGACAACATGCTTGAAAGGAGCGGTTTTGTGAAAATAAGTGATGATCAAAATAGGTTGAGTTATGTAGAAATCAAATCACAACTAAAATTGTCGTCGGAGGATGTTATTCCACTCGTGTTCAGTTAGATGTGGAAAGTACAAGATTAGTTTAAAGGAGCCCGTGACACAAACGATAGGCAAAACTTATCATTTTGATTTCAATGGTAGTTTCATTTGTAAATATGCGATGATTAAGATTTTACTTCCACAAATAGATTAGAAGAATCAAGTGAGCGAGGTTGTAGATGGCAATGGATACCATGTCATCGATGCTGCATTAAGTCAGACCACGAGGGTTAGAAAAGTTTTGAGCGGTCAAGAATTATTGATTGAATTGTTAGAAATTGTAATTACTATGGCATGTGAAGTTGGGTAAGAATAGAGAGTCAGTGTTGGGTAAATTAAACTAAGTGATTGAGTAGTTAAATGTTTGAGTGTTGAGTCAAATCGAGTTAAGTGATAGAAGAATTTTAGTGTGTGGTTGTATGTCAAGATATTTTAGCAAGTCTAGTTGGAAAAGGATAAATACCTTTCATCTGATTCATTATAAGCATCATGTTTTATGTGAATTATTTATGCTTTGTCTTCTCCATCTTTCCAACACAATTTGAAGAGTTCTCAATTGAAAGGTCGAAAGTTTCACCGCAGGGGTTGAGAAATAAGCCGAAGCTCGTCGGCCGTTGAGAAATAAGTCGTAGCATGTTGATGGTTTTTTCCCGCCAGAGAGTAGTCGGAAAATTCTAACGAACCTTTAAAAAATAAAGTCGGCTCGTCGGCCGTTGAGAAATAAGTCGTAGCTTGTTGATCTTTTTTTCGGCCAGCCGAAGAGGAGAGTAATCAGAAAATTCTAACGAAGCTTTAAAAAAATAAAGTCGTCGTGCCGCCGTGATTGAGAAAGAAAAGCCGAAAATACCAACCAAAAAAAAAAGTTTACGCGGCCCGATATGCTGACAGTCACTGTCGCGGATCCGCTAAAGGGTGTGTAACGACTCTGAGCAAGTCCGAAAGTGAAGTTGGTCATATTTTTTTGAAAGTTACGTGGGCGATGTCACTTGCATAATCCAAAGTCAAAGAGTCTCGTGGTTTTTTTTATTGAAAAGTTTTTTTTAATTAAAAGCTCTTTTTATGGTAAGGAGCCATAAAATATTTGATAAAAGGGTTTCTTAAAGTTTGTTAAAAGGGTTTTTGGAAAATAAAAGAACTTGTGAATAAATTATGAAGGGTATTTTAAAGGTGGAGGGGTTTCAAATATATTTTTGAGATTTTTTTTTTTTTTTTTTTAATTATTATAATGAAAGTTAGGTTTTTTATTTAAAAAAAAGAGAATTAAAAAAAAAAAAAGATTTTATTGAATAGGAGAGTTTAGGGTTTTGAAAATTTTGGTAGTTTGCAAAATTATTTTGGTGTTTTGTCAAGTATGATAGATTTTTGGGTGAAAATTGTGTTTTATGGAGACGCATATAGAAAATCATATTTTGGAGGCGATATGGAAGATAACCTCATGCAATTAGGAAAGAAGCTATAAGACAGAGGAAAGACCGCAGCCATGGATCGCAAAGCACAACTTAACCATATTAAGAAAAAAATAAAAAAGAAGAGGCAAAGATCATTGCCATGGTTAGAGAGGTTCAAGTCGTAGCCGAGGAATTGAGAAGTCTAGTAGAAGACAAAGAAGAAATCAAAGGTGATTGGTGTAGCTTTGATCTGCTACCACCTTTTATGTTTACAAGTAAATATTTTGATCATTGGGTTATCAAGATGATAACTTTTCTTAGAGCTAAAGAGTTAATATGAGTCTAATAACCCATATGATGAAGTATGCGATTCTTTACCATTGAATTTTAAAAAACAGGCATTGGATGAGAATTGTTTGTGCAAGGTAGAAAATGTTACAACTTCCAAGGAAGCATGGAAGTTCCTGGAAGAAGAATTTGGCACAAGGGGGAGTGACATGCAGCAGCAGGTTATGTCACAAGCAAAGAAGTCAACCGCAGATCTGAAAGTATATAAACAAGACTCTGAGAGAAAAACAGAGCTTGGAGAATCCCACTCAAAAGTGGATGATAGTTGTCAAAACCATAAAATTGAAACCCATTATGCAAGCATGCATATGGATGAAGAAGTTGTAGAAAATATTGGAGAGAGAGAAGGTGAGGCTTCTGTGTGTGAAACAGAGCAAGAGAAAATAAATGCTCAAGGAATCTATTGTAACATGGATGATACAAATGATGGTGAGTCCCACTGTGATAAGGCACATGTGGGTGATGACTGCAAAGTTATATGTGAATTAGTGAATCCAACAACAACTAATATATTTGGTGAAGTTGAAATTGACAATGAGCACATGCATGCTCAGATATCCCACCATAGTGTGGATGAACATTATGTTGATGATATGTGTGGTATCTTTCTTGAAACGGGGATTGATTGTGGCAATATGATAAGCACCATGTTTGATGAAACATTGAAGTTTGAAGCTACCACTGTAGCAACAAGATATGAAGCAGTTGGAACTGCTCATGAAGTAGTATATGATCTAGCAGCAGTGGATGATCAAAAACAAGATAAAGTGATTGGAGAGTTTTTTATGAAAATATCCACTGACCACATAATAGTGGAAGATAGTTTTGGTGAAGTTGAAAATAAATCAGAGAAAGAAGAGGTAGAGCAGGAAGATGTCTCTGAAGAGCATAATAAAGATGTTTTTAACATTGTTTTTGAATATGCAGGTGTTTAAAATAGCATGGGAAAAGAAGTTGAAAGCAAGGTTGTTAATAAATTTGATGCAGATTTGAAGTTCATTGAAGAATTGTTTCAGAAACCAATAGAACAAATTGATGTGAGCCTTAAAGTAGCAACTAGAATAAAAGAATTGAATGAAATGGTGAATGATGATCTTGAGTGTGTAGATTACACAAAAAAACGGCAGTACCTGATGATGAAAGTGAAAAGAATGATATGAAAGACAAAGATGAATGCATTGAAACCATTTTTGAAGATGCAATGTTATGGAAACAATCCATGGTTGAACGAATGTTTGAAGAGGAAGGTGTAGTAGACAAGATCAAATTGTGTTTCAGCACAAATTCAAGAAAAGTCAAAGAAAAATTGCAGCAAGAACAAGTAAATAAATCCTACAGCAAGAAATTTCAATAGAGAATGAAGCAATTTCGAGGATATAAAATTTGGAAGAAGAGAAAAATAAAATGCAAAATTGTGAAAGTCTTGAGTCATTGTAAGCCTAGCTGAGACATAGACCAGCAGGCATGTTTGAGTGATAATCGAGTCAAGTTAAGTTATGTTGAGTCATATGGTCGTAATTAAGGGGGAGTGTTAGAAATTGTAATTATTCCCGCATGTGGAGTTGGCTAAACATAGAAAGTCAATTAACTAAGTGATTGAGTGGTTGATTGTTTGAGTGTTGAGTCAAGTCGAGTTAAGTGATAGATTATTTTTAGTGTGCGGTTGCATGTCAAGATATTTTAGGCAAGTCGCTAGTTGGAAAATGATAAATACCCTTCATGGGGTTCATTGTAAGCATCATGTTTTGTGTGATCAATAGAAGAGCCGCAACTTGTGTTTTATGTGTGAATTATTTATGCTTTGTCTCCTCCGTCTTTTCAACAGAAATGCGTTGAGCAACTGTAAGCAACATTCAAACCAAATGCTTGATGCAGAAGCCTATTGAGAATGTGATTTTAAGAGACTTTTTAGAATGGGATAAACAAAATTGTAATGCCATTCGATATTTAGCATAAAAGAATTGTGCAAACCATATATTCTTTACAGTTTAAGAAAATTGCAAGACTCCTTTATCCATTTTAGTTTAGTTTGTATCAATGATGTTATGGAATTTGGTTACGTTCACTGAAAATTTGTAACGTATTAGGCATATTCATTTGAACGTGATGACTTTCCATAGCTTTATTCTCAAAGCATAAAAAGAATACGTTCACTGAAAATTTGTATTGTATTAGGCATATTCATTTAAACTTGATGACTTCCCACCGTCTATTTAGCTTTATTCTCTAAGTGTCAAAAGAATTTGATGAGACATCTCTCAATATTAAAAATATTTTAATAATATTAAAAATAATTATTAATACTTTAAATATAGCTCTAAATGAAAAGTTTATTTTATTTCTTTTATAACTCTGTATATAAAAGATTTATATTATTATTTTATATATATAAAATTAAAATTACTTAAATTTATAAGTTTTGTAAAATATTTATAATGTTTTTGTAAAATATTTATAATGTTTCAATAACTTTGTAGAGTAAATTTTCAAAATGTTTTTAAAAAGTAACTTTTAATTAAAAAAAATAAAAAATAAAAATGATGGAGTGATAAATGTTTACCTATGAGGATATTTAAATAAATGTCTATAGTATGACTATATATTAATTATATTTATTAAAGTGGTTGTATTAATTGATTATCAGCATGAGTGAGATTAATAAATTATAGTTGATAAAAGTTGATTATGGTTGTATAAAGATTGATCATGTTTATTATGGTTCATGATGTTAACTATGCATGACCATGGTGGTTATGGTAGAGCTAATTTGAATATGGTTGCATTGTTGACCATGGTTTAAGATTATGCGATCATGGTTAACTATGGTTAATCATGGTTGGTTATGGGTGAATATGGTTAACCACAATTGTCAATGTTTAGCTATGGTCAACATATTACTGAGCATGGATGTTAACAATATAGTGGACCAGATTGACTATGGTTGATCATGCTTAATTTTTCTTGTGCTAGTTGATAATGGTTAAACATTGTTGAGTTTGTTTTACCATTATTGATTTAGTTAGATGTTTAACTATGAGATTTAAATATTTTGCTATAACCTACATTGTTCACATTAAAATGTGTTTTCTTTAGTGTATTTTTAAATACATGTCTCTCTAATATTGGGAAGTAGCAAGCATATATGTGTGTGCGTGTGTGAAACTTTTAAGAAATTACAAATCTTTTTTGGAAGGAAAAACCTCTATCTATAATTTTACACATCTCCTTCACAATGGAATGTGAAAATATAAGAATCCTTTTTTTTAATTTTAATTACTTTAACTATATAAAATTGTGTTACTTATTATGAACATTGAAATATTTTATTTGTGCATGTCACTTGTTGAAAGACCACTAGTAATTATATATACACACCACATGTTAATTACACATCTTCTTCATGCTTGAATATAATATCAATATTAGTTTTAGATACCACTTGTCAACTCCACATTGAGTAGTGAAGGAAAGCATTTATAATAAATTATAAAATGTTAACTTTCAATTATTTTATCTCTTCATATAAAATTGTTGTAAAATTATGGTGGAAATTGAAGTATTTTATTTGAGGGCAGTCAAACTAATAACTTAAATGGATTTTTTTAAAAGTTAGAATCAGTTTGTATAATTTTGAGCAATATTGTGATTTCTTATTGTTTAAAATACACTTTTGAATGCATAAATAGATTCAAGACTTTAGAGGCACACAAACTTTGCAATTTAAAGAACTTAAAATTATGATTTAGATTTTGAGTAAAAGTAACAAAAAAAATTGTTAGGAAAAAAGCCATTTCTTTTATTTAGACTATGTGTCTTAAGGTAGATATCAGGAAGGGGAAATCACATAAAATCTCCTTTTTCAGAGTTATGCCTACACTACTAACAGTATTGAGTTGCTCATCATTATGATTTTGAAGGTGGGTATCTGCAATCTGTTGATGAAGAGCTTCAATCTCGTCATCCTACTGGTTCAATCTAGCTTTAACAACCTGCAATTCCTCTAACATATACAAAATCGTGTGGGATTGTTGTTGGAGTGTCTGAATGATGTCAATGGAGTCACAATTCCGTTATTCTAAAGGATGAGGGCATAAGTTACAAGGAGGATTTTTCTCCATTTCTGCACAATTGAGATATAGACTAAAGGAGATAAGGGGGCAGACTACAGGACAAAACAATGTTGCTTGGGAGTGGGAACGGGAGCGAAAACGCGAGCAGGAGCGACCATTTTCAGAAGCTCCCGGTTTGGGAGCGAATCTGGGAGCGATTTTTTAAAAATATATATATTTTTTATGTTTTTTAATTTTTGATACATATATGTCAACAAAAACATGTAGAATGATGAATTAGACATAAAAAAACATAAAAAAACATAGATTGATCATTGAACCATATCGCATCAATCATCTAGAAATTATAATCGTCATCAAGTTCATCAACCATGTCCACAAGTTAGTAAAATACATATTACAACTGCAACATATTGAGTCTCGTGAATCATGATTCATCAAATTCAATCTTAAAGTTTCAACTTCAAGCTTTCAAAATTGAAAATTCAATAACATTTATCGTCATTGATCACCAAAGTTGTACTTGTAAGCTAAGTTTAACCATTACAAGAAGTAATACCTTAGATATTTCTAAGTCCTAACTTCTAACTGTTAACATGATATGAAATGTTATAAATTTATAAATGAAACATGAATAATGAAATGAAATGAAACAACTTTAGTCTTTCACGAAGCATCATATTCATAATTCATAATCATTACCAATGAGTTATAATTGCCAAGGCCCAACTTCAAACTTCAAATTTTCATTGTCACAGTGATATATTGTTTACAAAAAATATCATTATGATATGAAAGAGTTGAGAGTCAAGAGTCAACGTCTCAAAACTCAACAGTTATGAAAACTAAAGTCTAATACAAACTAAAAAAGACAAGTAAACTGTAAATCTACATGTGGCCCTTTCCATGAGAGTCTCCAGGAGTATAAGTAGGTTGTGGTGGTCTTCTAGGAGTCTCCCACACAGACCGATGACCAGAACTAGAACCTCCACATGAGGGTGTAGATGGAGGTGGCGACAGCAAAGGAACAAGACTCGGACCTCGAACACTGCTACTGGATGGTGGAGGTGGAGGTGGCATGGCTGTTGCAGCTGCTTCATCTTCATCCCTTACAAGTTCCTCTTCCAGTTCTTCAAGATGTACAATGCCATCCTCCAAATTGTCATCCTCTGGGTGATTGTCCCAAATTTTATATGTGGGATCCTCATAAGCTTGATCACAGTAATGACTCAACAACCTCAAGTTGTAGTGCACCTAAACCAAGCTTTCTACTCGGTTTTCATTGAGTCTGTTTCTTTTCACATTATGTATGTAGCTGTAGGTGCTCCAACACCTCTCTGCAGAAGAAGTATTTACAACCTATGAAAGAACATTTTTTGCCAATTTTGGCAAAAGTCCCTGGCCGCCATATGTTTCCCACCATGTGAGAGTATCAAATATATCTCTGTTGTCCATTGCATGGAAGTTACCATACAAACCAGTGCCACTGAAGTATTTTCCTCTTTCAAGGCGCACAACTGCACATTCCTCCCCGTCAGGTACCAACTTTTCTAATGCTTCCAAATATCCTCTAGTTACCTCTGCATCTAAATGGGGTTTGGTCCTAATCCCACCCCTTGGTGCAGGTTGGCCCAACGAAGATGTAGAGTAGTATTTTGGCATAAGGATATAGGCCAAGCAATGTAGTGGAAGATTAAGTCTATTCCACCGTTCACACACACAATCGTGAATCAAATTGTACAAGTCGGGATCTCTGTTATGAACAATATCTTTTATTTTCCCCAACATGGTATCCATCTGCTCATACACCTCACCAATCACTAGTTTGTCTGTATCTGCAAACCGAATCATGTGATAAATGGGCTTGGTGAAATCCAATACTTGCCTCACACTTGTCCAAAACTGACCATCAAGAGCGGGCTCCTCCACCAGTTCAAAACCTCGCCTGTCAGCTACATTTGTAGCCCTTTCCTTTAATACCTACCAATGTGGACTTGATACCATGCTAGCCAATGACTCTCTTACCTTCAAAAGGCACCTGAAGGTGAGGTAAAGCTATCAAATCTGGTCTTCGCAATCTTCAACAACTCTAATCTCGAGTGACTACGGAAAAGGCCATGGGTATTGCTATGATTTGTAATAAATTTGATCATTTGTTTGCCTTTCTTGTACAAATCACCAATCCATTGGTATTGTGCATTTTCGTTTTTGACAACATCATGCATCAGAAGGTTCAATGTGTGAACCAAACATGCAAACCAAAATATGTTCGGGTATTTATCCTCAATAATTGCTCCCACTACCTTACAATTAGGAGCATTATCAGTGATGACTTGGATGACATTGTATGGCCCAATATGGTCAATTGTTTCAAGTAATGCTTCTGCAATGTTGATGGCGGTCCTGAACTTGTCTGAGTAATCATGTGCAGTTAGAAAGATGGGACCACTAACAGACATAGTAAGAACACTTATCAATGGCTTGCCTTTTACATTTGTCCATCCATCAGATACAATGGAAACTCCATGGTCAGTCCAAGAACTTGTCATTCTATTCAAAGAATGTGATATTTTTTATTTTTCATGATCAAGGCCAACGGTTCTTGCCTTTTCATACCCAGGGCTCTTGTATCCTTTAGGGGCATCATTTATGGCAAAAACCATTTTGTGCCAATAAGGTGAGCGAAGAACATTGAATGGTATCCCACATGCATAGAGAAACCTATAAACCTTTGAATCCACATCATTCCTACACCCCTCATCAAGGAAATATGATATGGTTCTACGCCTTAAAGCTGATCACCCTGTGCCTCCATATCCACTACCTTGGGAGGATGCTAAAGGAGTTCTTTCTGATTGTGAGCTTGTTTCAAAGAAACCCCTTGGTTTTTTTTATTTGTATTGGGTTTCCTCCTCTTCCCTTATGTATTTGGCTCTATCTGCTGCTGACACCGCTGGACAAGTTTTGAATCCTATTTGTCTGTCTCCATCCCATGGCCTTTTCCCACAAAGTTGTCTTCTAGCATGGGTGTATGAACCTGTGTAATCATTGTTGCAATGGGGGCAATGAAATTTAGTGGTTCCACCCCCTCTCCCTGTTTCAGCCCTGTTAACATATTTCCACAATGGGGTTTGGTCTTGTTTATTTTTTGAGGGTCATGTTCACCCTCCTCCAACTCCTCCTCACCGGGGTTTTCATTAATTCGACTTTCTCCAGCTTCTTCATCCCCCTCTTCAGTTTGGCCCCTTCGTTTCCTACTCTCCAGCACCATAATAACCATAAAAGGGACAAGAAGAGGAAAATGCCAAGAAATATAGCCAGGTCCATGGTGTTTGATGTTTGTAGGGTTTTGAATCTACAAATTAATTTAATTTATTGGGATTAATTAGTTTAATTTATAAATTTAATTTAAATTCATGATTTTTAAACTAAATAAACTAAATTAAATTAACTAAATTACTACCTAACTAAATTAAAGTAGCTAAACTAACTAAATTACTAAGTTACTTACCTCTTTGCAGGCTTGCTCCTTTGCTCTTGCTCTCCAAGAAACTCAACTCAATGAAGTGATAATGAATTTTTTTAGGCCCATTGGGCTTTTAAATTTTTTTTTTTTTAAATTTAAATTTTTTTTTCGGGTTGGCGGAATTTTTTTCCGTTGGATCGCTCCCGGCGCTGCTCAAAATGCTCCCGGAGTGATTTTTTAATGCTCAGGAGCGATCGATCCCGAGCTTAAATTTCGCTCCAGGAGCGACGGAGCGATCGCTCCCTACAGCTCTCCCGAAAATGGCAAGGAGCACAAATTTTTTTATCAGGAGCGCACTCCCAAAAATCGCTCCCGATCCGCTCCTGAGCCACTCTCGCCCGGAGCGTGGATTGGGAGCGGGTTCGAGAGGGGGGGGCCTCCCCCTCAACTCTAGGATAGAAGGCAGTTCTAAATAACACAGTTCCAAATGGAAGGGAGTGAGGGAGCCTCCTTGGTAAATCTCGGGAATAAAAGCTCTTGTCAAGGAGAAGCAAGTAGAATACGAGTGACCCCTTCAAAGGATACGGAAGAGGATGAACTACCAGGGGAATTCAAGAGAATTACTGAGATGAAGTAATATGGGAGTGAATCCCTCCAAATTTCAATCACGGACTTTAAGAGTGAGAAAAGCAGATTGAAAGGAGGTAGGGAGCTAATAGCAGGGTTTAACAGCGACAAGATGACAATTGACGCCCTGTTGAGGGAGGAATTTTGTTTCTGGCAGTTAGCATTGAACCAAGAGAGCGAAAACTAGAGTTTTTGGTCACATCCAAGGAACTTAAGGGGTTTCCGTTAATAAATGACCATAGAAAAGCCTCAATTGTTCCTTTTGTTTCCTGCACTCTCCAAGGGAAGTGCTCAGGAACTCTAACTGAATGAGCTCGAAGCTTTAGTTTCTTCAGCTATTCTAAGAGATCGAAAATGATACCCTTGCTCCCTCCTTGTGTTACAACAACCATTCATTGAGGGTGATTTATTGACATGGTTCGTGATCTCGCAAGCTTGCACATACCATTGATCACATCATCAATTAATTCCAGTCCTCCATGAGCTCGAATCAATTAAATTCATAGATGGTGGTGTTATCACAAAATCAACCCCTGATAGGCTGTTGATTAGGAAGACTTTGAGTAACTCTTTCAAACCTACTTTAGGCTGAGGCTTAGCCTCCCCAAACTGAGAGGGCTCTCTCAATGGATTAATGATTTTTTATTATGATTAAGATGGCTAACTCTTATGAAACAAAGATAAAAATGTAAGTGGTGGAAACAAAATTAAAAAGTATCCATTGGGCTTATGGAGTCAAAATCATTTCAGCATAACAATGATATCAACCTTACATAGAAGTCAGGACATTTAGATTACAACCATTCAGACCACACCAGAAACATATAGGACAACACAGTTTATAAATATGTGAAGGAAATTAGAGCACAATCAGTGATTTGTAAGTAATCAGACATCTATACCACTGCAAATACTGAGGAGAGGATAATACACAACATTCTGAATAGTAAACTCCTTCTCATTCCTGAGAAGTAAAGTGTAGTATTGTATTACTAAAACTGAGTCATATACATAGCACAATAGTTCCAATTTCTCTGAAATTTTCCAACCCCAAGTACATTGTTGTTTCTGCTATATATATAATTCTTTACAAAGATGAGATTCCTCCTCCAGCATGAGGGGAACTCGAATTTTTCTTGCTATGACACCTGTTCCAACTTTAACTACTTATTAAATGCAACAAACTGCTAACTAGATATTTTAGAAACCTAAGACAATTAGGAGTCTAACTCCACTTCATGTTGGTAATAGCATTAATTACAATCAAATCTCGTTCTCTCACAAGTGGTCTCCTTCAATTTATCTGGTGGATGTTCAAAGCTCCTTACTGGTCCTTAATGTCTTATCCCTTTATGGCTACTGAGAAGTAGGAAACTGCCCCTGTTTATATGCTTTTGGTTTCCTCAAAGATATTCGGAACCAATTAACCATGTTGATCTTCTTTAATTAGCCAACAATCTATTGGAGTGCCACGTTCTTCATGTGTTGTAAGCCTTTCCCATATACATGTGTGATGACAAAACTTCTCTAAAGTTGTTTCAAAAGTCATTTACAATATTAGAGGTGATCATTTGTATAACAAAAAGTTTAAATTTCATATAACTTCTTTCCGCTTGTTTTGCCGTGGCTTGTTGTTGCACATTGTAAATGCTCTTTTCTAATATTTCCTTTCAAAAATGTCCCTTTGGTCCCTCAAAATTGGTCGACTAAGCTTTAATTATGCAGCTACAGCAGTTTCATAGCGCGCTACGAAATTGTTGTGCGTTAGGCATCATCTTCAGCAGTTTCGTAGCGCACTACAAAACTACTGTGTAATCACCAAAACACAGTTTCAAGCCAAAATTTGACTGTTTTGGGTTTCTTTGTATTGACATGTCCTTTTCAGCTGCCCTGAAGCTATCCAAAATTGAACATAATAAATCATCAAAATTTGGAACTTAACCTTATCTATTGTGAGATTTTCCTTAGCTAAGGAAGTCTTTCCTGTTGGCCTAGCTGCAACTTCAACTCTTCAATTTGTCTCTTCATGACCCTGATCCCAGCTCTAAGTTTCGTGTTAACCCTTCTGATGAACATTGCTTCCTTTATTGCAGGGACTGTCCAGGTATAATATTGTGCATTACAATCGACCACCTCGGGTATTTGAAATGTTTTGTCTTCCCACAGAGCTTGCATTTTGTCAAAATGAGCTTCCCTGATTGCATGCTTCCTAGAGGCTTTCTTCAATCTAGCAATTTCAAGATTTTCTAACCTCAACTTATTTTTAAATTCTTCAATAGTATATTCCTCTTGCGGGATGATTGCCTTTCCTCTATCTTCTTTATGCAGCTGTGATGATGATTGTAACGAAGTCACAGGTCTGTCATGAGTTTTTACGATCTCCTCTATTTCACCTGCTTCTGGCAGCATCTCCTGTATCTATTTGAAATTCCTCATCATGGGTCTTCTCAGCTTAAAGACAAATTAAGCAACCTGATCATCAAGCTTGAGATTTTTCGAGGCTTTGGTTCTTTTAGTTTTGTCTTTACCTGATTCTATCAAATCTGCTTGAACCAGGGGAGATTCTTCAATATCAATCGCTTGTAGTAAATCATCCAAGTTTCTCTTTGAAACAGGGTTTTCCTCAGCAACCACCTTTTTGCCTTTTTCCTTAGCTAATTGACTCCTGGTCATTCTTCTCTGGACTACTTCTCCTGTAGATGATTCACGTCTATCTTCTTTGATCTGAGTTTTCTTTTTCAGGGACTGCTAGGGTGTGTCTTGGATAACCATTGATCTAGCGGGTTCCCTTACTTGTTTCCTAACTTTCAATTTTGTGAATCTCTTGGATCTTGTTTTTGTATGATGACCAGTTGTTGGTGGAGAATTTTTTACAGCTTGGGGACTGAGACCAGTTTCATTTTTAAAGCCAGACATAAACATGAACATGGGCCAGTCCCTACCTACTCTCTGGAGTTCATGCAGAACAATCAACTTAACTAAGCCATGGTGAAACAATGAGGTCTCACAGGCTTCTTTCCTTAGCTGCACCTTGTCACACATATTGCTTAGGCTATGAAATAAGTAGAAAGGTAAATCAAGAGATATCTTTCCTGTGAAATGCAGCAGAAGCTTGAAATGATATGAATACACCTTATTATATCTCCCTTCACAGTTAAGGTACCTCTGTATGTAGGTAAGCAAATTGGCATATGAGTCCTTCACATAATTTCTAGGCACAGACTTGTTTAAATCTGAGTCAATGAACTCTAGCTTCAGAAATTCTTTGCAGGGGGTCATATCAAATTTAAAATTTTTAAACCAAATTTATTGTCCCCTTGGAATCTCAATAACTATAGATATTACCTTTGGTGAGATTTGCAATTCAAGCATCCCAACCTTTGAATTCGGTCCTGTGAAATTCAAGGCAAATTCCTTGGTGATTTGTGCATGACCTCCTTGGAGTTTCTCGCAAAAATTCCAACATCCAACCTGCTTGAATGCATGATCAACTTCTTTGTTCCTCAAGATAATGTCTAAACCTTCAGGTTCGTTCCTCAAACATCTACCTGACCTGTGCTCTTTTCTTTCTGTAGATCCTTCCATGAGACTTCAGCGTAATGAAGGTTTGAAATATTGGCACTGCTCAATCTTCGATCCCTGCCTCGCTTGATGGCTGCCTTGCTTGATAACTGCCTCACTTGATGTACAATGAATTCAAATTGAATGCTTGCAGATTTGTTCCTCATGCCATTAATACAAACATAATTATGACTGTGAATGTCTGGCTCTTCTTGAAACTTGCAATCTGAGCGTACCAAGGTACCTAACAACTCTAATTAAGATAAGCAGTTGGACATGATAGGCGAAGTGTATAAGCTGACAATGGATGATGCAACCATAACTAAACTTGACAAATATGACATCTAAGAAATTTGCTACGGATTGCACGAATCTCCGATTTCGCAACACAACCAATGAAAAAACTGGGTTATGCGCTACGAAAACACCTAAAGCATTTCATAACACATAAGAACCTTTACAACAAGCTTGATACAAAGATTCTATGTAAGTTATGGGACCAATGGTGAATGAGAATGGACTATTGACTTTTATTTAACCATCCTACCAAGACTCTCAAGACACTAAAGTAAACATGGAAAAACTGAACTTTGGACTAACACCTAACCTTCACAAACAAACTGATGTGAACAATTTGGTAATTGCTTCTTAAGTGATAACAGTGGCTCCACTTGGGATAGTGTGCTCCTGTAGTACACTAAGAACTCGCAGGTCCAGTGCTTTATCCATTTTATGACAAACATAGATTTGCTTGACAAGCATCCCTTTACAGCTTCTTGGGCCTTCACCTCGGGCTTAAGCCTTCTGTTTCAGCTTGTCATTATTTACAACAAAAAGAAAAACTGACAAAAACGGTTATATACAATGTTGTGGGAAACTGATAGTATTTCAATCAATGATAATGCTTTAGGAACCTGCCATTAACAGGTCCTCCAACATATGGTTCTCCATCAATTTCTTGCAAGATGTAAGTGTTGTTTCCATGAAAAGCAGCGATTTGATATGGGCCTTTCCACAAATTTTCAAATTTACTGTGCTTACCTTTCTCTTCGATTCTAGCTTCCCATTTCAGCACTCTGTCATGGATCTGAAAAGTAACTTCCTTGATCTTCTTATCAAATGTTCTCTTGATTATGTTCTGACTTTGTTGATGACTATCATACACCTCATTTCTTTTCTCCTGTAAGGCTATCAGCTGATTGATTCTTCTTTGTACAGTGTTTGGTTCCTCCTCTAATCCTTGAATTAGCTTCATTACAGGTACTCCAAGTGATGTTGGAAATATGGCTTCAGCACCGTATACTAACTCATATGGCGATGTTCCAATGGATCTCTTTGTACAAATCCTATCAGCCCACAAAGCATACTTCAATTTCAAGTGCCAAGCTTTCTTGTTTTCCTGTAGCAGCTTCTTAATGATCCTCACAAGGCTTTTGTTTGATGATTCAGCAAGGCCATTTCCTTGCGGATAATAAGCAGTAGAGTGTCCAAGAGTAATGTGATACTGATGGCAAAAATTAATCATCTTCTTGGATTTAAAAGCTTGAGCATTGTCAGTTATAATCTTCATCGGGCAACCAAATCTAGATAATATATTATTTTCTAGGAAAGAGATAATCACTGAATCATTTGCTTGCCTTGTTGGGACTGCTTCTATCCATTTGGTAAAGTAATCAGTGGCTGTGAGAATCTAGCGATGCTGACCTGATGAAGGAGGATGAATTTCCCCTATAAAATCCAATCCCCATTGCTGGAAGGGTGCTTCAACATATATAGGAACCAAAGGCAAAGGCATAAGCTTCCTTTTTCCTTCAAATATTTGACATTCATGACATGTAGCTACCTTTTTATAGATGTCTCTGAACATAGTTGGCCAAAAATATCCAGCCCTCAGGACCTTGTTTGCAGTAGCTTTCCAATAGTGATGTCCTCCACAATCTCCTTTATGGAATTCATCAATTACTTTATCAGCTTCTTCTTCAAGGAGACAATTTAACAATATCCCTCCTGCATATTTCCAAAACAAATTTTGGTCATACACAAAATATCTTAAATATTTCAACTTGACAAACCGGGCATTGGACTTTGAAAGATTAGCAGGGGCTTTATTATGCTGCAAAACAAATGCTATTTCCTTGTACCATTCTGAAACTAAGAATTTTTCATTTATTTGGACCAACTCCTCTTCATTTTTAGAAATTTCTGAGATCTCTGTACTCAAATTAATGTCAAGACATTCCAAATTTGACTGTGTCAGTAGCTTGGCTAAGCCTTGACCCTTTACCAATTTGGTGGGTTTAATTTCAATGTCATACTCTAACAATTTTTCTATCCACTTGCCCCTTTTCCATACGGATCAGCCTGTGTTAGAATATCCTTTATAACAGCATTTGGAACATAAGCAATAATGTGAGAATGCAAAACATAGATTTTGAAATCCTTTATAGCTTTCACCAAGGCGTAAGCTTTCTTCTCTAGGATGTTGTACTTCAGTTCAACAGTGCTAATGTCTTACTAAAGAAAGAAATAGGTTGTTCAGTACTTTGATTTCCTTTTTGCAGCAAAACTCCAGCAATTGTATCCTCAGAAGCAAATGTAAAAATGAGGAATTCCTTGGTAAAATCTGGGCTGATAAGTACTGGTGCTTGTGTGAGTGCCTTCTTGATCTCCTCAAAAGATTTCTTTGCTTTAGCTGTCCACTTAAAGTCTACTCCCTTCTTCAACATCTTTGTTATAGTCTTGAAAACTTCAGCAAAGTTAGGAATGAAGCGCCTAACAAAGTTAACTTTTCCAAGAAAGGATTGAATCTCTTTCCTACTTCTTAGCAGATCTAAATTTTGAATTGCAATAACTCTATTAGGATCGATCTTAATTCCTTCCTCAAAGATAATATGACCAAGAAGTTTTCCTAATGTTAGAGCAAAAATACTTTTAGTGGGATTAAGAGAGATACCAAACCTCCTACATTTCAGCAAAATTATTTCAAGGTGCTTCAAATGATCTTCCTCTCTTTTTGAGAAAACTGTGATGTCATCAAGATAGACAACCACTGATTTGTCCTTTTCCTCAGCAAAAGCAATATCCATTGCTCTTTGAAAAGTGGCCCCTGCATTCATGAGACCGAAAGGCATCTTGGCGTACATGAATGTTCCCCATGGCGTTGTGAAGGTTGTCTTCTCTTGATCATCTGGATGCACAAGAATCTGATTGTACCCTGAGAAACCATCAAGCATAGACATCCTTTGTGAACCAACAATGTTTTGTAGAATTAAATCCATCTTGGGAAGAGGATAATTATCTTTCAATGAGGCTTTATTCAAATTTCTGAAGTCTATACAAATCCTGATCTCACCATTCTTTTTTCTAACTGGGACCAAATTAGCAAGCCAATTTGAGAATCTGATTGGAACAATAATCTTAGCATCAAAAAGTTTTTTCACTTCCTTTTCAATCAATGGCATAAGGAGAGGATTAATTCTTCTTAACTTCTGCTTGAAAGGTTTTTCATTCTCCTTAATAGGAATGGTATGTTGTATAATTGAAGAATCATATTGTTTCAAATCAGCATAGCTCCATGCAAAAACATCAATGAACCTTTTCATCATCTCAACATATTTAGCCTTCATATCAGCTGAAAGAAATTTTGAAATCTTAACCATCTTAGGTACAACTGAATCCCCTAAATTGCAGCTTTCTACTTCCTCCTCATCAGCTTGTAATTTTGGAGCTTTGAACACATCATTTTGATCAAACAATTTCTCAAGGGGAATGAGACCCTTTGGAATTAAGTTGTTTTTTAATTGTAAGACTTCAGACTTTTCCTTTGATTCCACAAACATATTTTGCTGATCCATTTGAGTGCTCTCAAATTCTTCCTTTAACTCAATGAAATTATTTACCTGCTGATCATCCTCAAAGACCTGCCAATTAGTGATGTTATCTGGTATAACTGGTCGATGACAAACCTCCACCTCATACTTTTCAGAAGAGTGCATAGGAATAATAAAAAGACTGGCAGAAACAGCAAGAGAGTCTGCAATAGAATTTTGGTCTTTGGTTTTGATAGTAAAAGAATAAGTCTGAAACTTTTCCAACATATCCAACACTAAGTTTCTATATGCCCTCATCCTTACATCCTTGGTTTGATAAGCACCTTCCACTTGTTTAATTACCAATTCAGAATCTCCACAAACAACAATGTTTCTAGCCTTCAACTTTAACAAAGCTTCTAAGCCCAAAATCAGAGGTTCGTACTCGGCCATATTATTAGTGCAATCAAAATTTAGTTTGTAGGACTTGTGATCCAAATCCCAGCTCCTGCCCCTTCTCTTCTTGCTGATCCATCAAAGTATAAAGACCACCAGCCTATTTTCTCTTTCTCATCTTCTTGTTGATTTCCTTGGCCCTGATTTTCTGAAAGCATCTTCTCTGACTCATCTTCAACTGATCCATTAAAAAGAATGACTGATCCAAGTCCATTATCAAATGAATAAATGGGAAAGTTTTGAGGTTTATCTTTACTGCTTACCATATAAGCCATTTTGGTCTCTCAATACAACCTTCTTTGCTCACAAAAAACAGGGATAGTAGCATAGGTAAGGTCCATCTGCATTGTGCCTTTAATTTTTACTGCCCACGATCTCGACGACATCATCTCGAACTTAGGCGGAATATCAGCTACAACAATGTCCATGACAATTGTCTTCACTGGAATTTGTGTCAGACCGACAACAACATCTTTAATCAAACCAATGCATTGAACCCTTTTTGAATCAAAGGAAAATAAATCCTTATATGGTCTTGTTACCTGTAATCCCAACCTTTCCATGATTACCTTGGGCATAAGATTATGGGAAGCCCCTGAATCCAACATGGCATTGTGTAAAGTCATATCATGAATGCTAATGCTTATGTAGAAAGGAGGAAATTCTTCATTCTGTTCATCTTCAAGTCTTGGACCCAAGTAAATAATAGGATTATCTTCTTGCACATTTAAGATATCAGCTACTCCTGGTTGTGAATTAAGCATTTCAACAATCTTACTTCTGTATTTGTCTACCTTGAGGATTTCACTAAAGGGGACTGATATTTTGATTTTTGCAATCTCATTCTCAAGGTTAAAAACAGAAACAATTTTCTCAATTTCTTTAGTAGGGGATGGAGCTTGAATATCCTTTTTGCCAGGTGGAGAATCATTTTTACCTTCAGCAACCTTTGAGTTGTCTTTCTTGTCTTCAACAGCCTTTGATGCATCCTTCTTGGGCTGTGCTTTGCTTGTTGTAATGGGCACATTTCTATTCCTGAGATTGTACTACTTTTGCATCTCAAAGATAGCATGCTGATAGCCTTTTAAATAGTCTGAAGGTTCCTCTCCTTGTTTGGTCATACTGGACTCATCATGTTCTTCCTTAGTCAAGAAAATCCCTGGCACTTCTTCATCAAGACAATGGATGGACTCTTCAGGAATTTCAGGTTCATCTTCTTCATCAACCAAGTTTTGTTGGAAAGGAGGTCTTACTGGAGGATCAGGCTGTTGATTCCTATTTTCCCTTGGCCTTTGCTGATTTTGAGGTCTTCTAAACTGAGGATTCCTGAATTGAGGTTCTTGTTGTGTAGGAGGAGCAGAAGTATTTTTGAGAGCCAACCGATCCATCAGCTTCTCCATGGTCCTTATCATTGAGTCAAACTTATCTTCTGGAGCTAAAGTGGAAGGTTTCTCTTCTTCTTTCAATTTAGCTTTTGCCATCTTTGATTTTTTGGAAGAAAGCATGTTTACTTCCACTTTAATTGCATAATTTTGCATGTCAGCAAGAGTAGCAGAATCCCTTTCTCTGAGTAATAGAGAAAAGTCAGAATCAAATGCTTCGGCGTATCTCAGTTGTGCCAAGGCCCCAGGAGGTTTCAAATGGACTGGGATGGAATTGTATATTTTATTAAACCTCTTGGAGAAGTTTTGGACAGTTTCATCAGGTGCTCTTCTAAGATTGTTGTATTCAGTAAGAGCTTGGACAGGATTAGTTCTGTTTCCCCACTTCCTTAGAAAACTATCTTCAAACTCTGCCCAACTGTGAATGCTTCCAGCTGTAAGAGCTTTAAACCATTTTCTAACCTCTCCAATGAAGGTTTGTGCAAACAATCTTAGCTTCACATCCTCATCATCAACTTCCTCTCTGTCAGCAAAATCATTGAATCTGTCTACATGTTCTTCTGCTGTGATTTCTTCATCCCCACCCCATGTTGGAATTCTAGCAGCATATTTGCTGGGAAGGTCATGTAAAACAGCAGGGAGGGCTAGTGGAGCATACCTAGTAGGTACGAACATAATTAATGGAGGAACAATGATGATAGGTACTGAAGGGACAGAGGAACCAGAACTGATATGAGGTGGATTTCCTGGTGTCTGAGAACTACTAGCACTAGCAAAGGCAGAGGATAAGGTGTTGATACGGAAATGACTATTTGGACTTTGCAAACCACTAACAAATGTACTCCAATTTGGAAGGGGTAGACTAATTTTATCTTTGAGTAAGACTTCAAAAGGATCAAGTTCTTTGAGTTTACTTAAATCTTCCTCTTCTAACAATAATTCAGAAGTAACAACCTCCCAAAATTCTTCCTTATCTTTTTGTGACACTAAAGACGAAGTATCAATTCCTCTTTTTTGTAAATCTAAAATAATTCCAATGAGTTCTTCTTCATTTTCAGACCTCAACAACACCTCATGAATCTTATCATCAACAATTTTGTCCTCGGGACTTCTTGAAAATTCAGAGAGCAAAGATTTTGAAAAAGATGGAGTACCTGGTATTTCAGTAAATCTTTGTCTGCTCCTTGAAATGGTGTTTGGATTGTCCATAGGAGTAGGTGGATCTGGGTCAGGATTGCTCCGTGTATATCTCCCTCTCGAAGCCACCTTTTAAACTTTTGAAAATATATGGAGTCACCAAGGTAGATTGCAGCCTCGAAAAGCCTTCTAAGCTCCTGCTACCTTCAGAAGTTCAGTCTCTTGTTTTCGGGAATGAATAATCTTCAGACTCCCAGAAGACACACCAAAATGTTATCACAAAATCAACCCCTGATAGGTTGCTGATCAGGAAGACTTTGAGTAACTCTTTCAAACCTACTTTAGGCTGAGGCTTAGCCTCCCCAACCTGAGAGGGCTCTCTCAAAGGATTAATGATTTTTTATTATGATTAAGATGGCTAACTCTTATGAAACAAAGATAAAAATGTAAGTGGTGGAAACACAATTAAAAAGTATCCATTGGGCTTATGGAGTCAAAATCGTTTCAGTATAACAATGATATCAACCTTACATAGAAGTCAGGACATTTAGATTTCAACCATTCAGAACACACCAGAAACATATAGGACAACACAGTTTATAAATATGTGAAGGAAATTAGAGCACAATCAGTGATTTCTAAGTAATCACACATCTATACCACTGCAAATACTGAGGAGAGGATAATACACAACATTCTGAACAGTAAACTCCTTCTGATTCCTGAGAAGTAAAGCGTAGTATTGTATTACTAAAACTGAGTCATATACATAGCACAATAGTTCCAATTTCTCTGAAATTTTCCAACCCCAAGTACATTGTTGTTTCTGCTATATATAGAATTCTTTACAAAGCTGAGATTCCTCCTCCAGCATGAGGGGAACTCGAATTCTGCTTGCTATGACACCTATTCCAACTTTAACTACTTATTAAATGCAACAAACTGCTAACTAGATATTTTAGAAACCTAAGACAATTAGGAGTCTAACTCCACATCATGCTGGTAATAGCATTAATTACAATCAAATCTCGTTCTCTGACAAGTGGTCTCCTTCAATTTAGCTGGTGGATGTTCAAAGCTCCTTACTGGTCCTTAATGTCTTATCCCTTTACGACTGCTGAGAAGTAAGAAAATGCCCCTGTTTATATTCTTTTGGTTTCCTCAAAGATATTTCGAACCAATTAACCATGTTGATCTTCTTTAATTAGCCAACAATCTATTGGAGTGCCACATTCTTCATGTGTTGTAAGCCTTTCCCATATACATGTGGGATGACAAAACTTCTCTAAAGTTGTTTTAAAAGTCATTTACAATATTAGAGGTGATCATTTGTATAACAAAAATTTAAAGTTCATATAACTTCTTTCCACTTGTTTTGTCGTGGCTGGTTGCTTGCACATTGTAAATGCTCTTTTCTGAGATTTCCTTTCAAAAATGTCCCTTTGGTCCCTCAAAATTGGTCGACTAAGCTTTAATAATGCAGCTACAGTAGTTTCATAGCGCGCTACGAAACTGTTGTGCGTTAGGCATAATCTTCAGCAGTTTCGTAGCGCACTACGAAACTGTTGTGTAATCACCAAAACATAGTTTCAAGCCAAAATTTGACTGTTTTGGGTTTCTTTGTATTGACATGTCCTTTTCAGCTACCCTGAAGCTATCCAAAATTGAACATAATAAATCATCAAAAATTGGAACTTAACCTTATCTGCTGTGAGATTTTCCTTAGCTAAGGAATTATTTCCTGTTGGCCTAGCTGCAGCTTCAACATTTCAATTTGTCTCTTCATGACCCTGATCCCAGCTCTAAGTTTCATGTTAACCTTTCTGATGAACATTGCTTCCTTTATTGTAGGGACTATCTAGGTATAATATTGTGCATTATAGTCGAACACCTCGGGTATTTGAAATGTTTTATCTTCCCACAGAGCTTGCATTTTGTCAAAATGAGCTTCCCTGATTGCATGCTTCCTAGAGGCTTTCTTCAATCTAGCAATTTCAAGATTTTCTAACCTCAACTTATTTTTCAATTCTTCAACGGTATATTCCTCTTGTGGGATGATTGCCTTTCCTATATCTTCATTATGCAGTTGTGATGATGATTGTAACAAAGTCATAGGTCTGTCATGAGTTTCTACGATCTGCTCTGTTTCACCTGCTTCTAGCAGCATCTCCTGTATCTGTTTAAAATTCCTCGTCATGGGTCTTCTCGGCTTAAAGACAAATTGAGCAACCTGATCATCAAACTTGAGCTTTTTTTAGGCTCTGGTTCTTTTAGTTTTGTCTTTACCTGATTCTATCAAATCTGCTTGAACCAGGGGAGATTCTTCAAAATCAATGGCTTGCAGTAAATCATCCAAATTTCCCTTTGAAACAGGGTTTTCCTCAGTAACCACCTTTTTGCCTTTTTCCTTAGCTAATTGACTCCTGGTCATTCTTCTCTTGACTACTTCTCCTGTAGATGATTCATGTATATCTTCTTTGATCTGAGTTTTCTTTTTCACGGACTACTGAGGTGTGTCTTGGATAACCATTGATCTGGCGGGCTACCTTACTTGTTTCCTAGCTTTCAATTTTGTGAATCTCTTGGATCTTGTTTCTGTATGATGACCAGTTGTTGGTGGAGAAATTTTTTACAGGTTGGGGGCTGAGACCAGATTCATTTTTAAAGCTATACATAAACACGAATGTGGGCCAGTCCCTACCTACTCTCTGGAATTCATGCAGAACGATCAACTTAAATAAGCCATGGTGAAACAATGAGGTCTCACAGGCTTCTTTCCTTAGCTGCACCTTGTCACACATTTTTCTTAGACTACGAAATAAGTAGAAAGGTAAATCAAGAGATATCTTTCCTGTGAAATTCTACAAAAGCTTGAAAAGATATGAATACACCTTATTATATCTCCCTTCATAGGTAAGGTACCTCTGTATGTAGGTAAGCAAATTGGCATATGAGTCCTTGACATAATTTCTAGGCACATACTTGTTTAAATCTGAGTCAATGAACTCTGGCTTCAAAAATTCTTTGCAAGGGGTCATATCAAATTTAAAATTTTTAAACCAACTTTCTTGTCCCCTTGGAATCTCAGTAACTGTGGATATTACCTCTGGTGAGATTTGCAATTCAAGCATCCCAACCTTTGAATTCAGTCCTGTGAAATTCAAGGCAAATTCCTTGGTGATTTGTGCATGACCTCCCTGGAGTTTCTCGCAAAAATTCCAACATCCAACCTGCTTGAATGCATGATCAACTTCTATGTTCCTCAAGATAATGTCTAAACCTTCAGGTTCGTTCCTCAAACATCTACCTGACCTATGCTCTTTTCTTTTTGGAGATCCTTCCATGAGACTTCAGCGTAATGAAGGTTTGAAATACTGGCACTGCTCAATCTTCGATCCCTGCCTCACTTGATGGCTCCCTCGCTTGATAACTGCGTCGCTTGATGTACAATGAATTCAAATTGAACACTTGCAAATTTGTTCCTCATGCCATGAATACAATCATAATTATGACTGTGAATGTTTGGCTCTTCTTGAAACTTGCAATCTGAGCGTACCAAGGTACCTAACGACTCTAATGAAGATAAGCAGTTGGACATGATAGGCGAAGTGTATAAGCTGACAGTGGATGATGCAACCATAACTGAACTTGACAGATGTGACAGCTAAGAAAGATTTGCTACGGTTTGCACGAATATCCGATTTCATAGCACAGCCAGTATAAAATTTGGGTTATGTGCTACGAAATCAACTAAACTGCATTGTGCTACGAAAACACTTAAAGCATTTCATAACACATAAGAACCTTTACAACAAGCTTGATATAGAGATTCTATGTAAGTTATGGGACCAATGGTGAATGAGAATGGACTATTGACTTTTATTTAACCATCCTACCAAGACTCTCAAGACACTAAGACTTTGACACTAAGACATCCGAGGGATCTGGAAGCTCTGCACCTCACGCACCCTACGTACAGGCATCCTAGGGGATTTCCCACAGCTTTACCAACCGGACGATGAATAATTTTCCCCTATGGTCACCTCCACGCAAAGGAGGGAGGTCGAAGCGTTCCACCTCGAAATCCTTCTTCCAGATAGCCCCCACCATCGATGACTATAGTAGCAAGCCTCCTCCCTGTTGGACCACGAGCGCATACACAATTGAAACAACAAGTGCCCCCCAACCCTCCCGGCAGAGAGGCCACCTAGGAGTCCACCCGAACATCAGCAACGATGGACATCGATTGCATGACCACCTGTGGCAGCCTCAATGCAAAGGAAACGGAAGGAAACAAAACAACAAGACCAACCGAGCCCACAACCTCTCTTAGAAATGCCCACCGATCCTCCATGCCCCGCACCGAGGCCACCTAGGAGTCCACCCGCGACAGCAGCAATGGTGGACCTCGATCACTTGACTGCCTGTGGCAACCACGATGTGAAGGCAAGGGAAGGAAATAAATGCAAATCAAGAGGGTCGCTACACAATACAAGAACACATATCCAAACAGGAGGAGGGATCGGGCAGCTCCACACCCCACGCACCCTACGTACAGGCAACCTAGGAGATTTCCCACAGCTTTACTGACCAGACGATGAATAATTTTCCCCTACGGCCACCTCCACGCAAAGGAGGGAGGTCGAAGCGTTCCACCTCGAAATCCTTCTTCCAGATAGCCCCCACCATCGATGACTATAGTAGCAAGCCTCCTCCCCGTTGGACCACGAGCGCATACACAATTGAAACAACAAGTGCCCCCCAACCCTCCCCGCAGAGAGGCCACCTAGGAGTCCACCCGAACATCAACAACGATGGACATCGATCACATGATCGCCTGTGGCAGCCTCAATGCAAAGGAAATGGAAGGAAACAAAACAACAAGACCAACCGAGCCCACAACCTCTCTTAGAAATGTGCCCCCCGACCCTCCACGCCATGCACCGAGGCCACCTAGGAGTCCACCCGGACAGCAGCAATGGTGGACCTCGATCACTTGACTGCCTGCGGCAACCACGATGCGAAGGCAAAGGAAGGAAATAAATGCAAATCAAGAGGCTCGCTACACAATACAAGAACATATCCAAACAGGAGGAGGGATCGGGTAGCTCCGCACCCCCGCACCCTACGTAAAGGCAACCCAGGAGATTTCCCACAACTTTACCGACTCGACGATGAATACTTTTCCCCTACGGCCACCTCCACGCAAAGGAGGGAGGTCGAAGCGTTCCACCTCGAAATCCTTCTTCCAGATAGCCCCCACAATCGACATAGCAAGCCTCCTCCCCATTGGACGAGGAGCGCATACACACAATTGAAACAACAAATGCCCATAAACGTTGTGACTTAACATTTCCAACCGCAAAATCCTGCCACGCACGCAAGATGCAAGGGAAAAGTTGACCCCTCGATCAAACATATGGGCCAACACATCTATCAAAACCTCAAAGCCAATGCAACCACGAACGATGTGCACTTTGAAAGGAATTCCAACCCTTGACTTTACAATAAGGAGAACAGCACCTCACATCGCCCGACGGAAAAAGCAAGCAAGAGGGAGGGTAGGTGGTTTACAACCAAAACCCTTCCACGTCCCTCTTAAATGTATGCATCTCAACCGACAATGCCAACACGAAAAGAGTACAAGCACAAGACACCGGCACCATAAACAACCGAACAATGAAGAGGCTAGCCATCACAAGGAGCCACACCACAACCACCCATACAACTCGCAAAACTTGGAGCAGAAGGGGAATTGTTCACATATGCCTCCCGGGACAAGCATGGCCAACATTACCGCTCATGCGCTACCGAGTGGGTATGGAGAGAAGATGAAAATCAGACACCCTACAAATGACCCAAGGCCATTCTTGAGGCAAACCCGAAAAACCAACTCAATTACCAACCCACCTTTCACACGAAAAGCAAAACCCTCTGCACCAAATAGGGAAGAGGTGAACAATATAACGAGGAGCCAATTTCAATGGAGCCACAAATGGCTACCTAGCCCAATCAAAATTCTTTATTCGCAACAACCGAGGGGCACGATAGCGACATAAGCACGACAGAGTTTTGGGGCTTCCATCTAGGACCGCAGCAACGAAGGCTCAAAGGAGTGCCGAGAAAACTTTCAACATTCTTATCCTGGGATGGGAAAGAGAGACGGGCATGGCCAAAATTACTGCTCATGCGCTACCGATTGGGGATGGAGAGATGATGAAAATTAGACACCCTACAAACGACCCAAGGCCATCGTTCAGGCAAACGCGAAAACACAGCTCGATTACCAACCCACCTTTCACACGGAAAGAAAACCTGTCGTCGGTATCATTTGGAGGGGGACAAGGGGACCAAGACGAGCCAGGGAGCCAAACCACAATAGCCCCTACAGCTCCAAGAATTTAGAGATAAATTGTCCACATATGCCTCCCGGGACGAGCATGGGCAACATTACCGCTCATGCGCTACTGAGTGGGGATGGAGAGAAGATGAAAATCGGCCACCCTACAAACGACCCAAGGCCATCATTCAGGAAAACGCGAAAACACAACTCGATTACCAACCCACCTTTCACACGGAAAGAAAACCTGTCGCTGGTATCATCTGGATAGGGCACGAGGGGGACCAGGACGAGCCAGGGAGCCACACCACAACATCCCATACAGCTCCAAGAACTCGGAGAGCGGAAGGGGAATTGTTCACATATGCCTCCCAAGACAAGCGTGGCCAACATTACCGCTCATGCGCTACCGAGTGGGGATGGAGAGAAGATGAAAATCAGCCACCCTACAAATGACCCATGGCCAACATCAGGCAAACCCAAAAACACAACTCGATTACCAACCCACCTTTCACACGGAAAGAAAACCTGTCGCTGGTATCATCTGGAGGGGCGCGAGGGGGACTAGGACGAACCAGGGAGCCACACCACAACAGCCCATGAAACTCCAAGAACTTGGAGAGTGGAAGGGGAATTGTTCACATATGTGCAGGTTTTAACCCTGTACAGAAATTACCTGCATACAAATTCTTAAACAAAGAAAATAAACAATGCGAGAGCATAACCCATAAAACACATATGCACAGATATTTTTCCCTGGATCCCAAAACCGGGGCTACTAGCTTGATTTTTCATTATATTCCTTTCAATGTTACAATACATATTTATACATGCCGAAGCATCCAATACCATGGACCGAAAACCATCGCGTCCAATACCATGGACCAAAAACCATCGCGTCCAAAAAACATGTGTGAAAATCATGCACAAAACCATAGGTGGGTCCGCCCAACCTAACATATGGTCCAAAATCAAAATTCTCCGGGGCGCTGCCCCGAGCGCCATAAAGTGGGGTTACGGGTGCCCTTCAAACCCCCTATTAACTACGTGGAAAGAATATAACACAACCCAACAATCTCCCACTTGTTGTTTTCTTTCCACAGGGGGCCACAGGAGAGCTTAGTCATTTTTCAGCCTGAGATTCCCATTGCTTCTCTACACCAAGAGAACTTCTCAGAGCTCACAGATTTTGTCAATGCATCTGCAGTATTCTTCAAAGTGTCCACCTTTACCAGCAACACCTTTCTGTCTTCTATCATATCCCTCACAAAGTGATACTGAACATCAATGTGCTTTGTCTTTGAATGATAAGTAGGGTTCTTTGCCAAGAAAATTACACTTTGGCTGTCACAGTCTATTCTTATAGCTCCCTGTACTAACCCCATACTTGAACACAATCTCTGCAACCAAACTGCTTCCTTGCTTGCATGAGTGGCTGCCATGAATTCTGCCTCTGTAGTTGATAGTGCCACTACAGATTGTTTCTTACTCATCCAACTGACTGCACCTCCAAATAGGTTAAACACATACCCACTTGTAGATCTTCTTTCATCCAGATCTCCAGCCCAGTCTGCATCAACAAAGCCATGAATATCCAACACTCTGTCCAATATTGGTCTTCCTTGGTAGCACAAACCATAATCACTAGTGCCACGCAAATACCTCAAAACCCGCTTCACTGCTGTCCAGTGCTCCTTCCCAGGTTTTGACATAAACCTGCTCAATACTCCCACTGCATGTGCAATGTCTGGTCTAGTACAGACCATTGCATACATCAGGCTACCCACTGCACTTGCATATGGAACACGGGACATGTCCTCTTCCTCTTCTTGTGTCTTGGGACACTGTTCAGCAGATAACCTCACACCTACAGGAATAGGAACCTTCACCGATTTACTATCCTGCATATTAAACCTCTGGAGTATTGTCTCGACATACTTCCTCTGGATTAACCAGAGCTTCCACTTTGACCGATCTCTTTTAATTTCCATGCCCAAAATATAGTTTGCAGCACCAAGATCTTTCATGTCGAATTTGGAGGACAATTGGGTCTTCAAATCCTGGATAATTTCTTTGTCATTTCCAACCAGCAACATATCATCCACATACAAGACCAGATAAATAATACGGTCACCAATTAATTTAAAATACACACAATGATCTGCTTTGCTTCTGGTGAATCCAAGTCCCCATATAAATGTATCAAATTTCCGATACCACATCCTTGGTGATTGTTTTAACCCATACAGAGACTTCTTTAACTTGCATACCAGTTCTTTCTTACCCTTCACCGCAAATCCTTCAGGTTGCTTCATGTAGATTTCCTCTTCCAAATCCCCGTGAAGAAATGTTGTCTTCACATCCATCTGTTCTACCTCAAAATCAAAAGCAGCAGCAACAGATAAAAGTAATCTAATAGAAGTTACCTTGGCAACAGGAGAAAAAATATCACCAAAATCAATTCCCGGCACCTGGGAATAACCTTTTGCTACCAACCGAGCTTTGCGTTTCTCCACCTTTCCTTCTTCATTTGTCTTCTTCTTGAACACCCATTTGCTGCCAATGGGTTTCCTTCCAGCCGGAAACTCCACCAGATCCCAAGCCTCATTTTTCTGCAAAGATGCCATTTCATCGACCATGGCCTCTTTCCAGAGTTTTCCATCCTCTGAATCCACTGCTTCCTTCACAGTTCTGGGATCATTATCAGTAACAGACAAAGCAAAATTTGAACTGAAAGCAGATGGACTATACCTTTCTGGCTGCCTTCTTTCTCGAACTGATCTTCTCACAGCCGGAGTTTGTGGCTCTTCATCTTCTGATTCCTCCTCTGCTGCAGAGTCTGATTCTTCCTCCTTTGGCTCAAACTCTATCTTCTTAGGTTCCTTTGGTTGGACTTCATGTTGAATAACATCTTTTACCTCTCTGAACAACACATCTCGGCTGTACACAACCTTCCGTGTGATTGGGTTCCAAAGCTTATAACCCTTTAAACCATCCTTACACCCAATAAAGATGCACTTTTCAGATTTACTATCCAACTTGGTTCGTTTCTCCTTTGGAACATGTACATATGCATCACATCCAAATACCCTTAGATGTGAAAGAGAGGGTTTCTTACCAGTCCATACTTCTTGTGGAGTCTTATCCTCCAATACTGATGAAGGTGATCTGTTGATCAGGCAACATGCAGTATCCACCGCCTCTGCCCCGAATTCCTGTCCTAACCCTGCACCACTGAGCATGCTTCTTGCCCTTTCCATCAACGTCTTGTTCATTCTTTCTGCAACTCCATTTTTCTGAGGTGTATATGGAGTAGTCTTTTGTCGTGCTATACCACACTTATTACAAAATTCTTCAAATTCCTTGCTGCAAAATTCTCCACCATTATCTGTCCTCAGCACCTTTATCTTCTTCTCTGTCTGATTTTCCACCAGAGCCTTAAATTCTTTAAACCTGTCAAAGACTTTAGATTTCTTCTTAAGAAAATATATCCATGTATTCCTTGAGAAGTCATCTATGAATGATACATAGTACACAGACTTACCCAGTGATGGAACCTTCACAGGTCCAAACACATCACTCTGCACAAGCTCTAATATCTGTTTCGTCCTCTTACCACTAGAGGGGAAACTCACCCGATTCTGCTTCCCATATACACAATTTTCATAGAAATCAAAATCCAGAGAGCTATTATTCATACCTTCTACCATACCTTTACCATGAAGTATTCAGAGGCCCTTCTCTCCAATATGTCCAAGCCTTTGATGCCACAACATGGTCTTCTCTCTAGAGACCACTAGATTCTCTACTCCATTTTCAGGAACCATAGAACTATTGCACCCATCAACAACAGTGTTACCTTGCAGCTTGTACAGAGTTCTAATCCGAACTCCCCACATTAATATCAGTGCTCCTCGAACAATCTTGCAGGTATCTTTCTCGAACACCGTCTTTACACTTGCATCATCCAACTTGCTTACAAAAATCAAATTTCTGGCCAATGCAGGGATATGTAGAACACCCGGAAGTGTTCTAACCCTTCCACCTTGCAACTTCAACTTTACTTTTCCTCGACCAATGATTCTAGCCTTCCTATCATCTCCTAATAAGACATCACCACCATCGTATTTCTCATACTCGCAGAACTACTCTCTATGGGGAGTGAAGTGAAAGGATGCACCTGATTGAATCAACCATGCCTCATGATCTACATGTGTACTTGAAGAAGCCAAGTACACATCCCCACCTTCATCTGAGGTGGTTTTCGCCTCTGCAGAAGGAGCATCATCAGATCCCTTTCCTTTATCAGGAGCTTTAGATTTACAATCCCTTCTGAAGTGACCTTCCTTTCCGCATTTCCAGCACACCACCTTTGTAGGTTTTCCTAGAGATTTAGATCTCCCTCTAGATTTAGATCTCCCACTTGATGACTTATTTTTGTTTTTGTTCTGGGACCGTCCTCGTACAGGCAAGGCATCACCATTCTGGTTGTCCATATTTTTCTATCTCATCTCCTCCATCAGCAAGGCTGAGACTATTTCATCAAACCGCAAAGCAGTTACATTGCTACCTATTGCAATAACCAGACTATCCCACGAATCTAGTAGAGAACACAACAGACTGATGCACTTATCTTCATCTGAAATTTTAATATCAACAGATAATAACTGACTTACCACAGTATTAAACGCATTCATATGCTCTGTCACCGAGTCTCCATCTTTCATCCTCAGGTCATACATCTTTTTCCGTAGGAACAGTTTATTCACCAGAGACTTAGATTGGTACAAAGTCCCTAACTTGACCCACAAAGCCTTTGTCGTAGCTTCCCCTGATACATTCAACAATACTGAATCCGAGACACACAATCGTATTGTGCTCTTTGCCTTCTGATCCAACTTCTTCCATTCTTCATTGGTCACTCCCGATGATTTAGTACCCGGATCTACCGCAATCCACTGATCTTTATCCACCAACAGATCCTCCATCTTTAGTTTCCACAACTCAAAATTCTGACAATTGAACTTCTCAATCTCTATCTTTCCACTGCTCGCAATCTCCTTTCACCACCAGAATCGATCTCGCAGATCTCCCACTGAACAGGGTCTACCACAGGCCCGAGCGAAACCCCTCAGCAACAAAGGCATCCCCTTGAAGCCAAAACAACTCCGATACCAAATGTAGGTTTTAACCCTGTACAGAAATTACCTGCATACGAATTCTTAAACAAAGAAAATAAACAATGCGAGAGCATAACCCATAAAACACATATGCACAGAGATTTTTCCCTAGATCCCAAAACCGGGACTACCATCTTGATTTTTCATTATGTTCCTTTCAATGTTACAATACATATTTATACATGCCGAAGCATCCAATACCATGGACCGAAAACCATCGCGTTGAAAAAACATGTGCGAAAATCATGCACAAAACCATAGGTGGGTCCGCCCAACCTAACCTATGGTCCAAAACCAAAATTTTCCGGGGCGCTGCCCCGGACCCCATAAAGTGGGGTTACGGGTGCCCTTCAAACCCCCTATTAACTACGTGGAAAGAATATAACACAACCCAACAATATGCCTCCTAGGATGAGCATGGCCAACATTACCGCTCATGCACTACCAAGAGGGGATGGAGAGAAGATGAAAATCAACCGCCCTGCAAATGAAACATGGCCATCATTCAGGCAAACACGAAAACACAACTCGATTACCAACCACCTTTCACACAGAAAGAAAACCTGTCGCTGGTATCATCTGGAGGGGCAGGAGGGGACCAAGATGAGCCAGGGAGCCACACCACAACAACCCATACAACTCCAAGAACTTGGAGAGCGGAAGAGGAATTGTTCACATATGCCTCCCAGGACGAGCATGGCCATCATTACTGCTCATGTGCGACCGAGTGGGGATGGAGAGAAGATGAAAATCGGCCACCTGACAAACGACCCATGGCCATCGTTCACGCAAACTCGAAAACACAACTCAATTATTAACCCACCTTTCACACAGAAAGAAAACCTGTCACTGGTATCATCTGGAGGGGCACAAGGGGGACCAAGACAAGCTAGGGAGCCACACCACAACAGCCCATACAACTCCAAGAACTTGGAGAGCGTAAGGGGAATTGTTCACATATGCCTCCCAGGACCAGCATGGCCAACATTACCACTCATGCGTTACTGAGTGGGGATGGAGAGAAGATGAAAATCAGCCACCCTACAAATGACCCATGGTTATCGTTCAGGAAAACCCAAAAACACAACTCGATTACCAACCCACCTTTCACACAGAAAGAAAACCTGTCGGTGGTATCATCTGGAGGGGCACAAGGGGGACCAGGACGAGCAAGGGAGCCACACCACAACAACCCATACAGCTCCAAGAACTTGGAGAGAAGAAGGGGAATTGTTCACATATGCCTCCCAAGCCAAGCGTGGCCAACATTACCGCTCATGTGCTACCAAGTGGGGATGGAGAGAAGATGAAAATTGGCCACCCTACAAACGACCCAAGGCCATCGTTCAGGCAAACATGAAAACACAACTCGATTACCAACCCACATTTCACACGGAAAGAAAACTTGTCGCTGGTATCATCTGGATTTTGCATGGGCACCCACACGACCGAAACGAAGCGACAAGGGAGAGCCGGGCAAAAGAGCAGCACGAACGTGCACAAAGCCAACCTCGGGTCACAACTTAGCATTTTTGATACGGGCTCGTTGGCCCGTGCGCGCCCTCGCCCGAACGACCCGCCCGAACGAGTTGACACAGACGCCCTCAAATGACCCGCCCGAACGAATTTGCATGGGCGCCCACACGACCGAAACGAAGCGACAAGGGAAAGCCGGGAACAAGGGAGAGCAGGGAAAATGAGCTGCACGAACGTGCACAAAGCCAACCTCGGGTCACAACTTAGCATTTTTGATACGGGCTCGTTCGCCCGGCCGCACCCTCACCCGAACGACCAGCCAAAACGAGTTCACATGGACGCCCTCAAACGACCCGCCCAAAGGAATTCGCATGGGTGCCCCCACTACCAAAACGAAAAGACAAGGGAGAGCCGTGCAAACGAGCTACACGAACGTGCACAAAGCCAACCATGGGTCACAAATTAGCATTTTTTATACGGGCTTGTTCGCCCGGGTGCACCCTCGCCCGAACGAGTGCACATGGACGCCCTAAACGACCCGCCCGAACGATTTTGCATGGGCGCCCGCACGACCGAAACGAAGCGACAAGGGAGAGCCGGGCAAACGAGCTGCACGAACGTGGACAAAACCAACCTCGGGTCACAACTTAGCATTTTTGATACGGGCTCGTTCACCCGGGCGAGCGCTCGCCCGAACGACCCAACCGAACGAGTTCACACGGACGCCCTCAAACGACCCACCCGAACGACCGAAACGAAGTGACAAGGGAGAGTCGGGAAAATGAGCTGCACGAACGTGCACAAAGCCAACCTCGGGTCACAACTTATCATTTTTTGATACGAGCTCATTTGCCCGAGCACACGCTCAACCGAACGACCCGCCCGAACAAGTTCAAAAGGACGCCCTCAAACGATGCGCCCGAACAATTTTTCATGGGCGCCCGAACGACCGAAACGACGCGACAAGGGAGAGCCGGGAAAATGAGCTGCATGAACGAGCACAAAGCCAACCTCGGGTCAAAACTTAGCATTTTTTGATACGTGCTCGTTCGCCTGGGCGCACACTCGCCCGAACGACCTGCCCGAATGAGTTCACACGGACACCCTAAACAACCCACCCGAACGATTTTGCATGGGCACCCAAACGACTGAAACGAAGTGACAAGGAAGAGCCGGGCAAACGAGCTGCACGAACGAGCACAAAGCCAACCTCGGGTCACAACTTAGCATTTTTTGATACGGGCTCTTTCTCCCGGGCGCACCCTTGCCCGAACAACCCAACCAAACGAGTTCACACGGGCGCCCTCAAACGACCCGCCCGAACGATCGAAATGAAGCGACAAGGGAGAGTCGGGCAAACGAGCTACACGAACGTGCACAAAGCCAACCTCGGGTCACAACTTAGCATTTTTTGATACGGGTTCGTTCACCCGGGCGCGCCCTCGCCCGAATGAGTTCACAGAGGCACCCTCAAACAACCTGCCCGAACGATTTTGCATGGGCGCCCGAACGACCAAAACGAAGCGACAAGGGAGAGCCGGGAAAATGAGCTGCACGAACGTGCACAAAGCCAACCTCAGGTCACAACTTAGCATTTTTTGATATGGGCTCGTTCACCCGGGCACGCAGTCGCCCGAACGACCAGCCAGAATGAGTTCACACGGGCGCCCTCAAATGACCTGCCCGAACAATTTTGCATGGGCGCTCGTACGACTGAAACGAAGCGACATGGGAGAGCCAGGAAAACAAGCTGCACGAACGTGCACAAAGGCAACCTCGGGTACAACTTAGCATTTTTTGATATGGGCTCGTTCGCCCAGGCACGCCCTCGCCCGAATGACCCGCCCGAACGAGTTCACATGGGCGCCCTCAAACGACCTGCCCGAACAATTTCTTGGGCGCCCAAGTGACCGAAACGAAGCGACAAGGGAGAGTCGGGCAAACGAGCTGCACAAATGTGCACAAAGCCAACCTCGGGTCAAAACTTAGCATTTTTTGATACGGGCTCGTTCGCTTGGGTAGGCCCTCGCCCGAATGACCCACTCGAACGAGTTCACATGGGTGCCCTCAAACGACCCGCCCGAACGAGTTCACACGGGGGCCCTCAAACGACCCGCCCTGATGTTCGTGCAGCTCGTTTGTCCGGCTCTCCCTTGTCGCTTCGTTTTGGTCATTCGGGCGCCCATGCAAAATTGTTCGGGCGGGTTGTTTGATGGCGCCCGTGTGAACTCGTTCGGGCAGGTCATTCGGGCGAGGGCGGGTCATTCGGGCGAGGGCGCGCCCGGGCGAACGAGCCCATATCAAAAATGCTAAGTTGTGACCCGAGGTTAGCTTTTTGCACGTTCGTGCAGCTTGTTTGCCTGGCTCTCCCTTGTCGCTTCGTTTCGGTCGTTCGGGCGGGTCGTTTGAGGGCGCCCCTGTGAACCCGTTCGGGCGGGTCGTTCGGGCGGGGGTGCGCCCGTATCAAAAATGCTAAGTTGTGACCCAAGGTTGGCTTTGTGCACGTTCATGCAGCTCGTTTGCCCGACTCTCCCTTGTCGCTTCGTTTCGGTCGTTTGGGCGGGTCGTTTGAGGGCACCCGTGTGAACTCGTTCGGGCGAGTCGTTCGGGCAAGGGCGCGCTCGGGCGAACGAGCCCGTATCAAAAATGCTAAGTTGTGACCCGAGGTTGGCTTTGTGCACGTTCGTGCAACTCGTTTGCCCGGCTCTCCCTTGTCGCTTCGTTTCGGTCGTTCGGGCGGGTCGTTTGAGGGCGCCCGTGTGAACTCGTTCGGGCGGGTCGTTTGGGTGAGGGTGCGCCTGGGCGAACGAGCCCGTATCAAAAATGCTAAGTTGTGACCCGAGGTTGGCTTTGTGCACATTCGTGTAGCTTTTTTTCCCTGCTCTCCCTTGTCACTTCGTTTCAGTCATTCGGGCGGGTCGTTTGAGGGCACCCGTGTGAACTCGTTCGGGCAAGGGCACGCCCGGGCGAGCGAGCCCGTATCAAATTTAAACGAAATTTAAAATTTAAAATTTTTAAACCAACTTTCTTGTCCCCTTGGAATCTCAGTAACTGTGGATATTACCTCTGGTGAGATTTGCAATTCAAGCATCCCAACCTTTGAATTCAGTCCTGTGAAATTCAAGGCAAATTCCTTGGTGATTTGTGCATGACCTCCCTGGAGTTTCTCGCAAAAATTCCAACATCCAACCTGCTTGAATGCATGCTCAACTTCTCTGTTCCTCAAGATAATGTCTAAACCTTCAGGTTTGTTCCTCAAACATCTACCTGACCTGTGCTCTTTTCTTTCTGGAGATCCTTCCATGAGACTTCAGTGTAATGAAGGTTTGAAATACTGGCACTGCTCAATCTTCGATCCCTGCCTCGCTTGATGGCTGCCTCGCTTGATAACTGCCTCGCTTGATGTACAATGAATTCAAATTGAATGCTTGTAGATTTGTTCCTCATGCCATGAATACAATCACAATTAGGACTGTGAATGTTTGGCTCTTCTTGAAACTTTCAATCTGAGCGTACCAAGGTACCTAACGACTCTAATGAAGATAAGCAGTTGGACATGATAGGCGAAGTGTATAAGCTGACAGTGGATGATGCAACCATAACTGAACTTGACAGATATGACAGCTAAGAAAGATTTGCTACGGATTGCACGAATCTCCGATTTCATAGCGCAGCCAGTGTAAAATCTGGGTTATGTGCTACGAAATCACCTAAACTGCATTGCGCTACGAAAACACCTAAAGCATTTCATAACACATAAGAACCTTTACAACAAGCTTGATACAAAGATTCTATGTAAGTTATGGGACCAATGGTGAATGAGAATGGACTATTGACTTTTATTTAACCATCCTACCAAGACTCTCAAGACACTAAGACTTTGACACTAAAGTAAACATGGAAAAACTGAACTTTGGACTAACACCTAACCTTCACAAACAAACTAATGTGAACAATTTGGTAATTGCTTCTTAAGTGATAACAGTGGATCAAAGAAGTTGTTGTAGACTTTCATCTTGACAGCAATATCCGCATGAATTAGCCTGACAGTGCTTAACTACACAACATGCAAAGTCAGTGATCGACACCTCACTCTTGTCATCATATCCACAGTCGGGTGGTTGATTTGCCATGGAAGTGTGGGTGAAATTCTAGTTATTTTGAAGTTGCTACTACCATAATGGCCCCAGTGCCCGTGAATAACAAACTTCCAAACTCTTCTTATCCTTATGTGACCATTTCTCATTGTTTGATTAATGTGAGAGAGGTATATTACCAAGGAATTTGATTACATCCTAACACACCATTCACCTAGGCCTTTCAAGCTCCAAATGTACAGGCTTTGATTAGATTGGGCATCTACTTTTCCATTGTGGACTCTTAGAAGGTTAAAAAAAGATTTATGGGAGAAGAAGTCCAGCAAGCTTCTAATTCTATAGAAAACGATGCGCATGTTATTGTTCTTGGAATGGATTTTTTAAAGGTGTTGAATGATAATTAAGGAATCTCTAATAATATTAACTGTATAAATTGTTTTTTGGTCGGTTGATGTCTAAGAGGAGGTCATACATCAAAGCCACATTATTGGTCCTTCCCAATTAAACAACACAAACTAATAGACAATATATGAAATATAAAATATTGAATGCATTATATTCTCTATGATATACATATTCATACATTTTCCATGACCATTGGATTCATCTTTCCAGATTTTTTGGACTCCAATGGCTCTTGATATTCCATACCCAAAACCCTTAATGGATTAGTGTTCATCGTTCCCCCCTTAATCCAAAGGGGTATATATGAGTCCAAGAAGAGAGATGTAATACAAAAGTGGCAACCAATGGTTGAATGTGCTCTCCCAATTGAATGTATAAGGTGGGATAACTCAAAGTCTCCACTGGCAATGGCTTAAGGAAGACCACCAACACCTGAATGCTTAGTGCAGTTCCCGGAACACTTTCAAATCTAGCTAGAAACTGAAGTCTTCAACGAGAGGAAGTGCTCCCTAATGTTGTGAAAAGGGAGACCTTTGGGGTCTTAACTTGGAACTCTTGATGTAGATCTTTGAACAATTCCAAATATGGCTAGAATCTAAAGTCTTCTAATAGAGGAAGTTCTCCCTAATGTTGTGAAAACAGAGACCTTTGGGACCTCAACCTAGAACGCTTGATGCATTTCCTCGAATAATTCCAAATATGACCAGAAATTAAAGTTTTCTGCTAGAAGAATGCGTCTTTATTGATTCTTATCATCCCATCAAAAGTGGAGAGTATCAAAATATTTAATAACTCTAATACTTCATCAAATTTATCCATTTTATTCATTATCAAAAAACTAATCACACATATGAATCAATAAAAAAAAACAACACCCACTCACATTACAATGTCACTGCAAAATATTTTTATAAATGTGCACCAAACAACCAGTATGCAATAGCTCTTTAAAGAAGACCATACTAATCCAAGAAGACAATACTAATAACTTCTCTCGTACAATATACTACTTTTATATAAAGTGCAGAATACACCAACATTAGTTCTATTTATTCATAAATATAGCTCTATAAACAACCTTGGTGCAACCATATAGCTAAAAGTTCACCCATATAATTCAACTCATCTTGAACGCACATATAAAAGTCAACCAACGCATACCTCAACACATATAATATTCAAACCATATATCATGAACCATATATGCCCATGCGCGTTCATATACAACACTCATTTCTAAATCAACAATACCAAAACTCGATATATAAAGAGCCAAAAAACCTTACGGAGAGTATCATGCACGGATTTCAACATAGTTTAACACACATATCTCACATTACATGATGTTCCGGCAACGCGCATATAAGAACAATGACATCAGGAGTATATATATCTCAATCAACGCACATGAAGGTTCGACCAACACACCTTGAGTTTTGGCATTCTACATTGCCTTCGTGTCAGGCCAACGAACATTTAAAACTCAAAGGACCAACGCAGGGGATGAGTCTTCAACAGATATCACAGGCATGGTCACGGTCTTCAAAAACTCAACACACAGAGCAGTTAAATAGCACCAAAATATACATCTTTCTAATTACATGGGTACAGTAGTTGCAATGATAAACAAAGATACCTAGCGATCACTCTAAAACTTGCCACAATCCTGGGTACAGTCGAATGTACACAGTGCATCAAAACCAACCCAATCTTGTTGCAGTGACATCTAAATCACAAGTATTGAACGCACTGCACACTTCAACATAACGGAAGCAACGCACTACTTCAATAGTCAATACGATGCACATATAAATCAATTCAACTCAACAATTCATATTCAATTCAACTCAATTGAATTCTGCGCCCTTCACCACAGTCCATGCACCAATAGTTTATGGTATATTTAATGACCAGCAAATATAAGCTAATACATTCAATACAACGACCATGCCAACGCCATATCAATCAATCAACATGAATGACCAATCACAGGGTGTTTTAATCAATTCACGACTTTCAAAACTCAACGCATCAACCAATCAACTGGCACGGCCTTCAAAACATATGATACCATTCACCAATGCATATCAAAAAGGAATTCATACCAGAATATGATCCAAAGCAGTGTATTTCAACTCCCATAGAAGATTTTAATCAACGGATAGTACCGGAGATATGACACAGTAGCGCAGAGAAACCATCAGGCAACGAAATGTTGTTGAGAGGTCAGTGGAACAACGCGCAGTAAGAAATAAGCATGCACATAATAATGGCATTTTTTACAAGAGGGAAGACATAACTGACATGCAAAGAGAGGAGCCACACAAAATTAGTGGCTCAAATTTTGGTATTTTTTTACGAGAGGTAAGAGAGAACTGATTTTTTTCCAAAGAGGTAAGGACAGAACTGACATGCAAAGAGGGGTGCCAGGGGTGCCAGTGAAGAGAGGGGCCACACAATTAGTGGCTCAAATTTTAGCAGTTTGTTTCTGATATCATGTTAAATAATACAAATTAATAGACAATAGATGAAAAAACATTGATTGCATTCTATTCACAATGATATGCATATTAATACATTTTCCATGACCATTGAATTCATCTTCCAAGATCTCTTAGACTCTAATGATTCTTCATATTCTAGACCAAAAACTCTTAGTGGATTAGGTGTCCAACATTCCCAATCCCCAATAATATTTAATTTCATGATTTTATTTGAGATTAATGAGAATCCCTCCCCTCGTGCCACCTCTATGATTTCTTACTTTTCAAAATAAAAATAAAAATATCCTTAATCACTCTAACTTTACAAATTAAAGAAATTAAACTTCTCATTGGGATTTTTGGCAAAATTGACCAAAATAAAAAAAGTGCTATGAAAAAGGGAAATTTTGTTTATTAATTAGACTACGCTTTTTATTTGTGCTATAATTTTTTTTTGTTATTTCTTAATTTTTTTATTAATGTAAATATTATTTTATTATTTATAAATGTAACATTACATCGTATGCATACTAAAATGTGAAATCCTCTCCACACAAAAATATTATTTTGTAACTTATTTTATATATCTATATATTTAAACTATAAAATAAATTACTTTGATGAGTAATTTAATAAAGTTATATACAAATTATTATCATAATATTATTAAGTTACTATATTAAAATATATTTTTAATATCTTAATATATTAACGTTTCTTTAACGTTATTTTAAATTATATGTTTTTCTTAATACATACTTTAATATTTTGTTATCAATAGTAATTTAATACATTATATTTTAGATAAGTGTTTTTTAAGCTAATAAATTATTATAGAAGTGGAAAATGGAGAGTTAAAGTTTTGCTTATCATTTGTTTAGCACTATGAAACTAGACCACTAACAAAATAGTAAGGAATCAGTGTCAAAATAAACTTTAAGTTCTAATCTTAAAGGCATTAATTGATGAAGTTGTATGCAATAGAAAGTAGAACTTGAAATAGAACTTGATAAGTTGATGTCTTTTCATAACATCTATGTCTATATAGATTAAGAGAACAACAAACAATGTAAAAAAAACCATAGAAATTATGAAGAATATAAGGGATCAACCTCAATTGGGCTAAAGAACTCCTTATTGTAACCACTAAAACTAGGGCCCTAACGCAGTTGTTCTTCAATGTGCTTGAGGTGAATTCTCACCACCTTGTCTAACATGAGGAGTATCTCCACTTCAATTTCATTTCTATCCATAATGACTCTCTCCAACAACATTTTGAGCTTCCAGTAGAGGTAAATGGCTAGTAAGTATTGGTTTTGTCTTCCCTAAATGTGCTTGGGTCTAGAACAAAGTCCAAAATTTCAATCATGACCTCTGAGTCATAGGTGCAAACCTTTTCCATAGTCGTTGTCGCCTCGAACTCTTACAACTCCTCACAAACCATTTTCTATAATTTGTTCTACATATGCCCAAGGGGAGGCTTCATCTTATCAATGAGCTTGTGAACCCACCTACCCTCGTTGGCTTCCACTTCCATGTCCATTTCCTGATCATTTTTACTACACCAAACACCAAGTCACAAGACACTAGTGATGCCTAGACATTAGTTTTTAGTACACATAATTTTGCAATCGCTAAAGATGACAAATAAGAAACAAATTAGGACTATGCTACCCCTCACTCACTATGAGACAAAGCGAAGAGATCTACCTACTCAAACAGATAACCAATGACCAAGAGAAGAGAAACAACAACACAGAGGATAGAAACCATAGAGTATTCATGGTCCATAACTAAATAGCAACCACATATTATGAACCCAAATGAGAATGTGGGCAAGGAGTTTGTGGTGCTTCTGAAATGATGGAAGTGGAATTACAACCACCACCATCTACAATATCCTTTGTATGAGCTACATTAACCTCTTATTATTCAACCATCCTTTGTACGAGCTACATTAACCTCCTATTTTTTTCAAGAAGAAAAAACAACAACACATTCACGTACATAATATATAGGGGGTGAAGGGATCTTACCTCCAAATTATTTATAATAACATAAATTAAAACTTAGCATACAAATATTTTGTTACAACATGGGAGAAGGCTCAAGTCACCCATTAAGTGAGACTGACCTTTCTTGTCCACCCATTAGGTGGAAAAATAGACCCACAACTTATATTTCAGACCTGCACCTTCGAACCTACACCTTCAAACCTGCACCTTGGTTTAGACCTACTCCCAAGTCTTAACTCAAACCCATGGAAATCTTCGCTAGCCTTCCTAAATGAGCTTGTGTATCTCGGTAGAGTTATCACCGTCCTCTTACCCTAGGTGGTTAGGAAGGAATCAACTCCTATACAATCTTGGTTTCGACCTCAACCATGTGAATCCTTTTCCCTTAGCTCTTTCATTCTATTGCTCTTCAATTTTCCATTGTTGGATGTGTCTCTCCACTCATTCACCTCCTTGGCTATATATACTTGAGTTAATGTGGCCTATGAAGGGTCACAACCCCTCGACTCCTCCGGCCAACGCTTTGGTTATCATGAATCTTCATGTAAGTCTATGTTTGGCTCCACTACTCCATGCTTACTCACTCCTTGACTTTGCAAAATTACTTTGACAGTTTCTCAGTGATGCACATCTCATTCATGTGGTCCCATCGCGTCACATCGTGTAGTGTGGGCATGCCCACTGTGGCTTGCTCAAATCATCTTAGTCCATTGTGGGGTACACCAGCTATATTAGCACCTGACTCATCGCATTGACACCGAACTTGCCTCGTCATGATCTAACTCACATGATGGTGAGCTCATTTCAACTATGGGAAGAAACCTTAAAATTTTCCCCAAACATCACATATCATCACATTTATTGCTATGGGTGAGTCGTCATGTTATCCATCTCAGCACCACTCGAGGTGCACATTTGTGCTCATCCCTAAGGGCCTAACATCCTCCCCCATTAATAAAATGTTGCCATCCTTGATAATGAACCCCTTAGCAACCTATTTATCACCATGGTGTAACTCCATCAAAGGAAATTTTCTCATCTCTCTCACATTGTATATCATAAATCTCCCAATGTCATTTGACATGCTCCTCGTCATCCATCAACTCTACACATGAAGAGAGTGCATTGTGAAACCTCATACGATTTTATCTCCTTATGACTTAATGAGAAGATGAAGTGGAGTAGCCTTGAGGGCTACCCCTCCCAACTTCACACTCTCCTAAAAAAGAAGACATACTTCGAATGTACCAATCTCATGTCTATCTGCACCTCTTTCTAGGAGTACCTTGGAAACCCCTGATATCCATAAATTGCATCCAATCTATACTCTCTCTCAAAAAATATGTAATATGCATATGAAATCCATCTCTTCAACATAAATCCTTGTCCATATAAAATATTTTCCATAACATGTCTTCACACACTAAGTTCTCCCATATCTTAGAATAATTGGGTGGCTAACCCAATCATCACACCTGATCAATTAGAATGTACATTAGCATGCAATGGATCAATCCACACCTATTCTTATCACTAGCATGCTTCATCACACATATCTTTGTTGAGCATGTTGGTAGTTGATGTCAAGTGATGTCAAGTTCAGAGGGAGCCTATTGATTTTATTCACAGTGTGTTAAGCTTTTGATGTCATTGATGTCTTGGTTTCTTATTGAGTATTGGAAGTCTATTGTGTTTTATTTTCTGATTTTAGGATGTGTAGCCTAGTAGCCTATCTTTGATGGATTGTTTCCTACAAGTAACTTGTTCAAAATCACATGAAAAGTTCTGAATTGGATATCCCTATCAAAGAGTTTTTCAATGGTTTGTGGCACTTAGTATAACTCTACAAGAGTGAAGAAAAAATTGATTTTGAAGTGATTATGTCTAGGCATGGTTCCGAATGACCACTAGATATTCGACCATCCATGGGGTCAAGTTGGGTGGATGATTGATCAAGTACGAAAATGTAGCCAGATCTTGTATTTCCTAACACCAAACCAAAGGTGGACCTCAGATGACATGTCAAGGTAACTTGGAAGAGACAGGTGATAGAAGATGATGTGGCACCATGTGTTCATGACACATGACATGTGGATTTAGCCTTTTTTGGTGGCCAAGTGTACCTTTTTTAAGTGACATGTGGAAATGACATGTGGCAATGACATGTGGCAACGACATGTGGCAGTGACTTGGTGGCAACGTTGCATGACAAGTGGTAGTCATGTGTACTTGGCATGTCCCATTATCCATAAGCCATTATTTCCTAGTTATAGTGGCATGCAATGACCCTAATTAACCTCATTTTGCATCATGTTGCATGGAAATATACTTCTTAGGACAAAAAACTTCAGACCCCACGCCTAATTAAAGTTTGGATAGGCGAGGGGACCTCAAAGTAACTTATCCACCATTGAAATTGATCGAATCATGGGATCATAAGGTGCACTTTAAAAAATTGTGGGACATTTAATTACACATATGACAAATTGCGCGCCGCCCCCCCCCCCCCCCTCGTGCTCTTTGTTAAAGTTTGAATAGTTAGGGTGCCTATGGATCAATCCACACCTATTCTTATCACTAGCATGCTTCATCACACATATCTTTGTTGAGCATGTTGGTAGTTGATGTCAAGTGATGTCAAGTTCAGAGGGAGCCTATTGATTTTATTCACAGTGTGTTAAGCTTTTGATGTCATTGATGTCTTGGTTTCTTACTGAGTATTGGAAGTCTATTGTGTTTTATTTTCTGATTTTAGGATGTGTAGCCTAGTAGCCTATATTTGATGGATTGTTTCCTACAAGTAACTTGTTCAAAATCACATGAAAAGTTCTGAATTGGATATCCCTATCAAAGAGTTTTTCAATGGTTTGTGGCACTTAGTATAACTCTACAAGAGTGAAAAAAAAATTGATTTTGAAGTGATTATGTCTAGGCATGGTTCCGAATGACCACTAGATATTCGACCATCCATGGGGTCAAGTTGGGTGGATGATTGATCAAGTACGAAAATGTAGCCAGATCTTGTATTTCCTAACACCAAACCAAAGGTGGACCTCAGATGACATGTCAAGGTAACTTGGAAGAGACAGGTGATAGAAGATGATGTGGCACCATGTGTTCATGACACATGACATGTGGATTTAGCCTTTTTTGGTGGCCAAGTGTACCTTTTTTAAGTGACATGTGGAAATGACATGTGGCAATGACATGTGGCAACGACATGTGGCAGTGACTTGGTGGCAACGTTGCATGACAAGTGGTAGTCATGTGTACTTGGCATGTCCCATTATCCATAAGCCATTATTTCCTAGTTATAGTGGCATGCAATGACCCTAATTAACCTCATTTTGCATCATGTTGCATGGAAATATACTTCTTAGGACAAAAAACTTCAGACCCCACGCCTCATTAAAGTTTGGATAGGCGAGGGGACCTCAAAGTAACTTATCCACCATTGAAATTGATCGAATCATGGGATCATAAGGTGCACTTTAAAAAATTGTGGGACATTTAATTACACATATGACAAATTGCGCGCCGCCCCCCCCCCCCCCCCCCCCCCCCCCCCCCTCGTGCTCTTTGTTAAAGTTTGAACAGTTAGGGGTGCCCTGCAATGATTTCTTTGTCATCAATTTTAATCTAATCACTTTGCATGTTTTAGAAAGTGTTGGTTATTTAACATTGTGTGGTCTGTAGTGGTTTAGGGATAAGTTCCCTTGGGGCTTAAAATTCAGGTCAGGCCCATGATCTCATGCAAAAAGGAGATAAACACCAGGGGCTGCAAATTGGAAATTTGGTGGCGATAGGCACCAAATTTCTGTTTAAGGATCAAAGTTTGCAAGGGATAAATTAAAAGATCTACATATATGAAAGGCAGGAAAACAATGTGATATGTGTAGTTCCCATGAAAAACAAATATTTGTAGCTACTGTGGACATGCAAAAGCACATGAATCTTGAACATAATGAAGAGATGAGAGGGAGTTAAGCAACAGAGAGAAGAGGAGCAGACCTAAAACAGAGTTGAAGATTATTAAGTGTTAGTTGAAGGATGAGTGTGTAGATCAGTTAAGATATGGAACTATTGTGGGATTTAAAATTGTGATATGATGTATTAAGAATTGCATTGCAAAAAGGAAATTGCATACAAGAGTATATCAGTGAGGGAGAAGCTATGATTGGGTGAGGAATCTAAATTGAATCAGAGATAATGATAGTGTTGCAAAACATAAATCAAGGAAGATATTCAAATCTGATATTTGACAATTGTGTCAGTGATATATCAATAAAAGAACCTCAAGTTTAAGTCTAAAAGTGTATGAAATAAGGGATGTGATGGGCTAAGAAAGTAGGTGTTTGTAGATCAAGGGATTGGAGTCTCCTTCAGGTTGTTTCTTGTAAATATCGAGGGCTTGGTGCCTACAAACAATGGGAGTTGGTGCTTCTAGCAAATGGGTTCTTGCAAAACAAAGGGGGTTGGAGTCTCTTTTAGGTTGGTTCCTACATAATTTGATGTGATTTGGAGTTGGTTCTTGCATTTACATTTTAATGAAAAAGAATTTGTGGCTTTCTTCTGTATGGGTTTCCACTTAAACATCTTATGTTCATAATTTATGTGATTGGTGCACTGTTGCATTATTGAATTTGTTTATTTGACTAAATAATTGCTGAAAGTTTTAAAATAGCGATTCAGCCCCGTGTTAATGTTTTCCTAGTTTCTGAAAATTGGTATCAAAGTAGGTTCCTTCAGTAGTAGTCTAACAACTAGAAGGTAGATCTAAGACATTCCCAACCAGGATGGAAGCTTCACCAATAAATATATTATAGTCACTGGAATGAATTATGTATTTTGGAAGGTAAGAATGAGTACTTACATAATGTATCTTGGTGCAAATTCTTGGGATGCATTACAAAATGGCTATAAGAAAATAGATGTATTGGTTAACGAAGATGATAAACTCAATTTATCTCACAAAGTTAAAGCAATGAATGAAATCTTAGGTGGTTTTCCTAAATCTAATTTGGTTAAATTCGTGCAATGCAACACAACCAAAGAAATATGGGATATGTTGATGAGTTGCTATGAAGGTGATAGCAAGGTAAATAAAGCCAAACTCCAAGTTTATAAAATGAAATATGAATCATTAAAGATGAATGAGGACAAGGACAGAGAAAAATTATTTCTTCGAATGGATGAAATAGCTAACATCATAAGAGGACTAGATGAATTTGTGAATGACTCCTTTGTAGTTCAAAATTTGTTGGGATCTCTTCCTGCTAGATTTAATGTTAAAGTATCATCCATTGAGGAGTTGCAAAATATCAATACATTAGTATTGGATCAATTGCATGGAATGGTGACTTCCTATGAAATTAGAACCTCAAAAGGAAAATGTACATCAAAGGAGGTAGTCGTCAAAGCTGATAAGAAGACCAAAGAAGATCAAGAAGACTCAAGCTATGCATTTGATGAGGAAGAGGCAAAGTTTGTCAAAATATTGAAGAGAGGTCTAGTAAATGCAAAGGTAAGTTTCCCTTCAAATGTTTCAATTATGGAAAAGTAGGTTGCTATGCATCTAAATGTCCACATAATAAAGAAAAGAATGAATATTACCATAAAGAAAAGGATAAATATAGGAAAGTGAAGAAGGAAAAGAAATTCAAGAAGAAAATTTTATATACCTAAGAAGGAAACAAATCCTCGGAGCATGAGGATGAAAAAAAATTTGATGCACAAAGAATGAATGACTCCATGCTAATGGCTATAGAAACCCTAGATGAAAGGCAAGATGTTTATGACTTAAATGAAGAAGCAGTTGTACTAGATCTGGAAGGAGAACTAGTTAGTGCCTTAGAAGAAATACATAGGTTGAGGAAAAAGAATAAGAATAAAAAAATACTATTGATTAAGTATGGAAGAGAAGAGCATAAATATAAAGATTCATCACTTCTTCTAAACATTAAATTGCAGGAAGCAAAGAAGATTGAAGACACTCTGCTACAACAACTAAAAGAGAATGGAAATGAGTGTGAAAATCTATAGGATGAGATAGTCTACCTTAGAAAGGAATTATAGAAAACCAAGTCTCAGTTGAATCATAACGTAAAGTTTATTAAAGGATCTAAAAAATTCGATGATATTACAAGTGTTTAAAGATATCTCTCATCAAAACGATTTTTGGATATGAAGGACTAAGGACAGAACTGACATGCAAAGAGGGGTGCCAGTGAAGAGAGGGGCCACAAAATTAGTGGCTCAAATTTTAGCAGTTTGTTTCTGATATCATGTTAAATAATACAAATTAATAGACAATAGATGAAAAAAACATTGATTGCATTCTATTCACAATGATATGCATATTAATACATTTTCCATGACCATTGAATTCATCTTCCAAGATCTCTTGGACTCTAATGATTCTTCATATTCTAGACCAAAAACCCTTAGTGGATTAGGTGTCCAACATTCCCAATCCCCAATAATATTTAATTTCATGATTTTATTTGAGATTAATGAGAATCCCTCCCCTCGTGCCACCTCTATGATTTCTTACTTTTCAAAATAAAAATAAAAATATCCTTAAGCACTCTAACTTTACAAATTAAAGAAATTAAACTTCTCATTGGGATTTTTGGCAAAAATGACCAAAAAAAAATAAGTGCTATGAAAAAGGGAAATTTTGTTTATTAATTAGACTACGCTTTTTATTTGTGCTATGAAATATATTTTTTTGTTATTTCTTCATTTTTTTTTGTTAATGTAAGTATTATTTTATTATTTATAAATGTAACATTACATCGTATGCATACTAAAAAGTGAAATCCTCTCCACACAAAAATATTATTTTATAACTTATTTTATATATCTATATATTTAAACTATAAAATAAAGTACTTTGATGAGTAAGTTAATAAAGTTATATACAAATTATTATCATAATATTATTAAGTTACTATATAAAATATATTTTTTATATCTTAATATATTAACATTTCTTTAACATTATTTTAAATTATATGTTTTTTTTAATACATACTTTAATATTTTGTTATTAATTTGTTAATATTTAATAGTAATTTAATACATTATATTTTAGATAAGTGTTTTTTAAGCTAATAAATTATTATAAAAGTGGAAAATGGAGAGTTCAAGTCTTGCTTATCATTTGTCTAGCACTACGAAACCAGACCACTAACAAAATAGCAAGGAATCAGTGTCAAAATAAACTTTAAGTTCTAATCTCAAAGGCATTAATTGATGAAGTTGTATGCAATAGAAAGTAGAACTTGAAATAGAACTTGACAAGTTGATGTTTTTTCATAACATCTATGTCTATATAGACTAAGAGAACAACAAACAATGTAAACAAATCCATAGAAATTATGAAGAATATAAGGGATCAACCTCAATTGGGCTAAAGAACTCCTTATTATAACCACTAAAACTAGGGCCCTAACGCAGTTGTTCTTCAATGTGCTTGAGGTGAATTCTCACCACCTTGTCTAACATGAGGAGTATCTCCACTTCAATTTCATTTCTATCCATAATGACTCTCTCCAACAACATTTGGAGCTTCCAGTAGAGGTAAATGGCTAGTAAGTATTGGTTTTATCTTCCCTAAATGTGCTTGGGTCTAGAACAAAGTCCAAAATTTCAGTCATGACCTCTGAGTCATAGGTGCAAACCTTTTCCATAGTCGTTGCCGCCTCGAACTCTTACAACTCCTCACAAACCATTTTCTATAATTTGTTCTACATATGCCCAAGGGGAGGCTTCATCTTATCAATGAGCTTGTGAACCCACCTACCCTCCTTGGCTTCCACTTCCATGTCCATTTCCTGATCATTTTTACTACACCAAACACCAAGTCACAAGAGACTAGTGATGCCTAGACATTAGTTTTTAGTACACATAATTTTGCAATCGCTAAAGATGACAAATAAGAAACAAATTAGGACTATGCTACCCCTCACTCACTATGAGACAAAGCGAAGAGATCTACCTACTCAAACAGATAACCAATGACCAAGAGAAGAGAAACAACAACACAGAGGATAGAAACCATAGAGTATTCATGGTCCATAACTAAATAGCAACCAGATATTATGAACCCAGATGAGAATGTGGGCAAGGAGTTTGTGGTGCTTATGAAATGATGGAAGTGGAATTACAGCCACCACCATCTACAATATCCTTTGTATGAGCTACATTAACCTCTTATTATTCAACCATCCTTTGTACGAGCTACATTAACCTCCTATTTTTTTCAAGAAGAAAAAACAACAACACATTCACGTACATAATATATATGGGGTGAAGGGATCTTACCTCCAAATGATTTATAATAACATAAATTAAAACTTAGCATACAAATATTTTGTTACAACATGGGAGAAGGCTCAAGTCACTCCCATACCAAACATCACCAAGAAACAATGCAAAACTAACCTCGAAACTAAACTCAAGTCACCCATTAAGTGAGACTGACCTTTCTTGTCCACCAACCAGGTGGAAAAATAGACCCACAACTTATATTTCAGACCTACACCTTCGAACCTACACCTTCAAACCTGCACCTTGGTTTAGACCTACTCCCAAGTCTTAACTCAAACCCATGGAAATATTCACTAGCCTTCCTAAATGAGCTTGTGTATCTCGGTAGAGTTATCACCGTCCTCTTACCCTAGGTGGTTAGGAAGGAATCAACTCCTATACAATCTTGGTTTCGACCTCAACCATGTGAATCCTTTTCCCTTAGCTCTTTCATTCTATTCCTCTTCAATTTTCCATTGTTGGATGTGTCTCTACACTCATTCACCTCCTTGGCTATATATACTTGAGCTAATGTGGCCTATGAAGGGTCACAACCCCTCGACTCCTCCGGCCAACGCTTTGATTGTCATGAATCTTCATGTAAGTCTATGTTTGGCTCCACTACTCCATGCTTACTCACTCCTTGACTTTGCCAAATTACTTTGATAGTTTCTCAGTGATGCACATCTCATTCATGTGGTCCCATCGCGTCACATTGTGTAGTGTGGGCATGCCCACTTGTGGCTTGCTCAACTCATCTCAGTCCATTGTGGGTACACCAGATATATTGGATTGAATTCATTGAAGCACTAAGAGGATGTAACAACAATGGAATCCAAGGAAATGTTCACAAACAACAACAACAAAAAGAAGAACATGATATGAAGGTAACAAGAGATATTAATAAAACTTAGGGGCAACAAAGAAGTGAAAGCTACAACCATTGGAACAACCACAAAAGTAAAGCAAGAAATCAACTAAGATTTTGTCCCCCTCTAAGAGAAAGTCATTAAAGAATCAACAGATCATATCCCCAAAGGAAAATTGCTCCCATGTACCAAAACATTTTCTATGGTCACTATTATTCATGTACAAATTTTGGACATAAGGTTGTGAATTGAAGAGCATACCTTGGAAATAATCAAATCAAAAATAAAAGAAATATTTTTTTTAGTTAAACAAAGATAGGAGATTTGTAAATCCACGTAGGAATAATCCCGGGGATAGTAATACTTTCTCCCCTTTGTTTGATTATATTGAATGCTATAAATTTAATAACTATGGACATAAATAAATTGAGTGTAGAATCAAAAAATTCAAATCAACTCCTCAGAATAATAAAACTCAAGACGAACCCAAGACATGGAAGAAGAAAAAGGAAGTAAAGGATGAAGAATGTGGCATTGTATTATATGCCAAAAACCAAGGCAGTCATTGGTATGTGGATAGTGGATTCTCTAAACATATGACTTGTGATAGGAACAAATTATTTTCATTAAGAGAAGATAAGGCATGTAGTGATACTTTTGGAAATGATGTTCCAAGCAAGATCACGGGAAAAGGCATAGTTAGCTTAGAAAATGGAAGAGGAAAGACTCATGACATCATTTGTGTAGATGGAATCAAACACAACCTATTGAGTGTGAGTCAAATGTGTGACGAGGGTTATGATATCACCATTCACTCCAAGAGATGTGAAATAAAAACATAAAACATGGTGAAAATAGTGGAAAACGCTACAAGAACACCAAGTAAAGTATACATACTAAATGAAGGAAATGAGAAATGTTGTTTGGGGAATATTTATGAGAGTTGGTTATGGTACAGAAGGTTGGGACACTTAAACTTTGATCATATAGTGAATCTCAAAAAAAATATAGATGTAAGGGACTTGCCAAAAATTGCAAAGCCAAGAAAATAATTTGTAAATCATACCAAATTAGCAAGCAAGTTTGAGGGCCTTTTAAGACCAAAGAAAACTCATCTAAAAAGCCTCTAGAACTAGTTCATACAAACTTATGTGGACCTTTAAGAATTGAAACACCTAGTGGTGAGCGATATTTTATGTTGATTATTGATGACTATACCAGGCTAACTTGGAATGTAGTTTTAAAGGAGAAGTCTGAAGCATTTGAGAAGTTTAAAGTCTTCAAATACATTTATGAAAACCAAACTGATTACAAACTAAAGTGACTAAGGTTATACAAGGGTAGGGAGTTTAATTCAAATGAGTTTGATAATTTTTGTCAAGAATATGACACAAGAAGACAATTCACAATTACAAAGACTCCAAAACAAAATGGTGTGGTTGAGAGGAAAATTAGATCTATGCAGAAAATGGTTAGAGCTATGTTGGATAAGAGAAATATTCCAAAAAACAATTGGACTAAAGTTGTTCATACAACATTCCATATTTTAAATAAAGCACACCTCAAGCCTAATTGTGACAAGACCCCCTATGAATTGTGGTATGGAAAACCAGCCTCAATAAGGCACTTCAAAATCTTTGGCAACAAGTGTTACATCAAAAATAATTATGAAAATATTAGTAAGTTTAATGCAATATATGATGAAGGGATATTTCTAGGATACTCAACTAAGAGTAAAGGTTATAAATGTTACGATAAAATATTATGCAAAATAGTTGACAACATTAATGTGAAGGTGGATGAGGAGTTATCTCTCAAAAGAAAGCAACCAATATTTATCAGACCACCTAATCAGACTAGAATTAAATATGAATTTGAACAACTTGAAGAATCAAAAGAAGAAGAGGAAGAAGAAGCAGAGTGCACTCACCCAAAAAACCCTTCAATGCATGTATAAAGGCATCTCCCTGCAAATCAAATTGTTGGTAATAAGGAAGCGAGATTTGAAACTAGAAGAAAACTAATAAGTATCTCTAGTCAAGCACATATTTATATTATGTCCATGATTGAGCCAAAATATTCTTCTCAAACACAAAATCAAACTTGGAATTAGTTCCAAGACCAATAAATAAAAAACGTTGTTGGGACAAAATGGGTCTTTAGGAACAAATTAAATAAGGATGGACAAGTGGTTAGAAATAAGTCCATATTAGTATGTCAAGGCTATACTCAAGTTGAAATAATATATTTTGAAGAAATATTTGCTCCTATAGCAAGATTAAACGCAATTAGAATGTTTCTAGTTGTTATCACCAAAAAATTGATCATCTAACCTAATTTACTAGATGGATCAAAGTACACCATGTAAAACCAATTTTACCATAGTAAAATTGTTTTCACAGTGAGAAATCACTTAATAAACCACCTTTGTTAAGTCATTTATAATTAAACCCGTGAAGAATTATTAAATAAATCACTATTTATTTCATTTTCTTCTAGGAATAATTAATTAAACCATTGTTCAATTATTATTCCTTGCCATATTTGACCCAATTATGAAAAATCAACAAATAAATTATTAATTATCTTATTTTTCTCTAGGAATAATTAATTAATCACTAATTAATTATTATTCCTTGTCAAATTTCACTAAATTCCTTAGAAATAATTAAATAAATCATTATTTATTGAATTTAGTCTTATGTGATCTATATCAAGTTTATTAAAATGACTTTCGGCAATAATCACATCGGAATTCATTTGTCGACGCATTTTGAACCAACTAGTGTGGTTCATCGTCAGGACAAGACGAAGAATCAGATCAAAGCCACAAGTTAAATAGAGAGATCGATTATTGGTTTATTATTCCTTAACCAATTTCTTGAGATGATAAATAAATCATTTGTGTATTTATTATTTCTAAATAAAAGTTTAAATACTTTTTCCCTCCTAACCAAATATAATAAAATATTCCAAGTGGTTATTCCAAGAATGGGTTTAATAATATTTTATTATTGCTCATTATTCGAGGATAACTCAATATTTTGTTATAAATAGAAGGGTTTTCCATTCATTATTCACTTTTGATTATTTTCATTGTTGCACTCACTGTTGTAACTCTGATTATTTTCATTGTCCACCACCATTTTTCTTCCATTTGAGTTCCCATTGAGCTCAAACATTTCATTTGCTAGGTTTACACATTATAGAGGAGAGAGACTCTATGAAAAGTTGAAGACGTTTGAGGATAACCAAGAACCCATCCCATAGAGGGGGACTAGTAACATTTATTTGTTCCCTTCACAGGTGTTATAATAAAATCTATTCTTTGTATATCTGGTTTACATTGGATGATTGGAGTTATTACTATTTCTTTTTGTTGTTTAACTATGATTGTGGCATAGATCAGGACTTTGGCAGGTTTTGTTTCTATCAGTTGTTGTAGATCTACAATGTTTAGCAGCCATTTATATTGTTGAGATTGTTTGTCATCCACAGTCTTAAGTGGGTTCTTTTCGTACATCTTTGAGAAGAAAACACTACAACAAAATTGGTGACTCCACTGGTTTTATACTTCAGATCCAGAAACCTGGATGACCTTCAGTTTTCAGCTTAGGGTTTCTTCTTTTTTCAGTCTCTTAATGTTGTTTTCTAGCTTTTTAACCCTAGATTTGTTAAATTTCTGACTTCCGCAAGTTTTCTGGTCTTTTCCGTAGGTCACAGGAACCAGCCATGATAGAGACAACAATTTTTTTCTGAGATTTTCCGAATGGGAATCAAGGAGTAGAAATCATAGTTTTTAGCCCAAAAAGTGTGATATGGAGTCCAGAGCTCACCATTCAGCCCAAAAAGTGTGATCCCACCTAAAAAAAGGCCAGTATCTGCGACTTTAGGGTTCCAGGTTTTTATCAGATCCGTTTCTGGATTTTTCTGAGAGTTTTCTGCTAGGTTGTTTGACCTCTATCTCATCCTTCTTAGGCCTTGATCTACTCTGATTTACTCGTAGAAGTGGAATTTAGCCCCCTAGGGATTCTAGTACACTTCCACCTTTATATGAGGAGTTTACATGAGTGAGTAGTATGAGTTTCTGCAGCACCTTTAGCCATATTTTCCAGATTTTTCCCCTTCTGTTTCAGATATCCAAAGATAGGTTTTCTCCATCCATAGTTTCATATTAAACCTTTTTTGGTCATTTGTCTTAGGTTCCCATCGGTTGCCCTAGGTTTTTCACCCATATCCCTATCTTTTTGCAGCGATCCTCCTCTCTAGTTTTTTGTTGTAGCTGCACCACTTTCCAGCAGCCTAGTGTCATTTGATCCTAGTCACACCGACACTTAGATGTCTTGACCTTTTGAGTGTTTTATTCAGTTGATTTCACCACCAACCAGCACAGTGTTTTCAAACCCAGTTTGGGTGGAGTTTAGTTAATTGTTTTGTTGTTCATTTTCTGTTGTTAATTTCAGTTTATTTTCAGCAAGCTTCCTTTTTTTTTACAAACACGATCTGGGCTTAATCAATAAATACACTTGCAACAAAAGCACACCTTAAGCGAAGGGTGCTTGGTTTGCACCGCAAGACAAGACTCAACATAATAAATTTATCTCCCCTCATCAAGACAAAGGCATTTTTTTATCTCCCTTCACCATTTTTGTGTCATCTGTTTCTTACCACCATTGCACCACCAAGGAATTTATCGTAGAGACTATTAGGCCTTCACCTGCAGTTTCTGCTTGGACATATTACTCCTCCTCGTCGATTTTGAGTTCACAGCCCTCCGAGTCCCCATACCGACTCTTCTCCTGGTTCATCTGGTTCCTCATATGATTCCGAGCCTCCTTCACCGCATATCGTCACCATGTCTGGACCCATAGCTGGTGTAGGAACCCAACTTGGTGTTGGCTTCAGTTCTATCCCCTTAGTCACATCAAGCATAACAGACTCAGGAACTGTTCCCACAACCCCCATGCTCCCTTTTATGGTTGGGTTAAGTCTACTAGATTTTAGCAAGTTGATAAATGACCCCATACACCACGATGCTAGTTGGCCTTCTATGCCGACTAAGATTCCCTTAGACATCCCAAAGTTTGAGAGTAATTCTGGAGAGGACCCTACTAATCACATCTGCTCCTTCCACATGTGGTGTTCCTCCAAATCCATTATCGATGACTCCATTCGTCTTCGGTTGTTCCAATGCACACTCACTAAAGACATTTCAAAATGGTATGTAGACCAGCCTATCGCATCTCATTCCATTTTCACAATGCTTGCTAAAGCGTTCCTCTCATATTTCCAGTTACCTATCCAGTATGACACTGGTACAGAGCTATTGACCTCATTCCGTCAGTCCGTCACCACTCGCCTTTCTGACCATGTTCAAGAGTGGCATAAAAGGAGGAGCACATGTCGTGCCCCACCCTTCGAAGACTGTATCTATCTAGATTGGTTTCTTATGAACCTTTAAGCACCCATTGGAAAATATTTTGCGTCCCATTTTCCTCAGACCGAGGAAGAAGCTCTCCAAACCACTCTAAGATATGACTTGATTTATGCACAATCTAGTTATGTGTATACCGTCATTCCAGACCTCCCTCGTCCTGGAAGTGCCAATGCATCAGGGGAATCTCACATCATCGACGGTATCATTGGAACCCTTTCACACCCTTCACCATATACTCAACAAATTTATGGCTATCCACGGGGGGGGGGGCACAAGTTCCTCTAACATGCATGCCCCTCCTACTAGCAACATGTTTTCAGAGCCCCAACCTGTCTACCAAACTGTTTCTCCTCCTTATGCACATCCGAGCGCTCCAGCCCCTCAAGCATTAGCACTAAAACCTCCCATGCATCCTCAGCCCCAGCAGCCATCACCCCCTTAAGGTCAAGTGTTTGCACATCAGAGTGTTACCAATCCCCAAAATTATAAGAAAAAGAATAAGGGAAAGGTAACGAATGTAACCAAGGTAATCAAGGTAATCAGCCTAGTGAACCCCAAGGAAACCAGCCTAACACCGACAACCAAAAATAGGGCAGCAAGCCGAAGCAGAACAAGGCTATTCATATGAACAAGCCTTGTGCATTTTGTGGTGTACATGGTCATTATACACATGAGTGTCCACTCGTATCCCAGATGCACCAAATGTGAGAAGCTCAAGCAGCTTCTAGATGTCAACAATTGCCTCAGAATATTGTGCCATATCAACCGAAAATGCTTACAAATCCTTTCCCTCAGCAAGTATTTGTTGCTGCTCAACCTCAACTAGCTCAAGCAACCCATCCCCCCAACCTTCTGGTCATGGTGACTACCAGATCCTTATGATGAATTCTGATGAGGTTAAGCCCTCCGATATCAACCTACAAACTCAGTCGCATCAATATGACATGCCATCGACTTCATCTACCACTGAATCCAAAACCAAAGCATCTATTGAGCCTCTTATGACACCAAATAGTCCATTACAGATCCCTCAACCTAAAGTTGAGGCCATTCCCAAGATCCCAAAGGGACCATTACGTTGTCACGTGGCTTCTAACCAAGCTGCCCATACATACAGTATAGTAGACGACTTGGTGCAATCACTTGTTTCCATGTCGACACTAGAAATACTCTAGTCGTGCCCATCTCAAAATAAATCTATACTAACTTCTTTAGGCACAGTAGATCCTTCTGACAATCGTTTGATTTTCTTCCCAATTGATACATCAGAACATCCCCCATTTCCTTCATCTGTTGCTTTCCAAATACCAGTGTGAGTCCATAATGCCATCATCTCCCGATGCATTATTAACGAAGGTACATCCACCTATGTGATGTTTGCTATCGTTTGGAAACAACTCAAGTCACCTGAGCTGTCCCCCTCCACCATCACTTTTCGTGCTTGGGACAGACACTCCTCCTAGCCTCTTGGCATGTACCGCAACTGTCCAGTGACCCTTACGGGAAAGACTGTCCATGTGGGCATTGAGGTTATAGATGCCCCTTTGGATTATAACATTCTCTTAGGTCATAGTTACACATATTCCATGTCATTCGTCACATCTGTGGTGTTCCGCAAGATGTCCTTCCCCCATGAAGGGAAGATCATTACCATCGGTTAGTTGACTTACTATGAGTCAGCATCCGTGACCTCCCCCGAGTCCATTATCTCGTCAATGTCAGATAAGAATTATTCAACTCCTCCCACCAGTGTTTCACCTGGAGTCTACAAATATTCCTCATTGTTGGGTTTTTTCCCTAGTCCTCCCCCTCTCATCTCAGAGCCTAACTCTATGAGTGTTTGCATGTTACATGCGTCATGAGCTGCTCTCAAGTAGTCTGGTACATCCAATCAACAAAACGCTCCTCAGAACCCTATTGTTTCCATCCCAATTAAGCCTCTAGATCCACCCCCCCAGGACCTCCTCCTTTTGTGGGTGCCTCTCCCATGTTTCCACCAGGAACTATTCCTCTAGGTCTCAACCATCCATGAGCTATTTCGCTGGGACATTACCCTACAGGCCAGATACCTTTCTTATTTCCTCCTCCAGGAGTATTTTATGTCCATGTCATGGCTTTGCTGGTCCTCCCTAACATGACTTTGGGGATCCCAGTATGGTACATCGATCCCCCTACAAGCATTCTACCTAGTCATCTAAAACCTTATCATGCTTTGACCCCAGTTCAACCAGTCCCTGCCACTGCTTCAGTTCCAGCACAACCTCAAAAATAACCCACTCCTATTGTGTAAGCATCCAAACAGGGGGGAAAAGTTAAAACAAAAGAATCTAAGGACAAGGCTCCCCAAGCTCCTCTAGCCCCTAAGGCCCCAAAGCCATCACCTCCATGCGCTTTGTGTAAAGTTGTTGGGCATGCCACCAATAATTGTCCCAAGCTTCCTCATCTCAAAATTTTGGTTCATGAAACGTTCCCTGAGTCAAATATCCTTGAATTCCATGTTAACTTACCGAGTTCACCCAAGAAACTCTGAACATTAGCACAAATCACCCTTGTGCCTTGTGCGATCATCATGGTCACTACTCCCATTATTGCCCTCGTCTTGATGGATTTAGTGATTGCCTTAAGGCGCTTCATGAATACGAGACTACTCGTAGTGGAACACCTACTTCTCTACCCATGGATTATGGTACCACTAGTCAACTAGAACAGGGGGGCTCTAGTCCCACCATTGTGATCCCTCCCCTAGGTTTCGAGATGACGGACACCACAGGCCATATCCTTTACTTGTCGTCATCCTTGAGTTCCTCGCAGGAAAACCTTTCTGAGGTTTCTGCGCGTGCTTCTATCAAGCCTCTTTCAACAGAATCCCAGGTCTCAACATCAGTAGATCCTCCATCTACTAGCTCGTCATCTACCATTATAGATGATGCGTATGTGAACCTTCTCTCTCAGGTTGATGCACCAGGTACCGTTGCCACATCATGTAGTCAGTCTTCCTCACATCTGCCCATCTTCCATTCTGATAAGGACATCATGGATGTTATGTCTACCCCTGATTACCCTTGCACTTGGGAAAGAGGGCATATTTTTTGGAGGATTTTGAAGACCATCTCCTTCCCAATTCTCCCAATGCACTATACCTCAAGAAATTTTGATCATGGCATATCCCTTTGATTTTTGTGTCTTTATTTCTGTTGTCAAGTTAGGTAGGTTGCATCATCTCATTCATTGTCTTTTTCACCTCTCAAATGGATCCATCATCCACACCATATATCGGTCATGCCAATGATGCGAGTCGCTTCTCCAAGAATCTAGCCTCAGCAGCCTAAGCCATTTTTACCCCCTTGCATACGTTAGTCCTTTCAAACGACGTGTGCATTGGATCTGCCACCAATTATAGGTCAAATATGATGCAGTGATAGGTTTGTTAGTCGATGCCCTCGCTCATTGCATCCTTCATCTTCATGTTCATTTACATTACTTGCTACTTGTCATGCAATTGAATGGTGTGTGTCATGGGCATAACCATGTCCTATTTAGAAAATATCTATGAGTTAAGTTGTTGGTACGTGAATTTGAAACCATTACTTTCAGTCATGTTCCTAGAGCCCAAAATAACTATGTAAATACCATTGCAAATAACATTCTAGATTGGAATTTATCACATGTATACCACAGAAGAAAACCATAAACACAACACATGGTGAACTGCCATCGTCATATAAAATGCATAATCATATTATGTATCATATAAGTGTTTGGAGCCCATAGCTCTAAATACATCAAACATGCCCATATCATGTTACAAAAATCAAAATCAAATGGACCCACATGTCCCTATATCTAGTCATTGTCCAGCGGATCCCGTACCAAAATCTCTGCTCCACCTGCATGTAGATCACATACTTCCTGACCAGCTATCGTCATCCACCGCATGATACCTCTCCACTCTCAGGGAAGGCTGATACACTCATTTGTGTATCAATTGCCTAACTCATGCCATCCATGCTCTAAAACTCCGGTCAAGAGTACCTCACATCTACGATGTAGATCAGTGAGTATCGCACTCTCCTCTGGACCTTAACGTGACGATGATGTTCGCCGATCTGCAACCCCAGGTGTTGCGGCTCATCATACATATCCTGTCGATTTTATGGTGCTATGTCTACATACAACATATTTTACACTCAATACCATATACATGTGATAGAAATATGAAATGCACCATAAAAATAGCAACTTAACACTTACCGTCTGCTCCCCATGCTCACCCAAGCGAAATTGGCAAGTCAGGATCTCCCTGATAGTTCATTCTGCTATAAGGGTAATCATCAATGTAGAGGGGCATCTGATCCCAATATGTGAAAAACTTGGGTCAGAACACTCGTCCGACTCCCCCTCCTCCTCCTCTCTGTAACAGCTGCCCCAATGACGGTTCCTGGGCTCCAGTGGGCCCCCATCTCAGATCTCTACATGAGGACACATGGTGGGTATCTTTTCAAAGAAGAATGCACACAATATTGTACCAAAAGCATAATCATGGTTCACCTGCCTCCTACATAGACTTAATTTTCATTTCACCGACGATAGCATCATCTGGGCCCACCCATAGTAGGTCACGACCAAAACTCTCTCAACTAGCATCATCTGCCCACCAGTGATGTGGTGGAACACCTGGCTGCCCTAGACCCATAGCACAACTGCAGAAATAGCCCATGTCTCTAGTTGGTCTAGATCACCAATCGGGATATTCATGCCCTTGACACGAACATCCCGTGGACAATGGTGCTCCACAAACTTAGTAATGTTCCTCCCATGAGCCAACACTGGATGAATATCCCCCACCACTCCTAAGGAAGGGAGTCCGATCAAGAAGTAAATATCCTATAGTGTGAGCTCAATAATGTGTGCTTGCATGACAAAGACCTCCTGGTCTGGATCCTAATAGCTCACAATTCTCAATAGCAAGGGCTCACCTTCCCTCATCAATGGGTTCTCTACCAACTTGAGAACCCCATAGTGAGCCAACTCCCCTTGAACCCCCTGATCCCTCTGAATATCGGATCGAAGGGTATCCAATTCTCGCTCATGGCAGTTAATTTTTAGCTCTGCCATGCTTGCAAAACACCACATGTCTTGTCAGTTCAAAGAAGAAAACACTATTCTACATTAATCAACCTACAACCCTCACTAGGCCAACAAACCACCCCTCTTTTCAACCCCAAATCATAGTTTTCTACCCAGAAAGTGTGAGCTCGTAGATTTTTACCTATTTCCTTTGAGCCTTATCACACTTCTGGGCCCAAAAAGTATGATGCGACAATGAAGAGGAGCAGGGGTCTCTTAGGGAGCTGCTGGGTGCCAAAAATCAGGAAATAAACCACGAAAATTGAAGAGATGAGTAAGGCCACCTACCTGAAAGTCACAGATCCTCATTTTGACAGTCAATTTGTCTGCTACAATCTCCACAAGATTTAGGGACTTTTCCTCCTCTCCAAATTCACCACAGCTCACTTAGCAAATGAATTCAAATTGGAGGGAAAATGTCCTTTCATAGAAAATCCACAATTTTTCTCTCGCCCATTATGACCAAACCATAGCTCAGTTTGATGAACCGTCAACACCATTGGAAAGCTATAATCGAGTACTATAATGGGTCTTCCTCATTTTTTGATGATTTGACACTTCACCAGGAAGACATTTTTCCAAGAAGGGTCACTTCGTTGCCTCTTAAAATCAAATTTATTCATAAAATGACACTTGTAATTTGAGGTCCACCTCCTCTTAATACTTTTCATACCATGTGTCAATTTTCATCATGACTAACCATCATTTACTCATGTTTCATGGTCCCCATCGGGCCTATTCTATGTGGCAACATCATCAAGTCACCCTTGTTCAGCGCATCCACGATGAGTGACCATTGAATCCATGGAGTCTGTTTCGTGTCCCATTGTATCATGTCACAGTATCCCATCCATATTTGCATATTGTTCATCTTGTGTTGCCCATTTTTTCCTCCAGTCATATTGTCCCCCATCCCCTCTATAGTTGAGTCAGTGACTGCCAGGACAACCATGCACTTTATGCTCTGACTAAGGAATTCGTATGTTTGTAACTCAGTCCCACTTTTTCCATTATCCCTCGTGTCATTCCATCAATCACATTACTATTTTCCCTCGTGCCTTAGTTTAGGATTCTCATTTCCTTATCTATAGTGGGCCCTATTATGTCGACATCATCTCATTTATTCCAGAAGAACTACCTAGAGGGTGGTGTATCTTGGTTCTAGCTTCCATTCTTGTTCAGTGCCTCGAATCGAGCAGAGGGACTCATTATTTCCCTTTGACTTGGTTGTTTCATGTCTGTGATTGATACACTTGATGGTCCAATGATGCAACAGATTGTACTAGTGATTCCTAGGTGTGGGTGATATGTTTAAGGCCTCATGAGGGGGTGGCCCTTCAGGTAGCCCCCCACATGCCCAGATGCAGTTTTGCATAGTTGATGGGTTCGATTCCTGCCAATCATAGTGTTCATAGCATGCATGTCTCCTTCATATGATCCATTCAGTTTTACAGAGCCTTTCCCTGTTCAGCAGGGCTTCTCCGGTTGTTCTACCCTCCATTCCACCCATTTTTCGAGGGAATGGCCATTATATCTCATGTACTCAGGTATTATTGTATTCATTCATGGCTCATGTTTTTCTAGGTGCATTATGTATATGGGATACATTGTATTATTTTTTTGGCTTTGTTATGCCAGCATGTCATGTACCATTCAGCATGTACTTCATTGCTCATTTTTATGTCTTTGTGCGCACCATTATCTTTGTATTAAGTTATCTTGATGGGTATGGGTATGCCTCCCCTGCCTCATTGAGGTCGGTACCACAACATAAAAGGAGACTTGCATTTGTCTTGCCCCCTCTGTCCCTATCCTCTTTCACTTCAGCTTTATTGGACTCTCTCTCTCTCTTTGACTCCATTGTGTTGTCTAGTGATTTTGTCTTTACAACGTACTTCAGCCATATGTTTTGCTCCTAACACTTGTATGTTGGGGGGCAATCTGTTATCACTAAAAAATTGATCATCTAGCCTAATTTACTAGATGGATCAAAGTACACCATGTAAAGCCAATTTTACCATAGTAAAATTGCTTTCACTGTGAGAAATTACTTAATAAACCACCTTTGTTAAATAATTTATAATTAAACCCATGAAGAATAATTAAATAAATCACAATTTATTTAATTTTCTTCTAGGAATAATTAATTAAACCATTGTTCAATTATTATTCCTTGTCATATTTGACCCAAATATGAAAAATCAACAAATAAATGATTAAGTATCTTATTTTTCTCTAGGAATAATTAATTAATCACTAATTAATTATTATTCCTTATCAAATTTGACTATATCCCTTAGGAATAATTAAATAAACCATTATTTGTTTATTATTCCTTAACCAATTTCTTAATATGATAAATAAATCATTTATTTATTTATTATTTCTAAATAAAAGTTTAAATACTTTTTCCCTCCTAACCAAATATAATAAAATATTCCAAGTGGTTATTCCAAGAATGGGGTTAATAATATTTTATTATTGCTCATTATTCAAGGATAACTCAATATTTTGTTATAAATAGAAGGATTTTCCATTCGTTATTCACTTTTGATTATTTTCAATGTTGCACTCACTATTGTACCTCTGATTATTTTCATTGTCCGCCACCATTTTTCTTCCATTTGAGTTCCCATTGAGCTCAAACATTTCATTTGTTGGGTTTACACATTATAGAGGAGAGAGACTCTATCAAAAAGCTGAATACATTTGAGGATAGCCAAGAACCCATCCCATAGAGGGGGACTAGTAACATTTATTTGTTCCCTTCATAGGTGTTATAATAAAATATATTCTTTGTATATCTGGTTTCCATTGGATGATTGGAGTTATTACTATTCCTTTTTTTTGTTTAACTATGATTGTGGCATCGATCAAGACTTTGGTAGGTTTTGTTTCTATCAGTTGATGCAAATCTAAAATGTTTAGCAACCATTTATATTGTTGAGATTGTTTTTCATCCACAGTCTTAAGTGGGTTATTTTCACACATCTTTGAGAAGAAAACACTACAACACTAGCATTTTCCTATCATAAAAAAAATCAAAATTTATTAGATGGATGTAAAATCAATGTTCTTGAATTGTGAGCTTGGAGAAGAGGTTTGTATAGATCTTAAAGATTTTCAGTTTCCAGACAATCATGAGGAAGTGTGTACAATGAAAAATAATTGTATGGACTAAAGCACGCACCTAGGGCATGATATTCAATATTAGAAAAACACCTACATAAGCAAGGCTTCAAAAGAGGGACAATTGATAGTAATTTGTATATCAAATCTTAAAATGATAATATTTTAGTTATTGTTGTTTATGTTGATGACATCATTTTTGGTAGTGATGTAGATTTACTTAGCCAAAAATTTGTAACTAATATGTAAGTTGAATTTGAGATGTCTATGCTTGGGGAACTTTCATTTTTCCTTGGCTTACAGATTACACAATCAACAAAAGGTATATTCATTTCCCAAGGCAAATAGCTTAAAGAAATGTTAAAGAAGTTTTGGATGGAAGAATGTTCTCTTGTTAGTACTCCTATGGTCATTGGATGTAAAATTAGTAAATATGATGAGTCACCATTTTTAAATCAAACAATTTTTAGATCAATCATTGGTATCCTTTTGTACCTAACATCCTCAAGGCCAGACATTATTCAAGTTGTTGATGTAGTTGTAAGGTATTAGTTAGCCCCCAAACAAACTCATCTCTTAGATGGCAAGAGAATTTTTATGTGTTTAAGAGCCACAATGGACTTTGATCTATGATACCCAAATGATAAATCTTCTCTCTCACTACATACTCAAATGTTGATTTGGATGGAAGTGTATATGATAGGAAAAGCAGAAGTGATGGTGCTTTATTCCTAGGGAATTGTTTGGTGGCTTGGTTGAGAAAAATGCAAACTTCTATCTCAGTTTCTACAATTGAACCTGAGCAAATAGCGGTTGCAACAAGTTGCACACATATTTTGTGGATGAAACAAGCATTACAAGACATGAGGGTAACTTTTGATGAAACCATTCCCATTATATGTGATAACACAAGTGATATCAGTATATCCAAGAAATATTGTTCTTCATTCCAAGACCAAGATTATGAGGTTGGATTATAGCTCAACAAATGAGAAATTTTTTGATATATTCACCAAGCCTCTTGCCTGAAATCCTTTTGAGTATTTAAGGAAAAAGTTGGGAGTGATGTCTCACTCATCTCTTCACTAGTTTTCTTCACAAACAAAGCGAGTGTTTGTCCAAATATGTCCAAGGATAGTTGTATGGTTAGAGAGAAGAAAAGAGACCAAGCTCAAGGGGATATTTAAGATCAACTAGAGTAGTACAGTTTTATGGGGAGAAACGTGCAATCCAAGGATGGCGAAATGGTTAGTTTGCATGCCTTATAACATCTCCTTGTTTTTCCTTGCATTGATATCAATTGATTTAAGTTCTAGCTACCATTTTATTTCAATAGAAACTAAAATTATTAACCTGTTATATCTAGGGTTATAATTAAATCCATTTAGGGGAGCATGATGACCCATTGACATCTCAAATCCAAAGGAGAAAGAATACATTACCACTTTAAAAGAAAAGGGGGAGAGTGAGTAGACTGTGGTAATTTATTCAATTTGATAGGGGGAATCAAGCCCAAAATCCATCAATGGCCAACAATGTTAGGTGGTGTTGCCATCAATGCCAAATGGGGAGATTATTGAGCATGTTGACAATTTATGTCAAGTGATGTCAATTTCAGGGGGAGCCTATTGAGATTATACGTAGTGTGCTAAGCTTCTAATGTCATTGATGTCTTGGTTGCTTACTAAGTATTGGAAGTCTAGTGTGTTTTGTTTGTTGATTGTTGCATGTGTAGCCTAGTAGCTTATTTTTGAAGGTGTTTTGTCTATATGTAACTTGTTAAAAATCACATGTAAAGTGCTTGGTTGGATAGCACTCTCAAATATCTTTCTAGTGGTATATGGAATTTAGTCTAGCTCTCCAAGAGTGAAGAAAAATATGAATTTGAAGTGATGCATTCAAGGCATGGTTCGCACAGATCATGATTCTGAATGGCCACTAAATATCCATCCATTTGCACGGTCAAGTGAAGTAGATAACTAATAGAGTAGGTGAATGATGCCTAATACCAAATTTCCCAATGCTAAACTTGAGGTGGACCCCAGATGACATAGCAAGGTGACTATACAAAGACATGTGGAAAATGATGATGCAGCACCTTGTGGTCATGACACATAAAAAGTGGATTTGGGATTTTCGGGTGGCAAAGTGATCATTTTCTGAGTGACACTTAGTAGTGACGTGGCATGACAAGTGGCAAAAAGTGACTTAGCGATAGTAGCATGTAGTGGGCTTGATAGCAATATGTAGTGGGCTTGATTAACCTCATTCGGTGCCACATTGCATGAGAATAAACGACAGGACAAAATCTTCAGACCCCCACCCCCCAGGTTAAAGTTTGGATAAGAGGGGACGTGGGCGGGGGGGGGGGGGGGGGAGTTCTCCATCATCAAATTTAATCAAATCATGGCATCACAAGGTGTTTTAAAAAGCTAGGGGTACTTAATTACACATATAAAAAATTACAAACCCAGACCTTGTTAATGCTCGGTTCGGGTGGGGGGAGGGGCAAAGGACTTCTCCGCTATCAATTTTAATTTGATCACTTTGCATCATTTTAGAAAATGTTGGTTATGTAAAAGTAGGCGGTCTACAATAGTCCAAGGATAAGTTCCCTTGGGGCTTAAGGCCTCGATACGAGCCTACTGTATCATGTGAAAAGGAGCTCAAAAATGGGGAATATGAACTAGAAATTTGTAAGTGACGAGTGCCAAATTTCTATTAAATAATTAAATTATGCAAGGGATGAATTAAAGGATATTCATCTACGAAAGGTAGGGAAACAATCTAAAATGTTTAGTTACCATGCAAAAAATAGAGTTGTAGTTGTTGTCAACACACAAAAGCACATGAATATTGAATAAAATGAAGAAATGAGAGAGATTTGAGAAATAGACAGAAGAGAAGTAGATTTGAAACAGATATGAATATTAAGTTTCGATTAAAGGCTCAATGTGGGGATAAATTAAGTTATGGAGATTTTATGAGATTTAAAATTACAAAAATGACATATTAAGAACTGAATTGCAGAAAAGAAATTGCATCCAAGACCATATTAGTAAGGGATAATTTTTGATTGGGTGAGGAACCTAAATTGAATCAAAGAATCAAAGAGAAGGAGGGTGTTGAAGAACAAATATCAAATAAGATATTTAGATTTGGTATTTAACAATTGTACTAGTGATGTATCAATAAAAGATCCTCATAATTAAGTCTAACAATGTATGAAATAAGGGATCTGATAAGATGAGAAAGTAGTTGCTTGCAGAACATAGGATTGGAGTCTCCTTGAGGTTGGTGCATGTAAATATCAAGGGGTCAGTGCCTCTATCAGGTTGGTTCCTGCAAACAATGGGAGTTGGTGCTTCTAGCAAATGTGTGCTTGCAAAAAAAAGGGGGTTGGAGCCTCATGTAGGTTGGCTCCTTTATAATTTGATGTAATTTGGAGTTGGTGCTTGCATTTACATTATAATAAAAAATAGTTTGTAGTTTTCTCCCATATGATTTTCCACATAAACATCTTGTGTTCAAAATTTATGTATTGGTGCATTGTTGCATTGTTGAATGTGTTTAGTTGACTAAATAATTATTAAAAGTTTTAAAATACTAATTCAACCACCCTCTCATTATGTTCTTTCTTTCCAACACTCCCTTTGGTGGATGCCTCTCCTAGGCATCATAGGCACAATGCCCCTTCGTTGAGGAATTACATCCATCATCAATGGGTCTAGTGAGAGATAAGGGCTTAGAAGTCCCTTCCCTAACTCTGAGAAACCAAGGTATCTGACTAACAATTTGTCCTCAAATATCTCTACATGCCTTGAATATTTGTCTTGAAACATCCCACACCTTCAAGTTGTTGCACTATCATTTGGAAATCATATATCCCCATGGAATATATACAAGACAATACAATAATTGCAATATATTTATCACCCTCCTCTTTATCTCCTTTATCAACCCTAGAAGAAGTATATGAACTTCCACTTTCCTTAGTATCTTCCTGGCGATGAAGACATCTGAGGGAAAACTCATGATGTCTACTTTCTCTATTGATGAAAGGATTTCCCCCTTATTTTCAACTCCTCAAATGTCCCAATTTCTATTCCATAAGTGATCATATCTAAATCATCCTTCTTTTCCTTCTAAACATAAGGAACCAAAATTTCTCCCTATCAAGGTATCTAAGGAACTAAAACTTCTCTTTGTCAAGGTATCTAAGGAACTGAAGCTTCTCTTTGTCAAGGTATCTACAAATATGGATAATACTCATTCAATCTGACTATAGATATTTGTGAATGATATCCCAATTTTCTCTTCCTGATCATTGAAACATACACAATTAGATCTCCTTCAAGGAATGTTAATTGACCTACCACAAGAAATGGTATTAACTATGCAATCTATTGGGATGGGGTCCCCTTGGTCAGTTTTGGGGTTAAAAACCCAAATTTTGATGTAATTTTTGTAAAAACGCGTAGGTGATTAGGAGTCAAAGGGGTTTTAGCCCCTTGTTTATGTAAATTTGAGTCAGTTTTGAGATCCACCCATGGTCTGCGGATCATGGGATTGTATGAAAAAAGATATAATTAGGCGTGTCTTAGAGAGTCTAAGGCATAGTCAGAATTGTAATGGGTGAATAGGAGAAAAGTCTTAGTGCAAAGAAGTGGGTCACGTAGGAGAAAAAAGCTCTACAGTTGAGTGCGCAGAGGCCTAGGTAGAGTTCGCAGCTGAGTATGCGGACCCTTTTAAGTCTGTAATACCATATTGAAGATCAATAAAAAAGATTGTTGAAGAATTCCTGTGTTTATCTATTTACTTATGCTTATTTATGATTGCGATATATGTTGTGAATGAATAATTTATTTATGAAATATTGGTCTAATGATGCATGACTCTATGGAATAAGTCTTAATAACTGTACACACCACATGTTAAGTACTTTCGCAAAGATTGTGATATATTTTGTTATGTTTACTAAAATACTTAATTAGATATGTGCAAGCTCACATCTAGGGTTACTTTCTGATGCATGTAAGTAGATGATATGACTATTAAGGGTCCACAAATACCAATCATAGACCTTTGTGAAGGTCTATAGGCTGTTAAAGGGAGTTGCAGTACCAAGCCCTAGAGGCTTATAGATCCATACGAAGGCATTTCTAGGGTGCTAAAAGACATCACACTGATCTTTGGATGTGGAAACTTGGTTCCAGCATCCCCCCATACTACTTCGGGTGAGACTGCATATGGACTGCAGCCTACACTACGCAGGTTGTTTCCTAAAGGGCATATAGTGTAGGGTTTTGTTTGGCACAATTAAATCTGAACCTGGGTCAGGACCTCCTAAGCCAACACAATCCAAAGAAGCCTTGACCCAATATCATTACACATCCATGTAATGGCACTACTCTCAATTCTAGTTTCCTGAACTAATGACCCACTCTTATTGGTGTGCCTTTGAATATGCCTGCAGTCAACCTCATTCCTAATTTCACCACCTTGTATGCACTCATCTCAACATCCTTCTATTTACATAAAGACTTTATTGTATTTTCATTGATGAAGTTGTGAGATTCCCCAGTACCCACCAAAGAAAACAACTTTTTTCACATCATGGTCACATGTATAAAATGAACTCCTAAATATCCTCTCAATGATATATGATATTTTTGTCTTTCCTACATCATTGAAGCAATCCTCCTAGCCTTCTCAAGCTATTCCCTTGATTTAATTCTAAGTGAAGTCTTCCCTATGTTGGGCATTGGATAAACCAATGCTCCTTGTGTGTTTCACGACATGGACTAACCGCCTCTCGTGGATCATTATCTCTGGTGATGTGATCATTGACTAACACCTGCAGGTTTTGGTCTAATAGCAATCATGATTCCTAACAAGTGGTATCAGAGCGTAGGTCACAAGTTCGATACACACCCATCCCCCATTGGGGGAAATATTGTTGGACATTAGAAAAACCAACGCTCCCTGTGTGTTTCACGACATGGACTAACCACCTCTCATGGACCCTTATCTCTGGCAATGTGATCGTTGACTAACACCTGCGAATTTTTGTCTAATGGAAATCGTGATTCCCAAAACCCTACAACTAGAGAAGCATATTTCTTTGTGGTATCCAAACCTTATGAAGACACCTGCATAGAGTGTCTATTCTACACCTTCTTGATAAGCTCCTTAGAAATCATTTGTCTTGAAGTAGTATGAGGCCCCTTCTTTAAATAATTCCCTACTCTAGTCTTCTTTTGTTCTCCCTGTTGTGTCTATGAATACCTCAATCCTTTCCTATCGCCAGTATATTCTTACTTCTACCTCGACCCACATATGGTTGACTCTTCACAATACCATTTTGTCTCATAAAAATTTAACAAGTGTTCCTCATCACAATAGGGTACATCTTCTTTTTATTCTTCTTCAAAGTCTCATCCCAAATCCCTGGACAAGTCTCAACATGCTTCCCTTTCATCTCACCCAATTGGTTAATTCATGCCTTCTCTTCTGGACAAATATCTCCAAAATACTCTCCTAAATATACATGGCATATGATCTCACAAGGAGTAGAAGAATAATCTTCCATCTAACTACCCAACTCTTCTCAAAAGACATCCATATAAGTATGCAACTTCTTTATTTGATCCCTTTACTCACTTTGGGCATACAATACCATATAGAGGAATACAGTGGGGTTTAACCCATATGAGTTGGTGTATGGGAAACAGGTTCTCCTTCCAAGTGAGTTTCAAGTGAAAATATTTAAAATTAGAATTTAGTTAGGTATGGACCTTTTAGATTCTCAACTACACAAAATATCCAAGCTTAATGAATTGGATGATATGTGCCAAGATTTCATTTGACACGCCACTCTTGTCCAATAGTAGATAATGAATTGGCAAGAAATATTTATCTAGGGAAAACAATTCAAACCAAGTAATTAGGCTCTTATTTTTTACTCCAAGTTTAAAAATTTATGGGTTAGTTCACTAGTCATTAGTTCGACCCCTACAAAATTGAAACTGTCTTTGATAATAGTTTAATGAAAATCTAAATTATTGATGGAGAAGGGATTTTCTTCATGGTTTTTCTTCATGGTTAACGGGAATATATTAAGATTGTATCATTAGCCCATGACCAAGGAAGAATTCATCCAAAGTGTTACACAACAATCAACTATGGAAATAGTATGTTGGGAGGATCTCCAACTTGCTTCTACGTTAGTTTAATTTGTTTTCTTAAATGAAATGTGTGTGTGTGTGTGTGTGCATTTCAATTAGGGTATCTTAGGAAATTGGGAATATTTTTTTTATTACCCCCGGCGAAGTTCAATTCCTTATGAGTGACATGATGATGAGAAATATTGTTTCAATAACTTTGTGCCTATGATTATTTTTGTATTGACCCTCACACTCACCCTCAAGCTAAAAGATAGAATGATTTCTTTGAATACACACACACACACACACACACACATATATATAGAGAGAGATATATATATATATAGAGAGAGAGAGAGAGAGTGTGTGTGTGTGTGTGTGTGTTGTATTAACCCTCACACTCACCCTTGAGCTGAAAGAGAGAATTATTTCCTTGGATATCTATCTATCTATATATATATATAGAGAGAGAGAGATATATATATATAGAGAGAGAGAGAGAATATATATATATATATATATATAGAGAGAGAGAGAGAGAGAGAGAGAGAGAGAGAGAGAGAGAGAGAGAGAGAGAGAGAGAGAGAGAGAGAGAGAGATCAAAGAAAAAAAGAAAAAAAGAGAGAGAGAGAGAGAGAGAGAGAGAGAGATCAAAGAAAAAAAGAAAAAAGAGAGAGAGAGAGAGAGAGAGAGAGAGAGAGAGAGAGAGAGAGAGAGAGAGAGAGATCAAAGAAAAAAAGAAAAAAAGAGAGAGAGAGAGAGAGAGAGAGAGAGAGATCAAAGAAAAAAACAGAGAGAGAGAGAGAGATCAGAGAGAGAGAGAGAGAGAGAGAGAGATCAAAGAAAAAAAGAAAAAAGAAATAAAGAGTAAAGATAAAATAGCATTCACCTACAAAAACTAGTCTTCTAGCAAGGTTGAACACAAATTTTGTTAGAAAACTAGGCATCTAATTGGAAAAATTCTTTAAGATTTTAAAGAAGGAGAATGTCAATTGATAAAGTGAACTGGGTAGTTTGTTTCAAAAAGAGGAGGTTTCTTAGTTCTATAGAAAATATATCTACCACAATTAGATTTATTGAAAATGCATCAAATCATTCTCATTATAGAGCTTGAAGCAACTACCTTCGTTCTTTTTCCTCTCACTTTTTTGTCATTTCTCCACAGCAGTTAATTTTCTTGTGACAAAACTCTTGTACTAGATTTCTTACAGAAGTATTTCAATAATTTAAAATCCTTTCAATAATAAAATCTCTAGTAGTTGAATCTTAGCAGAAACATTTTCAATATCTTTTCACCACAAAGGGTAGCAGCAATAGTGTTCCAAAGAAAGCTAAATAAGATTGTCTCTGACTCTCTCCCTGCCTCTCCCTTGTAGCATAATATAAAATTTGATTTCTCACTTTTAACATCAGCATATAAACATCAACATTGGCACCAACATCAACATCAACATCATCATTAACACATTAACATTGGCATCATTCCTTGTTCTAAGCCGTAGAGTATAAATGTTAGGGCACTGATTTTAGATTTTTAGGTGAACGTTTTTTTGAATAATCTCTTTCTGTTCTTTTGACCGGTAAAATCAACACTTTAGCCTATAAAATGTGTATTTATTTTGGGTGATCAATGCAAAGTAAGTCAGCACTAGCTTCAAAATCCATGCCTTTATTATTTTTATAAAATATATAGGTATTCTTATAGCCATTAAGTGATTCAATAACCATTATCCATAGTGGTTATAGGATCTTCACGATAGTTACCTGTTGTCATTGCTACAACACCCTCCAAATTTTGGCCTATATTCAAACTTTAGTGCCACCAGTTGATCATGTGAACTATTGTTGCAAGTTGTTAAAGTCATCGCATGCTTTCTTCTTAAGTTTCTAAGTCCCTGTTTGAAGGAATTCCAAGTGTTGTCTTTTGTTAAGGGAAGTGTCGTTCTTTGAGAAAGGCAGTTATGACACACCTTTAAGAGGTAACCCCAATGATTTATTTTGCATAAATAGTTCCTTTCTATCATAGGGACATGTATTCAACTATTTCTTAAGGTATTGTGCACTTTCTTGTTGCAGATGACACTTGTGTCGAAAGGTGTATCTTGGTGTCACACTTGGAGGTAAGTGTCATTTTGTTGTCATTTCTTTGGATGCGTGTTGTTTTTTTGTGTTGAGTGTTTCATCACCATGTGGTTGGTCATTTATGATTTTGTGATCATTTTCTAGTCTTGTTACATGCTCTGGTCTCATCCTTCTTCCTTATTGATCCCACACTTGGTCAAGTTTTGAGTATTCTTGTCTTCGCAACTTGTCTGAACAAGCATGTATCTTTTTTCCTCCTAGAACTATGCACTACACAGTCACAAGTCTCATTTAAGAATCCTCTACCTCCTAGAACTATGCACTTCGCAGTCACAGAGAACTACCTCCATCAACTGTGCATTATGCAATCTCAATGCTTAGCCATTCTCGACTGCACTTTCCCACTGCGTAGTTCTCATCCAATCTTGCCTAAACTATGCACTTTTGGTCAGCAAGCAGGTCATGTATCATCCTTTGTAATTCTTAAGTGCATGGTGCATTGACCCTCTCCTTTTAGAACTGCACACTGCACAACCACAATGACAAATGATGTCTTCTCTACCTCCCTAACTTCCCCAACTATGCAATCATACCTCCCTGTCTCTTAGAAACTGTGCACTACACAATTACAGAGCATAAACCCTCACTTCTTGCCTCCTACTCTTTTGCATTGCGCAATCCTTAGGCCTCCTCCTAAATCCTGCACATTGTCCAAGATCAGTCAGTATGTTTCCTGAGAAACAAGATATACTAGGATATTTTGGGACTGATGTTACCTTTTCATGAGTGAATTCCATTTTCAGGTGTTATTATTTTGACATGAAAATACGTGCTAAAGGAGGATATCGAGGAGATGTTACACTAATATACTCGTGAAGCTAAATACCTAAAGATATCATCAAGTGAAGAGATAGACAGACACTAGATCATGACAGAAAAAGGAAGAACAATATCACATAGAAGACTCCATATCTTAAGCAACCTCATGGAGAATGAAGTTGAAGAAAAAGCAAGACCTATCATTAAGATGTGAATATAACAGCAAGGATAAAATCTTGGTACTGAAACATTACAATAAAGTTCCAAGTCACCATCGCCAAGTCACGGCTTCTCAAAGTGTCACCATAAAAGTCATATTTTATTTTGCCACAAATTTCTAGAAATCTAATATTGTATTTTGAAAAAAAAATAAGACAATGTGAAATTTGTGGAAGCCCAAGGGTCACACATAGAATGTGAAGAGCCATGTAGAAGCTCAAAGGTTTAAAAAGTCATATGGGAGTTCAAGAGTCACGAGGGAAGGTTAAGAGTCACAAGGGAGGTGGAGAGTCACCTCATTTGTTATCTATACATCCTCATAGCTCAAGCAAAGCACTTTTCACCTTGGCTTCTCAAGCTAGGCATAGGAGAGAAGATTAGTCTTTTGAGAAGCAAGTAGTAGTTTAATGTTCCAATATTGGAACCAGTGTTGTATCATTGTAATGGTGTATCTTGGGACTTTCACTTTATAATCTGAAGCTCTTAGAGCCAGCACACTTTCATACATATGTTGTGAATGACTGTAAGACTATTCCTTCATTATTTGCGATGTGTGTTCATGTTTCTACATAATAATGAAAATGAACTATTTCATTGGACTTAGTATGCATCTTTGAAATATGTGCCTCCTTTTTTAATTATTGTTATTTATTTATGAATTATTTCACAAGATAGCTAAAGACTCTTTTATATGTACTTGTGTATCTTTACTAGGATAGTACAATTACTTTTCTCTTAAAGACTCGCTTCCTTTTCCCTTTCGTGTAAGAAACATTATACACTATGCAATTGAATACATCACAAGGATAACTTACTTGTTTATCTCGAAAGTACATGCATTTTCTCTTGTGTCATTTATTGCAGCCAAGGCAAATCATTAACAATATGGGAGCCGAGCCTGTTCCCTGGATAGGGCTCCTACTTCAAATGGTGTGAGGTCTAGTTGTGACTTCATATTGGGGATACCCCCTGATTTTTGGTGTTACCTAGCACTGTCAACAATTATGGCATAGAAGGAGGGCAACCTTTTTATGGTTGATAATTCATGAGATTCACATAAAGAGCCTTTATGTGCAAGGTAGCAATTGTCTGAGCCCAACTCCAAATCATATATCTGAGAAAGGAGAGTCCCCTCACTAAGGTCTAAAACATGCATATGAAGTTACTTACGATCAACTTTCTTAGATTAGGCCTATCACTCATCAGTTGGATAGAGCTTTTGGATTACTTCCTATCATATCCATTATTCCTCATAATCAATCAAATAAAGAGACCACCCGTTATGGTCACCACTACTCTTGAGGATTTGGTTGTCTCACTTGAAGATTCCATTCATCAAGGAGGCCTTCTACCACCTTTTGGAGAGGATCTAGAAGGAGATGGGGAGGATTTTCATTTTTCTAACAAAGAACAATCGAGAGACAATGAACATTCAAATAAAAATGAAAATTTGAATGGTGAAGGAGAAGAGTTCTCAAAATCAAAGAGTGAGAAGGAGGAGGAGAATGAAGACATGGCCAATGAAAAATTGGATTAAATGGTCCAAGGGCCTCCTTCTCTTCTAGGAAATCTTCAACGCTTACCAAAGCATCCGGAAAAGTTACTTACAAACTATAATTTGGATAAGAAAGCTAAGGTTGAAGACCACATTGGTAACTTCTACTTGCATCTACGAATGTTAGAGGTACATTTTGATTATGTTTCTTGTAGAATATTTCTATATACTCTAGAAGGTAGATCATCAGTTTTGTACAATAGCCTTCCACCAAATTCAAATCATAATTGGAGGGAATTTAAACAATTATTCTTAGAAAATTTTGTTGATGATAAAACTCCAGCCATGTTACGTAAAGGACTCAGAAACATTAAAATGGGGGATAAAGAAAAGGTTAAAAATTTTAACAAATATTTACATACATTTTGAATAAGTTCCCCATTGATGAGAAACCTCACAATTTAATTACTAAAGATTATTCTATTGCTTCCTTTCTCACTAACATTTCCATTTTTGTTAAGCATGCTACAAAAGAAACTTTGGCTCTCAACTTTGCGAAAGCAATTTCTATTGAAAAGGAATTAAGGTATATTGGGGTCATTGTTGATCAAGAAGAATCAAAGAACTCCAAATACAATAGTAAAAAGTCTCAAGCCTCTTTCACTAATACCAAAGAAAAAGATCCTTTTAACATGGACAACTTGACTAAATCCTTAATGGTGTTAACCAATGAAGTATTGAACTCAAAAGGAAGTCAAGTGAGGCTTATACTAACAACAAGTCTTTTACGCAATTTCTTAAGAAGAACATCAATCAACGGGCTAAGTTTGCATAGAATTATAATGTGATATTCAACATTGATAAATTTGGCATGGATAACTATTGTACTTTTCATCAAGAAGCACATTCAGAGAAAACATGCCCACAATGGAAAAACAACATGAATGTTGTGATTGCCAATGTTATAGAAAGTTTGTCAGTAGAATACCATTCAGAGAAAACTCAAGAGACTAATGAACTAGCCTCAACAAAGGAAAGCATGAATGTTGGTGATTCAATTTTCACTTTTATCTTATCTTGAACAATGAACAACAAGTTGTTGGTGAGCCCCCAGCATGTGTTTCTCCTCCTCAACAACCATCTAAGCAATACAATCTAAGGAGAAAAGGACCGATTCTTGAGCAAGATGTGAGGAAGCAATTATTGAGAAAAAAATTGCCTTCTAGTAATCCTGCTCAGCACACTCGAAACAAACCCTGAAGTGCACAACCTCAGAAAGATGCTTCCAAAAATAATAAGAACAAGTCTGTCACTCCTAAGGTATCGAGAAAAGTTACACCACCTACCACTTTAGAACACCCTGCCCAAGATGAAGACATAGATTATAATGTTCTTGAAGGCATGAAGAAAACTCATGCTAATATTTCCATATTTGAGCTAATAAAATTGGCAGGGAAATTTGAGTTAATCATCCAAGGATTTGCATCTTAGGCTCCATCAAGTAGAATGGTTTCCACTTCTCAAGTCTCATCCGGTAAGTTTCCTACCATTCTCAAATTGATCGTTAAAGAAACTAATGAGCCTATTAGGTATGCCCATGTAATTTTTGGAAATTGTTACTTAGAAGTTGATCATGGATGTTATCTTACGTATTCATCCCCTGTACCACCAGATACATAGTTGGAATTCCTTTCTTGAAATCTAAATGGTGCTAATGACTTTTGTAACATATATGTAAATAGTAATAGCATAGAAAATAACCCTGTTGTTGCTAACATTTGGACTTTATATTTTGATGGTTCAAAAATAGAAGAGGGTTTTGTAGCTGGTTGTATTTTGATTGACCCGTAAAATAACAAGTATCTGCTCTCATGCCGATTAGAATTTGAGTGAACAAACAACATTGTTTAATATGAAGCACCCATTCTAGAATTAAAATAATCCATAGACCTTAAGGTGGAATCACTAAAGGTAATATGTGACTCAGAGATTGTCACACGATAGGTATGGAATATTATTCATTATGTGTCACCTAATCTAAAAAACTACCAAGAAGAGGTATGGCATCTAATTTCTTTCTTTCTAGAATTTAATATTAATTTTTTTCCTAGAATTCATAATGCAGTCGCAGACACATTAGCTAATGTTGCTAATAGGTTATCACCAGTTAGAGATGATTTTTCTATATAGATTATTGATAAGCCATATGTACCCAATAATGTTACTAATTTTTGTGTTTTCAATAATAACCAACAAAAACCATATTTTGTAGCCAATGCTGACATGTTTAAAGATGTGGCGATAAACAAAGATGAGCATGAAAGGGCTTTGAAGAGATCATCTTAGGCAGATAACGATAATCCCATGCCTAAGGGTGTGGTATCTTTAGAAAAGATTTATGGCCTACATAACCACTTCAAGGGACCAACCAATGTTAAAAATCACAGTTCCACACTGACACACAAACAAGTTAACTTGGGGAACAAAGAAGATCCAAAATATGTGAATCTCGATATGTGTTGTATTCCCCAACAACGACAAGTTTTTGTCCGTCTTTTCAAACATTACTGAGAAATTTTCTCATGGAATTATGATGATTTCAAAACTTATGATACATGAATTATCCAGCATGTGATACCCATTAAGGAAGGGGTAAATGAATTTCATCAAAAGTTAAGAAAATTTCATCCTACACTTGAACCCCTTATTCAGAAAGAATTAAGAAAACTATTGGATGCTCGGATCATATTAAAAGTTTTTCATTCTTGTTTCCCATTAGAAAGAAGTCCAAAGAGATACACTTATGTGTTAATTTCTACAGCCTAAATTGAGATTTAGATAAAGATAACTATCCCATTCCATGTATGGAGTAGATACTCCAAATCATTTCTAGGTCATAGATGTTCTCTCTATTAGACGTTTTTTTGGGATACATCCAAGTTTTGGTAGTGGAACTCGATACATTAAAACTACATTCAGGACTAAATGGGGTACATTCGCATTTTGGCAGATGTCACTTGGGCTTGTAAATGTTAGTGCAACCTTTCAACTGACTATGGACATTGCATTATCGGTTTATTGGACAAAATGTTGTCATGTACGTGGATGATGTTACGATATTTTCGAAGAAAATATCTTATCGCTTATGTCATCTAAGGAAAATCTTCAAGCGATGTCTAAAATATGATATATTTTTAAATCCTAAGAAGAGAATCTTAGGAGTGTCTGAGGGAAACCTCTTGGGACACATAATATCCAAGAGCATAATTAAAGTGGACCAGGAGCGGGTCAAGACTATTGCTCAGATTCCCTTCCCCATGAATAAGAAATCCATGCAATCCCTTTTGGGGAAAATTAACTTCCTCTAGAAGTTCATCTTGAATTATGAATAGATTGTTAAGCCATTACAAGAGATGATTAAGAAGTATTTGTTTACAAGTGGGACGAAGGGGAGAAAGATGCATTTTCCTGGATTAAACAAGCGATTGTCAATGCCCCAACATTATATAGTACAAAATTTAATAAATATTTACTTTTGTATACATTTTCTTCTGACACATCTATTGTAGCCATTCTTACTCATAAGGACAATCAAGGAAACGAGTGACCCATATTATTTATGAATGTTGACCAACAGGGATCTGAATTAAATTATCCCGCCATAGATAAGCAAGCCTATGCGGTATACAAGGTGGTTAAGCATTTCGGTCCTTACCTATTGAAACTCCATGTTATCATCTTTGTGCCTCACACAACGGTTAGATCCCTCTTTGTGCAACAAGAGTTGGGTGAGAGGAGGGCGAACTAGATGACAAGCATTCAACAGTATGATCTAAAAGTCAAGCTAGTTGATACAACAAAAGGCCATGATCTCTATTGGATTCCATGTAAGGTAGCAATTGTTTGAGCCCAACTCCATCTCATATATATGAAAAAGGATAGTCCCCTCACTAAGGTATAAAGCATGCATATGAAGTTACTTATGGTCAACTTTATTAGATTCGACCTATCACTTGTCAGTTTGCTAGATCTCTTGGATTGCTTCCTTTCACATCAATTCTTCCTCATAAGAAATCAATGAAAGATACCACCCATTATGGTGTTTTAGTCTCATCAGTAGAAGAATTGATCACCACTACTCTTGAGGATTTGGTTGCCTCACTTGAAGATTCCATTCATCGAAGTTGCCTTCTACCACTTATTGGGGAATATATGGAAGGAGATGGGGAGGATTTTCATTTTTCTGATGAAGAACAACTGAGAGACAATGAATAGCTGGATAACAATGAAAATTTGAATGGTGAAAGAGAAGAGCCCTCAGAATCAAAGAGTGAAGAGGAGGAGGAGAATGAAGACATGGTTTAAGACCAACTGGATTGGATGGTCCAAGGACCTCTTTCTCTTCCAGGAAATCTTCAATGCTTAGCAAAGCACCCGAAAAAATTGCTTACAAAATATGATCTGGATAATAAAGCAAGGTTGAAGACCACATTGACGACTTCTACTTGCATCTACGAATGTTAGAGGTATGTTTTGATGATGCTTCTTGTAGATTATTTTTGTACACTTAGAGCATCAATTTTGTACCATAAACTTCCACCAAATTCAATCTATAATTGGAGGGAGTTTAAATAGTTATTCTTAGAAACATTGTTGATGACAAAACTCTATCCATGTTACGTAAAGAACTCAAAAATATTAAGATGGGTGATAAAGAAAATGTTAAAGATTTCAACAAATATTTACACACAGTTTGAATAAGTTCCCCATTGATGTGCAACCTCACAATTTAATTACTAAAGATTATTATATTGCATCCTTTCCCACTAACATGTTCATTTTTGTTAAGCATGTTTCAAAAGAAACTTTGGCTCTCAACTTTGCAAAAGAAATTACTATTGAAAAGGACTTAAGGTCTATTGGAGTCATTGTTTATAAGGAAAATCAAACAAATCCAAAGGCACTAGTAAAAAGTCCCAAGCCTCTTTCACTAAGACTAAACAGAAAGATCCTTTTGACATGGAAAACTTGACTAAATCCTTAACATTGTTAACCAATGAAGTATTGAACTCAAAAGGAAGTCAAGTGAGGCTTCTACTAACAAAAATTCTTTTAAGCAGCTTCTTAAGAAGAACTTCAATCAATCGGTTGAGTCTGCACAGAGCTCTAATGATGTATTCAATGTTGAGAACATGGTCATGGTTAACTATTGTACGTTTCATCAAGAAGCACATTCAGAGAAAACATGCCCACAATGGAAAAACAACATTAATGTTTTGGTTGACAATGTTATAGATATTTTGTCAGTAGAAGAGTATTCATAACAGACTTAAGAGACTAATGAACCAACCTCAACAAAGGAAAACATGAATGTTGGTGATTCAATTTTTACTTTTCATTTTATATTGAACAATAAACAACAAGTTGTTGGTGAGCCCCCAATGGGTGACGGTCCTCCTCAACAACCATTTAAGCAATACAATCTAAGGAGCAAAGGACAGATGCCTAAGAAAGATGTGAGGAATCAATTGTTGATAAAAAATTTACCTCCTAGTAATCCTGCTCAGTGCACTCAGAACAAATCCATAACTATAAAACCTTAGAGAGATGCTTCCAAAAGTAATAAGAACAAGTACATTACTCCTAAGGTATTGAGAAAAGTTACACCATATACCACTTTAGCACACCCACAAGATGAAGACATAGATTATAATGTTCTTGAAGACATGCATAAAACTCAAGCTAATATTTCCATATTTGAGCTAGTAAAGCTGGCAGGGCAACATGAGTTGATCATCCAAGAATCTGCATCTAAGCCTCCATCAAGTAGAATGGTTTCCACTTCTCAAGCCTAATCTGGTAAGCTTCCTAGCATTCTCGAATCAATCGTTAATGTGGCTAATTCTAGATCCACTTGCCCCCCTTTCTTTTAACTTTTGATATTTTCAATTATAATGTCCATAATTTCCTAGTTGATTATGGTGCCTCTACGAATGTCATGCCTTTATCTGTTGCAAGGAAAATTACTACTAAATGGGAAAAGACATATGCGAGAATCCTACAATTAGATAGATATTTAGTACAGGTAATTGGTGAGCCTAATAATGTTATAATTAATTTATCATCTGATCATAGATTTCACCAATGTATTGATATTGTCATTGTGGACATTATGGAAGCTTATGGCTTGATTTTAAGTAGATATTTCTCTAGAAAGTTGCAAGGATACTTTGTTACTTACTGGTCACATTTGTGGCTTCCTTATAAGGGAAAACATAATCAAATCTAGGTCAAGGGTGAACCTTTCATGAAGCATACCGTCATGGCACTTGAAGCTAACAATGATCATCTTAGTTATGTGTAAGTAATTTTCAGAAATGGTTTCTTAGAAGTTGATCATGCATGTTACCTTACGCAACCATCCCTTGTACCACCATATACATAGTTGGAAATCCTTCCTTGCAATCCAATTGGTGCTAATTACTTTTGTAACATTTATGTAAATAGTACTAGCATAGGAACTAACCTTGTTGTTTCTAACAATTGGACTTTATATTTTTATGGTTCGAAAACATAGGGGTTATGGATTTAGTTGTATTTTGATTGTCCCACAAATAACAAGTTGTTGGGAAAAATACTGAGAGGGGGGCTGAATCAGTGTTTTAACTTTCACAATAATAATTTTTCCTTTTCAAACTGTATACACGATTTTACAGAAATCAAACAGCATATGTCTGTGACTGTAATGAATGGAACCAACGTATAGATAATAAACTTGTAAAATAGCTAATTCATTTTCTGTTGAACGTAAATTAGAGTGTGATGCATTTACTAAGCAGTGAATAGATGAAGTAAAAACAAAATAAATCAACACACATAAACAGCACACATGAACACCAGGATTTTTCAGGTGGAAACCCAATGTGGGAAAAAACCACCGTTGTTTTTGTCTCAGTATTCAATCTTCTTATTATAAAACGTGTTTACAAGTTTTTTACTAGTGTGGAACTCCTTCTAGTATGCAAGCATATACCTACTAAAGGATACAACCTTCACTCATTTTCCAACTTCTACTGGAAGGGAGCTCCAACCCCCTATCTCTTGTACTAGATGATATGTTTACCAGTATGTAGGTGTTGGCCTAAAGAAGGCTGCAACCTTCACTTGTTCTACAGCTACTACTGGAAGGGAGCTCCAACCCCCTAGCTCTTGTACTAGCTGATATGTTTACTAGTATGTAGGAATCAGTCTATAGAAGGCTACCACCTTCACTCTTCCTCCTGGGACCACGTTTCATAAATTTTCAGACTGGATACTCCTAGTACACATCAATGCAATATGTAGGCCATGTTTCATCAAATTTTCAGACTGGACCCATCAGTAACATTGAAGATCAAAATCAATCACCACTACAATACAACCATCAAATACAATTGCATCAACTAATCAATGAAAACCATCGACTCTGAAGCAAAACACAAACAATCAATCTAAACAATCAGATCAATATCACCAGAACACAGAGCTAAAATCAGAATACTGCATAAACAACCAGAACCCTTTGCAACCTCAAAACCCATATGTCAGAATGTATACACTACTTCAATGAGGACAACCTACATGTATACACTACTTTCTGTAACCCAACCTGTGTATACCTCTAAAGGCACTGAATCATAAAACTTTTGAACCAAAAATTGTACTAACCAAAGACATTCTGAATATCTACTGTCATATTACAGAGTTCTAAACAGATAGCAGCAAAGATCACCCTTCTTACTCAATCAATTAGTCAGCCAGACTCAATCTCCTTATACAATTAGTTTAACTTCAGATCTAATGAAGACATCATTGACAAACAACAATAAAACAATAGCATTGATCAGATAGATCAGTCATTTCTGAACAACAAGCCCTTCCTCTACATATGCTACTTGGAAGTGTTGAATCCGCATGTATACAATCCTTCATCGAGGTGAACCTGCGTATAGATCTACAAATAATGACTTATAACTTCACAGCTTTCCAAGACTTTAGATATACCTAGATCATAACATTTAAAGGATAAAACTTGTGTTAACACTCAAATCTAGCTTATCCATTATCATATCATACATTGATAAGTCATTGCAGGTCTCATGATCTTGATCAATCATTAGATCTCATACATCAAAAAAACACTCAGGTGCATACTTATTTAAGATCAAGAAAAGCATTAATACCCCATAACATGCATATTTTCTTTTGATCTAACTCTTCATAATATTTTCATCCCTTGCACACAATTACACTTTGATATTCACCTCCTTATATACTTAGAGCCTTTATCAATACCATGCACCAAAACAACACTCAGAACCTATGGTATTCTTAGACGGGATCAAGTAACTGTTATTCCACTCAATATTGTGGGATAATACCATGGTATGGACCCCTCATATTCTTTAACCTTAATTTTCCATCACATGTGTGCTTTTCCTTCTGTGAAACTACGTGCATACATATACGCGCCTTTTATTATGTGTACCCATGTGTATACGTGACTTGGACTAGGTTAAATAGCATATACAACTTAAAACATTCTCTTTGCTCAATTTCTTGATTCTAATCTACAATCCTTTGTCCCATCATCCTATTCTTCTATGCCATTACTCTGTTACCTTAGAATTGACCTGTTACAATGTGAGTTTCCATCATACATTACTTCTGAACTGATTCCTCTGAAATGCCTTGCGTTTTTTCACATTTGTAAACAAAACTGCCACGAATTCTTTCACATCCTGTTTATACTTTTATCAAGTAGTCCATTCATCAAATAGGTTGTCATCAAGGACAACTCATCAGGTAGTTTCTTATCAAGGACAGCACCTAATTCATAAATACCAACAATTTCCCATATCAAGATTCTGATTATGATTCGTAAACCTTTGACCATCATCATGTCACCTCTGATCTAACATGTAGATTCATCTAGTTACCATATACTTGTTCTGTTACAAGTGAGTTGCCATCAAGGACAACACATGCATCATAATTCCAACAATCTCCCCCTTTGGACTTGATGGAAACCACTTTGGTGTTTGGTCACCACAACCTGTAAATAACATCAAGACAAGCACCAAGCTTTTCAAAACATCAAGCTACTCTCCAAACACCAAGCTACTCTCCCCCTTTGACATCAAGGGAAAAGGGCTGACCAATGTTAAATGAAGACTTCCATATCTAAACTGTTGAATATGAACATTGATCATGCTCCCCCTAGGCACATGCTGAATTCTCTAATGAAACTCCCCCTGAGCACATGCAGAGTCTGCAGAAATATGTTTCAAAAGAACATGACTCTATAACTCAACTATGTGAGTATAACCTTCCTATCACCAATGACTCATACATACATCAATCACCCAACCAAATGGGGATACACCAAATGTTCATACATGACTCGTAATTGCAATTATTACATCATCCTTCCCATGCATAGTGGGGGTACAAATTAGATGATATGTCCAAAAGGACTCATTCATAATAGACTATGACAGAAAGAGACATATTATTACACCATAGGTCTTTACATGACCTTTTCATCAAATGACATTAATAACTAAGATCATAGCTAAATTTAGCAACCATGATGCCAACAATGCATAATGTTTTGAAGGCTAATGCTCCCCCTGAACCTGTGCTACCTATGAATTGTCAACAATTCACTCATCAAGTCATATTCATCATTCAAATAAACATCAAAGAGAAAATCATACCAGCAGACTGTATCCATCAACATCAGGCTAAACACGCATGTCAGAAACTGATTTTGAGTCTAACCACTATTTTTCTATCAGAAAAACACATAAGCTATTGTCGGCACATAAACTCGCGTGTACATGCGACTCTGCTTCATGAAATCTGCATATAGGAAACAATCCTCTAAATCTAAATAAATTGGTTTTAACGATAGGATGAGGCAGAAACAACTCCCATCTTTTGTCTGAGATATTTCAATGCTTCTCTAGGAAGATATTTGGTAAATATATCAGTATCCTGGTCTTTGGAGGGAACATACTCTAATTTACCCTTTTTTCAACCAATTGTTCACATAGAAAGTGGTACTTAATGGGTATGTGCCTCGTCTTGGAGTGCATAACGGGATTTTTCAAGATACTAATCGCACTTGTATTGTCACATCGGATGGAGATGGATGGAGAACATGTAATTTGAATATCTTGTAATGTCTACATCATCCAGAGAAGTTATGTGCAACAAGATGTGGCAGCTACATATTCTGCTTCCATTGTAGATAAGACAAATGAACTTTGTTTCTTGTTGAACCAAGATAGTAATCGTGATCCCATATAAAATGCACCTCCACTAGTTATTTTTTGGTCATCAATATTTCCAGCCCAATCCGCATCTGTATATGCATGAAGGGTGAGATTTGTATCTTTAGGATACCATACACCAAAGTCTTGAGTTCCTTGGAGATATTTGAATATTCTCTTTACTGCCTAAATATGTGATTCCTTCATATTGGCTTGGAATCTTCCAACAATTCCTACCGTATGCATGATATCTAATCTGCTACTTGTTAGATAAAGTAGACTTCCAATCATAGATCTCTACTCTGGTTGATTCACTGTAGGAGAATCATCAGTAGAACTGAGACTACATCTTGTTACCATTGGAGTACATACTGGTTTGGAATCTCCCATTTCGTACTTCTTCAGAATATGCTTGAGATATTTAGTTTGTGAGAGAAATATGCCATTTTTTGTTTGTTTCACTTGTAGACCAAGAAAATAGTTTAGTTCTCCAAGTAAAGACATTTCAAATTCTTGCTGCATAAAAGAAGTGAATTTTTTACTCATAGATTCTTCATTACTACCAAAGATGATATCATCAACATAAACAACAATAATTAGTAGTTTATCATTCTCAATTTTTGTATATAAGTTGTTGTCCGCAGATACTTTTGTGAAGCCTTGTTGTTGAAGATATTTGTTAAGATGATAATACCATGTGGCCCTCGGAGCTTGTTTTAGTCCATATAAAGCCTTTTTCAATGAGTTTGCATACAAGCTTTGCATCATTTCCCAGAATGAATCCTTCTCATTGCTCAACGTATACTTCTTCTTCTAAATCTCCATTAAGGAATGCAAATTTTACATCCATTTGATAAACTTTGAATTTTCGAAAACTTGGAAGAGAAAGAAACATTCTTATGGCTTCAAGTCTAGCTACACATGAAAAAGTTTCTTCAAAGTCTATACCTTCTTGTTGTGCATACCCTTTACAAACAAGACTTGCTTTATTCCTAATTACCTCTCCATTTTCATTCAATTTATTCTTGAATATCCTTTTTGTTCCTATAACATTTTATCATGAAGTCTAGGAACTAATTCCCAAGTATCATTCTTTTCAATTTGGTCAAGTTCTTCATCCATGGCCTTAACCCAACATTCATATTTTCTAGCCTCATTTACATTTTGTGGTTCTATGGAGGATAATAAGGCTAGATAACTAGAAGATACTGCAAGAGTTCTTCTTGTTTATACTCTAGACCCTTTTTCTCCTAGAATTTGAGATTCTAGATGATTCCTTTGAACATTCATGGATGGAGCCTTTTCCCTTGTCATATGTATCTTTTTCTGATACTTCATTGGTTTCTTCCTCTATATCATTTTGATTTGATACGAGAAAGTATTCACCGTCTTCATTATCATCTTCCTTTGCTAATGTCACTAGTTTCGGATTTCCACATGCTTCATCAATGCATTCAACAATTTTTCGAAGTGTCTTATTATAACATTTGTATCCTTTACTTATATATGAATAACCAAGAAATATTCCTTCATCTGCTTTGGGTTCAAACTTACCAAGTTTTTCATCAATTTTTTTGATGAAACATTTACTTCCAAAAACTCCAAATTTTTTTACAGTGGGAAGCTTACCATACCAAAGTTAATATGGAGTTTCATCACTATTTACACGTACATGAGCTTTGTTGAGAATATTTACTGCAGTATGTGCAGCTTCACCCCAAAAGGTTTGAGAAATTCCTAACTCATCAAGCATGGCTCAAGCCATTTGTTGAACTATTCTATTCATTCTTTCCACCATGCCATTTTGTTGAGGAGTTCTCGCAATAGAGAACTGTCTCTTTATTCCATGTTGTTCACAAAATTCAAAAAATTCATCTGATATGAATTATCCTCCCCGATCAGGTCTGAGACATTTGATTTTTAGATCTAATTCATTTTCAACTAAAGCTTTTAAGACCTTAAAATTTTCAAATGCTTCATCTTTATGTTTTAGTAAATCAATCCAACACATTCTAGAAAAATCATCAATGAATAAAATGTAGTATTCTTCTCCACGAGGTGACTTTTTCCTTGTTGGTCCACACAAATCGGTATCAATGAGTTCAAGAGGCTTACTTGTTGATCCCTCTTTGGAATTTAATTGAACTTTGGTTTGCTTACCAAATTGACATGGTATGCATATGGTATTTTCTGGGATGATGATATCTGGAAGATCACGAACAGCCTTCAGCTTACATGATTTTATTATTTGAGAAAAGCTTAGATGCCCCAATCTTCTGTGACATAACAAGTTCTCTTCTATTTTGCTTAAATAACATTGTTCTTGACCTCCTTCTAGTTAGTATATATATATATACATATATATATATATATATACATATATACATATATATATATATACATATATACATATATATATATATACATATATATATATATATATATATATATATATACATATACATATATATATATATATACATATACATATATATATATATATACATATATATATATATACATATATATATATATATATATATATATATATATATATATATATATATATATATATATATATATATATATATACATATATATATATATATATATATATATATATATAGCTTGGAGTTCTTGTACCTTTGATTATGATCTTTCCTGTGCCAAGCTCATGAACCACACATTCTTTTGATCGAAACACAACTTCATTTCCAGCTTGATCACACATTTGGATACCACTCAATAAGTTATGCTTTAAACCATCAACATACATAATATTTCCAGCTTTAACCTTTTCTTTTAGATAAATAGAACCTTTACCCTTAATGACAATTGGTGTGTCATTTCCAAAAGAGACGTTCTTTTTCTTTTCTAAAGCATTGTATGAAAGGAGTTTATATTTATCACCTATCATGTGTTTAGAGCATCCACTATCAATGTACCACTGATTTTCTTGTCCTTCTATAAACAGAGCTATGCCACATCTTTCTGACTACAGTTCCTTCTTTTTCCATACCTTGGAGTTTGATGTTGTTTGCTCCTTTTGATATGTTGGCTGAAATTTTCTCCTTCATTTAGATTCCCCATGACCAAAGTTATTTCAAAATGAACATTCAATTTCATCTTCAAGAGGTGAAAAGTTATTATAAGAGCTCTTCTTGATTCCTGTCACGTTCCTTTGTTTTCTTGCTTCTCTAGTCATGATAGTTTTGTAAGAAACACATTGAGCAGCCTTATGACCAAAGTTATGGCATGAAAAGCATTTTCCATTAAATAAGTTTGTGTGATCATAAAATCTTTTGGTATTATTCACCTTTTGGTTAGTGCTTCTATTTATGTTCACCCTTGGTGTAAAATGAGCATGATTTACCTGGGGAGTACCTTTAGGCTTTTGTTGAGGATTGAAGCATTGTTGACTTGTTTTTGTTGCATCAAGATAGCTTCTGGTGATGGCTGAAGACTTTTATGGTTGGGAAGTTTCTCCAGTGTATCCAAGACCAGTCTTTAAAAGAGGAGAATGCTGAATCTTGATGATTTCATCTAAGGTTTATGATCCTTTAGCGAATCTAAGATTCATATATTTTTCCTTCTCAAGTTCTTTTCTTAGACTCACTACTTCACACTCTAATTTTTCATTGTTCTTTTCCCTTTCCACGAGTTGGTGTGTCAAGGTGTCTATGACTATATTATTTTCTTCAAAGAAGATTTTGAGTTGAGTGATTTCTTCAAGAAAAACTTCTTCTTCTAAGGCATCCATAAACTTATAATTTTCATAAGCCATGAGAAGTTTAATTTTTTGATCAGATTCACCTTCATCACTATTAGAAAGGCCATCACTATCTTCATGAGTATATTAACTTCTTCTATTAACAAATTGTTTCCTATTACCTTTTGCAAAATCCTTTCCTTTGTCATGGTTATCTTTATGGGGACATTTAGCAACATAATGACCAACTCTACCGTAACAAAAACATTTGAAAGGAAGATTACCTTTAAATCTTCTGGTATCCAATTGAAGTTTCTTCACAAATTTTACCACATCTTCTTCTGATATATCTTGATTCCTTGAGATATTCCTTTTCTTTTCCCTTTGTAGAGGCTTTGAAAGTAGCTTCTCTGATTTCTGATGGACCTCCTTTCCTCATTTCAAAGGCAGTTAAAATTCCATGAAGTTGAACAAAAGTAATAGATTGTAGCTCCTGCTTCTCTTCAATGGAAGATGTTTTTGACTCAAATTTAGAAGAGAGATATCTTAAAATTTTCTCTACTATAGTAACCTCCTTTATTTCTTCACCTAGGTTCTTCATACGATTTACAATCTCACCTACTCATAAAAAGTAACTAGAAATACTTTCATCACTATGCATCTTGAGAGTTTCATATTGAATTCTGAGAGTTTGGAGCTTAGCACATTTTACCTAGGAGTCTCTTTCGTAGCTCTAAATTATTTTGTCCCGTAGTGCTTTGGCTATATTGAGTTTCATGAATTTGTCAAATTCTAATTCTGATTGACTTCCCAATAATGCATTGACGGCTTTGGCATTGGTTTCATATGATTTATTTTCTGTTGGATCTGTGGGGATTGCTGCTGGATATTGGTATCCTCCTTCCACAATTTCCCAAACATCAGCTCCAATTGATTGAATATAGGCTCTAGTTCTTATCTTCCAATATGCTAAGTTATTTCTGTTGAAGATTGGTGGTCTCATAGATCCCATTCCTTTGTGATTGCTCATCTTGAGAGATCTTCCTCCAAGCGATCAAGCTTCTTTTGAAGGACCTACTCTGATGCCAATTATTGGGAAAAATACTGAGATGGGGGGTGAATCAGTATTTAAACTTTCACAATAATAATTTTTACTTTTCAAACTATATACACATTTTTACAGAAACCAAACAATGTATGTCTGCGATATAGTGAATGGAAGTAATGTATAGATAATAAACTTGTAAAAAAACTAATTCATTGTCTGTTGAAATTAAATCTGAGTGTGATGCATTTACTAAGCAGTAGATAGATGCAGTAAAAACATAATAAATCAATACACATAAGAAGCACACATGAACTCCAGGAATTTTCAGGTGGAAACTCAATGTGGGAAAAAACCATCATTGTTGTCGTCTCAGTCTTCAATCTTCTTATTATAAAAAGTGTTTACAAGTTTTGTACTGGTGCAAATTTTTTCCAGTACACATGCATCTACCTGCTGAATGCTACAACCTTCACTTGTTTTCCAACTTCTACTGGAAGGGAGTCTCAACCCACTAGCTCATGTACTGGTTGATATGTTTACCAGTATGTAGGCACTGGCCTACAGAAGGTCGCAACCTTCACTCATTCTCCAGCTACTACTGGACGGGAGATCCAACCCCCTAGCTCTTGTACTGGCTGATATGTTTACCAGTACCTAGGTGCCATCCTACAAAAGGCCACCACCTTCACTCTTTCTCTAGGTACCACGTTTCATAAATTTTCAGACTGGATAACCTTGGTACACATCAACACAATATGTAGGCCATGTTACACAAAATATTGTCACCATGACTATTTGCAGTTAGTATGGGTCTATCATCATTCATACTGTCCTCCTAAGCAAGTCTCAAACCTTAGCTCTTCAGTCAAGCTTTGAAAATGAAAGAAAGACCTTAAAAATCATTAAAGCTCTGGTTCTGCACTTTCTCTCACTGTTGCCTGCGGTCCCGCACCCTTTGTTCACGTTACCTGCAGACCTGCCCGCTCTGTCTCCAAAGGAGTGGGTGCGGACCCCTGTGAAAGTCAAAAAGGTGCAAGTTTATTCTTAAAAACTCACTTTGGGTTAATTCTAGATGATTCTAGAAGGAATCTTGATGTGGATGGTTCGCTCCTAGGTGGTTCATGCATCCCAAAAGTGAAGGAGCTAATCCCTTGATGAGAGGAGCTATCCCTTTGAAGGATGGATTTATCCCTTTGAAGGTGGACCTAGTAACTTCCCTCCATTGCACTATAAATTAAGGCATTGGGCTGGTTGCTAGGGAGGTTAGAAGCTGAACATTTTTAGGGTAAATGCTGGTGGAATTGAGACTTCCTAGTTAAGATTGAGAGGAGAGATCACATACCTTTTGGCTTCATTGGGAAGAGAGTGAAACTTGTCAAAGTAGAGGAGACTTCTTGCTGGACCATGGGAGGAGCTTGTACAACATCAAGGCACAGGTTGTAAAGTTCTTCTTTGATTTAAATTAATACAATCAGATTCATTTTTCTCAACAAATTGTCTTATGTGATTTGTTTCATGAATTCCTTAATCATCATGATAAGTATGCTTTATTATATTGGCTTTTCAGGTGCTATTTAATTTGTGTGCTTGTTTGTGTTTGCAGATTCTCTACAAGGGAGCTCATTTGGATTAATGGAGCGAGGCTTCCACAAACTTGCACTGGACCCAAGGTAGGCCTAAAACACTTATTTGCCTTTGTTTATAAATTACATATTTAGAGAAAGATAGAATTTGATTGGTTTGCTTGTCACTAGATATCATTAGATACTAGGGAGGTCGGTCTTGTCCGCAAGAATGACTCATTCCGTGTGACAAAATGGCGACTCCACTGGGGACTTGATTTTTTGATTTGCTTTACTTTGACTTGAGAAACTGTGTTTTTGTTTCTATTTTTGGCTTGTTGTGTGTGGAATTGGGTAGATTTAGTAGATCTTGGATTTTTTTTTTTCGTACTTTTGGGAGAGGACCACACCCTCTGCTTGTAACACAGTGCGGAACTATCCGCACTTTTGCTTTACACATAGAGCGGTACCGCACCTGTGTGGAGTGCGGGCCTGCGGACCCTGTCAAAATTTTGAAAAACTTAAGATTTTCTCTTCTAGTCAGCTTAGGATTTTTTTAGGTGTTTTTTGCCTCTGCCCAAACATGCATGTGACTTGTCAAGAACTTTTCTTAGGTTAATTCCATTGGCATTAGGGTTTTAGGTGAAATTCCTAGAAGTTTTGGTTGTCGGGCTTGATTTTCATTTCGATCTTGTAGTAGCTCAGAGCTTAGAAGCTTTAGAAGCCTCAGATCACCTTGGTTTTTATTGGCCTTCTTATGAGTCTGATCATTTGCAAAATCTGCCTTCGTTGAGGAATCCATCTTGTTATTTCTCTTTGTGAAACTTTGAAAGGACTTGTGATTAAAAGTTTTGGATTTCATTTTTAGAAAAGAAAACAAAAATTGGTTGTTTTTTGACTGATTTGTTATTCTGGACAAATTAGTCCTTAGTTTGCTTATAGCTAAGTAAAACATCCTTGAAAAGAAATCTTCTAAGATTTTACTTCAAATAGTTCTTAGAATTTATAGATCTCAAGATTAGATTTTTCCATAGTTTTGAGTGTTTTATAAAAAATAATAAAAAATCTCTTTTGAAAAGGTTTGTTTTTGTAGTATTTGAGTGTTTGAAAGAAAAGGGAAATTTTTGTGAGCATAACTAGTTGTCTCATTTTTTAGTGCATTGGAAAAGACAAAAAGCTCTTATTTTGATTTGTTTGTTAAGGAAAAGATTTGTTTTTGCAAGCATTTGCATTCTCAACTCTTTCCTAGCTAGAAATTCATTGAAGGAAAAAGATTGCTTATCATATTAAGTGCATTTTTTTTAGTGATTTGGAGTCGAGTCTTCATACCATAAGTTTCATCTCCGCACCTCTTGACTTAAAGAAAAACCAATAAAAATAACGCTTAAAGTAAAATCTATCTAGTAATCTTTTTATTTCTAGGGCTCTATATCACCAACATAGCTTAGGCTAGTATCTTGGAGTAGGGAGTAATTAACTCTCCAAGATAGTAAAACAAACAAGTAGCTATATCTTGCGGTAGGAGATAAAATCCAATTGTTACATCTATGCTCTGGGAAAGCTCCTCTTAAAGGAGAAGCACGAGATCATATCTGAACCAGTGTGGGAATCAATCTTTCCTCATTGGGAATGATAGAAGATATTCACGTATTAAAAACGGTAAACCTCGGATTAACCATTGTTGAGGAGCCTGGGGTCACCTGTTGGTAAACCTTGGATTATGTCAAGGATCCTTCAAGGGGATCGAGCTTATTACTCTGTCCTTGCATGCGTAACGAATCGTAGACTGTTCCCCCAGGTATATTTGTTTCCGTTGGTAACCATAGTGACCATATTCTATAGGATTCTTTCCTAAGGTGACGGTGGAGGGAAGATCCCACTGTACCTGGAGCAAACGTCGGCTAGACTCACTTGGATTTTCTGGGGGGTTCTCTTCACTCGAGACGGTTTAGTGGAGAAACTTGTGCCAGTCTATTCATTAAGCAGGTTGCAGGGGTAACTGTTCCAACTGCCATTTCTATATTGAACTCTGAGACATTGGATTTCATCACCAACTAGTGTTTTCAGTACGGGAAGTTACTGTTTGTGTGTGGTTTGATCTCCTAGATTCTTTAGGCATGTGATTCAAAATTGTTTGATTCTTTAGAGGCTTTAGGTGGTTTTCATTGAGATTTTTCTTTGTTTGTGTGTGAAGTAGTTAAAATATTTAATCGTGGCTAAATTACCAAGGAAGTCCCGTAGACTTCGGGGCCAACGTCCTGAGTTTTCACCAAGCCATCCTGAAGGGTTACGAGCCCTTGTAACTCCTAGAGACAGTAGAGTTGGGTCACCTGAAGGAGAGTCTTCTTTAGTGGTACATCCTGATTATCAAGCTCTAGTAGCATATTATAATCCACAATCTGTTTCTCTTTCTGAAGTTACTGGTAGTTTTTCATCTACTAGTGATTTAGATGAGGAACCTAAAATATCTGAACGTGAAACTGAATTTGCTGCTGTGCCAACATCGGGATTTGCCTCTCCAACTTCTAGTGGTCCTGGTTCACCCAGGGTAGAAAGAATAATTACCCAAAATCTTCCTTCTAGACTTATAGCTATTGAAGAACTTGCTACTCCAGAAGAAAAAGGTATCCCTATCCCTGAAAATCAACCAATTATAGAACTTAGGGAGCGTGAATCAATCTTTTACAGTCCACCTAGGAGCAACGCTTGGTATCTTTCATTGACCAATTTTTTGGAAAACCCGGGACTAAGTCTTTCACCACTTCGCATTCCTTTTCACCCAACACCTAGGGGTTACTATCCTCCGTTAAATATGTCAAGACAGTCGTCCATGTTTTCTCAATCTCCAGAAACCTTTTTATATGGTGGTCCTTCTGTTCCCCCTAGGTATCAGTCACTTATTGGTACTTTTTCGGGAGCATCTCCTTAACCTATTGAACAAGGGTTATTAACTGGAAATAATGGAACTAAGCCGTTGAGTGTAGAAGATATTCTTATGATTTCAGGTACTATTCCTAATCCTCAACCTCAAGGTGGCCAGTTACTGCCTGGGGGGCAGCCTCAAAGTCCTCAAGTATTGCCTGGGGGGCAACCTCAAGGTACCCAATATCCGCCTGGGGGCAACCTCAAGGACAGTACATACCTACGGGACAGTACGTTCCTCAAGGTCAACCCCAGACTCAGTATGTACCTCAAGGTCAACCCCAGTTTCAATATGTACCTCAAGGTAAACCCCAGTATCAGTACGTGCCTCAAGGCTATCAACCTCAAGGTCAGTACCCAAACCAAGGTTTCCAACCACCTTCCGGTCAATCATTTGTCCAAGGAGCTGGAAATGTACCTTTGAATTATCAACCCTACCCTCAACCCGGTTATGGTCCTCAATATTCTCAACCTGTTATGGGTCCGTACCCCAGAATGAATTTAGTGTGGGATCCATCTCAAACTCAACAGATCTTGCAACCAAATGTACAATTGTCATCTCAAACTCGACAACCCTTGGTTTTTGGTTCACCCTAGCAACCTGTTGGGTGTGGATCCTGATTATCTTCTATATTCAAAGGTATCGCCACATTGGACCCCAGTTCGAAATGGGGGCGGCAACGCCGCCCGTAAAATATTCGCTGCAGGGGGGGTCCGGGGGGCGGCTGCGACCTTTGGGAGCCCCCCCTGGAGGGGGGTTTCGGGGGCAGTGCCCCTGAAGCTAAAAACAGCTATAAAATTGCCTTGTAAAAGTATAGTAATTTCTAGTCAATCTGGGTTGTTCATTAGGCGGATGATCTGACGGTAGAACTTATGTTTAGTTTAGGGTTTTTTCCCTAGAAGGCAACCCCTCTCTTTGTATGAGGGCATTGTATTTGAGGCTGTGTGATAGATGTGTATTCTGTGAGTGGGAAATAGAGAGGTGAGACTGTGAGAGAAAATAGAGGATATTACAACGGATCTGCTGTAGGTTGTGTCTCTTCATTTTGCTGGATAATAGAAAGGAAGGACTGGCTGTTCGGGGTGGACGTAGCCCAAACTGGGTGAACCACGTATATCTGTGTCTCTCTTGTTTTATGCGCTTTCTGTGTTTATACTTCTGCAATATTTTATGTGTTCCATTGCTCCATAATATATAATTTTCTAACAACTAGTATCAGAGTCGATATTTGGCTAATAAACTCGCACGAAAGAAGGGTTCCTGGTTCGAGTGGGAGCAATGGCAGAAGATGGTAAGTTTAGGGTCGAGAAATTTAATGGCCAAAACTTCTCGCTATGGAAGATGAAGATGGAAGATTATCTGTATCAGAAAGATCTATACCTACCATTGGGCAGAAAATCAAAGATGCCGACGGGTATGACAGATGAAGAATGGAACCTTCTCGATAGAAAGGCACTCGGAACAATACGGTCATGCCTTGCTACATCAGACGCCTTCAACATTTTGAAGGAAACCACGATAGAGGGTTTGATTCAGGTGTTGTCGAAACTATATGAAAAACCCTCGGCCTCAAACAAGGTATTTCTTATGAAACGGGTATTTAATATGAAGATTTCGGAAGGTGGATCTGTTGCAGACCATTTAAAGGATTTTAATACAGTTGCAAGTCAGTTAAGTTCTGTAGGGGTAAACTTTGATGATGAAGTTAGAGCTCTGTTATTCTTGTGCTCATTACCAGAAAGTTGGAATGGTTTGGTAATGGCCCTTAGTAACTCTATTTCTGGATCTAGTACTTTAAAGTTTGATGATGTTGTCGGTGCTATCCTTAGCGAGGAAATGCGACGGAAAAGCTCCGGTCAGACATCGGGAAATGCTTTGAGTGCAGAGTCTAGAGGAAGAAAAATGGAAAGAGGAAAGAGCTCAGGATATCGCAGTAAATCAAGGAAAGGCAGATCCAAGTCCAAATCGGGGATAGTGTGCTGGAAATGTGGAAAGAAAGGACATCTAAAGAAATACTGTAGATCTCGGAAGGGAAAAGAAGGAGATGCACAGCAAGAAAACAATCATGAAGAAAATGTGACAGGTGAGGTGTTACAAGATGCTTTGATTATTTCTTTCGAAAATATTACTGATTCCTGGGTGGTAGATTCAGGGGCTTCATTCTATGCCACACCTGATAAGAAATACTTTCATGACTATGTTCAAGGAGATTTTGGACAAGTTCGTCTGCGTGACGATAAATCTTGTAAAATCGTTGGAATGGGTAAGGTTCTTGTAAAACAGCAGAATGGAAACCAATGGCTATTAAAGGAGGTAGGCATGTTCCAGATCTAAAGAAAAATCTGATTTCAACAGGGCAGTTAGGCAGTGAAGGTTGTGTGACAACTTTCACAGATAAAGCTTGGAAGGTCACCAAAGGAGCCCTAGTAATAGCAAAAGGCAAAAAGGTTGGTACATTGTATTTATGCAATGGTATTTCTAACTCTGTTAATGCTTTAACTTCCAAAGGAGCAGATGCAGCATTATGGCATCATAGGCTCGGACACATGAGTGAAAAGGGGATGAAGATTCTTCACTCAAGGAATTTGTTGTCGGGTTTGAAGAAATGTTGATTTGGACTTCTGTGAGAATTGCATTTATGGAAAACAGAAGAGAGTCAGATTTCTCAGAGTTGGGAAAGAAAAGAAGAATGAAAAATTAGAGCTTGTACATACAGATGTATGGGGACTTTCTCAGGTATCATCTCTCGGTGGTTCTCGTTATTATGTTACTTTTATTGATGATGCAACTAGAAAAACTTGGACTTATTGTATTAAAAATAAATCTGATGTATTTGAAATAGAAAGATTTGGTTGAGATTGAGACAGGAAAGAAATTGAAGTGTCTTAGATCAGACAATGGAGGTGAATATTGCAGCAAAGAGTTTGATAGGTATTGTTCAGAGCATGGAATTCGCAGAGAGAAGACAGTTCCAAGAACACCACAAGAAAATGGTGTGTCAGAAAGGATGAACAGAACAATCATGGAGCGTGCAAGGTGCATGAGATTGCATGCAGGATTGCCTTTACAGTTTTGGGTAGATACTGTAGATACTGTTGTTTATCTAATAAACAGAAGGCCTTCAAGTTCCTTGGATGGTGGTGTTCCAGAGGAAGCATGGACAGGTAAAAAGGTAAACTACTCTATTTTAAAGCCTTTTGGTTGTGAGGCCTTTGTCCATATTGATAAAGAAAATAGAACAAAGCTTGAGGCAAAGTCAAAGAAATGTACCTTTATTGGATATGGTGTTAATGATTTTGGTTATCGCTTATATGATTACGAAAATCACAAAATCATTAGGAGCAGAGATGTAATATTCAATGAAAAGGTCTTGTATAAGAGTCAATTGCAGGAAAAGAAACAGGAAAAGGAACAAGGAATACGCAGTTCTTGATGAAATCACTGAAAAGGTAAAGGTGTCTGAAATAATAATAATCAACAACCACAACAACAGAAACCACCACAACAACAACAGGGACCCCAAACACCTGAAAGTGGTGTTAGAAGATCTACCAGGATAAGTAGACCCCCTGAACGATACTCTCATTCATTATATTATTTATTGTTGACTGAATCCGGTGAACCCGAATGTTATGAAGAAGCAATGTAGGTTGAAAGCAGGAAGAAGTGGGAGGTAGCCATAGAAGAAGAGATGGACTCCTTAATGCATAACCAGACTTGGGATTTAGTCAGGTTGCCTTTAGGAAAAACTACATTGAAGAATAAATGGGTTTACAGGCTGAAGGAAGAAGATGGAGGAAAACAGAGGTATAAAGCTAGACTTGTGGTGAAGGGGTTTGCACAAAAGAAAGGTATTGATTTTGATGAAATATTTTCTCCTGTTGTTAAAATGACTTCAATCAGAACTATTTTAAGTCTTGTAGCAGCTGAAGATTTGCATCTTGAGCAGTTAGATGTAAAGACAACCTTTCTCCATGGGGATTTGGAGGAAGAGATACATATGTAGCAGCCACAAGGATATGAGGTGAAAGGGAAGGAGAAACTAGTGTGCAGGTTGAAGAAGAGCTTGTATGGCTTAAAACAGGCTCCAAGGCAGTGGTATCTAAAATTTGACAAGTTTATGTCTGAACAAGGTTATACTAGATGTCACTCTGATCATTGTGTTTATTTGAAAAAGCAAAATGATGGCAGCTATATTATATTGTTATTGTATGTAGATGACATGCTTGTTGCAGGATCTAACATGCAAGAAATAAATGTGCTCAAAAGAAAAATGGCAAATTCATTTTCAATGAAGGATTTTGGAGCTGCAAAACAAATCCTTGGTATGAGAATAACTAGAGACAGGAAAAATCATAAATTAACATTGTCTCAGAATGAGTATATACAAAAGGTGTTGAAAAGATTTAACATGCACAATGCAAAACCAGTTAGTACACCTTTTGCTAGCCATTTCAAACTTAGCAAGGAAATGTGCCCAAAGACCCAAGAAGACATGAATTATATGTCTAAAGTTCCATATGCATTAGTAGTTGGAAGCTTAATGCATGCAATGGTCTGCACAAGGCCTGATAATTCACATGCAGTGGGAGTTGTAAGCAGGTACATGAACAATCCAGGAAAGGAACATTGGATGGCAGTGAAATGGATTCTCAGATATTTGAAAGGAACCACAAATCAAGCATTATGCTTTGGTGGTTCAAACATCTCCCTAAAAGGATATGTTGATGCAGATATGGCAAGTGACAGAGATAACAGGAGGAGCACTACAGGATATGTATTTACTATTGGAGGAACAGCTGTTAGTTGGGTTTCAAAAATCCAAAGTGTTGTTGCACTTTCAACAACAGAAGCAGAGTATGTTGCTCCTACAGAGGCTAGTAAAGAAATGATTTGGTTACAAAGGTTTATGGGTGAATTGGGTAAGGAGCATGATATGGGCACGTTATACAGTGATAGACAAAGTGCCATTCATCTTGCAAAGAACTCAGTATTTCATTCCAGGACTAAACAGATACAGCTCAAGTACCATTTCATACGATCAATGTTGGAAGATGGAGAGTTGAAGCTGGAAAAGATACACACTAGCCAGAATCCTGCAGATATGCTAACAAAAGTTGTAACCAGGGAGAAACTGAGAATATGCTCAGTTTCAATTGGTCTTCAAGGATGACGATGAAGATGAGAAACAACCAAGTCCAAAGAGGAGTCATTGTCCAGCAAATGGAGCAGTGGTGGAGTTGCTACAATCAGTCTCCAAGTGGGAGATTTTTGGGTGTGGAGCCTGATTATCTTCTATATTCAAAGGTATCGCCACATTGGACCCCAGTTCGAAATGGGGGCAACAACACCGCCCATAAAATATTCATTGCAGGGGGGGCGGTTGCGACCTTTGGGAGCCCCCTCCTAGCGGGGGTTTTTGTGGGCAGCACCCCCGAAGCTAAAAACAGCTGTAAAATTGCCTTGTAAAAGTATAGTAATTTCTAGTCAATCTGGGCCATTCATTAGGCGGATGATCTGATGGTAGAACTTATGTTTAGTTTAGGTTTTTTGCCCTAGAAGGCAACCCCTCTCTTTGTATGAGGGCATTGTATTTGAGGCTATGTGATAGATGTGTATTCTGTGAGTGGGAAATAGAGAGGTGAGACTATGAGAGAAAATAGAAGATATTACAGCGGATCTGATGTAGGTTGTGTCTCTTCATTTTGCTAGATAATAGAAAGGAAGGACTGGCTGTTCGGGGTGGACGTAACCCAAACTGGGTGAACCATGTATATCTATGTCTCTCTTGTTTTATGCGCTTTCTATGTTTATATTTCTGCAATATTTTATGTGTTCCATTGCTCCATAATATATAATTTTCTAACACAACCTATCCATACTACTATTCAAACTTCTGCACCTTCTGTTTTTGGGCCTAGTATGCCTCGTACTTCGCCTCAAACGACTGCTGTAACTGCTGCAACATCTGTTCAATATACCCCACCTACTTCTGGAGTATCAACAGCTCCAGTTTCTACTGTTCCTGTATCAACTCCTCAGACATCTTTACCTCAGTCTGGATCCACAATTCAAACTTCACTTCAAATGCCTGTAGGACAACCTGGTCCAAGTAAGTTTATCACAAGTCAACCTCAATTTACTTATCAACCGTACCAGGGACAGTACCAATTTGGTCCCGCTGTACAACAGCCAGTCTATCAGTATCAACCATATCCTGGGTATACATATCAGCAACCTCAACAACCCCAGTATGGTCCAGTTAATCCTGGTTTTCCGGGAGGATATAATATCCCAAATGCAATTCCAATTCCTAGTTATCTTAGATATCCTCCTCCTGGGGCTAGTCTCATGACCCAGGGTTTCAGGGACCCTAATCGTTAGTTACCATTTATTGCAACTTTGGACTTCCTGACTTGTCATGCCTTACGAACGTTCCAATTAACTATCTTCCGTTTTGGCCGCCAATGCCGAATAAGTTGCCTAGTGATATTCCTAACTTTGAAGGCAAATCAGGAGAGGACCCGTCGAACCATGTAATGACTTATCACATCTGGTGTGCGTCTAATTCCATTTCAGATGATTCAATCCATTTAATGCTTTTTCAGTGCACTCTAATTGGTCTTGCGGCCAAGTGGTACATTGAGTTACCGCGAGCCACTTTTTATAACTTTAGTCAGTTAGCTACTTCGTTTTTAACTCATTTTCAGTTGCCAGTCAGATATGACAATGGCACGGAATTATTAACTTCATTAAAATAGTCAACATCCACCTACATTTTAGATCACATTCATGAATGGAGACGTCGACGGCGTTTAGTAAAAGTTTTTATTCCGGATCATATCTTAGCTGAATGGTTTGTAAAATCTTTATTGCCAAAGATCACTGAGGATGTAGCTAAGGCAGGAGTCGTTACTGAGGAGAAAGTAATTGCTCAAGCTCAGTACCTTGACTTAGTTTATACACAGTCAGGTACGTTACATGAGAAAATCCCCGACCTTCCTAAAAAAAATCAAATAACTGCAGCTCCTTCAAGGTCTCATGCCACTGATGGTATGATTGGTACAGTTAATACCAAAAGTAAGAAGAAATCTTCTAAGAATTCTTCTCCTATCATAACTTTACCAAATTCCCCAACAGGAGATTCTTCCATGGAAATTTCTGCCGATATTCATGTTGTAGAGTCATCTACAGCCAAATCAAAATCTAGCGGTAAGAAGAAAGGGAAGAAGAAAAATAAAACAGATAAAAATTCGAAAGAGAAACCAGAGAAAGCGGAATCAACTGATGAGAAACACAAACCTCGTTATCCTTGTCTCATTTGTGATGAAGAGCATTTTACAAGAGACTGTCGTCATCGCGCAGAGGTTGCGAAAGTTGTCAAAGGTTCCCAAACGCCTGCTGTTTTGAAGGATCCTTTTCCTAGTCAAGATAGTAAGATGATAGGTTCTTCCTAAAATGCCTCTGAAGAACCCATAATGATGATATCCCTTGTTAGGATTGCGACTCGATCGCATGATTATGGAAGTAAAAGTCCTGTTGATGGTAAAGAAGCAGAATCTTCTCATTCAAACCCATCAACTTCAACTCCTAGTTCCAATCCGCTACAGATCGAGAAACCTAAGCCAGACTTAATAATCAAACCGCCCGCCAAGGGTATACTTCGAAAGTTAGCTTTCAATCCACATGCGAGAGCGACTCAGAACTATAACATTGTTGAATATTTAGCTATTTCACCTTCAACAATGTCGGCTTCGGAAGTGTTGCAATCATGCCCAGTACAGCGTAGATTACTATTGTCGGCTATAGGAGTTGTTGACATTCAAGACTCGAACCTTATAATTTTTTATCTAGAAAATAGTACACCACGCTTACCTGATCAAATGGCTTTCCAGATCCCAGTGTTAGTCAAAAACAGACCTTGTTATAGGACTGTGATTGATGAGGGAGCCTCAACGTATATTATGTCGATACAGTGTTGGAGATCGCTTGGTTCTCTTACGCTAAATCAATCCCCGACGATTCTAAAGGTCTTTGATGGCCATGGGTTTCATCCTTTTGGCATTCTACAGGATTTGCCTATAGGGGTTGAAGGCAAAACTGTTAATCTAGATGTGGAGGTGGTTGATGCCCCTCTAGATTACAACCTTCTCTTGGGTCGTAGTTGGTCTTACGCTATGAAAGTTGTCGTTTCATCGGTCTTTCGGCTTATAAAGTTCCCTCATAATGGAAATATCGTAACTATAGACCAGCTGACTTACTTTTCATCCGACCCAGCCTCTTCTGAAAGTATTCAGCATGTTGGCAAAACAACTATCCCGTATAAGGATGTTGGAGTAGGACTAGTTAAATATTCTGGTTTACTAGGAACTTTTCCTTTTCCTCCTATTAGCGCATCATCTTCTACTGCAACCATTCATATGATTTCGTCAGACACTATTTTTTATGATGATCCTTGGATCGTACCTTCTGAATCTGAGATAGACTCATTTAGTGATGTTATGCCTTTGAATCCATATGAAATTGCGTATCAGGCCGTGCAGTCGTTTTGCGACCCTTCTTCAACCAAAATTGACTTAATGAATGTGGTCCATGAGGAATCACTTTCAACATCAAACTCGGATTCAACAACATTTTCCGAACTTGTTCACACTGACGAGCAAATTCGTGAAATCCTATGTGTCGATGATTTACCATCGGAAGATCTTCATCATAGATCTTCATTTTTACCTGAGATTGATCATTTTGAAAATGATTTTTCATCTATTTTTACGACTGAATATGTCAAGGAACCTCAGAATCCAATGAAAAATCCTTATTCAGAGTTAAATTTGGGAAACATTTCTCAAACTATTCCTATTGATATTTCGGTTAAGCCTGGAATTGTTGAAAACATTCATATAGGTGCCTCTTATACGGAAGATGAAATTCAAACATATAAGGCCCTATTTCAAGGATTCCGCGACATGTTTTCCTGGTCATATGAGGAAATGCCAGGAATTGACCCAACAATTGTTGTTCATGAAATCAAAACTTACTCGGATGCTAAACCCGTCCGGCAACGTTTGCGTCAGATCCACCCACAAAAAGCTGCTGCTATTAAAGAAGAAGTTGAAAAATTACTCAAAGCAGGTTTCATTTATCCGATTCCATTAACGGATTGGGTATCGAATATTGTTCCTGTTAACAAAAAGCAAGGGACAATAAGAATATGTATCGATTATAGGGATATTAATCGAGCCTGTCCAAAAGACAATTACCCAACTCCCTATATCGATCAAATCATTGATGATTGTTCTGGCAGTGAAATATTCTCCTTCATGGATGGTTTTTCCGAATACAATCAAATCAATATTCTACCTGTTGATCAACCAAAAACGACTTTCATTTGTCCATGGGGGTCGTTTGCTTATTGCAAATTACCTTTTGGGCTCAAGAACGCCGAGGAAACTTTTCAAAGATTCATGTCTTACGCGTTTCATGACATCAAGCACATTGTGCAACCCTATCTCGATGATTTACCTGCTCATTCATTACATCGAGCTGATCATCTCATCCATTTACGAGCAATCTTTATGAGGTGTAGGCATTATCGAATTAGGTTGAATCCACACAAGTGTGTTTTCTGTATAGAAACAGGTCAGTTACTGGGGTTTGTTGTTTCAAAAGCCGACATCCGCGTCGATCCCTCGAAGGTTGAAGCTATTGTCAAAATGCCTCCTCCTTCGAGTCTTCGCCAACTCCAAAGTTTGCAGGGGAAAGCAAACTTTTTACGTCGATTCATTCCTAACTACGCCGAGATCACAAAGGGTTTTACCCGGTTGTTGAAACAGAATACTCCATTCTTTTGGGATGAGATAGCTGATAAATCTTTTGATGCACTAAAACACGCGTTGACCCATGCACCGTTATTGCATCCTCCCAACTACAACCAGGACTACTTCTTATATCTCGCAGCCTCGCATTCCACCATTAGAATGGTGTTAGTTCAGGAAGATGAATTCGGTACTGAACATGTGATATATTACCTTAGTCGCACTTTAAATCCAACTGAGCTAAAATACTCACATGTGGAGAAATTGGCATTTGCAGCTGTTCAAGATGTCCAACGTTTTCGTCATTTCATTTTACTACGCAAAACTACAGTAATTTCTAATTGCAACCCTATGATCTATATTCTGACCAAACAATTGCTAGGGGGAAAGTACTCCAAATGGATTGTCATCCTGCAGGAATTCGACTTGGAATTTGAAAAGTCTAAGTCGAAGAAATCTTTAGTTTTTTTGGAGTTAATGTGTGACTTCCCGTGTGATGACACAGAAACTATGGCAGAGGAGCCCATTGCGGACGAATCCTTGTTTCTAATCAGCGCTTTAGATCCATGGTATGGGGATATCATCGTTTATCTCTAGACCCAATCATTTCGGCCAGAAATTTCAAGGTCAGAACGTTGAAAAATACGATTCCAGTCCCAACAATTCAAAATTATTGGAGATACATTTTATCGTCATGGGGCGGACTCTGTTTTTCGACATTGTTTAACTCATGAGGAAGCTGAAAGGGTTCTAAATGACTGTCACTCTGGAGCGTGTGGCGGTCATATGTCTGGGTTTGCCACAACCCAAAAGATATTGCGCGCTGGCTATTTCTGGCCGTCTTTGATTAAAGATTGTATTCACGCGGTCCGAAAATGCCACAACTGCCAAATTTTTGATCGAAAGATGTGTGCTCCACCTGCTCCTCTCCACCCTATAATTGCCATCAATCCTTTTGCAAAATGGGGTATCTATTTTATTAAATGTAACCCTCACTCGGCCGGGAGGCATGCGTATATCATCCTTGCGGTAGATTATTTTACCAAGTGGGCCGAGGTGATGCCTACATTTGAGGCAGACGGCAAAACTGCTGCGATTTTCGTGTTCAATCATATAATTGCTAGGTTTGGTGTTTCACAAGTGATTATCACTGATCATGGGCGTCATTTTCGAAACATTATGATGACTGAACTTACAGACCAACTTGGCTTGCGTCATGACAATTCAACTCCATATTATCCACAGGCTAATGGTCTAGTTGAAGCCATCAACAAAGTCCTAGTCATCATGATCCGACGAATCATTGGGATAGGTTGAATTGGCATAACATGTTATTTTCAGCACTTTGGACATATCGAACCTCAGTAAAAGCGTCAACCGGTTTCACTCCTTTCCAACTTGTTTATGGTCTGAAAGCTGTGTTACCTATTGAATGCAAAATCCCGTCATTGAAAATGGCCATCGAATTACTTCCAGCCACTTCCGAAGAGGAAAAATGTTTGTTATACTTGGCTCAGCTAGATGAGAATCGACGTGATGCTGCATTAGCGATCGAAACTCATGCCAAACGTATTAAAGCTCAGTATGATCGAAATGTTACCCCTCGAAATTTTTCGGAAGGAGACCTAGTCTTATTGTACGATCAAGCAAATGATAAATTAGGCGCTGGGAAATTCGTACCCTTGTGGCATGGTCCTTATGTTGTTAAGTGAAAGCTAGCAAAAGGGGCCTATGAGTTGGTAGACTTTGATGGGGTCTCTTTAGGTAAACCCAGAAATGGTCTTTACCTGAAGAGGTATTATGCTTAAATCTGGGTGTGGAGATTTTTTAGTTAGGTTAGTTTTCTTTCTAGCTGGTGTGTTTTAGTTTAAAAAAGTGTGCTTAGCTTAAAGAGTGTTTTTCGTCATTATTCCTGCTTATCTTGGTTTTACTCTTGATATTGTAGATGTCGATGCCTCTACAAACATACATTGGTTTTGCTGATGGTGCTTGTCGTAATACACAGAACATTTCTTCCGCAGCCTGGGTTATCTATTCACCCTCTGACGAGTTGGTATCTATGCATGGGGTAAGCCTCGATCAAACAACAAACAACATTGCAGAGTATAGTGCAGTGATTGAGTTATTATCTGAATCTATTTCATTTAGGATTCGGAGTTTGATAGTGAGGTTAGATTCTGAATTCGTTGTATTACAGCTTAATAGAGTATATGCCATTAGAAATCCAGTGTTGTTAAGATTATTTTTGAGAGTTCGTCTGTTCGAACGTGAATTTGACTATATTGAATATCAGCATATTCCAAGATATTTAAATACATTAGCAGATGCAATTTCTTCTCGGATGTTAAGTATACATTTGCAATAATCATACAAGTAAATTTAAAAACATTCCATAACATGTTTTACAAGATAAGCCGGTAATAATGATATAGTATAACATAGGAGTGTGTCAAATATACATCGTCTTCAATCATAGGTTGAAAACGCCTTATGATCGGCAAAAATGATAGTACAAAAATAAAAAAATGTCATATGTGTCTACAACAGGCGATCATCCAATCACTGGCAATGATCTCTATGAGAAACCACTGTACGGGCCACCCTGCAAAGGAACCTCCTGAAAGGTCCTGGGACCCCAATCACATAGCGTTGTAGCCTAAGAGGAATGTCATCTATGCTGGTCTCCGGAATGTCTGTTGTCAAACGCTCTAGATGACTCTCCAATTTGGCCAAGGTATCCGCTGATTCGTCCTATGGGACTGGTGCTGCTGCAGATGGTTGTTTCCTCTCATAGGGCCGGAGAGCGGCTGGTCACCGTGGACCTACATCTGCATTTGAAACTTTTACTATCAATTTTGGGACGAGATAAAAACAAAAAATAAAAATAAATTACAAAATGTTGAAAATGATTTTACCTGAGTCATCCCATTGCTCTCCTGGTGGAAGAGCCATGTCTGGGTCACCACAGAAATCTACCCCAGCATAAGGAAAGTCCTGAATAGCAAAAACTTGGTTCTCCAACCAATGGAAATACTCAGGAGTGAATCAAAAGACTTCTGTCCCCTCCTCAGGATGACAGGCCATAACTGCAACCCATCGCATTAGTTTGGGCTCTCCAGGAAGTCCAGCTCCAACAGTGAGGTGCTGTGGGACCAACATTGGGACCCTCTCGAGACCAAAGCTCACGACTAAAACACCATAACCAAAGGTCTTCAGTTGTTCGTTCTTTAAACTAATCAGTTGGCCTTTTATATTATCCAACACAGCATCGCACCAGTTGAAGACGGTGCCTCGAAAGCAGTCTACTGCCATCTGCATCTGGGATCCAGTGGCTATATGTAGTGTTGCGCTACTGCAGAGCCTGGTAACAGTAAATGCAATCACTTTCAGTTCAGGAAGGGATATGGTTTTGATATCTATCCCTTTGTCTCTAGTCTGGTCGTTGCAAAACTCTAGCCGGAGGCTATCGACAGACTGACCATCTGGCCTAGTCCCGAATAGAGTCAAGTGTTCACCTCTCTTAGGCAAACCAGTCAAGAAGTAAATGTCTTCCAGCTCCATTTCGAGCTGGTGACCACCAATAAAGAAGCACTAGTCCTGTATGCTCCACCTTTATATTAGCCACTGCAAAAAGTCCACCTGGGCCCTCATGCCAGGTATGGCCCAAAATTTGTATAAGCCGCATGCCTTCAATGCATCAATCGAAGGTTGATGATTTATCACGGCGAGATCTACATCCTCATGCTCCCATTCTCGCCAATCAAGCATGATGTATACCCTACATTCAACAAAAAGGCGAATTAGAATATCTAAAAGCAAAGTTTTTGGGTTAATTTTGAGAAATTTAGGTTTAAAAAACCTTGCTGCAGGGACCGCACCCTCTCTATTAGAGACAGTGCATGGGTCTGCATTTTGCCTTCATGGCAGGTGCGGACCCCTGACTTTTTTCCTTTTACGAAAAGTCAGGGTCCGCGGGTAACCTATGATATGCCTGTGGACCCCCCCACCCCCCCGCGCGGGTTTCTAACCTAGAAATCCCTTAAAAAATGAAATCAAAGCCTAAAAACAACTTTGAAATGGATGAAATGAAAGAGTAGGATGATGTAGATTACCTGGAGGAGACGGCGTTCGATTCCAACGGACGGATTTTCTGCAATCTTCACGGGAAGTTTCTGACCAAAAGCTCTATTTTCTCACCCAAAACTCAAACGGTAAAAATTAATTTACAAAAGCCCTTTTTATAATTTTTTTGAATAAATGAGTTTTTAATTTGTTTATGTTTCACTTTAAAGAGGTAAATTTTGAAGCATTTTTATCCATTTTAAATAGGTATGAGTAATGTTTGAGTTTTTGTTCAGGATAACAGATTTTTCAGGCGAAATCGGTCATTTTCGACGAAAAAACATTAGAGTCACCTTTAAGCCCTTTTCTGACTCCTAAAACATGAAATATTGCTGAGTTTTTCTTTTTAAACTCATTAAAATGGAACTAAAAAGATGGTCCACTTACAGCGCTTTTCTGACCGTAAAAACATGAAAATATTGCCGGATTTTTGCCATTTCAAATTCGATATTGGTTATAAAATGACGTGTCATTGATCGCTTTTTTACTTTTTTGGATCAAAGGCACTAATTATGAAAAGTACTCCTTGGTCGTAATGATCAAGCAGTTCTCTCAAGTATTATTTTATACTTTTTCGGGCTTGGGAGACACAAATTTACGAAAAAGGGCAACCATGGAGTCTTCTTAAGTTTTTTCAGACTCTCTAAAATTGAAAAATATCGAGTTTCTCCTATACTGGACTCGTTAAAATTTAACAGTAAAGGACCTGTTCAATTACAAATAGGAACGGATCACTCCTTCTTAGGGTTTGAATTTAAACTAAGTTGGACTCATCCGAAGGATGAGCTTATAATCAAGCAAATGTTATCCTCCTCAAGCTTGTCAAAAATAAAGAGGTACCTGCTAGAAATGGTGGGGGAAAAGAGAGAAAAATGAGCCTGTTTGTCATACTTTGTAACCACTCTTGAACACAACACTTTTATTCACCCGGGTTGGGAAATCCTTTGCCTAACATTTGATCAAACCATATTGAAAGTCTTCAGCCGGTTTCTGGGTATTAACTTTAGGTCAATTGTCACCAAACCATCTGTTGTGTCGTTATGTGTTCAAGAGGTCAGTGCAAATAAGCCATTCATCTGCAAAATATCTGTCATCCATCTTGACCATCCCTGAGTCAGTCCTTGCAATTAAATTTCTTCAAACTTGATCTATGATTTCATGTTGTGGGCTTTCCTACGACGGATCGCTTTCTATCGACTTCAGCTCATTATCTAGAAAGATGATCTAGAAATCATCAGTACCGTGGGATCTGCATGCCTCAATGGCAGGTTTCTCGCCTTCGACGATAGGTTGCATCATTGACCTTCGATCAAAGGATTCCATGGCATGTTCGACATCAACACATCTATTCACATCTCATGGATTGTACTGAGTACTTTGAGATCCATTGACATTACTGGTGGTTTCTCTCACACTTGTTAACAGTTTACATCATTGACTGGTAATCAAGTGGTTTCTACTATGTTCGACTTCGACACATTCATTCGCATTGATAGAATCGTACTATTTCGGGAAGAAGAAATCAAGACCCTGGATCTAGTTTCCTCCATCCAAGCTGCGAGGAATTTTGTATTCATTATACAGTGGACTATTCATAAACAGATGGCTGCGTCCATACTGTGTCTACATGTGTCTATACTTGTGATGTATTACAAGATCATTCCTATATCAGAGCAGTAGTTAGTTTTCTAGTCAGTTTTGATCTGAGTATGGGAATGCCTACCTCAGCGATGATATGATCTCATATATATATTTTGCATTGAATGTTTTTACAGGTTCCAACCGGGCTCTCCGCAAGATGATCCTTGAAATGAAAAAGTACTTCACTCTTCTTAGATGATAAATGAAATCCACATCTACTACAAACTTCGCACTTTAGGGGGAAATCTGTTACACAAAATATTGTCACCATGACTATTGCAGTCAGTATGGGTCTATCATCATTCATATTGTCCTCCTAAGCAAGTCTCAAACCTCAGCTCTTCATGTCAAGCTTTGAAAATGAGAGAAAGACCTTAAAAATCATTAAAGCTCTGGCTCCGCACTTTCTCTCACTGTTGCCTACGGTCTCGTACCCTTTGTTCGTGTTACCTGCGGACCTGCCCGCTCTGTCTCTAAAGGAGTGGGTGCGGACCCCTGTGAAAGTCAAAAAGGCACAAGTTTATTCTTAAAAACTCACTTTAGGTTAATTCTAGATGATTCTAGAAGGAATCTTGACATGGATGGTTCGCTCCTAGGTGGTTCGTGCATCCCAAAAGTGAAAGAGCTAATCCCTTGATGAGAGGAGCTATCCCTTTGAAGGAGGGCCTTATCCCTTTGAAGGTGGACCTAGTAACTTCCCTCCATTGCACTATAAATTAAGGTATTGGGCTGGTTGCTAGGGAGGTTAGAAGCTGAACTTTTTTTAGGGTAAATGTTGGTGGAATTGAGACTTCCTAGTTAAGCTTGAGAGGAGAGATCACATACCTTTTGGCTTCATTGGGAAGAGAGTGAAACTTGTCAAAGTAGAGGAGACTTCTTGCTGGACCCTGGGAGGAGCTTGTACAACATCAAGGCACAGGTTGTAAAGTTCTTCTTTGATTTAAATTAATACAATCAGATTCATTTTTCTCAACAAATTGTCTTATGTGATTTGTTTCATGAATTCCTTGATCATCATGATAAGTATGCTTTATTATATTGGCTTTTCAGGTGCTATTTAATTTGTGTGCTTGTTTGTGTTTGCAGATTCTCTACAAGGGAGCTCATTTGGATCAACGGAGCGAGGCTTCCACAAACTTGCACTAGACCCAAGGTAGGCCTAAAACACTTGTTTTCCTTTATTTATGAATTGCATATTTAGAGAAAGATAGAATTTGATTGGTTTGCTTGTCGCTAGATATCATTAGATACTAGGGAGGTCGGTCTTGTCCACAAGAACGACTCATTCCGTGTGACAGGCCACGTTTCATCAAATTTTCAGACTTGACCCATTAGTAACATTGAAGCTCAAAATAACTTACCACTGCAATACAACCATGAAATACAACTGCATCAACCAATCAGTGAAACCCATCAACTCTGAAGCAAAACACAATCAACCAATCTGAACAATCAAATCAATATCACTAGAACATGGAGATGGAACTAGAATACTGCATAAACAACCAAAACCCTCTCCAACCTCAAAAACCATATGTCAGAATGTATACACTACTTCAATGAGGACACCCTGCATGTATATGCTACTTTTTGTAACCCAACCTGTGTATACCTCTAAAGATACTGAATCATACAACTTTTGAACCAAAAATTGTACTAACCAAAGACATTCTAAATCTCTATTGTCATATTACAGATTTCTAAACAGATAGCAGCAAAGATCACCCTTCTTACTCAATCAATCAGTCAGCCAGACTCAATCTCCTTATACAATTAGTTTAACTTCAAATATAATGAAGAAATCATTGACAAACAATAGCATTGATCAGATAGATCAGTCATTTCTGAACAACAAGCCCTTCCTCTACATACACTACTTGGAAGTGTCGAATCAGTGTGTATATGCATCTTCACCAAGGCAAACCTGCGTATAGATCTACAAATAATGACTTATAACTTCACAACTTTCCAAGACTTTAGATATACCTAGATAATAGAATTTAAAGGATAAAACATGCTTTAGCACTTAGATCTAGCCTATCCATTATCGGATCATACAATGATAAGTCATTTCAAGTCTCATGATCCTGATCCATCATTAGATCTCATACATCATCAAACATTCAAGTGCATACTTATTTCAAATCAAAAAAAGCATCAATACCCCATAACATGCATATTTTCTTTTGATCTAACTCTTCCTAATATTTTCATCCCTTGCACACCCTTACACTTTGATATTCACCTCCTTATATACTTAGAGCCTTTATCAATACCATGCACCAAAAAACCACTTAGAACCTAGGGTATTCTTAGGCGGGATCAAGTAATTGTTATTCCACTCAATATTGTGGGCTAATACCATGGTATGGACCTCTGGTATTCTTTAATCTTAATTTTCCATCCCATACACGCTTTTCCTTCTGTGAAATATGTGCATATGTATACATGCCTTTTATTCTATGTACCCACGTGTATACATGACTTAGACTAGGTTAAAGAGTGTATACAACTTAAAACATTCTCTTTCCTCAATTTCTTGATTCTGGTCTGCAATCCTTTGTCCCATCATCCTGTTCTTTTGTGTCATTACTTTGTTACCTCGGAATTGACCTGTTACAATGTGAGTTTCCATTGTACATTACTTCAGAACTGATTCCTCTAAAATGCCCTGCATTTTGTCACATCTGTAAACACAACTGCCATGCATTGTCACATCCTGTTTATACTTTTATCAAGTAGTCCATTCATCAAATAGGTTGTCATCAAGGACAACTCATCAAGTATGTTGTTATCAAGGAAAACACCTAATTCATAATAACAACAATTTCCCATATCAAGCTTCTGATTCTGATCCGTAAACCTTTGACCATCATCCTGTCACCTCTGATTTGACCTGTAGATTCATCTAGTTATCATATACTTTTTCTGTTACAAGTTATTTTCCATCAAGGACAACACATGCATCATAATTCCAACACAAGTATTTGATCTCATGCTGATTGGAATTTGAGTGTACAAACAACATTGTTTAATATGAAGCACTCATTCTTAGATTAAAGAAATCCATATATCTTAAGATGGAAGCACTAAAGGTAATATGTGACTCATAGATTGTAACATGACAGGTATGGAATATTATTCCTTATGTGTCACCTAATCTAAAAAACTACCTGGAGGAGTTATGGCATCTAATTTCTTTCTTTCTAGCATTTAATATTAATTTTGTTCCTACAATTCATAAACAAACATGTTAGCTAACACTACTAGGTTATCAGCACTGAAAGATGGTTTTTCTATAGAGATTATTTATAAGCCATATGTACCCGACAATGTTACTAATTTTCACGTTTTCAATAATGATCAACAAATACCAGATTTTATGGCCAATGTTGACATGTTTAAAGATGTGGTGATAAACAAAGATGAGCACAAAAGAGCTTTACAGGAATCATATTAGGCACATAAGGATAATCCCATGCCTAAGGGTGTGTTATCTTTACAAAAGTTGCATGACCTATAGGACCGCTTCAAGGGACCAACGAATTTTAAAACTCACAGGTCCACGCTGTCACACAAACAAGTTAACTTGGGTACCAAAGAAGATCCAAAAGATGTGAATCTTGATAAGTGTTGTTTTCCCCAAGAGTGAGAAGATTTTGTTCGTATTTTCAAACAATACCAAGACATGTTCACATGGACCTATGATGATTTGAAAACCTAGGATACGCGAATTATCCAGCATGTGATACCCATTAAGGAAGGGGTAGATCCATTTCAACAAAAGTTAAGAAAATTTCATCCTACACTTGAAGCCCTTATTCAGAAAGAATTAAGGAAACTATTGGATGCTTGGTTCATATTCAAAGTTCATCATTCTACCTAGGTCTTAAATTTGTTTCCCATTAGAAATAATTCTAGAGAGATATGATTTATGTGTTGATTTCCGCAACCTGAATCGGGCTTCACATAAGATAACTATCCCATGCCATCTATGGAGAAGATACTCCAAATGGTATCTAGGTCAGATATGTTCCTGCTATTATATGTATTTTTGGTATACAACCAAGTTCTCGTAGTGGAACATTCAGGACTAAATGGGGTATATTCGCATTTCGACAGATGCCATTTGAGCTTGTAAATGTTGGTGTTATCTTTCAACCAGCTATGGACATTGAATTTTGTGGTTTATTGGACAAAGTGTGGTCATGTACATGGATGATGTTATGGTATTTTCAAAGAAAAGATCTGATCACTTATGTCATCTAAGGAAAATCTTCAAGCGATGTCGAAAATATGGTATATTTTTAAATCCTAAGAAGAGAATCTTAGGAGTGTCTGAGGGAGACCTCATGGGAAACATAATATCCAAGAGAAGAATTAAAGTGGACTAGGAGAAGGTCAACACTATTGCTCAAATTCCCTTTCCCATGAATAAGAAAGCCATGCAATCCTTTTTGGGGAAAATTAACTTCCTTCATAAGTTCATCTCGAATTGTGCACAGATTATTAACCCATTACAAGAGATGATTAAGAAAGATGTTGTTTACAAGCGGGACCAAAGAGAGAAAAATGCCTTTGCCCAGATTAAACAAGTGATTGTTGATGCCCCAATATTATACAGTCCAAAATTTAATAAATATTTACTTTTGTATACATTTTATTCTAACACATCTATTGTATTCTTTCTTACTCAGAAGGACAATTAAGGAAATGAGAGACCCATATTATTTATGAGTGTTGTCCTATAGGGATCTGAATTAAATTATGCTGCCATAGATAAGAAAGCCTATGCGGTATACAAGGAGGTAAAGCATTTCAAGCCTTACCTCTTGAAAAGCCATGTTATCATCTTTGTGACTCACAATATAGTTAGATCCCTTTTTGTACAACAAGAGTTGGGTGAGAGGAGGGTGAACTAAATGACAAACCTTCAAGAGTATGATCTAGAATTCAAGCTAGTTCATAAAATAAAAGGCCATGGTCTCTATCGGATTGCAACAAAAGTAATCGATTTTCCAGAAGAGGATTCCTCTAGATGGGAACAAGAAATTGAAATGTACATTATTGAGAAAGCTACCCATACAAATGCAACCATGTATTGGTACACTGATCTACGTCAGTATTTAAAGCATGAAAACATTCCCTCGCACTTATCAGCAAAACAAAAGAGGGAAATTAGACTTAAATATCTTTCATATCATCTTGTCCATGGTGTGCTTTTTTGGAAGCACTACAATGGTGTCTTAATCAGATGCTTGGAAGCACACAATTCAGAAAGGGTATTGAAATACCTTCATGATGGGCCAGCTTGTGGGCACTACATAGGAAAAATTACTGCTCATAATGTCATGTGGGTTGGTTATTATTGGCCCACATTGTTTAAGGATGAACATGCCTACACTTGTAAGTGTCACATATGTCAAAGCTGCATTGGTCGAGAAGTTAGTCGCCCCATTGAAGCCCATTATTGCTAAAGAGCCATTTCAACAATGGGGATAGGATGTCATTGGCGAGATTTTTCAACATTCATCAAAGCAACACCAGTATATCTTAATTGACACAGATTACTTTACTCAGTGGTATGAAGCAGTTTCATTGAAACAAGTGAATGCGTACGAATTCATCCACTTTCTCAAGAAAAATATTATTACCAGGTTTGACGTTCCAACATCACTTGTTTTCGATAATTAAAATTAATTTTCATTGCTAAAAAATTATGATTTTACATGAGATAATGGTATTTTTTTAAAGAACCCATCTAATTACTACCCGTAGGAAAATGGTTTAGATGGGTCTACTAATAAGAATTTTGTAACAACCCTCATTAAAATTCCATGTAATAAAAGTTAAAAACAATAACCACAGTCGATGGGACACTTATTCCAAGTTGAGTGTTGGGCAGGACATCCTAGGGGGTGTTCATTTCATTGTTTAATGCTAAGAAAATTGGAAAAGGAAATGGCTAAGGATTTGGAAAGGCAAAATTTCGTTTTTGGCACATTTGTTTATGAAAATAATGGAAATTAGGAGAAAAGGGAGGTGAAAGGTAATAGGTTTCATGTGAGGAGGAAAATTAAGGAAAATAATGGAAAATGAAGAAAATAGAGGCCTCATTCATAAAAAGGCTTCTAAGGATCAGTTGGTAACCTTTTTTTAGTTGAGTTTTGGAGCTCTCTCATTATTCTCTCTCTCACTCACTCTCTTGGACACTTAGATTTTTCTTGGAGCATTTTGGCATTGTAGCAAGGCAAAGAAGGAAAGAGGAAGAAAAGATCAAGGAAAGGCAGCACCAAGCATTTACATCGGGCTTCATTGCAGGTATCGACTTGCATGTGTATTTTTCTTGCTAGATTTTTCATGCATGGTATTGCATGTGGTTATTTTCTATCATGGGATGGGTCTTTCCAGGTGTGACAATGTTTTCAGCCTAGCCTTGCCATTTCCAGATAGTCATGGTGTGATGGGGTTCTCATGTTTTGGTTGAGCTGGATTTCCATATGGATTCGAAGATGAGTGAGGTGGATCTCTGAAATGATAGAAAATATGGCCTAGTAACCCATGAGCCAGATTGTGGGTTGCGGTACAGCCATATTTTTTGTTGCCTCAGATGGCCTACGAATCATTGTTGCTGAAATTTGGTGGGATATGCGGTAAAGCCTAGAGGTGGTTTTCTCTCCGTTGGGTCTAGTAATCCTGGGTTGGGATATGCAGTAAATCCTGAAGAGTGGGTCTCAGTTTAGGGCCTAGTGATCTGGGTTTGGATTACGGTAAAGCCTGAGAGACTAGGAGACAGGAAAATTCCTCACAGTGTAGGTGGAGAACTCTAGTGGTATTCATGTTTGTTTGGCCTAGTGATCGGATGGAGAGCACAGAAAAGGTTGTTATGATGTGTTCATTATGTTGGCCTAGTGATCTGGGATGGATTATGGTAAAGCCTGGTTTCTGTTGATGAGGATGAGGTGGTTTAGCCTTGGTATGCCTTGGTTGGTTCTTTTGGTTTGAGTCCCACATTCATGCTTGGAATATGGCATGGAGGTGAATGGTTGAAGAAAGATTTGGCTCAGCCATTCTATGGGCGGGTGGAACATGGTAGTCCCATCTCCGATTGGTTTATTACATTCATTAATGAGAAATTCATTCCCTTGATTTCTATGTGAAAATGTATTGATGTATATGTGGATTTTGATGGATGATATGTTTATGTTAATTTTGTTCCTATTATGTTTATTATATGTATATTTTATGACAGCATTTATGTATGGATCTCATCATGTTTTTAATTATAAATTAATGGAAAGTGTATCTATGGCCTAATAGACGATAATGCAGCAAATGACATTAGGGAACAATGGTTCTTAACAATTTTCAGATAAGTATGAGATCCCTACACTTAATTATATTATTTACACCTGTAGGTTACATGTTGATGATATATGTGACGAAATACTTGGCATGGCTAGTAGGGGTCTGGTTATGGTCTTGTTCAACTTTTTTTTTGCATCATTATTTCCCTGTATTTTTATTGATTTCAAGATATCACTCCATTCTAGGTAGTGGTCTAGGATCTGGGCCTGAAAAATGTGTCTTAAATCTCGGGTTCGCTAGCACAGAGCTGGAAATTTTGGTCTCTGGTCACTGGAAAGTGAACCTGTGAGAGCGACTTTAGGTTGTTAGTCACTCCCTTTCCCATAGCATGAGAGTGACTATGGCCTAAGAGATCCAGAACAACAGTGGGACCTAAGAACAGGTTGTCTGAGTGGCTAACTTGTCTCCTGAGGGTTCTGTTGATGATGTTGGATGACTATGCGTGATGTTTACATCGATTCCACTTAAGGTCACATAGGAGGTGAAATCTGATCATAGTAGCCTCTCCTCTCATGTTTACCCCGATTGGCATGGTTACTTGGGTGGAGGTGGGAGGAGGGTGTTACCAAGTCGTATCAGAGCATGGTTAAAATCTCGGACTGGATGGGTGGCATGTGTTGGTCATGCATGCATGTTAGTTGCATGTGTGTCTCTTACACTTGCACTCCATGTGCTTGTTACATTTGCTTGATGTTGATCATGAGGATAGTAAGTTTGTCATGAGGAACTTGATGATTGATTTTTTGGAATGCATCATCCTGAGTATATGATTGGTTACATATTGTTACATGTCACTTACATGTTGATTTTATGTCGCCTACTTACATCCTTCTATGTTAGGCTACATTCTTGTAGGTTCGATTAAATGTATTAGTCTGTAGGTTGATTACAAGAATTGATCACTTATGTTCGACTACATGCATTTATGCATATGTGTAGCTAATTAGGCATTGCTTATGCATGTTGTTGGTTGCATATGACAATGTGTACAATGGAGTAATGGTCGTTGTCATGCATGAGGGCATAGCATGAAATTTTGATATGGCCTTGCATTGAGGACTGGACCCTAGCTATAATGATGTTTATGTGTTTATGCACTTACTTGTTGTATGTCAATATGCTATTATGTCTATGTTATACATGTATCACGTTGATCTGTTGATCTTGCAGACAAGGTATCCTCCTCGAACTATAGTGAGGTGTGTTGATTTATTGTGATTTAGTTTATCTGACATATTATGCATTACAGGAAAGACATCAAATGGATAGCAAGATGGTTGACTACAAACACTCTCCCTTTTAATCCAAAGAGAAGTATGGTGTTGGGAACTCTTCTGATTTGGAAGTTACACTTAGAAGTTTGAAGGAAGAGATAAGGAGTATTAAGACAGATAATGACTAGATCATACAGGCACAAGAGAAGCAAGCAAAGGTTAATTCTATACTTCTTCAGAGTTTGTCATAATTACAATGACAAGGGCCACTTCAGATCATCCATGGACATGAGGATAGAACTAATGGGGCATATGGAAATAGGTCTCCTGGTAGACACAGGTTAGATAGATCTGACACAAATAAATATGGTAGGTTTTTGGACACTTTGGATAGGAGGGGCGATGAGTACAAGTACTATTCTAGTTCTGGTTATGATAGACATCATGATCATCATCACTATCATCCTTACAGGAGGAATGATAGGGGATACTTGCTGGATGAATTCAAGAAAGAAAAACCACCTAATTTTGATGGATATTTGAAGAAGACGGAAGATGCAGAGGCTTGGATACTTGGGATGAACAAATTCTTTGAGTTGCATGATTACACAGATAACATGAAGGTTATAATAGCCATCTTCGTCTTGAAAGGTATAGAAGACATCTGGTGGTAAGATGTTAAGTGGGCTACTGATATCAGGATGGATGATTTGAGTTGGTGGGAGTTCAAGGGGCTTTTCAGGAATAAGTACTTGTCAGAAAGGTACTACGACAGTAAGGCTAAATATTTCTATGATCTAAATATGGGATCAATGATATATGAAGAGTACACGACCAATTTCCTGGAGCTATTAAGGTATGCACCATATCTTACTGATGAGAAGGCTAAAGTTCAGAGATTTTTCAATGGTTTTCCATTAGCATTTAGAGATCATATTGAGTATGATGAGCCTTGGTCACTTGAGGAAGTTATTGGGAAACTAAAGCATTGCTATGAAGAATCAAAGTGTAAGAATGAATCTCAGCATGGATGGAAGGGAAAAGACAAAGGTAAAGGTAAATGGTATCCTAAGAGGACAAGGCCTTCGCATGCAAATGAGAAAGATAATGTGGCACCACAAAATAGATTTAATGCAGCTAGACATGGGCATGGGTCACATCAGTAACATCGGTATAAAGGTGAGGGCACTAGTCAGTTAGAGTGTTGGACATGCAGTAAGGAGCACATTAAGAGAGATTTTCCACAAATTCAGGGTGGAAGGCCTAAGATATTTAGTACACGAGAGGTGCAGACTATTGGGGATGTTGGTCATAGTATTCCATGTATCTATGCTCCCGTGGACAACAAGTAGGTACAACATCAGGCATCTATCATTGACATGGATGGTAAGCTTTGTGATCAAGTTATTTCTATTTTGACTGACCCTGGATCTAATTATAGTTATGTTCGTCCTTACTTGGTGGATAAGTGTGGCTTGAGTAAGGAATTACATGCAAATTCTTGGTTAGTACAGTTGGATACATGTACAAATAAATGAGTTCATCATTGGGTAAGATCTTGTGCATTTGACTTGAATAGTATGCCTGTTGTAGCACATTTGAATGTATTACCATTGTGTTCATATAGTATGTTGTTGGGCATGGACTGGTTGTATCTTCATAAGACCAAGGTAGACTACTATGACTAATCCATGTGTTCATGGAAATGGAGAACCAAGAGTCTTACATGGTAAGAAGAAATCCACATTAGTTAGGATGGGACAGATATGCAAGCAAAGCATAGCTGCAGGAAAGGGTGTGTGTTATTCGCAGTGCACATTTCTAGTGATAAAGGTAAGGAAGTTGAGGATGTAGATGTGTTAAGAAGATACCCAGTTCTACAGCAGTTCAAGGATGTATTTCCTGAAGACATTACAGAGTTGCCACCTTATATGGAGGTATACTTTTCTATTGAGTTAGTGCCAAGGGCATCTCCAGCATCAAAAGAACCTTACAAGATAAGCACACTTGATTTAGTTGACTTAAAGCTATAGTTGAAGGAAATGTTGGACAAGGGATACATTAGGCCAAGTGTATCACCTTGGGGCACACTGGTCTAGATTGTGAAGAAGAAATATGGTACTCTCAGATTGTGCATGGACTATAGGAAGTTGAAAAAAGTGACTATCAAGAACATGTACCCTTTGTCGAGGATCGATGAATTTTTTGGTCAGCTGAATGGAGCAGCAGTGTTCTCGAAGATTGACTTGAGATCTGTATACCATCAGGTACGCATCAAAGAAGAGGACATTTACAAGATTGCGTTCAGGACCAGGTATGGGAATTATGAGTTTGTTGGTTCTCCATTTGGCTTAACTAATTCTCCAGCTACATTCATGTGATTGATGAATAGTGTGTCGCATTCATATTTGTATAAGTTTTTCATTGTGTTCATTGATGATATATTGGTATATTCTAAAACTGAGGAAGAGAATGTCGAGAATTTAGTAGTAGTGTTGAGGTTGTTCAAGGAGAATCAGTTGTATGCTAAGCTCAGAAAGTGTAGTTTCTTTCAGACAAAGGTACACTACTTGGGGCATGTTGTCTCCAAGGAGAGCATTGCAGTAGATCTAGAAAAGATAAGAGCCATCATGGAGTGGGCAGCTCCTAAGAGTGTGTATGAGGTGAGATCTTTCATGGGTCTAGCAGGGTATTATAGGAGGTTCATTAGGAACTTCTTGCAGATTGCTTATCCTAACATATCATTGCATAGGAAAGGTAAGAAGTTGTTGTACTATGAAACAACCCCCCCATTTATGAATAACAATAGCTAAGGTTAGAGATATAAATGGGGACCATTTTTAAATTTAAGATTCTTAGGCTAATAAAACATAACTCTAAGAAATTGCCTTGAAAAATCTTGCAAAACAACCCAAGGATGAGATTCTCATCACAAATCGTAAATCGCGCTTTTCCATTTGACTATCATAAAACACTTTTAAAAAATTTTGATACGTGATCAAACCTCTCGCTGCGATATCCTGATCATATGCACCTTGTCATTTCGTAAATCGCACTTCACAAACTTCACAAGTAATTAAGCTATGCCACTACAATGCCCATTAATGATTTGCAAAATGCGATATTGCGACAATCGCAATCGCATTTCGCCTTATAGAAAGCACAACGCTATATTTTATGCGTTTAAAGATTGCGATGTGCAAATAAGAGTGGTAAGTGTGTGAAATAATTGTGTTTTAAATACAAAAATGAAAGAATTGACAAGCTAATAAATATTTAGCGGCCCGAGGAGAGGTAATCATTTTCCAAGTTATGGGTAGTTAACATTGAGTATCTCATTAAACATGTCTCACAATCCAAAGTCATTTCAGAAAAGCTTTCAATATTAATTGCCCGATACCATCTGCGTTGATATATCTTGTCCATTTTAGGCAAGCTACAAAAGACATGTCATTGAGGAAGGTGATGTAGAAACAGAAAAATCAGAGCATTGTTGAATCCAAATTTACAGAGATGGATCCCATATTCTCTAACACAATCTGTAGTGCTGGTAGAGGATCAAAATCTTGGGAGGTCATATACAATAGGCTTAAGGACGAGCATCCCAAGGTTACTATCCTAAGAGAAACAACAGACTCAACAAGACCTTCGGGGCTTCAATTCAAGGATGTTTCCTGTTCTTTCATGCATATGATAGGAGTGAGGGCTAAAATCCTCCCATACACGAATATGATCAGGTGGGTGGTCGAAAACCTCACCATTGAAGATAGGCAATTAAGGAATTCAATAATGGAACTCATGGGATCATTCAGAGTAGAGGACATGAAGAAAATGTACCATATACCTGATCCTCGGGATATATATGATAAGACATACGTGGCCAGCTTCGCAAAGAGGAACCTAGACCCCTTCAAGTTGATTCAGGGCTGGAGAGTATTGGACAAAAAATTCAAATTTGACAAATCGGGTGTTTATGCTATAGCGTCATTGGAAAACCCCTACAACTATGCACCTGCTATGTTATGTAGACTATATGGGTTAACCAATAATTCTAAGTTTTCCATAGAATCGATTCCTCTTATTAATGCCTACGTTAATTCCCACATCATGAATTGGGCAACCATCCTATCTAATAACCTAACCACCATCATTACCGAATATCGACAGAAGAGAGCCTCCTCTCCAGAGAACCTTCCCCCGTTCTATTTTAGTGCCCACATTATCAATTCCATCTGTTTCTACACTACATTTCCGACCATGGGTTGGAAATGGACCTTACAGGACCCCTATTGTTAAAATTGACAGCTAGGGCCAAACTCCATGTGGGTCATCTTATTTATGGCAGCTGATATTTTTCTTGGATCCCTCTCATCGAGAGGTGTAGGATTGATCTAAAGATCATCCGATTCTGATAAGTATTTATGAAGATATGAATTTATTTTGATTATGGACAAATTGTCAAGTCGGCCAACAACTTACATAGGCTCAGAAGCCCAACAGTCATGTCTATTCAACCTCTACGTTTTAGTATAAATAGAAGAGGACTTGAAGTCATTTGTCACACACACACTCACTCTTGTGATCTCACTTCATCTTGTTTTAGGTTTGATGAAGATAAGAGCTAGAGGGAGTGCCCTAGGGTATACGCTACCCTAGATAACATGCCCTAGATCTAAATGTAGTCATGGGAGAATAAGCTCTACATTGCTCAAAAAGTCAGAAAAGCCGGAACTGCCAGAAAAGTTATAACTGCTGGGAAAGCCGGAACTACCAGAAAAACTGAAAAAGCTAGAAAAGCTGGAACTGCCGAAAAATCCAGAACTACCGGAAAAGATGGAAAAGTCGGAACTACCGAAATTATTGGAAAAGCCGGAAAATCTGGAAAAGCCAGGAAAGCTGGAATTATCGGAAAATCCGGAACTGCCGGAAAAGCCGGAACTGCCGAAAAAGCTGGAATTTCTGAAAAATCCAGAACTACTAGAAGCTGCAACTGTCGGGAAAAGCTGGAACTGTCAGAAAAGCCAGAACTGCCGAAAATCTAGAACTGCCAAAAAAGCTGGAACTACCAGAAAATTTGGAACTGCCAGAAAGGCCGGAACAGCTGGAGCATCTATCTCTGAAGGAGGGCAGTATGCAAGGGATAGCTAAATAACACTGTGACATTTGTATGGTACTTAGCAGCAAATATACCAAGTATGCAATGTTACAGCTAACATGCAAGGGATAGCTAGCATGCAACAACAAGCATGTTAAGGACAACAAGCAAGCAAGGTACAACCAACACATTGGTCAGGATGGCAACATGGTGCAGCAATGGCACATAATGCAGTACAGTGATGGATACAGTCATGATTAATGAAGCATGATGAGATGCAGCATAGTGATGATGGGTGCAGCATGGTGCAACGCGGTGAGGTGCAGCATGATGACGAAATGCAGCACAACGATAGGTGAAGGAGTCACCTTGGAGAATTAGTTGAAGCAGCATGTCTTCAACTGATCTCATGTATCATCATCTTAGAGATGATCTATGCTCTTATCTAGATAAGTCAAAGTGTTGACTTCTGTTGTAAACGTACTATCTCTCTCTCTCTCTATTAAACTATTGAAGAAAAAAGAAGAAGAATTTATCAAGGGTTTGTCCCTAGCTAGCACCACATCTTATGTCCTCTTGTCTTGGTTTGTCTTTTGCGATTTATATTTATGTTCTATCTGTAGTTTACTTTAATGCTGATGTGATTGCTAATCTATAAAAGATATTGAGCTAACTGTGAAAATTGAAATAAATTGCTCTAGCATAGAACATACCTAAAATTAACACCTACCCTATCCATCTCAATCATAAGAAAATATGGGAATCCCATTATATACCTCATTTCTATAAAATATGTCATTCCATTATTTTGCCCCTGCATCAAATAATTTTCAATAAGAAAGCCCCCAGGTTGTCCCAAGAAGCCGCAATAGACCTTCTAGCTATCGGCAAATATTTTATTGAAGAATGGTTCACCTACATCAAGGTTTTTGATAGCACAGCCAACCCACATGTCCTTCCTTTGTATGTTTCTCATAAATTGTTAGCAAGGGAAATTGCCCACCAGACCGTGGGAAAAGGCCTAACTAAAGTCCTCAAAGAAAGCAAGAAGTTATTATGGCCCTCTTTTCCTATCAAGTGCGGTTATTTTTCCTTAGCAAATTATAATCGTGCCATTAAGGAGTCAGTAAGCATGGAAGCCCTCAGGTTTCATGCATTGTCGAAAAGGAAATTTGATCCAGAAAAGGTAGCATATAACATCACTACTGTGGTAAAGCTCAATCCATACAACCATGAGGATAACGATTTTGAAGACATGTTACAGTCATCCGAATCCTTTGAACAAGCTTCAAATGGGCTAAAGCAGACCTGAGTCTTGGAGATTTTGAAAATTTTCAAGAATTCAAAAATGAAAGGCTCCAAGTAATCCAAACTTGTTTAAGATCGAATATAAACCTACACCAAGTGTGTCTGTTAACAGTGAAGGACCTAGTTCTCACATAGAATTTCAAGTGAATACTGAGAAAACACCAGATACAGGGAAGGCCTAAGACATAGATAATACACTAGAGTCTAGCAAGAAGTCAGCTGAGAAACATGTTATGAGAACCCCACCTAAAGAAATCAGTTCAGAGGTCAAAAGCAACATTTTTGAGTAGGAGTGGGATCAGTTTAATCAGAAACTGCAAGACACTACCAAAACAACAGATACCCAAGATACAATGGAGTGTCAAACTCCCATGCATATTCAGGAGAATACATAGTCCAAGTCTATGGATGAGCAGGCGACAACATCCCAGTATTATCCTTGCTCTGCCCACATCAAAGAGTGTCTTGAAAGTGACCAAAATCCCTCCACTTGATGTGTTCTATGGCCCACTCCATAGGGCTGTAGTGGATAGAGAAAAAGGAAAAGGGTAGAAACACCCGAGATCCCACCTGGAAACGAGCCAATGGACATAGTTTGGAGGGACATTCCTTTCAACCCAGCTGAGAAATTGACTAGATTGTCACAATTCACGGGAGAATATGCAATGGCCACCATGAACAAAGCCACTGATGTCTCTACTTTGTTGAGAGAAAAAGAGGAGAGGATTGCATAGTTTAAGCAACAACTCGAAACAGAGAAAGAAAGTGTGAACAGGAAAGCAGCTAAGAAGCTTGCCCAATTGTAACAGAGAATGGAGGTCCTAAAAATAAGCCACGAAGCCGATATATTGGCTAAAAACATGCAACTCCAATAATTGCAGCAAGCCATGGAAAGATATAAGGATGTTCCTACTACCGAGGAGTTATTTAAAGAGGCGCTAGAACTAAATTCCCTCCTGATGAAACGGCAAGAGCACTTCTGCCAAAATATGTCACACATTACTCCTTATTTGATCACTATCGACCAGCTAACAAATAAGGTGATCGACCAAAGAACCAAGTTTACTGATCTCGACACCAGAATCTTAGAGTTCATCGAATGGCAGGAAATAGAAGATGGGAGGAAAGCCAATCTGCCTGAAATCGAGGAGACACACAAAGCCATTCTTTTCACGGATTGGGACGCGAGAATCTAGAAAGCTTAGCTAGCAATGGCAAGGGTAGTTGGGGTATCAAAGAATATAATCAAGGTGGTGAACCACACTCTGTTTTTCACCAACATGGTAAAGGAAGGCAATCTAAAAGAAATTCCCGATTTAGGTGCTTTGCATAAAAGCTAGTAGGAAAAGGCAAAGACTCAAAGGGAAGCAATCACAAAATTGAATAATACCGACTCGGAGTCGTATTGGAAATACCTCGTGAATCCGCACAACTAGATCATGACCCTTAACTTCTCACTTCATTCGACTCAGCGGATGCTTCCACCTCTCACCGATGCGATTTTTGTAAGATAGCTCAGGACACATTTTGGGGCACCTCCTCAACTCAAAACAATTACCAATATATGTGATTTAAAGAACAAGCTAGCAGACATCAAATCATCACCTTAGCTTCTACTCATCAAGCCATTGTTTATTTTTAGAGTTAGTTAACTAGTTAGGAGGAAGGTTGTTTGGAACCTCCTCAAATTCTTGTATAATTTATTTTTGCACATTAGTTAGAATAGTATTTATACCCTTCTCATACATTTAGAGAAGGCTCCAGAATTTTATCAAAACAAATTGCAAAGAATGCACTTTTGTAAGTTTGTGAATGCTTTGGTGAAATTATGGAACATGATCATTTCTTTTAGATATAAAACTACTTTCAACACATATTTCATTAAAATTGGAAAATGTTTATTACAAGGAAATCACTATAATTCAATTTTTTGGTCCTTTTGAAATTCTAGATTCAATGTTTAATTCCAAATTTAATGAAATATGTGTTTTTCCTTTGTTGATGCACTATCGTGTTCTTGGGAGATAATTTGATTTGAAGAAAGGAGTTGATCCATGTCATTAGTTAAATGAGCAGAACTTTGCACATATGGTACTATTATCTTGTATGATTGATTCTGTTCTTTTGTTTAATCAGTGACAACACTTTACTTTTGTGAATTGTATGTGAGATTTATTCTTTTTGTTAAGCGTTAATTACACTGTTGTATGATGCCTAGCTGAAATTGTTAATTTTCATATATATAATTCATCATATATGCGATATGTTTTATAAATTTATTTGACTAACTATTTTGTCAAAGAAATTATCTTATACATTATCATCCTTGTTTATGCGTGATTAATCTTTATTATCACATGTTAAGTAGATATCTTTGTATATCGCATACCACACAGAAATACCCGGGTTTATATTAGAATAAGTTAGTTAGAGATTTGCACGATAGAATAGGTCATTTAGATTATCATTATTCTACTGCAAATTATCATGAACCACCCACTCTCATCTTAAAACCCACACTAGGATATTGGTCCCATTATCCCCAGTCGGAGCCACCACTTTAAACGGAAAAGGATTTGTCTTAAGGTCTGGACAGGGTGGTTATCCCCCATGTTGGGGCAGCAAAAATCTGCATCAACATTTTGGCGCTAGAAGGAGGGCCAATCCAGCTATGAATGGCATATAAACCAAAAGATCAATCGAAAAACATTCATAAGATTCAAAACCCCTCCACAACTTCTACACCTTCTAGATCTCGTTCATAATCTCCTGATCAGAAATCTGAAGTTACAGAAACATCTCCCTCCTCTCATGAAGTATTAAGACAACCACCTTCCCCAGATTACACTCCCGAGTCACCCGAAGTCCATTCTTTGATAGAAAAATTGGAACAGATATCCATTTTTGCTGAGAAGCCACAGAGGCCCAAAGTTTTTGATGAAAGTGTTGTTTCCTTATTACAACAAATTGGTGTATTAACTAGATTACAAAGTGAAAGTCTTGGAGTAACCCCTTTTGAGTTCCCCATCCCTCCACGACGTAGGAAAGTTACCTCACCAAGATCTGAATCAGATACCAACGAGATCACATCACCTTTCCATCCATTCACTTCCCCATTCACTTATACTCAATCCACAACTTCTCAACTATCCACTTCTCCAATTAGTACTGCCACTAGTAGTACTAACCCAGTTGTAAGTTCTTCACCATCTATACCTACTTCTAGACCGACCTTCCCATCTTCTCAGTCTTCAACTCAAGTTATGGCTAATCAACCTGCTCAACCTTGGACAAACCCTGGTGTTGTCCTGGTTGCAAATCCAAATGCACTCCCAACAAACCCACAAAAATGGCTACCCAAGTACAATCTTGATGATGGTATTCCGGCCAAAGAACATCTAAATAACTTTATCTTGGCCATGAATCTTAATGGAGTTGCACATGAAGATGTTGTAATCAAACTGTTCCCTTATACCTTCTAAGGATTTGTTGTTGTAATCAGACTGTTCCCTTATACCTTCTAAGGATTTGTTGTTGTAATCAGACTGTTCCCTTATACCTTCTAAGGATTTGTTGGATCTTGGTATTTTTCCCTTCCAGCAGGTTCAATTAGGAACTAGGATACTTTTCAAGAAGTATTTCTTGCAAAATTTGGTGATGGCGGGACCATAGCATCCTTGATCAATGATCTTTCTAATTTAAAAGCTAACTCAGATGAAAGGATCAAAAAATTAAACTCCAGATTTAACAAGATGCTAAATAAAATCCTAGCTGCCTAAAAACCTGCTGTAGATGTATAAATAGAATGGTACATATCATCTCTTCCCTCTAATATTGCAATTTTCATAGATAGAGCCAATAAGTATACCCTTGTAGAAAACATGAAAGAAACCCTGTCTGTAGAAAGAAGGATCATAGCTTTGGAAAAGAGATCACAAACAAATGAGTGGAAGCCAAAGAAAGTAACATTGAAGGATGATTCTAAAAAGAAAGCTTCAAAGGACCCTTTTGATCTTGAAGGCCTTCAAAAAGTATTAAAGATGATTTCTAATGAAATGGTTGAAATCAAGAAGCAAGTCACATAATCCTCTGCTCCCAAGAAACCTTTTCGCTCATTTAAAAGGAATCCTTCTTCTGCATCACAACCCCTGAAAACCATTTCAAATGTTGAGTCTAATCAAGAAGCAGAAGAAGACTCACCAGCCGAAGAGGAAGCTGAAATGGAAGAAGAAGTTGAATTAAATGGAATGTGGGATTTCATCCTCCCAAGAAGAGGCACAAGCTATGCTAGTGACTACAAGGAGCAAAAACTCTCCTGACATGTCTATCACAAATCAGAAACAAAAAACTGCTACTCCTATAAAGGAGAAAACAGTAACTAAAAAGTCTAAGACTAGTCAGACTGACTTGATTCCACTAGATCCTCCAAATTATTCCAAAACATTGGTAATATCAGATACATTGGAATACAATATAGTCAAAGATATTAAAAAGACTAAAGAAAAGATTTCATTGTATGAACTCACTAAACTCAAGCAACAACATAAAATTTTGTTAAGAGAATTAAATGTAGTTCATGTATCCCATCTACCATATATTGTAGTTACTCAAGCTTCCTACGATATGGGAAAACCTCCATCATCTTCCAACAATGTAGATCCTTCAGATTTAGTCATAATCGGTGATTGATATATTTCTCATATTCCTCCATTTCTGCTCACTTATGAAATTTTCAATAGGAATGTTCATAATTTTCTTGTTGATTCGGGAGCCTCTTCAATATTATGCCAAGAGCTGTGTGCACCAAATTGGATATTACACCTGAAAAATTTGCAGAACACATAGTTCAATTAGACGGGACAAAAGTAGAGGTACTTGAAGAAACAGCATCAGTTTCAATTAAGCTTTCCTCTAATCCAAAAGTTTCGCAAATAATTGATATTTTAGTGGTTGATATCCCTGAATTTTATGGTTTAATCCTAAGTAGGGATTGGTCTGAAAAGTTGCATGGTTACTTCGCAACTGGTTGGTCTCACATGTGGTTGCCACATAATGGTAAATCAAACCAAATCAGGGTAGACCGAGAAACTTTCATGAAATATACAGTCACTAACCTTGAGGGAATCAACGAACCTGTTGCCTTCACCAATAACATCATTGGAAATTACTTAGCTGAGTCATTTTTGAGATCCTTTAATGCTCAAAGGTCTCCCTTTCCAGATAATGTCATAGTGTCTCAAATAGAAAAATTTCACAAACAAATGCTTCCAAGTGTGTAACTTTAGTAGATAAAATTTCAAATAATTCTTTGTTCTGGACTCTCTATTTTGATGGTTCCAAATCTGAATACGGCTCAGGCGCAGGATGAATTTTGATCAATCCGCAAGGAGAGAAAACCATGTTAGCCTGTAGACTCGAATTTCAGTGCACCAATAATATAGTTGAATATGAAGCATTGATCCAAGAACTGTACAAAGCCATTGGCCTTAATGTCAAATATCTGCAAGTCTATGGTGATTCTAAAATAATTGTGAAGTAGGTAAGAAATACAATTCATTGTGTCTCTAGACACCTTAAACATTATCAAACATTAGCCCAGAATCTGACTTCTCACTTCTCTGCTTTTAACATTTCTTCAGTTCCTAGACTGCAAAATGCAAGTGTTGACTTACTTGCTAATGTGGCATCCCAGATTATACCCTTAGAAGATTTCAGTTCAGACAAATTTTCAATAGAGTTAATATTTAGGCCATATATTCCCAATAATGTAACAAATTGGAGAGTATTCAATAACGATGCAGATATAGTTAATTTCCTTACATCAGAAGGGTCCTATGAGGAAGAGATCATAGATGAACAAAAGCATGATCTGCAAATTAAAAAAATTCAGAATCAAAACCCAATCCCGAACTCTGTAGTTAAGATGTAAAATCTCTATGATCTAAAGGATAGATTCAAGAAAGTTACTAACTCCAAAACTCAAAGTTCTACTTTGAGATTTGAGGTAATAAACTTAGGTTCAACCGAAAAACCTCAAAATGTCAACCTAGGTCTTGGCCTATCATCAGAAGAAAGAATATCATTCATTAGGTTGTTGAAAACATACAAAGGTGTCTTTGCTTGGGATTACACAGATCTTAAAACATATGATACCTTTGTGATTCAACATACCATACCTATGACTTCGAATGAAAAGACAGTTCAACAGAAGCTTCGCAAAATTCACCCAAACCTTGAGAGTCAAATCAAATCCGAATTGAACAAGCTTCTGAAAGCCAAAATAATCTTCCCTATTAGAAACTCTAAGCGGGTATCGAATATGGTGCCTTTAAGGAAAAAGAATAGTGATATTAGGATTTGTGTTGATTTTAGGAACCTGAATAAAGCTTGTCAAAAAGATAACTTTCCTTTGCCTGCCATGGAACAAATATTGCAATCAGTTGCAGGTTCTGAATTAATTTCTTTTCTATATTGATTCTAAGGATATAATCAAATTCTTGTGCATCCAGATGACAGATTAATGACAACATTCAGGACCAAGTGGGGAACATACTCCTATCAGAGGATGCCTTTTGGACTCATTAACGCAGGTGCTACATTTCAACGTGTTATGGATATTGCTTGTAAAGGTCTGATTAATAAGTTAGTTGTTATTTACTTATATGACATCGCAGTCTTTTCTAAGGATAGGAATAATCATTTAAGTGACCTGAAGCACATTTTTGAAAGATGCAGGAAATATGGCATTTACTTAAATCCAAAAAAAACCTTATTTTGCTTTACCGGAAGGCAAACTCCTTGGGTTTATAGTGTCCAAGAAATGGATTTCCATTGATCCCGATAGAGTCCAAGAGATCGAAAATATTCCTCTCCCACATAACAAAAAGACCATGCAATCGTTCCTAGGCCAAGTTAATTTTGTAAAAAGATTTGTTCCAGATTTTCATAGATTGTCCTACACCTTCAAACAATGATACAAAAAACACAGTTTTCAAATGGGGCAAACATGAAAGGGAATCATTTGAGTTGATTAAAAAACCCATTAATAATGCTCCTTCACTGAAAACTCTTGAATTTCTCAAACCTTTTGTATTATATACTTTTTCATCTGATACATCATATGCAGCAATTTTAACACAGCTAAACTATTGGAGCCTTCGTTAATTTTGAAGAGTTTTGACTAGTTTTGACCAACCGTAGGGAAGGAAAGGACAAATGGTAGCAACAGTTGGGTGGTGGAATGAGAAGTTGCAGAAAAGTAATGGCAAGGTGGTAGCAAAAGGCAAAGGCAGCCGAGGAGATAGGAAGGCGCGGAGGCAGTGAAGGGAGAAAGCAATCGAGCGAGAACTGGCAGTCCAGGAAGCCGGGAAGAATATAAAAAGAGGAAGAGCAGAAAGGAAGGGGTTGTTGTTGGTGGTGAGTGGGTTGGTTGTTATTGTGGTTTTTAGCGTTACTACTGAGATTGAACCCATTAGACGTAGAAGGATTTGGTTGCCAAGGAAGTACGTGGAGGTAGGAGAAGGAGTAAGAAGAGTAGGGAGCCGAGGAACTGGGTTGCGGAGCCAATCTGACCCGAGCTACTGAGTTGGGTATTTTATGTATTGTTTATGGAAAGTCACCGAATTATAATGTACTATGTCCTGTTGATTTAATGTAATCAAAGTTGAGGGTTTTTAAGACTCATAACGCATTTTGCATCATGTTATGTGGGCTTATTAAAATTTTAAATAGTCTCCTTGTTGCATGAAGATGGTGATTTCTAGATCGATATTAGAATGTTGTTAGTTCTGTGGTATTTATGATGAATCCATGTGTATGATTTTAGGGTATCATTATCTCTGTTTCCTGTATTATGGACGCATATGTGTGTGACCGCATGTGTTCAATTGATATCCCCTCAACTCCATGCTCAGCCCTTCTCCCCTTTTGGTCGCAGCGCACTTCGGGTGAGACTCCTTGCCCTTCGAGGTGAGGTGAAAATACCAACACTGTCCTAGACTACAGTGGACCATTTTTGGCCTTTCCTGCCTAAACCCAGTGTCTTTTCCCTAATGACTCTTTCAAGCCAACAAATGGTTCCATTATCGAGACTTGAATTTATGACAACTGGTTCAAAATATGGTGTTGAGGGTGTTTAAGGGAGAGATCGGAAGCTGGTGGAACCACAAAGTAGACCAATTTGTGGCAAAAAGAGCTGTCTACAGGAATCAACTGATCGGTAAGGTGTGTAAGGAGATTTTGTACGCTGATAGATTAGACGACCGGTATGAAATCATCTAGTGCAAGTTCCCTGAGGACCTGTACAATTGGTTGAGGGAACTGAAGCGGCAAAGCCCTCCGAGTGGATCAGCAAGAACCCACCATAGTTGGACTCTTTCTGAGACTGCACTATTACAATAGCTGGATGATGAATGGACGAGAGCAGTTGATTTCTGGGTGAGAACTATGGTGGAAGGATACGTAGTTGAGTTTGTTTTAGAAAGCTATCGATCCTACTCAAAGGCAGAGGCGGTGTTCAAATCCAAGCTAAGGGGGGAATTGATAGGGGAAATCCTAACGTGGATTAATATGCTTTTGGTAGAAGAGGGGCTGCTATCTCTACCCACTACTGGGATGGAAGCGTAAAACCACAGTATTGGGGGAAGGAAATAAAGGGGAGAATGTTGCCCACTAGGGGATAGGGATGCTGTGGGGGGATGGATGCAGAAGGATTAAAGAGAGAAAGGGATGTTAGAGCACAAAAGAGCAGCTTGGGCCCTAGGGAAAAGAAGGAGAAGGTCCTGCCCAATAGGAGTGGCGATGGGAAAACCCTGAGCTGAGATGGAGGGGGAAGATGATGCTAGGCAACCCAAAGATGGGATGAAGGGATGTTGGATTTGGGAAGAGGAGGAAGGACATTCCCTGTAGGTTGCGGAAATAGGATCGCAAGAGGGAACTAGAGGAGGACTATATCAGAATGTTGCAAGTGTGGGATTGCAAATGGGAGCATATGGGGAATCATCCCTGAAGGTTGTGGAAGAAGAACCATAAGATTAGCACCCATGCTGGCATGAAGACGATGACAATATGGGTGATGGAATGGGGAAGTTATTCGACGAGGAACTAGCATCCACCAAAGTTCAACAGCCCCAACCCGAAAACACAAGTGGTGTTTTCCCCGACCTTCCCCTGGTACCTTATCACAAACCAAAAGAATTCATTCTTAACTTAGCCAAAGCGACACGAGTATATAGTGCGCGGGAAAAATACAAAACTGGTCTCAATACTGGGAGTAATACCAAAACCGGCTATAGTAGTAACTTGGGACTACAGGGGTCACTACAACTGGGAACTAATGGTTTTGTGCTATTAGCCAATACTCAAAGAAGTATGGCGGGATCATTTACTAGATACCCGGAGTTTGTAGGTAAGGGTAATGAGGATGTGGAGCAACACTGGTACCTCTGTGAAGCCATCTAGAGAGCCCGTCAGACTCTGGATAATGTTTGGGCGGTGGAATTCCATACTACGCTAAGGGAATGGGCCCTACGTTGGTTCATAAAGTGGGCAAAGAAGAACCAGAACCCAACCATAGATGATATTAAGAGGGGATTCGTGCAAGAATTCAAGGTACCACAGACTGATCAACAAGGGTTATTGGAGCTGTGGGAAATTAAGTAGAGGGAGGGAGAGAGTGCTTGGGAGCTCATGCAAAGGTTTAAGGATGCCATTGCCAAGCTAAGTTACACCCTAGACCCGAACCACCAGCGGGACTGGTTCATCAAGGCACTCTTGCCCTTGACCAAAACACCACTGACCTAATAGAAGATAGGAACCCTACAAGATGCATTACAATAAGCATCTTGCATGGAAGCAATGGCAGGATATCCCCATGAACACCGGGGAGGCACAAGTCTGCAAGATCCAGCAATCACGGACTTGCAAAGCCAGATCGCGAACCTGACCGAGAAGTTGAGGGATATCTAGCCTGTATGACCGGCTAGGCCCAATGTTTGGTGCACCCATTGCCTGGTGGAGGGGTACAATACAACGGAATGCCTGCAACTACAGGGTCTTAACCAAACAGGAGGGGTGGCGAGGTCATCTGGAACCACTCCAACCACAGGAGTTGTGGCAATTGGGGCGCAATGACCCTTCCCAGGAAGGAATAACGCAAATTTCTGTGAAATTTGTAGAATGTATGGACACCTGCCGCAGATGTGTCTAGTTCTACAAAAGTAATCTAGCATCCCCAATAACAACTACTTTGAGTTATGCGCATCGACTACTCATCACACCGATCAATGTTGGGCATTAGATGCTCTACCAGAAAGGCTGGACAGATCCATGTTCAGAGTCAATGAAGCGAGTCAAGGGGGGCAAGGAGGAAATGGACGCAGAGGAAGATCGAGGGGCAAAGGACCCTTAATATGCTACAATTGCGATTAGGAAGGACATGTTGCAAGAGAATGCCCGCTCCCGAGAAGACCATGGTGTTCTTAGTGTAGAATTAACACCCATGCGATGGAAGACTGCCCAGAGATCATTGCGAAATGGGAAGAGAGAACCAAACAGCAAGGGGCCAACCTGGTGAATGTTGAGCCTTGGACTAACGAGGGTATCCCTGCAGCAAGTATTAATATAGTCACCCGAGGAGGGAAGAAAACAGGGGAAGATTGCTATGCTGAGGGACCCCCTGTGTCGTCAAAGCGGCGTCACCACCAAAGGCGTATCAGCCCGAGCGCCAAAAGCAGTATTATCAAGAAGCATCCAAATTGTTCGAGGGGATGACTTAAGATAGGGACACTCGAGGTCTGCAAGTCTATGGGCCCACCCCTACCCAACCCATTGGGGAATGGTTTAAATTGTTCTTAAAAATTGTTGAAGATGAGACCATGCTAAGGGAATTACGGAAAAGCTTAAAAGCCATGGTATCCGTAGAGCGAGAGGACGCGGAACAACCATGTGAAGCCTGGTCAAGGAAAGCTTCCAAGAGAGTGAAGCGGAATAAGAAGAGAAGTGGGAAGGAATTCCAAATCAATGCACAGGTGGCAGGATTCCATATAAGGGACACCATGCTAGATCTAGGGTCGGATGTAAACATCCTACCCCGGAAGACCTGGGAGGCAATGGGGAAGCCGCAACTGAAGTATTTTCCAATTCAGTTGAGAATGGAAAATCAGTATTGTATATTGCCCATCGGAAGATTGGAAAATGTAGAGGTTAATGTAGCAGGAGTAAAAACACACACTGAGTTCAAAGTAATAGACATTATGGGGGATAAAGACCCATATCCAGCACTCCTGGGGATTGACTGGGCATACGAAAACTATGCCGTCATAGATTTGAAGAAGGAACTGATGATCTTCGAAGCAGAAGGACTGAGGGTGATTCAGCCACTGGACCCTTACCAAGGACCTAGGTTTACAAAGCCAATGGATGACAGAGAAGAACTAGGGATGTTAGATCAATTGTATACACTCACGGCAGGAAAGAGGGAAGACTACATAAATCCTACAGTCGGAGGATCAGTTAACTAGAGGAGCATCCAAAGTTCAGAAGCTGGTTCAGAAGCTGCATGGGATGCATGGCAGTAGCATTGATATGAATTGACAACCCGGCGATGTGTAATGATAAGTCGAGTAAGCCGGGGAGACATAGGAAATGGTGACATCCTGAAGTACTGTGGCCTTGAACTGATAGATCAATTCCTGGACAAGATGGACCAAGATGTATCAGAAGACCAGAGAATTCCCCTACTGGACGTTGCACTCATGGCAACACTGGAAAGTTGGTGGAAAGCACACTTCCAAGTATTAAAATACTGGAAGGATGCCAAGCAAGCAATGAATGAGAGGTTCAACAAGGAAAAAGGTCGGCCACAAGACAGAAAAGAATACACGGGGAACTCGTGTCCCGAGGAGCACATCAAGGAGTGCATGACCAAATGGGAAATCTGGGGGCTACCAAGGGACCTGTGAAGCACAAATGACAGAAGTACTTCAAGTAGTGAAATGGGTTTTGTTCACCCCGGAAGCACTAGTTGAAGTGGAGCACGAAGAAAAATTTCTGTAGTGCTTGTATGATATGGAATCGCCAGACTTTGCGACCTACGACAAAATTGATGCAGAATCAGAAGAAGATGAATTGGAAGGGCTCAGACACCTAGCCTTTGAAGAAACAGAGGGAGAAAGGGGGATTTGAGAGGATCCCTCGACAGAAGGCACCCACCTCCTACCAGTGAAGCTATGAAAACAGAATGTAGGGACAGAAGATAAACCCAAGATAGCATCAGTGGAAGACTACTGGGATGAACAGACCACTAAAGAAATTTTTGATCTATTAAAGGAATACCAGGACCTGTTCCCATCTTCGGTAGCCGAACTCAAGGAGACCAAAGGTAACCTGGGAGAGATGAAAATTATTCTGAAGATAGGTGTCCAACCAGTGAAGCACAGACCATACCAGCTGAACCCAAGGTTCAAAGAAAAATTCAAAAGGGAGATTGACAAAATGTTGGATGTAGGAATCATTTTTATGGTTGATGAAGCTGACTGGATAAGCCCTATAGTTATTCAGAATAAGAAAGATGCAACCGATACTAGAGTTTGTGTTGACTACAGAAGCCTGAACAATGCATGCATACACAACCCATTCCGCACGCCTTTCAGTTACGAATTCCTAGACAATTCTGCGGGGAATGAGGCATACTCATTCACAGACGGCTTCTTAGGCTACCTTCAAGTCTGAATAGCTGAAGAAGATAAAAGAAAAACAACTTTCACGATGGAGAGGGGGTCGTTCCGAGATTACATCCATAAGTTCCTAGAATTCTACATGGATGACTGGACAGTATACATCCTACTGAAGAAGCATACCAGTCTATTGAGAGTAATGTTTGAAAGATGCAGACAGTTACAGATCTTGTTAAATTTGAAAAAATGAATTTTCACAGTTCCATTTCGAACTCTGTTGGGCCATATTGTTTGCAAGGACGAAGTCTGCATGGACCCTGCCAAAATAGAAGCAATCGTCCACATGGAACCATCTTGCAACATGAAGAAATTAAGAGCTACTCTAGGCCATATGGGGTACTACAGAAGGTTCATCAGAAATTATGCAACCATAACAGCCCCAATGGAGAAACTATTAAGGAAGACAGAAGAGTTCATCTGAATAACTAATTGTCAAGTAACACTAGAAAAATTGAAAGAACAGTTAGTAAGTGCCCCCATATTGATGTACCCTAGCTAGAAAAAAATGTTCCATGTTCATATTGATGTGTCTGGAATAGCTCTAGGAGCAGTCCTAGCACAACTAGGAGAGAAGATGGATCATCCAGTATACTACGCAAGTAGAAATCTCTCCACGGTAGAAAAAAACTACACAACAATGGAACGAGAAGCTCTGGCAATGGTCTACTCTATACAAAAGTTTAGGCACTACCTGCTAGGGGTGCCATTCAAATTTTTCACAGACCATTTAGCACTAAAGTACCTAGTAAACAAGTTGGTACTGGAAGGAAGAATATGCAGGTGACTATTACTATTTCAAGAGTTCACGTTTGAAGTGGTTGTTAAACCAAGCAGACTGAATGTAGGCCCTGATCACCTGTCTCTCCTAGAAATAGGAGATAATGATGGAGAAATATACGATCGGTTAACCAATGCCAATTTATTCAGGATAGAAGCCATACCTGACCACCTAGAGCAAAGTGGAAATTGCTACTTTACTCACAATAGGCAGCTGCCCATAGGGATAGACAGCAATGCAGAAAAGGAACTTAGTGGTCAGAGCAGCAGATTAGCAACTCATAGTAGGACACCTGTACAAAATGGGCTTAGACCAGATACTCAGATGTTGTGTTCTACAGCACGAAAGAGAATTCGTCCTATGGGAGTGCCACACAGGGGTCGTGGGAGGTCATGTAGGGGGTAAGGCTACTGCAAGGAAGATACCACAAGCAGGATTGTGGTGGGCCACTATACATAAGGATTCGAAGGCATTCATCAAGGAATGCGATGTCTATCAAAGAGTTGGAAGGCCTTCCCGACGAGACGAGCTACCACTACACCCGGTCCATACGGTGCAGATATTTGATAAGTGGGCAGTAGATTTCATTGGTCCAATCTCCTCACCAGCAAGACACTCCCGAGCCTGATACATCATCATGGCCATAGAATACCTGTCAAGATGGGCAGAGGATGCACCAATAAAATACTGCATAGCAGAAACAACCACGAGATTCATTTTCGAAAATATCATTTCAAGGTTCGGATGCCCGAGTAGCCTCACAAGCAACCAGGGCACACATTTTCTGAACGAGATAATTGCAGTTTTGTTAACAACTTTAATGGTACAACATCACAAAAGTAGTCCTTACCATCCATAGGCAAACAGTGCAGTAGAGGCATTCAACAAGATACTGGAAAAAGGGCTAACCAAAATCATGTCAACCAACCAAGATGACTGGGATGAAATAATTCTGGTGACACTCTGGGCATATAGGACAATAGTTAAAAGGCTCCACAAACAAACTCCATTCCAGCTCGTCTACGGCAGGGAGGAGGTGGTGCCAACAGAGTTCATACTTCCTAGCATGTTGATTTAAAAGGCTACAGGAATTACCAATAACAGTGCCTTGAGGGCCCGACTGAGTGAGCTATTGGAGCTTGATGAAACGTGGTTCCTAGCGGAGTTCCATCAATCTGTAGAGCAACGAAGACAAAAGGCTTGGCATGATAGGCACATCAAGAAGAAATCCTTTGAAGTCGACGACCAAGTACTCCTCTACGACAGCAAGTTCCTCAAGTTCCTAGGAAAACTACAGATGCACTGGTTAGGCCAATTCATAATTTCACAAATAAAAGAATCAGGTGCGGTAATACTTGCGCAACTAGATGGAGTACTATTTCCAGGATGGGTGAACAGTGCACACCCGAAACCCTTTCACAAGTGAAAAAAATAAAATAAAATTGAATAATAAGGTTGCGACCATAGTGAGATACTGCAACCCATTTGTGGTCCGGGGGGGTAGTCTCAGTAGTGTCAGCAGGCCTAGTTGGCAGGAACAGTAGCCATGCATGTCAACCCCCGTCAGCAGAATACACGTAGGTTTGAACTTTTTCCAAAATTGATGGCCGCACACGTACCCATCCCATCTGCCATACCAGTACTTATTTCCCGATTAAGTAATTAATAAGGCAACTATCAAGGTAGGGTTGCAAAATCTTTCCTGTTAAGCATAGAATTACTTAATAAATAAGCATATTGCTATAGAATAAAGAAGCCATGCAACCCCTTTTGTACCTTCCAAACCCACATCATAGTTGGCATGTACTAGTCGATCGACAGCAGAAAAATAGAGCTACAATATATGGAAAGGTCGCCGGAGTAATTAAGTTGATTAAAGCCTTGTCATTCAAGGGATGTCATGTCAAAATTGGCTACATAAATCTTAGGAGAATTTAGGGAAAGCTAGAATTTCCAACACCAAAAGGATTCAAGGGGCACTCGGAAGAATAGGAGCAGGACAGGAGAAACAGGGGACCACCAGTGCAAATTGTTTACTGCAGAAGGGGGACAATGGCAAAGAGAATCATATCAGTCCCACAAACCACTCTAGATGAAAAAATTGAAGTCCTGGACGACCTATATGGGAGGTATGACCGGTCGAATCTCATCGACAACGACTTCACAGACAGGTTCCAATTTCCAGCAATGAAAAGGGAGGTATACGCGGAAAAATTCCAAAGGGAGGATGGCACCAGGGCCTCTAGAACTAGAGAGGACTTCAAAGGGCTACAAAAGTCCATGTTGTTCAACCTGCAAAATTTCCCTGTGTTCAGCACCCAGTTTGCCGCTATGCAGTGCACCAAGATATTGGCAAGCAGGATGCATGGAGGTTCACTATGGTTGGATAGGGAGTACCCGATACATGTTGAAGATATCTACCAATTGACTGGGTTGGTAGACATGGGGAATGCAGTCAGCACAACATTCCAGGCTGGGGCCAAGCGAGGGAAGAAATAGACAGAAGACAATATCTACACCTGCTATGGGACGGAGTGGGGGGGGAAGGCGTGAAGCTAGACAGAACCAACAAACATAACAGCCGGTTCACCTGCTACCTTATTGCATGCAAGACGATGAGGCACTTCACGAGAAATGAGTGCACCCTAGACACAGTGTTGATAGAAAAACACTGCTTCCAGGGTGAGATACTCAATTGGGCAGCCTTCGTACTCAACGAACTTTTTGAGGCATGTGAAGATGTCTATCAGCGAAGCCCTAGTTTTATGTTCAAGTACTTGGTAATGACGTTGGCAATGTGGAAGTGGAGGCCACCACCAGAGAGGCAAATGGAAACTATTAACGCAAACCAGCCAATTACACTTAGATATGAACTGTGGAGGATTTCAGGGGATCCCAATACAAAAGAGATCAATGAAACGACCTTCAAGAGTTGTTACGCACAGATGGTGGATGCCATTCAGTCAATGGAGAGAATACCCAGGACTCTCCTGGATGAGTATTTGGGTGACCTCTATTTTGGGGCCTTGCACGCACATACTTATCTCAGACCACGTGTATCAACCCCACTACATTCAAATTAAGGCCATAGAGGTTTAGCCTGATAGAGGAGGCCTTGCATAGAGAAGTAGAGTCCAGGGTGGGAGTGGCCTGCGAAATAATAGAAGGGAAGCCCAGGTACCTGTTTGGAGCTCTGACGCCATAGAACCGAGAGGGAGATGGGGTAGAAAGCAGTAGCAGAAGGGCGACAAATGAAGTACTCCAACCAATGCTTCTCCAAATGGAGGAGAAAATGTTCGAGGTAAGAAGGACACTCGCAAGCTTCAAGCCAAGTGAGGGTGACTATCCCGAACATTTTCAAGGTTCAACCATGTTCTTCCCCATTGTAACACCACCCCTCTCAATGGCACCTCCCGAAGGTGTAGCCAAGGCTCCCTCCCCGATGCTAGTACCCAAGCCACAAAAGAAGCGAGTTATCCACAACCCCCAAGTCAAAAAGTCGGCTGCCAAAAAGCTAAAAGTCAACACCCCAGCCCCAGTCGTCAATCTCACTGTTGAGGTCAAACACCCAATTCTCACAACTCCCATAGTCGAGGAAATCCCCGCCACCATAGCCACTGCAGCACAACAGTCGCTGGATTCATCCCCGCAAACAACTTCCACCTCTACAATTGTGTCCGAGCTCTTCCCCTTTGGCCACTGGCGAATATCTGTGGAAGCAGAAGTTCAGTCAGCTGGTTGGAAAGAAGGTGCCACCTCAATCTTAGGGATGCCACCCATTGAGAGTACAACACCGATGTTGGGGTTGGACCCACTAGCTGGAAGACTCCTAGATACCAGTTGGCAAGGAGAAAGGACTGGCCCATACCTACCCGCTCTCCCTATAAAGATCACAGTCCCCCCAAACCCTAGTATCACCCCAGCCACACCATAGTTCACCCCACCATCACAACAACCATCACAGCAAGAGCATTCACCTGCCTCACATTCCGATAAGTCCATTGCAAGTGGCCTACCCTTACAGCAACAATTCCTAGAACCAGACACAATGTGGGCTGATACACTCCGTCACTGGTCATTAGCCTAGTTATTTTCTTTTATTCAGTAAGCAGCCCACAAGGCCAAGAGCCTGCATGAGAACTTGGCTAAGGAACATGTGTAGCAAAAGATGCAATTACTCACAGTAACAAAAGAATGAGATCACCTGCAAGAGGCAAATACAGGATTGCAAGCACATGTGGATCAACTTACCTAGAAGTTCTAATCCATGTGGCCAACCATCACCAAAGCCAACACGGAAGCACCGATGGACATGTCTGCTTGCTCCTTGATCGATTGTCGCGATCATATACAGACGACGTGCATACACCTAGCAACCACAAATACAAAAATGAAGAGGAAGCTAGAGACCGTCAGGTCCGCACTGCTAGACCCTGTAGAAATCTATGCACGCTTGGTTGAAAGCAAGGTATGAGAGCTAGAGACAAAGAAACAAGCACTAGTCAAAGCCCTCACTGATGGATATGCCTTAATGGGAAAGGTCCACGACTGGTCAGGAATTATAGCTCTAAAGAATCACCAAGTCTACCCATTGCGAGAGAAAATTCAATCTCTATTTGCCAGCACAAGGGTGTGCACAGACCCTGCTTAGCTCCAGTAAATAAGTGAACAAATCGACGTCCTCCAGGCCTAGGTTGACGCAATTGAGGAGGAGTCAGCAAGGATGAAAAGAGTTATCCGAGACCTGTGGCCCCCAGTTCGAATGCAGGTCCTGCTATTAAAGGAGGCATGTGACTCAAGCAGCCAAAAATTGGACGGCCTGTAGATCCAATGGCCAACAACCTTAACGTCACAATCAACCAAGGCATTCACGGAGTTCATGCAGCAAACAACAACAACAATCCCAGAGTTGGAGCCTTCGTTTGGAATGGAGGAGCCACAAGGTCAAGAAAGGGCCACAGAAACAAATGCCACACCACAGGCTAGGATTGAGATGGAAGAGATGCCTATTCTGCAAGAAAGTATCGCAACAACAAAGGTGCCGACACAAAATACAATGGAAACAACATCGGTAGCAACAGAGCCGCCACCCGTAGAACCCATGGAAACAGCAACAAAACCGCCAGAGGTCGAAATGACTTGACTCCGGGATGAGTCAAGAAATTGTGGTCGGGACCTTTTGGAGCCTTCGTTAATTTTGAAGAGTTTTGACCAGTTTTCACCAACCGTAGGGTGGGAAAGGGAAAATGGTAGCAACGGTTGGGCGGTGGAATGAGCAGTTGCAAAAAAGTGATGGCAATGTGGCAGCAGAAGGAAAAGGTAGTCGAGGAGACAGGAAGGCACAGAAGCAGCCGAGCGAGAACTGGTAGTCCAGGCAGCCAGGAAGAATATAAAAAGAGGAAGAGCAGAAAGGAAGGGGTTGTTGTTGGTGGTGAGTGGGTTAGTTGTTGCTATGGCTGTTAGCGTTACTACTGAGATTGAACCTTCCGAACACAGAAGGATTTGGTTTCCAAGGATGTACGTGGAGGTAGGAGCAGGAGTAAAAAGAGCAGAGAGCCGATAACTGGGTTACAGAGCCGATCTGACCTAAGCTACTGAGTCAGGTATTTTATGTACTGTTTATTGCAAGTCCCTGAACTATAATGTACTATGTCTTGTTGATTTAATGTAATCAGAGTTGAGGGTTGTTAAGAATCATAACGCATTGTGCATCATGTTCTGTGGGCTTATTAAAATTTTAAATAGTCTCCTTGTTGCATGAAGATGGTGATTGTTAGATCGATATTATAATGTTGTTAGTTATGTGGTATTTATGATGAGTCCATGTGTATGAGTTTAGGGTATCATTATCTTTGTTTCATGTATTATGGACGCATATGTGTGTGACCATTTATGTTCAACTGATATCCCCTCGAATCCATGCTGATCCCTTCTCCCCTTTTGGTCGAGCGCGCTTCGGGTGAGACTCCTTGCCCTTCGAGGTGAGGTGAAAATGCCAGTGTTGTCCTAGACTACAGTAGACCATTGTTGGCCTTCCGTGCCTGAACCCGAGGTCTTTTCCCTGATGACTCTTTCGAGCCAACATAAATGATCAAAATATTGAGGCACCCATCTCTTCTTTTAGTTCTAACTTGCAAGGTGCCGAGTTAAATTATTCATCTGTCGAAAAACAAGCATTTTCTATTTTTAAAACCTTGAAACATTTTATACCTTTTCTTCTTAAACCCCATCCAAAGATAGTAGTACCCTAACCCACAGTAAGAAAATTATTAATCCAAAGAGAAGTAGGGGAGAAAAGAGCCAATTGGGTTACTGCACTTCAAGAATATGATGTAGAAATCTGGCCAGCTAAAATTGTTAAGGGCCAAGGTTTTTGCAGGATGTTAAGAGGAGCTTCCTAGTTATCACCAGAAGAATATCAAGGTAATGAAGTACAAATATTAGAGGTAATCCTCAATGATACACAATCACAATATGCTGATTTGAAATTTTATTTGAAGAACGGATGTGCTCCTATGCATCTTAATTATAAAACAAAGTGTGCTTTAAGGTTGAAATCAAATCAGTATGAATTTGTCAATGATGTATTGTTTAGAAAAAATAATGATTTGGTATTGTTTTGGAGAATTTGGTATCTACATATAAATATTAATTCCCTAGATAAGTAGCCATATCTAGAACAACAGTTTAAAGCACTTCAGCCTTTTCCTATAAGAAATAGATAAGACAAAGAGAATGAGAAGAACTACTTGTAGTTCCGCTTTCCTCTTGTCTCCTTTGTATCGATCCTATCGCTCCTTCCCGTACTTAACACGCTTGAGAAGTACCTATAAACATCAACAGAAGACAAAGAACCGATCAAAGCAAAAGATCTATTTAATACAAGTAAATGGAATCAGATGCATTCACACATATAAGCATCATATAACAAAATAAGCATATGGGAAAAAGGTTCAAATACTTTATTGAATAGAAGAAGTAATTACAACCATCAAGTATGATACGAAGTCACTCCTCCAGCTTGGATCCCATCCACATCACATCAAAAGCATGACAAACTTGTAGCATAACAATACTTGTCTCAAAGTCAATTCTCATAGCAACATTGTCTCCTTACAATTCAATTTAGTCCAACCCTTGATCACTTAGATGAGTGCTTAATTTATAGGAAGATGAAGGAGGTTATGTCATAAATGGGGGTATTGAATGACCTTCCATACTTAGAATTATTTCCATGGAGGAAGATATGAGAGGATAGGATGCACCTTAACTCATTCCTCATCCATTTTCGAGCTCATAGGAGTTGATAACTGAGGGAAACTTCTAGAAGACTCCGAGAGATAAGAATATTCCCCAAACCCTATGTGAATTTCGCTCAATCTCCCCCAGTGCAAGTCAAAGAGGGCCTAAGTTATCTACAGAGCACCCTGGCATGGACTCAACTGCTCTACATCACATCCTTACATGGGCCTATCTGCACTGGCCCCTTTAGAGATCATTTCAGGATGTCTTCAAGTCATGAAACTGTCTAGGAAGGAGGCATTCAAAAGGGTGACTTGTTTAGGGAATGTAGCAACTAAAATTAGGGTTTGATGAGGCCTAAAACACTGATCTGGATGATGGGAGTGATGTGGCCAAATGGATCTGTAACAACTACCTCTTAAAGCATGAAGTCAAAAAATGTAAAAGTCGAATGAAATGCTTTACGATGTGATGAGGAGGTTTTGAAGTGGAAGGTGACTTGCATCAATTACAATACATATATCATGATATTTTTATTTTTACATGAATTTTTGAGGGAAGGCATACCCATGCTCAGCATATAAACTTTCATTACATGTACATAGACAGTCGTCTACAGATATAGACCCATGAATGGATGACCATTGTGTAAGGCCATTGTACATATCATTTAGTACTCCTGAAAGCGCAGCCTGAATGGATGAAATTAGATCCAGGGTCTTCTATCTCGTTCAATAATTTTCTCAAGTACGAGCCTAACCATGTGAATATGTGATCTAAAGTCGAACATGGGAAGACACAGTTTGATTACCAGCCAATGATGTAAGCTGTTAACAGACGCGAGAGAAATCACTGATAATGATAATGATCCTCAAGGTACTGCAGTACATTCTGCGTGATGTGAATGGATGATTTGATGTCGAACACCATACAAAGTCTTTCGTTCGAAGGCCATTGATGTCAACCTATTGCTAAAAACGAGAAACTTGCCATTGATGTATGCAAGCCTCAAGGTACTGGAAGGGTGTTTCTAAGTCAACTTCTTGGATAACGTTCTGATGTCAACAAAAAGTGACTTGTCGCCTTGATGTATCCCACATCAATGACACGAAATGAGTGTAATGTTTTTGGAGATATAATTTGACTAACGACACAAGGTTCAGGAATGGCGGTCATGAAAATGAAGGTTTATGGTATTGCAAAGGATGAATTTTAACTTGATGACTTCTCTTGAACATGTCGGCGACACTGAAATGAATTGGTAGCATTGACCCAAAGAAAAGTGATGGATGGTATGATAGACCAGCAGTATGATAACCATCAAGCTGATAACCCAACCCAAGTAGTCATAGTGATGAAGTGAAAGCGTCATGTTCAAGAGTGACCTGCTACCATAAAGTGGTTTTCCCCTTTTTCCCCCCAGTCATTGTTGACCAATACCTCTTTATTTTTTATCAAGCTTGAGGAGGATAACATATGCTTGTTGTATAATTCCACCCTTCGGGTGAATCCATCACTATGTGATGTTTTAACGAGTCTAGTGAAGGTGAAACTCGGTCTTGTCTAGATGGACAAGTTTGTCGCTATTTGATGTTTTAAGGAGTTTAACGACAAAGAAAACTCGGTCCTTTTCATGTTAACAGAATTTGAAAAGGGACAAAAAGAAAACTCCACAAGTTCTTTTTTGTTGATTTGTCTCTCAAGCCCAAAAAATCATAAAACAATACGAGAGAGAACCTATTAACCATGTTCTTTCAACGTATTCCTTTCTTGTAAATAATCTATCTAAGCCCGAAAAAGGGTTAAACTTATACTGAGTAGATATCATTTCCAATCCGTTAACGAGCTGAAAAGGACAAGCACTCGGCAATCTTTTCATGTTTAGAGAGTCTGAAAAGAGCTTAAAGAGGACTCCAAGGGGGTTCCTTTTTAGTTATTTAACAGAGCTCGAAAAAGAGATAAAAGTATGCTTTGTGGTCAAAGATACAATTTAAAATTAAGCACATCAAATTATGTAAGTCAGTTGTAAAACCTACTCAAAACACCACCAAATGGATTAAAAATACCTGTTTCATAGGTAAAAATAGGTAAATACTAATGTTTACTCGATTAATGAACATGAAATAAACATAAAACAAGTTTTTACCATGAAATTTTTACCATTTGATACTTACCATTCAGTTTTGTGCTCTGGGCTAGTTTTTTACCTCGAACTTCATCAGCTGATTACGAGAGATTCTGTGGACCATTTCTCATGCCATCTAGACCAGGTAGGAGATCTACCCCTCCTCTTTCTTTTCAGGTCATTCTTTTACTGTTTCATGCAAGTTTTAGGGTTTTTTGGGGCCTCTGGGGTTTGATTTTTTCGCCCTAGGATCAGCATAGGATTTCACATCAAAAATTGCACTGAAGAGCACCCTGATAGAAGGTTTCCTACTCTTCAGCGCACTGTCTCTGTGCCTAGGCTACGCTGGGCGAGTTTCCCAAACTAGATTTAGTTGTTTTCTCCAAAATTTGTCCTGTTTTTTGCATGGAAAGGATCCTAATTAAGCTTATGATTCGATTTCAAGCTTTCATCAGAGTAGAATGTTGATTACATGGTGAGAAAGAGAGCATGAAGAATAAGGCATGGTTGCCCTAAACAATCTAGGTATAGTTGAGGCCCTCAAAAATTGTGGGTTACTCAAATACTTCAGGTTGTTCGAAATGAGGCAACAAATAGAACTATTTCAGTTCCTTGTTCATGCATGGGATCTGACAGATCAGACTTTTCACACAAGGGACAAAACCTTCCCTATTACCATTGATGATATTTACTTTCTTACCGGACTATTAAGGCGAGGTGCCCCCATCTCACTTTCTGGATTTGCCCATGGAGGTGAAACGGTGAGGGATTACATTCGACAGTTTTGTCAGCCAAGTACACAGCCTAGAAAGGATGGGAAAATAAAAATCAGGGATTTAGGTGATTTTCCTTTGAGAACGATCCTCTTCACAATCACAAAGTTGGCTGGTAGTGTGACACTTCATCTAGCGAACAGATCATATATGCAGTATGCACTTGAGTGTCTAGAGCCAAAAGTATTCAACTGGTGTGAGGTCATGCTTTCTTCACTGAAAGAACAACTGACCAAGGTAAAAAGTGGTAAGACAAAGAATTTCTACTATGGTTCGATCTTAATCGCTTTTACCTTAGAGAGAATCCCATTGATGCAACCACAACATGTATCACTGGGTGTAGCTGGTCCTAGAGATCCATGTATGCAGAGGTGGGTCGAATTGATGGCTCGACATGCGGGTCAGTCAACAATCATTTTTTCCACTGCATTCTTCAGTTGGCTCAATCGACAACACCTTGTCATCGAGGAGCATCCATACTCAGGGATGGATTTTCGTGGAGATCCAGACTTGATTCTACCAGTTGGAGCACAATGGGGTGCTATAGGTAAATTGTTTGACCAAAGTGTTTTTTTATTTTTCAAGTTTCTACATGTTTTTGTGTTTTTAATGTTTCCAAGACTAAACTAAAATCATTCTCATGCATGCAGATGTGGGTATTGTTCAACTTGTGGGACACCAATAAGGTGCAGGTGGGTCAGCGTGGAGAAACATTGGGAGAGCAATTCTCTAGGACTTGGATTTGGCTGAGACCTTGGCAGAGTTGCAGGATCACATAGAGGGATTAACCCTTGGTGTTCCAGATGTCCGAATTGAGGAGTTACCTATGAGGTTGCAGCGCCACAATATTGGTGTTCCTAGCTGTTGGATGATGCTTTTGTGCATGATAGCATAGGCTGTGACCTATTATCATGAGCATCACTAGGTCTACTTAGGATGTTTTTTTTGCATGCATTTTGAGCTTTTGGGTCAGATGACCAAACTTGTCTTGGACACATATTTTGTAAAAAAATTTAAAACATATATCTATTTTACTTTCAGAGTTTTCTAGGGTTATGTGCAATCCTATTCAACTAATGATGTGAATTGAAAATGTTACTTTTACATGTGTCGCAAATGTCTATTTAACACAGAATTCACTAGAGAATCAGTTAATGTGTTAAATTTTTTGAAATATGTTGATATTGAATGTATTCAAAATGCCTTTCCAAAATACGAACTCTAAGGAACATACGAAGAATTTTTGGGTTTCGTATGGTATACAGACTTGTAAGTTGTAGTACAACGAGTTGTGAGTCCAGCCTAACGATGATTCGGAGATGCCAAGTGAAATGGCATCAGAGAGAAGTTTGATCAACGTGCTATACTCAGTGATATTGTTTGTTGAACGACTGATACAAATCCCTTGAAAACTCACTAACTCGCCACTTGGAGTGAAAATAGCCCATGCTGCAGAAGATAGGTTCTGTGTACTACAACTAGCACCATCGGCGTAACCAACAAATGGTTCTGAAGATTTTGACATATGCAACAAATGCAAAGTGGATTAGTAGCGAGGTAAAAAAATAAAATAAACTCTAAAAGACACACACTGACACACACATGTGCAATGAAAGCATATATACAGTAAGTTTTACTACACTCAATTAAGCATAGTAATGTTTGAGGTACAACCCATTTCGGGGTTGCGACAATGGAATCCCATCATAATCTACTAACTCGTAGGCACATTTTGCCAAAACACACTTGACAATATAAGGACCCATTCACATTGGTTCAAATTTCCCTGCTCCAAGTTTATCAGCTTCATGATCGTAAAGTAAGACCAGGTCTCCTTCTGAGAAGATATGAGGCTTGACATTTCTATCATATTACTCCTTGATTAATTTCTTATGTGCTTCGTTAGCAAATGCGGCATCACAACGGGTTTCATCCAGATGGATAAGTTCCAAGAAACATGCTTCTTCTTCAGAAGTGTTGGGTAATATGTCAATCGCGAGTTTGAGAGATGAAATTTCACATTGTATCAGCAAGATTGCTTCCAAACCATACACCAATTGAAAGGGTGTGAATCCAGTTGCATTTCTCACCGAGGTTCGATATGACCACTAGGCAGAGTATAGGATTAAAGGCCAGTTTTGTTTATGAACCCCTATCATTCTTTGCAACATTCGTTTCGGGACTTTGTTGATGGCCTCAACTTGTCCATTCGCTTGCAGATAATAAGGGGTAGAACTGTCATGTGACAGTCCTAACTTAGTAGTCAACTCAGCCATCATGTGATTATGAAAATGTGACCCATGATCTATAACTATGGCCTATGGTACACCAAACCGGGCAACCACGTGGTTGAAAAAGAAAAGAGCAGTCTTTTCGCCACTGTTGTTTAATGTTGGCATCGCCTCGGTCCATTTGGTAAAATATTCAACAGCGACTATAATATACCCATGCCCTCCGGTCAAGGTGGGGTTACATGTCATGAAGTCCATGCCCCATTTGGCGAATGGTCCAACAGTAACGACTAGATGCAATGGTGCAAGTGGTAATCTAGTTTTGCGGTCATAGATATGGCATGCATGACAGCTTCTGATGGCAATAATACAATATTTAAATATAGTTGGCCAGAAGTAACCAGTACGGAGAATTCTCTGTGTGGTTAGCATATCCAGATAAGTGTCCACCACAAGCACCTGAATGGCAATCATTCAATGCTTTCTCGGCTTCCTCATGTGTGAGGCACCTCTATAAAATCGTATCGATACCACGACGGTAAAGAGTGTCGCCAATGATCAGATAATATTTGGCTTAGTATCGGATATGTCGTTGTTGCGAGCAAGAGGTATCAGGCCAAAAATTTGGGTCTGGAGATAGATCAGTATATCTCCATACCACGGTTTAGATGATGATATCAAGAATAGAGACTCATCCAAAATCGATGGTTCATATGTTGAATCAATGGAGCTCAAGGGAAGTGTTGGAATATAATCCTAACATCTACATTTATTTTTTAGCCTAAGTATCCTTGACCTAGCCACATGCACTAAAAATCATGTTCACACTTGGTTTTTGGTAAACTATCTCGGTGGACAAACTTTCCCTTGTTTTTTGCCTTTAAAGGCTTAATATTATGGAAATATTGGTCCAACCAATTTCCTAAACCATTTATACATCTAAGTGCATGTTCACACCTAACAACACCTCATCCACTTTAGTTCTTTGAGGATTGGCGCCCAACATGAATATTCCCCCTTAAATCAAGGGATTTGGTCCCCCGGACCATTTTAGCATGTTTTAAAGTTGCCTTCCTTGGAAAATTCACCCCTCCTCATGCTTTCCTCGTGGTTGATAGTTGGCATAGGTTTTCTTGAGTCATTGTTGCTATTTTAGGCCTCCCTTTAGCTTTTCTTAGCCTTTTCTAGTTTTTTACTAGTTTTTTCCTAGTTTTCTAGATTCGACAATTTCTATATAACCACCTCCCCTAGGGATTAGAGGTTTGGTTGCTTATGTATTACTATTGTTCATTAATTTAATACATTGATTTTATGGAGCAAATTCTTTCTCTCCTCTATTGAATATCAGCAAATTACTTGTGTTTAATTTAACTAGAATTCTAGATCTATCAGAGTTTCTATAGGAATTCTACATGGTATCAGAGCTAGTTCGAATCTAGTGGATTGTACATGGTTTTATTTGCAGGTATAGATCATCAGGAGGCGTAGCAAGCAGCAATGGATCATCTCTCTCAGCCCACAAAACTCGTTCTAAATCCTTTCAATTACTTCGAATGGAAGACAAAGATCACTCTGCTCCTCCGAAGCAAAGGGCTTTACAGGTTAACAATGGGAACGAAGACTGAACCAACTTCTGCAGCGGAGAATATCAAGTATTTCAATAAATTAGATGAAGCAATTGGGCTGATATGCATATCAATTTTTGGAAAAATCCTCTTTCATGTCAGCAGAGCCACTACTCCTGATGCGGTCTGGACCACATTGGAAGGACTATTTGGCAAGCAGGATGAAATGAGAGTGGATCAACTAGAGAATGAACTCATATCCCTTAGTCCAAAACATTTCAGCAACCTGCAAGAATAAATCACCAATTTTAAATCCCTCCTCATTGAACTTGATGCATGTGGAGTCAATAAAAAGGAAGACCAACTCATCCTTTCGATTCTCTCGAAATTAGGCCCTGAATACTCTGAATTTGTATCGTCTTTTCAAGCATCTAAATTGACTCAGGAAAAATGGAAAATGCCTCCATTGAATGACTTCATTTCAGCATTGATTCAAGAGCAAGCTAAGTTAATCCAAATGGGTGCCATCAAGAATTCAAAGAACCAAGCACTTACAGCTACTGATGCTCCAAAGAGCAGTGGAAGAGACAAGCAAAAAGGGAAGGGTAAATTTAATGAATTGAAGAAAGAGAGACCCATACAATATTCAGAGAGATCTTCTTTGCCTAAGGGTAAGAAGAATAAGGAAAGAACACTTTGCAGCTACTGTTCCAAAGGTTTTCATTCTGAAGAAAATTGCATGAGGAAACAATCGATGAGATGGCTAAGCAATTGCAGCAGTACAATCTCACCGTGCTCGAGAATGCAAAGAAGAAGGATGATAACAAAATAGGAGATGGGAGAGGGAGAGAACGAGATGGTCATACTTTAATGGCCGTCACATCAACTCCATCAGTGTGGATCCTTGATTCAGGTGCATTGAACCAATATGGCTGCATCAAAAGATGAATTTTCCTCCTTCGAAGAAAGCACCAGATCCCCAATTTACTTGGGAAATGCCACACCGGCAAAGGTGTGCAGAGAAGGAATTGTAGACCTTGAAGGGGGCTACTTCACAAATGTGCTTCATGTTCCCTCACTATCTGAAAATCTTCTCTCGATATATCAGATCACTCATTCTTTCTCTAGAAGGAAGGTGGAGTTCACTCCGGACTCCACAGTGATTACCGACATTTCCATGGGCTCACAGCTTGCACATGGAATTGCAGATCATGGTTCTCGTTTGTATTTATTCTCCCACTTTGTTCCTAAATCTATTAGCACTATATTTATGTCACAATATAATGATATCAGTAGGTTATGGCATGAAATATTTGGCCATCTAAACTATAAGTACTTGCATTAACTCAGCAAGGAAAACATGGTAGAAGGATTGCCAGCTATTAAAATCACAAGTGATGTATGTCAAGGATGCATTCTTAGAAAGTATCCGGAGCAAAATTTTGACAAAGGGAAAGCACAGAGAGATTCTTCACCTCTTAGGCTGATTCATAGTGACATCATAGGCCCATTCGCGCAGCCTTCAATCGATAATTCTCGATATGTACTCACCTTCATAAATGATTTCTCTCGCTTTACTTGGGTACTTTTTCTGAAATTAAAATCGGAAGTATTTGAATGCCTTATAGAATTTAAAGAACTTGTTGAGAATGAGTCTGGGTGTAAGATTAAGATACTCCGTACTAATAATGGGGGGAGTATGTCAACAAAGATGTGCAGCAACTTTGTATTGATGCAGGTATACGGCTACAACACACAGTGCCATATACACCACATCAGAATGGTGTCTCGGAGAGGAAAAACGGTCGTTAAAAGAGATGGCCAATTGTATGCTATAGTCAAAATCATTAGCTCCTAAGCTATGGGCTGAAGCTATTAATTATGTAGCATACATTTAGAACCACATTCCTCACAAAGCACTCAAAGGCACCACTCCATTTGAATGTTGGATTGGTAAGAAACCGAAAGTGTTGCAATTTTGCATTTTTGGTTCACGAGCATGGGCTCACATTTCGACAGATAAGAGGAAGGCTTTGGAGCCTCAAAGTGTTGAATGTATCTTTGTTGGATATCCTGACAGTGTCAAAGGATATAGATTATTAGACTCTCACACTGAAAAGTTCCTTGTAGCTCGAAGTGTGAAGTTTGAAGAAGAATCACTGCATGATTTTTCAGCAAACCTTGCCGAGGAACCACTTGTTGCCACTGATGAGGAGGAGTCCGAAACTTTTTCGAGCACTTCAGAGCAGCCATCAGAGAAGCCTCTTGGGTCTGATTCCTAGGATGAGGAGCAGGTCATGGCTACTCCAACTCAGCTGCCAACTTGGGCAGAGAAAACCCTGCAAGATGCAAGTGAACTAGTCAGTGATCTTGCAGATGTAAGAAGGACTAGATCACAGTTTTTTGGGGCTCCTCAAGCCCTGGCTGCCACCAAACCATTGCTTCCCATACATTTTTATATGACACTCGATTCAGGTCCACAGTCACACTTTGAGGCTGCTGGAAACCCGCTTTGGGAGGCTGTCATAGATGAAGAGTACTCTACTCTCATGGAAAACAACACATGGGACTTGGTTCCACTTCCGGAAGGAAGAAAGCTTGTTCGATGCCGATGGATCTATCGAAAAAATATTGTTGTAGATGGTGATATCATAAATTACAAAGCTTGACTTGTTGCAAAAGGATACTCATAGGTACATGGCATAGACTACACAGAGACATTTGCACCTATTGCAAAAATGGACTCCATTCAACTAGTTTTAGCCATTGCTGCTTCTCGCAGATGGGAAGTTCATCACATGGATGTGAAGAGTGCATTTCTTCGTGGAGATCTAAAGGAGGATATATGTATGGAGCAGCCACAGGGATACATTGAGAACTCTTCCCTCATTTGCAGATTAAAGAAACCTTTGTATGGCCTAAAATAGGCTCCCAGAGCCTAGTATGCAAAGATGGATTCTTTCCTGCTTTCCATTGGATTCATTCGATGCAAATCTGATCCTAATGTGTATTTGTTGCAACATGATGATTCTCGTTTTTTGATAGTACTTTATGTAGATGATTTATTGATGATAGGGAACCTTACCTCAGCTATTGATTCAAAAAACTCAGCATTGCACGATCGATTTTCCATGACATATTTGGGAATGTTGCACTACTTTCTTGGTCTTGAAGTTTCTCAGTCTATTTCATGGATCAAGATGGCACAGTCTAAGTATGCATCAGATCTACTTGTCTACTTTTAGATGACAAAATGCAAGCTAGTAGCATCTCCCTTTCTTTTGGTGATTAGATTTGAGGATGCGGGTACTACACCTTTGGTGGACAGTACATTGTATCGACAGTTGGTTGGGAGTTTGTTGTATCTTACTCACACATGACCTGATATATATTTTGCAGTAGGAGTTTGTTTTAGATATATGCAGGAGCCCCATGAGCTTAACTGGAAAGCTGCAAAGAGAATCCTTAGATAAGTGAAAGGTACTTCCAGTTTTGGTATCTTTTATGTTGCAGATTGCCCACTTTCACTGATTGGGTACACAAATTCTGATTAGGCTGGCGATGGTACAGACTACAAGTCCACCTCTAGTTATGTTTTTAGGTTTGGTTCAGGGCATTTTTGTTGGTCTAGCAAGAAGAAATCCATGATTGCTTTATCTATAGCCGAGGCAGAGTATAGAGGTGCAATGAATGTAGCTACACAGGTTGTTTGGTTGCAGGGGCTTCTCTCCGAGTTTGGTATTTAGTATCCACTTCTGACTGACATATTTTGTGACAATCAAGGGTCCATTTAGATATTGATTGATCTAGTTCAAAGGTAAAGGACCAAGCACATTGAGATTCACATGCATTACATCTCCGAGTTGTTCCGTGACCGAGTCATATCACTGCAGTACTACCCCACTGAGCAGAAAGTTGCAGGCATCTTCACCAAGTCTTTCACTGAAAAGAAATTTTCAGAACTAAAAGTTATGCTTGGAGTGGTGGAGACATCTGAGTAGGTGCTTCTATCCACTTAGCCCTTTTTTCCTCTTTTTTTGGGGGGAGAGAGGAGGGGGGGTTGGGGGGTTAGCCTAAGTATCCTTAACTTAGCCACATGCACTAAAAATCATGTTCATACTTGATTTTTGGTAAACTACCTCAGTGGACCAACTTTCCCTTGTTTTTCGCCTTTAAAGGCTTAATATTATGGAAATATTAGTCCAACCACCTTCCTAAACCATTTAGACATCTAAGTGCATGTTCATACCTAACCACACCTCATCCACTTGAGTTATTTGAGGATTGGCACCCCACATGAAGATTCCCCCTTAAATCAATGGATTTGGTCCCCCGGACCATTCTAGCATGTTTTAAAGTTTCCTTCCTTGGGAAATGCACCCCTCCTCATGCTTTCCTTATGGGTGAAAGTTGGCATAGGTTGTCTTCAGTCATTGTTGCTATTTTAGGCCTACCTTTAGCTTTTCTTAGCCTTTTCTATTTTTTTACTAGTTTTTTCCTAGTTTTCTAGATTCGGCAATTTCTATATAACCACCTCCCTTTGGGATTATAGGTTTGGTTGCTCATGTATTACTATTGTTCATTAATTTAATACATTGATTTTATGTATCAAATTCTTTCTCTCCTCTCTTGAATATCAACAAATTACTTGTGTTTAATTTAACTAGAATTCTACATCTATCGGAGTTTCTGCAGGAATTCTACAAGAAGGTCACAAAGTAGCTCGGTGAAAACAACAGATTTCTTTGATTTTGACTTCATGAATTCTAGATCAAACTCCTGCAAAATCACTATCCATTTTGATTATTCCCCCCCCAGCAATTGACATGACAAAATATATGTCATAAGGTTGCAATCCGAAATGACAGTGGTCTTCCGGAGCTTGATGTAGTGGTGAAGTCTCTGAACAGCTTGAACAGCTGCCAAAGCTAGTTTCTCAACATAAGAGTACTTACTTTCTGTATCATTGAGATTATGACTCAAATAATATATAGGATTTTCTATCCCATCTTCCTCTTGGACTAAAACCATGCCAATGGTTGTATCTACTGCAGCGAAATACAGGTACTAGTCGACCAGAACCAACACAAAACGCACATTTGTGTGGATTGAGTTGTATCTTCTAGTGTCGACACCATAAAAATATTGATCTCAAATGTTGTGGGTGATTAGTCCACTTTCGTGAATGAGTAGGTAAAACGTCAAGGTAAGGTTGAACAATGTGCTTGATGTCAGGGAAGGCATAGCTCATTTGCCTCTGAAATGTGGCCCCTGCATTCTTTAAACCGAAAGGGAGTTTCCGATACACGAATGTGCCCCATGGATAAATAAAAGTTGTTTTAGATTGGACCTATGGGCGGATATTGATTTGATTGTAACCAGAAAAACCATCCATAAATGAGAAAATTTTGCATCCAACACATTCATCAATAATCTGGTCAATAAAAGGAGTAGGATAATTGTCTTTTGGATAGGCTTGATTTACATCCCTATAATCGATGCACACTTGAATTAACCCTTGTTTTTTCATGACAGGAACAATGTTAGAAACCTAGTCAGTAAGAGGTATAGGGTAAATGAAACCAGCATGCAACAACTTTTCAACTTCTACTTTGATGGCGGTGGCTTTCTTTGGATGAACAGGTTGAAGCTGCTATCATACTAGTTTGAAATCAGGATACATTTTGATTTCATGTTCAACAATACTAGTCAATGCCTGGCATCTCGTCATATGACCATGCAAATATATCTCGAAATTCATGAAAGATAGTACAATAATTATCAAGTTCTGATGAAGAACAAGATTTTCCGACATGAATGTTTTCTACAACATTAGGTTTGGTCGAAATATTAATAGAAATTGTTTCTTCAATATTTGATAGGTCTTACCTAGAATCTACAGTATCTATGAAAACAGAATTCGAAAGGAAATCAACAACTGAAGGCTGGTTAAGTTCATTTGAATAATCTTTGATGTCATCTAGAAGATGGGAACGATGGTGATAATCTTCCCAAGGTTCTTCTCCTATCATCATTGATTGGACGATTCCTTCATCCATAGAAAATATACGTGAAAAAGGATCCGAAGAAGTACCATATTCTAATGAATGGTCTACCCATACAATTGGTGAAAATTGATTGCTATGCAAGCTTAATGTGGCTTAGTGGCATAACTTCAGTATTACTATCAACCTCGGAACTGTTGGTAATCCTCCTTAAATCAGATGAGGTGGAGAAAATCATGTTGCAAGTCTCTACTCTTGCCACTTCCGCCAAATTAGATGGTGACAGTAGCGTAAAAGTACCCATTAGGGAAGGATATTTAAAGATACCTACACCAACATTTTGAAGTGATAGCGGCGGTCCGTGTACCAACAGAATGCCTCCTGTAGCCTGAGAACTAGATGCAAAGAAGGCAAGTTGGTCGATAACTGTGACTCCACCTTTATGAGGGAATGCAATTGTACGAAAGTACGTGGAAACCACAGCAGCCATGGCATATACCCATGGCCTTCCCAGTTAAATGCTCTAGTCGAGAGGTCCATCAACTACCTCAAATTCAACAATAATCTTTTTACCCCTCTAGTTCAATTTGTAGGTTACTCAAAATTCCACAAGGCATATATGTGCGTCCTCGAAATCTTTTAATGTTTTTGGTGATCGTGAAAATGGTGGTGAACCAAGTGTTTTCCAGCAGCTCATTGACATAATGCAAGTAGATGCCCCCTCGTCAATAATAGTTCGGTGAAAATTTTTATTGAGAGCTTTTACTTGAATTAGGAAAGCTAATTGCGCCGGTAACTGCGATGTATATCCCACATGGTTGAAAACCACAAGATTGGAATCCATAGGGTTTATTCCACCAATTGCTGACTGCAAAGCCTTCTTTTGGGAGGGACATTTTTGTAACACCTCAAGCGTCGACATAGCAGAAGTTGATTGAGCAAGGTCTTCTACAATGTTATAGTTCTGAGCTTCTTGAAGTCGAGGGTTAAATGTCGATTTATGCACAACTCCCTTGGGTGGTTTTATTGTCAATTCTGGCACAATAGGCAGTGGAATATTTTCAAATGAAGTCAAAGTCGAAGGATTAGGTTGATAAGTGGCCTGACGATTCGATGATGATGGTGGATTTCCATAATATTTATTTTGTGTTGACACCAAAACTTATTTTTAGGCTTTGTAATGCAGAGCATAAGTACTTGGGATGTGGAAGCATGGTTTGTCGCAACCAAATGTGTCTTCGGGTTTGGAAATGGATCAGTGAACATTGCAGATGTGTTAGAAGTCTTTAAAAGCTTAGAGACTTTTGTGTGGTGTGGACAATCTCTTGTAAAATGCTCGTCATTACATATTATACATGGATAACGAGGTTTCCTTGCCAAAGTAGAGGAATCAGATGATTTCTCTTGGGGGGATTATCTTGTTTCTTCTTGTTTTTCCCCTTCTTCTTGCCTCCTGGTTGCTTTTGATTCTTGCCTTTGTCAGATGACACAACATTGACTTCGGAAGCAAGAGTGTTTTCTGATGCATTGGAAGTTTGATTGGAAATGGAAAGTGTTTGACCAGATGGTCTACCTACCATTTGTGTGCTCAAAGAACCAATCACACCATCGCCACCGTGAGAGTCCTTACTCGATGGTGGAGGACGAGGAACAGTGAAAGTTGGGCGGGGTGAATTTAGAATCTTGTCGTAGAGCATGCTGGATTGTGTATAAATCAAATCCAAATATTGGGCACGAGCAATTACTTGCTCTTCTGTGACAACTCCACCTTTTGCCACATCCTCGGTGATTGATGGCAGCAATGATTTTATAAACCACTCAGCCAAAATCTGATCAGGAAAATAAGTCTTATTCATTCGTCGACGACACCGCCAATCATGAATATGATCTGATATATGAGTAGCAGTAGTCTGTTTAAATTTGGTTAGGATTTACATTCCAGTCTCATATCTAATAGGTAACTAGAAGTGGGTAAAAAATGTGGTGGCTAAAGTCGTAAAGTTGTAGAAAGAAGCTCATGATAACTTAATGTACCACTTCATAGCCAGACCAGTAAGCGTTCTTTGGAAAAGACGGAGTCTAACTGAGTCATCATTTAAGGAGTTTGATAAACACCACAAATGAAAAGTCATGACATGATTTGATGGGTCTTCTCTGGGATTTCCATTGAATTTTGGAATGTCAGAGGCTAACTTATATGGAATCACCAGCCACCAAGGTGCATATAAAATTGGATCATTAGTGAGCCGATTTAAATCTGATAATTCAAGAGTTTCTACAAATGGAAACTATCGATTCAATTCAGGTTGAGCATACCCTGGATATGATGGAATTGCCTGAGCAATAGGTCTTTGAATACCAGTATAAGGCATCTGTATCTGGTAACCTTGATAAGGTAGTTGTTGAACATATCCAATATAAGGTGGTTGTTGATAACCAAGTGACTTTTCAGTTGTCCATAACTAGCAAAGCCTTGTTGACCAGGACCTTGGTAAGCTTGATATTGTCCAAACCCAGGTTGAGCTTGTTGGGCAGGTCCAAATTGGGGTTGGAATTGTTGAAATTGAGGCTATTGATATTGGGGCTATCACGGTTGTTCAATCAACTGTTTTTGTTGTTGGTACAACTGTTGTTGATTTAACTGTTGTTGTTGCCCAGCAATGTAAGGTTGACCAAGTTGTGAATAAACTATATCAGTGTAAGCTTGAGTCACTCCAGATAAAGGTACATTAACCTGAGGTTGTTGGACCCCGGACACAAGCGATTGTTGTACAACAGCCTCAGAAACTTGGGCCTCCTAACCTGAAACTTGTGGTTACGAGGTAGAAGGACCAATTTGTACAGGTTGAGATACAACCGTTTGAACTTGTGACTGTGGTACAGTGGTAACAACAGGTGTAGTAGGAATAGTTGACACAGTTTGCATTGGTTGTGTTGGATACACAAGCCTCGATCAAACTGGCATTGTTCATTGACATTGATAGACTCACATTCTAGACTAACCTGAATACGGCAAGGTACTCCCATATGATGGTCCTCCAAGATATGGAGGATAAGGTGAATAGGCATATTTCTCTCCATATGGTGGCAATCCTGTATGTTATGGATACATAGGTTGTTGGTGACTAGATTGCCCAGTTTGATATTGATATGAAGGATCAAACTGTTGAGTTCCCGTTGAGGATATGGGTGATGACCATGGTGTAGAAGCAACCCCTGAGTGGGTTCTAGATAGAGATTGGTAACCAACCGGGATGGATGATTCACCATATAGATGTGACTCAGGAGTAGTAGAAAACATTGAAGAGGTTGCAACATAAGATTCTGCCGCAGCTGCATCAGATGATACAGTCTGAGATGTTGATGGTTGTTCAGCCATAGTTAACCGACCCAGTAGATGTCCTAAATAAACAACGAGTACTTGAAAAGAAGTAGGATCAAAAGGAGTAGTAAAATTAGTAGTATGAGGGTAAAGATAAATCCCGGTTCCAAAATGGAATGGAGTTATAGGTGTATAAACTTCTTCAAATTCTTCCTCAACAACAATTAAACCAGGTGGAAGAACTTCACCGTCAGGTCCGCAATAGACTTTTGGTGTTGGTAAAGTGGAAGTTTTAGTAGGAACTGATGTCTTAGGGTTAACCGGTTGATCATCTTCCGGTAACGTAACAACTTCTAAATGTTCAAATTCGAAGTCTAGATGTTCCAGTAAAAGAACAACAGTTTCAGGGAGAGGTTCCTGAACAACTTTAGGTTTAGAAGTAACTTCTGTTTGAACTGTGATAGGTTCTGGATTAACTTTTGGTTGAATTGATTCAAGTTCAGAAGTAATTTCTTGTTGAGCAACTTCAAGTTGAGGATCAACTTGTTGTTGAACAACTTCGGTTATTGTTTCACTAGTATCAGTTATAGTGTCCTCAGGTAATTGTGAAACTTCTTCTTCAGTAATGGATGTACCAGAAATAGTTGGAGTAACTGGAGTCTCAGTACTTACTGAAATGGATGATTCTAGTAATTCAGATGAAGAACCAGGATTTCTTGATGTACTTGACTCAGTTAAACGAGACCGCTTTAACCGAATAGGTGTAGCTTTGGGTGGCAAAGGCGGTTTGCTTGCTGCTCTCCGTGAACGACGGGGTAAGGGTTGATGTTCCTCCATGATTTCTGATTAATTTTATTACAAAATAGAAATAAACAAAAAGGGGTAAGCTAGGAAAAAGGTTTACCAAGAAACTATGAACTGCAAAATGCCTCCTAGCGAGTGAAGTAGTACAGGCAGGAAATCTCCCCGAATGTTGTGTTTGGTGTATCACAGTGTACAAGGCAGCTGACTCGATTACCTAAGGATGTATAGCAACCTAGTGTTGTCCTCCCATATATAACTGAAAGTATGTGGAGGCCCAATCTATATAAGTGTTGTCTAATGCAAAACCGCATAGTGATAGCATTCCCATATAGTTTACGTACTGTAACACCACCCTATATACTTGAAGGTATGTGGACAAGCTACGATATACTCACATACGTGGAATGAGGTATCACACTTGGGATGTATTGCAGACAAGTTAGCGACATTTTCTTTGTTTTGCGATGTCAGAACACGTCTCTAGCCTAGAACCACTAAATGTTTTTCGTTAGGTGACAATGCTCCATTAGGTAAATTGAGGTTAATTTTAAGTTGATCTTGCTTAGGAATTTTCCTTTCAAGTTCACCACGGGATGTATTCTGAAATTCCTAGGAATGAAACTATTATGATAAGCATTCTTTCCATTCAATTTAACAATGAAAATCTTAGCTAATATGGATAGATCAATCAGATTTCTTTCGATCAAAGAGAAAAGAGCACAATCTAATACAATTTCCCTAAACTATCCTATGAGCATACACAAAATTTCAATGCAAAATGCATGTATTTCTTTTCGATTTCCTTAATGTGAATATGAACAAAAGGAAACTAATGCACATACAATCAATCAATCTTTAACAAGAACGAAGACTTTATGACAGTTCTGTTTCGAAGGAAAAGAATACTTTTACGACACTTTCTTTCGAACAAAGATTAATCGACTATAATCTAACTTTGACTATGGATCGATAATGAAAAAGAAAACATTTAAGAAACATTAATCAACCAAGTCAAAGTAGGGCTAGAAAAGGAGATAAAAACTTGTTTTCTGAGACATGACATTCATTGATCAATCAGCAAGCAATCAAACAAAGGAAATTTGGAAAAAAACTCAATCCAAAGGTGGGAAACTGACCCTAGGAGGATTAGCGTAGCCCTGAATGGGAGACAGTGCACTTCAGAGCACTGTCCCTAAGCTAAGGGTGCTTTGCAGTGCACTGTGTCCCTCACAAGCCTACGCTGGTGACAGTGAGCCATTTCAAGAGGCAATTTGACACAGTTTTTGACCAAAATTCAATGCAAAAGAGCTTAAATACAATCAATGAAAACAAGTAGGGTCTACAAGAGTGTCCTATGAGGTGGATAAGCTACTAGGAAGGATGATCTTCCCCAGTGGATTTTCCAATTTGTTTTGGAGAATTTGGTATCTACGGATAAATACTAATTCCTTAGATAAGTAGCCATATCTAGAACAATAGTTTAAAGCACTTTAGCCTTTTCCTATAAGTAATAGACAAGACAAAGAGAATGAGAAGACCTACTTGTAGTTCCACTTTCCTCTTGTCTCCTTTATATGAATCTTATCGCTCCTTCCCATACTTAACACGCTTGAGAAGTACCTGTAAACATAAACAGAAGACAAAGAACTGATCAAAGAAAAAGATCTATTGAATACAAGTAAATGGAATCAGATACATTCACACATATAAGCATCATATAACAAGATAAGCATATGGGAAAAAGGTTCAAATACTTTATTGAATAGAAGAATGAATTACAACCATCAAGTCTGATTCGAAGTCACTCCTCCAACTTGGATCCCATCCACATCACATCAAAAGCATGACAAACTTGTAGCATAACAATACTTGTCTCAAAGTCAATTCTCATATCAACATTATCTCCTTACAATTCAACATAGTCTAGCCCTTGATCACTTAGATGAGTGCTCAATTTATAGGAATATGAAGGATTTTATGTCATAAATGGGGGTATTGAATGGCCTTCCATACTTAGAATTAGTTCCATGGAGGAATGGATGAGAGGATAGGATGCATCTTAACTCATTCCTCATCCATTTTCGAGCTCATAGGAGTTGATAAGTGAGGGAAACTTCTAGAAGACTCAAAGAGATAAAAATATTCCCCAAATCCTATGTAAATTTCTCTCAATCTCGCAAAATGCAAGTGAAATAGGGCCTAAGTGCTCTGCAGAGCACCCTAGCATGGACTCAACTACTTTGCAGCGCATCCTTACATGGGCCTACCTACACTGGTTCGTTTAGAGATCATTTCATGATGTCTTCAAGTCATGAAACTGTCTGGGAAGGAGGCATTCAAAAGGGTGACTTGTTTAGGGAATGTAGAAACTAAAATTAGGGTTTGATGAGCCCTAAAACACTAATCTGGATGATGGGAGTGATGTGCCCAAATGGATCTGTAACAATTATTACTAAGATGCTTGGACAAACCTGATGTTGAAAAAGTCATGCAGGAATTACATGATGGACCAACTGGAGGACATTTCGAAGGAAATACCACAGCTCACAAAATATTGCATGCATGATATTATTAGCCATCGATATTTAAGGATGCACATGAATATGCAAGAAAGTGTAAAACTTTTCAAACCATAGCTGGAAGAGAAAGGAAGCCAGCATTCCCTTTGCAACTAGTAAACATCCAACAACCATTAAAACAATGGGGATTAGACATAATTGGTGAGATTGTTCCTAACTCTTCCAAACTGCACAAGTTCATCCTTACAGCTACTGATTATTTTACAAAATGGGTAGAAGCTATCCCCTTAAGGATAGCTAAGACAGAAATCATTACGGACTTCATTGATCAATACATAATTACCAGGTTTGGCTTACCCTCAGCTTTAATGTTTGACAATGCATCTTACTTTTCTGGAAATGCAATGGTAGAATTTTCTCTAAAGTGAGGTTTTAAGTTAAAATATTTAGCCAACTATTATCCACAAGGTAATGGATTAGCAGAATCAACAAACAAAAACGTCATCAGAATTATCAAAAGGACTATTGACCAAAATCATAGGAATTGGCACAAAGCACTGACATTTTCTCTATGGGCAGACAGAATTACACAGAATGCCTCTATCGATTCTTCTCCTTTTGCTTTAGTTTATGGAAAATAAGTTGTTCTTCCCACAAACATAGCAATCCCATCTCTTGCCCTAGTACAATTCATTAATGAAAACCCTTCTTCTTCCCTCCAAGCTAGACAGTTTCAGATTCTTAAGCTTGAAGAAGATCGAGAAAAGGCCAAAGCAACCCACTTCCATCATCAACAATTAGTCAAAGCCTCTTTTGATACAACCTCTGCCAATCAAAAAACTTTCGAAGTAGGTGATTTGGCTTTGAAATGGGACAAAGCACATGAGGAAAAAGGTAAACATACCATATTCCAAAGACTATGGCTTGGCCCTTTTCAAGTAAGAAGGATTCTTTGCTTGTTAATGGGAAAATCTTGAAAATATACTTTTCTTAGAAGATAGCCTCTTCCAATTTTGTATCATATTTTCTTTAAGATTCTTAGGAAAATAAAGGTTAAGCAGTATTTACTTTTGGCTTTTCAAATTAAAATCTTTCATAATATTTTTTATTTTTCGCTTCTATAAGTAAGTAAAAGTTAAAAGAAATAATTAGGACATTCGAGTACCAAAGTAAATCTAATTTCTTTGGAAAAACTTGATCTTGCCAAAAAAGGATTATTCTATGAACAAACTCTTAACCTTTTAGAGTATGAATGTTTTGTTATCAGTCAAGAAAAGAATCTTTAACCTAGTAAGGACTTTTAGTAGATGATTATCTTAAAACTCTATCATTATCATCCAAAACTCTTAAAAGAGACAATGATTCACCCCATCTGATAAAATTTTCCTTTTTCAGAATGTAATTCTAAAATATACAAAACTTAGAAGATAAAAAGTCTCATTACGAGCTTGTTTACCATGGTCATAGGGAAATAATTAAACTGATATTACCAATACTGCATATCAAAACAGGGTAATAGCCAATGATCTCATCAATCAGAAGATAAGGGGTCTCCTCAAGAGCCATTTTGTTCAGTTTAGTTACAACCAATGAATGGCATTATCATTATTAGGTTACCAAGCCTAGACGATGTCTTTTAAGAAACCTAAAAGAAAAGATTATATTAAAAATGAAAAAGGGACGAGATCCAAGTGAGATTCAAAGAAAGTGAATATCATTTTCAAATTTGAAAATTGCTTCATATGGGACAATCAGTCATTGTTGGTTAAAAGATAACCCTGTCGAGACTATGAACTCCTGATGGCAGTAGAGGCTCTATCTGTGATAAATGAGTAAACACCAAAAAACTAATCTATAGAAAACACTTGCTATATCACTTTAACTCTTATTATTGACTGATGCAAACATTTGTATTTATATCATTACAAGAGCAAAGTAGTTGAATAAATAGACTGAGTAAGTGATGATGATTCTAGAGAAATGTTGTTTACTTTATAACTCATGTTATTATTATTCCTATAACTCTAATTACTTTGAAAGTTTTAGAAATTCCACAAAACTACTCACAGATAGCTGGTTCTCCCCAGTGAATCGCCAATTGTTGTACTATGAAACAACCCCCCCCCCCCATTTGTGAATAACAATAGCTAAGGTTAGAGATATAAATAGGGACCCTTTTTAAATTTAATATTCTTAGGATAATAAAACCTACTCTAAGAAATTGCCTTGAAAAATCTTACAAAACAACCCAAGGATGAGATCCTCATCACAAATTGCAAATCGCGCTTTTCCATGTGACTATCATAAAGCACCTTAAAAAAATTGCGATGCACGATCAAACCTCCCACTGCAATATCCCGATCATAAGCACCTTGTCATTTCGCAAATCGCACTTTGCAAACTTTGTAATTAAGCTATGCCACTACAATGCCCATTAACAATTTGTGAAATGTGATATTGCGATAATCACAATCGCATTTCGCCTTATAGAAAGCACGATGCTATATTGTATCTGTTTAAAGATTGCAATGTGCGAATAAGAGCGGTAAGCGTGTGAAATAATTGCATTTTAAATACAAAACGAAAAAATTGACAAGTTAATAAATATTTAGCAGCCCAAGGAGAGGTAATCATTTTACAAGTTATAGGTAGTTAACATTGAGTATCTCATTACTTTTCTCACGATCCAAAGTCATTTCAGAAAAGCTTTCAATCTTAATTTCCCGATACCGTCTACACTGATATATCTTATCCATTTCAGGAAAGCTACAAAAGACATGTCATTGAGGAGGGTGATGTAGAAACAGAAAAATTAGAGCATTGTTGAATCCGAGTTTACAGAGATGGCTCCCATATTCTCTGATACAGTCTGCAGCGTTGACGGAGGAGCAACAGCTTGAGAGGTCATATACAATATGCTTGAGGACGAGCGTCCCAAGATTACTATCACAAGAGCAATAACTGACCCAACAAAACCTTCGAGGCTTCAATTCAAGGATGTTTCATGTTCTTTCCTCCATAGGATAGGAGCGAGGGCTAAAATCCTCCCATACATGGATATGATCAGGTGGGTGGTCGAAAACCTCACCATTGAAGATAAGCAATTCAGGAATTCAAGAATGGAACTCATGGGATCATTCAAGGTAGTGGACATGAAGAAAATGTACCATATACCTGATCCTCGAGATATATATGATAAGACATACGTGGCCATCTTCGCAAAGAAGAACCCAGACCCCTTCAAGCTTATTCAGGGCTGGAGAGTATTGGACAACAAATTCAAATTTGAAAAATCGGGTATGTATGTTATAGCCCCTTTGGCAAACCCCTACAACTATGCAACTACTATGTTATGTAGACTATATGGGTTACCCAATAATTCTAAGTTTTCCATAAATGGATTCCTCTGGTTAATGCCTGCGTTAATTCCCACATCATGAATTGGGAAACCATCATATCTGATAACCTAGCCACCATCATTACTAAATATCGACAGAAGAGAGCCTCCTCTCTAGAGAACCTTCCCCCATTCTATTTTAGTGCCTACATTATGGATGCCATCTGTTTCTGCACTACATTTCTGACCATGGGTTGGAAATGGACCTTACAGGACCCCTACCCTATCCATCTCAGTCATAAGAAAATATGGGAATCCCATTATATACCTCATTTCTATAAAATATGTCATTCTGTTATTTTTCCCCTGCATCAAATAATTTTCAATAAGAAATCCCCTAGGTTTTCCCAAGAAGCCGCAACAAACCTTCTAGTTGTCGGAAAATATTTTATTGAAGAATGGTTCACCTACATTAGGGTTTTTGGTAACACAGTCGGCCCACATGTCCTTCCTTTGTATGTTTCTGATAAATTGTTAGCAAGGGAAATCACCCACCAAACCATGGGAAAAGGCCTAACTAAAGTCCTCAAAGAAGGCAAGAATTTATTATGGCCCTCTTTTCCTGTCAAGTGTGGTTCTTTTGCTTTAGCAAATTTTAATCGTGCCATTAAGGAGTCAGTAAACATGGAAGCCCTCACGATTCATACATTGCCAAAAAAGCAATTTGATCCAGACAAGGTAGCATATAACATCACTACTGTGGTAAAGCTCGAGCTATACAACCATGAGGATAATGATTTTGAAGACCTGTTACAGTCAGCCGAATACTTCGAACAAGCATTCGAATGGGCTAAAGCGAACCTGAGTCCTAAAGATTTTGAAAATTTTCGATAATTCAGAAATGAAAGGCTCGAAGTAATCCCAATGCACTTGTTGAAGATCGAAGATAAGCATACACCAAGTGTGACTGTTAATAGTGAAGGACCTAGTTCTCACATAGAATCTCAGGTGAATACTGAGAAAACACCAAATACAGGGAAGGCCTAAGACACAGATAATACAGCAGAGTCCAACAGGAAGTCAGCTGAGAAACAGGTCATGAGCACCGCATCTAAAGAAATCAGTTCAGAGGTCAAAAGCAGCAGTTTGGAGCAGGAGTCAGATCAGTTTAATTAGAAACTGCAAGACACTCCCAAAATGACAAATACCCAAGAGACAATGGAGTGTCAAACTCCTCTGCATATTCAGGAGAATACAGAGTCCAATTCTATGGACGAGCAGTCCAAAACCATGGATGAGCAGTCCAAGCCTATGGATGAGCAGGCGACAACATCCCAGCAAACTGAGATTATCCCTGCTTTTCCCACATCAGAGACCATCTTGAAAGTCACTGAAATCCCTCCACTTGATGTGTTCTACATCCCACTCCACAAGGTTGTAGTAAGAAGACGGAAAAAAAGGAAAAGGGTAGAAACATCCAAGCTCCCACCTGGAAACGAGCCAATGGACATAATTTGGAGGGACATTCCTTTCAACCTAGCTGAGAACTTGACTAGATTGTCCCAGTTTACGGGAGCATATGCAATGGCCACCATGAACAATGCCACTGAAGTCTCTACTTTGTTGATAGAAAAGGAGGAGAGGGTTGCACAGCTCGAGAAACAACTCAAAACAAAGAAAGCAAGTGTGAGCAGGCAAGCAGCTGAGCAGCTTTGACAATTGCAACAGAGCATGGAGGTCCTGAAAATAAGCCATGAAGCCGATATAATGGCTAAAAACATGAAACTCAAGAATTGTAGCAAGCCATGGAAAGATATAAGGATGTTCCTACTACCAAGGAGTTCGTTAAAGAGGCATTGGAACTAAATTCCCTCCTGATGAAATAGCAAGAGCACTTATGCCAAAGATATCACACATTACTCCTTATCTGATCACTAGCAACCAGCTATTAATGTGTCTCCTCAACATAGGAGTAATGTGTCTCCTCAACACCGATTTTACTGATCTCAACACCAGAATCATAGAGTTCATCAAATGGCAGGAAACAGAAGACGGGAGGAAAGCCAATCTAACTAAAATCGAGGAGACACACAAAGACATTCTTTTCACAGATTGGGATGCGAGAATCAAGCAAGCTGAGCTAGCAGTGGCAAGGGCAGCTGGGGTATCAAAGAATATAATCAAGGCATTGAACCACACTCTCTTTGTCACCAACCTGGTAAAGGAAGGCAATCTAAAAGAAATGCTTGATTTAGGTGCTTTACATAAAAGTTGGCAAGAAAAGACAGAGACTCAAAGGGAAGCAATCGCAAAATTGACCAAGACTGAATGGGAGTCGTATTGGAAATACCTCGTGAAGCTACACAGCCAGATCATGACCCTTAATTTCTCACTTCATTCAACTCGGCGGATTCTGCCACCTCTCACCGATGCGATTTTTGCAGGACAGCTCAGTACACATTTTGGGCCACCTCCTCAACTCAAACGAATGACCGATATATGTGATTTAAAGGACAAGATGGCAGATAGCCAATCATCATCTTAGCCTCTGCTCATCAATCCACTATTTATTTTTAGAGTTAGTTAACTAGTTAGGAGGAAGGTTGTTTGAAACCTCCTCAAATTTTTGTGTAATCTATTTTTGTACATTAGTTAGAATAGTATTTACACTCTTCTCATGAATTTAGAGAAGTGTCCAGAATTTTATCAAAAAAAATTGCAAAGAATGCACTTTTGTAAGTTTGTGAATGCTTTGGTGAAATTATGGAACATGATCATTTCTTTTAGATATCAGACTACTTTCCTTTTCTGATGCACTATTGTGTTCTTGGGAGATAACTTGATTTGAAGAAAGGAGTCGATCCATGTCATTAGTTAAATGAGCATAACTTTGCACATATGGTACTATTATCTTGTATGATTGATTCTATTTTTTGTTTAATTAGTGACAACACTTTAGTTTCATGAATTGTATGTGAGATTCATTCTTTCTGTTAAGCGTTAATTGCACTATTGTATGATTCCTTGCTGAAGTTGTTAATTTTCAAATATATAATTCATCATATATGCGATATGTTTTATAAATTTCTTTGACTAATTATTTAGTCAAAGAAATTATCTTATAGGTTATCATCTCTATTTATGCATGCTTAATCTTTTTTATCACATGTTAAGCAGATATCTTTGTAGATCGCATACCACACAGAAATACCCTAGTTTATATTAGTATAAGTTAGTTAGAGATTTGCGTGATAGAATAGGTCATTTAGATTATCATTATTCTACTGCAAACACTCATGAACCACCCACTGTCATCTTAAAACCCACACTGGGAAACTGGTCCCATTATCCCCAGTCAGAGCCACCACTTTAAACGGAAAAGGAGTTGTCTTAAGGTCTGGACCAGGTGGTTATCCCCCATGTTGGGGTAGCAGAAATATGAGACCTCAACATAAGTTTGAGTGGATAGAGTAGTGCAAGGTTACCTTTGAGAAGCTTAAGCAGTTGTTAACACATGCACTGGTACTATATATTTTAGATCCAAAAAAAAATTTCGTGGTATGCATGGATGCTTGCAAGAGAGGATGTGGTGGAGTCCTTATGCAATATGGATAGGTAATACGCTACAAGTCCCTGAAACTAAACGAGAATGAGCAGAACTACCTGACACATGATTTGGAGTTACCAGCGATCATACATGCATTAAAGATGTGGAGATACTATCTTCTTGGAATGAGGTTTGTACTTATGAGTGATCATATTGGGCTAAGCTATTTGTTTGACGAGCCGAATCTAAATGCTAGGCAGGCTAGATGGTTGGCCACAATCAGTGAGTTTGATTTTGAGATCGGGTATATCAAAGGTAAAGAGAATAGGGTGGTAGATGCTTTCAGTAGATGGGTATAGGTACATCACTTGGAAGCTATGAGCTCCTATGGGAAAGACTTACAGGATATGATCTTGCAGGCAGGTCAGCAGGATGTTAGGTATATGGAGATTGTGCACAGATTGTAGCAGGGTACAGGTGCACAAGGTATGGATTATTGTCTTACAGCATATGGATTCGTTAGGTTCTGAGACAGGATATATGTACCGAACAATAGTGAGATCTATAAGGTGATATTGAGGGAGTTTCATGCGAATCCTTATTCAATTCACCCAATTTATTAGAATACACTGACAATGATGAAGAGATTTTACTATTGGTCGAACTTGACGAGGGATGTAGCAAAGTTTGTGGCGAGGTGTTTCGCTATCAGTGAGTGAAAGAAGAGTGTAAACATCCTGGCGGACTGCTACATCCAATTGTTATTCCAGAATGGAAATGGGAGGCTATTTCAATGGATTTCATCACAGGGTTGCCTAAGACAGTGAAGCAGCATGATTCCATCATGGTCATTTTGGACAGGTTAACAAAGGTTGCACACTTCATTCCATTGAAGTCTACATTCTCAAATAGTTATGTGGCACAGGCATTCATCAGAGATGTGGTTAGACTACATAGTGTTCCAAATAATATTGTTTCAGACAAGGATGTGAAGTTCACTTCCAAGTCTTGGAAGGAGTTATTTGTAGGTTTGGGCACAGAGTTGGCCTTTAGTACAGATTATCATCCGCAAACAGATGGAAAGATAGAGAGGGTCAATGGGATATTAGAGGACATGTTGAGAATGTATGTGACGCATCAGCAGCGGAAGTGGGGAGATCATCTTACTTTGGTAGAGTTCACGTACAACAACGGTTATCATGAGTCAATTTGGATGAGTCCTTTTGAGGATTTTCATGGGCACAGTTGTAACACTCCCATCAGTTGGAATGATCTGGTTAGCAGGGTATTGATTGGACCAGATATGTTGGTAGACATGGAATAGGAGATGTAGGTGGTCAATAAGAGTCTAAAGGCTACACAGGATAGGTAGAAGAGTTATGTAGATAGGTTGTTCAAGGACTTCCAAGTTGAGGAACAAGTGTACTTGCGCATCAAACCGGAGAAGAGCTCCTTATAGATTGGACCATGTGCTAAGTTGGCACCACAATTTTGTGGACCCTTCAGTATCATTGAGAGGATTGGGCTAGTAGCCTATCAAATTGCATTGCCTCTGACAATGAAATTCCATGATGTTTTCCATGTATCTTTGCTTAAGAAGTATGTTAAGGATGTCGATCATGTGATTGATTGCTCTGTATTGCAAGTGGAACTATATGGAGAATTCCAACCCGAGCCTCAGCGTATATTGTAGAAAAAGGTGTTCATGCTCCGGAACCAAGCATCCAAGCAAGTTAAAATGAAATGGAAGCACTTTGGGCCCGATGAAGCTACATGGGAGATGGTGGATTAGATGCAGGCTATGTATCCTTCCTTGTTTTCCGTTTAAGGCAATGCATCTTTGATATGGTGGTCTGTTATATGCTTTATGGTGGTTTGATATGTGCTTTATGGTGGTTTTGTATATGCTTTATGGTGGTTGGTATATGCTTTATGGTGGTTTGATATGTGCTTTATGGTGGTTTGGTATATGTTTTATGGTGGTTTGATATATTCTTTATGATGTTTTGATATATGCTTAGATATGGTGTTTAGTATATGTTTTATCATATGTTTTGGTATATGATTTGGTATTTGTTTTGGTATATATTCATGGTAATGTTGTTATATGTACACATGTATATGGATGTAAATACCGCCATGAGCTATGTTATAAAGCTCCACTATGTGGTATGGGTGTTATGTCATTATGATTATCTTGTCATGTTACTATGCTATTATATGGTTATGTTATTGATGAGTCTTGAAAATGTCATTCATTTCCATTACACTTTCACTATTATGTCCATTATATCACCTCCATTTCACCTACATTTCACTACTATGTCACCACATTCATCCCACTTTAATTATCATTGGGCCACCTTTATGTTTTTCCAATATTTATTATTTCTAAGCCTTTAAGTGAATTTGTGGTTAAACATTAGAAAATAATGTGCATATGCTTATACCTAACAAATGGGTTGAGATTGTTGACATGTGTAGGTTGAAATAAGGCTTCTAGAAGACCCTTATGTGGCACCCCAAGGCCAAATTCGAATATGAGTGGAAAGAATCATGGGATCATGAGGATATGTGTCACATCTCCTAATTGTATTGTAACTCTAAAAAGACATGTGTCTTATCAGTTCCTATTTTGATTAGGACTCTAGAGGTAGAGGGAGAAATTCATGGACTATCATTAATGAGATGGCTCTCATCTTTTTGTATAAATAGGAGATCTCTCTCCTTCATTTGTTAGTATTTTAGTCTTTTTAGTCCTTAGTTCTTAAGTTTGTAGTTCTTCCTTGATGGCTTTTGAAAGCTTTGGAGGACTTTGTTGTACTTTGTACTTTTGAAGAAATTGAATAAAGCTTTGATGTTATCAACATGGAAGGAGATGTGAAGTAGATGTCATGGAGAATATTAGGATGTAAGGTAGAGTAGATTTCATTTTGTAAATATTGCTTTGTAGAATGTAAGGTAGAGTAGATTTCATTTTGTAAATATTGCTTTGATTTGATTATGTTATTTGATTGCTTTCAAGTTTGATAGATTAGATTTTTTTTCATTCATGCAATTTTAATTCATGCAAGTGTGTTTAATTTTGCTTTGATTTCATAGGTGGTAGAGGGCCCCTGCCTTGTATAGTTGTCATTTAATTTTGCATTTTATTTCACCATGTATATTAGCTGTACATAACAAATCTTTTTTATTACTGTTGTTTTACATTTTTCTCATGTATATTAGCTGTACATAAATTGCTTTTAAGTTGATTGTAGATTAGTGATGCACATAGCCTTTTAATGAACTAATGACGTGATAGAATCATCTTTTCCTTTTGCTGAAGCAACAAGGATACTGGGTCTCATAGTCATTAGCTCATTATTTGGTTATTGCATTTTATTTTGGTTGAACTAGTTGTATATTTACACTTTTGTTTAAATACTAACTCCATCAATAACATGTTTTAAGTTCTTTTGAAGTGCTAAGTTTTGGAAATTACTATTAGGGACATAGGCCTTGTCTTGAAATCTTTATCCATACTTGTCCTTTAAAAGTACTCTTAAGACCTTAGAATAGGATTTCCATTTGCATTAAACACTTTAGAAAACCAACAAGAACAAAACCCCAAAAACAAACATAAACTATAAAACAACGAAGTGAGAGAAAGGTTAACTAAGCACATATAGTGCACCACACTTCATCAGTTTATGATACCCGGATTGATAATTTATGTAGAGCAATTTAAGACATTAAATTGACTAGACAGTTATCATGATGAAATGTCTTGTGGGTTGGTGCTCAACAGGATGATCATTGTAAATACCGTAATGAGTTGTGTTATAATGCTCCACTACGTGGTATGTTGTCATGTTGTCATGATGTTTTGTTTTGAGCAGATCTTTCATTGCAAATACTACATCGAGCTATGTTATAAAGCTCCCTAAGCATTATGTCTTCTTTCAACAGGTTGTTGAGGTATATGTGTGATTGAACATCGAGGACGGTGTCCCCCAAGGGGGAGGGTTCTATAACAGTCCTGGTGAAAATTCCATGTAATAAAAGTTAAAAACAATAACCACTGTCAATCAGACACTTATTCCAAACTGAATGTTGAGCAAGACATCCTGGGGGTGTTCATTTGGTTGTTTATGGCTAGGGAAATTGACAAAGGCAATGGTTAAGGCTTTAGAAAGGAAAAATGCCATTTTTGGCACATTTATTTATGGAAATAATGGAAATTAGGAGAAAAGGGAGGTGAAAGGTCACAAGTTACATGTGAGGAGGAAAATGAAGGAAAATAATGGAAAATGAAGAAAATAGAAGCCTCATTCATAAAAAGGATTCTGAGGATCAATTGGTAACCTTTTTCCAGTTGAGTTTTGGATATCTCTCATTATTCTCTCTCTCACTCTCCCTCTTGGACACTTAGAGTTTTCTTGGAGTATTTTGGCATTAGAGCAAGAAAGGTCAATAAGGAAAGAGGAAGCAAAGATCAAGCAGGGAAAGGTAGGATCAAGTAGCTACAGCGAGCTTCATTGCAAGTATCGACTTTCATGTGTATTTTCCTTGCTAGATTTAGCATGCATGGTATTGCATGTGGTTCTTTTCTATAATGGCATGGGTTTTTCCAAGTGTGACAGTGTTTTCAGCCTAGCCTTGCCATTTCCAGATAGCCATGGTATGATGGGGTTCTCATGTTTTGGTTGAGATGGATTGCCGGAAGGATTCGAAGCTAAGTGAGGTGGATCTTCGAAATGATAGAAAACATGGACTAGTAACCCCTGAGCCAAACTGTGGGTTGTGGTAAAACCTAATTTTATGTTGCCTCCGATGGCCTAGGAATCCTTGTGGGTGAATGATGAGATACGGTAAAGCCTAAAGGTGGTTTTCTCTTTGTTGGGCCTAGTAATCCCGAGTTGGGATGTGCGGGAAACCTTGGAGAGTGGGTCTCGGTTTAGGGCCCAGTGATTTGGGTTTGGATTGCGGTAAAGCCTGAGAGACTAGGAGACAGGAAAATTCCTCACCGTGTAGGTGAAGAAATCTAGAGGAATCCATGCTTGTTTGGCCTAGTGATCAGGTGGACATCACGGAAAAGCATGTTATGATGTCTTCATTGTGTTGGCCAAGTGATCCGGGATGGATTACAGTAAAACCTAGTTTCTGTTGATGAGGGTGAGGTCGTTTAGCCTCGATATGCCCTAGTTGATTCTTTTGGTTTGAGTCCCACATTCATGCTTGGAATATGGCATGGGGGTGAATGGCTGAAGAGAGATATCGCTTATCCATTCTATGGTCGGGTGGAACGTGGTAGTCCCATCTCTAGTTGGTTTATTGCATTCATTAATGAGAAATTCATTCCCTTGATTTCTATGTGCAAATGTATTTATGCATATGTGGATTTTGATGGCTGATATGTTTATGGTAATTATGTTCCTATTATGCTAATTATATGTATATTTTATGAAAATAGTTATGTATGGCTCTCAGCATGTTTTTAATTATAAATTAATTGATAGTGGACCTATGGCCTAATAGATGATCATGCAGCAAATGACATGAGGGAACAATGGTTCTTAACAATTATCAGATAAGTATGAGATCCCTATGCTTAATTCTTTTGTTTACACCTGTAGGTTACATGTTGATGATATATTTGATGAAATTCTTGGAATGGATAGTAGGGATCTGGTTATGGTCTTGTTCATCTTATTGCTTTTGCATCATTGTTTCTCTGTTTTTTAACTTATTTCCAGCCATCACTCCATTCTAGGCAATGGCCTGGGATCTAGGCTTGAAAAAGTGGCTTAAATCTCGAGGTCGTTGGCATAGAACTGGCAATTTTGGTCTATGTTCACTAGTAGGCAAGCCTGTGAGAACGACTTTAGGTTGTTGGTCGCTCCCTTTCCCATAGCATGAGATAAAATATGGCCTAAGAGATCTAGAAAAGCAGTGTGAACCAGGGACAGGTTGTCTGAGTGGTTGACTTGTCTCCTAAGGGTTCTATTGATGATATTGGATGACTGTGTGTGATTTTTTCATCGATTCCACTTCCTTAAGGTCACATAGGAGGTTGAATCTGATCATAGTAGCCTCTTGTCTCATGTTTACCCCAGTTTGCATGGTTACTTGGGTCGATGTGGGAGGAGAGTGTTACAAATTTAATTCACATCATTAAGAAAATTGTTTACTCTAAGCAACGGAAGTGGCATAATACGTTGGTGAATAATTTGTGGGTTGAACATGTCACACCAAAACCCTCTCTAAAGACCTCTCCTTACTTCCTCGTGTATGGAAAAGAATTTATCCTTCCTTCGAACATATACCTCCCAACCCTTCGTCTTTCTTAAGAATCTTGAGGTAAACCATGTCTTGTTGTTCAAAGCAAGATAGAAACCATTCTTAAGTTAGAGGAATAAAGGTGGAAAACAAAATAAAAGTTTCCTATGCATTAGAATAATATCAAGTGCTAAATTGACAAGACATTTGCGGGGAACAAGGATTATGGTGTGGGAGATCTAATATTGAAATGGGATAAATCCCATGAAGAGAAAGGTGAACACACCAAATTTCAATCCCTGTGTATCACACCCTTTGTTGTTCATGAAAATCTTACCCATCATACTTACCATCTCCAATCCTTAGATGGAAAGTTGGTCTCTCTTCTTGTCAATGGCCAATATTTTAAACGATATTGTCAATTGCAGCCTAGGATTTTGTTTCTAACTATGTATATATTTCTTTCCTTGTACTTTTATTTGTTTTGTTTGGTTCATGTCACATTTTTTTCATTCCTTCGTTCTTTTATTTTGTCAGTTTTTGTAAATAAAGCCTTGTGTGAAAGTGTTTTGTCTAGTTTCGACCAATGTGGCAAAAGTTTTAAAGGGATTTGTGACATAAAATAACACTTGGTCAAATTGTGGTCTCTCTTATTTTCTTGGGTCTAACATCTTTAAGGGAAATGATGTTTGAATGGAGAATATGATCCATTCAAATGAAAATCTTTAAGCAGAACCATGCTGCCCATATCTATTTTAGGATCTTCATTCCATGACTCAGTATTATAATTTAAAGGTGTTTTTGCATGCCAGTCCAATCAAGTAAAGAATGGAAAGGAGAAAACTAAAGGCGAGCATAATAATTTCATAGGTATATAATAGAATCTAAAGGAATAACCACTGCTACTCTCAATAAGTTGGGATCCCTCTTCCACCCTAGTGATATAAACATCAATAAAATTCCATTGATCATGTTGAAAATAAAATAAGGGGTGAAATAAGAGAAAGGATTCCTATGAAGGGAGGTGAAGCAAGCAACTTCAATGGGGTAATGGATAGTATTGTTGGTAGAAAAGAAATGCTTGCATTCCTGTAGTGACTTTTTTGGGGTACTGAACAAGCCTACTCATAGTGAAGCAACACCGGAGATGGCACTAAAACTCTAATCATTTAAAACTCATGAATATATACTATCCTTCTCCCATATTGAAACAAATGTGATATGGTAATATTTGTAATTATGTTTAGTCGAGAAAGGGAATAGGAGAGAATATCGAGATAAATGGGGAATCTGAGGTAATCTGCATGATGAATCAATACTTCCTAAAAGACTAGACCCTGTGCTTGAAGCTATACCTGAACAAGGAACTTGGGATCCTTCGAGTGAATCTCCAAGTGTTGTTGTTGCTACAACACCCTCCAAATTTTGGCCTATATTCAAACTTTTGAGCCTCCCTTTGATCATCTAAATTTTCATTTTTAATTGTTGGACTTATCCCCTGCTTGCTTCTTAATTTTTTAAGTCCCTTTTTAAAGGAATTCCAAGTGTCATCTTTTGTTAAGAGAAGTGTTGTTCTTTGTGAAAGGAATTTATGGCACACCTTTAAGAGGAAACTCCGGTGCTTTATTTTGCATTAATGGATTTTATCTATCATGGTGACATGCATTGGACTCTTTCTCAAGGTATTGTGCACTTTCTTGTTGAAGTCGAAACTTGTGTCGAAAGGTGTATCTTAAGTGTCGCACTTGGAGGTAAGTGTCGTTTTGTTGTCGTTTCGATGGATGCATGTTATTTTTGGGTGTTGAGTGTTTCGTCATCATGTTGTTGGTCATTTATGAGTGTGTGATCATGTTCTAGTCGTGTTACATGCTTTGGTCTCGTCCTTATGCCTTACTGATCCCACTCTTAGTCAATTTTGGAGTATTCTTGTCAGTGTAAGTTACATGACCAAGCACCTATATTTATGCCTCCTGGAAATGAGAACTAGTCACAAGTCTCAATCAAGCATCCTCTACCCCCAACAATTGTGAACTATATAGTCAGAAATAATTTCCTCCATCAACTACACACTACATAATCTTAATGCTCATTCACTATCGACTACACTTTCCCATTGTGTAGTCCTCATCTAGTATTGCCTCCACTACATACTATGCACCTCCAATCAGTATTTAGGTCATGTCTCATCCTTTATAGTTCTTAAATATACAATTCATTGACCCTCTCCTTCCAGAACTGCGCACTATGAAACAACAATGAGAAAGCCTATCTTTTCTACCTCCCTAACTTCCCCAACTATGCAATCATGCCTCCCTGTCTCTCAACCACTGTACATTGTGTAGTTATAGAGCCTAGATCCTCACTCCCTTCCTCATGATCCTTTGTAGTGTGTAATCCTTAGGCCTCCTCCTTAATTTTTTTTATTGTCCCAACTCATTCAATATGTTGCACGAGAAACAAGATAGACTAGGATTTTTGGGATTAATGTTGTCTTGTCATGAGTGAATTCCATTTACAGGTGTTATTGTATTGACATGGCAGGATGGTGCTAAATGAGGATATCAAGGATATGCTACAAGAATATTCTTGTGAATCTTAATACCTAAATAGATCATCAAGCAAAGAGATATACGGACACTAGATCACAACAAAAGGAAGATCAAGATCACATAGAAGACTCTATATCCTAACCAGCCTCATGGAGAATGAAGTTGAAGAGCAAGCAAGACATATCATTAAGATGTGAAGATAGTAGCACGGAGAAAATTTTGGCATTGATAAACTACAATAAAGTTCCATGTCACCATCATCAAGTCATGGCTTCTCAAAGTGTCACAATAAAAGTCATATGTGTCATTGTATTTTTCCACATATTTCTATAAATGTAATATTATATTTAAAAAATAAATGAGAAAAATTAAAATGTGTGGAAGCCCAAGTGTCACACATAGAATGTGAAGAGTCATGTAAAGCTCAAATGTCTCTTAGGAATTTGAGAATTTATATGGGAGATCAAGAGTCATGAGGGAATGTCAAAAACCACCTCATTTGTTATATATACACCATCATAGCTCAATAAAAGAACTTTTCACCTTGGCTTCTCAAGCTAGGCATAGGAGAGAAGATTAGTCTTTTGAGAAGAAAGCAGTGGCTTAACGTTCCACTATTGGAAGCAGTGTTGTATTATTGTAATGGTGTATCTTGGGACATTCAAAGTATAATTTGAAGCTCTTGGATCTAACACACTTTCATACATGTCGTGAATGATTTTAAGACTATTATTTCATTATTTGCAGTGTGTGTTTATTTTTCTACATAATAATAAAAATGAACTATTTTGTTGGACTTAGTAAGCATCTTTGAACTATGTGTGTCTTGTTTTAATGATTGTTATTTCTTTGTGAAGTATTTCACAAGATAACTAACGATTATTTGAGATGTACTCATGTTTATTTACTAGGATAGTACAATTACTTTTCTCTTTAAGACTCACTTCCTTTTCCCTTTCATGAAAGAACCATTATACACTTTGAAATTGAATATATCACAAGGCTAACTTACATGTTTGTCTCAAAATTATATGAATTTTCTCTTGTATCATTTATTGCAGCCAAGGCAAATCATTAAGAATATAGCAGTTAGGCATATTCCCTGGATTGGGCTCATACTCCAAATGGTGTGAGGTCTAGTTGGGAATTAATATTGGGGAGACCCCCTGATTTTTGGCGGTATCCAGCACCATCAACAATTATGGTGCTAGAAGGAGGGCAACCTTTTAATGCCTGCTAATTCAACAAATTCACATAAAGAACCTTTTGTGCAAGGTAGCAATTGTCTGAAACCAACTCCATCTCGTATATCTGAGAAAGGAGAGTCCCCTAACTAAGGTCTGGAGCATGCACATGAAGTTACTTACAGTCAACTTTATTACATTTGGCCTATCACTCATCAGTTTGCTACAGCTTGTGGATTACTTCCTATCACAACCATTCTTCCTCATATGTAATCAAAGAAAAAGACCACCTGTTATGGTGTTTTAGTCTCTTCAGTGGAAGAATTGGTCACCACTACTCTTGAGGATTTGGTTGTCTCATTTAAAGATCCCATTCATCAAGGAGGACTTCTACTACTTATTGGGGAAGATTTGGAAGAAAATGGGGAGGATTTTCATTTTTCTGATGAAGAACAACCAAGAGAGAATGAACAATAGGATAACAACGAAAATTTGAATGGTGAAGGAGAAGAGTCCTCATAATCATAGAGTGGGGAGGAGGAGGAGAACGAAGATATGGTCGATTGACAATTGGATTGGATGGTCCAAGGGCCTCTTTCTCTTCTGGGAAATCTTCAATGCATAACAAAGCACCCAGAAAAGTTTCTTACAAAGTATGATCCGGATAAGAAAGCGAAGGTTGAAGACGACATTGATGACTTCTACTTGCATCTACAAATGTTAGAGGTACATTTTGATGATGTTTCCTGTAGATTATTTACGTACACTCTAGAAGGTAGATATTTATTTTTGTACCATATCCTTCCACCAAATTCAATCCATAATAGGAGGGAGTTTAAACAATTATTCTTAGAAAATTTTGTTGATGATAAAACTCCAGCCATGTTAGGTGAAGAACTTGGAAACATTAATATGAGGGATAAATAAAAGGTTAAATATTTTAAAAAATATTTACGCACATTTTGAATAAGTTTCCCATTGATGTGAAACCTCAAAATTTAATTACTAAAGATTATTATACTACTTCCTTTCCCACTAACATTTCCATTTTTGTTAAGCATGTTGTAAAAGAAACTTTGGCTCTCAAATTTGCAAAAGAAATTGCTATTGAAAAGGACTTCAGGTCTATGGGGTCATTGTTGATCAGGAAGACTCAAAAAATCCAAAGACACTAGTAAAAAGTCCCAAGCCTCTTTCACTAAGATTAAATAGAAAGATCCTTTTGACATGGAAAACCTGAATAAATCCTTAATGTTGTTAACCAATGAAGTATTGAACTCAAAAGAAATTCAAGTGAGGCTTATAATAAAAACAAGTTTTTTAAGAAGCTTCTTAAGAATAACTTCAATCAAACGGTTGAGTTTGCACAGAGCTCTAATGTTGTATTCAACATTGAGAACATGGGCATGGATAACTACTGTACTTTTCATCAAGAAGTACATTCAGAGGAAACATGGCCATAATGGAAACACAGCATGAATGTTGTGGTTACAAATGTTATAGAAATTTTTTCAGTAGAAGAACATTCAAAGAAGACTCAAGAGACTAATGAACCAAACTCAACAAAGGAAAACATGAATGTTGGTGATTCAATTTTCACTTTTTATCTTATCTTGAACAATGACCAACAAGTTTTTGGTGGGCCCCCAACGGGTGATGGTCCTCCTTAACAACCATATAAGAAATACAATCTAAGAAGCAAAGGACTAATTCTTGAGAAAGATGTAAGGAAGCAATTGTTGAGAAAAAATTTACCTCCTAGTAATCATGCTCAACGCACTCCGAGAAAATCTGTAAGTGCACAACCTCAAAAATATGCTTCCAAAAATGATAAGAACAAGTTTGTCACTCATGAGATATTGAGAAAATTTACACCACCTACCACTTCATCACACCCTGCCCAAGATGAAGACATGATTATAATTTTCTTGAAGACATGAAGAAAACTCACCCTAATATTGCCATATTTGAGCTGGTAAAGTTGGTGGGGAAACGTGAGTTGATCATCTAAGAATTTGCATCTCAACCTCCATCAAGTAGAGTGGTTTCCACTTTTCAAGCCTCATCCAGTAAGTTTCCTACCATTCTTGAATCGATCGTTAATGTAGTTAATATAAATTATAGATCCACTTCCCCCGTTTTCTTTTAGCTTTTGATATTTTCAATTATATTGTCCATAATTTCCTAGATGATTCTAGTGCCTCTACTAATGTCATGCCTTTATTTGTTGCAAGGAAAAATAATGTTGAATGGGAAAAGACAGATGTCATAATCTTACAATTAGATAGATATTTAGTATAGGTAATTGTTGAGCTTAATAATGTTACAATTCTTTTATCATCTGATCATAGAGTTCACCAATGTATTGATATTGTCATTGTGGACATTCTGGAAGCTTATGGATTGATTTTAAGTAGAGATTTCTCTAGAAAGTTGCAAGGATGCTTGTCTACCAATTGGTCGCATTTGTGGCTTCCTTGTAAAGGAAAGAATAATCAAATCTTAGTCAAGAGTGAACCTTTCATGAAGCATACCATCATGGCACTTGAAGCTCAAAATAAGCCTATTAGTTATGCATAAGTAATTTTCGGAAATTATTTCTTAGAAGTTGATCATGGATGTTATCTTGCATAGCCATCCCCTGTACCACCAAATACATAGTTGGAACTCCTTCCTTGCAATCCAACTGGTGCTAATGACTTTTGTAACATATATGTAAATAGTACTAGCATAGGAACTAACCCTATTGTTGCTAACATTTGGACTTTATATTTTGATGGTTCGAAAACACAAGAGGGTTTTGGAGCTGGTTGTATTTTTATTGACCCACAAAATAACAAGTATATGATCTCATGCCGATTGGAATTTGAGTGCACAAACAACATTGTTTAATATGAAGCACTCATTCTAGGTCTAAAGAAATCCATAGACTTTAAGGTGGAAGCGCTAAAGGTAATATGTGACTTAGATATTATCACACGAAAGGTATGGAATATTATTCATTGTGTGTCACCTAATCTAAAAAACTACTAGGAAGAGGTATGGCATCTAATTTCTTTATTTTTAGCATTTATTATTAATTTTGTTCCTAGGATTCATAATGTAGTCACATACACATTAGCTAACATTGTTGCTAGGTTATCACCACTTAGATATTTTTTTATATAGATTATTTATAAGCCATATGTACTTGATAAAGTTACTAATTTTCGTGTTTTCAATAATGACCAACAAATACCAGACTTTATGGCTAATGTTGACATGTTGAAAGATGTGTGTATAAACAAAGAAGAGCGCGAAAGGGATTTGCATGAATCACCTTACGCACATAAGGATAATCCAATGCCTAAGGGTGTGTTATATTTAGAAAATCTTTATGACCTGAAGAACCACTTCAAGGGACCAACCAATGTTAAATCTCACAGTTCCACACTATCACACAAACAAGTTAAATTGGGTACCAAAGAAGATCCAAAATATGTGAATCTCGATATGTGTTTTTTCCCCAAGAGCAACAAGCTTTTGTCTGTCTTTTCAAATAATATAGAGATGTGTGTGCATGGACCTATGATACGTGAATTATCCATCATGTGATACCCATTAAGGAAGGGGTAAAGCCATTTCAACAAAATTTAAGAAAATTACATCCTACACTTGAACCCCTTATTTAGAAAGAATTAAGGAAACTATTGGATGCTTGGATCATATTCAAAGTTTTTCATTCTACTTGGGTCTCAAATTTATTTACCATTAGAAAGAAGTCCATAGAGATATGCTTATGTGTTGAATTCCACAACTTGAATCAGGTTTCAGATAAATATAATTATCCCATGCCATCTATGGAGAAGATACTCCAAATGATATCTAGGTCAGAGATGTTCTCGCTATTAGACATATTTTTTGGATACAATCAAGTTCTAGTAGTGGAACTCGATAGTTTAAAACTACATTTAGGACTAAATGGAGTACATTTGGCTTAAGGAAGATGTTATTTGGGCTTGTAAAAGTTGGGGCTACCTTTCAACTGGCTATGGACATTTCATTATGTGGTTAATTGGAAAAAGTGTGGTCATGTAATTGGATGATGTTATGGTATTTTCAAAGAAAATATATGATCACTTCTGTCATCTAAAGAAAATCTTCAAGCAATGTCAAAAATATGGTATATTTTTACATCATAAGAAGAGAATCTTAGGAGTGTCTGCGGGAAACCTATTGGGACACATAATGGCCAAGAGTGGAATTAAATTTCACCGAGAGCAGGTCAAGACTACTGCTCAGATTCCCCTTCCCGTGAATAAGAAATCCATGCAATATTTTTGGGGAAAATTAACTTCCTTTCGAATTTCATCTCAAATTATGCACAGATTGTTAAGCCATTACAATAGATGATTAAAAAGGATGGTGTTTACAAGTGGGACCGTACGAAGAAATATTCCTTTTCCCGGATTAAACAAACGATTGCCGATTCACATTGTACACTCCAAATTTTAATAAAGGTTTACTTTTGTATACATTTCCTTCTAACACAAATATTGTAGTCATTCTTACTCAGAAGGACAATCAAGGAAACGAGCGACCCATATTATTTATGAGTGCTAGCCTACAGGGATCCAAATTAAATTATCCCACCATAGATAAGAAAGCATATGCGATATACAAGGCAGTTAAGAATTTCAGACGTTACCTCTTGAAAATCCATATTATCATCTTTGTGCCTCACACAACGGTTAGATCCTTCCTTATGCAAAAGAGTTGGATGAGAGGAGGGAAATCTAGATGACAAGCCTTCAAGAGTATGATCTAGAATTCAGGCTAGTTCATACAATTAAAGGCCATCGTCTTTATCAGTTTACACCAAAAGAAATCGATTTTCCATAAGAGGATTCCTCTAGATGGGAATAAGAAATTCAAATGTAGAATATTAAGCAAGCTACCCCTACAAATTCAACCATGTATTTGTACATTAATGTACGTCAGTATCTAGAGCATATCTTTCCCTTGCACTTATCAACGAAATAGAAGAGGGAAATTTGACTTAAATCTCTTTCATATTAGCTTGTACATGGTGCGCTTTTCCAAAAGCACCACAATGGTGTCTTGATCAGATGCTTGGAAGCACAAAATTCAGAAAGGGTATTAAAAGACCTTCATGATGGGCCAGTTGGTGTCCACTAAGTAGGCAACATTACTACTCAGAAAGTCATGCGGGATGGTTATTAGTGGCCCACATTGTTTAAGGATGCACAAGCCTACACCTATAAGTGTCATGTATGTCAAAGATGTGTTGGTCAAGATAAGGTGCTAGTTGCCACATCCCATTTTTGTTAAAGAGACATTTCAACAATGGGGATAGGATGTCATTGGCAATATTTTTCCACATTAATCAAAGAAAAACCAGTATATCTTAATTGCCACATACTACTTTACTCGATGAATTGAAGCAGTTTTGTTGAAACAAGTGAATGAGTAGGAAGTCATCCATTTTCTCAAGCATAATATTATTACCAAGTTCAACATTCCAACATCACTTGTTTTCGATAATGCAACTTAATTTTCATCGCTAAAACTTTATGATTTTACATTAGAGAATGGTATTTTTTTAAGGCCCTCATCTAATTGCTACCCCTTGGAAAACAGTTTACTTGGGTCTACTAATAAGAATTTAATTCACATCATTAAGAAAACAATTTACTCTAAGAAAAGGAGTTGGCATAATATGTTGGTGAATGCTTTGTGGGCTTACTATGTCACACCAAAACCCTCTCTGTAGGCCTCTCCTTACTTCCTCATGTATGGAAAAGAATTTATCCTTCCTTCGAACATGTACCTCCCAAACCTTCAGCCTTCTCAAGAATTCTGAGGTAAACCATGTCTTGTTGTTCATAGTAGGATAGAAACCCTTCTTAAGTTAGAGGACGAAAGGAAAAAAAATAAAATAAAATTTTCCTATGCATCAGAATCGTATCAAATGCTAGTTTGAAAAGAAATTTGTGGGGAACAAGGATATTGGTGTGGGAGATATAATATTGAAATGGGATAAATCCCATGAAGAGAAAGGTAAACATACCAAATTTCAATCCCTATGTATCAGACCCTTTGTTGCTCATGAAAATATTGGCCATCATACTTACCATCTCCAATCCTTAGATGGGAAGATAGACTCTCTTCCTATCAATGGCCAATATTTTAAACGTTGTTTTCAATATAAACCTAGGGTTGTGTTTCTAACTATGTACATATATATTTCCTTGTCCTTTTGTTTGTTTTGTTTGATTCATGTCACATTTTGTTCATTCGTTTGTCCTTTTATTTTTTCAGTTTTTGTAAATAAATCCTTGTGTGAAAGTGTTTCTTCTAGTTTCGACCAATGTGGTGAAAGTTTTAAAGGGGTTTGTGACAAACAAGAATGCTTGGTCAAATTTTGGTCTCTCTTCTTTGCTTGGATCTAATATCTTTAAGGGCAATTATGTTTGAATGGAAAATATGATACATTCAAACAGAAAGCTTTAAGTTAAACCATGATGTTTGTATCTATTTTAGGATCTTCATTCCATGACTCGGCATTATGATTAAATGGTGTTTTTGCATGTTGATCCAATCAAGTAAAGAAGGGAAAGGAGAAAACTAAATGTGAGCATACTAATTTCAGAGGTATATAATAGTCTTTGAATGAATAACCTATCCTACTCTCAATAAGTTGGGATCCCTCTTCCAACCTGGAGATATAAACGTTGATAAAATGTCATTCAGCATGTTGAAAATAAAATAAGGGGTGAAAGAAGAGAAAGGCTTCCTATGAAGGGAGGTTAAGCAAGCAACTTCATCGAGGTACTAGATAGGCTTGCTGGCAGTGAAGCAATGCTTATGTTCCTATAGTTACTTTATTGGGGTACTAAACAAACCTTCTAGTAGTAAAGCAACATCGGATATGGCACTAAAACTCTGATCATCTAAAACTCACAAATATATATTATCCTTCTCCAAGATTGAAACAATTGTGATATGGTAATATTTTTAATTATGTTTAACTGAAAAAAGGGATAGGCGAGACTACCAGGATAAATGGGGAATATGAGGTAATCTATGCAATGAATCAATAATTCCTAAAATACTAGACCCTATGGATAAATCTAGACCTGAACAAAGAAGTTGGAATCCTTCCAGTAAATCGCCAAGTGTTTTCACTGCTACAGCACCCTCCAAATTTTGGCCCATATTCAAACTTTGGAGCCTCCCTTTGATCATGTGAATTTTCATTTCTAATTTTTAGATTCATCCCCTGCTTTCTTCTTAAGTTTCTAAGTCCCTTTCTGAAGGAATTCCAAGTGTCATATTTTGTTAAGGGAAGTGTCATTCTTTGTGAAATGAAGTTATGGCACACCTTTAAGAGGAAACTCTAGTGATTTCTTTTGTGTTAATGGATTTTATCTATCATATGGAAAAGCATTGGACTCCTTCTCAAGGTATTTTTCACTTTCTTGTTGCAATCGACACTTATGTTGAAAGGTGTATCTTAAGTGTCGCACTTGGAGGTAAGTTTCATTTTGTTGTCGTTTTGATGGATGCATTCTATTTTTTGGTGTTGAGTGTTTCATCATCATGTGGTTGGTAGTTTATAAGTGTGTGATCATGTTCTAGTCCTGTTACATGCTCTAGTCACATTTTTCTGCCTTACTGGTCCCACACTTGGTCAATTTTGGAGTATACTTGTCTTTGTAACTTTCTCAGCCAAGCACCTGTCTTTCTGCCTCCTGGAAATGAGTGGTACGTAGTCACAAAGTCTAAGTCAAGCATCCTCTTCCTCATAGAATTTTACACTATTCAATCACAAAGAATTTCCTCCATCAATTTCACACTACACAATCTCAATGCTTAGTCACTGTTGACAACACTTTCCCATTGTGCAGTCCTCGTCTAGTCTTGCCTCCACTACATATTATGCACTTTCAATAAATATTTAAGTTATGTCTCAACCTTTGTAGTTCTAAACTACACAGTGCATTGATCCTCTCCTTCCAGAACTATGCACTGCGCAACCATCGTGAGCAAGTCTATCTTTTCTTCATCCTTAACTTCCCCAACTATGTAGTCATGCCTCCCTTTCTCTCAGCCACTATGCATTGTGCAGCTACATAGCCTAGACCCTCACTCCATGCCTCCTTCTCCTGTTCAGTTTGTAATCATTAGGCCTCCTCCTCAATCTTGTTTATTGTCAAAACTCAGTCAATATGTTTCATGAGAAACAGGATAGACAAGGAGTTTTGGGACTAATGTTATCTTATCATGAGTGAACTCCATTTGCAAGTGTTATTATGTTGACATGACAGGGTGGTGCTAAATGAGGATATCAAGGAGATATTACAAGAAGATACTTTTGAAGTTGAATACCTAAATAGATCATCAAGAAAAGAGATAGATGGACACTAGATCATGACAAAATAAGGAAGATCAAGATCACATAGAAGACTCTATATCCTAATCAACCTCATGGAGAATGAAGTTAAAGAGAAAGCAAGACCTATCATTAAGATGTGAAGATAACATCAAGGAGAAAATCTTGCCATTTAAACACTACAATGAAGTTCCATGTCACCATCGCCAAGTCATGGCTTCTCAAAGTGTCGCCATAAAATCCATATGTTTCATTGTATTTTACCACAAATTTTTAAAAATGTAATATTGTATTTTTGAAAAAATGAGAAAATGTAAAATGTGTGGAAGCCCAAGGGTCACACATAGAATGTGAAGAGTCATGTAGAAGATCAAAGGTCTCTTAGGAATTTGAAAAGTCATATGGGAGCTCAAGAGTCATGAGGGAAGGTCAGGAGTCACCTCATTCGTTATATATACACCCTCATAGCCCAAGAAAATCATTTTTCACCTTGGCTTCTCAAGCTAGGCATAGGAGAGAAGATTAGTCTTTTGAGAAGCAAGTATTGGCTTAACGTTCCACTATTGGAACCAGTTTTGTATCATTGTAATGGTGTATCTTGGGACTTTCACTTTATAATTTTAAGCTCTTTGAGCCGACACACTTTCATACATGTCGTAAATGATTGTAAGACTATTATTTCATTATTTGTTGTGTGTGTTTATGTTTCTAAATACTAATGAAAATGAACTATTTCATTGGCTTTAGTATGCATCTTTGAACTATGTGTCTCTTGTTTTAATGATCATTATTTTTTTGTGAACTACTTTTCAATATAACTAATGATTCTTTTAGATATACACATGTGTCTTTACTAGGATAGTCCTATTAGTTTTCTCTTAAAGGCTCACTTCCTTTTCCCTTCCATGAAAGAACCATTATACACATTGCAATTGAATACATCAGCAGACTAACTTAATTGTTTATCTCGAAAGTATATGTGTTTTCTCTTGTGTCAGTTATTGCATCCAAGGAAATTCATTAAGGATATGGAAATCAGGCATATTACCTGGATGGGGCTCCTATTGCAAATGGTGTGAGGTTTAGTTGTGACTTCATATCAGGGATATTCTTCACCCCCTGATCATTGACAACTTGAAACATTGTTAACATTACCAAATGACCTCTCACCAATTTTGAGAGTTTTAGAATCCAAGCTAGTGAGAGTCATCTTTGACTCAGCACTCACGACAACCCTAATTTTTTATCTTAGTCACCTAGTGATTTATTTAGCAATACCAATAAATTTAGCTTCAGATATGTCCAACAACCAATGTTCACCTTGGTTTTTATCAACAATAACATTTTAAAGTCTTCCTTGATGCATGAGAATCTCATGTTTACTTCTTTTTGTATGTTCTCTTTCATTAAATATCAACATAGGTAGTAGTCTTTACCACCACTTAGGTAACTTGAGGTAACTAGAAATTTTAGACTCTTTAACTTATTAAAAGGCATTGAAAATAGGATAAACAACATCCTTAGAGCTTGGTTCCCATGCCCTTAATTCGATTCCATAAAATTCCTTATATATTATTTGCCATCTCTATATATTTACGTTAATCAATGTCTATGGTCACACCAGTAAACAATGATTTCTGGAAGATGGGCATGAATTTCCATCTGTCAATGTGATTAACCACCCAATGCCATGATTCCATGTGCTATTTGAGATATGTATTACATGTTAATTTCCATACCTCACCTCTTGTAGGTTTTAACCCCATACAGAAATTACTTGCATATGAATTCTAAAACACAGAAAATAAACAATGCAAGAGCATAACACATAAAACACATATACATAGAGATTTTCCCCTGGATCCCAAAATAGGGACTACCAGCTTGATTTTTCATTATGTTCCTTTCAATGTTACAATACATATTTATACATGTTGAAGCATCCAATACCATGGACCAAAAATCATCGCATCCAAAACCATGGACCGAAAACCATCACATCCAAAACCATGTGCGAAAAATCATGCACAAAACCATAGGTAGGTTTGTCCAACCTAATATAGGGTCCAAAAACAAAATTTTCCAGGGTGCTGCCCCGGACCCCATAGAGTGGGGTTACCTGCACCCCTCAAACCCCCTGTGACTCCCCCCGCTACGCAATTGGCGCAACAAAGGGGGCACTCTGACCCCTTCTAACCCCCTAGTTAACTACGTGGGCTAGTCGTGGAAAGAATATAACATAACCCAACATTCTCCCACTTGTTGTTTTCTTTCCACAAGGGGACACAAGAGAGCTTAGTCATTTATCCAGCCCTGCAATACCCATTGTTTCTCTACACCAAGAAAACTTCTCAGAGCTCACAGATTTTGTCAATCCATCTGCAATATACTTTAAAGTGTCCACCTTTACCAGCAACACCTTTTTGTCTTCTATCATATCCCTCACAAAGTGATTCTAAACATTAATGTGCTTTGTCTTTGAATGATATGCAGCGTTCTTTGCCAAGAAAATTTCACTTTGGCTATCACAGTCTATCCTTATAGTTCCTTGTACTAATCCCATACTTGAACACAATCTCTGTAACCAAGCTGCTTCCTTGCTTGTATTAGTGGCTGTCATGTATTCTGCCTCTGTAGTTGATAGTGCCACTACAGATTGTTTCTGACTCATCCAACTGACTGAACCTCCAAATAGGTTAAACACATACCCACTTGTAGATCTTCTCTGATCCAGATCTCCAGCCCAGTCTGCATCAACAAAGCCATGAATATCCAACACTTTGTCCAATCCTGGTCTTCCTTGGTAGCACAAACCATAATCACTAGTACCACACAAATACCTGAAAACCCGCTTCACTGTTGTCCAGTGCTCCTTCCATGGTTTTGACATAAACCTGCTCAATACTCCCAATGCATGTGCAATGTTTGGTCTAGTACAGACCATTGCATACATCAGGCTACCGACTGCACTTGCATATGGAACACGGGACATGTCGTCTTCCTCTTCTTGTGTCTTGGGACACTGTTCAACAGATAACTTTACACCTACAGGAATAGGAACCTTCACTGGTTTACTATCCTGCATATTAAACCCCTGAAATATTGTCTCGACATACTTCTTCTGGTTTAACCATAGCTTCCTCTTTGTCTGACCTCTTTTAATTTCCATGCCCAAAATATAGTTTGCAACACCAAGATCTTTCATGACGAAATTGGAGGACAAATGGGTCTTCAAGTCTTGGATAATTTCTTTGTCATTTCCAACCAGCAACATATCATCCACATACAAGATCAGATAAATAACACGGTCACCAATTAATTTAAAATACACAAAGTGATGTTCTTTGCTTCTGGTGAAGCCAAGTCCCCATATAAATGTTTCAAATTTCTGATACCACATCCTTGGTGACTCTTTTAACCCATACAGAGACTTCTTTAACTTGCATACCAGTTCTTTCTTACCCTTCACCGCAAAGCCTTCAAGTTTCTTCATGTAGATCTCCTCTTCTAGATCCCCGTGAATAAATGATGTCTTCACATCCATCTGTTCTACCTCAAAATGAAAGGTAGCAGCAACAGATAAAAGTAATCTAATAGAAGTTACCTTGGTAATAGGAGAAAAAAATATCACCAAAATCAATTCCCGACACTTGGGAATAACCTTTTTCTACCAACTGAGCTTTGCATTTCTCCACCTTTCCTTCTGCATTTGTCTTCTTATTGAACACCTATTTACTACCAATGGGTTTCCTTTCAGCCGGCAACTCCACCATATCCCAAGCCTCATTTTGGTGCAAAGATGCCATTTCATCAACCATGGCCTCTTTCCATAGTTTTCCATCCTCTTAATCTACTGCTTCCTTCACAGTTCTTGGATCATCATCAGTAATAGATAAATAAAACTTTGAATAGAAAGCAGATGGACTATACCTTTCTAGCTGCCTTCTTTCTCAAACTGATCTTCTCACACTCAGAGTTTGTGGCTCTTCATCATTTGATTCCTCCTCTACTATAGAGTCTAATTCTTCCTCCTTTAGCTCAAACTCTATCTTCTCAGGTTCCTTTGGTTGGACTTCATGTTTAATAGCATCTTTCACCTCTTTGAACACCACATCTTGGTTGTACACAACCTTCCTTGTTACTAGGTCCCAAAGCTTCTAACCCTTTAAACCATCCTTATACCCAATAAAGATGCACTTTTAAGATTTACTATCCAACTGGGTTTGTTTCTCCTTTGGAACATGTACATATGCATCACATCCAAATATCCTTAGATGTGAAAGAGAGGGTTTCTTACCAGTCCATGCCTCTTATGGAGTCTTATCCTCCAACGCTGATGAAGGTGATCTATTGACCAGGTAACATGTTGTCTCCACCGCCTCTACCCAGAATTCCAGTCCTAACCCGGCACCACTGATCATGCTTCTTTCCCTTTCCATCAACGTCTCGTTCATTCTTTCTAAAGCTCGTTTTGCTGAGGTGTATATGGAGTAGTCTTTTTCTGTGCTATACCACACTTCTTACAGAATTCTTCAAAATCCTTACTACAAAATTGTCCACCGTTATCTGTCCTCAGCACCTTTATCTTCTTCTCTGTCTGGTTTTCCACTAGAGCCTTAAATTCTTTAAACCTATCAAAGAGTTCAGATTTCTTCTTAAGGAAATATATCCATGTATTCCTTGGGAAGTCATCTATAAATGATACATAGTACATAGACTTACCCAGTGATGGAACCTTCACAGGTCCAAACACATCACTGTGCACAAGCCTTATTATATGTTTCGCCCTCTTACCACCAGAGGGGAAACTCACCTAATTCTACTTCCCATATACACAATTTTCACAGAAATCAAAATCCAGAGAGCTATTACTCATACCTTTTTCCATACCTTTACCATGAAGTATTTGAAGGCCCTTCTCTCCAATATGTCCAAGCCTTTGATGCCACAGCATGGTCTTCTCTGTAGAGACCACTAGATTTTCTGCTCCACTTTCAGGAACCACAAAATTATTGCACCCATCAACAACAGTGCTACCTTGTAGCTTGTACAGAGTTCCAATCCGAACTCCCCGCATCAATACCAGTGCTCCTAGAACCATCTTGCAGGTATCCTTCTCGAACATTGTTTTTACACTTGCATCATCCAGCTTGCTTACAAAAAATAGATTTCCGGCCAATGCAGGAATATGTAGAACACCCGGAAGTGTTCTAACCCTTCCACCTTGCAAATTCAACTTTACTTTTCCATGACCAACGATTCTAGCCTTCCTATCATCCCCTAAGAAGACATCACCACCACCGTATTTCTCCTACTCACAGAACCACTCTCTATGGGGAGTGAAGTGAAAGGATGCACTGAGTCAATTAACCATGCCTCTTGATCTACATGTGTACTTGAAGAAGCCAAGTACACATCCCCACCTTTATCTGAGGTGGTTTTCGCCTCCACAGAAGGAGCATCATCAGATCCCTTTCCTTTGTCAAGAGCTTTAGATTTACAGTCCCTTTTGTAGTGCCCTTCCTTTCTGCATTTCCACCACACCACCTTTACAAGTTTTCCTGGAGATTTAGATCTCCCTCTAGATTTATATCTCTCACCTCATGATGGCTTTAATGCATCATGGTATTCAATGATCTCCACAAATCTTCAATATGCTGCTTCACAAAGTTCTCCAACCCTGCCCTATTATGTTCTCAAGAGAAGACTTCAACAGGCTCTATTTGTCCAATCCCAATAAATTAACACTTCAACCACGACAACTATGACAACTTCGACCACGGCAACTTCAACCACGACAACTACGACAGCTTCAACCATGGAAACTACGGCAGCTTCGACCACGGCAACTACGACAGCTTCAACCACGGCAACTATGGCAGCTTCGACCACGTCAACTACGACAGCTTTGACCACGTCAACTATGGAAGCTTCGACCACGGCAACCATGGCAACTACGGTAGCTTCAACCATGGAAAATATGGTAGCTTCGACCAAGATTTTATGCCCAAACAGAATTATCCTTTTTTTTCGTCCTAAACAATAGTCTCCTTGTTCTCCTCGGCCTTCTGTCTTCTCTTGTACTTCGTATCTTTGAATTCTTGCCTGAATTGCTGATCAAAATGAATTGTTTAGATCTCTATTTATAGAGATTTCTTTTATAATTGAAGGGACATGTCTATTTGAAGTGAGGTCGACTTGTATGACTAATTATACGTCGGCTCACTGTTAGGAATAATTTCCTTAACTTAAAAATTCAATATCTCACAAACTATTGGGAGTTTCGGGTAAAATAAAGGCTCGTTAGAAAGAGGAAAAAATTATCTTTAAGATGGTCTAGGATCCATTTTGAAAGGATGCCTCTAAGGTGTCCAAAATAATTTTTCTTTGTGTCTTTCCTTAAATTTTATTCATACAAAGTTTGGGACAACATGAGGAATGTTTGGGACAACGTGGCTTCTTCATTCTTTGGCTTCTTCATTGTTATCAATGTGATCATAGGATCATGGAGTCATTATGTAGGAGTGCAACATCCATGTAGCATGACGCATGAACAATGCCATCATATACTAGTGCAGTCATAGTGCAACATCATTAGGAGAACTCCAAAATAATCTTCCAACCATCAAATGATCTCCACCCATGTTATCAAGACCTCATCAAGTGCCATCATCAATTGTGGTCACTTATCAAGAATATGACATCATCAAATGTAGTCCTCCATATGTCATCAAGGGCTTCTAAATACCTGGAACTTGGCACTTCTTAAGACTTATTCATTAGTGACTTGACATATTAATTGATGACATTCTTATCAAACAAGAGTTACGAAATCATCATATGGAACCAGGCATCTATTGTCTTCAACCTTATCATCTCATTCTAGGGTTTCATGATATTCATTAGGCATATCAAGAATATTTTCCATCTCAGCCAATGCCATATTGACATCAATGGCAACCTTGAATAACAATCTCCCCCTTTGTCATTGATGGCAATATTCTTTCCCTTCCAACATTCTCTCTCCTTTGACATCAATGGCAAATGGGGTGCCCGAGTACTCCCCCTATTAAGATGCTTATTTTCTTCACGACTAGTTTCTTCATAGGTATGTTACTCTCCATGTCATGGTGCTCTTCTTTCTGGCAATGTGGTCCATGATATGTTTGCATTTATTCATGTGGTGAACCGGCTTCTCTTGCCTACACAAGCTCCTCTAGCTCAGGAAAGATTACCTACTTAGTTGATCAAGTGGAAGAAATCTTAACAAAAATCCATCGGATAGATAAGAGATCATGTTCTTCAATAGAGCTACCCCCGAGAGATGATCTATCAACGGATGATTGTTCAAGTGTGACTCATCAAGGTTTTCATAGGATCCATCCATGACTAACTTCTGCAAGAATCCTTAATCATCATAAGCTCCCCCTAACTGTATGCATGGTCTTCTTTCTGATATAGTCTCCCCATCAAATACTTAGATTATCAAGGATCAGGTCAACAACATGTGTTGTTGGCTAGAGAGTTCAAGAGATTTTCGGATTGAATCTGCATCTTTCTCCATACTAGTGTAACTTTCTTCTCTGGCATAGTTCTAGCTTGAGTAGGTGCCCAAGTCAAGTTACAATCACGTGCCATATGTCCAATGTTATGACACTTGAAGCACTCTATGTTGTTCATGAATAATAATTCATGACTTCTTCTTGCAAAATTGTTTCTTGGAGATTGACGGGGACCATTATATTTATCTTTGTGATATGCCCTAAGTTCATACAAGAATAACAATAAACAAGAAATATACTTTGGTACTTGGGAGATGAATATTTCCTTGATGTACTTCTGAAGTCTTTTTGCCTTGGGATCCTTTGATGATATCCATTGCCTCTTGCATCTTTGACACCATCTGCATATCTCCTTGGAGTAGGATTTCTTCCATAGTTGTCTTGACTCTTCTCCTTGCTTTTGCTGGAACTGGGAGCATCAACATTTCTTTCTAGCTTTCTCACATCCTTGTTGTTTGAAGCATTAGGGTTTGCATCATTCTTGCTTGAGGATTCACCTGCATAGCCAAGACCTGATTTATCAAGGGGAGAACTTTGATGACTTAGGATGTCATCTAGGGTTTGAGAACTTTTCAAGTTCTTATTTAGCAAGTCAACTTCCTTTTTAAGAAATAAAATTTCTTCCTTCATTTTCTTGCATTCTTCATCCTTCTTTGATAGAATGATCTCCATTTCTTCCTTCATCTTGGTTGCTTCACATGCTTGGGCCTTAAGAGAAGTGATTTATGATTTTAACTTGATGATGTCATCATCCTTTTCTTCTAGTTGGCATATCATGGTGTTTCTCTCCTTTTTTGCTTCATCAACTTGTCCTTCTATGAATGTCAAAGCTTCCATCACCTTCTCAGCTCCTTGTGCTTCTTTCCTTGCTTCTTCTAGTTGAGATCTAAGGGAGGAGACCTCTTCCTTGTATTAACCAATCTCTACTTCAAGTTTGTTCAAGATCTTGTGCCTTTGGTCAAGGTGGCTTGACAAGGTATCTTCCTGTTTCTTTGCCTTCTCCATTTGATTTTTCATGGATATGACTTCTTCATGATGCTTTCTCTTGTTTTAATAAAATTCTCCCTTAATATTGGCGAGCTCCTCGTCTCTTTCTTGTACTTGAAGCTTGACAAGGTCAACTTCCTTCCTTGTCTTGTCCTGGTCACCAACTTATGCTTTCTTATTAAGTTCCTCCTTTTCATTTTTCAAATTTTTAATCTCTTCCATGGTAGCCATAAGTTTAGTGAGGAGATATTCTTCAAAATATTTTTCATCCTCTTCATCTTCTAGGTATTCTTTAGCCTTGATGTTATCACTCTTATCTTCACCTTCCTTGATGGGCTCTAGATTTTCTTCTTGTTTTCCATCATTTTCTTGACTAGAGATCATTGTCAACACTCCTTTTGAGTGAAGATTGTGAAGTTTATCCCATATGCATTTTGCTAACAAATATTTTTCAAAATTGGCCTTCATAGAATCAGGTAGCCCATTCAAGATTGCTTTCATTGCTATTATATTATGTTCCTTGGATTCTCCATCCATCATGCTATTAACAATTTCCGATTTCCAAACTTCAATGCCTTGAGTCTTTAAGAAATTCCTCATTCTTGCCTCCCATATATCAAAGTTTCCATTTAACAATGGAGCCTTCGTAAATTGATTGACTTCAATTTTTGCGGTTGAGGGAGACACATCTTTCGGAGGATTGGAGACTTTCTTCCTTGGCTTCGCCATTTGTGTTCTAATGATCAACCTTCAAGCTATTAGGCTCTTAGTGAAGGTACTATCTCTGATACCAATTGTTGGAAATACTGAGAGGGGGAGTCAATCCGTATTTCTTTTCGATTGTTACTTTTACCATTTAGATCACTTATATTTAGAACACAAAATGAACAATAGGAATAAATTATTTTATTAATATAATATTTACAATGAATCAAGTACAAAGTATATAGGGCTCCAACCCTAGATGAAGACACCGATCTTCAAACTCCCAAGCTCCAACCTGTTGCTTTGAGGCACCAACCTCTAGGGCTCCAACCCTATCTCTGGTATAGGCACCAACCTAGTCTCTTGAGGACTCCTATCCTCTATGGCTCCAACCCTATCTTCCAAGGCACCAACCTTGTCTCTTTGAGGCTCCAACCTCTAGGGCTCCAACCCTATCTTCCAAGGCACCAACCATGTCTCTTTGAGGCTCCAACCTCTAGGGCTCCAACCCTATCTTCCAAGGCACCAACCTTGTCTCTTTGAGGCTCCAACGTCTTGGGCTCCAACACTTAGCTTTACTTCATCAAGATATGTTTGGTTATCCTTCGCGGCTCCCAATGTTTTCTTCAACAAGCCCTATCAATCTTCAACTACGCATTCACTTAGTCTCCATGCCACATCATTAATTACAAACTTGTTCTTCACATGAAGGTGTCACCACTGCTCTTCATGTTACCCAAACTAAACTTGTTCAAGGTCACCTCATGATGGCTTCAATGCATCATGGTATTCAATGATCTCCACAAATCTTCAATATGTTGCTTCACAAAGTTCTCCAACTCTACCCTATTTTGTTCTCAAGAGAAGACTTCAACAAGCTCTATTTGTCCAATCCCAATAAATCAACACTTCGACCACGAAAACTGTTACACAGTAATTTGTCACTGTCTCCCTGTCAGTTACCCTACTGTGTCAAGAATTCACAATAATCAAGTTCATGCCTTCTGAACTGGCCCAAAACCCACTTTTCCAAAGTTTTCCTCATCAGCGCGTCTGTTTCTAAAATATCCGCACTGACTGGCGGCTCGTAGTGTATTCAGTGCACTGCCAGCGCGGAAGCACATCACTTTTCCGCGTTGGTCGCATTTTATGAGCCAGCGCACCTCTCTTTTGTATTGGGTCGCGCTGACATGACTTTCCCAGTTATTGAGGCGCGACGTCAGCGCGTCAGTCACCTTATAATCCGCGTTGATCCTGTTTGGGCGAATTTGTTCCAACAGCCAGCCTTCCAGATAACTCTAGGTTTGGTTGTTGGCTTTGTGAGTATCGACTCCCTTCTTTGGCATGTCTGTTCGACCCTTTGCAACCACTTCCCCCAAGGATAAGTTCATCCTTCCACCTTTTTAGGAGGCTCCTTCTCCTATATAAACTTCTACCATTACCATGAGCAGCTAGTTTGGAATAGCTTGGATTGTGTAGAGCTTATAGTGCTCAAATTGCTGCTACTATAGGTATTTGGTGTGCTAAGTGTGGAAGTGATTGATAGCTTAGGGAAGGTTGTTTTGTGTTGCTTGTGTGAGAGAGAGTTTCTTGTCTTGGGAGAATCATTTCCAAAGGTGAATGCTTGAGACGCTTGCTGATTGGCCCCTCCTGAGAAGGATACCGACGTCAGAACATTAGGTTGTACTCTTCTCTGTCTTGATTAATAATAGATGACTGCTATTATTGTTCCATTCTCATTTGTCTATGCAATGGTTAAATGTGAATTACATCTTTTCTGACTGATGTATGGTTGCTTTTACTAGATTTCACGCTTGCGTTTGTTTCCTCTTCATGTGTGCAGGTATCTATTCGCGGGGATCGCGGAGGATTGTGACCAGCCAAAGCGAAGGAGCGAAGGTAGCATCTCTTCATCAAACGACAGCGCTGGAATCCAAGTAGGTGCTCTTTACCTCTTGTTTAATTGTAATTAGGAACATGCATAGCAGCATTGTTTGATTGTTGCTAGACCCTTGCTGGGCTAGTAAGGATCACCTCTATCCGTAGAGGGGATTTACCTCTCCAACAATTTGGCGACTCCACTGGGGATCAGCCTTTTTGTCTCTTGTGTCCACTCTTTGTCCTTGAATTTGATTTTTCTCTCTTTTCAAGTTTTGGGGATTGTTTTTCCTGCTTGTAGCCTTCCTGGAGCCATCTGGGAAGTGTCTTGACTGTTAAAAGACTTTCTACCTTTGGTTTGGGAGTTTTCTGCCTTGATTCTACTCATTTTCACCATCATCGCGGTTTTATTCAGAACAGACGCGCTGACGTCGCACCCCTGTTTCTTTGTTATCCTTGTCATTGCGCCTGTGCGTTTAATAGTCGCGCTGACCTCGTTTTTAGAGACAGCGCGCTTTATCCGTGTGCTTCCGCGCTGACGTCGCACACCTACTTCTTTGTTCTCCCTGTCATCGCGCCTGTGTGATTAATAGTCGCGCTGACCTCATTTTTCTGAGACAGCGCGCTTTATCCGTGTATTTCCGCGCTGACGTCGCAAAGTTGCTACAGGCCTCTTCCTGTCAGCGCCGAGTTGCTGAAGGCCACCCGCGCTGATCCTGTAGAATTCATTTTTGCCCAGATTAGCCTCCTGAACTTGTTGCTTTAGCTTTCCCCCCTTCTCTCCACTTGGTTTGTGACTTGTTTTTCATTATCTGAACTCTGAGCTGCTTGCTTGCGAAGTCTTGTTCCGCAGGGTTTCGTTTTTGCTCATTTTTCGGTTTTGCAAATACCTTCCTTTTCGCTTTCGCTGCTTGGTTTGTTTTTCCGCCATCACTTTTACAACTGCTGGATTGTGTTGGATCTCTATTTGACTGGTTGGGACTCTTATCCTCCGGGTGTTTGCTTTTCTCCATTGATTTCGCACTCTAGCCCTAGGGCATCTAGTGGCCGTGTGTGTGTCAAGCCTTCCGTAGGGATTTTGTTTTCTTGTTTGACCAGCCAACTTCAGATTTGTTTTTACGCTTGTTCAGTGATTGTTGAAGTGTTTTTGGTTGTGTTTCCGAGTGGTTTTCGCTTCCTCCTTGCTTGAATCCTTGCTTGTCGTGCCGAGCTTAGATCACATAGCTCGTGCGGAATTTGGTTTTCCTTTCAATTTGGAAATCTTTGTTGGGTGTTTTGGGAACTTTGTGTGCTTTCACTAAGTGATTGGCTTGGTGTTCTCGTTCCTCCAAATTCATTTAGATGCTTTGTGTCGTTGAAAGAAAATCAAACTAGTAGCTTTGCTTTTGAGAATTGAAAAGGAAAAGAACATTTCATTGATTCGCATTTTCAAAGAAAAGTTTACTTTCCTCGCTTTTAGCTGCATTAGGCTGCTTGATTGTTTGATTTCATTTTGTTTGTTTGAAAATTCTTCACCTTCTCATAGCTAGAATTCATCGAACAAAATGGTTTTCTTTGGCATGTAGTTTGCATCTAGGTAATTGTGAGAGAACATACGATAGAGCCTGAAATCGAAACTTAACTCAAGATTAACCATAAAATGAACCGAATGAATCTAAAAACGCATTGGAACTAAACGCAAACATCTAGAGGTCTAGGTTAGAGACATGTTCCGGCGTCTTTAAACATAGTCACTGTTGTTTCACATTATGGTTGGGTGATTCCTCCTTCTGTGACTCGATAGTGGTCTAACACGGACTGCGCTCCCACGTACCGTCGCGTATATAGGGAGACCCCACTAGGCTTTTATCCTTTATCCATAGGAAGCCGAGTCTGCCGCCTTGTGAACCGTAACGCACCAAACACAGCATTCAGGAAGATTGACTGCAATACGGAAAGTCCTTGGCTCTCGTATGAGTGTTGGGGTGTATAAGCAGTTTTACGGGTCGCTTGGTAAACCCTTTACCTAGAGTCTCCAGAGCAGTCACTTTTGATCCTTTTCGGACTCCCTAAATGAAAAGGTGCCTGTGAGCGTCTTGTCACTTCGTGCTCATTAAACATTCGAAGGAGACTGGAGTCATCTTTTCGTCCTTTTCTCGACTCTCGAAACATGAAAAGGTCAAGTTTGGTTCTTGTGTCTTAAAATTAATTCGGCCACGATAACATTACCTGGTTAGATCTTGTGTGCGTTAGCTTGAGTAGGTTTCGTTTTCGTTTGCTATGGCAACTTTTCCGGGATTCACTAGCCCAGGTTCCCCCTCTGATGGGAATCCAGGACAATTCCCTCCTCTTGGGAATGTTGGTGCTCCGTATATGGCGACGTTGTCCCTACCAGGGTTAACTGTCGGGTTGCCCGTGTGGTTGTTTTCAACCTCTTTGGTCCCTACCGTATCGGCTATTAGTCCATCAGTCCCTCCACCTGAACAACGTCATGTTGATCCTAAGGTGGATCTCTCCCCTTTGACACCTACTTCTACGTCGTCCTCTTATACTTCGCCTGGTGAAAGTCTCGCTTCGCATAACCAGGTGGCTAAGAAGAAGAAGAAGAAGACCAAGAAGAAGAAGTCCCCTAAGGGAGAGCCTACACACACAGTCCCCCTCTCAAGTCCAGCTATCCACTCCAGTACACCTGAAGTTGGGTCACCTTCTGCCCCTTCGCGGAAGGTTAAGTTTCCTTATCGATTATGCAGGGAGGACCATCTGCTTCGTGATTGTCCTGGCATTCCCAGGGTATTAGAAGTTTGGTCTCATGATCCGGCCCGCCCTTCATCGTCCACTGATGATCATGGCGATGCTACCTCATCAGTTGGGAATGGTAAGGAGAAAGGGAAGCTTCGAATCCCCTGTCGACTTTGTGAAGGCAAACATCCCCTTCACCTTTGTCCACTCATGGATAAAGCCTCTGTTGTGTTGGAAAGTCTTGCTGCTCCTCCGAATCCATTTCCCGCTGGTTATCAACGTCTTTCTACAGCTGTAGATCGCGCCCCTATTGACAAAGAGATCGCTTCAGATTCCCCTTTTTTCCAGGCCCCTCTTCCCGAACCTGGCTGTTCCCAGCCTGTTCCAGACCTGCCATTGGTCGGAAAGGGTGTTGATTCGAGTTCACCTCCTCTCAACCACTCTGTTTCGGAAGAGAAAAATTCTCATGTTCTTCTTGTCTCCTCAGATTCTCCTGAGCTTGATAAAGGTTCTCCTGAAACCTCTCCGGAGAATTTAGATTCGGTTCTTTCCGAGCAGGGGGGCAACCATATGGTTCCCCCACCAAGTAGTTCGGTCATCTCCTTTGATTGGAGTCGTTTGACTGCCCCTCCCCTTCCGTCCCATGTGCCTTTCTAGGTCACCGCCTATGCTTGCAATAAGGCGCTGCCCGGCACTGTGTTAGACGAAGGAGCATCGGTTAGTCTCATGCCTGTTACTACTTGGCGAGCTTTGGGTTCCCCATCGCTTGTACCTGTCGCACCGCATCTCACCGCGTTTGACGGAGGAACGAGTCAACCATTAGGGATCCTCCCGAAGTTCCCTATTACTTTGGGAGGCAAGACCGTCTATATAGACATCTCAGTTACCCAAGGTTCTTTAGACTTTATTCTTCTCCTTGGTCGTGATTATGTGTATGCCATGGGAGCCCTTGTTTCTTCACTTTTCCGTGTGGTCTGCTTTCCACACGACGGAAGAATCGTGACATTCGATCAATTATCGTTCGTTCGTCCACAAGCCCCTCCCGCACATTCTTCTTTCCCTCCTGGCTTTCATCCGCAAGTTGCATCTGCCTCGCCGCAAATCAACTACGTGGCCGCCCACCCCGTGCCCGTACCCAGTGATGACACCATCGTCCATAGTGTCCTGGGGGCATTAGGTCCTGATTTCCGAGATGTTGGCCTTCCCTCTGGAGCCACTTTCTTGGAGGCCTCCACTTCCCGTTCATTATGATGAAGTCTGGATGGAGCACAGTTCCTTGTCTTGTGTCAAGCTCACTAAAAAATGAAACAAGGCATTCCGAGGATAGTTCTGCTAATGTATCCACCTCGTTAAAAGAATGAAATCACTCTGTTCCGAGGACAGTTCTTTTACCTGTGTCAACCTCGTTAAAACAATGAAACATAAGCTCGTGCAATTCGAGCGCAATAACCATTTTGTCAACCTTCAACCCATTTCCAATGGCTTGAAGCTTGGTGGGGCATGTACCTCGAATTGAGACACGCTGTTGGGGGCATGCCCATTCCTTTCCCATCAAGCATAGTTTGCATGTATATACATGTCTTTAAGCTTGCATCAAAAATAAAATCCATTGTTCAAAGCATAGTTTGCATACGTGATTATCATGTGTGTTTTTAAGCTTTCATAAAAATAAAATATGTGCATATTTCACGATGGGTCGTTTGTTATGCAAGTAGATACATCAGATCACATGTGTGTCGAACAATCGCATAGCATATAAAACACATCATCATATGTAAAAGATCCATCTAAGAATAAGCATATGTAAATATTTTCTCAAGCATAGTTTGCATGCGTGCTGTGTGTGCTTTTAAGCTTGCATTAAAAACATTAAAATACATGGGTCATGTGTTGTGCAATTCATACATAAGATCACATTTGTACTGAACATTTGCATAACATAAGCAAAAACATCATCATATGTAACACGATCCATCCAAAAACCGGTATGTATATGTATATATATCGTGTGGCGCACTGAGGCGCTCAAAAATAAGTGTATGTGTCAAAAATAAGAGTCACTGTTCTCCATACATTCGAGACATATGTCTCTCAAAACATCAAAAAGAAACCTAGGCGATTACTGTTCTGGGTTGTGCTCTCTGTAGCACACAGCCGCTCGTGCCACCCGCCTCAACAAGCGGTGCACCCTGGGTGCCACCCCCACTGTATGTATCTGGTGCTCTATGGGAACCTCCTCGACTCCTTGATAGTCTGGCACGCCCTCCAGCAACCCTTCAAGGTTGCGAGCTATGGTCTCTGAAGTATCAACTCCTGGAGGGACCAAGGCAAGGACATCGGCTCCTTGCCCCTCTCTCTGTGCCTCTGGGGCTAAGCCGATGGGTCTAACAGGTCCCACATCTGCACACAACGACATTTATCAAGACATATGCATTAAAATCAAAAAACATTAAAAAACTCGAAAAAGTCAAGTGTCATACCTCCATCATCCCAGTGATCTCCCGCGGGCAATGGCATGTCAGGATCGTTGCGGAAGTCCATACCCGCGTACGGCCAATCCTCAACGAAAACGATCTGCTGCTCCAACCACTCTCGAAAGATCACTCCCCAAGTAGTTGGCCGGCCACCACCTCCGCGTGGCATAATGCGATCCCACCGAGTGGCCCTCGTCTCCCGAGGAACTCTAGGAGGATCCACGGCCATAGTCTGCAGCCGCATCCTAGCACCCGCTCCAGAATGAGTGGGAGAAGGAGCGACCCATAGCCAAACTGTTTCGACTCTCCGCGTCGACAGTTGCTGAGTTGCCTCTTCATGCTGTTGGTCACCGCAGTGGCCCAGTCAAACACAGTAGGGTGTAGGCAATCAAGAGCTAGCAGCAGGTGGTTCTTCGAGGCCTCGTGGTTGGCCAAGCTTCCCGCTGCCCGGGTCACCATAAAAAGGATGGTGTGCAGGACTATATCTCTCACCGTGGGAATTGACACCTTCCCACTCCGTGATTTCTCCACCCCTGGACATACTCGAGCCATGAGTTGGTCGAGAGTCTTGCCACTGGGCCGCTGCCCCTCCAGAATGGGCCTCGCACCCCGGCGCGACAATCCAGTCAAGAAATATATGTCCATGTGATCAAACTCAATGTCTTTACCGCGGATGGTAAATTTTCCGTCTATTGGGTTCCATGACCGGATCAGGAACTCAAGTAAGTCATGATGAGCTCTCAAGCATGGAGTCAGGAAGAATTTTAGGAATCCACACGCCCGCATGGCATCTCGGCAATCCGCTCTTGCAAAAGCGGCTATGTCCTCAACATCATGAGCCCTCTCTTGCCACTGGAAAGCCATTGCGTCCTGCATGAGCATTAAAAGCAATTAGAATGCTGTCTAATGAGAATTTCACGTTCAAAATATAAAAAATGAAATTTGACTGCGCCAGCGCGGCTGTTTTTAAAACAGCCGCGCTGACAATGGCGGATCCTTTGTATTTTTTCCAGGTCAGTGCGGAAGAACACGGGTTTTCCGCGCTGACCCAAAATCTGGTACGTGTAATTTTCATCGATCAGCACGGTCCCGAGCAGGAAACCCACGCTGACCGAGAGCGCACCAATGGCTCAAAAAATTGCCCAATTGGGCCAATCCCACCGCCGAAATGCTTACAAAAAGACTCAAAAAGGGGCGCATGGCAAGAGGAACCTACCTGGAGCAAGTCGTTCGCCGAATGGTGTCCGCACGAGGAAGAATTGGCTCCGTCAACTTCACAGCTTCACAACGTTCTCAAAGGCTCAATTTGGTAACAATGGTGAAAATGACTATTTACCTTTCTATTTATAGTAAAAATGGCTTAATTGACTATAATTTTTACGAATATGGGTTTTTTGTCATACTTTCACCATGGATTTAGCACTTCTCTCAATGTCTTATACATGTTTCAATATGTTTTTAACATGTCGAACGGATTTATGCGGGTATTTTTATTGTGCAGGTCCTCCGAAACGGTGAAAATCATAATGATCCTAAAAAATCACTTGATCCCCAACGATGTCGTCTTTGAGCTCTTTTCCGACACGAAACAAGAAAAGATGGCCGAGCCTCCTTTCAGCTCGTTAAAAGGAACGAGAGGCGGTCATTTTAAGCTCTTTTTCGACCGTGTAACTTAAAAAGATTGCCGGGTGTTTGTCGTTTCGCACTCGTTATCGGCTCTAAAACGATGTGTTTCCGACCGCTTTTTTACTTTTTCAGGTCGAAAGCACTATTTACGAAAATTACTCCTCGATCGTAATGGTCGGGCGGTTATTTCGGGCATCGTTTTATACTTTTTCGGGCTCGAGAGACACAACTGTACGAAAAAGGACCCCCCTGGAGTCTCCTTTTCCGCTGTCTTTTCAGACTCTCTAAACAAGAAAAGACGCCGAGTTTTTCCTTTGTCAGGCTCGTTAAACACTTGATGACATCGGGCATTGTCGAAATGACACTCTTCAAGCATATGTTATCCCCGTCAAGCTTGTCATCCAAAAATAATCGGGGTACCTGCCAGAAATGGTGGGGAAAATGGAACTGCAATCGTTGCGTCGGCAGTATGTCGCTCTTGAACATGGCACTCCTCTGCTTCGTGTCTGGGTGGGCCCATCTCATCTTGTTCTTTCACTGGCCTCCGTGGGTTTGGGTTATCCTATTTGACCTCTCATCTGCTCATTGCCATCATCACCATACCTTTGGCTCATTCGATGTCAAATACTGCCAAATCCGTTAAGGTGCCGCCGATGTGTTCAAGAGAAGTTGACCTCTGCAATAATACAACCTCCTCTGCTATCTCACACAAATCATTTTACCTCTGTCTCGCGTCGATGATGTGGGAATCATTATGGCCCACCTTCGATCAAGGTCACTTCCTGTCGACTTCAGCTCATTATCCGGGAAGGTGACTTAGAGACTCCCTTCAGGTGCCTTAGAGCCTGCATGCCCTAATGGCAGGTTCTTCGTGTTCGACGCGAGGTTTACGTCATTGGCCTCCGATCGAATGATTCTGTGGGTGTTCGACACCAGCTCATTGATTCACATGCCACGGATTGTACCTATAGTACCTTGAGGACCATTGTCATTATTGGTGGTACCTCTCGTGTCTGTTAACAGTTTTCATCATTGACTGGTAATCAGACGATGTTCATGCGTGTTCGACTTCAGCTCATGTATTCACACGTTTGAACTTGTACTTTGTTCGGGTCGGGATGGATCGCAAGACCCTGGATCCCTATCTGTTATGGTCCAGGTTGCGATTTTGTGGATGATCATTACATGACTCATTGATGGATGGCTGCGCCCATACCTGAGTCTTCATGGATGGCTGCGACCATACCTTATCATTATTCTGGTCTCTTTAGCTGGGTGGTTGCGTCCATTCCACAGACCTTTTCGCATGTCTTTTGGATGGCTGCGCCCATGCCTAGGCTGCATGTACTTGATTATCAGAGATATTCGGTCCTTCCTGGTGGTGTTCCAGTTCGGCAAAGTGTTGTAAAGCATTTCACCCCTCCCACTCTCTCGGTCTTCATGCTTTAGGGGGCATCTGTTACACAGTAATTTGTCACTGTCTCCCTGTCAGTTACCCTACTGTGTCAAGAATTCACAATAATCAAGTTCATGCCTTCTGAACTGGCCCAAAACCCACTTTTCCAAAGTTTTCCTCATCAGCGCGTCTGTTTCTAAAATATCCGCGCTGACTGGCGGCTCGTAGTGTATTCAGTGCGCTGCCAGCGCGGAAGCACTTCACTTTTCCGTGCTGGTCACATTTTATGAGCCAGCGCACCTCTCTTTTGTATTGGGTCACGCTGACATGACTTTCCCAGTTATTGAGGCGCGACATCAGCGCGTCAGTCACCTTATAATCCGCGCTGATCCTGTTTGGGCGAATTTGTTCCAACAGCCAGCCTTCCAGATAACTCCAGGTTTGGTTGTTGGCTTTGTGAGTATCGACTCCCTTCTTTGGCATGTCTGTTCGACCCTTTACAACCACTTCCCCCAAGGATAAGCTCATCCTTCCACCTTTTTAGGAGGCTCCTTCTCCTATATAAACTTCTACCATTACCATGAGCAGCTAGTTTGGAATAGCTTGGATTGTGTAAAGCTTATAGTGCTCAGATTGCTGCTACTATAGGTATTTGGTGTGCTAAGTGTGGAAGTGATTGATAGCTTAGGGAAGGTTGTTTTGTGTTGCTTGTGTGAGAGAGAGTTTCTTGTCTTGGGAGAATCATTTCCAAAGGTGAATGCTTGAGACGCTTGCTGACTGGCCCCTCCTGAGAAGGATACCGACGTCAGAACATTTGGTTGTACTATTCTCTGTCTTGATTAATAATAGATGACTGCTATTATTATTCCATTCTCATTTGTCTATGCAATGGTTAAATGTGAATTACATCTTTTCTGACTGATGTATGGTTGCTTTTACTAGATTTCACGCTTGCGTTTGTTTCCTCTTCGTGTGTGCAGGTATCTATTCGCGGGGATCGCGGAGGATTGTGACCAGCCAAAGCGAAGGAGCGAAGGCAGCATCTCTTCATCAAACGACAGCGCTGGAATCCAAGTAGGTGCTCTTTACCTCTTGTTTAATTGTAATTAGGAACATGCATAGCAGCATTGTTTGATTATTGCTAGACCCTTGCTGGGCTAGTAGGGATCGCCTCTATCCGTAGAGGGGATTTACCTCTCCAACAAAAACTATGACAACTTTGACCACAGAAACTATGGTAGCTTCAACCATGGCAACTATGGTAGCTTCGACCACGGCAACTACGATAGATTCAACCAGAGAAACTACAGCAACTTCGACCACGTCAATTACAGCAGCCTCGACCACGTCAACTACGACTGCTTCGACCATGGAAACTACAGTAGCTTCGACCACGACAACTACGGTAGCTTCGACCACGGAAAATACAGTAGCTTCGACCAAGATTTCATGCCCAAACATAATTATCCTTTTTTACATCCTAAACAATAGTCTCCTTGTTCTCCTTGGCCTTCTGTCTTCTCTTGTACTCCATATCTCTGAATTCTTACCTAAATTGCTAATCAAAATGAAGTGTTTAGATGTCTATTTAGAGAGATTTCATTTATAACTAAAGGGACATGTCTATTTGAAGTGAGGCCGACTTGTATGACTGAGTGTAGGTTAGCTCACTGCTAGGAATAATTTCCTTAACTTAAAAATTCAATATCTCACAAACTATTGGGAGTTTTGGGGAAATAAAGGCTCATTAGAAAGAGGAAAAAATCCTCTTTAAGATGGTCTAGGATCCATTTTGAAAGGATGCCTCTAAGGTGTCCAAAATAATTTTTCTTTGTGACTGTCCTTAAATTTTATGCATAAAAAGTTTGGGACAACATGAGGAATGTTTGGGACAACGTGGCTTCTTCATTCTTTGGCTTCTTCATTGTTATCAATGTGATCATAGGATCATAGAGTCATTATGTAGGAGTGCAACATCCATGTAGCATGACGCATGAACAATGTCATCATATACTAGTGTAGTCATAGTGCAACATCATTAGGAGAACTCCAAAATAATCTTCCAACCATCAAATGATCTCCACCCATGTTATCAAGACCTCATTAAGTGCCATCATCAATTGTGGTCATTGATCAAGAATATGACATCATCAAATGTAGTCCTCCATATGTCATCAAGGGTTTTTAAATACTTGGCACTTGGCACTTCTTAAGAATTCTTCATTAGTGACTTTACATATTAATTGATGACATTCTTATCAAACAAGAGTTACAAAATCATCATATGGAACCAGGCATCTATTGTCTTCAACCTTATCATCTCATTCTAGGGTTTCATGATATTCATTAGGCATATCAAGAATATTTTCCATCTCGGCCAATTCCATATTGACATCAATGACAACCTTGACTAACATCCTCTTAGTTGTACGACTGGAAGACATGGAAGTTGATATAGCGGCGGTGAAGACTTATGCGGACTTTGAAGTGATAAACATCATGGGAGACAAGGACCCTTACCTGATGTTGCTTGGGATAAACTGGGCTTTTGAGAACTATGCCATAATTAAAGAAGGAACTGATGACTTTTGAAGTAGAAGCGGTTAGAGTAATTCAACCTCTAGACCCCTGTCAAGGACCAAGATTCACAAAACCGAAAAATGACAGAGAAGAACTAGGATTGTTGGATCAATTGTATAGACTAACAACAGGAAGAAGGGAGGATTACATCAACCCAATGGTTGAAGGATCCATCAGTTGGCAAAGCATTTAGAGTTCGGAGGTTGGCTCAGAAGTCACTTGGGATGATTGGAAACAGAGTGGATATGAAATCAACACTAAGCATTGCGCCACAATCCGTCGGATCAACTGGATTGGCACTGAGGTATGATACTTCCCTATTTTCAATGGTATAGATTCATTCAATTATTTTATCAATAGAATTGATGCAACTGTTCTTGAGGAACACAAAGTACCTTTACTAAATGTCGCATTACAAGAAACACCGATGAGGTGGTGGTGAGTTCATCGTAACTACCTTCGAGAATGGGAGAAGATCAAAATAGCAATGGAAGTAATATTCCGATAAGCAAGGGAGTACCCTCAAGATTTCGTGAAGTATGGGGGGAATCTGACCCTCGACAACATTTGCAAAAATGTAAGGACAAATGGAACAGGGAAGGAGTTCCAAAGGAGTTGTGGGTGCATGGTTTTATACACACCCTGGGGACCTTTCCAAAAGCATGGTATGTACAGGAAGAAATAAGGAGACAGACTAGAGATTGGGATCACCTGGTTGATCAATTTGTCAACATATTTTCCTTCTCAGATAGAGACAAAAGGTTGACTGAGGAATTGCAGGTTGTCTTGGGAATTTTGCTTACAACAGGTCAACTAATGGAGGGGTGCATAGATCAGAAGACTTTAGAGCATATTTATGATTTTGAATATCATGAAGTTGTAGCCTATGGAAAGGTGGATAAAGAACCAGATGAGGACAATCTGGAGGAATTACGACATCTGTCATTCAATGAAACTGAAGGGGAACGAAACATCAAGGATGGACCTACAATAGATGCTCCACACTTACTCCCATTGAAGTTGCAGAAACATAACATCAGGACTAATGAAAAACCTAAGTTAGCCTCAATTGGAGATTATTGGGATGAGAATACTACAAATGAGATATTCGATCTCTTGAAATAATATGAAGACTTGTTCCCCTCATATTTTGTGGAACTGAAGGGGATTAAGGGGGAGTTAGGTGAGATGAAGATCATGCTAAAACTAGATGCAAAGTGAGTAAAACATCGACCATACAAACTGAACCCAAGGGTTAAGTAGCAAGTGAAAAAAGAGATAGATAAGATATTAGCAACAGGGCTTATATTCCTAGTTGATGAAGTGGAGTGGGTAAGTCTAATCATGATACAAAATAAGAAGGATGCTATCGAGATAAAGGTTTGTGTGGACTACTGCAGTCTGAACAATTCCTGTGTTCATGATCTTTTTCCTACTTTGTTCAGTGATGAAATTTTAGTCAATTTGGTGGGGAATTAAGCCTATTATTTTACAGACGGATACTATAGCTATCACCATGTCAGAATCACTGAGGAGGATAAGAAGAACACCACATTTACCATGGAATGGGGATCCTATTGTTGTTGGGAAAAGTATCCAATACGGAATGACCCTATCCCACTCTAAGGGTGATAGTACCTCACCAACAATCAAAGCAAAGCTATCTAAGATTTCTTCTTTATGAAAGTAACATAGGGGAGAAAGAGATCCACTAACCGATGTCTTTCGCTAATGGTTGATCCAATCTTCTCTCCTTGCTGCTTGCTCCCAACTCCTTGCTCTTTCACTGGCCCAGCTACACCAAGATCCTGCAAAATGGCAAGAGAGGGAAACTACAAGAAGCATACATTCATAATTGATTCAAGGATTAGAATAAATCAAATACACAAGTATAACAATACATCTTTGAGACACATGCATATAGAAGAACCTCAAATGCTTTATTAATGGAAGAAGTAAAGTTCAGGAAGTGATACAACCATAAGAGGCCCAATCCAGCATCACCTTCCCAGTAGAAAGAAATATCCTCTTCACCTCCTTCAAAGAAAATCACCCAATAGTTCTAAACTCAAACCAACAGCAATTCTTTACATTCACAAGATTCCAGCCTCCCTAGACCTCATGAGAGAGATCTATATATAGGAGTTTTGGAGAGAGGATGAGTCAGCTTGAGGCTGGCATGAAGCTGACTAGTGTCCTCTCTCACTTCAGTTATTCTTCAGTTCTTGAGTCCACTTGGAGGTTCTTGCTTCCACTTGGAGATCTAGAACCTCTTACTCATCACTAGTCGAATTCCCTGATCCAAGTGTCATTTTGGAAGCTTCCTGGGCATTGACACCTTGAGGAATGACTGTGCCACATGTCCCAACTCGCCCAGCACAGGTAGCCTTCTTTGCAGTTGACATTCAGCGCAGGTAGACAGTGGAGCAGTTGACATTCAGCGCAGATGCTCAGTGGAGCAGTTTACATGATCCAGAATTGCCTTGTTTTTGAGTGTTTTCAGGTGGAGAACTTTTATTCAGTGCTGTGGTTTGCTGACCTTGTTCCTCTAGGGGTAGGAACAACATGTTTAGGGACTTTGGATCCCTTAGATTATGGACATTTCATGCTTCATGCTGTAAGGCACAAAAATGTCTATAACAGTTGCCCCCTAAAGTATGAGGTCGTTTATCGGGTGAAATGCTTTATCAGGAGGATCCAAAGTTCATTCAATCGTTGAGAGGTGACCTGTAATAAGATACAATACAATACATTATTTTTCATACTGCTTTCATGATCTAGCTGAGGTGGGCATTCCCATGCTCAGCTTTATAAATGCATTTTTATGTACATAGAACAGACAATCGTCTGATGGTAGACTGATAATTCTCTACTGAAATTATCATGCTTTGAGTAGGATGATCATCTGCTGCACATGTCAATGTCTTTATTTCCTGAATATATATCACAGCCTAGATGGATGAAACTAGATCCGGGGTCTTCAAACTTGTTCGATCTTCACTCTAAGTACAAGTCGATCCATGTGAGAATTGCGCTGAAGTCGAACATGGAAAGACATCGCTTGATTACCGGTCAATGATGTAAACCGTTAACAAGCGCGAGAGGAATCACTGATAATGATAATGACCCTCAAGGTACTGCAGTACAATTCATGTGGTGTGAATATAGGACTTGGCGTCGAACACCACGCAAAATCTTCTGGTCGAAGGTCATTGATGTATACCTGTCGCCGGAAGTGAGAAACTTGCCATTGAGGCATGCAAGCTTCAAAGTACTGAGGGGGTTGTTCCTAGATCAACTTCTTGGATAATGAGTTGAAGTTGACAAGAAGCGATCCGTCAAAGGAGGTCCTTAATGAATCCCACATCAGTGACACGGAACGGAGCTAATGATTTTAATGGAGGTGAAAACAATCTGTGAATATGATTCAGGGTGGCGGTCATGAAAGGATGAAAGATGATGTATGGTAGTGGATGGGACACGGTTGACTCTTTCTGAACAACATCTCTTGAACATATAACGACACTGATGCGATGGATCGGTAGCATTACCCCAAATGTGGATGGTTTGGCGAGACCATGGTGATGAGACCGGTGAATGAAACAACCCAACCCGATGTGATACGGAGGAAAAGTGTCATGTTCAAGAGCGACTTGCTACCATTAAAGCTTTGAGGTTCTCCCAATTTTTCCCCAGTCATTTCTGACCAGTACCTATTTATTTTTGTCAAGCTTGAGGAGGATAACATATGCTTGTTCTATAACCTGCCCTTCGGGCAAGCCCATCGCTATGTTTTAACGAGCCTAGCGATAGGGAAACTCGTTCTCGTCTAAAGACAAGTTTGTCGCTATTTAATCATTTTAACGAGTCTAACGACAAGGAAAACTCGGTCCTTTTCATTTTTAGAGAGTCTGAAAAGGTACATAAAGTTAACTCCAAAATTCCTTTTTTGTCATCTAATCCCTTAAGTCCGAAAAAGTATAAAACAATACAGAAGGGATGAGTTTTTGATAACTTTAACGAGCCGAATAAAACAAGCGCTCGACCTTTTTGTGCAATAATCCCTCAGGTCCAAAAAGATTAAAATCTAGAGGAGGGATAGCTCTTCCGGTCACTTTAACGAGCTGGAAGGCCAAAACTCGGAAAACTTTTCATATTTTACGAGTCAGATGAAAAGAGCTTAAAGAAGACTCTTCTTTTGAGGAACGAGTGATAAACAGGGATAGCAACTGATTCCAGGTATAGGTTGGAATTTTCCAATCATGGCAGTGTCACAAGGATGGCTAGGTGAAATCACTCTTCGCAATTGTTCCTCAAAATAGGTAAACAATCATATGGAGGTGAACGATCAGCCAAATGAAAGTGGAGGTGGCGGGTGAAAACACGACCAAGGCTTTTATGGCTGATAAATTTACGATCACAGCGGTTATTTACCGGGATAGGTTCATTTTTTATTTAAAAATGAGCTTAAACTCTGGAGGAAACATTGCTCACTGCTTATATTTATTTTTTAACGAGCATGAAGACCACGTTAAAACTGCTCGGATCTTGCGTTTATTTTTTAACGAGCATGAACTTTATGCTAAAACTGCTCGATTATATGGTCAAATTTTGATTTTTTACCATTACTAGCTTTTCTCTTTTCAAGGATAGTACTGCATTCTCAATTGCTGCAACAAACTTTGTTAGAAATGAATAATATTTGCATGAAAATGAGATTATAACCCTAATATTTCGCTTTGAATTACGTAAAAAGCCATTAAAAGGTGTTTTTACTTCTCATTTTACCATTTCATTTGCATTTGGTTTGATGGAGCTCTGGAGGTGCCTCTTCCCCCTTGATTTTCACCAGCTGATTCTGGGAGATTCTGCGAACGATTTTCAGCGCCGTCTGGACCAGGTAGGAGCTAAACCCTAGCTCTTTCTTTTCATGGTTTCCTTTTTCAGTTTTGTGCCTGTTTCCCAGCTTTTCTGAGCCTCAGGGGTTTTTCCAGGGCGCCCTAACTTCAGCGCAGGTTTCCCATTCGAAACCTGCGCTGAATGTCAAGCTGCCTTAAGGCAGCCTGACCTTCAGCGCAGGTGGGACACTCTCTGCCTGCGTTGGGCTCAGAAAACTGAGTTTTTGGCTCATTTTTTGATGAATTTTCGCCAGTTTTTCACCAAATTCAGGAACTTACTCCTTCTTTTGTTTGCTTTGCAGGGAACTTTGAAAAAAATGTCCCTTACATGGCGAGAAAGAGAACATGAAGAGGAGGACATGATTTCCCTCCATGGCCCTGTCATGGTGAACGCGCTGCGGAACTGTGGCTTGCTGAAGTTTTTCCGTATCTCTAGCATGAGAGCACAGATCACTTTGCTGCAGTATATGCTTGATGCTTGGGATCCTATTAACCAAGTATTCCAGATTAGGGGAAATTCCATCCCCTTGACCATAGAGGACATGTACTTCTTGACTGGATTGTCAAGGGGAGGTGCCCCCATTTCCTTGTCAGGTACGGCCCGGGGGACCGATTTCCGTGAGACATTATGTCTGCCAGTATTGTAGGGAAGGTTCCCAACCGAGCAGAGACGGCAAGGTTGTTATCCGTGAGATTACTGACAGGTCTCTCAGGTCCATTCTGTATACCATTGGTAGGATGGCCGGTAGCGCAGCTCTACATGTTGCCAACAGATCTTATGTGCAGCACGCCTTGGAGTGTCTCCAACCGAAAGTATTCAACTGGTGCGATGCAGTACTTTTTCAGATGAAAAGTCAATTGACCAAGGTAAAGGACGGGAAGCTGAAGAACTTTGGATTTGGTTCTATTCTGACTGCCTTTGCCTTGGAGAAAATCTCACTGATGCAGCCTCAGTACATCATACTCGACTTGCCTTCTCCTACCGAGCCACGTATGCAGAGGTGGGTCGATCACATGTCTAGGCATGCTGGTCAACCTCAGATTACTTTTACTGATGCCTTCTTCAGGTGGTTCGAGCGCCAAGAGATGGTCTTTTCTGAGTATCCATATGTGGGTATGGATTTCCGAGGTGATCCGGATTTGGTGCTACCAGATGGCGAACAGTGGGGCGCTATTGGTAAACTTTTGACCATATCACTGTTTACTGTTTTATTCATAATGTTGCTGTGCTTTATTCTATCAAGACTTTTAATCATACTCTTGGGTGCATGCAGACGTTGGTCCTGTTCGTCCAGCAGTTCGTCCGAGACCACCAGTTGTTGCCCCGGCAGTGGAGCCTGCTAGGAGAGTTATTCTTCGCGACCTTGACGATACTGAGACCCTTACAACTGTGCAGGAGCAAGTTGAGAGCCGTAATCTCGGTATTCCGGAGGTACGGATCGATGAGTTACCTTTACAGCTGCAGCGGCATACTACTGGCGTGCCTAGATGATGGACTCGTCTCTTGCGCATGATTGCACAGGCCGTGACGTGCTATCATGAGCACCACTAGGCTAGGGTGCCCCCTATCACTTTTTGAGTTTTAGGTCATATGACCAATTTTGTCTTGGTTACAGAACATTATGTATGAACTATAAACAGCTTATATATATTTTGATTTTCGAGTTTTATTCTGTTTGAGTTATATGATCCATGTGTCCTTTTTATAAATGTTTGATGATGTGTCCTTTTTATAAATGTTGCAAATGTCTATCTAACACATAGTTTGCTAATGAGTCAGTTAATGTGTTTAAGTTTCTGGAAATATGTTGATATTGAATTGAATCAAATTGTCTTTCCAAGATCTTAACCCTTAGGAACATGCGATAAATAGCTGGATTGCGAACAGAATATATACCATTGAGTTGTAGTATTACGAGCTGTGAGTCTAGCCTGACAATTAGTCGGCGTATGCCACGTGTGATGGCATCAGAGAGTAGTTCTATCAACGCACTATACTCAGCGATGTTATTCGTTGATTGCCCAATACACACACCTCTGAAACTTACTAACTCGCCGCTTGGATCAAAAATGGCCCAGGCTGCGGAGGATAGGTTCCACGAACTACGACTCGCTCCGTCGGCATATCCAACACATGTCTCCAGAAGGTTCGACATCTGCAACAAATGGAAAAGGTGGATCACTCGACCAGAACAAATACTTTAGCGAAAACAAAATACAACAAACGCATGCAGGTTACTATTTAAGCATAGTAACGCTTGAGGTACAGCCCGTTACGGGGCTGCGCCAGTGGAATTCCGTCATAATCCATTAACTCGTAGGCTCCTTTTGCTAACACCCTTTTAACAATGTAGGGGCCCATCCATAAGGACTTGAATTTACCTGCTCCCAATTTAACGGATTCTTGGTCATAAAGCAAGACCAAATCACCTTCTGAGAAGACACGGGGTTTGACACTTTTGTCGAACTGAGCCTTGACTTGTTTCTTATGGGCTTCGTTAGCCAAAGCGGAATCACGACGGGTTTCATCCAATTGGATTAATTCCAAGAAACGAGTCTCTTCTTCTGAAGTTCCGGGGAGAAGATCGATTGCGAGTTTAAGCGACGAAATTTCGCACTGGATTGGCAAGACTGCTTCCAGGCCATACACCAGTTGAAAAGGCATGAACCCAGTTGCGTTCTTTACCGACGTTCGGTAAGCCCACAAGGCTGAGTACAGGATTAGGTGCCACCTTCTTTTATGAACCCCGATCATCCTTTGCAACATACGCTTCAGGACCTTGTTGATTGCTTCAACTTGTCCGTTGGCTTGCGGATAATATGGGGTAGAGCTGTCGTGAGATAGCCCTAGCTTGGCAGCTAATTCGACCATCATGTGATTGCGAAAATGCGACCCATGATCTGTAACTATAGCCTGTGGTACGTCGAACCTGGCGACTACATGATTGAAAAAGAAAAGGGCAGCTGTTTCACCAGTGTTATCCAATGTAGGCATCGCCTCGGCCCATTTGGTAAAATAGTCAACAACGACTATAATATACCCATGCCCCCTGGTCGAGGTGGGGTTACATTGCATGAAATCGATGCATTTGGCGAAAGGCCCAACAGCAACTATCGGCTGTAAAGGTGTAGGTGGTCTTCTGGTTTTGCTATCAAAAATTTGACAAGCATGGCAACTTCTGACTGCGGTTATGCAATCTTTGAACATATTTGGCCAGAAGTATCCTGCTCGTAATATTTTTTGTGTTGTTGCATATCCAGATTGATGCCCCCCACACGCGCCTGAATGACATTCATTCAGGGATTTTTCGGCCTCCTCATGGGTAAGGCACCTCCTCATAACTGTATCAATACCCCGACGGTAAAGTGTATCACCGACGATCATGTAGTCTTTTGCTTGGTATCGTATACGTTTTCGTTCGGAGTGAGAGGTGTTTGGCCTGAATTTTTGGGTTTGGAGATAAACTATGATATCTCTATACCACTCATCGCTTGTAGATATCAGAAACAAACTTTCGTCCACGATTGACTCTTCCGATGTTTCATCGTTGGACAACGATGGGAGATCACACAATAACTCTACGAAAACTAGAGCTTTCTTTGATTTGGATTTTACAAATTCCAGATCAAAATCTTGAAGGATCGCTATCCATTTTGAATATTTGCCCCCCAGCAACTGTCGCGACAATATATAAGTCATGGGGTTGCAATCTGACAAGATGGTAGTTTTCCGAAAGAGGACATAATGTCGAAATCTTTGAATCGCTTGAACAGCTGCAAGCGCTAGTTTTTCAACATAAGAATATTTACTTTCTGTATCATTTAAGTTTTTACTTAAATAATATATAGGATGTTCAATTCCATCGACTTCTTGAACTAAAACCATCGCAATGGTCGTATCCGCTGCAGCCAGATACAGGTTAAAATCTCTTTGATAGTCTGGGGCGTACATTAATGATGCTTTTACTAGACAATCTTTCAGAGCATCAAAGGAAGCTTGCGCCACCTGGTCCCATACAAAAGGTACATCCTTTTTCAAAAGACGAGTATAACCTTTAGCAAGTTCTGCGTAATTTGGAATGAACCTCCTCAGAAAGTTCGCTTTCCCTTGGAGTTTCTGAATCTGAAGCAAATTTGAAGGTGGAGGCAAATTAATGATTGCCTGAACCTTGCAGGGGTCGAGACGAATCCCATCCTTAGAGACTATAAAGCCAAGTAAACGACCAGAACCGACGCAAAACACACATTTATGTGGATTGAGTCTTATCTTGTAGTGTCGGCAACGTAGAAATATCGCTCTTAAATGCTGCGGATGATCATTCCGCTTTCGCGAATGAGCCGGAAGGTCGTCGAGATAAGGTTGAACAATGTTCTTGATGTCATGGAAGGCATAATTCATTGCCCTCTGAAACGTCTCCCCTGTGTTCTTTAAACCAAAGCGTAATTTTCGATAAGCGAATGTGCCCCACGGACAAATAAATGCAGTCTTTGACTGGTCCTGTGGGCGGATATTTATTTGATTATACCGGGAAAATCCATCCATAAATGAAAAGATTTCACATCCGGTGCATTCATCAATTATCTGGTCGATGAAGGGTGTAGGGTAGTTGTCCTTCGGACAAGCTTGGTTTACATCCCTATAATCGACACACACTCTAATCGTCCCTTGTTTCTTCATAACAGGGACAATATTCGATACCCAATCGGTTAGAGGAACCGGGTAGATGAATCCAGCATGGAGAAGTTTTTCAACTTCCGCCTTAATGGAAGCGGCTTTCTTGGGGTGCACCTGTCGAAGCCGTTGTCTTACTGGTTTGACATCAGGATACATTTTAATTTCATGTTCAACGATACTCGAGTCAATGCCTGGCATTTCATCATATGACCAAGCAAAGACATCTCTGAATTCGCGAAAAAGAGCGTTATATATTTCCAGTTCTGAAGGGGAACAACCTTTGCCGACATAAATATTCTCTACAACATTTGCGTTAGTCGAGATTTTTATGGCTATAGTCTCTTCAATATTGGATAAGTTTCGCTCGGAATCCACCGTATTTACAGTATTTGTTAGGAATTCAAAAACTGAAGGGTGATAAAGGTCACTTTGAGTATCTTCTTCATATTCCGGAAGAAGGGAACGATGGTGGTGATCATTCCATGGTGCCCCCTCAATCAACATTGATTGTAAGATTCCTTCGTCAGTCCCATGTACTTTCGACCAAGGATATAATGAGGTACCATATTCTCTAGACCTATCTACCCAAACGCTTGATGAGCGTTGATTTGGGTTCACCTCCCAAGCTTGAAACATTGATTGCTACAATATTTCCAAAGGGTTTGGGGGCAAAACAATTGCACGATCCATGTTGACATTGTCTTTTGCGACCTTCGTGGAAGATATCATGTTGCAGGTTGCTACAAACGTTACATTTCCCATATAAATAGGAGGTGGTAGCGCGAAAGTTCCCATTAGTGTGGGGTCCTTCAATAATCCTACTCCGATATCTTGAAGCGAATGGTTGCTCTCATGGATCATGGGAATGCTTCCTGTAACTTGTGAACCATTAGGGAGGAAGTTCTGTTGGTCGACGACCGTAATCCCTCCTTCAAATGGGAATGCGATCTTCTTAAAATAAGTCGACACGACAGCTACCATGGCATAAATCCATGGTCTTCCCAGTAGGATGTTGTAGTCAAGATTTCCATCGATGACCTCAACATCAATTTCTACTGTTTTTCCTCCTAGCTCAACCTTCAAGTTATTAAGGATACCGTATGGGGTATAAGTCCTTCCGTCGAAAGCTTTTAATGTCGTCGATGATCGCGACAAGGTTGGAGATCCTAAAGTTTTCCAGCAGCTCATCGACATAATACATGTTTGTTGTTGGGAAAAGTATCCAATACGGAATGACCCTATCCCACTCTAAGGGTGATAGTACCTCGACAACAATCAAAGCAAAGCTATTTGAGATTACTTCTTTATGAGATGTAAGAGAGGGGAGGAAGAGATCCACTAACCGATGTCTTCCGCTAATGATTGATCCATTCTTCTCTCTTTGTTGCTTGCTCCCAGCTCCTTGCTCTTTCACTGGCCCAGCTACACCAAGATCCTGCAAAATGGCAAGAGAGGGAAACTACAAGAAGCATACATTCATAATTGATTCAAGGATTAGAATAAATCAAATACACAAGTATAACAATACACCATTGAGACACATGCATATAAAAGAACCTCAAATGCTTTATTAATGGAAGAAGTAAAGTTCAGGAAGTGATACAACCATAAAAGGCCCAATCCAGCATCACCTCCCAGCAGAAAGAAATCTCCTCTTCACCTCCTTCAAAGCAAATCACCCAATAGTTCTATACTCAAACCAACAGCACTTCCTTACATTCACAAGATTCCAGCCTCCTTAGACCTCATGAGAGAGCTCTATATATAGGAGTTTTGGAGAAAGGATGAGTCAGCTTGAGCTTGGCATGAAGCTGACTAGTGTCCTCTCCCACTTCAGTTATTCTTCAGTTCTTGAGTCCACTTGGAGGTTCTTGCTTCCACTTGGAGATCTAGACCCTCTTACTCATCACCAGTCGAATTCCTTGATCCAAGTGTCATTTTGGAAGCTTCCTGGGCATTTGACACCTTGAGGAATGACTGTGCCACTTGTCCAAACTCGCCCAGCGTAGGTAGCCTTCTTTGCAGTTGACATTCAGCGCAGGTACACAGTGGAGCAGTTGACATTCAGCGCAGATGCTCAGTGGAGCAGTTGACATGATCCAGAATTAGCTTGTTTTTGAGTGTTTTCAGGTGGAGAACTGATATTTAGTGTTGTGGTTTGCTGACCTTGTTCCTCTAGGGGTAGGAACAACATGTTTAGGGACTTTGGATCCCTTAGATTATTGACATTTCATGCTTCATGCTTTAAGGCACAAAAATGTCTATAACAGTTGCCCCCTAAAGTATGAGGTCGTTTATCGGGTGAAATGCTTTATCAGGGGGATCCGAAGTTCATTCAATCGCTGAGAGGTGACCTGTAATAAAATACAATACAATACATTATTTTTCATTCTGCTTTCATGATCTAGCTGAGGCGGGCATTCCCATGCTCAGCTTTATAAATTCATTTTGGTACATAGAACAAACGATCGTTTGATGATAGACTGATAATTCTCTACTGAAATTATCATCCTTTGAGTAGGATGATCATCTGCTATAATGATGTACATGTCAAATGTCTTTATATTTTCTGAATATATATCGCAGCCCGGATGGATGAAACTAGATCCGGGGTCTTCAAACTCGTTCGATCTTCACTCTAAGTACAAGTCGATCCATGTGAGAATTGCGCTGAAGTCGAACATGGAAAGACATCGCTTGATTACCGATCAATGATGTAAACTGTTAACAAGCGCGAGAGGAATCACCGATAATGATAATGACCCTCAAGGTACTGCAGTACAATTCACGTGGTGTGAATATAGGACTTGGCGTCGAACACCACGCAAAATCTTCTGGTCGAAGGTCATTGATGTATACCTGTCGCCGGAAGTGAGAAACTTTCCATTGAGGCATGCAAGCTTCAAAGTACTGAGGGGGTGTTCCTAGATCAACTTCTTGGATAATGAGCTGAAGTCGACAAGAAGCGACCCGTCAAAGGAGGGCCTTAATGAATCCCACATCAGTGACACGGAACGGAGCTAATTATTTTAGTGGAGGTGAAAACAATCTGTGACATATGGTTCAGGGTGGCGATCATGGATGGATGAAGGATAATGTATGGCAGTGGATGGGACACGGTTGACTCTTTCCGAACAACATCTCTTGAACATATAACGACACTGATGCGATGGATCGGTAGCATTACCCCAAATGTGGATGGTTTGGCGAGACCATGGCGATGAGACCGGTGAATGAAACAACCCAACCCGATGTGATACGGAGGAAAAGTGTCATGTTCAAGAGCGACTTGCTACCATTAAAGCTTTGAGGTTCTCCCAATTTTTCCCCAGTCATTTCTGACCAGTACCTCTTTATTTTTGTCAAGCTTGAGGAGGATAACATATGCTTGTTCTATAACCTGCCCTTCGGGCAAGCCCATCGCTATGTTTTAACGAGCCTAGCGATAGGGAAACTCGTTCTCGTCTAAAGACAAGTTTGTCTCTATTTAATCATTTTAACGAGTCTAACGAAAAGGAAAACTCTGTCCTTTTCATTTTTAGAGAGTCTGAAAAGGTACAGAAAGTTAACTCCAAAATTCCCTTTTTCGTCATCTAATCCCTTAAGTCCGAAAAAGTATAAAACAATACAAAAGGGATGAGTTTTCGATAACTTTAACGAGCCGAATAAAACAAGTGCTCGACCTTTTTGTGCAATAATCCCTCATGTCCAAAAAGATTAAAATCTAGAGGAGGGATAGCTCTTCCGGTCATTTTAACGAGCTGGAAGGCCAAAACTCGGCAAACTTTTCATATTTTACGAGTCAGTTGAAAAGAGCTCAAAGAAGACTCATCTTTTGAGGAATGAGTGATAAACAGGGATAGCAGCAAATTCCAGGTACAGGTTGGAATTTTCCAATCACGGCAGTGTCACAAGGATGGCTAGGTGAAATCACTCTTCGCAGCTGTTCCTCAAAATGGGTAAACAATCATATGGAGGTGAACGATCGGCCAAATGACGGTGGAGGTGGCAGGTGCAAACACGACCAAGGCTTTTTATGGCTGATAAATTTACGATCACAGTGGTTATTTACCGGGATGGGTTCATTTTTTAACGAGCTTGAATGCGCCAAAACCCTGCTCAATCTTATGTTTATTTTTTAACGAGCATGAACTATGTGCTAAAACTGCTCGGATCTCGCTTTTCTATTTTTTAACGAGCATAAATTCTGCGGTAAAACTGCTCGATTATACCAGTCATAAGATAAGAACTGTCCCCTGTAAGATCCCATTTTTTATAGAGCTCGCGCCTTACCAAAGCTATGCTCCCTCTCATCCTTTCTTTATGCAAGTTCGGAAACGGCTAATCCTAAAAACAGATAAATAACCGCTCTTAGCTTGCACTCCAAAAGGTTTGCATGCCCCCAGGTATAAAATACAATTTCAAGGCTGCCCCTCCTCTCCTCCACCTCTGCTTTTCTTTGGGTGTTCACAGCTACTTGTCGTCTTGCTAGTCTAATGTTAACGATACTTGTCTTCTCGTTATTTTTAACGGGTCTTATGCGGTACTTGTCTTCCCGTCAGCCCAACTTTTAACAGATCTTTTGCAAGATCGCAAGAGAACAGCTACTTGCGACAAGAGAGAAGCTACTTGCGACAAGAGAAGAACACTACTCAAAGACAAAACATTTGTGTTATTGAGGGAGGCTTGCCTCTTTCTGGTTACCCAAAGATTGTCTTGTTAACTTCTTCAAACGAAAACATTTCCTCGGCATTGTCTACCAGAATAGACAAAGGTGGGTGAAAAATAGTTTATTTCACTCACATAACTTTAACAAAAGAATCCTGTTCTAGAACAACCCCTCTTCCATCCACGGACGGGGTACGGACTAGTCATATTCTCCCGCGGAAATTCTATCTTATACCCAAGGTTTTCTCTGCCCGAAGCAGACCAGGATGCATGCCCCCTGGGTTCCAGTCCCATCTTTCTGAATCACTCGCACTCATCGGGAAGGAGGATTGGGGGTGGAGACATTTCTTGATTGAATAGACCATTCAGGGTTGGTATGTGACTATTTGCGATGCGTGATCCCGGAAATGAAAGTTGGTCTACGAGCTTGACCACTCTTCCTTCGTGTGGAAAACACATTACTCTAAAGAGTGAGGAGACTATTGCTCCCATGCAATATATATAGTCTCGTCTAAGGAGTAGGTTATAATCCAAGGGTCCTTGAACGACCATCACGTTCATTTGAACGGTCTTCCCTTTCAATGTAACAGGCACATTGGGGAGGATCCCTAATGGTCGACTCGTTCCTTTATCAAAACCCGAGAGATTTCTTATCTCAGGCAAAAGCGCCGGGGAACCCAGTGCTTTCCAAGCAATAGAGGAAAGGATACTCACAGATGCCCCTTCATCAATGATAGTGCCAGCCATTACCATTCTGTAAATTTGGACTATGATTCTGAATGGTATACTGGCTGGCAACCGGGGTCTGCCTAGTTGGTTCCAATCAAAGGACACAACCAGGTTGCTTGGTGGTGGGACCGAATACACGGCCGGATATGACCCTGATGATGTTCCTTCCTGCGATAAAGGAATGGGCGCATTGCCCTGATGCTCATCAGAGTCGGTGTTGATGAAAAGAATCTGGATGGTGTCATCCTTATTCTCTTCAGTGAGGGTGTCATTTGAAGATGAATCTTCAGTGACGGTGTCATTTGAAGATGAAACCTCCGAAGGCAGAACCGGGTCAACTGTCGTTTCGACCTTTGGACTTTCGTCCGATCTGGATTCAGTAGGTTCATTTCCAATGACTGACGCTTCAGCCGACCACTTGAGCGGGCCAGCTGTATTTTCAACCAACGAAGGACTTGGCACGAGTTTTTTGTATCCAGGAGGAAGTCTCAACGTTGAAACCGGGCGATCTTCCAAAACTCTCTTCGCTTCATCTAAGAAGGGACAATGGTGGATGGCGTGATCACCTTCACACAGCCTGCAGGGGGATCTTGCTCCCCCTCTATGTCTTGAACCTTCACTTTCGCTGGTTGACGGTAAGCATTCAACATGGCTATCAGAGGTTGATGCTCCCGAATTGTGCAAACGAGGGGACCAGTCCCTTAGTATCCGGGGAATACAGGGACAATCTCTATGGAAGTGGTCTCCTTTACATATGACACATGGCAATTTAGGCCCGGTCTGTGCTGTGTGTGGATTTTTGTCAGAGGTCTTTTGCTTGCCCCCAGTCGCCTTAGGCTCCTTCTTCTTCTTCTCTCTCTTCTTCTTCTCCTTCTTCTCCATGGGAGCTTGGCTTTTGCCGGCTCTACCTTGCGAAGACGAAGGATTGGAGGAAGAGTTATAGGAAGTAGAAGGCTGGTGGGCAGCTCTAGACTGATCTAACTGTTGACTCGACTGTTCAGGAACCATGGTGTTCTGAACTACATTGGTTGAGAATAGCCAAATTGGCAGGCCGATTGTCAATCCTGGAAGCGACAATGTGGCCATGTGGGGCGCACCAACTTCTCCCCAAGAGGAGAAAGGACTAGGATTTCCATCATGTGGAATTCCTCGGTTGGTGCGTTCCATGTTCTCAACCTACAGATCAACGCAGGAATAGGAGGTGATTATGTTCCGTTTAAAATAAATTTTATAACGACGCTTTAGACACAACTTGCTTTTTCACTTTTTAAGAGTCGAGAAAAAGCTAAAGATGACTCTAGTCTCCTTCGATGTTTTAACGAGCCCAAAGTGACAAATGCTCGGATGGACTTTTTCAGTTATAGAGTTTGAAAAAGGCCAAAAGAAACTACTCTGGAGTTCTAGGCAGAGGGTGTGCCAAACTTTTCGCAAAACCACAGAATACGTTTTACGGTACGAGTGGTCGATCTTCGTGAATGCTGTGTTCACTGCATTGTGATCAGTAGGGCGGCCGACACGGTTTCCTATGGATAAAGGCTTTGTTCCTATAGGGGTCTCCCAATATATACGCGACGGTACGTGGGAGCACAAGTCCATATTGATACTTATCGCTTCACCGTGGAGGAATCACCCAACCACTCAACGCTAAGATATCACGTTTAACGACGTCGTAACACGTCTCTAGCTTAGACCTCTATGTGTTTGCATTATGTTTCAATGCGTTGTTATGTAAATTCAATTTATTTTAAGGTTGATCTTGTTTAGCAGTTTGCCTTTATGGATCACCACGAGATGTTTGGTAACACTCCTAAATGCAGTCTAAGATGATAAGCAAGCTTTTCAATCTTTCAACTTTGAAAATCTTAACTACTGAGGGAAAAGAAAGACATCATCTTTTCACACAGATCATAGAGCACACACTAATGCACTTTTTCCCTAAATCAACATGCAAGCTGTCAAAATGCACATGCACAATGCAAGTATTTCTTTTCTCTTTCTTAATGTTGTTGTAATACAGAAAGAAAGTTGTTGTATAACTTTGAATTCAATTTCAAGTGAAAGCAAACAAGCTTGTCCAAAATCAAAAGACACCTTAAGATTTACTTGTTTCGACACTAGAAATATATAAATTCAAACCATATGACGAAAGCAAAATCTCAATCAGCTATGAACAGCAAACAAACTAACTCTTAAGATCAAAACGACACTTTATCACAGGTCTAGATCTAAGAGGCCACAGCAAGACTAGTTCACTTTCGTTATGGGAAACTGCAAATGATGTAAGAAATACACAAAGAAAAAATACAGTTTCTTTATAAAACCGAGGCGGAATAGTGGTAAGGAAAGGTGGTTTCAGATAGGCACATTGACTGACAGCAGGCTGTAAAAACAAGGATGAAAACAGGGAACCCCAGTAGCACTAGGCAAAACTGGTTCAGCGCAGGTAGTACACTGTCAGTTTGACATTTAGCGCAGGTAGCCCCTTCGGGATCTGCGCTGAAATACAGACTGCCTTCACAGTGCCTGCACTGAAGAGATAAACTTTCGTTTTTCTCAGTTTCCGGGTTACAGATTGCTCAGAAATTCACAGTTTTTGGCCAAATCAAAAGCTATCAATCAAGTACACACTAAGGGATGAAAAGGAGGATGAAAAGCTATCACTAAGAGCTATTCAGAGTCCTTGTGGATCAGCTCTTCAAATCATAAACATGCCCAGAAACTGAGCTAGAGTAGCTGCCCTCTACTTTGCATTTGAAAGATCCAAATGCAGTTCGATTCGGTACTCCATGTGTTTAGGAAATGAATAGAAAAAACACAAACAACCAACAAGATACGATCCCCAGCGGAGTTGCCAATTTGTTGTTGGGAAAAGTATCTAATACGGAATGACCCTATCCCACTCTAAGGGTGATAGTACCTCGGCAACAATCAAAGCAAAGCTATTTGAGATTACTTCTTTATGAGATGTAAGAGAGGGGAGGAAGAGATCCACTAACCGATGTCTTCTGCTAATGATTGATCCAATCTTCTCTCTTTGCTGCTTGCTCCCAGCTCCTTGCTCTTTCACTGGCCCAGCTACACCAAGATCCTACAAAATGGCAAGAGAGGGAAACTACAAGAAGCATACATTCATAATTGATTCAAGGATTAGAATAAATCAAATACACAAGTATAACAATACACCATTGAGACACATGCATATAGAAGAACCTCAAATGCTTCATTAATGGAAGAAGTAAAGTTCAGGAAGTGATACAACCATAAAAAGCCCAATCCAGCATCACCTCCCAACAGAAAGAAATCTCCTCTTCACCTCCTTCAAAGCAAATCACCCAATAGTTCTATACTCAAACCAACAGCACTTCCTTACATTCACAAGATTCCAACCTCCTTAGACCTCATGAGAGAGCTCTATATATAGGAGTTTTGGAGAAAGGATGAGTCAGCTTGAGCTTGGCATGAAGCTGACTAGTGTCCTCTCCCACTTCAGTTATTCTTCAGTTCTTGAGTCCACTTGGAGGTTCTTGCTTCCACTTGGAGATCTAGACCCTCTTACTCATCACCAGCTGAATTCCTTGATCCAAGTGTCATTTTGGAAGCTTCCTGGGCATTTGACACCTTGAGGAATGACTGTGCCACTTGTCCAAACTCGCTCAGCGCAGGTAGCCTTCTTTGTAGTTGACATTCAGCACAGGTACACAGTGGAGCAGTTGACATTCAGTGCAGATGCTCAGTGGAGCAGTTGACATGATCCAGAATTAGCTTGTTTTTTAGTGTTTTCAGGTGGAGAACTGATATTTAGTGTTGTGGTTTGCTGACCTTGTTCCTCTAGGGGTAGGAACAACATGTTTAGGGACTTTGGATCCCTTAGATTATTGACATTTCATGCTTCATGCTGTAAGGCACAAAAATGTCTATAACAGTTGATGCTCCCTCATCAATAATTGTTTTGTGAACAGTTTTGTTGAGGGCTTTCACTTGAATAAGGAAAGCTAGTTGAGCTGGTAACTGAGGATCGTATCCTTTGTGATCAAAAGATACAAGATTGGAATCCTTAGGATCAACCCCACCAATAGCCGATAACAAAGCCTGCCTTTGGGATGGACAATTTTGTAGTACCTCAAGAGTCGACATAGCGGATGGCGATTGTGCCAAATCTTCCACTATGTTATAATGTTGCGCCGCTCTAGCGCGAGGATTAAATGTCGACTTGTGTACTACACCCTTTGGCGGTTTTATTGTTAATTCAGGAATGATGGGCGATACAACTTCTGTCGAAGTTGTTGTCGAACTACTTGGTTGATCTTTACCTTTGTCGTTCGACAGCTAAGGATTCCCATAATCTTTGTTCCTTGTCGAAATCAAAGCATCATTCTGCTGTTTTGAAACCGACAACATAAGCACTTGAGACGGGGAATCATTTCCACTATCAACCATATTTTGACCTGGGTTGGGAAACGGATCAGTCAACACAGCTGAGGTTTGGGAACTTTTAAAGAACCTCTTTAACTCAGCGTTGAATGGACAATTCTTTGTGTAATGATCCTCTTCATCACATATTTGACATGGATAAATTTGTTTCCCTTGCCCTGGAGGGTTTGAAGAATTTTTTCGAGATGATTCACCCTGTTTCTTCTTCTTCCCTTTGTTTTGCTTCTTCTTGCTTCCTGGTTGATTGGTTTCTTTGCCTTTATCTGCTGATACGGCATTTACTTCCGAAGCAAGAATTTCTTCTTTTGCATTTTGATCTGAATTCTTACGGGCTTTCTTTGACGAAGCCTTTATCGATTTCGCGTTTGCCGTTCCAATCACACCGTCACCGGCATGAGAGTCACTATTTGATTTAGGAGGAGGAGGAATTGAAAATTCTAGTCTAGGGGCGTCGGGTATTTTGTCGTAGAGCGTGCCGGACTGAGTATAAACTAAGTCCAAATACTGTGCACGAGCAATAACTTGCTCCTCTGTTACGACTCCCCCCTTGGCCACATCTTCCGTTATAGCAGGAAGTAACGACTTTATAAACCATTCAGCTAACAGCTGATCGGGAACGTATGTTTTCACCATCCTACGACGACGACGCCACTCATGTATATGATCAGATATATGGGTGGCAGTTGTCTGCTTGAAGTTGGTTAATATTTCTGTTCCTGTTTCATACCTTATCGGTAATTGAAAATGGGTTAAGAAAGTCGTGGCTAGGGAACTAAAATTGTCGAAAGAGGCTCTTGGCAATTCAATATACCATTTAGCCACTAGACCTATCAATGTCCTCTGAAAGAGGCGAAGCCTTATCGAATCATCGTTTAGAGTGTTCGATGAACACCATAGATGAAAAGTCATCACGTGATTCGATGGGTCTTCACCTGGATTTCCATTGAATTTAGGAATGTCAGATGGAAGTTTATGAGGAATCGCTGGCCACCAAGGGGCATGAGCAATCGGATCGTTGGTTAACCGGTGTAAATCGGGTAACTCTAAAGCTGCCACGAATGGTAACCGTTGATTCAGGTTAGGCGAAGCATAACCAGGGTACGATGGAATCGCTTGAGCAATGGGCCTTTGCATACCAGCATAATGTAATTGATGTCGGTATGACTGATACGGTTAGTGGATTTGACCACTGTAAAGTGGTTGGTTTTGACCGTTTTGGATATATGGTTGTCCACTGTTTGCAAAGATCTGCTGCTCAGAACCTTGGTATACTTGCTGGAATTGTGGTTGTTGGTATTGCACTAGCCATGGTTGTGAAGCCATGTTCTGTTGTGCTATGCTAACCGTTGGACCAAGGTGTGGGGTAATTGTACCCGTTTGTACCTGTGTCGCCCCCCCAGTTGGCAATTGTGGTTGTGACCCATGGTCAAGTGGCTGTTGCATTACAACCTGAGAAATCTGAGGTTGACATGCAACAGGTATCGCTTGAACTTGTGACACAGTTACAATAGCCGGTGTGGTCGGGATGTTCGTCATAGGTACACACTATTGCATAGAATATACCACCCTTGGTTGTTGAGGTAGCATAGGTACCCAACTACTTGATGCAATTCCAGTATAACCTGAATACTGTTGAGAACTGCCATATGGATATCCTCCCGGAGGAGGTAATGAAAGGGCATACTGCCCCCCATACGGTAGCAATCCGGAACTCAGAGGGATTGTTTGTCCTTGAGGACTGGATGGCCCAAATTGACCTCCATGAGGATCAATCTGTCAAGTCTCAACGTAAGAGTTGCCGGATATTATTCCGGATGAACAAACTGGAACAGACCACACTGTCATCATAGTCCCTTGGTGGACTCCTTCTAGCGGTTGCGAGCTAGTCGGGACAGATGGTATGCTGGCAAACATCGTTGCAGTGATAGCAGGGGCTTCTGCTATCGCTGTGTCGTTTGACACAGTCCTAGATGATGACGGTTGTTCATACATTTTAAGTCTATCCAATAGATTGCCTAGCGATTCTACAGGAACCTCCACTTGTGGTGGATTAACTTTTGATGAAGGAAATAGAGTGACCCCGACTCCAAAATGGGTTGGAGTACTTGCTTGCGGATCCTCTGCAATTTCCTCTATCGCAATCAAACCCGGTGGAAGAGGAAGACCGTCAGGTCAGTAAAATATTTCTAGTGCCGAAGAAGTGGTTGTTTCGACAGCGACAGTTGTTTGAGGAACAAAACTCTCTGGACTGGTTACAGATGGAACTGGTTCAGCTATACAAGTGTTTGCCCCCAGACTAGGATCAGTATTACTGTCCTTCTGTGGTTGTTGAACTTCTTCTATAGAGGCAGGGTTTCCAGAAATGTTTGGAGTAACCGGAACCTCAGATGCAGTTGGAACACTTGTTCTAACTTTTATAGGAGATTTTGAACCGGTTAAACGAGTTTGCTTTGTTCGTACTGTTTTCGATTCCGGAGACAAAGACGGTTGACTCGTAAGCCTCCACGAACGACGGGGTTTCAATTGACTTTCTTCCACGATTGCGGATTACTCGATCAACCAAAATATTAAAAGGGGAAATTTGTGTTTCCGAATTGAATGAATTTTATTAGACGCTTTTTAGACACAACTTGCTTTTTCACTTTTTAAGAGTCGAGAAAAAGCTAAAGATGACTCTAGTCTCCTTCGATGTTTTAACGAGCCCGAAGTGACAAATGCTCGGATGGACTTTTTCAGTTATAGAGTTTGAAAAAGGCCAAAAGAAACTACTCTGGAGATCTAGGCAGAGGGTGTGCCAAACTTTTCGCAAAACCACAGAATACGTTTTACGGTACGGGTGGTCGATCTTTGTGAATGCTGTGTTCATTGCATTGCGATCAGTAGGGCGGCCAACACGGCTTCCTAAGGATAAAAGATATATGCCTATAGGGGTCTCCCAATATATACGCGACGGTACGTGGGAGCACAAGTCCGTATTAGTGCCACCGACTCTCAGGAGGAATCACCCACCTTCTTCGAGATCGACAGTCACTACGTTTAACGACGCCGGAACACGTCTCTAGCTTAGACCTCTATGTGTTTGCGTTATGTTTCAAAGCGTTATTAGGTTCATTCAATATATTTTAAGTTGATCTTTTTAAAGTTTGCCTTTCAAGGTTCACCACGAGATGTATGATACAAATTCCTAAATGCAGTCTAAAGATGAGAAGCAAGCTTTTTCAATCTTTTCAACTTATGAAAATCTTAACTACTGAGGGAAAAGAAAGACATCATCTTTTCACACAGATCATAGAGCACACACTAATGCACTTTTTCCTAAATCAAAATGCAAACTTATCAAATGCAAAATGCACAATGCAGGTATTTCTTTTCTCTTTCTTAATGTTGATGTACTACAAAAAGAAAGCTGTTGTATAACTTTGAATTCAATTTCAAGTGAAAGCAAACAAGCTTTTGTCTAAAATCAAAAGACACCTTAAGATTTACTTGTTTCAACACTAGAAATACATAAATTCAAACCATATGACGAAAGTAAAAGTTCAATCAGCTATGAACAGCAAACAAACTAACTCTTAAGATCAGAACGACACTTATCACAGGTCTAGATCTAAGAGGCCACAGCAAGACTAGTTCACTTTCGTTATGGGAAACTGCAAATGATGTAAGAAATACACAAAGAACAAATACATTTTCTTTATACAACCGAGGCGGAATAGAGGCAAAGAAAGGTGGTTTCAGATAGGTACATTGACTGATAACAGGCTGCAAAAACAGGGATGAAAACAGGGCAATAGAAAGCAGAGAACCCCAGTTACACAAGGCCACACTGGTTCAGCGCAGGTAGTACACTGTCAGTTTGACATTCAGCACAGCTAGCCCCTTCGGGACCTGCGATGAAATGCAGACTGCCTTCACAGTGCCTGTAATGAAGAGAGAAACTTTCATTTTTCTCAAGTTCTGGGTCACAGATTGCTCAAAAATCAACAGTTTTTGGCCAAATCAAAGCTATCAATCAAGTACACACTAAAGGATGAAAAGGAGGATGAAAAGCTATCACTAAGAGCTATTCAGAGTCCTTGTGGATCAGCTCTTCAAATCATAAACATGCCTAGAAACTGAGCTAGAGTAACTGCCCTCTACTTTGCACTTGAAAGATCCAAATGCAGTTTGATTCGGTACTCCCTGTGTTTAGGAAATGAATAGCAAAAACACAAACAACCAACAAGATACGTTCCCCAGCGGAGTCGCCAATTTGTTGTTGGGAAAAGTATCCAATACGGAATGACTCTATCCCACTCTAAGGGTGATAGTACCTCAGCAACAATCAAAGCAAAGCTATCTAAGATTTCTTCTTTATGAAAGTAACATAGGGGAGAAAGAGATCCACTAACTGATGTCTTTCGCTAATGGTTGATCCAATCTTCTCTCCTTGCTGCTTGCTCCCAGCTCCTTGCTCTTTCACTGGCCCAGCTACACCAAGATCCTGCAAAATGGCAAGAGAGGGAAACTACAAGAAGCATACATTCATAATTGATTCAAGGATTAGAATAAATCAAATACACAAGTATAACAATACATCATTGAGACACATGCATATAGAAGAACCTCAAATGCTTTATTAATGGAAGAAGTAAAGTTCAGGAAGTGATACAACCATAAGAGGCCCAATCCAGCATCACCTTCCCAGCAGAAAGAAATCTCCTCTTCACCTCCTTCAAAGCAAATCACCCAATAATTCTAAACTCAGACCAACAGCAATTCTTTACGTTCACAAGATTCCAGCCTCCCTAGACCTCATGAGAGAGATCTATATATAGGAGTTTTGGAGAAAGGATGAGTCAGCTTGAGGCTGGCATGAAGCTGACTAGTGTCCTCTCTCACTTCAGTTATTCTTGAGTTCTTGAGTCCACTTGGAGGTTCTTGCTTCCACTTGGAGATCTAGAACCTCTTACTCATCACCAGTCGAATTCCCTGATCCAAGTGTCATTTTGGAAGCTTCCTGGGCATTGACACCTTGAGGAATGAATGTGCCACATGTCCCAACTCGCCCAGCGCAGGTAGCCTTCTTTTCATTTGACATTCAGCGCAGGTAGACAGTGGAGCAGTTGACATTCAACGCAGATGCTCAGTGGAGCAGTTGACATGATCCAGAATTGCCTTGTTTTTGAGTATTTTCAGGTGGAGAACTTTTATTCAGTGTTGTGGTTTGCTGACCTTGTTCCTCTAGGGGTAGGAACAACATGTTTAGGGACTTTGGATCCCTTAGATTATGGACATTTCATGCTTCATGCTATAAGGCACAAAAATGTCTATAACACCTATGCATGTCATGTTATGCCATTTAGACTCGAGAATGCGCCTACAGTGTTCTTAAGGATTATGATTGAAACCTTCAGAGATTATATCCATAAGTTGTTAGAAGTTTATATGGATGACTGGACAGTATATAGTTTCCTTAAGAAACACTCCAGTTTTCTTATAATCATGTTTGATCGATGTAGATAGTTTCATATCTCACTAAATTTTAAGAAGTGCATATTTGTAGTCCCCTTTGGCATGCTATTGGGCCATATAGTGTGCAAAGAAGGAATGTGCATAGACCCCACTAAGGTTGTGGAAATCATGAACATGCACCCACCCAAAAGTTTAAAAAACCTCAGATCCACCTTGGGCCATACATGGTACTACAAGAGTTTTATCCGCAATTATGCCTCAATTACTACACCAATGGATAAGTTGTTAAGGAAGGTTGAATGATTCATGTGGTTATAAGAATGTGATGTTTCACTTAACATAATGAAAGAAAAACTAGCAAGTGCATTGATCCTAGTTTATCTGAACTGGAACAAGCAGTTCCACCTCCACATTGATGCCTCGGGCATTGCTTTGGGTGTTGTTATGGCTCAGCCAGGGGAAGGGAGCCTTGATCACCCCATTTATTTTGCTAGCATAAAGTTTTCTATAGTAGGAAAAAACTATACCATAACCGAACGTGAGGCATTTGCGATGGTATATTCGCTTCAAAAGTTCTGACATTACTTGTTGGGAGGCTCGTTCAAGATTTTCACTAACCATTTCACTTTGAAGTATTTAGTGAACAAGCCTGTAGTTGAAGGAATAATTTGTGTATGGCTTTCATTATTCCAGGAATTCACATTTTAAGTAATTGTTAAGCATGGTCGGTTGAATGTGGGGCCTAATCACCTCTCGCGACTGGAATCGGGAGAAATGAATGATCCCTTGATGATCAGCTACCAGACGACGATCTATTTCAAATTGAAGTAGTACCAGTTTACTTTTAGGATATCGTAGCTTTTTTAGCTATAGGTAAATGTCTAGAGGAATCCCTAACAATGAAATGGAGACATATAGTTGTCTTAGCTACAGATTATCAATTAATTGTGAGACTATACAAATTGGGACTTAATCAAGTGTTGTGCAAATGTGTCCTCAATCACGAGAGACTATATGTATTATGGGAGTGTCATTTAGGTGTTGTGGGTGGCCATGTTGGAGGAAAGGCTACCGCAAGAAACATATTGTAGGCAGGACTATGGTGGCTAACAGTTTTCAAAGATGCGAAGGAATATGCCAGAGGCTGTGACGTCTGCCAAAGGGTTGGGAGACCATCACAGCATGATGATATGCCATTGAAATTAGTATGCGCACTATAGATTTTTGAGAAATTGGTGGTTGACTTTATAGGACCTATCAATCCTCTAGCACAACACTCTCACACCACATATATCATCACCACAACGAAGTACCTTACCAGATGCGTGGAGGTCGCACAGATTAAGAACTGTACTATGAATACAACCACCAAATTCACATTTGGGAACATCATATCAAAATTTGGGTGCCCTAGTAGTCTCACTAGTGATCAAGGGACCCACTTCATAAATGAAACAATTTCCTCCTTACTTCATAACTTCATGATACAACACCACAAGGGCAACTCGTATCACCCTCAAGCAAATGGTACAGTGGAAGCCTTCAATAATATATTAGAAAAGGGTTTGACCAAGATATTCTCATCCAATTGGGATGATTGGGATGAAATTGTGCCAATGAATCTATGAGCATACCACACAATTGTTGAGCATTTACACAAGCATACACCTTTCCAACTCATATATGGATGGGAGGTTGTGGTACTAGCTGAATTTTCTATTCCCAACCTTTTCATAGCTCAGAACACTCATATGAAAAAGGAAGAGTCGATCCAGAAAAGGTTGGATGAACTTTTTGGAGCTGGACGAGGCCAGTTTCATGATAGATTTCCATCAAATCGTATAAAAGAAAAGGCAAAGGCATGGCATGATAGGTACATTAAGAGGAAATCATTCATGGTAGGAGGACATGTTTTTCTATACGATAGCAAATTCTTAAAGCTTCCAGGGAAGCTACAGATGCATTGGTTGGGGCCTTTTAATATTGTGGAAGTAAAGGAGTCAGGAGTTGTTAATCTAGTGCAACTGGATGGTGTATTCCTACCAGGATGGGTTAACTGTGCATGCCTAGAACCTTTCCAGGGATCAAACAATATTACTAAAAATTGATTGCATCTCCGAAAGGAGACCATAGGTAGGAGTAGGTAAGAGTCAGTTAGTTGGTTAGTCACTAGTTGTGTCAGTTCCTTTGGTTAGTTAGTTCTTTACATTCTAGTTCAAAATAAATCTTTCACCGGGTCTCTTCCAGTTGCAGATGTTCTATCACCCACCGCAATTGCTTGTGTTCGGGGAGAGTCACACATGTTAGGAGTCATTTCTATAATAATTAGGAAATAATTTCTAGTGTCAATCCATATTTCTATTAAATATTTCCCATTATATCCATAAACAATTCCTAAGCACATTCCATCACGATAACATAATTACCCATCAACTCCACCTTTCCTATTTTAGTTTTGCATCATCCGAGTTAGGTCCAGCTTAGTCGACGGAAAAATAACACAATTGAGAACACATAGGGAAATTTGTCATAGTAATTAGTTAGGACGTCTCATCAGAAACATTATGTTGAGCCTTTCTACTTAATCAGCATGGAAATGCCAAATTCTTCAGAGTCTGAAGCCAAGGTGGTAGAGTTGTTGTAACAACCCTGGTGAAAATTCCATGTAAAAGTTAATAAAGGAAAAAAGAATAACTACGATTGATGGGACACTTATTCCAAGCTAAATGTTGAGCAAGACATTCTAGTGTGGGTGTCCATTTGGTTTATTATGGCTAAGGAAACTGGAAAAGGTAATGGCTAAGGATTTGGAAAGGAAAAATGGCATTTTTGGCACATTTATTTATGAAAATAATGGAAATTACAAGAAAAGGAAGGTGAAAGGTCACGGGTTTCATGTGAGAAGGAAAATCAAGGAAAATACTGGAAAATGAAGAAAATAGAGGACTAATTGATAAAAAGGCTTTTGATGATCGGTTGGTACCTTTTGTTAGTACAGTTTTGGAGATCTCTCATTATTCTCTCTCTCTCTGTCACTCTTGGACACATAGAGTTTTCTTAGAGCACTTTGGCATTGGATAAACAAAGGAAAAGGAGACAATAGGAAGGAAGGAGCAAGCAATGAAGAGCAGGATCAGGCAGCTACAATAGGATTATTTGCAGGTATCAATTTGCATGTGTGTTTTCCTTGCTAGATTTGGAATGCATGGTATTGCATGTGGCTCTTTGCGGTTATGGCATGCATTTTTCCAGGTGTAACGTTGTTTTCATCCTAGCCTTGCCATTTCCGGATAGCCATGGTGTGATGGGTTTCTCATGTTTTGGTGGAGTTAGATTTTCAGATGGATTCAAAGTTGAGTGAGGTGGATCTCCGAAAGAAAGAACACATGGGCTAGTGATGCCTGAACCAGACTGTGGGTTGAGGTAAAGCCACTGGCCTAGTGATCCCTGAACCAAATTGTGGATTGCGGTAAAGCCACTAGCCTAGTGAACCCTAAACCAGACTATGGGTTGTTGTAAAGACAGGTATTTTGTGCCTCGGTGGGCCTATGAATCCTCGATCGATTAATGGTGGGATATATGGTAAAGCCTAGATTTGGGTGCTCTCCATCAGGCCTAATAATCCTGAGATGGGATGTATGATAAAGCTTGGAGAGTGGAGTCTCGGTTAGGGCCTAGTGGTTCAGGATGGATTGCAGTAAAGCCAAGAGACTAGTGTCTCATTATGGCCTAGTGATCCCTGAATTGGATTTTAGATTGTGGTAAAGCCTAGATACTAGGAGATAGGAAAATTCCTCACAATGTAGGTGAAGAAATCTAGTGGCATCCATGCTTGTTTTGGCCTAGTGATCTGGTCGAGATCATGGTAAATCATGTTATTACATGTTCATTGTTTTGGCCTAGTGATCCGGTGGATTGTGGTAAACCCTAGTTTCTATTGATGAGTGAGGTGGTTTAGCCTCGAGATTCCCCGGTTGGTCCTTTTGTTTAAGTCCCCCATTCATGCTTGGAATATGGCATGGTGATGATTGGTTGAAGAGAGATTTGTCTCAACCAATCTATGGTCGAGTGGAACGTGGTAGTCCCATACTAGGTTGGATTTTGCATTCATTAATAAGAATTTCTTTCCTTGACATATTATGTGTAAATGTATTGGTTTATATGTCCATCCTATGGTTGATGTATTCTTGATATTTCTGTTGTTATTATGCTGGTTATAAGCATGTATTATGACAGTGATAATGTATGGCTCTTCTCATGTTTTGATTTTTAAATGAATGAACAGTGTATCTATGACCTAATAGATGATAATGAAACTAATGATATAAGGGAACAATGCTTCTTAGTGATTTTTAGATAAGTATGAGACCCCTATGTTCAGATATGTTGTTTAAACCTATATATTACATATTTGTGACATGTTTAACAAAATGCATGTCATGGCTAGTAGTGGTCTAGTCTAGTCCTTGTCAATGTTTTTGCAAATGTATCATTGTTTTGTTGTGTAAATTCATTTATGAAGGTGTCGTTGAGTTATGGGCAGTGACCTGGGCTCTGGGCCTGAAAAAGTGGCACAAATATTGGAGTCGCAGGCACAGGTATGAGGAGAAAAGTCCCCAGATGCATGCATACCCATGTTGTGGTAATGTCTGGAGCCTCCCATATGCACCCTTGTCCATATCAAGAGAGCGTCTAGGGATTTAATGGTCTATAAATTTAGTTGGTCTCAGGGGTTGGTTACCTCAGTGGTTGGAATGGCTCCTGGAATTTTTTTCACTGATGTGGAAGGTCTATGTGGTGTGTTTCCATCGACTCCACTTCCTTAAGGTCACTTAGGAGGTTGAATCCCATTATAGTGGCCTATCGTCGCATATTTACCCCAGTTGGGCGGTTACTTAGGTAGATGTGGGATGAGGTTGTTACAGAGTGGTATCATAGCATGGTTCATCCCTTGGACTGGATGGGCAATGTGTATTGGTCATGCATTCATGTCGGTTGCACATGTGTTAATCATCTTTGTGGTCTTTATGCTTGTTGCATTTGCATGGTGTCGGTCATAGTTGTGGTGATGTCGTCATGCGAAGGAGGATGTTGTTGTTGTGAAGTGTGTCATCATGAGTGTATGATTGGTTACATGAGTTTATGCTTGCGTATTAGCAGTGTACATTGGTATGGTTGTTGTTGTCATGCATGAGGTCATGATATGTGTGGTTGATATGGTCATGCATTGATGACTCGACTCTAGCTAGAATGATGGTTATATGCTTATATGCTTATGTATTATATGTATATATGTTATTATGATTATGTTTGTACATGTATTACGCTAATTGGTTGATCTCGCATATGAGGTATCCTCCCCAAATTATGCTAAGGTGCGTTGGTTTATTGTGCTTTGGTTTAGCTGACATAGTATGCCTTGCAGGAAAGAGATCAAAATAACTAGAAAGATGGTAGACTAAAAAGACTCTCCCTATGAATCAGGTGAGTAGCATGGTGTTGGGAATTCTTTTGATTTAGCGGATACATTGAGAATCTTGAAGGAAGAAATAAGGAGTCTTAAGGCAGATAATGAAAAAATCATGCAAGCACAAGAGAAACAAGCAGAAGTAAATGCAATACTCCTTCAGAGTTTGTCAGAATTATAGTGACAGGAGCCACTTCGGATCAGCCATGGGTAGGAGGACAGAATTAATGGGGCATATGGTAGTAGGTCTCATGGTGGTCACATGTTAGATACATATGACATAGTGAGAGATGGTAGGTTGTTGGATACTCCATATAGGAGAGGCGATGGAAATAGGTACTACTCTACTTTTGGTTCTGATATGCATTGTGGTCATCATCATTATCATCCTTACAGGAGGAGTGATAAGGGATACTTCCCAGGTGAATTTAAGAAATCAAAGCCACCTACTTCTGATGGAGATTTGAAGAAGCCAGAAGATGCAGAGGCTTGGATACTTGGGATGAAGAAATTATTTGAGTTGCATAATTACACAATTAATATGAATACTAGAGTAGCTATCTTCAACCTAAGAGGTAAAGCAGATATCTGGTGGTAATATGTGAAGATGGTCAGAGACATCAAGATAGAGGACTTGTGTTGGCATGAGTTCAAGAGGTTTTCACGAAGAAGTACTTGTTAGAAAGGTACTAAGATGGTAAGCCCAAAGAATTCTATGAGCTAAAGATGGGATAAATGACAAATGAGGAGTATACGACCAACAACTTGGAGCTATTGAGGTATGTACCATATCTTAAAGATGAGAAGCCTAAAGTTAAATTATTTGTCAGTGGTTTTCCATTATCATTTAGATATCAGATTGAGTATGATGAGCCTCAGTCACTTGAGGAATTTATTGGAAAATTGAAGCATTGTTATGAGTAGTTGAAGCATAAGAATGAATCTCAGTAAGCATGGAAAGGGAAAGATAGAAGAAAAGTTAAATGGAAGCCAAAAGGAACAAGGCCTTAGAATGTATAAGAGAAAGAAAAAGTGGCACCACAAAAGAAATTCAATGTAGCTAGACATGGACGTGGGTCACAACAGTAGCATCAAAGTGATGGAACTGGACGGTTGGAGTGTTGAACATGCAGTAAGGAACACCTTAGGAGAGATTGTCCACAGAATCACGGTGGTAGACCTCATATATATAGTACACAGGAGGGGCAGACTACTGGGGATGTTGGTCAAAGCATTCCTCATATCTATCCAGCACTGGATAATATGCAGGAAGACCATCAGACATCTATGATTGAAATGGATGGTAAGATTTGTGATCAAGTTGTTTCTATTTTGATTGACCCTGGATCTAATTATAGTTATGTTAGTCTTGAATTGGTGGATAAGTGTGGTTTGAATAAAGAAGTTCATGTAGAATCTTGGTTAGTGCAGTTGGCTACAGGTACAAATAAGAGAGTTCACCATTGAGTAAGAGCTCGTGCATTTGAGTTAAATGGTATGCCTACAACAACACATTTGAATGTACTTCCATTGGGACCATATAACATGATTTTGGGTATGGATTGGCTATACGTTCATAGGACCAAGGTGGATTGTTATGACAAATTCATTGAGTGCTTGGATGACAATGGGGAACCAAGAGTCTTATAGGGAAAGGAGAAATCCACATTAGTTAGGATGGTGACAACTATGCAGGCCAAGCATAGTCATGGGAAAGGGTGTGTGTTATTTGCAGTACATATCACTAGTGACAAATGTAAGGGAGTTGAGGATGCAGTTGTTTTGAGTAGGTACCCAGTTCTACACCAGTTTCAGGATGTATTTCTTGCATATATTTTAGAGATTCCACCTCATAGGGAATTAGACTTTTCTATTGAGTTGGTTCCATGGGTAGCTCCGACATCAAAGGAACCTTACAGAATGAGCACTCCAGAGTTGGTAGAGTTAAAGTTGTAATTGAAGGAAATGTTGGAAAATGGATACATTAGGCTAAGTGTATCATCTTGGGGCACACTGGTATTGTTTGTAAAGAAGAAGGATGGTACTCTCAAATTGTGAATTAACTACAGGAAGTTGAACAAAGTGACCATCAAGAATAAGTATTAATTTTCGAGTATTGATGACTTGTTTGATCAGCTAAAGGGAGAAGTAGTGTTCTCAAAGATTGATATGAGATTCGGATATCATCAGGTATTCGATAAAAGACATTATTTTGGACTAGGTATGGGCATTATGAGTTTGTTGTAGTTCCATTCGGTTTGACTAATGCTCCAGCTGCATTTATTTGTTTGATGAATAGTGTGTTGCATCCCTATTTGGACAAGTTTGTTATCATGTTCATTGATGACATATTGGTATATTCTAAAAATGAGGAAGAACATGTTGAGCATTTGGCAACAGTGTTGAGGTTGTTGAGAGAGCATCAGTTGTATGCTAAGATAAGGAAGTGAAATTTCTTTCATACTGAGGTACATTACTTGGGACATGTTGTATCCAAGAAGGGCATAGTAGTGGATCCAGAACAAGTAAGAGATATCATCGTGTTGTATTGTTTTCTTCTCAAAGATGTACGAAAAGAACCCACTTAAGGTTTTGGATGACAAACAATCTTAACAATATAAATGGCTGCTAAACATTATAGATCTGCAGCAATTGATAGAAGCAAAACCTTCCAAAGTCTGGATCTATGCCAGAATCATAGTTAAACAGCAAAAAGAAAGAGTAATAACTCCAATCATCCAATGGAAACCAAATATAAAAAGAATAGTTTTTATTATAACACCTGTGAAGGGAACAAATAGATGTTACCAGTCCCCCTCTATGGGATGGGTTCTTGTCTATCCTCAAATGTCTTCAGCTTGTGTAGAGTCTCTCTCCTCTATAATGTATAAACCCAGCAAAAATATAGTTTGCGAAAATGAAAATACTCAGAGTTACAACAATGAGTGCAACAATGAAAATAATCAAAATTAAATAATGAATGGAAAACCCTTCTATTTATAACAAAATATTGAGTTATCCTCGAATAATGAGCAATAATAAAATATTATTGATCCCATTCTTGGAATAACTACTTGGAATATTTTATTATATTTAGTAAGGAGGGGAAAAGTAGTTAAACTTTTATTTAGAAATAATAAATAAATAAATGCTTTATTTATCATCTCAAGGAATTAGTAAAGGAATAATAAATAATTAAGGATTTATTTAATTATTCCTAAGGGATTTAGTCAAATTTGACAAAGATTAATAATTAATTAGTGATTAATTAATTATTATTAGAGAAAAGTAAGATAGTTAATGATTTATGTGTTTATTTTTCATGATTGGGTAAAATATGACAAGGAATAATAATTGAAAAATGGTTTAATTAATTGTTCCTAGAATAAAATCAAATAAATAGTGATTTATTTAATTATTTTTCATGGGTTTAACTATAAATTACTTAAAAAAGGTGTTTTATTAAGTAATTTCTCACAGTGAAAGCAATTTTACTATGGTAAAATTGGTTGTACATGGTGTACTTCGATCTATCTAGTAAATTAGGCTAGATGATCAATTTTTTGGTGATAACAGATTCCCCCCAAAGTACGAGTGTTAGGAGAAAAACGTATGGCTGAAGCATGTTGTAAAGAGACAATCACTAGACAACACAGGGGAGTCAGAGAGAGAGAGAGAGAGAGAGACCAATAAAGTTGAAGCGAAAGAGGATAGGGACAAAGGGGGCAAGACTAATGCAAGTCTCCTTTTATGTTGTGGTATCGGACCTTAATGAGGTGGAGGAGGCATACCCATACCCGTTGAGATAACTTGGTACAAAAATAATGGTTTGCCCAGAAATATAAAATTGAGCAATAAAGTACATGCTAAATGGTACATGACATGTTGGCATAACAGAGCCAAAAAATAATACAATGTGTCCCATATACATAATGGACCTAGAAAAACATGATCCAGGACTAAATACAATAATATCTTAGTACATGAGATACAAAGCCCCTTCCCTCAAAAAATGGGTGGGAAGGAGGGTAGAACAACTGCAGAAGCCCTGCTAAACAAGGAAGGGCTTTGCAAAACTGAATGGATCATTTGGAGAAGACATGCATGCTATGAACACTGCAATCAGTAGGAACCAAACCCATCAACTCTGTGGAACTACATCTGAGGTTGTAGCATAGTAAGTACGCACCCGGGCATGTGGGGGGCTACTTGAAGGGCCACCCCCTGATGAGGTCTGAAACATCTCACACACACCTGGGGATCACTGGTACAATCTGTTGCATCACTGGATCATCAAGTGTATGAATGACGAACATGAAACAACTAATTCAAATGGAAATAATGAGTCCCTCTACTCAATCCAAGGCGCCGAACAAGAATGGGAGCTGGAACCAAGATACACTGCCCTCTAGGTCGTTCTTCTGGAATAAATGAGTTGATATCGACATAATAGGGCCCGCGATAGATGAGGCAATGAGGATCCTCAACTAAGGCATGAGGGAAAATAGTAATGTGACTAATGGACTGATGCTAGGGATAATGGAAATTTTGGAACTGAGGGACAAACATATGACTTCCCTTGTCACAGCATAAAGTGCATGGTTGACCTGACAGCGATTGACTCAACTCCGAAGGGGATGGGGATAGTATGCCTGGAGGCCAAAATGGGAAACATAGGATGGACGGTCTGCAAATATGGATGGAACAATGTGACATGATATAATGGTACATGAAAAAGACTCCATGGATGCAAGGGTGACTCATCGCAGATGCTCTGAACAAGGGTGACTCGATGACACTGCCACACAAACTAGACCCGGTGGGGACCATCAAAACATGAGTAAATGATGGTTACTCATGACGAATATCGACACATGGTACAACAAGTATTAAGAGGAGGTGGACTTCAAAGTACAAGTGTCGCTTATGAATAAATTTGATTTTAAATGGCGATGAAGTTCCCCTTCTTGGAAAAATGGCTTCCGGGTGAAGTGTCAAATCATCAAAAACTGAAAAAGACCCATTATAGTACTCGATGAGATCTTTTCAATGGTGATGAAATTTTGTCAAATGGAGCTACGATCTGGTTGAAATGTGTGACATAAAAACTGTGGGTTTTCATATAAAAGGGTGTTTGTCAAATGGAAAGGGTTTTCATAGCGGACAAACTGACCATCGGGATCGGGGTCTACGAATTTTAGGAAAGTGGCCTTACTTGTCTAAAGATGGCCTTAATGCTTCTTGGAATGATGGTTCTTGGTGAAGAATTAAGGGAAGATGAAAACGAGAATGAACTACTGGAGGAGGTCTAGAATCATCCTCACCCACAAAGTCAAATATGGGGACTATGTGGGCATATAGTAGAATATTTGAAGATGAAGGATCAAATTTCTACGACATGCAATGTGCATATGGCTCGCCGGAGAGGCCGATAAGACAAACTATCCAAGGAATGGAAGGATGATTGACCATACCTAGATCCAATGGGATCTAGGCTGAGACTTATGTTAATCAATTGAGAAGATGGCCAGGGGAAAACCATCATGCCCCCAAGCATGGGATACTACCCACGAACATATGTGATTGAGGGGACTGATCTAGTATGCAAAGGCGGGAATGATGCCCCTTAGCAGGAGGAGTTTGTGGAACGTTGTTGTGTGTCGAGTGCTTGAAAAGGGATTCAAGCATCTCGTCCCAACTTGGCATGAGATCCTCCAAAGGAGATGTAAGGGCCTATGTGCCCCTCATTATGTTATGGGCATACTAGATTTGTTTAGAGCTATGGGGTCCAAACACTTGCATGATACATAATATGATTATGCATTTTTATATGATAATGATGGTTCGCCATGTGTTTTGTTTATGGTTGTCTTTTGTGGTATACATGTGATAAATTCCAATCTAGAATTTTATTTGCAATGGTATCTACATATTTATTTTGGGCTCTAGGAACATGACTGAAAGTAAAGATTTCAAATTCACATACCAACAACGTAACTTGTAGATATTTTCTAAATAGGACTTAGTTATGCACATGATACACACCATTCATTTGCATGACGAGGGCATCAAATAAAAAACCTATCACTGCATCATATTCAGCCTAATTATTGGTGGAAAATTTAATGCACATGTCGTTTGAAAGGACTAACGTATGCAAGGGGGTGAAAATGGCCCAGGCTACCGAGGCTAGATTTTAGGAGAAGCGACTCACACTGTCGCCGTGACCGATATACAGTGTGGATGGTGGATCCACTTGTAAGGTGCAAAAGACAACAGATGATATGAGGTAATCTACCTAACTTCATGGCAGAAATAAAGACACACAAATCAAAGGGATGTTCTATGAGAGAAAGTTCTTGAGGTAGAGTGCATTGGGACAATTAGGAAGGAAATGGCCTTTAAATCCTCTGAAGAAATGCCCCCTTGCTTAAGTGCAGGGGTAATCAGGGGTAGGCATAGCTTCCATGGTGTCCTCATCAGAATGGAAGATGGGCGGACGGGAGGAAGACTGACTACATGATGCGGCGGCATTACCTGGTGCATCAACCTGAGAAAGAAGGTTCACATACGCATCATTTGGAATGGTAGACGACAAGCTGGTAGATGGAGGATCTATGGATGTTGAGACTTGGGATTCTGTCAAAATCGGTTCAATAGAAGCGCACGCAGGAACCTCAAGAAGGTTTGTCTATGAAGAACTCAAGGATGACGACAGGTAAAGGATATGGCCTGTGGTGTCTATCATCTTGACATCGATGGGAGGGATCACGATGGTGGGACTAGATTCCCCCTATTCTAGTTGATTAGTGGTACCAAAATCCACGAGTAGAGGAGTAGATGATCCACTACGAGTGGCCTCATCTTCATGAAGCACCCCAAGGCAATCATGAAATTCATCGAGACGAGGGAAACAATGGGAATAATGACCATGATGATCACACATGGCACAAGGGTGATTTGTGCACAATGTTTTGAGTTTCTTAGGTGGACCCGACAAGTTAACATGGGATTCTAGGATATTTGACTCAGGGAACGCTTTATGAACCAAAGGTTTAAGTTGAGGAAGTTTGGGACAATTATTGGTGGTGTGCCCAACAACTTTACACAAAGTGCACGGGGGTGACCTCTTTGGGGCCTTAGGGGCTGGACGAGCTTGGGTAGACTTATCCTTAGGTTCTTTCCTCTTAGCTTTGGCCCCCTATCCGGATACTTTTGGAACAAGAGTGGCTTCCTGTTGAGGTTGTGATGGAACTGAAGTGGTGGCAGGGGCCCTAAGGACTAGTTGAACTAGGGTCAAAGCATGATAAGGTCTTAGCTAACCAGGCAGGGTGCTTGCTGAGGGATCAATGTACCATAGTCTCGGAAGGGGGAATAATAAAGGTATCTATCCTGGAGGGTAATGTTTGGTGGAATAGCTCCTGGATGGTTGAGACCTGGTGGAAACATAAGAGAGGCACCCACAAACGGAGGAGGTTCTAGGGGGGTGGATCCAGAGGGCTCAGCTCGAAGGGGAACACTAGGGTGTTGAGGAGCTAGTTGTTGATCAGGTGTACCAGACTACTTAAGGGCATCACGTGACGCTTGTAACATGAAAACACTCATAGAGTTAGGCTCTGAGATGGGAGGGGGAGGACCAGGGAAAGCACCCAATGTTATATGAAATTTATACCTACGACAAGTATATCTTCCCTAAGTGTGTAGTTACACTTAGAACAATTGAAGTAAAGATGTTTAACCTTTTCCTACAATAAACAGATAAGATAAAAGAGCCTACTTGTGATCCTTCGCTTCCTTTGATCTCCTTTGAGTTGCTTCCTTCACTCCCACTCAAACTGAATTCGCTCAATTGGTACCTGCCAACATAAGTAGAAGATGACAACAATCAAAGCATATGATCTATTTATTGTAAACAAATGGAATTGACAACATTTGAACATACATTCATCATAGATATAGACAAAAGCATTGGAAAAGGAACAAACAACTTTATTGATTGATAGAAGGAGAAGTTACACCCAATGTGGTTCGATCTCGTGTCACTCATCCAGCTTACTCCAAGCCCTCGTCACACCAATAGAAACATCAATCCAGGAGCATAACATTACTTGACAATGATTTCAAGTCTCTAAACCAAAAATATTTCTCTATAATATCCAAGCTCCTTTGGTTCTATGATGGGAGGCCAATTTATAGATGAATGCAAGTGGTTTTGTCATTAATATGGCATTGAATTGTTTTCCATAATTGGATGATTAGTTTCCATGTTCAAAAGGATGAGATAATAGAGGATTAGCTGATCCAAGGATATCCTAAGTCGAGCTCATCTTGATAGGATAGGAGCTAGGCTCCTTCTAGAAGGTTATAGAAAGGAGGAAAATACTCAGGATCCAATGAACATTTCAAGGATTCTCACCCAGTGTAGGCTTGATTAGGCTTAGGTTCTCTGCAATGTAGCCTTGAATGGGGCTACCTACTCTGCAGAGCACTTACCCCTAACCAGGGGTGCGCTGTTGACCCAAGGAAGCACTTCAGTAGGGTTTGAAGTCAGGAAACTCTCATGGATGAAAGCACTCAATGAGGTGGTATGTCTAGGACATGTAGAAACTGAATATGGGTTTGATAGACCCTGTTTACAATGATCTGATCATCAGGAGTGATGTGCCCAAATAGACCTGTAACAGCTACCCCCTAAAGCATGAAGTCAAAAATGATAATGTTGAGTGATATGCTTTATGATGTGATGAGGAGGATCTGAAGCAGACAGTGACCTGCATCAATTACAATACATAATATCATGATATCTTTGAATTTTCATGAATTGCTGAGGGAAGGCATACCCATACTCAGCATATAAAATTTTCATTACATGTACATAAATTAGATAATCTTCTATAGATATAGACCCATGATAATATGACCATTTGTGTAAAGCCATCGTACAGATGATTTAGTACTCTCCTGAAATCGCAACCCGGATGGATGAAACTAGATCCGGGGTCCTCTATCTCATCCAATTGTTTGCTCAAGTATGAGTCTAGCCATGTGAAAATGTGATCTGAAGTCGAACATGGGAAGACATCGTCTGATTACCAGCCAATGATGTAAGTTGTTAGCAGACGCGAGAGTCACCAATAATGATAATGATTCTCAAGGTACTACAGTACATTCTTCATGGTGTGAATAGATATTTTGATGTCGAACACCATACAAAGTCTTTCGGTCAAAGGCCTATGATGTTAACTTATCACCAGCAGCGAGAAACTTGCCATTCATGTATGCAAGCCTCAAGGTACTGGAAGGGTGTTTCTAAGTCAACTTCCTGGATAATGTGCTGATTTCGACAAGAAGTGACTCGTCATAGGAGGGCCTTGATGTGTCCCCCATCAACGACATGAAATGAGTGTAATTATTTGGAAGACAGAATGTGACTAATGAAACAATGTTCAGGAATGGCAGTCATGAAAATGAAGGTTTATGAGTATTGCAAAGGATGAAGTTTACTGAGTGACTTCTCTTGAACATGTCGACAACACTGAATGAATTGGCAGCATTGACCCAAAACCAAAGCGATGGATGGTGTGATAGACCATAGGCATGATAACCATCAAGTAGATAACCCAACCCAAATAGTCATAGAGATGAAGTGAACGTGTCATGTTCAAGAGCGACTTGCTACCATAAGGTGATTTATCCCTTTTCCCATTTTCCCCAGTCATTGCTGACCAGTACCTCTTTATTTTTTAAGAAGCTTGAGGAGGATAACATATGTTTGATGTATAATTCTACCCTTATGGTGAATCCATCGCTATGTGATGTTTAAATGAGTCTAGTGAAGGTGAAACTCGGTCTTGTCATGATGGACAAGTTTGTCGCTATTTGATGCTTTAATGAGTTTAACGACAATGAGAACTCGGTCCTTTTCATGTTTAGAGAGTTTGAAAAGGGACAAAAAGAAAACTCCACAAGTTCTTTTTCATAAATTTGTCTCTCAAGTTTGAAAAAGCGTAAAATAATACAAGAGAGAACTTATTGACCATGTTCGATCAACGTATTCATTTTTCGTAAGTAATCTATCTTAGTCCGAAAAAGGGTTAAACTTATACTGAGTAGATGTCGTTTCCAATCTGTTTACGAGCTGAAAAGGACAAGCGCCCGACAATATTTTCATATTTTGAGAGTCTGAAAAGAGCTGAAAGAGGACTCTAGGGGGGTTCCTTTTTCGATGTTTAACAGAGCTCGAAAAAGAGATAAAAGTATGCTCTGTGGTCAAAAGTACATTTTATGATCATGCACGTCAAATTCACTATGTTAGTTGTAAACCTACTCAAAGAACCACCAAATGGATTAAACATACCTATTTCATTGGTAAAATAGGTAAAAACTATAGTTTATTCATTTAATGACTATGAAATAACCATAAAACAATAATTTACCAAGTCATTTTACCATTTAACATTTACCATTCAATTTTGTGCTCTGAACCAGTTTTTTACCTCAAACATCAGCAGCTAATTGCGGGAGGTTCATGGATCATTCTTCGTGCCTTCAGGACCAGGTAGGAGATCTACCTCTTCTCTTTCATTTAAGGTCATTCTATTTCAATTTCAAGCAAATTTTTTAGGATTTTAGAGTCCCTAGGGTAAATATATCACGCCCTAGGATCAGCACACCCTTACACATTGAAAATTGTGTTGCAGAGTAGTCAAACAGAAGGGAAACTACTCTGCATCGCACTGTATAAAGATCAAGGGTGCGTTGGGCGCAGTTTATAAATTTGATTCATCATTTCTACCCAAATTCTCTTCAGTTTTTTGCATGAAATGGATCCTAACTAAGCCTATGGTGTGATTTCAGACTTTGATCGGATCAGGGTGGCTATTACATGGTGTGAAAGAGAACATGAAAAACTAGATATGGTTGCCCTAAATGATCCTGGTACTATTGATGCCCTCAAAGATTGTGGGTTACTCAAATATTTCAAGTTATTCGGGATCAAGAAACAGTTAGAACTATTGAAGTTCTTGGTTCATTCATGGGATCCAGCGGAATAGGTTTTTCACATAGGGGACAAAGTGCTCCCTATATTTATCAATGATATTTAATTTCTCACATGATTGTCAAGACGTGGTGCCCCCATTTCTCTTGCAGGTTCTACCCGTGGGGGTGAATCAGTGAGGGACTACATTCGACAATTATGTTAACCAGGTACACAACCTAGCAAAGATGGAAAGATAAACATCAGGGATGTTCATGATTTTCCCTTGCGAAAAATCCTATTTACTATCACAAAGTTGGTGAGTAGCATGACACTTCATGTCATGAATAGATCATACATGCAATATGGTCTCGAGTGTCTCGAGCCAACTATATTCAACTTGTGTGAGGTAGTACTCTCCTTGATGAAAGAGCAGTTGACTAAAGTAAAAAGTGGTAAGACGAAAAATTTCAGCTATGGATCGATCTTGATCGCTTTTACTTTGGAGAGAATTCCACTAATGCAACCTCAGCCTGTGACACTGAGTTTAGTTGGTCCTAGAGATCCACAAATGCAGAGATGGGTAGAGTTGATGGCTAGACATGTTGGTTAGCCATCAATATCATTTTCTAGCACATTATTTAGTTAGCTCCGTCGACAACATATTTTCATAGAGGAGCATCCATATGCAGGGATGGATTTCTGTAGAGATCAAGATTTGAGATTACCAGTGGGTGCTCAATGGGGAGCTATAGGTAAATTGTTTTGACCATGTCTTTTTTATTTTTTGAGTTTTTACATGTTTTTGTGTTTTTTGATGTTTCCAAGACTAAACTAAAATTTTTATCATGTATACAGATGTTGGCATTGTTCGACCTATGGGTCATCAACAGGAGGTGGGTGAACTAGCGGGGAGAAATGTCGAAACAACAGTTCTCCAGGATTTGGATTTGGTCGAGACACTCGCGGAGTTGCAGAATCATCCAGAGGGGTTAACCCTTGGTATACCGGATGTTTGGATCGAGGAGTTACCGATGAGACTACAGTGCCATACTATTGGTGTACCTAGCCATTGGATGAGGCTATTGTGCATGATAGCTCAAGCAGTGACCTGTTAGCATCATTAGATCTACTTAGGATGATTTACTGTATGCATTTTGAGGTTTTGAGGTCAAATGACCAACATGTCTTGGACACAAATTTTTGTAAAAACTTTGAACATCTATCTATTTTACTTTCAATGTTTTTGTATGGTTATGTGTAATCCTATTCAACTATTGATGTGAATTTAAAATTTACTCTTTACATATGTCGTAAATGTTTGTTTAACACGTAATTCGCTAAAGAATCAGTCAATGTGTTAAAGTTTCTGGAAATGTGTTGATATTAAATGTAATCAAAATATCTTTCCAAGAGACGAACTGTAAGGAATATACAATGAATAGTTGGATTTCAGACGGTATAAACATTCGTAAGTTGTAGTACGACAAGTTGTGAGTCTAGCCTAATTATGATTCGGCGAATACCAAGTGAAATGGCATCAAGGAGGAGTTTGATCAATGCGCCATACTCAGCGATATTGTTCGTAGAACGACCAATACAAATCCCTTGAAAACTAACTAACTCGCCACTTGGAGTGAATATGGCCCATACTGCAAAGGATAGGTTCTACATACTACGACTAGCACCATTGACATAACCAACAAATGGTTCCAAAGATTCCAACATCTACAACAAATGAAAAGTGGAATACTAACCACATAAAAACTCTAAAATTCACATTGTGACACACGCACGCAATCAAAGCATATATATATAGTGTTTTTACTATGCACAATCAAGCATAGTAACGTTTAAGATATAGCCCGTTTTGGGGCTGCAACAATGGAATTCCATCATAATCAACCAACTCGTAAGCACCTTTTTCCATAACACTCTTGACAATATAGGGGCCCATCCATAGTGGTCCAAATTTCTTGTTCCTAATTTATGAGCTTCCTAATCATAAAGCAAGACCAAGTGTCCTTCTGAGAATAAGCGAGGCTTGACATTGTGGTCATATTGTGCCTTAATTCGTTTCTTATGTGATTCATTGGCTAATGCGTCTTCACGACATGTTTCATCTAGATGGATGAGTTCTAAGAAATGTGCTTCCTCATCAGAAGTGTCAAGTAACAAGTCAATTGAGAGTTTTATTGATGAAATCTCACATTGTATTGGCAAGATTTCCTCAAGACCATACACCAATTAGAAAGTTGTGAATCCAGTTGCGTTTCTTACCGAGGTTCGGTAAGCCCACAAAGCTGAGTACATGATCAAATGTTAGTTTTATTTTTGAACTCCTATCATTCGTTGAAGCAATCGCTTAAGGACTTTGTTAATGGATTCAACTTGTCCATTAGCCTGTGGATAATAAGGAGTAGAACTATCATGTGAGAGTCCTAACTTGGCACTTAATTCAGTCATCATGTGATTGCGAAAATTTGAACCATGATATGTAACTACAGCTTGTGGTACACTAAACCGTGCAACCACATGGTTGAAGAAAAAAAGTGCAGTTGTCTCACCACTGTTGTTTAATGTAGGCATCGCCTCGGCCCATTTCATAAAATAGTCAATGATGTCAATAATATAGCCATGCCCCCCTCGCCGAGTGAGGGTTACATGCCATGAAATCAATGCCCCATTTTGCAGATGGTCCAATAGTGACGACGGGATGCAGTTGTGTAGGTGGTAATCAAGTTTTATGGTCAAAAATCTAGCATGCATGACAACTTCTGACAGCATTAATGCAATCGTTAAAAATGGTAGGCCAAAAGTAACTAGCATGGAGAATTTTCTATGCAGTAGCATAACCAGATAAATTTTAACCACAAGCACCAGAATGGCAATCATTTAGAACTTTCTTGGCTTACTCATGTGTGAGGCACCTACAAAAAATTGTATCGCTACTGCAATGGTAAAGAGGGTCGCCAATGATTAGATAATCTTTGGCTTGATATCGAATATGTCATTGTTGTAAGTGAGAGCTATTGGACCAGAAAGTTTGGGTTTGGAGATAGATCAGTATATCTCCATAACAAGGGTCAGATGATGAGATCAGAAACAGAGACTCATCCAGAGTTGATGGTTTCGTTGTTGATTAGATGGCGGTTAAGGGAAGGTCGCAAAGAAGCTCAGCAAAAACTAGAGATTTCTTTGACTTGGTTTTGATGAATTACAAATCAAATTCCTGCAAAATGACGATCCATTTTGAATATTTTCCCCCCAGAAATTGATGTGGCAATATGTATGTTATAGGGTTGCAATCCGAAATGATAGTGGTCTTTCGGAGCACGATATAATGGCGAAATATCTGTAAGCTTGAACAAAAGCTAAAGCTAGCTTCTCCACGTAAGAATACTTAACTTCCGTATCATTGACTCAAATAATAGATCGGATGTTCAATCCCATCTTCTTCTTGGACTAAAACCATAGCAATGGTTGTATCTGCAATGGCAAGATATAGGAAATAGTCGTTCTGATAATTAGGGGAATACATTAATGACGCTTGGATCAGGTTATCTTTGAGAGCATCAAAGGAAGCTTGCACAACCCAATCCCAATGGAAGGGAAATCCCTTTCTCAAAAGACGATTAAAATCCTTTAACCATTTTGACATAGTTGGGAATGAATCTCCTTACAAAGTTAACCTTCATAGAGGAGCATCCATATGCAGGGATGGATTTCTGTAGAGATCCAGATTTGAGATTACCAGTGGGTGCTCAATGGGGTGCTATAGGTAAATTGTTTTGACCATGCATTTTTTATTTTTTGAGTTTTTACATGTTTTTGTGTCTTTTGATGTTTCCAAGACTAAACTAAAAATGTTCTCATGTATACAGATGTTGGCATTGTTTGACCAGTGGGTCATCAACAGAAGGTGGGTGAACCAGTGGGGAGAAATTTCGGAAGAGCAGTTCTCCAGGATTTAAATCTGGTCGAGACACTGGCAGAGTTGCAGCATCATCTTGAGGGGTTAACCCTTGGTATACCGGATGTTCATGTTGAGGAGTTACCGATGAGACTACAGTGCCATACTATTGGTGTACCTAGCCATTGGATGGGGCTATTCTGCATGATAGCTAAGGCAGTGACCTGTTATCATCATTAGATCTACTTAAGATGATTTATTGTATGCATTTTGAGGTTTTGAGGTCAGATGACCAACATGTCTTGGACACAAATTTTTGTAAAATCTTTGAACATCTATCTATTTTACTTTTAGTGTTTTTGTATGGTTATGTGTAATCCTATTCAACTATTTATGTGAATTGAAAATTTACTCTTTACATATGTCGTAAATGAAGGAAATTCACTCAACTAATAAACCACTCAGTAAATAAATAGCAGAAATATATCCAAACCAGACATGGCGGAAAAGGCATGAGAGACTTTCCTGTAGTCACTCATTCTCATGAATTTCATTTTTAAATAATGTTTATGATACATATAAATACATGAGTAAGTTGTCTCAAGATAGTGTGTCTATCTTGAACAAACTTGGCTGAGATACATTCTCAACAAAACACTAATCTAGGAGAACTAGTTGGAGAGAATCTCTGATCCTAATTAAACTCCCTAGTTTGAGGAACTAACTCCTAATTCTCAAGATTTGATTTATTTAATTATAGTTTTGGATTTATAATTGTTTATTATGAGATTGAGGCTAACATTCCCCCCCTCAATGATAAATCAAAAATAAGAACAAGGAACCCTCTTCTAAGTTCTCAAGTTGATCCTCAAAAAACATTTTCCTGAAAAACCGCCAATGCTAGATGCTGAAGAAACTGCAATATGAAGAGACCATGAGTCAGCTGCATGTCTGATTTATCTCTAAATGTCTCTTGAAAACTCCATAATGTGCCAAGCTGTAAAAGGATCCAACTTTCCTTTGCTTGAAATCAGCATCCTGTGTCCATTGAAAAAAATTGATGAACGCCCACTGGCGTATTGGTTTGTCCACTGACCAAATTTGATGAATGACCATTGGCGAATCTGCTGATGATGATCACCCACTGGCTGATGAAGTTGAAAAACAACTCATTGTTGCTTTTGTTTTGTTTGAAAATAGCTCACTACTGACTTTGTTGTCGATCGTCCACTGGCGAATTTGTTGATGCTCACTCACTGATGAAAATGCCCACTGGCTGCTTCGTTGATGTTGTGGAGACTTTCAGTCTGAAAACCACTGTCAATTTCATTCACATTTTCCCCCCTTTTGCTAGCTGAAAGGAAAGACAATCTTCTTCAAATTATTTCTGAACTCCCCCCCTTCAGGTGTAGGAGTGTTTCACTGCTGTACTCCCCCATTCAACTGCACGAGAGTACCATCTTTATTTTTACTGTTGGCTGCAATATGTGTGAGTAAATTCGATTGTAAAACTTATACAATATTCTAACTGTGGATGACCATTCCCAGGGATCAATCCATGAATAATTGATCTTCAATCTGGTTGATTGTTGTTGTTTTCTACATTGTGTTGATGAATTATTTGACTTGCCACAATGGTGACAAGGATGGAGATCAAAACACTGATCTTCCAAATGACCGGTTTTTTGACAATGAAGGCATTTTCATTTGACTGCAACTTGAGTTTTCGCACATGTCTGTTTGTCTGCAACTTCAGTTTGTGTGTATTTATATTTGTCTTCAACTTTCTCAGAACTAGCCAATGTGATTTGTGCAAGAAACCCTGCACTGACAAATTTAATGGGCCTTGAATAATCTAGGATATGCAATTTGGCGTCATCTTTGACATATCCTAAGCCTCGTCAATTTCTGTTACTTTGGATTTCTTCCCATGGCTTGATGATTGGTTTGGAAGAAAGTTGAACTGGATCAGGGACCACTTCGACACGTGAAGTTGGTTGGATCAGTGACTTGGAATCATCAGCTGTATTTGTATTGTTCAAAGACTTGGAAGTGTCACTCTTCTCTAGCAACTCAGTTCTTTGTAGTTGCGACTCCAGTTGAAGGAACTCAATCATTTCATGTGCATGTTGAAGATGCACTTGAATATCAACAAGATTTGTTTTGCTGATGTTCACCATGTCGCCAGCTAATGATAAAATCAAATTGTTAAGAATTTGGGACAGTTGAATGTGTGTCGCCATGTTAGCTTGCTCACTTTGAATTCAGGCTCGCTTGTACGTTTGCTTATTGCTGATGCTTAAACACTTTCTAGAGTTTTATAACTTGGTTGCTTGAACTCTTGATTTCACGTTCGCTTGATGACGATCGCTTTGCTTGAATGCTTCACTGACACTTTTTGAATGCTTCAATCAACTTCACATTGGCTATTTTGTTGTAGATTTCGTGCTTTGAACTTTCGCACTTGATTTTGACACGCTCACTTGATTTATTTCTTATTTAACTTGCGTTAAACACTGGCTTGATTTGATGCTCACTTGAAGAATAGAATACTAGAATTCACACTCGTTTGATGATGATTGCTTGCTAGATGGCTTGCTTGAACTTGCTTGATTGATTACTGACACTTTGTGCTTTCTTGAATGTACTCACTGAATGTGCTGATTTTAAAAAAGGAAGGGTGTCAAACACTGTCAAAAATGCACCCAAGAGACAAATGACAAGTTCAATCTTGATGACTTAGTTGAAGACTTACTTGACTTAATGTATTCACCTTAACAATTCAAATTAGGGTGTCGGTTACAACCGAGAATTCACCCATAAAATTTAGTTAAAAACGTTTATCTGCAAGTGATACAAAAAGTGTTGATGATGTTGATGCCGTCTTGGATTGAAATGCTTGATTTTGTAGCGTCCTTAACTTGATTTCTTTGGTTACATGATGTGAAATGTGCTTGCTTGGAAGATCATCTTATCAAGTTCATGATGCGACGCTTTGTGCTTGTGTACTTAAGATTGATTACAAAAGCTTGATTAAGTGTTCTTATACTTAAGCTTGCTTATGTGCATGTAGTTGTTTAATCATAATACAAAGAAATCGTTTTGATAATCCGAACACAAATCATGCACACGCATTCATTACACACGGTGTACCTAAGATCCCCTTATTCAATTTCGGCAGATCTAGGACACAAGCACCACAAAAATTATGATTTTATTAATTACTGGAGTACATCATTCTTCAATGTCACAACTTTGTCGTGGAAACTTCTCAATGAGAATGTCACACTTGCAAACTTTGGAAGGAAATTGTCTTCAAAAACTGCCTGCACTGACTCAATCGCTCTCAAAGTAAAATATTACTTTGGGTTACAACAATAAGTTTTCTACAAAATCACATAACCAATCTTTTGTCGACGTGTTTCGAACCAACTAGTGTGGTTCATCGTCAGGACAAGTTGAAGAACAATCAGGCTTAGCTTGATTAAATAGAGTGTGCAGAGACTCCAACGGCTATAATGCCAACTTAGTCGTTGGCATTATAGCCGTTGGAGTCTTTGCACACTCTATTTAATCAAGCTAAGCCGGATTGGTTCTTCAACTTGTCCTGACGATGAACCACACTGGTTGGTTCGAAACGCGTCGACAAAAGATTGGTTATGTGATTTTGCCGAAGATTTTCTAAACAATGTTATGGATCACAGAAGTCTTAATTCCTTAATAAGTTTTCTCTCAAACAAATTCACTAATCCTTAAGACTCCACAAAATCACTTATGACTCCATTACATAAAAAATTACAAATACTCCTTATCTCTCCAAAATGTACAAAAAATCACTTTTTACTTCTCACTCCAAAAAAAAACTTATCACTCCAAAATATTAAAACATGTCCTTACTCCTCCAAAGGCTTGATATCACTTTATATAAAAAATCACTTTATGATGTAACTTTAAAAAGTGAAATAAAGTGTATGAAGTCACTTATACAAGTGAAATGATTTCAAAAATTAAAATTTTGTGCTCGTTCCCTTTAAAAAAAAAAAAATGCACACCTTTTGTTGCCTCTTCCTTAGCACATTGAGCTGCAGCCTCTTCACGGTCTGCTTCTGCCCTCAAGGAGCGAATTAATTCCATAGCTTCCACTAGCATTTCCTTCTCTTTCTTAGCCTCAGAAACAAAACCTTCCATGGTATCAATAGTTACAATCTAGTTGGCGCTGGAAGTCTAACTGCAAGAAAGTGAACCATCTTCAACACTGATAAATGAGCATCCTGTATCTAGCTCCACATTCAGGGTATTGTCACCATCCAAATGCTCAATTAGAGTATGAAGAACCATGTTTTTTTTTTATCATTCTGTGATGTGAAGCTTCATGTTTTAGATGGATTGGACACCTATATTCGATATATGCACATTGTTTATTCCTGCTAGGCTGTCTCTTGTTCTTCTAATGAACCCCAGTTATTCTATGAGGAATACAGCATCCTGGATCTCATATGGATGGGCTTAATGTAAACTGGACCACAATAGGACATGTTTTGAACATGTTTGGACATATTTAATAGTCTAGAGAAAGAGTAAATTCAGGAGGAGTGATGGATTGGAAGGCATCTTTCATCTCTCTTCGTGAAGTTCTCCCACGGGTTGATGAATGTATTATTAAGGCAGATGCCCTGGAGCACCGCAATGATGTTGATTCAGCTATGGAATTTATCCTTAATGAGGTGGTTCCTAACCAAAATGACCAAATGGCTGATGCGAAACTTGATAGTGAGCGTGGAATTGTGGATGATCCAATTACTGAGCATGACTATCATTCAGGTTCTGAGAAATTTGCACCAAGCTCATCTCATTTATCTGTTTGTTGCTCTATATCTGATGATGATGCATCTGAGGTGTTAGGAAACAATTGATAGCATGGAAAAGAGTGCTTTTCTTGCCTCAATATTTTCACATCTACCTAATCAGTCTTGTGATGAAAACACCAACCAAAGCTCTGAGTCATCTCTGAATCATAAATTACTGTAATATTATATTCCCAACTTACCAACACCCAAGCCTCGAAGAGAGCATAGGAAAATTGATGTTACCGGGTTGAGAGGTTGAAACGCAGGAAGAGAAGGCACGAGGTTCTTCGCCCGATGATGGCGGGGATCTGGCCGAGGCTATAAATCAAGTTGACCATTTCCTTAGGGATGCTCTTCAGAATCCTCGGGAGCAATTAACAATTTTACAAATGGAGCAACAGGTTGAAAAAATTATTCAAAAACCTAGCCAACAACAGTGTGATTTTGAACAGTTGCCAACTTCCTATCTCAGACTTGTTGCCCATTGTGTTGCTCAGCATTATGGTCTGTAATCAGAGTCCAAATATAAATTTGAAGACAAATGCAAGTTTCAGAGTTCCCAACTTCAAATCTCACATTCGACTATCAAACCCTTAAGCTCATGCTCAGCTCTAACTAATCTCACCACAGTTCTGATACCAATTGAAGGAAATTCACTCAACAAATAAATAACAGAAATATATCCAAACCAGACATGGCGGAAAAGGCATGAGAGACTTTCTTGTAGTCACTCATTCTCATGAATTTGATTTTTAAATAATGTTTATGATACATATAAATACATGACCAAGTTGTCTCAAGATAGTGTGTCTATCTTGAACAAACTTGGTTGAGATACATTCTCAACAAAACACTAATCTAGGAGAACTAGTTGGAGAGAATCTCTCATCCTAACTAAACTCCCTAGTTTGGAGAACTAACTCATAATTCTCAAGATTTGATTTATTTAATTATAATTTTGGATTTATAATTGTTTTATTATGAGAGTGAGGCTAACAGCAAATGTCTGTTTAACACGTAATTCGCTAAAGAATCAGTCAATGTATTAAAGTTTCTAGAAATGTGTTGATATTGAATGTAATCAAAATATATTTCTAAGAGACAAACTCTAAGGAATATACGATGAATCGTTGGATTTCAGACGGTATAAACATTTGTAAGTTGTAGTACGACAAGTTGTGAGTCTAGCCTAATGATGATTTGGCGAATTCCAAATGAAATGGCATCAGAGAGGAGTTCAATCAATGTGCTATACTCAGCAATATTATTCGTAGAAAGTCCAATACAAATCCCTTGAAAACTAACTAACTCGCCACTTGGAAAGAATATGGCCCATGCTGCAGAGGATAGGTTCTGCGTACTACGACTAGCACCATCGGCATAACCAACAAATGGTTCCAAAGATTCCAACATCTACAACAAATGCAAAGCGGAATACTAACCACATGAAAATTATAAAAGTCACACTGTGACACACACACGCTATCAAAGCATATATACAGTGTTTTTACTATGCACAATCAAGCATAGTAACGTTTAAGATATAGCCCGTTTCAGGGCTGCAACAATGGAATTCCATCATAATTAACCAAATCGTAAGCACCTTTTTCCAAAACACGCTTAACAATGTAGGGGCCCATCCATAGTGGTCCAAATTTTCCTGTTCTTAATTTATCGGCTTCCTGATCATAAAGAAAGACCATGTCTCCTTCTGAGAATATGCGAGGCTTGATATTGCGGCCATATTGTGTCTTAATTTGTTTCTTATGTGCTTCGTTGTCCAATGTTGCTTCACGACATGTTTCATCTAGATGGATGAGTTCTAAGAAACATGCTTCCTCATCAGAAGTGTCAAGTAACAAGTCAATTGCGAGTTTTAGTGCTGAAATATCACATTGTATTTGCAAGATTTCCTCAAGACCATACACCAATTAGAAAGGTGTGAATCCAGTTGCATTTCTTACTGAGGTTCGGTAAGCCCACAAAGCTAAGGACAGGATCAAATGCTAGTTTTTTTTGTGAACGCCTATCATTCATTGAAGCATTCGCTTAAGGACTTTGTTAATGGCTTCAACTTGTCCATTAGCCTGTGGATAATAAGGAGTAGAACTATCATGTGAGAGTCCTAACTTGGCACTTAATTCAATCATCATGTGATTGCGAAAATGTGAACCATGATAGGTAACTATAGCTTGTGGTACACCAAACTGTGCAACCACATGGTTGAAGAAAAAAAGTGCAATTGTCTCACCACTGTTGTTTAATGTAGGCATCGCCTCAACCCATTTCATAAAATAGTCAACAGCGACAATAATATACCCATGCCCCCCGACCAAGTGAGGGTTACATGTCATGAAATCAATGCCCCATTTTGCAAATGGTCCAACAATGACGACAGAATGCAGTGGTGCAGGTGGTAATCGAGTTTTACGATCAAAAATTTGGCATGCATGACAACATCTTATAGCTGTAATGCAATTGTTAAAAATGGTAGGCCAGAAGTAACCAGCACGGAGAATTTTCTGTGCGGTAGCATAACTAGATAAATGTCCACCACAAGCACCAGAATGGCAATCATTTATAACTTTCTCGGCTTCCTAGTGTGTGAGGCACCTACGAAAAATTGTATCGCTACTGCGATGGTAAAGAGGGTCACCAATGATTAGATAATCTTTGGTTTGATATCGAATACGTCGTTGTTGCAAGCGAGAGGAATTGGACAAGGAAAGTTTGGGTTTGGAGATAGATTAGTATATCTCCATACCAAGGTTCAGATGATCAGATCAGAAACAGAGACTCATCTAGAATTGATGGTTCCGTTGTTGAGTCGATAGCAATTGAGGGAAGGTGTTGTGGCCACCAACAACCCCCCTCCTTCTTTAGTATTAGCAATAACACTAAACAAGTGGGGACCCTTAGTAAAAAATTCAAAAAAAAAATTATATAAAAAATTTTTGTATTATGCTCCTTAAAAATACATCGCACGGAGAAGAGTAAAACATTTCTATATGAGCACAATAAAAAACCGTGAAGAAGCGACGCGAAATTCATCGCATTGCATACATTAAGAAGCGCCCATAAATGAAGATCTTAATAAATATCCGATGGCCGATATGCGACATCGCATATTGCAACATCGCATAAACAGCACACAATAACTTAACAAATTGCAACAATATGCAATCTGCGATCTTGCGATAAATGCGATCTGCGATAAATGCGATCCGCTATGCTGCGATGCGAATTGCAAAAATCAGCCATCGCAAATTTTCCTCAGCTCAGCATTCAAGAAAGGCTGTCCCTAAACCAAAAATTGGGCGCGTGCCTTAAAGGAAATTAATGAATGTACGCCAAGGTATTCATGAAGGACAGTTTTGTGTTTTTGGAAGAGTCAATTCACTATGGGTGTCATGATTTTATACATTCGTAGAGCTTAGAGCTTTCGTGTCAAAATTTATTATCATTACTCTTTTCCTTTGCGTGAACTGCAGGAATAAAAAACAGGAAACATCTAAAGAAAAAGGGAAAGCGTCAATGCTCGGAGAACAGAGAAGAGATGTCCTCATGAATGGATACCGCATGCAACAGAAACGCAGATTTCAGAGTATTACTGAATAGATGTTGATATCAATAGGTGATCCGACACTCAAGGTCAAAAAGCTCACAAAAGCAGCATGTTTAAAAAATTCGGAAGCTTATGCCCAATAAAGGAAAAAGCGCTAAAGGCGGAAAACGCACCAGAAAGGCCCGGATCAAAGAATGGAGGCAGTTTTCGATGCGCTAATCACGCATCGCTAAGAAAATTTTTCAGAAAGCAAAGTCCCTAGTTTGATTAGTCATCCACGAGTCCGGAAACCGAGATAGCAAAAGCAGAAAACAACCAGCCGACTCTTCCCAGGCAAATGTTGCATACTCGCAAAATTAAGGAGCAAATGCAGAAATAGTTAGGAATTAGATTCAATTTTTAGAAATAAGTTTGCTTAGATAAAGGGTGGTCATTTAAACCGTATTCGAAATTTATGTAATTAAGTTATTTAGTTCCAGAAATTTGTCAAAAACTTGTCCTCAGAACATGCACTTTTGCACCCTCAGAGGAGGTTTTGATGAATGAATGGATCAAGGTTTATTAATGTTTGCATTTGATATCTGCTACTGATGTTGCACTTCTGTACTCTTTGTAGATATTAGAACAAGGAGAGATAAATCATTGTTGCTTGAAGCTTATGAGTAGGACCAGTCATAAATGGTACTTTTATCTCTTGACCATTTTTGCTTATATTCTTAAAGTGATATACAATTTTTAGTTGTTTATATGTTATTGCATGAATGTTTGAGTTACCATTTGGCACTTTTGTACGGTGGAGCCATTTATTTATGTTTGATATATGAATAAATTATTATGCGATATGTTGTTCACAACTGTTTTGCCTAACTTTTTATGCAAAGTGGTTCATCTTAATTGATTTCCATATCTTATGATAGCTGAATGATCTTTATTACCAGTTATTATTTGAAATCTCTTTAGATCGCATAATAGAAGAAATACATCCCGGGTTAGCATATATTAGATGTGTTGTTTTCATTAGATTACATTAGCATAGAAATATATTAAAGTAGCTTAGATTAAAACTCTTAGATCAGCATCATCCAACTCTGCACACACATACACCCTTAGATTGGGAAACTGGTCCCATTATCCCCAATCAGACCCACTATACCAAACGGATAAGGAGCTGCCAACCAAGGTCCGGACCGAGCGGGTATCCCCCTTGTTGTCGACCCGATTTTCAGGGCTTCAACATATCTGGCGCTAGAAGGAGGGCCCGAACCTCCGAATGGCACCTAAATCAAAATCTAAATACCATTCTGAGAGTAAATCGCCCTCATCATCTCCCCCGACTTCTCCAATATATTTAAATCCAGAGTCAGAAGTCGCTCGAGTATCAATCGCTGCTACACACCCTGATATTTCAGACCAATATACCATTAAACCTCCTGGAGTTGAATCTCTGATTCACAAACTTCAGGGATTTTCCATTTCACCTCAGAGGTCTGATAAATCTCAAAGAAGTGTGACTTCGCAGTACAATCCTGCTCATCCCCTAACCAGGTTAAAGAGTGAAAAATTTGGCATCCAGCCAACTGAGTTGCCTCTTCCCACCAGGAAAAGAGCGAGGAAATCACCACAAGAGTCTGACAGTGAGACTCTTTCGTCTACATCGCCCATTTCAACTACCTCACCGCGAAGTCAACCACCCACACCTCCATTCCAAACCATCATTCATCCGTCTACCGGAACTCCCATAACCCCTCTTCAATCATCTACGATCATAGTATCCTCATCTTCCCAACCACAGAAATCATCTTCTGTACTTTTCTCTACTAGCAGCTCAACGATGGCCCAGTCTCCATGGAACAACCCTGGGGCATTTTTAATGCCTACGCCCTTGAGTCAAATACCGGTCCATCCTGAGAAATGGTTTCCCAAATTCAATCCAGAAGCAGGCATGCTAGCAGAAGAACACATAAACAATTTCATGCTTTCTATCAATCTCAACAGAGTTACTAACGAAGATGCTGTTGTTTGGCTTTTTCCCTATACACTGCAAGGGACAGCCGGGTCATGGTATTTTTCATTACCCTCCGGGTCTATCACAAGTTGGGATATCTTCTAGAATCAATTCCTTATCAAGTTTGGTGATGACAGATCAACAGAAACGTTAATCAATGACCTATCCAATCTTAAGGCCCAAGCTAAAGAACCTATCAAAGATTTTGATTTACGGTTCAATAAAATCCTCAACAAAATTCCCACTGCTTCCCAACCCAGCGAAGAAGTACGATGTGAATGGTATATTACTGCTTTACCATCAAACATAGCAATCTTCGTGGATAGAGAAAATAAAACAACCTTAGTTGAAAACATGACAGAGGCGATAGCAGTAGAGAAACGCATAATAGCCCTGGAAAAGAGATCTGCGATAGAGGAACGCAAGTCTAAAAAAGTCACCTTCAAGGAAGACTCCAAGAAGAAACAAACAAAAGACCCTTTTGATTTGGAAGGATTGCAGAAAGTATTAAAGACCATGTCTAATGAGATGTTTGACATAAAAAAACAAGTAGCAGAAACTTCTTTAAAAAAGCCCTACAGAGCTTTTAAAAGAGGTCCTTCAACGGATGCAAAACCACCCAATGCCATCTCCAATGCTGAAACTGAGGAAGAGGAAGAAGAAGAAAGTGCCACTGAAGGGCAGACCGATGACGAAGAAGTTGTGGAATTACAAGGAATGTGGGATTTCATCCTCCCACAAGAAGAAGATCAAGAAGTATTTACGGTTAGCACACGAAGCAAAAATCAGCTTGATCCTCCCCAAACTACCCCTAAGCAGAAGAGCGCAAGCCCTACAACAAAAGATAAAGTCGCAACAAAGAAAACAACCACTAAAGCGACTCAATCTAGCCCAGTCCAAGCATATCAAACAACTCCATCAAAAACACTGATAGTGTCGGATGAAATGGAGTACAATATTATTGATGACATGAAAAAGACTAGGGCTAATATTACCCTTTATGAATTGAGCAAATTGAAGCATCAATAGAAGATAATGATGAAAGAATTACATGCCATGCCCATTGTACCTTTGCATGCCACTGTACTCTCTCAAGCTTCCCACAACATGGGAAGACCTCCAACTAACGCGATCAATAAGATTGATCCAAATGATATCGCCTTGATTGGAGGAAGATCAAGATCTCACACTCCCCCGTTTCTTCTCACTTATGCAATTTTCAATAAAAATGTGCACAATTGTTTGGTAGATTCCAGTGCTTCATCGAATATTTTACCCAGATCAATATGTGCTAAGTTAAATGTTCAACCACAAAAATCCGCAGTGCGCATAGTTCAGCTTGATCGATCTCAAGTCGAAGTGATTGGTGAAATTAATCAAGTAACCATAAGATTGTCATCTAACCCGAAGGTATGTCAGGTCATTGACATTTTAGTGGCTGATATCCCAGAATTCTATGGCTTAATTCTTAGCAGGGATTGGTCCGAGAAACTCCATGGATACTTTGCAACCGACTGGTCGCACATGTGGTTACCCTACAACGGGAAACCGAATCAAATAAAGGTTGAACGAGAGTTACACCAGAAGTACATAGTAACGGAATTAGAGGGAGAAAATGAAGCAGTATCGTATAACAGCAGTATCATAGGCAATTACTCAGTAGATTCTTTTCTCGGTAATTTCAATGCTCACACATCACCTTACTTAGAAAATTCAGTTTTGTCCCAAGTCGAAATTTTTTCCCAAACTGATAGTTCAAAGTGTGTTAAATTTGTAGATAAACCTGTAAATACATCTTTGTTTTGGAAATTATATTTCGATGGCTCTAAATCTAACGAAGGAGCAGGAGCAGGATGCGTTCTGATTAGTCTAGAAGGAAACAAGACCATGCTTACGTGCAGACTCAAATTCAATTGCACAAAAAATACAGCAGAATATGAGGCCTTGGTGCAAGGCCTATACAAAGCAATCGGGTAAACATTAAGTATCTTCAAGTCTTCGGAGACTCTGAGATTATCGTCAAACAGGTACGTAACACTATACATTGCCTATCAGGTCATTTAAAACACTATCAATCTTTAGTACAAGATCTGACTGAGCATTTCATAGCATTTAATATTTCTTCAATCCCGAGACTCCAAAACGCGAGCGCAAGCCTTTTGGCTAACGTAGCCTCTAGGCTTATTCCCTCCGAATATTTCAGTCCAGATAGATTCTCAATAGAATTAATCTTTAGACCGTCCATCCCTGACAACATTACAAATTGGAGAGTATTCAATGATGATCCTGATATTGTAAATTTCCTCACTTCTGAAGGATCCTTCTCCAATCAGATAATTGACGAAGACCATCACGATCGACAAATACAACAAAATAGCACTGGTAATGCTATACCTAAATCGGTGGTTAAGTTAGAAGACTTATACAATTTGAAAAATCAGTTTAAAAGGTCTACCAATTCAAAGCTCTACAGTTCAACTCTGAACTACGAATTAGTAAACCTAGGAACCGATGATAAACCACAAAACGTTAATCTAGGCATCGGCCTAGTCCCTGAAGAAAAACTAGCGTATATTCGTCTTTTGAGACAATATAAAAATGTTTTTGCCTAGAATTACGATGAGCTGAAGACGTACGACACTTCTATCATTCAGCATACTATTCCTATGATTGACAACGAAAAACCTGTCCAACAGAAACTGAGAAAGATCCACCCCAATTTAGAAAATCAGATAAAAACTGAGCTAAATAAGTTATTAAAAGCCAGAATAATTTTCCCCATCAGACATTCCAAATGGGTCTCCAATATGGTACCCGTTAGAAAGAAAAACGGAGATATTAGAATCTGTATCGATTTTCGGAATCTTAACAAAGCCTGTCAAACAGACAATTTTCCTCTTCCACCTATGGAACAGATATTACAGGCAGTAGCAGGCTCAGAACTGATGTCTTTTTTGGACGGATTTTCAGGATATAATCAAGTACTGGTGCATCCCGATCATCAATTGAAAACCACATTCAAAACTAAATGGGGCACATATGCATATCGGAAAATGCCATTTGGTTTGATTAATGTCAGCGCTACATTTCAAAGAGCCATGGACATCGCATTTAAGGGTTTAGTCAATAAATCTGCAGTAATTTATTTGGATGATATTACAGTGTACTCCAAGAAGCGAAGCGACCATCTCAAAGATCTAAAACAAATCTTTCAACGATGTTTAAAGTATGGGATTTCACTTAACCCAAAGAAATCTTTTTTCGCATTAAGTGAAGGAAAACTTCTAGGATTCGTAGTGTCAAAATCCAGTATTCACATTGATCCTGATAGAATCAAAGAAATCTCTGAAATATCTCTACCTCATAAAAAAAAGCCATGCAATCTTTCCTTGGTCAAATCAATTTTGTAAAGAGATTTGTCCCAGATTTTTCACGAATTGTGTCTCCTTTGCAAACCATGATTAAAAAGAATTCAAATTTCAAATGGGGTCAAGATGAACATGAAGCATTCAACCTGATCAAACAAGCTATTATTAATGCTCCATCTTTAGCAACCCCGAATTTTTCAGAATCTTTTGTTTTATACACATTTGCCTCAGAGAAATCATATGCTGCGATTCTAACTCAAGCAAATCAAGAAAAAGCGGAAGCTCCAATTGCGTTTTTTAGCTCAAATTTACAAGGTGCTGAACTCAATTATTCAGACGTGGAAAAATAGGCCTATGTTGTATTCAAAGTGGTCAAATATTTCAGACCTTTCTTACTTAAAACCCATACTAATATCATAGTACTGTTTCTAGCGGTAAGAAATCTTCTAGTACAGAAGGATATGGGCGAGAAAATAGCAAATTGGATCACTGCTTTATAGGAATACGACCTTGAGATCAAACCAGCAAACATTGTAAGAGGTCAAGGCTTCTGCAAAATGTTGGCTGGAGCGTCGCAAATCTCTGAAATTTCATCTGAAGAGATACAAATGTATGAGCTAAGCCTAAACGATGCAAAATCATTGTATGCTGATATCATTTATTATCTTAAGAACGGGTATGCTCCATCACACCTGGATCACACTAAGAAAAGAGCTCTGAGATTGAAAGCTAAACAATATCAGCTCATAAATGATATTCTTTTTAGAAAAAATTATGACTCTGTTTTTCTTAGATGTCTTGAAAAAACTGAAGCTGAAAAAGTTTTGCAGGAACTCCACGATGGACCAGCAGGCAGACACTATGCTGGATATGCTACTGCACATAAAATTTTACATGCAGGATATTACTGGCCTACGATGTTCAAAGATTCACACAGTTACGTAAGGAAATGTCAAGTCTACCAAACTATTGCTGGAAGACAAAAGAAGTCGTCCCTGCCACTACAACCGGTAAACATCGAGCAACCATTCAGTCAGTGGGGCTTGGACATAATAGGTGAGATCATTCCTCACTCTTCTAAGCAGCATAGATACATCCTAACGGTAATAGATTATTTTACTAAATGGGTAGAAGCAGTTCCTCTCAAGACAGCTAATTCTGAAAATATTATCAAATTCATAGATCAATTTATAATCACTAGGTTTGGATTGCCAACGGCTTTAATGTTTGATAATGCATCATACTTTTCTGGAAATGCAATGACTGAGTTTGCACTTAAAAGAGGGTTCAAACTAAAATATTCGGCCAATTACTATCCGCAAGGTAATGGGTTAGCTGAGTCAACAAATAAAAACCTAATCAGGATTATTAAAAGAACAGTTGACCAGAACCAAAAGAACTGGCATAAAGCTTTGGTAAATGCTTTATGGGCAGATAGAATAACGAAAAAATCTTCAATCAGCACTTCCCCCTTTAATTTAGTTTATGGGAAAGAAGTGGTTCTTCCAACTCACTTAGTCATTCCCTCTTTGTCTTTAATACAATACATTGATGAAGTACCTACTTCCTCCATACAACTAAGACAAATGGAAATAATTAAATTAGAAGAGCAACGAGAAAAAGCTAATAAAACCCATGCTCATCATCAAGCGCTAATAAAATCCTCTTTTGATTCAAACATAATGACCAGAAAAAATTTTCAGATGGGAGATTTAGTTTTAAAATGGGATAAGGCTCATGAAGAAAATGGCAAACATACAAAATTTCAAAAGATGTGGCTTGGTCCTTTTCAGATTGTTGAAGTCATAGGTCCATCAACGTTTGTCTTACAGGATTTAGCAGGTAGAAGGGATTCTTTGCCTGTTAATGGACAAATCCTTAAAGTATATTTTCCATAGAAGATTATTCTTCTATTTTGTAGAATAGTTTTATTTTTCTTTTCTTTTTCATAATAAAACCAGTTGTAAATGGTTACTACCGGTATTCACGAAAAGACACCAATTCTCTTTCAGATTTTGAGCTTTTCGCTTGTATAAATAGAAAATTTTTGAAAATCTGATCTTTATTATTGATAGATACAGTTAAAAACTTTAGCCTATATATGATACTAGTTTCAACTTCAAAAAATTTGATGAAAGCAACCTTTAACGAAGAAATTGTGTTATATCATCACAATGAAAGGTATCAATAACAAAATAAAGATTCTCTGTAAAAACTACTGTTTTCAAACTCTATTATTGTCATCCAAAGCTTTCTTAAGGAAAACAATGATTTCCTCCTTGTTAAAGAAAATCGCAGCATTCAGAGGGACAATCCTGGAAACACTATATCTCAAAGAATAAGAGGTCTCATCACGAGCCGGCTTATCATGATCACAGATATTATAACTTTGCTGACTTTGCCAAACACTGTCCATCAAAACAGGGCAATGACTCAAGATTTTTGAAATCAAAAGACAAGGGGTCTCATCACGAGCCAGCTTGTTCAGCAAAAGTGTAAATCAAGTGAATGACTATGTCATAATTTGGCTACCAAACCAAGACAATATTATTTAAGAATAGAAAAGGAAAAGGTGTCAATGTGGATTTTTCTTTGAAGGTTGTAGATAAACTTAAGCAGGATAAAGGATCATTGTTGGGTAACAGGTAACCCTATCGAGGCCATGGACGCCTACTGGCAGCAGAGGCTCTACCTACGACAAACGGGCATATTTAAAGCTACCACATAGAGAAGACTTTATTTTATCTTCACAAGACCAAGTAATGGCTGATATAAATACAAGGACAAGCTTGAGGAAGCAAACAATTAGAATAGAAAGAGGTTGAAACAAAATATCATTGATAAAATAAGGCATAATGTACTCTATCTGTCCATAACAAAGTTTAGATTTATGAAAATTTTTCCGTTTTGGAAGTTTAAAAAATTTGATAGAAAAGGAGAGATAACTGGTTCTTCCAAGTGAATCGCCATTGTTGTGGCCACCAACAACCCCCTCCTTCTTTAGTATTAGCAATAACACTAAACAAGTGGGGACCCTTAGTAAAAAATTCAAAAAAAAAATTATATAAAATTTTTTTGTATTATGCTCCTTAGAAATACATCGCACAGAGAAGAGTAAAACATTTCTTTATGAGCACAATAAAAAACCGTGAAGAAGCGACGTGAAATTCATCGCATCGCATACATTAAGAAGCGCCCATAAATGAAGATCTTAAGAAATCTTCGATGGCCGATATGCGACATCGCATATCACAACATCGCATAAACAGCACACAATAACTTAACAAATTGCAATGCTCTGCGATCTTGCGATAAATGCGATCCGCGATGCTGCGATGCGAGTCGTAGAAATCACCCATCGCAAATTTTCCTCGGCTCAGCATTCAAGAAAGGCTATCCCTAAACCAAAAATTGGGCGCGCGCCTTAAAGGAAATTAATGAATGTACGCTAAGGTATTCATGAAGGACAGTTTTGTGTTTTTCGAAGAGTCAGTTCACTATGGGTGTCATGATTTTATACATTAGTAGAGCTTAGAGCTTTCGTGTCAAAAATTATTATCATTACTCTTTTCCTTTACGTGAACTGCAGGAATAAAAAACAGGAAACATCTAAATAAAAAGGGAAAGCGTCAATGCTCAGAGAACTGTAGAGAAGAGATGTCCTCATGAACGGATACCGCATGCAACAGAAATGCAGATTTCAGAGTATTACTGAACAGATGCTGATATCAATAGGCGATCCGACACTCAAAGTCAAAAAGCTCAAAAAAGCAGCATGTTTACAAAATTCTGAAGCTTATGCCCAGTAAAGGAAAAAGCGCTAAAGGCGGAAAACGTACCAGAAAGGCCCGGATCAAAGAACGGAGGCAGTTTTCGATTGTTCAGAAAGCAAAGTCCCTAGTTTGCTTAGTCATCCACGAGTCCGGAAACCGAGATAGAAAAAGGAGAAAACAACCAACCGACTCTTCCCAGGCAAATGTTGCATACTCGCAACATTAAGGAGCAAATACAGAAATAGTTAGGAATTAGATTCAATTTTTAGAAATAAGTTTGCTTAGATAAAGGGCAGTCATTTAAACCGTATTCAAAATTTATGTAATTAAGTTATTTAGTTAGCAGTATTTAAACCCTTCTCATTCATTTAGAGAAGGGTCTAGAAATTTGTCAAAAACTTGTCCTCAGAACATGCACTTTTGCACCCTCACAGGAGGTTTTGATGAATGAGTGGATCAAGGTTTATTAATGTTTGCATTTGATATCTGCTACTGATGTTGCACAGAACAAGGAGAGATAAATCATTGTTGATTGAAGCTTATGAGTAGGACCAGTCATAAATGGTACTTTTATCTCTTGACCATTTCTGCTTATATTCTTAAAGTGATATACAGTTTTTAGTTGTTTATATGTTATTGCATGAATGTTTGAGTTACCATTTGGCACTTTTGTACGGTGGAGCCATTTATTTATGTTTGATATATGAATAACTTATTATGTGATATGTTGTTCACAACTGTTTTACCTAACTTTTTATGCAAAGTGGTTCATCTTAATTGATTTCCATATCTTATGATAGCTGAATGATCTTTATTACCAGTTATTATTTGAAATCTCTTTAGATCGCATAATAGAAGAAATACATCCTGGGTTAGCATAGATTAGATGTGTTGTTTTCATTAGATTACATTAGCATAGAAATAAATTAAAGTAGCTTAGATTAAAACTCTTAGATCAGCATCATCCAACTCTGCACACACATACACCCTTAGATTGGGAAACTGGTCCCATTATCCCCAGTCAGACCCGCTATACCAAACAGATAAGGAGCTTCCAACCAATGTCTGGACCGGGCGGGTATCCCCCTTGTTGTCGACCCGATTTTCGGGCTTCAACAGAAGGTTACAAAGAAACTCAGCAAAAACTAGAGATTTCTTTGACTTGGATTTGATGAATTCCAAATCAAATTCCTGCAAAATGATGATCCATTTTGAATATTTTCCCCCCAGAAATTGACATGACAAGATGTATGTCATAGGGTTGCAATCTGAAATGATAATGGTATTTCAGAGCACGATATAATGGTGAAATATCTGTATAACTTGAACAGAAGCCAAAGCTAGCTTCTCCACGTAAGAATACTTAACTTCCGTATGATTGAGATTATGACTCAAATAATAGATAGAATGTTCAATCCCATATTCTTCTTGGACTAAAACCATAGGAATCGTTGTATCTGCAGTGACGAGATACATGAAATAGTCGTTCTGATAATTAGGGGAATACATTAGTGACGCTCGGATCAGGTTATCTTTGAGAGCATCAAAGGAAGCTTGCGCAACTTGGTCCGAATGGAAGGGACTTCCCTGTTTCAAAATAAAAGTAAATCCTTTAGCCATTTCGGCATAGTTGGTAATGAATCTCCTTAGAAAGTTAGCCTTCCCTTGGAGTCTTTGTAATTGAAGTAAATTGGACGGTGGAGGCAGATCTAGAATTGCCTTAACCTTCAACGGGTCGAGTCAAATTCCTTCTTTGGACATTACGAAACCAAGAAAACGACCAGAACTAACACAAAACACACATTTATGTGGATTGATTCGAATTTTGTAGTGTTGGCACCGTAAAAAGATGGCTCTCAAATGTTGCGAGTGATCAACCTGTTTTCGTGAAAGAGCAGGTAAGTCAACTAGATAGGGTTGAACGATGTGTTTGATGTCATGGAAGCCATAATTCATTGCCCTCTGAAAATTTTCCCCATCGTTCTTCAAACCAAAAGGGAGTTTCCTATATGCGAATGTGCCCCACGGACAAATAAAGGCAGTTTTAGATTGGTCTTCTAGACGGATATTGATATGATTATAGCCGGAAAATCCATCCATAACTGAAAATATTTCACATCCGGCACATTCATGAATTATCTGGTCAATAAAGGGAGTTGGATAGTTGTCTTTTGGACAAGCATGATTAACATCCCTATAATCAACGCACACTCGTATTTTTCCTTGTTTCTTCAAGACAAGAACAATATTGGAAACCTAATCGGTAAGAGGAACGAGGTATATGAAACCAGCATGCAAAAGTTTTTCAACTTCTGATTTTATGGCAATAGCCTTCTTTAGATGAATAGGACGAAGGCGTTGTCGTACTGGCTTGACATCAGGATACATTTTAATCTTGTGTTCAACTATACTAGAATTAATAACTAGAATTTCCTCATATGACCAAGAAAATATATCACGAAATTCATGAAAAAGAGCACGGTAAGTTTCAAGTTCCGATGGAGAACAAGATTTGCCAACATGGATGTTTTCTACAATTCTAGGTTTGGTTGAAATATCGATAGAAATGGTTTCTTTGATATTCGATAAGTTTCGTTCAGAATCAATTGTGTCTATAAATATAGAATTTGAAAGGAAATCAATGATTGAAGGGTGATTTAGTTCATTTGGAATATCTTCTATGTGATCTGGAAAATGGGATTGATGATGATAATATACCCATGGTTCTTCTTTTGTCATCATTGATTGGATGATTCCTTCATCAATAGAAAATGTATGTGAAAAAGGATCAGAGGAAGTACCATATTCTAACGAATGATCAACCCATACAATCAGTGATGATGGATTTGGATTTGTTGCGCAAGCCAAAAAGATTGATTTCTATGCGAGCTCAATTGGGCTTAGTGGCATGGTTTCATTACGCATATCAACTTTGAAATTATTGGAAATCTTCCATGAGTCAAATGAAGTGGAAGATATCATGTTACAGGTCTCAACTTTTGCAACTTCCACCGTTTGTGATGGTGACGGTAGTGAAAAGGTGCCCATTAGGGAAGAATATTTGAAGAGACCTACTCCAATGTTCTGAAGAGATAGCAGAGGTCCGTGAACTAACGGAACGCTTCCAGTTTCCTGTGAACTAGAGGTGAAGAAGGTGAGTTGATCAATTACTGTGATTCTGCCTTTATGAGGGAAAGAGATCATACGAAAGTATGTCAAAACCACAACATCCATAGCGTAAACCCACGGTCTTCCTAGTAAAATATTGTAGTCAAGGGGTCCGTCAATGACCTCAACTTCAACAATTATAGTTTTTCCCCCTAGTTCTATCTGTAGGTTACTTAAAATTCCACAAGGTGTATAAATGTGACCTTAAAAAGGTTTTAACGTCGTAGGTGATCATGACATAGGTGGTGAGCCAAGTCTTTTCCAGCAATTTATTGACAAGATACAAGTATATGCACCTTTGTCAACAATGGTTCGGTGAATGAGGTGATTCAAAGAATTTACTTGGATTAAGAATGCTAACTGTGTTGGTAATTGTGGCGTATAACCCGCATGGTTAAAAACTACAAGATTGGAATCCGTTGGATCAATTCCACCAATTGTTGATAATAAAGCATGCTTTTGCAAGGGACAATTTTGAAGCACCTCAAGCGTCGACATAGTAGAAGGTGATTGATCCAAATCTTCTACTATGTTATAATTTTGCATTGCTCGAGCTCAAGGGTTGAATGTAGATTTATGAACAACTCCCTTAGGCGGTTTTATTGTTAACTCTGGTGCAATGGGTGGTGGAATGGAGTTAGATGAAGTCAAAGTCGAAGTATTGGGTTGATCTATAGCTGGGTTATTCAACGACGACAGTGGATTACCGTAATCTTTACTTCATGTAGTCACCAAAACATCAGTCTTAGGCTTAGTGAAGGATATCATTAGAACTTGTGAAGTGGAAGCATGATCTGTAGGAACCAAATGAGTCTTTGGGTTTGGAAAAGGGTCTGTCAACACAGCGGATGTACTAGAAGTCTTAAGAAGTTTTGAGACTTCATAGAGATGAGGACAGTCTCGCATAAAGTGCTCCTCATTACAAATCAAACATGGGTAACGAGGTTTCCTAGCCGGAGGAGAGGAATCAGTTGATTTCTCTTGAGGGGGAGAATTTTGTTTCTTTTTGGTTTTCCCCTTTTTCTTGCTTCCAGGTTTCTTTTCATTTTTACCTTTGTTAGATGACACGGCATTTATTTCGGAAGCAAGTGTATTATCAGGTGTATTAGAGGTTTGATTTGAAATAGAAAGTGTTTGACTAGATGGTCTACTTGCTGTTTGACTGCTTGAGGAACCTATCACACCGTCATCGGCATGAGATTCCTTACTAGATGGAGGTGGCGGAACAGTAAAAGTTGGTCTAGGTGCATTTGGAATCTTATTATAGAGCATGCCAGACTGGGTGTAAATAAAGTCTAAGTATTAGGCATGAGAAATTACTTTCTCTTCAGTAACAACTCCTCCTTTAGCCACATCCTCGGTGATAGATGGCAACAAGGATTTAATAAACCACTCAGCTAAAAGTTGATCAAGAACAAAATTTTTGACCATTCGATGATGATCACTCCACTCATGAATATGATCAGAAATGTGAGTAGCAGTGGTTTGTTTAAAGTTGGTCAACAGTTCCGTTCCAGTTTCATATCTGATGGGTAACTAGAAATGGGTTAAAAATGTAGTGGCTAAGGCTGTGAAGTTTTCAAATGAAGCTCATGGTAATTCAATATACCACTTTGCAGTCACGCCAATGAGCGTTCGCTGGAAAAGATGTAGTCTTACTGAATCATCATTTAGGGAGTTGGATGAACACCATAAATGAAAAGTCATAATGTGATTGGACAGATATTCTCCATGGTTTCCATTGAACTTAGGAATATCAAAAGGAAATTTGTGTGGAATCACTGACCACCAAACTGAATAAATAATGGGATCATTGGTAAGTCTATTTAAATCCGGTAATTCAAGTGTTGCGACAAAAGGAAATTGTCAGTTTAGGTCGGGTTGAGCGTAACCAAGGTAAGATGGAATTGCCTAGGAAATAGGCCTTTGCATACCAGAATAAGGAATCTGTTGCTGGTAACCTTGATAGGGGTAGGTTTGTTGAGCATATCCAGTATAAGGTTGTTGTTGGGAACTAAGATAAATTTGTTGTTGACCAAAACCAGCATAGGCTTGTTGACTAGAACCTGGTAAGCTTGTTGTTGACCAAACCCAGCATAGGCTTGTTGACCAAGTCCAGGATAAGTTTGGTAATGTTGGAATTGTTGGTGTTGGTATTGTGGCTGCCACAGTTGTTGATACAACTGTTGTTGCCCACCAGTATAATTTTGACCAGGTTGTTGAAAAATTGGACGATTATAAGTCTGAGTCATACCAATTAATGGTAAACTGGCCTAAGGTTGTTGGATTTTAAACACAAACAGTTGTTGTAAAATGGCCGGAGAAGACTGAGTCTGTAGACCTGAAACTTGAGGGTAATAGGTTGAAGGATCAGCTTGCAAAGTTTGAGATACAATCAACTGAGCTTGCAACTGTGGTAAAGTCGTAACGACAGGCGTAGTAGGTATGGATGAAACAAGTTGTATTGGTCGTGATGAATACACAAGCCTTGGTTGAATAGACATTGTAGGCTACCATTGACAAATAGCCATTCCAACATAAGTTGGACCTAAAGATGGCGGTATACTGCCATATGGTGGCCCCCCAAAGTATGGAGAATAAGCAGATTGGGCATATTTTTCTCCATATGGAGGTAATCCAGTTTTAAGTGGATACATTAGATGGTAACCAGATGGACCAGCTTGATATTAACTTGATGGATCAAACTATTCAGTATCAGTAAGTGAAGAACCAGGTAAAATTCCTGTGGACAAAATGGGTGAAGACCATGGACTAGAAGAAACACCAGAGTGAGTTCCAGATAATGATTGGTAACCCAGTGGGATGGATGGACCACCATACAGATGTGACTCAGGTGTTGTGGTAAACATCGAAGAGGTAGCGACAGTAGATGTTGTCACAACTGTAACAAATGATACAATCTGGGATGTTGTTTTATCCATAGTCAAATGACTGAATAAATGTCCTAATGAATCTACAGGAGTTTTGAAAGTAAAGAGGATCAAGAGGAGCAATATAAGTTAATCGAGGAAAAGAATGATAAAGATAAATCCCTCATCCAAAATGAATTGGAGTTCTAGGTGAAGTTTCTTCTTAAAATTCCTCTTCAATAGCAATCAAACCGGGTGGAAGGATTTCACCGTCAAGTCCGTAATAAATTTCTGGTGTTTGACTCTGCGGTAAAGGAGAAGTCTCAACAGTTATAGATGTCTGAGGATAAATCGGTTGATCGTCTTTCAGTACAGGAACAAATTATGGTTGTTCAACTTTGGGATCCAAGTGTTCTGGTAAAATAACAATCGGTTCGGGATGAATTTCTTGAACAACTTCTGGTTTAAAAGTAACTTCTTGTTGAACTATGATAGGTTCGGGATCAACTTATGGTTGAAAAAATTCAAGTTCGGAAGTAATTTCTTGTTGAAAAAATTTGGGTTGAGGATCAACTTCTTGTTGGACAACTTCAGTTACCATTTCACTAAGTTCACTTTCAGTGTCCTCAGGTAATTATAAAGGTTCCACTTCAGTAGCAGATAAACCAGTAATAGTAGGAGTAACTAGAATCGCAGTACGTACTGATATAGGTCACTCTGGTAAATCAAATGAAGAACTAGAAGTTTGTGATGTACTGGACTCAGTTAAACGAGACCGCTTTCGCCGACTAGGTGTAGCTTCAGGTGGTAAAGGTGGTTTACTCGTTATCCTACGTGAACAATGGGGTAAAGGTTGATTTTCCTCCATGATTGCTGATTGATTTTATTATAAAAATAAATAAACAAAAAGAGGTTAATCTAGGCAAAAGAATTACCAAGTAACTGTGAACTGCAATATACCACCTCAGACGAGCCAACGACTTAACATACGCGCAGGTAATCTCCCCGAATGTTGTTTTCAGTGTATCACATTATACAAGGCGACCGACTCTATGGATGGATATCAACCTAATGTATTCCTCCCAAATATACCTAAAAGTACGTGGAGGCCCAATCCATGTTAGCGTTGTCTAATGTGAAACTGCAAAGTGAGAGCATTCCCTTATACTTTTTGTACTATAACACCACCCGATATACCCGAAAGTACGTGGACGAGCTACGATATACTTATGTACGTGGAACGAGGTATCACACTTGGAATGTATCGCAGACCGTTAGTGACGGCTGGTATGTTTAACAACGTCAGAACACATCTCTAGCTAGACCTCTAAATGTTAGGCATTAAGTTACAATGCTCCATTAGGTTAATTGAGATAAATTTTAGTTGATCTTGTTTAAAAGTTTGCCTTTTAGGTTCACCGTGTGATGTTTCTTAAACTCCTAGAATGCAACTAAGATGGGAAACATTCTTTTCATTTGATTTAAACAATGAAAACTGTAACTAAAAGGGATAGAGAAATCAGAATATTTAAACAAAGAGCACATCTAATGCAACTTCCTATACCATTCCTACAAACACACACAAACTTGTAAATGCATTATGCATGTTTTTCTTTTCATTCCTTTAATGTTTAGATGAACATAAAGAAACTAAATGCAAAAACGATCAATCAATGCTTTTCACAAGAAACGAATACTTTACGACAGTTTCTTTTTCAGAAAAGCAAACACTAATCAATGTAAGCTAAATTTGGGATTGATTCAACAATGATAAAGAAAACATAAAGAAACATTGAACAAACAAAGCCAAAGTGGGCATGGAAAAAAATGCTAATTTGGACTTCAGGTATAGAGAAACATTGACCATTCAGCAAACAAGATGTGAAACAATTTGGAAAAAAACAAGCAAAAATATGGGTTTTTGGCTTGTAGGGACCAGCGCAGCCCTGAGTGGGAGACAGTGCGTTGCAGAGCACTGTCTCTAGGCTAAGGTTGCTTTGCAACGCATTGTGTCAAGAACAACAATGCGTTGATGCTAGAGAGCACTATCAGCACACAAATAAGCACACATTTTGACCAAACAAGCTTCAAAATGACTGAATATAGGTAAATGAACTCAAGCAAAGTCTACTGGTGTTGCTGAGAGAAGGGATAACTACCAAGAACGATGATCATTCCCCCGTATGGTCGCCAATTTTTATATGGAATTTATACCTACGGATAAGTATATCTTCCCTAAGTGGGTAGTTACACTTAGAACAACTGAAGTAAAGATGTTTAACCTTTTCCTACAATAAATAGATAAGATAAAAAAAACCTACTTGTGATCCTTCTCTTCCTTTGATCTCCTTTGAGTTGCTCCCATCGCTCCTGCTCAAATTGAATTCGCTCAATTGGTACCTGCCAACATAAATAGAAGACAAAAACAATCAAAGCATATGATCTATTTATTGTAAACAAATGGAATCGACAACATTTGAACATACATTCATCATATATATAGACAAAATTATTGGAAAAGGAACAAATAACTTTGTTGATTGATAGAAGGAGAAGTTACACCCAAAGTGGTTCGATCTCGTGTCACTCATCCAGCTTAGTCCAAGCCCTCATCACACTAGTAGCAACATCAATCCAGTATCATAACATTACTTGACAATGATTTCAAGTATCTAAACCAACAATATTTCTCTATAATATCCAAGCTCCTTTGGCTCTATGATGGGAGGCCAATTTATAGATGAATGCAAGTAATTTTGTCATTTATATGCCATTGAATGGTTTTCCACAATTGGATGATTATTTTCCATGTTCAAAGGGATGAGAGGATAGAGGATTAGATGATCCAAGGCTATCCTAAGTTGAGCTCATCTTGATAGGATAGGAGCTAGGTTCCTTCTAGAAGGCTATAGAAAGTAGGAATATACTCAGTATCCAATGAACATTTCGAGGATTCTCGCCCAGCATAGGCTTGAGTGGGCTTAGGTGCTCTGCAATGTAGCCTTGAATGGGGCTACCTACTCTGCAAAGCACTTACCCCTGACCAGGGGTGCGTTGGTGACCCAAGGAAGCACTTCAGCAGGGTTTGAAGTCATGAAACTCTCATAGATGAAAGCACTCAATGAGGTGGTATGTGTAGGGCATGTAGCAACTGAATTAGGGTTTGATAGACCATGTTTGCACTGATCTAATCATTGGGAGTGATGTACCCAAATTGACCTGTAACACCCAATAATGAGGAATTTGTATAGACTCCAGGTGAAACACCAATGGGAGGAGTTGAATATTGTTTGTCAGACATTGATGAGATAATGGACTCGGTGGAGGTCACAGAAGCCGGCTCGTAGTAAGTCAATTGATCAATGGTAACGATCTTCCCTTGGTGGGGGAAGCACATCTTGCAGAAAATCTCAAACGCGACAATTGACATGGCATATCTGTAACTACGACCTAAGAGAATGTTGTAATCCAAAGGGGCATCAATGACTTCAATGTCGACATGGACAGTCTTTCCTGCAAGGGTCACTGGACAACTATGGTACATGCCAAGGGGCTGAGAGGAGTGTCCATCCCAAGCATGCAAAGTGATGGTGGAGGGGGACAACTTAGGTGACTTAAGTTGTTTCCAAATATCAGCGGACATCACACAGGTGGATGCACCTTTGTCAATAATGCATCAGGAGGTGATGCCATTACGGACTCTAACTGGTATATGGAAAGCAACAGATGAAGGCAATGGGGGATGCTCTGATGTAACAATCGGGAAGATAATCAAATGATCGTCAGAAATATCCACTACACCCAAGGCAATTAGTAGAGCTTTCGTTTGAGATGAGCATGACTGGAGGACTTCCAGCGTCGACATGGCAGGAGGTGATTGCACCAGGTCATCTACTATACTATATGTATGTGCAGCTCTGTTAGAAGCCTCATTACAGTGTAATGGTCCCTTTGGGATCTTAGGAATGGCCTCAACTTTATGTTGAGGGATATGTAAAGGACCATTTAGTGTCGTAAGAGGCTCAGCAAATACTTTGGCTTTGGACTCAGTGGAAGATGAAGTCGAGGGCTTGTCATATGGACGAGACCGAGTTTGCAGGTTGATATGGGAGGGGTTAACCTCATCAGAGTTCATCATAACGATATGGTAGTCACCAGGACTAGAAGGTTGGGGGAACGGGCTGCTTGACCTAGCTGAGGTTGAGCAGCAACAAATCCTTGCTGAGGGAAAAGATTTGTGAGGACTTTTAGTTGAGATGGCGCAAGATTCTAAGGTGATTGCTGGCCTCTAGAAGTTTCTTAAGCTTCCCACATTTGGCGCATCTAGGGTAAGAGAGGACAGTCATGTGTATAATGGCCATGTATACCACAACATGCACAAGGCTTGTTCATATGAATAGCCTTGTTATGCTTGGGTTGGTTTCCCTATTGCTGGTTGTTAGTGTTAGGCTGGTTCCCCTAGGGTTTACTACTTTGGTTACCTTGATTACCTTGGTTACCCTTGTTACCCTTCCCCTTATTCTTTTTCTTCAAATTTTGGGGATGGGTCACACTCTGTTGTGCAAACACTTGACCCTGAGGGGGTAGTGGTTGCTGGGGTTGAGGATGCATGGGAGGTTGCGGCGCTAATGCTTGAGGGGCTGGAGCGCTTGGTTGTACATAAGGAGGAGCAAGAGTTTGGTACATCGGTTAGGGCCCTAGAAACATGTTGCTAGCAGGAGGGGCATAAGTGTTGGAGGAAATGGTGCCCCCTTGCGGGTAGCCATAACTTTGTTGAGTATATGGCAAAGAGTGTGAAAGTAATCCAATGATACCGTCAGCGTGTGAGATGTCCCCGGTGCATTGGAACTTCCAGGACAAGGGAGGTTTGGAATGACGGTATAGACATAACCGGATTGTGCATAAATCAGGTCATATCTCATAGTGATTTGTAGAGCTTCTTCCTTAGTTTGAGGACAATGGGACGCGACATGTTTTCCAATGGGTGATAGAAGGCTCCTAAGAAACCAATCTAGATAAACAGAGTCTTCGAAGGGCGGGGCACAACAGGTGCTCCTCCTTCGACACCACTCTTGAACATGGTCGAATAGGTGAGTGATGAAGGAATAATGGAATGAGGTCAATATCTCCGTACATTGTCGTACCGGAGAGGTAACTAGAAATATGAAACGAATGCTTTAGCAAGTGTCTCGAAAATGGAATGAGATGCGAATGGCTAGTCTACATACCATTTTGCAGCATCTCCAATTGCATGCGTTGTAATAGCCGAAGATGAATGGAGTCATCGGTTATGGAGTTGGATGAACACCACATGTGGAAGGATCGAACATGGTTGGTAGGATCCTCTCTAGCATTACCCTCAAACTTTGGGATGTTTGACGGAAGCTTAGTCGGTGTAGAGGGCCAACCAACATCATGGTGTATGGGGTCGTTTATCAACTGGTTAAAATCTGGTAGAATTAACCCAGCCATAAAAAGGAGCACGGGCGTTGTCGGAACGGTTCCTGAGACCCCTCTCTCGTAACTCAAGAGGTTAATTTTCACATTTTTACGGGACCCCCTCCAAGTAGTCTGGTCACTTCCTTTGATTGGAATCGACTGGCAGGATTCCGTCTTCCTTCTTATGTGCCTTTCCAGATCATAGTACAAGTTTGTAATATGATTGTATCTGGAACTATTATAGATGAAGGTGCATCAATGAGTATCCTTTCCTCAACTGCTTGGCAAGCGCTCAGTTCGCTGACGCTTTTTCCTGTTACCCAGAATCTGTTGGCTTTTAACAGAGGAACCAGTCAACCATTAGGGATCCTCCCTCAGTTACCTATTACTTTGGGAGGAAAAATCGTTTATCTAAATGTGATGGTAGTCCCAGGACCTTTAGATTACAATTTACTTCTTGGGCGTGACTATGTTTATGACATGGTAGCTATTGTTTCAATGCTCTTTTGAGTGATTTGTTTCCCGCATGAAGGCAAAATTTTCACCATTGACCAGCTTTCATTTCCCAGTCCAAATATGGTTCCTAGTCAACCGTCTTCCCTAATTGATCCTTTTGTACCAATGGTATCATCCCTGCCACAGGTCAATTATGTGGCAACCCATTCCATACCTACATCAAATAACAATCAATTTAGTGATTTTCTACATTATGTATTGGGGGCATTGGAACTATATCTCTCCTTCCAAACCATTGTTCTCCCATCAGATGAGAACATCTTGCAAGTCATGATGTCCTATCATGGGTCATGAAAAACAAGGAGTATGAGGATAGTTCTTTTACTGTGTCAACCTCATTTAAAAATGAAACAACTCCCATGAGGATAGTCCTTGGTCTTGTGTCAACCTCGTTAAAAAATGAAACCAAGGATATGAGCATAGTTCCTTGTCTTCTGTCAACCTCGTTAAAAAATGACACAAGGTCACAAGTTCCAAGTCGAGTCTTTGATTAGATCTCGTAAAATCCCAGTCGAGTCTTTCACTTGATCTCGTATATGAACCTTCATTCCATCCACCTGATAGCCACGAGTAGTCTACTTAGGTGAATGTAATGAAGCTTAGGGGGCATGCACCTAATGGTAAAGTTAAGTTTCCCTGTAGGTTATGTGAAGGGAATCACCCCATTCACCTTTGTCCCTATCTAGACGAAGCCAAAAAGGTGTTGGATAACCGTCCTGCTTCACCGCAGCGACTTCCATCTAGTTACAGAAGACTCTCCCTTTCATCATGATGGGGGCATGTAAACCAATCTCAAGCATATTTTTTCATTTTAAGCTTGTAAAAATGAAACTGAATCCAAGCATAGTTTTTCGTTTCAAGCTTGTGTAAACATGAAACTAAATCCAAACATAGTTCCCTATGGTTCAATATTGTGTAAAAATGAACCCTCGTGATTGCCATTCTATTAGCCTTTTCCATCAGATGAGCCTTGGTTGTTTTCATCCCATTGCCACCACCCCTTTGGCTAATCATACGCTTTCACTTGGTTGTTTTATCCTTTTTTGAGGAACAGTTGCAATGAGTGGTCTTATTAGCTAGCCTCTTCACATAAATCAACATGTTTTGAGAAGTTCCAACATCACCAGAACTAGTTGCTATCCTAGACACCACTTGTTCCTCAAATTGGAATCCTCTTTAAGCTCTTTTCAGACTCTCTAAATATCAAAAGATTGTCAAGCGCTTGTCCTTTCCAGCTCATTAACAGATTGGAAACGATATCTCTCTTGTATTTTTTTATGATTTTTCAGACATGAGATATTAATTTATGAAAAAGAACTTGTGGACTTTTCTTTTTGTCCCTTTTCAAACTCTCTAAACATGAAAAGGATTGAGTTATCTTTGTCATTAAACTCATTAAAAACATCAAATAGTGACAAACTTGTCCATCTAGACAAGGTTGAGTTTCACATTCGCTAGACTCGTTAAAACATCAAATAGCGATGGATTTGCCCGAAGGGTGAAATTATACAAAAATCATATGTTATCCTCGTCAAGCTTGATAAAGAGAAAGATGTACTGGTTAGCAATGACTGGGTAAAATGGAAAAAGGGAAAAACCACTTTATGGTAGCAAGTCACTCTTGAACATGACACTTTCACTCCATCATCGTGACTATCTGGGTTGGGTTATTAGCTTGATGGTTATCACACCGTTAGTCTATCATACCATCCATCACTTTTTTTTGGGTCAATTCTACCAATTCACTTTAGTGTCGCCGACATGTTCAAGAGAAGTCATCCAGTCAAAATCCATCTTTTGCAATACCATAAACCTTCATTTTCATGACCGCCATTCCTGAACTTTGTGTCATCAGTCAAATTCCATCTCTAAAATCACTACACTCGTTTTGTGTCGTTGATTTGGGATACATCAAGGCCCTCCTGCGACGAGTCACTTCTTGTCGACATCAACTCATTATCCAAGAAGTTGACTTAGAAACACCCATTCAGTACCTTGAGGCTTGCATGCATCAATGGCAGGTTTCTTGCTTTCAGCAATAGGCATACATCAATGGCCTTCAACCAAAAGACTTTTTATGGTGTTCAACATCAAATCATCCATGCAGAATGTACTGCAGTACCTTGAGGATCATTATCATTATTGGTGATTTCTCTCACCTTTGTTAACAGCTTACATCATCGGCTGGTAATCAGATGGTTCCTTCCCATGTTCGACTTCAGATCACATATTCACATGGTTAGGCTCATACTTGAGCAACGGTTGAACGAGATTGAAGACCCTAGATCTAGTTTCATCCATCCGAGCTGCGATATCAGGAGTACTAAATCATATGTACAATGACTTTACATTGATAGTCATTTCGATCATGGGCCTATATCTGTAGACGATTGTTTTTGTACATGTAATGAAAGTTTATAAGCTGAGCATGGGTATGCCTTCCATAAACAATTCATGTAAAATCAAATATCATGATATATGTATTGTAATTGATGTGGGTCACCTTCCACTTCAATACCTCCTCATCACATCGTAAAGCATTTCATTCGACATTGGAATTTTTCTAACTTCATGCTTTAGGGGGCAACTATTACAGATCCATTTGGGCACATCAAATCCCAACATTTAGATAAGTGTTTTATGACTCATCAAGCCCTAAAATCAGTTGTTTCGTGCCCTAAACAAGTCAACCCTTTGAATGCCTCCTTCCCAAATAGTTTCACGACTTGAAGACATCCAGAAATTGCCTCTAGAGGGGCCATCGCAGGTAAGCCCTTATCAAGGTGTGTTGCAGAGCAGTTAAGTCCACTCCTAGGGTGCTCTACGGAGCACTTAGGCTTCCTTTCACCTGCGCTGGGCGAGAATTAGAGAAAATCACATAGGGTTTGGGGAATATTCTTATATTTTGGAGTCATCTAGAAGTTTCCCTGTCTTATCAACTCCTATGAGCTCGAAAATGGATGAGGAATGAGTTAAGGAGCATCCTATCCTCTCATCCCTTCCTCCATGCAACTAATTCTAAGTATGGAAGGCCATTCAATGTCACCATCAATGACAAAACCTCCTTCATATTCCTATAAATTGACCACTCATCTAAGTGATCAGGGGTTGGATTATGTTGAATTGTAAGGAGATAATGCTGCTATGAGACTTGACTTTGGAGCAAATGATGTGATGCCACAAGCTTGTCTTGCTTTTTATGTGATGTGGATGGGATCCAAGCTGGAGGAATGAATTTGAATCAGAATCTGATGGTTGTAATTCCTTCTTCTATCTAATAAAGTGTTTGAACCTTTTTCCATATGATGTGTTCTTTCATAATGCTTATATGTATGAATTGCTTCTGATTCCTTTCATTTATATTCAATGGATCATATGCTTTGATCGGTTTTCATCTTCTGTTGTGTTGACAGGGTACTTTTCAAGTGGATTAAGTATGGGAAGGAGTGACAGAATCGATACAAGGGAGACGAGAGGAAAGTGGAACTACAGGTAGGCCTTCTATCCTCTCTTCTTATCTATTGCTTATATGGAAAGTCTAAAACACTTTAAACTGTTGTTCTATGCACAACTACTTGTCTAGTGAATTAGTATTTATGTGTAGATGCTAAATTCTCCAAAAACAAATTGGTGACTCCACTGGGGATGAATCCTCTTTCCTAGTAGCTTATCCACCTCCTAAGACATCGTTGTAGACCTTATTTGTTTTCATTGATTGTAATTCGGTTGTTTACATTGAAAATTTGGTCAAAATTTGAGGTTAGATGACTCTTGGGTGGCCTCTCAGAAAGCAGCGCAGGCTTGGTCAGGGGACAGTGTTCTACAGAGCACCCTTGAGTGAGAGACAGTGCTCTGCAGTGCAGTTAGGCCCTCTTTGACCTGCGCTGATCAACCTTAGGTTAAATTCCCACCTTTGGAAAGAGTTTTTGCCAAATTTTCTCTATTTGATTGCTTGTTGATTAATCAATGAATGTCATGTCTCAGAGAATAAATTCCTATCTCCTTGCCAGCCCTACTTTGATTTGATTGATTAATGTTTCTTTAATGTTTTCTTTGTCATTATCAGTCTATATTAAAAGTTAGAATATAGTTTATTAATCTTCGTTCGAAAGAAAGTGTTGTAAAGTCTTATTTTCCTTCGAAACAAAAATGTCGTAAAAGTCTTTGTTCTTGTTAAAGATTGATTGATTGTATGTGCATATTTCCTTTTTGTTCATCATAACATTAAGGGATTCAAAACGGAAAACTTGCATCGTTCATATTGTAGTTTGTGAATGCTTGAAAGGAATAGCTAGGGAAATTGCATTAGTTGTGCTCTTTGCTCTTTGTCAAAAATCTGATTTCTCTATCCCTACTAGCTAAGAATTTTCATTGTTAAATTGAATGGAAAGAATGCTTATCGTGATAGTTTCATTTTAGGAATTGCAAACATACATCACGTGGTGAACCTTGAAAGGAAAATTCTAAAGAAGATCAACTTAATATTTATTTGAATTTACCTAATGGAGCATTGTCACCTAACGAAAAACATTTAGAGGTCTATGCTAGAGACGTGTTCCGACGTCGTAAAACAAAGTAATTGTCGCTAACTTGTCTGCAATACATCCCGAGTGTGATATCTCATTCCACGTACATGAGTATATCATAGCTCGTCCACATACCTTCAAGTATATAGGGCAGTGTTACAGTACGTAAAGTATATGGGAATGCTCTCACTGTGTGGTTTTGCATTAGACAGCACTTATATGGATTGGGCCTCCATGTACTTTCGGGTATATATGGGAGGAAAACACTACGTTGCTGTCCATCCTTAGGTAATCGAGTCAGCCACCTTGTACACTGTGATACACCAAACACAGTATTCGGGGAGATTGTCTACCCGTACTTCTTGGTTTTCCAGGAAGTATTTTGCAGTTCACAGTTGCTTGGTAAACCTTTTGCCTAGATTATCCCTCTTCTGTTTTGTTATGTTACTTTGATTAAAATAAAATTAATTGACCACGGATAACATTCTCCACACTCACTCCTTAGTTGATCTTAGGTTGAAACATATGGCGACAAATCCGGATTCCACCTATCAAGGAATTCCTTCTGATGGGAATCCTAGTCCTTTTCCTCCTTATGGAAATATTTGTGCTCCATATATGGCTACATTGTCCCTTCTGGGATTTACCATTGGCTTGCCAGTATGGTTGTTTTCAACCTCCTTGGTTCAAAATGTCATGATTTCTCCACAATCGAGTACACCTCCAACTAGACAAAATCAACCTCCAGTTGATCCTAAAGTTGACCCTTTGCCTTCTTCCTCAGTTGTTTCTTCCTCCCCTTCTTCCTCTTTGCCTGGTGAAAGTATTGGTACTAGTAACCAGGTGGCTAAGAAGAAGAAGAAGAAGCAAATTCAGCAGAGAGGAAACCAAGCAACCGTTGCTTTGAATGCAACATCTGAGGAGAAACCATTCATCAACCCTCACAAAGTTCGATATCCATGCAAACTTTGTGTGGGAGACCATATTCTTCGAAATTGTCCTGATATTCCTCAGATCTTAGAAGAATGGTCTTCTTGTTCACATCATCCTGTGTCATCAACTTCTGGAGATCATGTTGGTGACACACCATCAACTAGTGGTAGTAAAGTTCATATGAAAAAGGGTAAAGTTAAGTTTCTCTGTAGGTTATGTGAAGGGAATCACCCCATTCACCTTTTTCCCTATCTGGATGAAGCCCAAAAAGTGTTGGGTAATCGTCCTGCTTCACCGTAGTGACTTCCATCTGGTTACAGGAGACTCTCCCTTAATCCTTCAATAGTTGATGAATTGACTGACCAAAATCAATTGTCGGTCAAACCCACTCTCTCTGAAAATGAATCCTATGAGTCAATACCCGACCCAAATCAACAGGTCAAGGAAACAGTTGACCCAATTCCACCTGCAGCTAATCGTACTGTTCCCGAAGAGAGTGAATATGATACCACTCAACTTCTTTTTGTTTCTTCAGATTCTAATGAGCTTGGGGGCAGTCCTCCTGTTCCATCAATACAGGAGGAAAATCCTCCCGCTCTCATAACTCAAGGGGTTAATTTTCTCATTTTTACGGGACCCCCTCCAAGTAGTCTGGTCACTTCCTTTGATTGGAATCAACTGGCAGGATTTCGTCTTCCTTCTTATGTGCCTTTCTAGATCATAGTACAATTTTGTAATATGATTGTATCTAGCACTATTATAGATGAAGGTGCATCAGTGAGTATCCTTTCCTCAATTGTTTGGCAAGCACTCGATTCGCCGCTGCTTGTGCCTATTACCCAGAATCTGTTGGCTTTTAATAGAGGAACCAGTCAACCATTAGGTATCCTCCCTCAATTACCTATTACTTTGGGAGGAAAAATCATTTATCTGAATGTGATGGTAGTCCTAGGACCTTTAGATTACAATTTAATTCTTGGGCGTGACTATGTTTATGACATGGGAGATATTGTTTCAACATTCTTTTGAGTGATTTGTTTCCCACATGAAGGTAGAATTGTCACCGTTGACCAGCTTTCATTTCCCAGTCCAAATATGGTTCCTAGTCAACCGTCTTCCCTAATTGGTTCTTTTGTACCAATGGTATCATCCCGGCCATGGGTCAATTATGTGGCAACCCGTTCCATACCTACATCAACTAACGATCAATTCAGTGATGTTGTACATTATGTATTGGGGGCATTGGAACCAGATCTCTCCTTCCAAAGAATTGTTCTCCCATTAGATGAGAACCTCTTGGAAGTCATAACCTCCTATCATGGGTCATGAAAAACAAGGAGTATAAGGATAGTTCTTTTACTGTGTCAACCTCATTTAAAAATGAAACAAATCCCATGAGGATAGTTCCTGGTCTTGTGTCAACCTCGTTAAAAAATGAAACCAAGGATATGAGCATAGTTCCTTGTCTTATGTCAAGCTCGTTAAAAAATGAAACAAGGTCCCAAGTTCCAAGTCGAGTCTTTGATTAGATCTCGAAAATCCCAGTCGAGTCTTTCACTTGATCTCATATATGAACCTTCATTCCATCCACCTGATAGCCACGAGTAGTCTACTTAGGTGAATGTAATGAAGCTTAGGGGGCATGCACTTAATGGTAAAGTTAACTTTCCCTGTAGGTTATGTGAAGGGAATCACCCCATTCACCTTTGTCCCTATCTGGACGAAGCCAAAAAGGTGTTGGATAACTGTCCTGCTTCACCGCAGAAACTTCCATCTAGTTACAGGAGACTCTCCCTTTAATCATGATGGGGGCATGTAAACCAATCTCAAGCATAGTTTTTTGTTTTAAGCTTGTGTAAAAATGAAACTGAATCTAAGCATAGTTTTCATTTCAAGCTTGTGTAAACATGAAACTGAATCCAAGCATAGTTCCCTATGGTTCAAGCTTGTGTAAAAATGAACCCTCATGATTGCCATTTTAACCCTCGTTTTTTCCATTCTATTAGCCTTTTCCGTCAGATGAGCCTTGGTTGTTTTCATCCCATCGCCACCATCCCTTTGGCTGATCAGACGCTTTCACTTGGTTGTTTTATCCTTTTTTGAGGAACAGTTAAAATGAGTGGTCTTATTAGCTAGCCTCTTCACATAAATCAACATGTTTTGAGAAGTTCCAACATCACCGGAACTAGTTGCTATCCTAGACACCACTCGTTTCTCAAATTGGAGCCCTCTTTAAGCTCTTTTCAGACTCTCTAAATATGAAAAGATTGTTGAGTGCTTGTCCTTTCCAGCTCATTAACGGATTGGAAACGATATCTCTCTTGTATTATTTTACGCTTTTTTGGACTTGAGAGATTAATTTATGAAAAATAACTTGTGGAGTTTTCTTTTTGTCCCTTTTCAAACTCTCTAAACATGAAAAGGACCGAGTTATCTTTGTCGTTAAACTCGTTAAAAACATCAAAAAGCAACAAACTTGTCCATCTAGACAAGACCAAGTTTCACCTTCGCTAGACTCGTTAAAACATCAAATAGCGATGGATTCACCCGAAGGGTGAAATTTTACAACAAGCATATGTTATCCTCCTCAAGCTTGATAAAAATAAAGAGATACTGGTCAGCAATGACTGGGGAAAATGGAAAAAGGGGAAAACCACTTTATAGTAGTAGGTCGCTCTTGAACATGACACTTTCACTCCATCACCGTGACTATCTGGGTTGGGTTATTAGCTTGATGGTTATCACATCGTTGGTCTATCCTACCATCCATCACATTTTTTTGGGTCAATGCTACCAATTCACTTTAGCGTCATTGACATGTTCAAGAGAAGTCATCTAGTCAAAATCCATCTTTTGCAATACCATAAACCTTCTTTTTCATGACCGCCATTCCTGAACCTTGTGTCATCAGTCAAATTCCATATCTAAAATCACTACACTTGTTTCGTGTCATTGATGTGGGATACATAAAGGCCCTCCTGCGACAAGTCACTTATTGTCAACATCAACTCATTATCCAAGAAGTTGACTTAGAAACACCCATTCAGTACCTTGAGGCTTGCATGCATCAATGGCAGGTTTCTTGCTTTCGGCGATAGGCATACATCAATGGCCTTTGACCAAAAGACTTTGTATGGTGTTCAACATCAAATCATCCATGAAGATGTACTGCAGTACCTTGAGGATCATTATCATTATCGGTGATTTCTCTCGCCTTTGTTAACAGCTTACATCATCGGCTGGTAATCAGATGGTGTCTTCCCATGTTCGACTTCAGATCACATATTCACATGGTTAGACTCATACTTGAGCAAACGGTTGAACAAGATTGAAGACCCTGGATCTAGTTTCATCCATCCGGGTTGTGATATCAGGAGTACTAAATCATATGTACAATGACTTTACATTGATAGTCATTTCAATCATGGGTCTATATCTGTAGACGACTGTTTTTGTACATGTAATGAAAGTTTATAAGCTAAGCATGGGTATGCCTTCCCTCAGAAATTCATGTAAAATCAAATATCATGATATATGTATTGTAATTGATGCAGGTCACCTTCCACTTTAATACCTTCTCATCACATCATAAAGCATTTCATTCAACATTGGCATTTTTCTAACTTCATGCTTTAGGGGGCAACTGTTACAGATCCATTTGGGCACATCAAATCCCAACATTTAGATAAGTGTTTTAGGACTCATCAAGCCCTAAAATCAGTTGTTTCATGCCCTAAACAAGTCAACCCTTTGAATTCCTCCTTCCCAAATAGTTTCACAACTTGAAGACATCCAGAAATTGCCTCTAGAGGGGCCAGCGCAGGTAAGCCCTTATGAAGGTGCACTGCAGAGCAGTTAAGTCCACTCCTAGGGTTCTCTGCGAAGCACTTAGGCTTCCTTTCACCTGCGCTGGGCGAGAATGAGAGAAAATCACATAGGGTTTGGGGAATATTCTTATATTTTGGAGTCATCTAGAAGTTTCCCTGTCTTATCAACTCCTATGAACTCGAAAATGGATGAGGAATGAGTTAAGGAGCATCCTATCCTCTCATCCCTTCCTCCATGCAACTAATTCTAAGTATGGAAGGCCATTCAATGTTAGCATTAATGACAAAACCTCCTTCATCTGCCTATAAATTGACCTCTCATCTAAGTGATCAGGGGCTGGATTATGTTGAATTGTAAGGAGATAATGCTGCTATGAGACTTGACTTTGGAGCAAATGATGTGATGCCACAAGCTTGTCTTGCTTTTTATGTGATGTGGATGGGATCCAAGCTGGAGGAATGAATTTGAATCAAAAACTGATGGTTGTAATTCCTTCTTCTATCTAATAAAGTGTTTGAACCTTTTTCCATATGATGTGTTCTTTCATAATGCTTATATGTATGAATTTCTTCTGATTCCTTTCATTTATATTCAATGGATCATATGCTTTGATCGGTTTTCGTCTTCTATTGTGTTGGCAGGGTACTTTTCAAGCGGATTAAGTATGGGGAGGAGTGACAGAATCGATACAAGGGATACGAGAGGAAGGCGGAACTACAGGTAGGCCATCTATCCTCTCTTCTTATCTATTTCTTATAGGGAAAGTCTAAAACACTTTAAACTGTTGTTCTATGCACAACTACTTGTCTAGTGAATTAGTATTTATCTGTAGATGCTAAATTCTCCAAAACAAGGCTGATAAGTACACTCTGGCCTCCAGATCGCACTTTTTGGGCAAAAAAGTGCGATTTCTACGTCGTGGATCCAGGTCGGAAAATCTCGAAAAAAATGTCACCTTTGTCGTTGCTGGTTCCTATGACCTACGGAAAAGACCAGAAATATTGCAGAAGTCAGAAATTTAATAGATCTAGGGTTAAAAAGCTAGGAAACACTAATAGAATTGAAAAAAGAAGGAACCCGAAGCTGAAAACCAAAGGTCACCCAGGTTTCTGGATCTGAAGTATAAACCCAATGGAGTCGCTAATTTTGTTGTAGTGTTTTCTTCTCAAATATGTACGAAAAGAACCCACTTAAGATTGTGGATGACAAACAATCTCAACAATATAAATGACTGCTAAACATTGTAGATCTACAGCAACTGATAGAAACAAAACCTGCCAAAGTCTGGATCTATGCCATAATCATAGTTAAACAGCAAAAAGAAAGAGTAATAACTCCAATCATCCAATGGAAACCAGATATACAAAGAATAGTTTTTATTATAACACCTGTGAAGGGAACAAATAAATGTTACTAGTCACCCTCTATGGGATGGGTTCTTGGCTATCCTCAAATGTCTTCAGCTTGTATAGAGTCTCTCTCCTTTATAATGTATAAACCCAACAAAAATATGGTGTGTGACAATGAAAATAATCAAAGTTACAACAGTGAGTGCAACAATGAAACTAATCAAAAGTGAATAATGAATGGAAAACCCTTCTATTTATAACAAAATATTGAGTTATCCTCGAATAATGAGAAATAATAAAATATTATTGATCCCATTCTTGGAATAACCACTTGGAATATTTTATTATATTTTGTTAGGAGGGAAACAATATTTAAACGTTTATTTAGAAATAATAAATAAATAAATGATTTGTTTATCATCTCAAGGAATTAGTTAAGTAATAATAAATAATTAAGGATTTATTTAATTATTCCCAAGGGATTTAGTCAAATTTGACAAAGAATAATAATTAATTAGTGATTAATTAAATATTCTTAGAGAAAAATAAGATAATTAATGATTTATCTATTTATTTTTCATGATTGGGTCAAATATGACAAGGAATAATAATTGAACAATGGTTTAATTAATTATTTCTAGAAGAAAATTAAATAAATAGTGATTTATTTAACTATTCTTCATGGGTTTAACTATAAATTACTTAACAAAGGTGGTTTATTAATTAATTTCTCATAGTGAAAGCAATTTTCCTATGGTAAAATTGGCTTTACATGGTGTACTTCGATCTATCTAGTAAATTAGGCTAGATGATCAATTTTTTGGTGATAACACATGGAGTGGGCATCTCCTAGGAATGTGGATGAGGTGAGATCCTTCATATGATTGGCAGGTTATTATAGGAGATTCATCAGGAACTTCTCACAAATTGTTTATCCTATTACATCATTGTACAGGAAAGGTAAGAAGTTTGAATGGACAAAGAAGTGTGAGGCCAATTTTGAACAACTTAAGCAGTTGTTGACACATGCTCCATTGTTAAAGATCGAAGATCCAGACAAAGAGTTCATGGTATGTACAAATTCTTGTAAAAGAGGACTTGGTGGAGTCCTTATGCAAGAAGGACATGTGGTATGATATGAATCACATAAACTAAATAAACTAGAGCATAACTATCTAACACATGAACTTGAGTTGGCAACGATCATTTGTGCATTGAAGATGTGGAAGCACTAGCTTCTTGGTAGGAGATTTGTACTGATGAGTGATCACAATGGGTTGAGATACTTGTTTGACCAACCAAATTTGAATGGCAGGCAGGCTTGGTGGTTGGCCACAATTAGTGAGTTCAACTTTGGAATCAGGTATATCAAAGGTAAACAGAATAGGGTAGCATATGCTCTTAGCAGACCAATACAGGTAAATCACATAGTAGCTATGAGCTCCTATGGGACAGATTTATAGGACAAGATCTTGTGGGCAGGTCAGTAGGATGACAGGTATATGGAGATTGTGAACAAGTTGCAACAAAGTACAGGTACAGGTATTGGTATAAGTATAGGTATAGGTACAGGTACAAATGCAAGGGCACAAGATGTGGACTATCATCTCACGGCAGATGGATTGGTTAGATTTAGGAACAGGATATATGTATCAGATAGCAATGAGCTCAAGAAGGTGATCTTGAGGGAGTTTAATGTGAAACCATATTTGAGTCACCCAAGTTATCAGAAGACGCTGACAGTAGTGAAGAAGTTCTATTATTGGCAATATGAAGAGAGACGTAGCAGAGTTTGTGGCTAGGTGCTTAGATTTTCAGCAGGTGAAGGTAGAGTGTAAGCATCCAGGTGGACCGCTACAGCTGATTGCGATTCCAAAGTGGAAATGGGAGGTCATTTCCATGGACTTTATCACAGGTTTGTCGAGGACAGTGAGACAACATGATTCCATCATGGTTGTTGTGGATAGATTGACAAAGGTTGCACACTTCATTCTAGTAAATAATATGTATTTAGCTAGTGAAGTGGCACAAGTGTTCATCAAAGATGTGGTCAGATTGGATGGTGTTCCAAAGAATATTGTGTCAGACAGGGATGCAAATTTCACTTCCAAGTTTTGGAAGGAGTTTTTTGCGGGGTTGGGCACATATTTGGCCTTCAATACAACTTATCACCCACAAACAGATGCATAGACTGAGAGGGTCAACAAGATATTGGAGGACATGTTGAGGATGTATGTGATGCATCAAAAGTGAAAGTGCGAAGAGTATCTTCCACTGGTATAGTTCGCTTACAACAATGGGTATCATGAATCTTTGAAGATGAGTTTGTTTGAGGCGTTGTATGGGTGGATTTTCAATACTCCCATCAGTTGGATTGATTCGGTTAATAGGGTGTTGATTGGACCAGAAATGTTGGAAAACATGGAGCAGGAAATGCAGGTAATCAAGAAAAATTTGAAAGCAGCACATGATAGGAAGAAGATCTATGTAAATCAGAACAGGGTATTTAAGGAGTTTCAGGTTGGGTAATAGGTGTACTTACACATCAAATTGAAGAAGAGATCCTTGCGGATTGGATCATGTGCCAAGATGGCACCATGGTTTTGTGGACCTTTCAATATTCTTGAGAGGATCGAACTAGTAGCCTACCAACTTGCACTGCCTCCGATGTTGATCATGTGATTGATTGGTATGTATTGTAGGTGGAGCTAGATGGAGAATTCCAGCTGGAAACTCAATGTATATTGCAGAGAAAGGTGCTCATGCTCCAGAACCGAGAAATCGAGCAGGTTAAAGTGTAGTGGAAGCACTTTGGGCCCGATGAAGCTACAAGGGAGATGGCAGATCAGATGCAGGCTATGTATCCTTCATTGTTTGTCAGTTGAGGCAAAGTCATTTTGGTATGAAGTTTTGTATATGTTTTTCCATATGTTTGGGTGATGTTTTGATATATTGTTATAGACATTTTTGGGCACTACAACCCCAATCAGACATGTCCATAAACCAAGGGCTCCTAAGTCCCTAAAAGTGTTGTTCCATACCCTAAAAGAACAAGGTCAGCTGATTACATCATCTCCCAGAAGTTCTCCATGAAAAACTGCTCAGAACTGGTCAAAACTGGACCATCTCACCTGCTCCATGGTCAAAGTGCGATGCATCCCACCTAATGCACACGGGAGGTGTGATGCATACTGAAAATCCCTTCTATGGGGTGCGATGGGCGAGAGTGGACAAATGGCAGAGGCAGTATGCAAGGTGGATGATCATGGAATCTTCCAGAAACTTCTCCTGTGACACTTGCCTCTCTGAATTCGCCCAGGGATGAGTAAGAGATCATCAATCTCCAAGTGGAATCAAGAACTATCAAAGAGAAGACACTAATCAGAATCCCAGAAGCTGACTCACCCCCCTGCAATCATCTATATATGGATCCCTCATCCCAGAGATCCAGAGGCTGGAATTTTGTATCTTGTAAGGAAGTGTTGTTGGTTTCTTGTTGGAATATCATAGTGTTGGGTGATATAAGCTTTTCATGAGCTGAAAGAAGGGCTTTCATGCTAGAGGATGACGCTGGGTCAGAACAATTGGTTGTAATCATCTTTGCTATTCTTGATTATTAATAAAGCTATTCAAGTTTTCCTCCACATTCTTGTATGTTTGATGATATATGCATTTGTGTGGTCAATATATATCTAGCCCTATATTGTTTATAATTGTAGATCACTGTTCTTCGATAGTATTATGCTGCTTTGATTCCACAGGTGCTCTTTGAAGCTGGGTAGATGAAGGAGAAGCGGTAAGGATCTGTCAGAAAGGAGAGGAATCCAACAAGGAACCAAGCGCAAGACTGAGGTTGCTATCCTTCATTCCACTCTTATCTACTTTTCATAAAGGAAAATGAAAGTGGTTTTAGTTTGTTTATTTCTAAGATAGCTACCAGTCTTAGTGGGACTAGCAGATCCGAGTGGACACTAGATTTCCCGATAACAAAATGGCGACTCCACCGGGGAGCGAATAGATTGTTTGTTTGTCTATATTTTTTTGTTTTATAAACTTACAGATGGAGCCTGAAGTCAAGCCAGCTAGCCTTCGAACTGCATTTGCTATGCAAATGCAAATTAGATCAATGCTGCTTCAGTCTATCTCCGGGTTTTGTTTATAAACTGAACAATCGATTTGCAAACTTTCTAATTGCCCTGGTGGTGGCTCTAGTAACCTCATTAGATCAGCCCCTGTGATTTCTATTTACTGTACATCATTTGCTCGGCCTAAATCCCTGAACTGAGTTGCAAACTGTGACCAAGAGCCAAGTAAAGTCTCGTCCTGGTACCATCGCACCCTCTCTTCAAGGAAGCCAGTATGCATCGCACCTCCCGTGTGCAGTAGGTGGGATGCATCCTTATTTCCCTGTGTTATAGGTGCGATGATCAGAAAAGGCTAATTTTGCCTCCGTGTCTTGGTTTTTCTTCACTCTTTTCAACTCTATTATGGAGTTTTGATGTCTGTGATCAATATACCACTGTGGAAACCCCCTTCCTTTCCATCATTCCTCCTCCATTGTGCAAAGAACTATGAATGTATTTATGTATTTTTCATCATTTTCAGTTCTCTTTTACGAAGTAGTAGCGTAGTCGAACTGTCGTCTTTTGATTTGAAAGTGTCGCAAGTGTCGTTTTCAGTCAAAGAAAAGAATTCCATTGTTCTTGACGGTCAATTATATAGTTACTCTTGTATTTGATTTGAATTAGTAGTTTTTCAAGTGTCGAAAGCAGTTTTCAATTCAAAATAGTAAAGTGTCGTCATTATCTTCCTTTCATTTTGAAGAGAAATTTGTTAGTACTGTCGCTTTGAAAAGATAATTCAGATTTGTACTTAGCATTCTTCTTGTCATCCACACATTAGGAAAGCTGAAAACAAATACATGCATGTGCATTTGCATTTAGACTGCTTGTTGGTTTGATTTAGGACAGTGCATCTAATGTGTGCTCTCTGCTCTATGTTGAAAGAAAACTGTCTCTCTTTCATTAGTAGCTAGGATTTTCATTGCAAAAAGAAGATTAAACTATTGTTATTCATCTTAGATTGCATTTTAGGAATTGTACATCTACATCACGCGGTGAACCTGAAAGGCTAATTTCTTAAGAAATATCAACTGTAAAATAAATTTAATGAACCTAAAAATGCTTTGGAACCTAACACACAACATCTGGAAGTCTAGGCTAGAGACGTATTCCGGTGTCATAAAGCCTGGTAACTGTCGCTTTCACTATTGGTTGGGTGATTCCTCCTCTTTGAGACGACAAGTGCCAGTACGGACTTGTGCTCCCACGTACCATCGAGTATATATTGGGAGACCACAATAGGCTATATCCTTTATCCATAGGAAGTCGTGTCTGCCACCCTATCGATCGTAATGCACTGAACACAGCATTCAGAAAGATTGATTGTCGTACCGTAAAAATTATTCTGTATTTTTGCGATTGGTTTGGTAATCCCTCTGTCTAAATTTCTAGAGTAGTCTCTTTCATTCCTTTTCAGACTCCTTAAAGGAAAAGGTCCATCTGAGCACTTGTCACTTCCGGCTCATTAAAAATCGAAGGCGACTAGAGTCATCTTTTTTTTTTTCTCGACTCTTAAAAATTGAAAAAACAAGTTGTGTCAAAGCGTCTAAAATTTATTTTAATTGGAATAATATCACCATTCCTGCATTGGTCTTAGGTTGAGGAAAATGGAGTCCACCAACCAAGGAATTCCCTTGGAGGAAATCCTAGACCTTTCTCCTCTTGGGAAGATGTTGGTGCGCCTCATATGGCCACATTGTCACTTCCAGGATTGACGATTGGCTTACCAATATGGCTCTTCTCGACCTCCATCATTCATAACACTGTAATTCCTGAACAATCCAGTCAGCAACTAGATGATACTAAAGTTACCCCCCAACCTTCTACTTCATCCGATTCCCCCTCTCCTCCTTCCTCTTCGCTTGATAAAGTCGGTAAGGCCCAAAACCAAGTAACTAAGAAGAAGAAGGAGAAGAAGAAGAAAGAGAAGAAGAAGAAGGAACCAAAGACGAAAGGGGGAAACCGTGCATCGTCTAGCGAAAATCCACACACAACACCATCCAGGTCTAAATCGCCATGTGTCATCTGCAAAGGAGACCACTACCACCGAGATTTTCCCTGCATCCCTCGGATCTTAAGGGACTGGTCTCCTCGTTTGCACAACCCGGTGTCATCAACCTCTGAGGACCATGTTAAAAGTACACCATCAACTAGTGAAAGTGAAACACCTAGACAAAAAGGAAAATGTAAATTTCCTTGTAGATTGTGTGAAGGCAATCATGCCCTCCACCGTTGTCCCTTCCTGGACGAAGCTAAAAGAGTTTTGGATGACCGCCTAGTTTCACCGTTACGGCTTCCTCTTGGATATAAGAAACTCTTGCCAAGTCCATCACTGGTTGAAAATCTGACTGACACGCCATTGTGTTCAGTCGAAGCATCTGTCATTGAAGATAAACCTACCGAACCCATACCAGACGAAAGTCAAAAGGTTGAGGCGGCAGTCAACCTGGTCTTGTCTTCAGAAGGTCCATCTTCAGATGACACAATCACCGAAGAGAATGGGAACGACACCATCCAAATTCTTTTCGTAAACACGGACTCTGATGAACATGGGGGTAGTCTACCCGTTCCTTTACTGCAGGAAGGAAGTTCATCAAAGTCATATCCGGCCATCTATTTGGTCCCACCTCCAAGCAACCTAGTCGTTTCTTTCGATTGGAATCTACTAGGCAGACCCGGGTACCGGCCAATGTACCATTCCGAATCATTGTACAAGTATACAGAATGATCATGGCCGGCACCATCATAGATGAAGGGGCTTCTGTGAGTATCCTTTCCTCGACTGCTTGGAAAGCGCTTGGTTCACCATCGCTTCTGCCTGAGATGAGAAATCTGACAGGCTTTGACAAAGGAACCAGTCGACCGTTAGGGATCCTTCCCAATGTGCCGATAACATTGAGAAGGAAAACCGTTCACATGAACGTAATGGTAGTCCAAGGACCTCTGGATTATAATCTACTCCTTGGGCGTGACTATATTTATTGCATGGGAGCCATTGTCTCCTCACTCTTTAGAGTAATGTGTTTTTCGCATGAAGGATGAGTGGTCAAGCTCATAGACCAGCTTTTGTTCCCCAACTCACACATAGAAAAATAGTCAAATACCATCCCTAAATGGTCTTTTCATGCAAGGAATGTCTTATCAATCTCCATTCCGTCCACCTAATGAGCGCGAGTGATTCGGGAGGACGTGACTGAAACCCATGGAGCATGCACCCTAGTCTGTTTTGACAGGAAAACCTCGGGCATAGGGTAGGTTTCTGCGGAGGATATATGACTAGTCTGACACACCCGTCCATTTAGGAAAATGGGATTAGATTGGAATAAGATTCCCTCGTCAAAGTTATGTGAGTGGAGGCGACTACGCCACTCGCCTTTGTCTATTTCGGTAGACATTGCCAAGGAAGCATTTTGTCTACAACGCGGATGGAGAGCTTTCATATGGTAACCTGGGAATTTTTCGCTATACCTGGGGGCATGCAAACCTTTTGGCATGCAAGCAAAGAACGACCATTTATTTTCTTAGTTTGTAGTTTCTCAACCCTTTAAACTCGTAGGATTGGTCGTTCCTAACTTGCATAAAGAAAGGATCCGGGGCAAAGCTTTGAAAGGTGCAAGCTCCATAAAAAATGGCATCTTAGATGAGACATCCTTATTATACGACTGGCACGAGCAGTTTTTATGTGGATTTCAAGCTCGTTAAAAATTAAACATAAGCAATGATAAAACGTTCCCCCGAAGTTTAAGCTCATTAAAAAATGAACCAATTTCCGGTAAATAACCATTGTGAATGCATTATCATCAGCTTTTGAGCCTTGGTCGTGTTCTCATCATCACCTCCACTCTGTTTAGCCGATTTTTCACCTCCATCTGATTGTTTACCCCTTTTGAGGAACATCTGCGAAGAGTGATCCTATTAGCCATCCTTGTGACACTGTCGTGATTGGAAAATTCCAAACCCTACCTGGAATTAGTTGCTACCTGAAATGATCACTCGTTCCTCAAAAATGAGTCTCCTTAAAGCTCTTTTCACTTGACTCATAAAATATGAAAAGATTGCCGAGCGATTGGCCTCTCCAGCTCGTTAAAGTGACTGGAAGTGTTATCCCTCTTCTAGATTTTAATCTTGTTCGGTTTGTTAAAATTACCAAAAATTCATCCCTTTCATATTATTTTATACTTTTTCGGACCTAAGGGATTACATGACGAAAAAGGATTATTGGAGTTTCCTTTATGTCCCTTTTCAGACTATCTAAAATTGAAAAGGGCTGAGTTATCTTTGTCGTTAAACTCGTTAAAACCGAATAGCGACAAACTTGTCCATACAGACAAGAACGAGTTTCATTGTCGCTAGGCTCGTTAAAATATAGTGACGGGTTTGCCCGAAGGGAAAATTATAGAACAAGCATATGTCATCTTCCTCAAGCTTGACAAAAATAAAGAGGTACTGGTTAGCAATGACTGGGGAAAAATTGGGAAGAAAAACTTCAAGAAACTTTATTGGTAGCAATTCGCTCTTGAACATGACACTTTCACTCCGCATCCGAGTCGGGTTGGGTTGTTCCGTTCACTGGCCATATCACCATTGGTCCATCACACCATCCACATTTGGGGTTAACGCTACCAATCCATCATGTCAGTGTCGTCGGTATGTTCAAGAGAAGTCGCTCAGAGAATTCACCTATGTCTCATCCGTTGCAATACATTCACGCTCCATTCTTTCATGACTGCCACCATTAACCATGTATCATCAGACCGTTTTCACCTCCAAAATCATTTACTCCGTTCCGTGTCATAGATGTGGGATTCATTAAGGCCCTCCTACGACGAGTCACTTCTTGTCGACATCAACTTATTATACGACTGGCACGAGCAGCTTTTATGTGGAGTTCAAGCAGTTTTTCAGTACTTTGAAGCTTGCATGCCTCAATGGAAAGTTTCTCACTGCTGGCGACAGGTTTACATCAAAGGCCTTCGACCGAAAGATTTTGCATGGTGTTCGATGCCAAGTCCCTCATTCACACCACGTGAATTGTATTGTAGTACCTTGAGGGTCATCATCGTTATCAGTGATTCCTCTCGCGCCTGTTAAAAGCTTACATCATTGGCTGGTAATCGGGCAATGTCTTTCCATGTTCGACTCCAGAACATCTTTCACATGGATTGACTTGTACTCTGAGTGAAGATTGAATGAGTTTGAAGACCCCGAATCTAGTTTCATCCATCCGGGCTACGATATATTCAGGAAAATAAAGACATCAAATGTACATTGCTGCTGCACAGATGATCATCCAAATCAAAGGATGATGACTCTATTAGAATCATCAGTCTCCCGCACAGACGGTTGTCTGTCTTATGTACATGAAAATGAATTTATAAAGCTGAGCATGGGAATGCCCGCCTCAGCTAGATCATGAAAAATATTATGAAGATAATGTATTGTATTGTATCTTATTACAGGTCGCCTTCCAGCTTGAAAAAACTTCAGATCCTCATGATAAAGCATTTCACCCAACATCAAAAGATTAACGACCTCATGCTTTAGGGGGCAATTGTTATAGACATTTTTGGGCACTACAACCCCAATCAGACATGTCCATAAACTAAGGGCTCCTAAGTCCCTAAAAGTGTTGTTCCATACCCTAAAAGAACAAGATCAGCTAATTACATCATCTCCCAGAAGTTCTCCATGAAAAACTGTTCAGAACTGGTCAAAATTGGACCATCTCACCTGCTCCATGGTCAAAGTGTGATGCATCCCACCTAATGCACACAGGAGGTGCGATGCATACTAAAAATCCCTTCTATGGGGTGCGATGGGTGAGAGTGGACAAATGGCAGAGGCAGTATGCGAGGTGGATGATCATGGAATCTTCTAGAAACTCCTCCTGTGACACTTGCCTCTCTGAATTCGCCCAGGGATGAGTAAGAGATCATCAATCTCCAAGTGGAATCAAGAACTATCAGAGAGAGGACATTAATCAGAATCCTAGAAGCTGACTCACCCCCCTAAAATCATTTATATATGGATCCCTCATCCCAGAGATCCAGAGGCTGGAATTTTGTATCTTGTAAGGAAGTGTTGTTGGTTTCTTGTTGGAATATCATAGTGTTGGGTGATCTAAGCTTTTCATGAGGTGAAAGAAGGGCTTTCATGCTGGAGGATGACGCTGGGTCAGAACAATTGGTTGTAATCCTCTTTGCTATTCTTGATTATTAATAAAGTTATTCAAGTTTTTCCTCCACATTCTTGTATGTTTGATGATATATGCATTTGTGTGGTCAATATATATCTGGCCCTATATTGTTTATAATTATAGATCTCTATTCTTCGATAGTATTATGCTGCTTTGATTCCACAGGTGCTCTTGGAAGCTGGGTAGATGAAAGAGAAGCGGCAAGGATCTGTCAGAAAGGAGAGGAATCCAGCAAGGAATTAAGCGCAAGACTAAGGTTGGTGTCCTTCGTTCCACTCTTATCTACTTTTCATAAAGGAAAACGAAAGTGGTTTTAGTTTGTTTGTTTCTGAGATAGCTACCAGTCTTAGTGGGACTAGCAGATCCGAGTGGACACTATATTTCCCGATAACATCTATGTACATATGTATATGGATGTGAATATCACCATGAGCTATGCTATAAATCTCCACTAAGTATTATGGGTGTCATGTCATTATAGTTGTCATGTTGTTATGTTGTCATGTTGGTTTTCTTTTCAGCAAGGTGATCATTGTAAATACTACATCAAGTTATGTTATAAAGCTCCATGGGAAGTATGTTTTCTTTTTAGCAGTTTTGTTGAGGTATAGGTGTGGTTGAACACCGAGGACAGTGTCCCCCAAGGGGGAGGGTTCTGTAACATCCCTGGTGAAAATTCCATGTAAAATTTAATAAAGGCAAAAATAACAACCACGTTTGATGGGACACTTATTCCAAGCTGAATGTTGGGCAAGACATCCTAGTGTGGGTGTTCATTTGGTTGATTATAGCTAAGGAAATTGGAAAAGTTAATGGCTAAGGCTTTGGAAAGGAAAAATGGCATTTTTGGCACATTTATTTATGAAAATAATGAAAATTAGGAGAAAATGAAGGTGAAAGGTCATACGTTGCATGTGAGAAGGAAAATTAAGAAAAATAATGGAAAATGAGGAAAATAGAGGCCTAATTGATAAAAAGGATTCTGAGGATTAGTTGGTACCTTTTGTCATTACATTTTTGGAGCTCTCTCATTATTCCCTCTCTCTCTCTCAATCTTGGACACTTAGATTTTTCTTGGAGCACTTTGGCATTGGATCAAGAAATGAAAATGAGGCAAGAGGAAGGAAGGAGCAAGCAAGGAAGAGCGAGATCAATCAGCTATAGTAGGATTCTTTGGAGGTATCAATTTTCCTATGTTTTCCTTGCTATATTTGGCATGCATGGTATTTCATGTGGTTCTTTGTTGTTATGGCATGGGCTTCTCTAGGTGTGACAATGCTTTCTCATGTTTTGGTTGAGCTGGATTGTCGGATGTATTTGAAGTTGAGTGATGTGAATCTCCAAAAGGAAGAACACATCACCTAGTGATCCCTGAACCCGATTGTGGATTGAGGTAAAGCCACTGGCCTAGTGACTCCTGAACCAGATTGTGGGTTGTGGTAAAGCTAGGTATTGTGTGCCTCGATGGGTCTAGGAATCCTCAACCAGTTAATGGTGGGATATATGGTAAAGCCTAGAGGTGGGTGCTCTCCTCCAGGCCTATTAATCCCGGGATGGGATGTATGGGAAATCTTGGAGAGTGGAGTCTCAATTAGGGCCTAGTGATCCAGGATGGATTGCGGTAAAGCCCAGAGACTGGTGTATCGATTATGGCCTAATGATCCCTGGATAAGACTATGGATTGTGGTAAAGCCTAGAGACTAGTAGACAAGAAAAATCCTCATAGTGTAGGTGGAGAAACCCGGTGTCATCCATGCTTGTTTTGGCCTAGTGATCTGGTGGAGATCATGGTAAAGCCTGTTATTACATGTTCATTGTTTTGGCCTAGTGATTCGGTGTGGATTGCAGTGAATCCTGGTTTCTATTGATAAGGGTGAGGTGGTTTAGCCTCAAGATTCCCTGGTTGGTCCCTTTTGTTTGATTCTCACATTCATGCTTGGAATATGGCACGGGGGTGATTGGCTGAGCCTCAACCAATCTATGGTCGAGTGGAACATGGTAGTCCAATACCGGGTTGGCTTTTGCATTCATTAATAAGAGGTTCTTTCCTTGACATCTTATGTGTAACTGTACTGGTTTATATGTGGATCCTATGGCTGATGTATTCTTGATATTTCTATTGTTATTATGCTGGTTATAAGCATGTATTATGACAGTGATGATGTATGGCTCTCCTCATGTTTTGATTTGTAAATGAATGAACAATGTATCTATGACCTAATAGATGATAATGCAGCTAATGATATAAGGGAACAATGCTTCTTAGAGATTTTTAGATAAGTATGAGACCCCTATGCTCAGATTTGTTGTTTAAACTTGTAGATTACATATTTGTGACATGTTTGGCGAAATGCTTATCATGGCTAGTAGGGGTCCAGTCTAGTCCTTGTCAATGTTTTTGAAAATGTATCATTGTTCTGTTGTGTAAATTCATTTCTAAAGGTGTCATTGAGTTTTGGGCAGTGACCTCGGCTCTAGGCCTAAAACAATGGCACAAATCCTGGAGTGGAGGCACATGTCTAAGGAGAAAAGCCCCCAAAATCATGCATACCCATGTTGTGGGAGCGTCTGGAGCCTCCAAAATGCACCCTTGTCCATATCAAGGGAGATTCCGAGGGTTTAATCATATAAAAATTCAGTTGGTCTCAAGGGATGGTTACCTGAGTGGTTGGGTTGGCTCCTAGGAGTTCTATTGCTGATGTGGAATGTCTGTGTGGTGTGTTTTTGTTGATTCCACTTCCTTAAGGAAACCTAGGAGGTTGAATCCCATTATAGTGGCCTCTCGTCACATATTTACCCTGGTTGGCCAGTTACTTGGCTAGATGTGGGATGAGGGTGTTACAGTTGCTAAGTGTGCAATATGTTCCCAGATTCCTTTGTTCTAATCTCAGATCCATGCCCCCTGTATTTTGGGTCTATCAACATCGCTCCAAGATGACGAATACTATGATATATGTTCCAAAATTCAAATTTGATGAAAGAATTGTGAAGATAGAACCTATTTACAGAAAGTATGATAAAGCAGTGTTGGTTGACAATGACCTCTTAGACTCTTTCCAATTTCCGGCCCTAAAGCGTGAAGTCTACATTGAACCAGTAATGAAGGATGATGGGAGCATATCCATCAAAGTCAAAAACAATTTCAGAGGAATCCAATGGTCCACATTGCTCAATTTGAGAAGTATGCCTTTTTTCGGAACGACTAGGTGTTACAGGGAAAAGTGTCTATGCAGAACTGCTAATCCCACTAAGGCATGGTAGCTACCTTAGAAACAAACAAAGTAAAACTACTTTCATTTTCCTTTATGAAAGATAGATGAGAGAAGAATAAAGGAGACCAACCTCTGTCTTGCACTTGGTTCCTTGCTCGATTCCTCCCTCTTCTGATAGTCCTTTGCTACTTGCTTTCTGGTATACCCAGCTTCACAGAGTACCTGTAGAATCAAAGTAGCATAACACTAGACAAGAACATGGATCTACTATCATAAACAATCTAGGATCAGATGTAAATTTACCATACAAATGCATAAAACATAAATGACACAAGAGTATGGAGGAAAACTTGAATAGCTTTATTGATAATCAAGAAAGAGCCAAGAGAGTTACAACCAGTTGTTCTAATCCAGCATCATCCTCTCAGCAAGTGAACCCTTCTTCACCTCATGCAAAGCTTAGATCACCCAACACTATGATGTTGCCTCAAGAAACCAACAGCAATTCCTTACAAGATGTAAAATTCCAGCCTCCTGGATCTCTGGGATGAGGGATCCATATATAGATATCTATAAGGAAGATGAGTCAGCTTGTGATTTGATTAGTGTCTTCCTTCTGATAGTTCTTGCTTCCACTTGGAGATTGATGATCTCTTACTCATCCTTGGTCGAATTCAGAGAGGCAAGTGTCACAGGAGAAGTTTCTGGAAGACTCCATGCTTCTCCACCTCGCGGATTGACACTGCCATTTGTCTCTTCTCGCCCATCGCACCCCATAGAAGGGCTTTTTGAAATGAAACGCACCCACTGAGTGTACTTAGATGAGATGCAATGCACTTTTCCTATGGAGTAGGTGAAATGATCCTGTTTTGACCAATTCTGAGTAGTTTTTCATGGAGAACTTCTGGGAGAAGCTGTAATCAGTTGACCTTGTTCATTTAGGGGTTGGAACAACTTTTTTAGGGACTTAGGAGTCCTTGGTTTATGGAAATTTTATGCTTGGGGTTGTAGTGCCCAAAAATGTCTATAACAGTTGCCCCCTAAAGCATGAGGTTGTTAATCTTTTTTGATGTCGGGTGAAATGCTTTATCACGAGGATCCGAAGTTCTTTCAAGCTGGGAGGAGACCTGTAATAAGATACAATACAATACATTATCTTCATAATATTTTCATGATCTAGCTGAGGCGGGCATTCCCATGCTCAGCTTTATAAATTCATTTTCATCTACATAGGATAGACAATCGTCTGAGTGTAGACTGATGATTCTGGAGGAGCCATCATCCCATAGATTGGATGATTATCTGTGCAGAAATGATGTACATTTGATGTCTTTATTTTCCTGAATATATATCGCAGCCCGGATGGATGAAACTAGATCCAGGGTCTTCAATCTCGTTCGATCTTCACTCAAAGTACAAGTAGATCCATGTGAGAGATGTTCTGATCGAACATGGAAAGACATCGCCTGATTACCAGCCAATGATGTAAGTTGTTAACAGGCGCGAGAGGAATCACCGATAATGATAATGATCCTCAAGGTACTACAGTACAATTCACGTGGTGTGAATAAGGGACTTGGTGTCGAACACCATGCAAAATCTTTCGGTCGAAGGCCATTGATGTAAACCTGTCGCCGGAAGTGAGAAACTTTCCATTGAGGCATGCAAGCTTCAAAGTACTGAAAGGGGTGTCCCTAGATCGACTTCTTGGATAATGAGCTGATGTCGACAAGAAGCGATCCGTTATAGGAGGGCCTTAATGAATCCCACATCAATGACATGGAACAGAGCAAATGATTTTAATGGAGGTGAAAACGATCTGGTGATATAAGGTTCAAGGTGGTGGTCATGAAAGAATGGAGCGTAAATGTATTGCAGCGGGTGAGACACAGGTGAATTCTCTGAGTGACTTCTCTTGAACATATCGGCGACACTGACATGATGGATTGGTAGCATTAACCCCAAATGTGGATGGTGTGATGTGACCATGGTGATGTGACCGGTGAATGAAACAACCCAACCTGACTTGGATGCAGAGTGAAAGTGTCATGTTCAAGAGCGACTTGCTACCAACAAGGTTTCTTCAAGTTTTCTTCACAATTTTTCCCCAGTCATTGCTGACCAGTACCTCTTTATTTTTGTCAAGCTTGAGGAGGATAACATATCCTTGTTCTATAATTTTCCCTTCGGGCAAACCCATCACTATGTTTTAACGAGCCTAGCGATAGTGAGACTCGTTCTTGTCTGCTATGGACAAGTTTGTCGCTCTTAGGTTTTAACGAGTTTAATGACAAAGATAACTCGGTCCTTTTCAATTTTAGAGAGTTTGAAAAGGGACGTAAAGGAAACTCCAAAAATCCTTTTTCGTCATCTAATCCCTTAAGTCCGAAAAAGTATAAAACAATACAGAAGGGATGAATTTTCGATACTTTTAACGAGCCGAATAAAACAAGTGCTCGATCTTTTTGTGTAATAATCCCTCAGGTCCAAAAAGATTAAAATCTAAAGGAGGGATAGCACTTCTGGTCCCTTTAACGAGCTGGAGAGGCCAATGGCTCGGCAATCTTTTCATATTTTACGAGTCAGTTGAAAAGAGCTTAAAGGAGACTCATCTTTGAGGAACGAGTGATAAAATTGGGTAGCAGCTGATTCCAGGTAAGGTTTGGAATTTTCCAATCACGGCAGTGTTACAAGGATGGCTAATAGGATCACTCTTTGTAGCTGTTCCTCAAAAGGGGTAAACAATCAAATGGAGGTGAATGATCGGCCAATACAGAGTGGAGGTGATGATGAGAACGTGACCAAGGCTTTAAAGGCTGAAGTACTACATTCACGATGGTTATTTATCGGGAATTGGTTCATTTTTTATTGAGCTTAAACGCTGGGGGAAACATTTTCTCATTGCTTATGTTTATTTTTTAACGAGCATGAAGTCCGCGTTAAAACTGCTCAATTTGACGGTCATTTTTTTGACTTTACCACTAATAGCTTTGTTCTTTCAAAGATTGTACTGCATGCTCAATTGCTTCATCAAACTAGTTAGAAATGAACAATATATGTTTGAAAAATGATTTAAGACACTAATATTTTACTCAAATTACATAAAAGTAATTTAAAAGTGCTTTTACCTCTCATTTTACCATTTCATTTGAACTTTGGCTTGTTGGAGCTTTGGAGGTTCTTTTTCCCCTTGATTTTCATCAGCTGATTCCGGGAGATTCTGTGGACGATTTTCGGCGCCATCTGGACTAGGTAGGAGCTAAACCTGAGCTCTTTCATCTTTCCATTTTGCATTTTGAGCTTGATTTCTGGTTTTTCTGAGCCTCTGGGGTTTGAAAAACTCACCCTGGCTCCATCGCACCCTTTATGCATCGAAAGGTGCGTTGGATGTTAGCCTGTCCACTGGCCAATTGACATGCAATGCACCCAGAACACTACTGTAGGTGCGATGAGCGCAAGGAAGGAAATTTATGCACAGTTTTTTGATGGAAATTTTGTCTGTTTCTCACCAAATCAGGATCTAACTCTTCTCTTGTTTGTTTTCAGAGATTCATTGGAGCAAGATGACCATTACATGGCGAGAACGTGAGCATGAAGAAGATGACATGCTTGCTTTACACGATCTGGTTACAGTAAACGCACTGCGGAACTGTGGCCTGTTGAAGTTTTTCCGCATCTCTAGCATGAGACAACAAATCAACTTGCTGCAGTATTTGCTCGATGCTTGGGATCCTACCAGCTAGGTGTTCCAGATTAGGGGCAAATCCATCCCCTTGACTGTAGTGGACATCTATTTTTTGACCGGCTTATCGAGGCGGGGTGCCCCTATCTCTTTATCAGGTTCGGCCCGTGGAGGTGAATCTGTGAGAGATTATGTTCGCAGGTATTGCAAAGAGGGATCTCAGCCAAGTAAAGATGGCAAGATCATCATCCGAGATGTCACTGACAGGTCTTTGAGGACCATTCTGTTCACTTTTGGTAGGATGGCTGGTGGTGCAGCGCTTCATGTGGCCAACCGATCTTATATGCAGTACGCCTTGGAATGTCTCGAACCGAAGGTGTTCAACTGGTGTGACGCAGTACTCCTTGTGATGAAAGAACAATTGACCAAGGTGAAAAATGGGAGGTTGAAGAACTTTGGATATAGTTCTATTTTGACCGCCTTCGCCTTGGAAAAGATACCACTGATGCAGCCGCAGTATATTGCACTCGGTTTACCTCCACCGACTGAACCACGTATGCAGAGATGGGTCGACCATATGTCTAGGCATGCTAGTTAGTCTCAGATTTCCTTTTCTGATACCTTCTTCGGGTGGTTTGATCGTCAGGAGATGGTTTATTCCAAGTATCCATATGCTGGTATGGACTTTCGGGGTGACCCAGATTTGGTACTGCCGGCTGGCGAACAGTGGGGTGCCATTGGTAAATTCTTGACCATATTTCTGTTTATCGTTTTCCTTTTATAATGTCCTCGTGCTTTACTCTGTCAAGACTAATCAGAACTCATGTGCTCATGCAGATGTTGGTCCTGTTCGGCCAGTAGTACGCCTGAGAGTGCCAGCTGTCGCCCCAGCAGGAGAGGCTGTTGGAAGGGCTATCCTTCGCGACCTTGATGTGGCCGAGACTCTTTCAGCATTACAGGATCAGGTCGAGGGCCTCACTCTCGGTATTCCAGATGTGAGGACTGACGAGCTGCCTTTGAGGTTGCAATGACATACTACTGGTGTGCCAAGACGATGGACTAGGCTTTTACGCATGATTGCACAGGCGGTGACTTGTTATCATGAGCATCATTAGACTAGGGTGCCCCCTAGCGTTTTGAATTTTGGGTCATTTGACCAATTTTGTCTTGGTTACAGAACATTATGTGTAAACCATAAACAGTTATAAATATATTTTTGATTTTTGGAGTTTTATTTTGGTTAAGTTGCATGATCCTGACGCAAATATTGATGAGATGCTTCTTTTTATAAATGTTGCAAATGTCTATCTAACACATAATTTGCTAATGAGTCAGTTAATGTGTTTAAGCTTCTGGAAATATGTTGATATTGAATAAAATCAAATTGCCTTTCCAAAATCTTGACCCTTAGGAACATGTGATAGATAGCTGGATTTCGGACGGAGTAGATACCCGTGAGCTGTAGTATGACGAGCTGTGAGTCTAGCCTGACGACTAGTCGGCATATGCCATGTGTGATGGCATCAGAGAGAAGTTCTATCAACGCGCTATATTCAGCGATGTTATTCGTTGATCGACCAATACATACCCCTCTGAAACTTACTAACTCGCCGCTTGGATCAAAAATGGCCCAGGCCGCAGAAGATAGGTTCCGCGAACTACGACTCGCTCCGTCGGCATATCCAACAAATGATTCCAATAGGTTCGACATCTGTGACAAATGTAAAAAGCGGATTTACTTGACCAAAACAAATACTTTAGCGAAAACAAAAATGTAACAAAAGCATATATGTTACCATACTGAATCATGCATAGTAACGCTTAAGGTACAACCCGTTACGAGGTTGTGCCAATGGAATCCCGTCATAATCCATTAACTCATAGGCTCCTTTTGCTAACACTCGCTTAACAATATAGGGCCCATCCATAAAGACTTGAATTTACCTACTCCCAATTTATCGGATTCTTGATCATAAAGCAAGACCAAGTCACCTTCTGAGAAGACACGTGGTTTGACATTCTTGTCGAACTGTACCTTGACTCATTTCTTATGGGCTTCGTTAGCCAAAGCGGCATCACGACGGGTTTCATCCAATTGGATTAGTTCCAAGAAACGAGCCTCCTCTTCTGAAGTTCCGGGGAGAAGGTCAATTGCAAGTTTGAGGGACGAGATTTCACACTGAACTGGTAAGATCGCTTCCAGGCCATACACCAGTTGGAAAGGTGTAAACCCGGTCGCATTCCTTACTAATGTTCGGTATGCCCACAAGGCTGAGTACAGGATCAGGTGCCAAATCCTTTTGTGAACTCCAATCATCCTTTGCAGCATGCGCTTCAGGACCTTTTTGATTGCTTCAACTTGTCCGTTGGCTTGTGGGTAATATGGAGTAGAGTTGTCATGCAACAACCCTAATTTGGCAGCTAATTCGACCATCATGTGATTGCGAAAATGCGATCCATGATCTGTGACTATAGCCTGTGGGACGCCGAATCTGGCGACTACATGATTGAAAAAGAAAAGGGCATCTGTTTCACTAGTGTTATCTAATGTAGGCATCGCCTCGGCCCATTTGGTAAAATAGTCAACTGCAACTATGATATACCCATGCCCCCAGGTCGAGGTGGGGTTACATGTCATGAAATCGATGCCCCATTTGGTGAATGGCCCAACAGCAATTATTGGTTGCAGAGGTGCGGGTGGTCTTATGGTTTTTCTATCGAAAATTTGACAGGCATGGCAACTTCTGACTGCAGTTATGCAATCTTTGAACATTGTTGGCCAAAAGTATCCTGCTTGTAAAAAATTTTGCGCCGTAGCATAACCAGATTGATGCCCCCCACACGCGTCTGAATGGCAATCATTCAAGACTTTTTCGGCCTCCTCATGGGTGAGGCACCTCCTCAGAACTGTATCGACACCACGACAGTAAAGTGTATCACCGACGATCATGTAGTCTTTTGATTGGTATCGAATACATTTTTGTTCAGAGCGGGAGGTATTAGGCCTATATTTTTGGGTTTGGAGATAAATGATTATATCTCCATACCACGGATTGCTTGAAGATATCAGAAACAAAGATTCATCCATGATAGTTTCTTCGGATGTTTCATCGTTGGATGACGATGGGAGATCGCATAATAATTCTGCGAAAACAAGGGCTTTCTTTGACTTGGATTTTACGAATTCCAGATCAAACTCTTGTAGAATTGCTATCCATTTTGAATATTTGCCCCCCAGCAACTGTCGCGACAATATATAAGTCATGGGGTTGCAATCTGACAGAATGGTAGTTTTTCGAAAGAGGACATAGTGTCGAAATCTCTGTATCGCTTGAACAACTGCTAGCGCTAGCTTTTCAACATAACAATATTTGCTTTCTGTATCATTTAAGTTCTTACTCAAATAATATATAGGATGTTCAATTCCATTGTCTTCTTGAACTAAAACCATTGCGATGGTTGTATCCGCTGCAGCCAGATACAGGTTAAAGTCTTTTTGATAATCGAGAGCGTACATTAATGATGCTTTCATTAGAGATTCTTTTAAAGCATCAAAGGAAGCTTGCGCAACCTGATCCCAGACGAAGGGCACTTCCTTTTTCAATAGACGTGTATAACCTTTAGCAAGTTCGGCGTAATTTGGAATGAATCTCCTCAGAAAGTTTGCTTTCCCTTGGAGTTTCTGAATCTGAAGCAAATTCGAAGGTGGAGGCAAATTTATGATTGCCTGAACCTTACATGGGTCGAGACGAATCCCATCCTTTGAGACTACAAAGCCAAGTAAACGACCAGAGCTGACACAGAACACACATTTGTGTGGATTGAGTCGTATCTTGTAGTGTCGGCAACGTAGAAATATCGCTCTTCGATGCTGCGGATGATCAGTCCGCTTTTGCGAATGAGCCAGAAGGTCGTCGAGATATGGTTGAACGATGTTTTTGATGTCATGGAAGGCATAATTCATTGCCCTCTAAAATTTTGCCCCTGCGTTCTTTAAACCAAAGGGTACTTTTCGATATGCGAATGTGCCCCACGGACAAATAAATGCAGTTTTTGACTGGTCCTGTGGGCGGATATTTATTTGATTATACCCGGAGAATCCGTCCATAAATGAAAAGATTTCGCATCCGGTGCACTCATCAATTATCTGGTCAATGAAGGGTGTAAGGTAGTTGTCTTTTGGACAAGCTTGATTTACATCCCTATAATCGACGCACACTCTAATCGTTCCTTGTTTTTTCATAACAAGAACAATGTTCGACACCTAATCAGTTAGAGGAACTGGGTAAATGAAACCAGCATGGAGGAGCTTTTCAACTTCCGCCTTGATGGCAGTGGCTTTCTTGGGGTGCACCTGCCATAGCCGTTGTTGTACTAGTTTGACATCTGGATACATCTTGATTTCGTGTTCAACGATACTCGAGTCAATGCCTGGCATTTCATTATATGACCAGGAAAAGACATCTTTGAATTCGTGAAAAAGAGCGTTGTATATTTCCAGTTCTGAAGGAGAACAACATTTGCCAACATAAATATTCTCTTAGATATCATTTTGGTATTCAACTGCGTTAAGTAAGTCATTCACGTATGACCATTTCCATGAGAGGTAGTCGTAACTGACTAATTTCTCATGATTTTTTAATAGTTCTCTACAACATCTGTTTTGGTCGAGATATTTATGGCGATAGTCTCTTCAATGTTGGAAAAGTTTCGCTCAGAATCCACTGTGTTTATAGTATTTGATAGGAAATCAAAAACTGAGGGATGATGAAGGTCATCAGGAGTATCTTCTTCACAATCCAGAAGAAGGGAACGATGGTGGTAATCTTCCCATGGTGCCCCTTCAATTACCATTGATTGAACAATTCCTTCGTCGGTGTAATGCACTTGCGACCAAGGATCTGAAGGGGTGCCATATTCCTTAGACCTATCTATCCAAACACTTGATGAGCGTTGATTTGGGTTTGCCTCCCATGCTAGGAACATTGATTGCTACAATATTTCCATTTGGCTTGGAGGCAATACCTTTGTATGATCCATGTTTATATCGTTTTCTGAGATCTTTTTAATCGAAGATATCATATTGCAGGTTCCTACTGATGCTACTTCCGCCAGATTTATTGGAGGTGGAAGGGCAAAAGTTCCCATTAATATAGGGTCTTTTAGTAGGCCTACTCCGATATTTTGAAGCGAATGGGGGCTTCCATGGATCATTGGAATGCTTCCCGTAACTTGAGAACCATTGGGGAGGAAAGTTTGTTGATCGACGATTGTAATCCCTCCTTGAAAGGGAAATGCAATCTTCCTAAAATAGGTCGACACAACAGCTGCCATAGCATATATCCATGGTCTTCCTAGTAGGATGTTGTAATCGAGGTTTCCTTCGATTACTTCAACATCTATTTCTACTGTTTTCCCCCTAGTTCAACTTGCAAGTTACTTAGAATACCATATGGGGTATATGTTCGTCCGTCGAATGCTTTTAATGTCGTAAAAGATCTTGACAAGGTTGGAGATCCTAAAGTTTTCCAGCAACTCATTGACATAATACATGTAGATGCCCCCTCATCAATAATTGTTCGATGAACAGTTTTGTTGAGGGCTTTCACTTGAACGAGGAAAGCTAGTTGAGCTGGTAACTGAGGATCGTATCCTTTATGATTAAAGGATACAAGATTGGAATCCTTTGGGTCTATCCCACCGATAGCTGATAATAAAGCCTGCTTTTGGGATGGGCAATTTTGCAGTACTTCAAGTGTCGACATAGCGGATGGCGATTGGGCCAGATCTTCCACTATATTATAATGTTGTGCTGCTCTAGCACGAGGATTAAATGTCGACTTGTGTACTACTCCCTTTGGCGGTTTTATTGTCAGTTCAGGAATGATGGGCGGTGCAACTTCTGTCGAAGTTGTTGTCGAACTACTAGGTTGATCTTTATCCTTGTTGTTCGACAGCTGTGGATTCCCATAATCTTTGTTCCTTGTCGATATCAAAGCATCATTTTGCTGTTTGGAAACCGACAACATCAGCACTTGAGACGGGGAAGCATTTCCACTGTCAACCAGATTTGTTCTTGGATTTGGAAACGGATCAGTTAATACTGCCGAGGTTTTTGAATTCTTGAAGAATTTTTTAAGCTCAGCTCTATGTGGACAATCTGTTGTCCAATGATCCTCATCGCATATAAAGCATGGACGATTTGGTTTCCTATTTCCAGAAGGGTTTGTAGAAGATTTTTCAGGTGATGATTCCTCCTGTTTCTTCTTCTTCCCTTTGTTCTTCTTCTTGCCTCCTGGTTGCTTGGTTTCTTTGCCTTTATCTGTCGAGACGGCATTTACTTCCGAGGCAAGAAGTTCTTCTTTTGCATTTTGATTGGAAATCTTACGGGCCTTTTTAGATGTAGCCTTTTTCGATTTCGTGTCTGTTGCGCCAATCACGCCATCGCCGGCATGAGAGTCATTGTTTGATTTAGGAGGAGGAGGGACTGAGAATTCCGGTCTGGGAGCATCAGGTATTTTATCGTAGAGCGTGCCAGACTGAGTGTAAATCAAGTCTAAATATTGCGCACGAGCGATAACTTGCTCTTCAGTGACGACTCCCCCTTTTGCCACATCTTCTGTAATGGAAGGTAACAAAGACTTAATAAACCATTCAGCTAAAAGCTGATCAGGAACATACGTTTTTACCATTCTACGATGACGTCGCCACTCATGAATATGATCAGATATGTGAGTGGCCATTGTTTGTTTGAAATTGGTAAGAAGTTCTGTTCCTGTTTCGTACCTTATTGGTAACTGAAAATGGGTTAAAAAGATTGTGGCTAGGGTACTGAAGTTGTCAAACGAAGCTCTGGGCAATTCGATATACCATTTGGCTGTCGGACCAGTTAACGTCCTCTGAAAAAGGCGAAGTCTAATCGAATCATCGTTTAGGGTGTTTGATGAACACCATAGATGAAAAGTCATCACATGATTCGACGGATCTTCACCCGGATTTCCATTAAATTTAGGAATATCTGACGGAAGTTTATGCGGAATCGCTGGCCACCAAGGAGCGTAAGCGATTGGATCGTTTGTTAACCGATTTAGGTCCGGTAACTCTAAAGTCGCCACGAAGGGTAACTGTTGATTCAGGTTAGGCGAAGCATACCCAGGATAAGATGGAATCACCTGAGCAGTTGGTCTTTGCATACCAGCATAATGCATTTGGTACTGGTAACTTTGGTAAGGTTGGTGGGCATAACCATTGTAAAATGGTTGATTTTGACCGTTTTGAATATACGACTGCCCACTATTTGCAAAGATTTGTTGCTCAGATCCTTGGTATACTTGTTGGAATTGCGGTTGTTGGTATTGCACCAGCCATGGTTGTGAAGCCATGTGTTGTTGCCCGATACTAACTGTTTGACCAAGATGAGGGGTAATTGTACCGTTTGGGCCTGTGTCATTCCACCAGTCGGCGATTGTGGTTGAGTTGCAGGGTCAAGAGGTTGTTGCATTACAACCTGAGAAACCTGAGGTTGGCATACAACAGGCAGCGCTTGTACTTGCGACACTGTCACAATAGCTGGCGTAGTTGGTATATTTGACATAGGTAAACATTGTTGCATTGAATATACAACTCTTGGTTGTTGAGGTAGTATCGGTACCCAACTGCTAGATGTAATTCCAGCATAACCTGAATTTTGTTGTGAACTCCCATATGGCTGTCCTCCCGGAGGAGACAATGAAAGGGTATACTGCCCCCCATACGGCGGTAATACGGTACTTAAAGGAATGGTTTTCCCTTGAGGACCTGACTGCCCAAATTGACATCTTGAAGGATCAATTTGTTGAGACTCAACATAAGAGTTTTCGGATACTATTCCGAATGAACAAACAGGAACGGACCATACTACCGAAATAGCCCCTGAGTGGGCCCCTTCTAGCGATTGAGAGCTAGTTGGTACAGATGGTATACCGACGAACATTGTTGGAGTGATAGCAGGAAGTTCTGTCGTCGCTGTGTTGGATGACACAGTCCTAGATGTCGACAGTTGTTCAGACATTTCTAGTCTATCCCGACTAATTTCCGATGAAGAAGGATATAGAGTGATCCCGACTCCAAATTGCGATGGAGTACTAGATGGAGGATCCTCCATAATCTCTTCTATAGCAATCAGACCAGGTGGAATAGGTAGACCGTCAGGTCCGTAAAATATTTCTGGTGCCGAAGAAGGTATGGAATCTGCAGCGACAGATGTTTGGGGAATAACACTCTCTGAACCGGTTGTGGATGAAACTGGTTCAGTAACACAAGTGTTTACCTTCAAACTAGGATCAGAGCTACTGTCCCTCTGTGGCTGCTGAACTTCTTCTGTAGAGGTAGGGATACCAGAAATGTTTGGAGTAACCGGAGTCTCTGATGTTGTTGGAACACTTGTTCTAACTTTACCAGGAGATTTGGAACCGATTAAACGAGTTCGCTTTGTCCGTAATAGTTTCGATTCCGGAGACAAAGACGGTTGACTCGTAAGTCTCCACGAACGACGGGGTTTCAATTGACTTTCTTCCACGATTGTGGATTACTCGATCAACTAAAAATCAAGGGGAAGTATGTTTCCGAATTAGATGAATTTTAGACGCTTTGACACAACTTGTTTTTTCAATTTTTAAGAGTCGAGAAAAAACAAAAGATGACTCTAGTCGCCTTCGATTTTTAATGAGCCTGAAGTGACAAGTGCTCAGATGGACCTTTTCCGTTAAGGAGTCTGAAAAGGAATGAAAGGGACTGCTCTGGAAATCTAGGCAGAGGGATTACCAAACCAATCGCAAAACTGAAGAATATTTTTTACGGTACGGCAGTCAATCTTCTCGAATGCTGTGTTCAGTGCATTGCGATCGATAGGGTGGCAGACACGGTTTCCTATGGATAAAGGATTAAGCCTATTGTGGTCTCCCAAAATATACTCGACGGTACGTGGGAGCACAAGTCCGTACTGGCACTTATCGTCTCAAAGTGGAGGAATCACCCAACCAACAGTGAGAACAACAGTTACCAGGCTTTATGACGCCGGAATACGTCTCTAGCCTAGACTTCTAGATGTTGTGCGTTAGGTTCCAAAGCGTTGTTAGATTCATTAAATTTATTTTATAGTTGATCTTGCTTAAGAAATTTGCCTTTCAGGTTCACCGCGTGATGTAGATGTAAAATTCCTAAAATGCAAGCTAAGATGATAAACAATCATTTTATCTTCTTTGTGCAATGAAAATCCTAGCTACTAAGGAAAGAGAGACAATATTCTTTCAACAAAGAGCAAAGAGCACACACTATATGCAATGTCCTAAATCAAACCAATCAAACAGTATAAATGCAAATGCACATGCATGTATTTGTTTTCAGCCTTCTTAATATGTGAATGATAAAAGAAAGCTAATGCGCAAATCTGAATTATTTTCAAAGCGACAATTACTAACAAGTTTCTTTTCAAAATCAAAAATGAAGATAATGACAACACTCTACGATTTGGAAATGAAAACTTGCTTTCGACACTAGAAAAACTACTAATTCAGATCAAATACAATAGTAACGGGGTAATCGACTATCAAGAACAATCAGATTCTCTTCTATGACTGAAAACGACACTTGCGACACTTTCAAATCAAGAAACGACAGTACAATTACGTTACTTCTTTGCAAAGGAGAACTGAAAATGACTCAACAAATACATAAAAACATTTACAGTTCTTTGCACAATGGAGGCGGAATAACAGCAAGGAAAGGGGTTTCAAATAGAGGTGTACTGACTACAGGCAGCAAAATTCTTGAATAGATCTAAAAAGAGTGAACAGAAACCAAAATTCAGGAACAATGCCTAGTCTGATCAGCGCACATGTAACACGGTGAATTTGAAATGCAGCGCACCTACTACACTCGCGAAGTGCGCTGAATTTGAGATTCACAAAACAGACAGTGCGCTGGAGAAGAAATGAGACTTTGCTTGGGTTCCAGGTCACAGTTTGCAGTTCAGTTCAGGGATTTTGGCCGAGCAAGTGGTAATCAGTAAATCAACAACAGGGGTAGATCTAAGGAGGTTACTAGAGCTACCACAAGGGCAATTAGAGAGTTTGTAAATCAGTTGTTTAATTCATAAACAAAACCCGGAGATTGACTGAAGCAGCATTTATCTACTTTGCATTTGCATAGCAAATGCAGTTCGAAAGCTACCTGGCTCGACTTCAGGCTCCGTCTGTAAGTTTATAAAGTAAACAAATGTAGATAGACAAACAACCTAGTCGCTCCCCAGTGGAGTCGCCATTTTGTTACAGGGAAAAGTGTCTATGCAGAACTGCTAATCCCACTAAGGCATGGTAGCTACCTTAGAAACAAACAAAGTAAAACTACTTTCGTTTTCCTTTATGAAAGATAGATGAGAGAAGAATAAAGGAGACCAACCTCTGTCTTGCGCTTGGTTCCTTGCTCGATTCCTCTCTCTTCTGATAGTCCTTTGCTACTTGTTTTCTGGTATACCCAGCTTCACAGAGTACCTGTAGAATCAAAGCAGCATAACACTATACAAGAACATGGATCTACTATCATAAACAATCTAGGATCATATGTAAATTGACCATACAAATGCATAAAACATAAATGACACAAGAGTATGGAGGAAAACTTGAATAGCTTTATTGATAATCAAGAAAGAGCCAAGAGAGTTACAACCAGTTGTTCTGACCCAGCATCATCCTCTCAGCAAGTGAGCCCTTCTTCACCTCATGCAAAGCTTAGATCACCCAACACTATGATGTTGCCTCAAGAAACCAACAGCAATTCCTTACAAGATGTAAAATTCCAGCCTCCTGGATCTCTGGGATGAGGGATCCATATATATATATCTGTAAGGGAGATGAGTCAGCTTGTGATTTGATTAGTGTCTTCCCTCTGATAGTTCTTGCTTCCACTTGGAGATTGATGATCTCTTACTCATCCTTGGTCGAATTCAGAGAGGCAAGTGTCACAAGAGAAGTTTCTGGAAGATTCCATGCTTCTCCACCTCGCGGATTGACACTACCATTTGTCTCTTCTCGCCCATTGCACCCCATAGAAGGGCTTTTTGAAATGCAACGCACCCACTGAGTGTACTTAGGTGAGATGCAACGCACTTTGCCTATGGAGCAGGTGAAATGATCCTATTTTGACCAGTTCTGAGTAGTTTTTCATGGAGAACTTCTGGGAGAAGCTGTAATCAGTTGACCTTGTTCCTTTAGGGGTTGGAACAACTTTTTTAGGGACTTAGGAGCCCTTGGTTTATGGACATTTTATGCTTGGGGTTGTAGTGCCAAAAATGTCTATAACACTAGGGCCGCAATGTAGTGCACAAAGCTACTTATCAGCAGAACGCATTGGCAATCGCTCTGGCTTGATAAAGAATATCTAGTTCATGCAGTGGAAATTCAGAGGCTCACAGGTTTTTCAGCAGTTGAAAATGCTATATCAACTGCATTCCAAATAACCTTTGTTGGGTCCCTATAATACTAGTGATTACCCCATTACTATTGTAGTTATACCCCTTATTTATATTGTTGTGCCCCTATTACCCCCATGTTGTTATTTCTGTGCCCCATAGAATCCCTCTATTGTTATTTTTGTGGCTTTATATTATTATTGTTAGGTCGGCTGGATTATATTGTGACTCCTTAGACTCCTATATATAGAAAGGAGGTTTTGTCATTTGTATCATCCAAGAATTGTTCATTTATGTAATGTAAAGGAGGTTTCCCCCTCGAAGAGGCTGAATTCTAAGGCGTTGATCTATCTTTTCTATCTTTTCTTGAGCTGGTTTCATAACATTTGGTATCAGAGCTTTGGATTCTAGGGTTTCGCTGCTCCAAATAGGTCATCGTGGCATTTTCGCTATAACCTTTTTCTGTGACGTTTCAGAAGTCGCAAAAAAAAATCCATTTGAGAAGAAATCGCGCTGAACCTTGGGTCCGAATTTCAGATCTTTTCGTGCGATATTTGCGGAGATATGATCTGAGGAAGTTGGTCTTTTTGCAGACTCCTGAATTACATTCAAAACAGGTGACCTGGGGATAATCGTCATTACTTTCTCTCTGGGGATCGGATTGAAATTTCGTAAGAAGGTACAGAAAGAGGACGGACTGTAGTTTCTTGTATGCGAGTTTCAGATCCAAAGGTTGAAACAGTGACTCGCGGCACGTCGTACAAGTTCGCTCTACTGAACTAGTCTAAAAGCAAGTCACTGTGGGAGATTTCACATAACTCTTCCTTGGAGAATCCAATTTGGGTCAGACTTGTGGCATTGGAAAGAGGACACAGAAGGCTACTACAGGTCACAACTTCAGAATTGGATGATCCAAAATTACAGAGATACATCAGATTCAATATCAGGCTTCTATAAAGTGAAAAAAGGTGTGTAGTTTTTTTTTTAAATTTTTGTGTAAGCTTGGTTTAACGAATTCAAAGGACATAGTAAAGCATTATTATCGGTAACTGATGCCCCGAGGAAAGAAAATGCAAACACCTAGTAAGGAACCTGAAAGCTCTAGCATGACTCATGAAGAAGAGGAAGAAATGCTACATGATATATCAAAATTACAAGAACAAGTGCAACAAATGTCACGCTCACAAAAGCTAACAGAAGCTAAGATAAATGGCGTGGAATCTAAGATAAATGGCATGGAATCTAAGATGAAAGGCATGGAAGCTAAGATGGATGATTTGAAGACAGATTTGAAGACAACACATGAAGACAGATTTGAAGACAGACATGGCAGATTTGAAGACAGATTTGACAAATTTTCTACAAGAAATACTTACTAATGGTGAAAAGGTTGTAAAGGAAACTCATGATGTGAACAAAAGAAATGTTAATCATGATTCCATAGACTCTAATGTTGGATCGAAGACCCACCATATTCCAAAAATTGATATGAGGAAGTTTGATGGCAAGGATCCCGCCACATGGATATTACAGATGGAGCAGTTCTTCGATCTCAATAATGTGCAAAACACACAAAAGGTACGTATGGCAACTGTATATTTGGAACCAAATCAGTTTGTATGGTATCAATGGCTTTGCTCTCGTAAAAATTTATCACTTGGGCAATTTTTACGGAAGAATTGATAGCACATTATGAAGATACAAAAAGCAACACTTTTTTTAGCCAATTGATAAGTCTCAAACAAAAGGGTTCAGTAATGGAGCACATTGAGGAGTTCCAAAAATTGAACATAAGGGTAAAAGATATTCCAGAGGAGCATAGGATTGATGTGTTCATAGGGTCTTTAAAGGATAATATCCAACATGATGTTCGCCTTTGGGAACCTGATTCATTAGAGAAGGCATTCAGGTTAGCAAGAAAAATGGAAAGCAAAATTATGGCAACTAGGAAGCATACCACTCACAACTATAAAGACGGAAGTGTTGTTGCCCCTAGTCTTCCACAACCTATAAGGTTGACACCACAACAATTGGAAGAAAAAAGAGCAAAAGGGCTTTGTTACAGTTGTGATAGCAAATACACTAAAGGTCATAAGTGTGCTGAGAAGAAATTATTCTACATAGATTGTGAAGAGGAAGAAGAAAAGGAGCAAGAAAGGTCAAAAGAAGAAGATATACTCCAGGAACAAAGCCTAGATGAAGAACAAATAAATCCGACCATATCTTGTAATGCATTGGCGGGAATTACCACTCCTCAAACCATCAAGATAGAAGGACAAATCAAGAAGAAAAAGGTAATAGTGTTGATTGATTCAGGAAGCACCCACAATTTTATTCATTGTAGGGTAGCAAAAGAATTGAATTGCTTCCTATATCCAGCACCAGAGTGTCAAGTGATGATTGCAAATGGAGGAACAATAAATTGCTCTGGAAGGTGCCATAATATCAAGCTATCCATGGGAGAATATGTATTGACTAGCCCAATGCTTTCCATTCCAATGGGAGGTGCTGATGTTGTACTAGGAGTCCAATGGCTACAATCCTTGGGTACAATAGCTTTTAATTTTCAAGAACTTTTCATGAAATTTTCTACGGAAGGAAAGGAAGTTGAATTAAGGGGTATTGCAGGGAAACCAGGAAAGATAATCAGCTCTAATGGTATGACAAAGCTTCTAAAAAAGGAGCAAAGAGGTGTAATTGCACAATTATGTTCGCTAGATGTTTCCACATCGGAATCATCTATTTCTCCAGATCTCCAAAAAGTCCTGGACAATCATTCCAAGGTATTTGAGACTCCCAAAGGTCTCCCACCTATGCGTGATCATGATCATGCTATTCATCTGATTCCAGGAAGTGTTCCTCCAAACATCAGGCCGTACAGATATCCCTATGTCCAAAAAAGTGAAATTGAACGTATGGTTGCAGAAATGCTAGAGGCTGGTATAATTCAACCAAGTCAAAGTTCTTTCTCTGCTCCAGTAGTATTGGTGCACAAGAAGGATGGATCATGGCGCATGTGTCCGGATTATAGGGAGCTCAACAAGCTCACTATTAAAGATAAGTTCCCCATTCCTGTCATTGATGAATTACTGGATGAATTGCATGGATCAATTTACTTCACCAAGTTGGATCTTCGTTCGGGATATCATCAAATCAGAATGAAGATTGAAGACATTCCGAAAACGGCATTTAGAACTCATGAGGGTCATTATGAATTTTTGGTCATGCCTTTTGGCCTTACCAATGCACCTTCAACATTTCAAGGTTTGATGAATTCAATTTTCAAACCATTCCTTAGAAAATTTGTGTTAGTATTTTTTGATGATATACTAATCTACAGCAAGTCTTGGAAGGATCATGTTGAACATGTTGACAGGGTGCTACAACTATTGGAGGAGAAACAATTATATGCAAAAAGATCCAAATGTTTCTTTGGAGTCCAGGAGGTGGAATATTTGGGTCATATTGTATCTCATGAAGGAGTTAAGGTAGACCCTAGCAAAATTAAAGCCATTAAGGAATGGAAAATCCCCACATCCATAAAGCATCTGCGAGGATTTCTTGGGTTGACAGGGTATTATCGCAAGTTTGTTAAGAATTATGGGAGAATAGCAGCACCTCTAACAACATTATTGAAGAAAGATGCATTTTCATGGACTCCGGAAGCAACAAAGGCCTTTGAACATCTTAAAGAGGCAATGTGCCAAGCACCGGTCTTAGCTACACCAGACTTCACAAAAACCTTTATTGTGGAATGTGATGCTTCAGGAAATGGAATTGGTGCTGTTCTAATGCAAGATGAAAGACCCATTGCTTTTGAAAGTCGTCCAATCAAGGGAAAGTTTTTAAGCAAAGCTATTTATGAGAAGGAAATGTTGGCAATACTCCATGCACTTAAGAAATGGCGACCCTACCTAATGGGAAGACACTTCAAGGTAAAAACGGATCATGATAGCCTTAAATACTTTTTAGAACAAAGATTATCCTCTGAAGAGCAACAAAAGTGGGTCACAAAGATGTTGGGTTATGACTTTGAAATCATCTACAAAAAAGGGAAGCAAAATGTGGTGGCAGATGCACTCTCAAGAAAGGATGAGGATGTGGAAGCATTGTTGTGCGCCATTTCTATTATCCAACCAGATTGGATAAACGAAGCAAGGGAGGAATGGAAGAATGATGAAGAAGTATGGGCACTTATTCAAAAGCTACAACAAGATTCCAGTACGTCTGATACATTTAGCTGGCAAAATGATTCATTATGGTACAAAGATCGCTTATACCTCTGTAAGAATTCCCAGCTAAAACAAAAGATTCTTATGGAATTGCACACTTCTCCCTTAGGAGGGCACTCAGGATTTTTAAAAACTTACCACAGGGTTAAGAAGGAATTTTTTTGGGATGGCCTTAAATCAGATATTCAAAAGTTTGTGGCGGAATGTTTGGTTTGCCAACAAAATAAAGTTGAAACAATTAAGACACCGGGTCTATTACAACCTTTATCCATTCCAAGCCAACGTTGGGAGGAGGTTTCAATGGATTTTATCACAGGTTTACCCAAGTCTGAGGGAAAGAGTGTCATCATGGTGGTAGTTGACAGACTTACCAAGTATGCACACTTTTGTGCATTATCACATCCATTTAAAGCCAGTACAGTTTCTACTGCATTTATGGAAACAATTCAAAAGCTACATGGAAACCCAAAGATTATTGTAAGTGACAGAGATCCCATTTTCACTGGAAATTTTTGGACAGAATTATTTTCTTGTCTTGGTACTCAGTTAGCTCATAGCTCATCTTATCATCCTCAATCTGATGGGCAAACTGAGATAGTAAACAAATGTTTGGAAGGATATCTTCGTTGCTTTGTATCTGATAAACAGACACAATGGGTCAAATGGTTGCCTCTGGCTGAATGGTGGTATAACACTTCCTTCCATACAGCAACAAAAATGACCCCATTTATGGCACTTTATGGGTATCAACCACCATCCATCACATCATATTTAAGAGAAAATTCTAAGGTTCAGGCAGTGGAACATCACATCGAACATCAACAACAAGTCCTCCAACTCTTAAAGGATAACCTCGTGTTGGCACAAAATAGAATGAAACAACAGGCAGATCAACATCGCAGTGAAAGAAGTTTTGATGTAGGTGATTGGGTATTCCTACGGCTACAACCATATAAGCAAATGTCCCTAAAGCAAGCTAAGAAGGATAATAAATTATCACCAAAGTATTATGGTCCGTACAAGGTGTTGCAAAAGATTGGTACTATGGCATACAAATTGGAGCTTCCTGCAGCTTCTCGATTGCACCCAGTTTTCCATGTTTCATGTTTAAAGAAGGTTATAGGCGACAAGCTCCCAGTTCAAACAATATTGCCAGAACTTGACGAGGAAGGAAAAATTATATTGGAACCGGAAGCAGTCACAGAAACAAGAACTCGACAGCTACGAAATCGATCAATTTCAGAGTATCTTATCAAGTGGAAGAACTTATCCGCTGAAGATTCCACATGGGAGGATGAGAATTTTATGCAGAAGTATCCAGAACTACTCAAGCGTTGAGGACAACACTTTTTTGAAGGAGAGGGGCATGTTGGGTCCCTATAATACTAGTGATTACCCCATTACTATTGTAGTTATACCCCTTATTTATATTGTTGTGCCCCTATTACCCCCATGTTGTTATTTCTGTGCCCCATAGAATCCCTCTATTGTTATTTTTGTGGCTTTATATTATTATTGTTAGGTCGGCTGGATTATATTGTGACTCCTTAGACTCCTATATATAGAAAGGAGGTTTTGTCATTTGTATCATCCAAGAATTGTTCATTTATGTAATGTAAAGGAGGTTGCCCCCTCGAAGAGGCTGAATTCTAAGGCGTTGATCTATCTTTTCTATCTTTTCTTGAGCTGGTTTCATAACAACCTCCAAGCGAGCAAAGAAGACAGGAAATGATAATTATTAAAACAGGTATGACACCCAGAGAGGAGGCAAGGGAGCCCTCATAGAGCCAATCAACACCCCAAATATCAATTTCACATGTTACATCATTGAGGGGAAGCTCATGAGCCATTTGTCTAGGAATGAGTGCACGCTGAATACAATTTATGTTATGGAGGACTATGTAGAAGCGCACAGCTGAATTGGTGCAACTTCCTACTCCAAGAATTGCTTGAAGCATGTGAGGACATCTACAAGCGAGAGACTCATTTAATTTATGGATACATTGTCATTGCTCTGGCTATGTGGAAATGGTGCCCACTAGAGGGTTGGGAGTTGGATCCTATCACAGAATATCAACCTCTTACCTTCAGGTACACGCCCAAGCGAACCTTGGGGGACCCAAGTAGTAAGGAAATTAATGTGGCTCCCTTCATCAGATGGTACAAGAAAATGTTGGAAGTCGTCAAGGCTACAAAAAGGATCCCGAACCTACTACTTTATGATTACTCATCAGAAATATGGTTTGGTATGATTCATGACAATGCTTGGATAAGATTGCAATGCATCCACTCCCACACATTCCATATGACATGCCAAAAGTTTATGATGATTGTCAAAGTGTTCCATACAGAGGTTGGCTCATGGCTAGGCATTGCAGGGGAGGTTCAAGGAGGAAAGCACATCTATTTATTTGAAGGGATGGTGCCCCAACCACTACCTGGAGAAACCCTTACGGACTCAAGGAAGCGGTTGGTTGAGGAGGAGCCACAACCCATCATCAAGAAGCTTTAGAAACAAATGAGCTTTCTAAAGGAAACCATTGCCAACATCGGAGTCTCAGCAGGTCTATTTCCCACCTTTATTGAATTTCAAGGTTTAAGACAACAAGATTCAGTGGTTACTTCTCCTATAGTTGCTACAGTTCTAGCTGTGGGGCCCCATTCCCAATCTAAACCAACAATATGAAATCCCTGTTGTTCAAAAGCTACAAAACCTCCCGTTGGGGCCAAAAAGCAGAAAATGGCCCTCGTTGGAAAAATTGTAGATCTTACACTTGAAGAACCCCAATCACATATTGCATCGCCCATTGTTGAAGAAATCCCACCCTCCACGTCAGTTGTGTCACCTAGTTCGCACAACCTATCATCACACACAGCTTCCACATCCGCCACCATTTCAGACACCATATCCTATGGAACACTGTTGGGAATGGAAATGGACATGGAGGTTGACTCTTTCATCCATTCCATCATGACAGTTACCAATGCAAAAGTCGCCCCCACCTCCATGTTGTCTTTATTATTGGATTCGGGTCCACTAATGGCCACTGTACCAATCATTACCTAGCCACTCACCATCACCGTCCATCTAGTATCTTTACCCATTCACCATTTCCCTTCAATTCCACCCCTCATTGTTTCCATCCACACCCCTCCACCATCGACCAAACCTTCACAGTAGGCTACATTACCCCACGAAAATCTAGAGAAGTATGTCGCTAGTGGGAAGCCCTTGCAAAGCCGGTTTCCCGAACCCTCCGCCATGAACAAAGATGATCTCTAGGGTTGGTCCTCAGTCCAATTATTTAATTTTATTCATCTAGCCACACGTCGAGAAAAGGCACTAGACAATGATTTAATTATCGAGCACGAACAACAACAACAACATATTATCGTACTCACAACATAATGTGATCAACTACGCCAAGAAAAGCAACAACTCCAGGGGAAACTGAGTAGATCATCAAAAATTTCTAGGTACTGTGGCCTTCAATATTTGATGTCATGGCCAATGCCCCAGAAGACTTCTCAACATGCACATTGATTGAATGTTGCGACCATATCTAGGTACCGTGTCAGGATTTAATTTCTGCCAACCGTGAGCTAAAGTAGGCCCTTGCTGCCATAAGAAGTGTGTTTTCATACCCTGCCACAACATATGCAACTGAAATATAATGGAAAATAGCCAATGCAACTGCCCTAAAATACTCCATTATCACTGTTGTGGAATCTGCCCACACTCTCCTACAACAAGTTCTCAACTGGTGAGGTTTCCTTGCGAAGAAGAACCAACCGGTATACCCCCTCCATAGCAAGGTCAATCATTTATTCAATGATGCTAGGAACACCAAAGACAAGGAACAAGACAAAAATATTCAGGAAGAGATATACACTCTGGAGGCCCACATTCAGCAGATTGAAGATGAGTCAGCCAAAAAGAGCAAATACTTCAGGATCTCCGATCATTGGTGCAAACACATTTAGAGACACTGCAATAGCTCAGTGATGACATCGACACCCAATGGAATTATCCATTGATGGCATGAGTGTACCATCCAACATCTGATACTACAATTGAGTTCCTCAGCTAGATAGATGCACTCATATGTATATGGCAGGAAGCGCTTAATGAGTACACACAATTCTGACAGGTGGCCATTGCCTATGTCCATGAGTTGGGACCTTCATTTGAAGAAACCGGCCAGAGGGAAGCAATGCAAGAAGCACTAGATAGAGCACCAACAAAAGCACCAATAGCAGAAGTGTCAGCACACTAATGGAGTTAGGGGAATATTGACTCGGGTACGAGTCAATAGAATGTGTTCGGGGCATATTGGGGCCTTCGTTTTTGAGGAATTAAGAAGTTTTGGAAATTAGTCAGAAGGTTGATGACAAGTGGCGGAGATGGTCGTTATAAATTTGCGGGAGTAACGACTGGGGAAAAGGAAGGAACTCACGGAAGACTGGTAGTTGCGGAGGGATAGTGGGAAGGAGCAGGCATAGCCGAGCGAGAAACGAACAAGGACGATCGAGGAATAGAAACAGTTTAGCAAGGAAGAAGTCAAAGAGCCCAGAAAAGAACTAGCAGTCAAGGTTAGCGCGCAAAGAAAATGAATGGCGAGTGAAAAGGAAAAGAGGACACTGAAAGGTTTTTGTTGAGGAGCTAGGAGATCTGCGCTATAACTTTTATTTCATATGCTCATGTACTGATTTGTCTAGAGTTTCTGTTAGTTAGAAAAGAGGCCCTTGAGCCTGATGTAATGATATTTCTACCCAAACTAATGATGAAGAATTCTATTGGAACAATTGTGTGTTAGTTGCAAGTTAATCTAGTTCTTTAAAAAAATTATATATGTATGTATTTAAGTAGTGTCTCTTTTATAAGCATGTATGACCTATTTTGATCAAAATTTTGTGTGGAATGATTCAATTTTCTTTGACTCTTAGTTCTCTTATATGATTCCTCTTGATACTAGATTCTGGTCCCCATCTAAGGTCGCGGCATGCCTCGGGTAAGACTCCTTACCCATTCTAGGTAAGGTGAAAATGCTGGCATTGTGCTAGACTACAACGAAACATTGTTTTCCACTGTGCCCAAACCTGAGGTCTCAACCCTGTTGTTATTGTTGTGCCAATAATAAATGGTTTAAAAATAAGAACATCGAACCAAGTGTCTAGGTGCACTGCTTATGTTTGATGAGGTAAAACATCAGCTCGACCAAATGTGTTCTAAGGACCTGGATAAAGGAATAATGGTGAGACCCACTCTTTTTATTGCAAAAATACATTACTTGTGAGGGAAGCTATGGAATTACCTTCCTCTACCATATATGTTTGCTTTTACATTTCAAGGTAGGTGAACTAATTAATTTTCCATTTTGTCTCTAGAATAGTTTATGAAAGATGTCAAAACAAATTCAACAAAACCCTAAAAACATTACCCATAGCCTATACCACCATGGTTTGATCAAATTTTTAATCATTGAGGATTTATTTAAGAGGAATGATACGTTAGAGGCTTGGAAAGAAATGAGTTTCTTACTACCATTTCTCCCAATAATGAAAGATGGGAGGAGGATAATGTTGTTACTATTGATACTGAGGAGGACCAAGGTGAGGGTTATGCTAGTCCCATAGGGAACCCTAAGAGATAAAAGTGTTCAAAAAAGGTTGAGGATAGAGCCACTACCCACACCTTGAAGGTTTACAAGAAGTATGTCTAGGAAGCAACAACTTATGGAACCATGCAAAGGAATTTCAATATGAGCAGTCAAAATTGACACTACACATATATACGTGGATATAGGGAATAGTTAGTACAAATAATAAGGTTGGTGGCTAACTTTACCACTGGGCCCAAGAAACCAAGGATGAGGCTCTTTAAGCATAAGGTCTTTGTGCATCAAGAAAACAAGTTAGTTAGCCCCTCCTCACCAGTGATTGAAACCATTGATTGCAATAGAGAGTACTGTGAACCAGAAATACCAAAAATACTTCCAAATACCCCTTATCACCCAACCTATATGGAATTGAGAAGAAAGAATGAAAAATTAAAATTCTTAAAGAAAAAATTAAAGAGTTTAGGATCTTGGATCATTATATCAAAAACAAAACCAAAAAAAGGCAACCCTAAAGAAACCAAATACCTAGCTTTAGGAGGAAAATACAAAAATAGCATCAGAAAATAAGAAATTATTAGAACTTGCCAAGAGGTAGTACAAAGAAACTTAGATTATGGAACTTCATAATACAACATTAAACATAAAGTTTCAGGGAAAACATAGTGATATGGTCCTAACATAGTGAAGTATAGTCAAAATTTTGATTAGTTTTAGAAGAAATATTTTTAGACAAGACAACAACTACATATTTTATGTGCATGAAGACATACAAGGTCTCAAGTGTGGGGAAGATGTTAGACCTCCATTTTGATAATATTTACACCATAAATAAAAATAAAAAAACCCTTTTTGACTCTTTTTCCGTTACTTCTCACCAGGTCTTCCCATGTTTTCAAAGAAAATTGACATCTCAAGCTCAAAAGATAACAAATTGTTAATTCTAATTGCTTTCCATTTATTTTGATAAGTTAAAAGAGTTTTTGGTTGACTTCTTACTTATGAAAATTTAGATCTTGTAACCCTTATATAATTTTGGTAACCAACCTCATCATTTAGCATATCATCCAGCTTGCAAAGGAAAATCTGCCACATGGGTTTTGTTCCCATGAACCTCAATATGGTTTGGTATCCTCGAGATGAAGGAGGATTATGCTAGTTCACAGTCAAGATGGTGGTCGTACCTCTTCCAAATAGGGAAGAAAGTAATGGTGGATGTGATATTGTCCAACAATGGAGTGATATTCTCATGTGTTCCATGTCATGAGAATATCACAAGTTTACCAAGATCAACTAGCTAAGAAATTGTGCAACTTCGTTTAGCTATTGTGTGATCCGTGAGGTAGGGATTCATTAAGAATTGACTTGTGCACTTGTTTGTATAAAAATGTGGATTGTGACATGAATTGGGAACGATGATGATGACGATGAAGAAAGTTAATAGAAGGATAAGAAATGATCAAGAAATAGGAAGTAACGGTATTTTTCTTAAGAGACCATATGACTGTAATGTTGAATCTTTGATTTCATTGATGTGAAGGTTGTAGGACTAATGTTCGAATTAATGATCATGTGCATAGTGTGCTCTTAGCATTGTAAGTCTTTCATAGCATGAACTAGTTGAGAGGGCCCCTCAACCTAGCTAGCGATACCATTTATTTCTTACATTTAATATAGATAAGTATAGTTTTAGTCTATGTCCTCTATTTTACATACTCTGCATTTGATTTATGTACTTTATATCAATTAGTTGTTATAATATGTATCCATGAGGCCATAAACACTATATTCTTTGGTTTTTCATAGTTTAGATATTACGTATTCATTATATACACATAATTCAATTTTATTTAATACTATATATCGGTGGTTTTTCCTATATTCTATATCCATAGTTTTTCTCTCCATATTCATAGCTCTATAAACATTGTATCAATTGCTTTTTATACTCTGAGATTCAAAGTTTTATAAATATTGTATTGAGTAATCTTGTGCACTTTGATTTTGTTGTCTTACATGCATTCGTTGGCTTGTACACACACAATTATACACTCTAAGATTGTAGTTTTACATGCCTTGTATTCATTTTCTTATGCGCTCTATTCATACACATTTTGTTTTGCGTGGATAATGTGATAACTAAATCCTAACCAAGTAGTGTCATTACTTCCACAATGCGTTTGATTTTTACATGATAGTTGAAGCCTAACCATCCAGTGTCATTACTTCCCTTTCATGATTATATTTGTGGTTAATTCAAACCACCGAAGCCTCACCAACCAATGTCACTTTTCTGATATAACCTTTATTTTTTTTAGTTCTTTCCCATGAAATTGTTGTATGTCATTTTTTCCCATAGATATCCATTTCCATTGAAGGTTGAGAAAAAAAGTCGGCTTTGTCTTAGACTACAAGAAAATTTGAACCCTCAAATGAAATATTATAATCTAATCCTACCAAGGCATCCCTGTGATCTCCACCGAAGGGATGAAATATCTCTACAGGGTCATGGTTTTAGGCTTGTTTTTTATTTCCAAGTGAGCCCCACTTTCCATTGAATATTGAAGGATGATATCAGTTTTACTCTCAATTGCAAGAAAATTTGAACCCTTATATGAATGTAAGATTGTAATCTAGTTTTAGTAAAGCATATCTAAAATATCAATCTTATGAATGAAATGGATCTGTATAAATTTCAATTCATGCTTTCAATAATTTCATTTCAAAAGGTTGATTTTTTAAAGGTAATAAGACTTAGAATTAATTTGATCCCATGCACTAATCTTGCACATATAGTGTCAACATTTCAAACTTTATGAATCCCAAATTGATAATTCAAAAAAAAAGGTTTAAAATATAAATCAAATGAAAAAATTCAAGGGCTATCTATTAGAGAATGATGATTTGTCACACAAAATTGATATTCACATGTCTTTGGCTAAGCAAATAACACATGGTGTTAAAAATTTCTATAAACTTCATGGTGCACAACAATATATGATGGCATAGTTTCTTAAATGCATGTTCAAAGGCAAGGATGAGTTTATCATCTTTCTCATAATTGAGGGGTGGCCCTAACAAATTTTTTCTCATGAAGTAGATGACATGTTCCTATTCATCATACCCTTCCTAAACTAATACTCCAACTATTGCAATTTTAGATGTTGATATATATATAATGTAATCCTTAGTGAAATGGGGGGACTAATAAGTGGGAATCTTAACAAAGTTTCTTTTAAAGGATCAAAGGATTATTGAGTGTAGTTGTCCCATTGAAATGGGGTATCTTGATACAAAAGACATAAGTCATGAGTGTAAAGAGAATAGTTAAGGACAAAGCAACATAAGAAATTGGTCTTTCCTTGAAGGCTTTATAACTAATGTAGAATTCTAGGTGAAGGAATCTCTCAAATGGCTTGCACTTTGAGGGGGTCCACCCTTATCCCTTGCTTGGACGTGATGAATCCAAGTGGTCAAAAGAGATGCAAACAAAACACTTGAGGAGGTTTGAACATATCTTATACTAATGGAGGCACTAAAAACTAATGCAAAGATCCTCAATATTTACAAAACATTGTTTAGAATGAGTGGTGTGGTCGAGTGAGAATGAGGTGAGCAAGATCATGAAAGATATAGGTCATTGCTCACTTAAAGGTGGCTCTGGTGTTTTATAGGCCAAACAACATGACACAATACGTGAATGTGACCCATGGTGTGGTGGAGAAAGTTTGTATTGGTCCATGTGATGCATTTGAATTTGATTATAGCTAGAAAATTCATCCATAAAGGAAACGACCTCATGGCCGACACAAGTGTTGATGATTTGATAAATGAAAGGTGTTGGACAATTATTTTTAGGACATGCTTTTATTTAGAAAGTTAGTGCATATGCAAATGGTTCCCTAATTTTTCATTATAGTGACAAGGTTATATACCCATGAAGTGTAAGTAATGGGATAGATGAATCCAACGTTATGAAGCTTGTCATGTTTTTTCCCTCTAGGGTTCTTTCTTTATGTGAACATGCCATTCTTTCAATCTCTTATAATAAATTTTGTGAATGCACATAACCACCATCTCTCTTTGTTCAGAGATACCTACCACCATTCTAGCCAGTTTATGTTCTATAGTATTATGTTATTTCATTTATTGATAGAAGTTTGGCTTGCAGTATATTGTTGTAATCTCTGTTATATTTCTCCTCATGTTTTCAATTATGTTTATGCATTTCATTTCATTTCTTGTACAACCCAGTTCAAACAAATTTCTTCCAATGTGTCTTGATATCATGGGAGATCAAGAAAGTGATGTGTTTAATAGCCATGAGTACCACAAATGGTGCATGGGTGGTTGCTGTGTAAGTTATCATTGCACACAAGAACAAATGAAGTTGTGGTAGCTCTTCTAACGGGAGTAGTGGGTAGAAGTGGTAGTACCTATGAAGCATGAAGGAGGTCCTTCAATTCTGAGAGGATGGGGCATAGATTGGTTAGATGGCCATGTGTATTACAAAGGGAACATGGGGAAATGACTCATGGTGTAGCTAAAGAATTAACTTAAAACTTTTTTTTTTCTTTACCTGTTTTCATTCACAAACACCATAAGGAAACCTATGCACATGAAGCAATTGATAAGCAAGTGTTTTTAAATATGAAGTTGAAATTAGCACAGCAAAACTAACATTCAACAACAAATCAAGTTGGTATCATAGCAAAGGTTATTTGCTTGATTGCTTGAGTTTTGTGCAAGTAGGGTTTTAATGGTTGTAACTTTGTGATGCTTACAAGGTTAAAGTTGCAGACAGGAGAAGGGAAAATGTTGGTGGAAACTCTTGAGGTAATGCCCAGAAGGAGAGCCACAAGGCCACAATCTCCACCCAAAGTTCCAATCCTAGTTGCACTTGAAGCACCTCAATTTTTACCTTCAATTGAGATTGAGGAGGTACAAGAAGTACCAGAAGCTTAGCTTGAATCCAAAGCCATCATGTATGGAGCAAGAGAGACTGAAGGTCTTTCATAAGAGGAAGCATTCAAAAAATATTTCTATGACTTAACTGACATGATTGGAGTCCTCTATGAAGAGAGGAATGCTAGAATGGTTGGAGAAAGTTCTAAGCCCCCACATGGAGATGGAAGCTCAAGAGATAAAAAATATGAAAAGAAGGAGTCAAAGGGTAATGGAGGAAAGCCTCCTCCATCTCCACTATCTTCATCATCTTCCTCATCATCTTCATCATCCTCAACATCTCAAACGACAACATCTTCCACTTCCAATAAAAAAATTGCATTCTCATTCAAAAACCCCAAAGGAAAAAACTCCCTTACTCAAATTGGACATTAAGTTTGAACTTCTCATGTACAATGATGAGGTGAATGCAAAAAAGTTAGAAAATTGGATTCGACAATTAGAGGTGTATTGCAGAATTCAGAACCTTCAAGAAGATGACATAAAGATCCATTTATCTTCACTAAGGCTAGAAGGAGCAACATTAGTCTGGTGGGAAGCAAAGACTCAATAGGAAATGTGAATTCATGGTAAGATGTTCATTTCTTGGGTTGAATTTGTTTATGCAATTAAAAGACAATTTTATCCTTTAGCCTATATGCAAAAATCCATTATGAGTTGGCAAAATTTTAGGCAACTCAAGGGTCAAACAGTTCAAGACTATACACAGGAGTTTAGGAAAAGGGATTTATTGTTAGGAGTAAAATTGAATTCCCAAGATACACTCTTGAAATATATTGGGGGTTTACATTCCTACTTAAAACATATTGTCCTTATGTTCAATCCAAGAAATTTAGATGAGGTACATGTGCAAGCCACGCGCATTGAAGCAAAAGGAAAGAAAATTCAGGAAGAGGGTAGTAAGAAAAAGCCATTCAAGGGTAAGGAGAAAGAGAAGGGTGTAAAATAGAAGGGAAAGAAGAATGAAAGTGTGAATAAGGAAGGGGAGAAAACTATATGGCAACATTTTTCCAAAGCAGGGCATGATGAAACACATTATTGGAAATTACATCCCGAACTAAGCCCTAAGAAACCAAACAATAAGGGAAAACGAAAGACGACCTCTACCACACAACATGATCTTGGATCAGATTCTGGTGATGAGACCAAGATTTCAGCTATGGCCACAAAAGGAATAGAGTCGCACGCACTAGTTCCTCACATAGTCACAACAACACTCCAAATGAAGAATCAAGAATAGCATGGTTCCATGTAAGGGTGATTTCAAATCACACAAAGATTGATGCAGTATTTGATAGTGGGTCACAATCAAACTTAATTTTAGAAGACTTGGTCAAAAAGCTTAACCTTGAAATTGTACCTCATCATAAGCCATGTCCATTGGGTTGGATAGTCAATAATGCAAATTTACAGGTTACAAGGAAGTGCTTATTCAAGTTTTCCATTACTGAAAAATTCATTGATGAAGTTGAGTTAGATGTAGTTCCACTTAACATCTCAAGAATCATTTTGGGAAGTCCTTATTTGTATTATAGGAAAGTAGTATTTTATCACCATGAAAACAAACATATATTGCTCAAGGATGGGGTGGAGTATATTGTGAGAGCCCATCGCAAAAATTTGAACACTTCTTTGGTTAATGCAGGGAAGATGAAGAGACTAGTAAATGAAAGTAAAAATTTTGTGCTTCTCATGATCAAGAAAAAGAATGATATTGATTATGAATCTTTTGAAGGTTGTGATGACAAATTAAAATCTGATTTGTTTGATGTGGTAAGCAAGCATGGCGAGATGTTTTAGGAACCAAAGGGGTTACCTCCCAAGAGGGGAATTCAACATGAGATACAGCTACAACAAGATGTTCCACTTCCAAACATTGGCATGTATCGCATGTCGATTATGGAGAGCATGGAAATCAAGAAGAAAATTCAAGAATTGTTGAACAAAGGTATCATATGCCCATCTAATTCACCATGTGGTTCACCCATTGTCTTAGTGCCAAAGAAGGACAGGACTTGGTGCATGTGTGTGGATTTTTGTGCACTGAACAAAATAACGGTAAAGAATTGTTATCCACTCCCAAGAATTGATGATTTGCTTGATCAATTGAGGTATGCAAAGTATTTCACTAAGTTAGACTTACGAAGTGGTTATCATCAAGTTAGAATAGCTAAAGAGGACATTTGGAAAACCACATTTAAAACTAAACAAGGATTGTTTGAGTGGCTTGTTATGCCTTTCGGTCTTACAAATGCTCCAACTACTTTCATGAGAGTTATGAATGATGTATTGAGACCATTTCTAGATTACTTTGTCATTATTTACTCAGATGATATTCTCATATTCAGCAAATCTAGAGATGAACATGTCATGCATGTGAACGAAGTACTTAATTTCTTGAGAAAATAACAATTATTTTTAAAGATGTCGAAGTGTGAATTTGGTAAGACTTGTTTAGTGTATTTGGGACACATTGTTGGAGGAGGTGCGCTGAAGATAGACCCCTCTAAGGTTGAGGTCATTATGAATTGACCCAAGTCCAATACAATTACAGAGGTAAGAAGCTTTCTTGGGGAAGCACAATATTGGAGGAAATTTATTGCTAACTTTTCTTCCATTGCAGCTCCATTACATGCATTGACTAGTGTCAAGAAAGTATTCCATTGGGGAGATGTACAGCAGAAAGCATTTGATGCTTTAAAGCAAAATATCAGTTCAGCATTGGTATTGGCTCTTTCGGATCTTAGACAACCATTTGAGATTCAAACGGATGCTAGTGATTACGCCATGGGAGCAGTTCTTATGCAGCATGGTAAGCCCATTTCATTTCATTCTGAAATTTTTAATGGAGTTGTGACTAACTATCCCACTTATGACAAAGAACTTTACGCATTGGTACAAAGTGTCAAAAAATGGAAACACTACTTGATGGGGAAGGATACCATTATCCATACCGACCATCAACCATTGCAGTACTTACAGTCATAGTCAAAGTTGCAGCAATCATGACACTTCAGATGGATGGGTTTTCTACAACAGTTTCATTTGGTTATCAAATACAAAAAGGGAATCTACAATAAGGTAGCTGATATGATTTCTAGGCCTATTGTAAATTCATCTATTTTACTCAAGCATAATTTTGTTTTACATGAAAGTTACATTGAGAAATATGCATATGATAATGACTTTCAAGATGTGTATGCAAGCTTGAGGCAAGGAAACCAAATTGAAGAGATAGATTACCATGTACATAACAGTTTCTTGTATCACTTGGGCAAGTTATGTATGCCACTGGGAGAAAGAAACATTATCATAAGGGAGGTGCACACTTCATTGATTGCTGGAAACTTTGGTGTAGGCAAGACAGTAGCGAATCTCCAAAGGTATTGTTATTGGCCACACATGTTTGATAATGTATCTCGTTTCATTAGAGGATGTTCTTTGTGTGAAACAAGTAAGCCTAGCAATAGGAAACTAGGATTTAACACTCCACTTCCAGTACCTTCACGTCCATGAGAGAGTGTCTCAATGGATTTTGTAGGAGGTATTCCATTGTCAAGGAAAGGTCATGATTACTTGTATGTAGTTGTAGACAGGTTTAGCAATATGTGTATTCTAACGCCATGTAAAAAGAAAATTACAGCTGAACAAACAACTCATCTTTTCTTTCAAAATATTTGGGGTTAATTTTGGTCTTCCTACTTCCATTGTAAGTGATCAAGATTCTCGAATTGTTGGGAATTTTTGGTCAAATTTGTGGGACATGATGGACACTAAGTTGAAGAGAGTACAACTTTCATCCGCAAATAGCTGGACAAAACAAGGTGGTCAACAAGACATTCACTCATATTCTTAGAGGATATTGCAGCAAACATCCCAAGTTGTGGGATGAATAGTTGCATTACATACAACATGCATACAACAGGGAAAAGCATTCTTCCACAAATACATCGCCATTTGAGGCATGTTTTGGGTACTTGCCAAGATTTCCATTGGACTTCATCTTTGAGAAATATGTTATCATTGATGGTCATAGTGACATCAATAAGGCAAGGAAGTTCATTGAGAAAATTCAGTCGATACATCACACAATGCAGGAACAACTTGAAAAAATTCAAAGCGGCTACAAGGAAATGCATGAAAAGCACCGTGTCGATCATAAATTTCAAGTTGGAGACAAAGTTTGGTTATGTATTAGCAAAGAGAGACTTCAAGGGGAAGGTAAAAAGCTAAAGCCAATCCATTATGGTCCTTCCAAAATTTTGGAAAAGATTGGTAACAATGCATTTAAGCTATGTTTTCCTCCTTATATGAAAATATACTCTGTTGTTAATGTTGAGAATTTGAGATTGTTTGAGCCCCCTTTGATTGATGATCAAGGAGAGCATGTTCAGCTGCCATCAATACATGATTTCTCACCAAAATATCTTGATGAACTTTAGCAAGATCTCATACTTGATAGAAGAACTAGAACTTCAAAGAGAGGGAATGTTGAATACCTTAGAGTGGGACTCAAGGGACAAAAACTTTCTAAAGCAAATGGTTGCAGATCGAGAAGGTGAGGAAGTTTTACCCTCACCTGCTGAACAATTAATAGTATATTTTTGGGTCCAAAAGGCTTCTAGTGGGGAGGAATGATCAGGTGCTTAGTATTTAGCTCAAAAATCAAAATTCTTAGAATCACTCGAAACCTAAATGACCGTGTCTGCCTAGGAGAAATGATCCCATCGCAACTTGTTTCACTCAAAACCGAGTTTGTATGAGAAAGCTATCATGTTCTGTCTGCTTTGCTAAACAATGGAATTTTGCAAAAAAAAAAAAAGTACAGTCATTGCACAATTAGCAGTCCGTACTCCTGATGTGGCAGATGACTGGGCAGGGTCAAAGGAGGTCAACAGCCTATCAGAGCTCGCCAAGTGTCATGTTTTTATTGGGTTGCAGGTGTGGTGATGTGGCTCATTTTTATTGGTTCAGGAATGGACCAATGAGGAGGGGACAAGTGGCAAGCCTGGAGGCCGCCACGTGTCCCTCCCCAAAGGACCCTTTCAATGGTGCGCTTTACCAAAAATTTTGGGCAGGTCGGCGGAGTCGAACTTGTGACCTCGCCTGAATAAACTCCATGTTCCACTGTTGCACTCGTGCTTTGTGACTTAATATATAACAAATTCAACACATAGTTATGGTGTAACAGTTTGAGGTTTGTGGGTTAGGAGGGAGCTAGCCCGTGGGCCAGCCCCCTCCCATGTGAACACACCATAAACATCTAATGGCTACGGATAATGGTTATCCATAAAACTGTGCCAACATAAACCATAACTTTTTTCAACTAACCGCGTCGGGTATACCATCCATGTAACCTCTTCCACCAAGGTCACAAGGGTTAACGGTTAGCAGAACTGTGGATTTGTGCTAATCACGGTTAGTGATTAATTAAAATTCACTTAACGTTAATTAAACTCATAATTTAGTTCGGCGACATGTTTAGTAGTCCATCCAATTTCGGCACTAAATCCATTTTTAGCGGGATTAACTGGAGTTCCTCCAGTTTTAGAGGAGTTTTACTAGGAGAAATTGTTTTGACCATAACTTGGGCAAAATTCGATCAAATTGGGATCAGGAAAAGCTGTTCCTAGATGATTTTGGTGTTATGAGCACATTGAAGTAGGTTTCAGGAGTAGTAGAGCACTGAAAATAGTACTTTTTTCCATTATTGAGATAATACAGAGGCCCAAGCCATGGAAGCTGGACTAAGGAGATGTAGCCTGGGAGGGGTGAACTCCTTCATCAAAACACTATGTTAAGTGTTAATTTTGATGGTTTGTTGTACATTTTATTTCTTTTGTTTAACAATTTACTGTAATTCTATTTTTCTCATGAACTTAATATATAACTTGACAAATTTACCTGTTTTCATTCACAAACACCATAAGGAAACCTATGCACATGAAGCAATTGATAAGCAAGTGTTTTTAAATATGAAGTTGAAATTAGCACAACAAAACTAACATTCAACAACAGATCAGGGGGGACAAGTACTAAATAGGCATAACGTATTTGGAAGGGTCAAAGTAGTGATAATTCAGTGTGAGGTGAATCTAGGTGGAGGGTATGAAAAAGGGCTAGGCGACCCATGGAAGAAGCCTTATCTAGCTTTAACATAGAAGGAGGGGACTCAATGGATGGTTTTGACAGTGCTAGACCCTCCAACATGTCAGGGGATCTCCCCGGTAAGAAGTCCCAACTAGACCTCAGACCGTTTGGTGTAGGAGTCCCAACAGTGGGTCATGCAGTATCGCCTTGACCGTGGTTGCGCGTAGAGGCAAGTAAGATGTCCCTGTTGGTAGAAAGGGTGTGACATATGCAACAAGTCAAGGAAGGTGCATGAATGGTTCTAACACATGGAGGGTGAGGTGAGTGCGCCCCTTGGAAACCTGTGAAAGCACAAAGTTAAGAAGGGAACACACGAGCAAAGATGAATCACACACTGGAAGGCAAGTAAGCTAGCAACCCAAAGTGATGGTTAAACTAACAACACATTTCAATAAGATTCATACATACATACATAGGAAATTCATACATGCATGCGTAAGCAAACATATACATATATCATTTAGAGTAAACAAGATAGCCAAAATACAATACGACCTATGCATGAAACGTGTTGGCTCTGTTATATTAAGAAGTGAAAGTTCCAGTCATACAATACAACCATACCACTACTTCCAACAGAAAAACGTTACAGTCACTGTCACCTCCTCCTCCAAAGAGATATACTAGCTCTGCACAATGGAGAAGCCAAGGCTCGTTATAATACTATCCAAGCTTTATCTAAGATACTCCTATCATAAGCTTGGCTAACCAAAAGCCTATACAATGAGTTATGAGGGACTATTTATAGCAAAGGGTGGGGTGACCCTTGACATCCCCCTTTGTGACCGTTCATCTACCCTCATGACTCTTCAACTACTCTATGACTGTTACATTCAACTATCGACACTTGAACTTCCACTTGACAAGACGTTACATACAATCTACACATGTACCCATGTGAGACAAAATGGCTTGAGCAAGCCATGCAAGACATCACTGACACTTGGACTGTTTTGGTGAGAGCAACTCTTTGACATCCTTGTGATGGTCGATGGTGATGAACTGATGCCAATCTTGGTCGTTCGTGATGGTGTCTGTGTGCTCAATGGTGACATCCTACTGCAAGCGAACTCTTGCCTCCGTTGCATTAGGGAACACTAATATGGACCCTCTATCCAACTCGTTTGATATCATGTGCATCATTGTCTTGAATGTGGTTGGAACAACAACATACTGATGCATAGTGTCTGTGTTGATCTCTAAGTGTGTATTGATGACCATGCACATCAACTTGTCGAAGTACATGTTCAACTCCATTCAAAAGTACTTCTTGTCTTCACCTCGGTGAGTGTGCCAAATGGGTGGGATTACATGCATGCGCACAATGACATGCATGTTGCTGAATTCCCTTACATGCGATCAACAACACTGCTCACCTTGTCTGCTCTGTGCCAGATGTTGGGATGGATCTATAACTTGTGTGGCGTAGTTTCATGTGTCTGTGCATGTTGTGCTCCCTACTGTATATTTTCCTGTTACAACTCATTCTTTCATTTATGTAGCTCTTGTTCTTCCTTGAGTTGTCACTTCAACACATGCAACTCCTTCTTTGTTTCTCTCTCTCCCTTCACGTGATCTTCGTGTCATGCCATCACCTCATAACTTCAATCTCCAAAGCTTCTTTCATCACAAGTGGATTTGCTTTAAACTCGCAGCTTTTCTCCGCCTCTATGTTGTCAACAATCTTCCTCTTGCATTCGTCGCGTGCATGTGTGCTACCTTCTGCTACTGATGATGATGCTTCTCATTGTGACGTTGTTGCCATTTCATCTTGGTATCCTTTTCCATGAACAACTTGATGTCTTCATAGATAGGCAAGTTCATAGACACTTGATCGACTGCATCCCCAAGTGTGCTATGAATGGTGTCTTCGACTCTACTCTCCTGGAAGCCATTTTACCTATGCTGCTGAGAGGCAGACGAACACCTGTGATACCTGGAGACATAAAAACACTCATGACAAGAAATCTGTCATTTGAAAACCAAAACAAACTAGAGGACTGACATGCAACATACTTGTGTGACTGTCTGTGAATATTGCCCAATTTTCACTTGGAGGCTGGAAGATTGACTACCAAAACTATGCAAGGCATAGTCTAGGCTATCAAGAAGCTGAATGGCTATTGGAACTACACAATGCAATGTCCAACCTAGCCTACTAAGAATTGAAACTGTGCAATGCGTAATTTTAGTCAGTAGTGACATGCAACCAACAAACTACATTGCGCAGTTTCTAGGGCTAGCAGGACACTACCTCCAATAATTGCGCAATCCAAGCCTGGAGGTCAGCGTTGGGCTAGACTTGTGCAATTTCTAGAGGGAAGGCAGAGCCTTCACTTCCGAAAATGCATAGTGCTAGCCAGGCAAGGCACGGTCCGAGCCAAGGTAACCCAGACCAGCTAATGGGTGACTGAAAACATGAGAAATATGAATGCATGATGAGATGAGTGCAAACAAGAGTGAATGATCATACATGCAAAAAGCAAGTGAAAATTCAAAAAATGAGAAAGCATCCATGTGTGTGAAGCGATTCGCCACAATGACAGCCTTTTGTGCAAAAACAGTGCCATGCATGCGACAGCAGTGAGATGTGAACGAAAACTAAAACGATGCTTCAACAAGCTAACATAGATCAAAAAGATAGCAAAAGCTCACTGAAATCAAGCAAACAACACTCACACAAAGTGAAACACAAAAAGTGACAGAAACGTCGTGTAAGACATGAAAAGCGGGCTTACCCCAAAACAACTTAGCTGAATGTGTCGACAACTCCTAGATGCAATGTGGGATGTCAGAGCCGCAAGGTCGATGTGAGGAATGAGCTCTGTAGCGTTCGATTGATGAGTTTTGATAAAATTGAGGTTGTGATGCGCATGCCACAAATCTAGGAAAAGCGTCACTTGGAGGGAGGTTTCTGAAATGATCCTTACATGTAACCTCCATCTACTAAAAATAGATCCCTGAATCAAGGGATGCCTTTGCATGCTACCTTGGGAAAAGCAATCCATGCATGAAAATCAATTTTTCTCGGTCCAGGAGGGAACTGGTCAACCTGAAGGCACATGCATCGGTTTGCAAGCCTAGGATGAAAATCTACACAGTTTCTAGGTTGAGTAGAGATGGTTGTCCTAGAGGGATTGCACAATTTCTGGGAGGGACAGGTGATTGTCTCCTAGGATTGCGCAATTTCTAGGCTGAGTAGCTGTCTTGGGTCAGACTGTACAATTTTCTCAAGGAAGCCTGTCTGACTACATTTCGCAATTTCTGAGCCTAGAAGGTTGCCTGACTGATTTGTGCAATTTCTGCTAGCTATTGGGCTAGTTTTCCCAGAGGGATTACGAAATTTCTAGGCTGAGCAACTGTCCTGGGATGAATTGCGCAATTTTTTAGAGGAAGACTATTAGGAAGAATTGCGCAATTCTGGAGCCCAGTTGGGTGTCCAGCTGGGTTTACGCAATTTTTGGAGGATAGGCTAGTTCCCCTCCAGAATTGCACAATTCCCAGAGGGAGTTGCTCAACTAGTAACTAACACTAAGTCCAGAAATCAGCCTGTGAAGGAGGTGGAAAAAACTTGCATGCACAAGCTAACAAGACTCTATGAAACAACTGAAGTTGATGTACTTAACAGTGCAAGACATGCAGCTGAGGATGGTCGGTAGGGAGGCTCCATAACGAAGATAAAGTAAAATTTTGGAGGGTGGTTGTAGTCGCTACAACACTTTGTTACACACTGGTAGAACTCCAGCTCTCTGAATGGACCTTGTTCGTGAAAAGAAAGCCTAACACCTCCAGAAGTATTATTCAGTTCTCTGCTCATCTTGGTTTCCACACTTGCTTGATTGTGAGATGTAGCATCTTCCAGGCTCTTGGTCAGTTGACACGCATTCCAAGCCAAGCCAACACAGTTGTTTCGAATGGGGATGAGGGGTATATTGGTGCACAAGTCATATGATCGTCAAAGTTTTCGTTTCATCTCTAGTGTTGCTCCACTGCAAGCAGGCCTAGACAATACCCCGACGGAGTCATGCAGAAACACAAGCATCGCTCCATTTCCAACGAGCCTAGTTAGTACCCTAGCAGAGTTACTTGCATCACCTCTCTGTGCAAGAAGCCTTTCTCTTCTTTCGCCTTGTTCATTTTCATTTTTAATTTTCAAAAAAAAATCACATTTTCATTTTTTCATTTTTCATTTTTCCTAACTGTGCATAACACTTATTCATTTCAGAGGTGGAAGAGGGATCCCGACTTATTGAGAGAAGAAGAGGTTGTTCCTTTAGAGAAGTAGTTTATATATACCCTTGACATTCTTGTTAAGGCTTTCCCCCTCACATTACTCTACTTGACTGAGCTGACAAGGATTAACCCAAAAACAACCGACTAGAGTAGGTGATACTAGTTCGCGTGCAAGCGTTGTGTTTTCACCAAGGTTCACTTCGAACAATACGTATTTTCCATTGATGTATCATGGACTGAAAGTAACAAGTTCTTCATGAGAGAGTGGACAACAGATAACCAAATTTTAATATTTGTATAAGTCCTCTTGTACTTTACCCAAGATTGTTTCAAGAGTCACACACGGTCCATGTGAAACTAACCTACGAACGAAAACAAGAAAACAAAACAAAATTCAAAGCAAGAAGCAGAAGCAAATGTGTATGCAAAGCGAGTAAGAAAACAAACAAGCAAGCAAGAAAACACACAAAGAAAGAAGCAAACATGCATGCAAGCAAACAAATCAAAGCAAAAACTACTCCTACTCCTAAGCTAACAGTGCATGGGTTGTCTCATGTGAAGTGATACTTCCAATGCAGCCACCGACACATTGGTCGACCCATGTTGGTGAAGGCATGGTTCGCGAATATCACAGTTGCGCAAACTAGTAAGAATGAAATATATAACGATGAAGACATACACATTCTGAGCTTACAAGCGTCCACAGAAAAAACTGAGTGAAAGCGTGTGACATGCACTCTGTGGAATTTCCATGGTGTTGTGCTACATTGTGTACAGATGTTGAGTGTATGCATTATCTTGACTGTGACATGCAAGCAAACGTGAGAAAGGTAGACCACTTACACTGTGCAAGTGTGCTTGCTGTGTAAGATTCCTCCAATGCATGAGCAATGGGATCATGTAGTTCGAGTGGAGGAAGTGAAATCTGAGTGTTAGATTGATCTTGAATGAAAAGCAGAGAGTGATGAGGAGCCTTGCATGTTTCAACAATTTCCTGATCAGAAGCAAAACCAAACTCAGGACAGCAAGGGCCCGACATAACCATCACCTCAGGCTGAAGTGCCTCGACAGTCTGTGGGGTCGAATTCGTCGACAGATAGATCATCGTAGACCAGTGGCTTAGATGGATTAACAACAAGTGAATCAACATCGTGATAAAATGAAGAAGTAGAGAGATCACGATAACCAAGATCAGAAAATCCAGGATGTTCATCGGCATCCTCATGATTTGATGAATCATGCAGAGGAGTAGATGAGAAGCAAGGATGTTCACCCTTTGTGTTTTCATGACAGATGACAAATTAGATGGATTTTCAGAGGAAGATCTATCCTCTCGGCAATGTAATGACAGACTGATATCTGATGTGTCATGTGAACGATCAGAAGTAGAAACATCCAAAAATGAGTTTTCACAGGTGAAATCAACAGTGGCAGAATCACAAGAGATGTCAAGATAGAGCGGGTGAGGCGCGGATGGAAGGGAGTCATCCTTCACCGCAGATTCTTCTTTAGATTCCCACACACACTCATCATGAATGATGGCACAAGTTGGCTACACAACAATAACTCCATCAACAGCTTGATCCTCGTTCACAATAAGTGTGGAGTCTGGAATGGAAGAGCACAAGACAGTACAATCCGTAGGATCAATAGAACGCGGGGATGAAGGTTGAGGTAACGAATCCACGTGGCAACCAACAGGCTTGCAAGCCAAATATGAGCAGATATCAAGAGCAGGTGGGGTGGGAGGATGTGACAGTGCAACAGATGTGTGTGCGTAATCTCCCACATCATTTTGTGGTGGTGGAACTTTTTGATGAGGTCAAGGCAGACAGTCACTTGTGACAGCAACTGTGCCTGCCTGTGATTGCGTAGCTCCATCACCGAAGTGTGCTGAGCGGGGTTTGAGTGATTTCAAGAATTTCGGATTTTAGGATATGTGAAGAAGATACTCAAATCTTCCATCGAGAAATTACCAATCAATTTCATCTTCGAGAAATCGGTATGCAATATTACAAAAGCATGTGTGAAACTGTTCAACGGACTCATCGGGTGCTTTTCGTAATTCCAGAATTTCTTTGTTGAGTGCTTTACAGTTAAAGTGATTGAAATCACAGTCTATCTCTACGACCATATGAGAAATAGAATGAATAGACTTTTCAGGCAGCGGTCACACCAGTGCATTAGGTGCCCTCAAAGTGTGTAGATGAACAGCGCACAGGTCTTGTATTCTTCAAAGATTCTATGTCTTTCGCATGAGCCTACAATGTCAACCGTGTGCCTAACCAAGGAAGAATCACACCTTAAAGGAAATGGCTAATTGTATGCTTCAATCTAAAGGACTTAGTCTTAATTTTTGGGCAGAAGCAATTAACTGTGCAAATTACATAGTAAATCGCACTCCTACTAAGGTTTTAAAGAATATCACTCCAGAAGAAGCATGGAGCTCAATTAAACCAGATGTAAGTCACTTTCGTGTTTTTGGAAGTGAAGCATGGGCCCATATTCCAGATGAGAAACATAAAGCTTTAGAACCTAAGAGTGAAAAATGTATTTTTGTTGGATATTCTGAAGATGTCAAAGGATATAGACTTATTCCACTTAATTCAAAAAATGTTATCATTAGAAGAGATGTAAAGTTTGCTGAAAATATATCGGCCTATGAGCCTAGTTTGGCAGATGTGCCACCTCTCTCTATCCCTTCTACTTCTGAAAATATTTCTTCTTCAAATGATGACAGCGAAGATGAAAATCCTCCCCCACCTTCTCAGGATCCTCCTTCAGCTCCTTATCTTCCAAAATGAGTATGTGCTACTCGATATGCAGCAAGTTCTCTTATTGGTGATCCTACAAATTAGTGACATACACGTTCTCAGTTCGATAGAGCCTCTTCTTTACTGGCTCAAGCTTCAGCGAAATATGATCCTGACACCTTTGTAGAAGCTTCAGGCCATCCAGATTGGGACGCAACTATGAATGAAGAATATCGTTCATTATTGGCAAATGATACATGGGATCTTGTTCCTCTTCCAAAGGGATGAAAACATGTTAGATGCAAATGGGTTTACAGAACCAAGTATGGACCAGATGGAAAAGTTGATAAACATAAAGCTCGTCTTGTTGCTAAGGGTTTTTCACAAGTTGAAGGCATTAACTATATTGAAACCTTCTCCTCTGTTGCCAAAATGAACTCTATTCGCCTTGTTCTTTCCCTTGCTGCCTCTTTCAAATGGGAATTCTATCAGATGGATGTTAAATTTGCCTTCTTTCATGGGGAATTGCATGAAGAATCTATATGGAACAACCTATTGGCTTTATACAAACAGACTCCAACCTTGTATGTTGGCTTAAGAAATCCCTTTATGGTCTCAAGCAAGCCCCTCGGGCTTGGTATGCCAAAATGGATAGCTTTCTTTTGGAAACTAGCTTTTCTAGGTGTCATTCTAACAATACTGTTTACACCAAGAAAGTGGGCAAGTCTCTTATCATTCTTGTTCTTTATGTTGATGATCTTATCCTTACTGGTAGTTATCCCAACCTTATAAACCATGTGAAGTCTAGCCTTAAAAAGAAGTTTGAAATGACAGACTTAGGACACTTGCATTATTTTCTTGGTCTTCAAGTCTTGCAATCCAAGGAAGGTATTTCCCTTTCCCAGTCCAAGTATGCCTGTGATCTTCTACACCATTTTCACATGGAAGACTGTAAGCTAGCCCCTTCCCCCTTTCATTTTGGAGCCAAACTTTTAGTCACTTGTACTTCCCCTGAAGTTGATGCCACCTTATACCGTCAACTTGTAGGAAAACTTTTGTATTTGACCCATACTCGTCCTAACCTTTCCTTTGTTGTTAGCCTTATTGCTTGGTTTATGCAAAACCCAAATGAAAGTCATTGGAAAGCAGCTAATAGAATACTTCATTTTGTTCGAGGTACAGTTCAGTTTGGGATTCATTACAGTGCAGAAGCATCTCCTCTATTGGTTGGTTTCACTGATTCCGATTGGGTTGGTGACCCTGATGATCGGAAGTCTACTGCAAGTTATGTGTTCACTCTTCGTTCAGGACTTATTACACGGGCTTGCAAGAAAAAAAGTGTCATTTCTCTTTCTTCAACAGAAGCAGAGTATCGTGGTGTCGTAGAAGCTAGTAAGGAAGCCCTGTGGCTTCATCAGATCCTGTCAGAGTTTGGCTTTCAGCAGCAGCATCCGACTACACTTTGGTGTGATAATCAAAGTGCCATTCAACTATGCAAAGACCCAGTCCAACATCAGCGCAACAAACACATTGAACTGCACATGCACTTCATCAGAAAGCTCATTCATGACCATGTTCTTGAAGTGCAATATTGTTCAAGAGATGATCAAGTTGCAGACATCTTTACAAAGGCTCTCACAGAGGCGAATTTTACTAAACTTCGATTTATGGTTGGAGTTTAGGAAGTTTTCACTAAGGGGGGATAGGCTCTAATGCCTCCTTCCTTCTCCTATTGTGTCATATTTGTACATCCTTCAATCCTATCCCAAGTTGTTCTTAAGGGGGGATGTTAGGATATTTCGACACATAGGAAATAGTTAAGCATAACTTGGTCTAGTGTAGAGTTAGGTAAAGTGTGTTTCTTTACTTTGTACTTTTGTAACTTACAATCCAACGGTCACGATATGTTCTAGGCATGAAGCGATCCAGTGGTCCATTCTCTCCTTGGTATTACCGACACTTGATTCGTAGCTTAACACCCGATTGGTCCATGATCTCTATTTAAAGAGCATGGAGGGCCATTTGTATGGTAACCGTTCATGAGAGAAGCTTATGTAAATTTTCATTATTTTATTAATAAATTGCCTGAAGTGGTCGCGTTGGCTCAGGCCGTGGACTGTTTCCCTCTTTGAGGGTTTTAACCACATCAAGAATATTGATGTATTGATCTGTGATATGTTTGTGAGTGGTGTCCTTTGGTGTTATGTTTGAGGAACTTACCCTGCAAATTCCTACACATTTTCCCCTCCTTCTAGTACCAAAATTTTGATGGTGTTGGGCCCGCCAACATGTAATGGGATCTCCCTAGTAAGAAGTCCCAACTAGACCTTAGACCGTTTGGTGTAGGAGTCCAAATAGTGGGTCGTGCAGTATCGCCTTGACCACGGTTGCGCACAGAGGCAAGTAAGATGTCCCTATTGGTAGCAAGGGTGTCACATATGCAACAAGTCAAGGAAGGTGCATGAATGGTTCTAACACACGGAGTTTGAGCTGAGTGCGCCCCTTGGAAACCTATGAAAGCATGGAGTTAAGAAAGGAACACACGAGAAAAGATGCATCATAGAATGGAAGGCACATAAGCTAGCAATCCAAAGTGATGGTTAAACCAACAACAAATTTAAGTAAGATTCATACATACATACATAGGAAAGCCATACATGCATGCGTAAGCAAACATATACATATATCATTTAGGGTAAACAAGATAGTTGAAATACAATACGACATATGCATGAAACGTGTTGGCTCTGTTATATTAAGAAGTGAAAGTTCCAGTCATACAATACAACCATGACCAACCACTACTTCCGATAGTGGAATGTTACAGTCATTGTCACTGGCGCCTCCATAAAGATATACTAGCTCTGCATAGTGGATAAGCAAAGGCTCGTTACAATATTGTCCAAGCTTTCTCTAAGATACTCCTATCAAAAGCTTGGCTGACCAAAATCCTATACAATGAGTTATGAGGGACTATTTATAGCAAAGGGTGGCATGACCCTTGACATCCCCTTTGTGACCATTCATCTACCCTCATGATTCTTCAACTACTCTATGACTGTTACATTCAACTATCGACACTTGAACTTCCACTTGACAATATGTTACATACAATCTGCAGATGTACCCATGTGAGACAAAATGGCTTGAGCAAGCCATGCAAGACATCAATGACACTTAGACTGTTATGGTGAGACCAACTCTTTGACATCCTTGTGATGGTCAATGGTTGCTAACTGATGCCAAGCTTGGTCGTCTGTGATGGTGTCCATGTGCTTAATGGTGACATCCTTCCGCAAGCGAACTCTTGCCTCCATTGCATCCAAGTACACTGATATGGCCACTCTATCCAACTTGTTTAATAGCATGCACATCATTGTCTTGATTATGGCTAGACCAGCAACATACTGATGCATAGTGTTTGTGCTTGGTGGGCTCCAGTATTGTAGCAATAATGCTACAACTCCTGGAGCTTCCTTCTCTAATTTTATCAACCTGGTAGTTCGTAAAAAACTTGGAAGCGACGGTGTTGTATGCACAAGTACTAGCTCTTGTCGCAGCTGTCACTTGGTCAGCTGGCACAAGTCCGCTAGGGCTCAAGCCAACTTCTATATGCTCTCAGAAGAAGCTTTTTAAGTGATGAACGAAAGCTATCTCAAAGGAGATTAACCTACTTTGCAAGAATGAACTGAAAGCCAGCAAAACATGGAAACCCTAGTAAACCCTAATTTGACCAGCTTAATCCTTACGATGCAATGGTGGGAATGCAACTGCTAAAAATGATGCCATTACTTCTAGTGAGATGAGATGCATGAGTCTAAACTACTTTAATCTGAAGAGAACATGCTTTTGTATTTTTGCTCAAGTGGTTGGAGTTATTATGACTGTGCTTCTTACTGGGTCTTGACTGTGCAGGGGTAGTTCAAGGGGAGGAAGGCTTGGAAAAGGTCAGGAGGACTCTGAGAGGGTCCAGGGGATCCCTAACATCATTCCACAGAAGTTCACAACCTTCAGATGCCTGGAAACCGTGTTTGCAAGCTTCTACAGAATGTCTGCAGGGGATCCTACAGGAAGCTCGGGATTTCTACAGGAAGTCTGCTAACTTCTACAGGATGTTCTTCAATCGAAGTTTTGGGTGATGGATGGGCGAATGAGCTGTATGGGTGGATGGGTAGGATGAGAGGGGAGCTTGTGATGGCTTATGGACAAAGAGGTGAGATGGAGAGGGGGTGTGTAAAGCTGGTTGGTCGATAGGAGGGTAGAGGCAATGGAAGGCCGAAAAGATAAAACAACGTGGATAATAGAAGAGTTGGTGGGCAAATGATCTATATGGGAGGTAAGGAGATGGCTTAGGCATGGCTGAGAAGGATAAGGAAATGATATAGTGGTGTTGCGCAGTGTAAATGAAACAAATCACCTCTGTCTTGCACAAAACCGAGAATTCATCAACCTATTCTAACTGTTTTATTAAAAACCAAAGAACAGCAATGTAAGTTAAGGGAGAATTGTGCATGGTGCTGGAGCAAAGAGCTACTCCACAAGATCTAAATGCATGGACACTTCTGCAACTGAAATTATTGCGTTAAAGCTTGCATGAACATATAAAACAGTGTTTTTGGTAGTTGACACGGTCTGCACTTCCTATACCCAAACAGAGGTGAAAGTGAGTGTGCATTCAACCTTTTTTCGAACTCTGATTAACTCCAATCCTTACTCTAATCTAAACTACTGAAAGAAACTTTTGTTCATAACACTAACCTATGTAACCACACCAAGAAATCCGAATCAGAAAACTCTGTTTCCAAGTGCAAGTAAAGGACAAGAAATATAATGCTGAAAGAAAGACAAGTACAATACAAAGAAAGGAGGCCTATTGCTCTCAGGTTGGGCCCAAACCTGAGAGCTATAGCTCCTCTAAGAACTCAGAATTGAACTCAAATCTGCCTGCCTTTTATTAAAAGATCATAGTCAAAAGTCTAACAACATGCCAAAAATGGCTTACAAAGAGCAAAACAGAGTTGTAGCTCGTACTTCAGAATTTGCAACAAAGGTTCAAAAGTTCCCATCGAAGGCTACAACCTCAATATTTATACATTATGTGGGCCAAGCTGGCCTCCTAAATTAGTGGGGCTTGGCTGTCCAACTAAAAGTAAAATGTTGTTCCTTTAGAATCCGTTGGCTGCCTTCTAGCTCGGTGGTGATAGTTGTTGGAGCTCAGAGTTGGGGTGGAGATCACGAGGAAGGTCATTCAAGGCTGTGGACAACCTTCCTACAAAACCGCAATGCCACCTTGGCTGTCTCCTTGCCTTCATCTGTGTGGTTTTGCTCCATTTAATGTCAAAAAAACCTGAAATAAACATGTATTAGCCACATAGGCATAATGACTGCCCTCCTTCCTACAAATAACATGAATATACTAAGAAATGATGCATAAGTGATAAAAAATGAAGGGTTGAGCAAGGTAAGTAGGCCAAATGAGCCCAAAATGTTACCAAATTTGGGGCTCATCATCACCCCCAGCAAAAATATTTGCTCATCCTTGAGCAACTAGTCCAGCTCTTCATCCTTCATTGCCTTTACTGCCACCCTTACATCCCAAGCCTCTGTAGTAATGTCCTCCTTGCTGATATGGAACCCAGCCCTTCTGTTCACCTCTTCCCAATGTTCATTATCATCTTTCTTTGTGCTGCCTTCCATCAATCCTAGCAGCAGTGGTGGGCTTAGCTTAAGGCCAATCCAGCTGGCCTGGAGGTTTTGCATGGATTTCTTATAGAGGGCCACCCGTACCAGAGCTTCCCTCATCCGAGTTGGGGTATGATACTCTCGGATTTTCAGACTGTGGGCCTGTTGATCCATATATCTCAATGAAGCTTGAGGGTCAGTGGACAAATGTTGGTGTGCAACTGGATCCCCTGGTTCTGGTCTGATGAGAAATGGCTCATTCAGCTCTCGGTTCATGACCGCTTTGGCTTCTACTGCTCTTTTGTCCTCATGGTTCAGCCATGAGGCAAATGCCATTAATTGCATATCTCCCAAGGCCGTATTGGGATCCCATGAAACTACATTAGGCAGGGCCAAATTATGGAGGTAGAACTCCGCTAATTTGGCCTTATCCTCTGATGAGCTGGTGCTGCATACTTCAGTGAATTGTTGCGGGTCTTGGAGCTGAGAGATACCTCTTTGCACCAAGGTATTGATTTGAAATTGCAGAAATTGGTCTTTCAAGTACATGCCATAGGATTTGGCCGGCTGCCTACATTGTATAGCATCCATGGCCCAACTGGCCATGCAGGCCAATTGTGCCTCTTTCTGCTGCAGCTGTTTTCTGAGAGCTTGCACCTCAATTTGTGCTTGTTGTTCTGCTTCTTGTAGATGTGTGGTTGGCTCCCCAAGACCGGTGTGCGGTTCCTTTTTGCCTTGTTGTTCTGCTGTGGTGTCATTGGAGGGTGTAGCTGTCCCTGTCCTCAGCTCCTGTAGCTGCAATCTCAGCTTTTGGTTTTCCTCCTGTAGGAACACTCGTTGGCAATTTGCCACGTGTTTAGCCATGGACAATTCACTTTTGACCTCCTTGAGTTGCTCCTGCAAGGGACCTATGTCCGCCACACCCTTTGACTTGGCTATTTTCATCCACGTGTGTACGGACTCTTTCTTCCTCCAATGAAAAAAACAGTGGCACAGTAAATTTCTGAGGTATAATTTTGCCAACCTCTAAAAAGTTGTAATATGAACTCAGACTTGGCTGAGGGTTGGGCTCTGGTATATGCTCTTTCTCCACTTCTTTTGGTGGCTCTACTTCGCCCTCCCTCGGTGGTGATGAGGGTGCTTCTCCTTCCATTCTCTCAGTTTCTTTAAGCCTGGCTAAGGTTTCCTGTAGAGCATCCTCAGCATCCTGTAGCCAAGCTTTTGTAGTCAATTGGTCTAACCTTTCTTTCCAAGTAGTTTTCTTCGGGCCCCCCCTCTCATAGGTGACTGATATCCTCGAGGGGGACCTCTCCTTGGGCGAAGTAGGGGCATCTTCGTTAATGATTGGGCTACTGGACGGAGGCTGTGGCTTGCCCGTCTTTATTCTCACACTTCTTCTAGCTTTAAAATATAGAGGGGTCTCCCTCTTTCTCTTCTCCTTTGGCTTAGGAGGTGTGCTGAGGGTGGCCAGCACAGCTGTTGCCTCCCTTGCAAGAATGTCAGCTTTCTTCTCCTTGGGTTTCGCTTTTTCAGGGCTTCCTGTAGAAGACCCTGTTTTAGTTAATTTCAGGCTTCCTGTAGAAGGCCCTTTTTCAGCTGATTTCGGGCTTCCTGTAGAAGCTGGTTTCGGTTTTCCTGTAGAGACAGGTGGCACCACTTTAGATTGCTTTTCTGAGGGTGTTTTACTTTTTGACTTGGTTGCGGTTGCCGACGTGGTGCCTTTGCTGATGTGGACCTGCTCAGCCTTGTCCACTCTGCTTTGTAATCTTTTCTCTCTTGCCGTCAAAATGGGTGTGTCATCCTTCTCTTTGGCACCCTTTTTCTCTTGTTTCTTCTCTTGCTTTTTCTTCTGCTCCGTGGTCGTGGTCTTCTGGCCTTTTTCTTTCTTTCCTGTGGGCACTGACTCTTTCTCCTCACTGCTAACTGAACCGAGCTCTTTGGTCAGCATCTTTTAATCACCATCCTTGGTAAAATTTCTGAAGGCTTCCCATGAGAGAGGAACCTTGTATGTGTGGAGCGCATCCTCCATGAGGAGTTTGATGAGTCCATGGTGGGCTACCTGCTCTGGTGTGCCTTCTTTCAACTTGGCAGCACACTCAATCAGACACTGTAGTAGAAAGTAGGGGAGACTGAGTTTGTTTTCTACAGGTAGGTCCATCTGGTGCCTTAATTCCGTGAGTAACCGAAAATGGTACCCATATACAATGCTAAAACGGCCTTCGCAGGTGATGTACTTCATAATCTGAAGGCTAACTTCACTCCACAGTGGCAGTAAACTGGTTCTACGAACCCCATTTTTATCTTCTGAGAATTCCTCCTCTGGTGGAAAGAAGTCTTTCTTAGCCTGTTGGCCCAATTTCCTTTCTTCTTTATCCCATGGTAATCCCATTGGGAGCTCAGTAACTAGGCTGATGAATTATGGGGTGAGTCTGAGACTCAAACCCCTGAAGTTAACGGTGGCCAATGTTTTGGATTTCGGTCTCAGAGCTTGCAAAAACTCCTCTGCCACCTCGTCGTCATAGCCCTGCAATTTGTCACAGAATGATATCCATTGCGCTCGCGTGAAGAGCTCCACCACCTCAGGATTTTCTCTTAGCTTTGTGGAGTCGGTTGGTTCCCTTCTGATGAACCCACCCGGCATGGTGAAAAACCTGCGACGTTAACTGGAGGTGGCGGGTGCGGAAGAAAATTGGCTAACTGGGACAGAGCGTAGAATTACGCCTCTGCCACGCATACAATTCACAAAACTTATCTCCCGACGACCTTAACACGGCTTAACTATAACTCACATCCTGTAGGACGACAATTCATGCAACAGCAGACAATATTTGCAAAATTTTCTTACGACCAGACTGTAGACGTCAATTCTGCCACCTTCAAAACCAATTGCATGGAAGGTTCAGGCTTACCTTTTGAATCTGTCACCTTTTGACGTGAGGAACCCAATTTCCTGTAGAAACATCTTTACTGTAGAAGCAGCGCGCGAATTCCGGAGGATACTGCAGTGGGTCTGCGCTCTCTGCGCTGCTTAACAGGCGTTCGAACGGCCAAAGACTTGGAGTGTCGAGCTGCAGAGGGATCCGGATGATCACTCGACTTTCAAACGGTGAATGATAAATGCGTGGGGTGGAAATCTAGCCAATTAGATTTGAATTCGGCGGAATCCGTGGCGCAGGGGTGAGTTGTCCCTACCGGACCGTTGGACGACGTCACTCCATCATTCGTCTACGAGTTCCCTTACTGCCGGATCATTCCCCGCAGATCCGCCGCCGTCACTTCTGTTAAAACTCGTTTTTCCCGACTGGATGACTCTCACGTGTGCACTGCCCGGTCCTTTTTGCCACGACCACCGTTCAAACATCTGACTAGACCACTGACTGGTCGACGTGGCCAGTCGAATGGCCATACGACCGCTCAACCCATTCACTTTACACTTCGTAAACATTCCAAAGTAAAATTCATGCAATTCGACGAAAGAAAGGGCGAGGCACTTACCTGTGCGGCTGCGACACGATTCTTCAGGCTTTTGGACGATGATGAGTCGATTTGTTTGCTGCTGCGTGATTGCACAGGTTCGGAGGTTCCTCTTTACAAGCCGCTGACGATGAATTTGATGCTTCGGCTGCATGCGCCCGCGTGATCTTTGCATGTTGCAGGCGGTGGAATGGTGTGCACTCTAGTTGGATTAACTGCTACAGGACTCCTGCAAGATGTCCTGTAGAAGTTTTTCCTCCTCGGGTGCTTGCTGTATGGTGAAGACGGTGGCCCCACGATCATGCTCACAGGGCTCTTAGATAGCTAGGATGGGTATGGCACGGCATCTCAGCGTTTTTTTCATTAACAAAAAATTGCTTTCTCTTGAATCTCAATGATCTGCCTTGATTGTGTAGGTACCTTCATTGCATGTCGACAGCGGTGGGAGAAGGAGGTGACAGCAGTGTGTAAGGGTGAAAATAGTAGCTTGCATGCGTCCAAACTGAACCTTGGTCATTAGATCTCCTCATATAATTAGTTCTGGGCCGTCCAAAACTTCTACAGGAAGTTTCCTGTAGAAATACAGAACTTCCTGTAGAAAGTTTGTACTTCCTGTAGAAAGTCTATAACTTCCTGTAGAAGACTAAGTTGTGATGAAATCGTGCCCATACCTTGGAGAAGATGAGTATTCTTGGAGGAGGTGCTGGTGAGGTCCCCTGGCAGCATGATAAGGATCCTTGACTTTGAGTTGAGAGACCTCCTCTCCTTCATAGAACACCTGCAACCTGCATGCATTTCCACATTATAAACTTGTTGTCCCTGTCTTCTTTTGCATATTGTTTTTTCCCTTTTTTTCTCTTTTCTCTTTTTTTTTTTTTTTTTGAAAGAGAGCAGGGGCGCCTCAATGAGGTTTTCACCCTTGCCATCTGCCTTAAGCACCTCAGAGAGGTTTTCACTCAAGGATCTTTTTCAAATCTCCCTTCTTTTTTTTTGAAAGACAATAGGGGCGCAACAATGAGGTTTTCACCCCTACCACCTGCCTTGGGAGCCTCAGAAAGGTTTCCCCCAAGGATCTTTATTTATTTATTTATTTATTTTTAGATCTTTCAGGGTATGCCCAAAGCAAAGGCAGAACCCTTCTCTATGACCAACACTGATTTCTCCATAGTTTTGATGAACTCTTGTCTTGAGAGAGGTTTCCTATAGATCTTCAGTCGATGCCCATTGACAAGCATGGGGATGGCTTCCTCATCAATGGTCCGAATAAGAACAGATCCATTATCATGACATTTTTCCACTGCATATGGTCCCAGCCATCTGGTTCTTAGCTTCCCCTTGAAATCTTTGTGCCTGGAGTCATACAACAGTGCCCAATCTCCTGGCTAGAATTGCTTGTCATTGAGGTGTTGGTCATGCCACACCTTTCTTTGAAGTTGAACCACTTCTGAGTGAAGGAGGGCCTGCATCCGGTGCTCGTCCAGTCCATTCAGCTGCAATAACCTTTCTTGTTGTGCATGGCAAAGATCTAGGTCCAGCTGAGCTGCCATCCTCAAAGTGTTGTATTCAAATTCAATGGACAGCAAAGCTTTCTTCCCATAGACCAGCTCATAAGGTGTGAAGCCGGTGGTGGTCTTCCAGGTGGTGTTGTAAGCCCATGTGGCCTCAACCAGGCGATCTGCCCAATCTTTCCTACTGCTGCTCACCACCTTAGTCAAAATCCCTTCCAATGCTCTGTTGGTGACTTCCACTTGCCCATTTGCCTGAGGATGATAGGGGGTGGAAGTCCTATGCTTGATTTTGTGATGAGTTAGTAGGTCTTCAATTAAGTTGGATGTGAACTGGCTCCCTTGATCGGTGACCAGCTCTCTTGGGTAGCCAAATTTGTAGAAGATGTTCTCTCTTAAGAACTCAGCCACCTTTTCTTCTGTTGCTACTTTGATTGCTTTAGTCTCTGCCCACTTTTTCAGGTAGTCGGTGTACACAATGATGTAAGACCTTTGCCTCGAAGGAGGGTTGATTGGACCCACAAAGTCCATACCCCACTTCTCAAATGGCTCAAGAGTCACTTGAGGTTGGAGAGGCATCTCATCCCTTTGAGTCGGTTCCCCATTCTTTGGCATCGGTCACATTGGCTGATATACCTTCTGACATCTTGATGAAGTGTGGGCCAATAGTAGCCTGCCTGCAGGATTTTGAAGGCAGTCCTCTTTGCTGCAAAATGTCCTCCACAAGGCCCATCATGACAGGTGAGGAGGATATCAAAGACTTCCTCCTCCCTTACACAACGCCTTAAGATCTGATCAGGGCCAAGCTTGAACAGGTTGCCCCCGATCCAAGTAAATGAGGCACTTTTTCTGATGATTCTGCTCTTCTCTCTTGAAGATAGGTGCGGAGGGAACTATGCTGAAACAAGGTAGTTTGCTATATCAGTAAACCATGGAGAGAGTACTGAGATAGCAAACAGATGTTCATCGGGCATCTAGTCATCCACTGTTCCATCCTCATCTGCAGACAAATCCAATCTAGATAAAAAGTCAGCAACAACATTTTCTTTACCTGGTTTGTCAACAATGGTCAAATCAAACTGCTGCAACAAAAGTAACCATCTAATAATACGAGCATTCACATCTGGTTTATTCATTAAATATCTAATTGCAGCATGATTCGTATGTACAAAGGTTTGATAGCCAGTGATATAATGTCGGAACTTGTTCAGTGCATGGACCATAGCCAAGAATTCTTTCTCGGTTACAGTGTAATTCAGTTCAGCTTTGGATAAGTTTTTGCTAACAAAGTAAATGGCATATGGAAGTTTTTGTTCAACTTGTCCTAAAGCTTCCCCTATGGCTTTGTTCGAGGCATCAGTGTGGATGTGGAAAGGTAGGGCCCAGTTTGGACCTCTCAAGATTGGGGCCGACACCAACTTGTCCTTTAATTCATTCAAAGCCCTCTGACAATCGTCAGTCCATTTAAACTCCACATCTTTTTCCAACAGGCCAAACAATGGCGAGGCTAGCTTGCTGAAGTATTTAATGAATCTCCTGTAATACCCTGCTAATCCTACGAAACTCCGAACATCCCTTACCTTTTGGGGAGTTGGAACCTTCTTGATGAGAGCAATTTTGTTAGGATCCACTTGTAACCCTTGGCAAGAAATGGTATGGCCTAGCACGGTCCCTTCAGTCATCAAGAATTCACATTTTTCAGGACTAAGGGACAGGTTCATCTCAATGCATTTGGTTAGGACTTTTCCCAGATTGGACAATGCTTCCTGGAAGTTGGACCCATAAGGAGTGAAGTCATCCATATAGATTTCCACCGCATCATGGAACAGCTCCGAGAAGATGCTCAAGACAACTCTCTGGAAGGTAGCAGGAGCATTGCATAGCCCAAAGGGAAGAACTCGGTAGGCAAAGGTACCCCAAGGACAAGTGAAGGTGGTCTTATCTTGGTCTTCCGGGCTGATTTGGATTTGGTTGTACCCGCTAAACCCATCTAGGAAAGAGAAGAACTTCTTTCCTGCCAGTCCATCCAACACTTGATCTATGAAAGGTAGAGGGAAATGGTCTTTCTTGGTAGCTTTGTTCAGTTCTCGGTAGTCCACACAGATTCTCCACTTCCCATTTTTCTTGGGAACCAACACCAGAGGGGACACCCATTCACTATCTGAGATGGGATAAATGAATCCGGCATCCAACAGTTTTTGCAATTCTTCCTTGACAATGTCCTTAAGGGCTGGATTCATTCTCCTCTGGGGTTGCCTAACCGGTTTAAAATCCTCTTTGATGTATATGTGATGGGCACAGACCGAAGGATGGACTCCTTTCATCTCCTTATAGCTCCAAGCAAAAGCATCTAGATGATTGGCCAACAGGCTACACAGCTCCTTTTCCTGGGAAGGAGATAGGGAGGAGCTGATCTTTAACGTTCTCTCAGGGCCAAACTCCACATTCTTGACTCTGGGAGTGACAGGGTTGGTGGCACAAAGGTCCACTAAGGTGCTGGCTTGGGCATCCTCCACCAATTTCTCTAAGGATAGTGCACTGGGAGGGGGATTCTGGATCAAGGTCTCAATCAAGTCATCCTCGGTTGGGGGGTCTCTTCTAGAGGTGTCTAGGGTGCACAAAGGTGCTGAGTACACCTCATCCTCTTCTCCTTCCTCCAACCAAAGTGGTAAGTCATGCTCTAAGGAGGGTTGGGCAGGAGGGTATAGGACTAGCTGCTTGGACATAGGACCATTTTTGATGGTCATGTTTCCTGCACGGCAACTTATGTAAGCATCTGCAGTGGCTAACCAAGGCCTTCCCAAAATGAGAGGGTATCCAGTAAGCTTTGCCTTTGGTTGCAGAACCAAGAAATCTGCAGGGTATTCCCAAGAGTCGACAGAGACCAAGACATCCTCCACAATCCCTTCGGGAGTCACGGTGGAGCGATCTGCTAGTTGCAGGACTGTCGAGGTCTTCCTCAAGGAACCCTGAAGGTTGAGTTTGAGCATGGTATCCCTGGTCATCACATTAATGGCAGCCCCCAGATCAATCAAGGTGTGAGGTATAATGGTGCCATTGATGTGGACATCTACTACAGGACTCCCAGGATCTAGGTACTTTGGGAAGATGACTTGTCCTAACATAAGGTCAGAAAGTTGTCCTATGACATTGATGGTTGAAGCATCTCTCTTTCGCCTGCCTGGGTGTTTGAAACACTTTTCCTTAACCAGTTTGTTGTATATTGGCACATCCTTGATGGCTTGGAGAAGTGGAATTTTCACACACAACTGCTTGAGCTCTCCCAGAAGCTCATCCTCCTCTGGGTTGGGTTGTGTGGTGGCTGTTAGTCTCTCAGGAAAGGGTGGAATAGCCTTTGGTTCACTTTCCTGTTTGTCTTCCTCGTCCTCTGGGGGAGGAGGTTGGCGATCCGGAAGAGTCTTTCCAGATCGAAGATTGATCTCCTGGATCTCCACAGCATAGATAGGGCATGATGTTTCCCCAGTGTATACCTGTTGGGCCTGTCTACTGTTGGGGTTCGGGTTCGGTTGAGCAGGCATTTGAGGTTGCCTTGGAGGAGCAGGAGGTAATGGTTGAGTTTGAACTGGTGGTGGAGGTAAAATGGCGGAAGGAGTGTTGTATTGGGGCCTCCACCCTGACTAAGGTGCATTCCACTGAGGCTGTGGCTGGGCATGTGAGTGATATGAATGAGTAGTGGGCTGAGTAGGGTACTGAGGTGGATAAGACCATGGAGGAGGCATAGACCAGGAAGGATGAGCAGGGGGACCCTAGGAAGGCATAGGAGTAGATTGGTTGGGGCTGTAATAAGCTTGGGGTGCCCCTTGCATCCCCTGCTGGTAAGGTCTAGGTCCTTGTGGCCTCCTTTGGTTGAGGAAATAGAGAGGTTCAGTGGGGGCTTCTGTCCCTTGGTACATGGCTTTAAGCCCAGGTAAGGTTGCACATTGATTTGTGGGATGGTCCTCCTCACAAACGAAACACACTTCAACTGAATGCAATGGGCATTCGTTCTTAGGGTGTCTCCTTGTACATCTAGGGCAGAAGATAGCCAAGGCCCTCTCAGCTTCTTCCTTCTTCTGCTGGATCCTGAAAGTGTCAAGTTGCATGGCAATGGTCTGTCTCACCTCACTCTTGAGATCTTCTAATTGATTTGCAAACTCATGTTTGGAGAAAGGAATACCAGCTGAGATGAGGTTTCCTCTTCCTCGTTTCCGGGCTGCCCTAGAGTGGTTCCTAAACACAGTCTTGATGTCCTCATAAGGCAGTTGGTAAATATCACCTCCAGCTAACATGTGAAGGGTATCTAAGAGGTCTTCAGGGACTCCTCGGAGCAGGACCAACTTGAGGGATTCAGGGTCAAGTGTGCACCTGGCCCGTTTATAGCTAAGTTGGAACCTTTCCTCGTAATCCTCTAAGGACTCATCATTTCCCATGGTCATCCGAAAGATTTCTCCCTTGGTTTCCTTGGACCTACAGTAGTCCCGGTACTTGGTATTGAAAGCTTGCTGCATCTGAGCCCAAGTGGTGATACTATTCCCAGGTAAGCCCATGAACCAGCGTAATGCTGCATCCTTAAGAGTTGAAGGGAAGAGTTTCAGCTTCTGCTCATCTTCAGTATAGTCATAGGTTCGAAAAAGGACAGCAAACTCAAACAGGAAGGTATCAGGATCTTCAGTAGTCAGTCCATGGAAGTGAGGTAAAGCGGAGGAGCTAATGTTCTTCATTTTCATGTCTCCATTGGTTTCTCGGATGGGGAAGGCACCTTCTATTCTCTCATCTTCTCCTCTATTGTCAGCCATAGCTTCAGATGGGATGGTCCCTAATTCTTCTTCTACTATAGGATCTTCGTATATCTCCGGAGGTTCACCTATAGGTTCTTCTGGATCACTGTCACCGAAGAAGAGAGAAGGGTGACTCAGTGATGTGGTGGGGTTGTTGGGTAAGAATTTGCCTGTTTTATCTCGATTCCTATGAGGCATGAAATGGAAATACTTTTTTTTGATTGCTTTTGTTTTTTCTTTGGTACCTGCAAAAACTGAAACAGATTGATCTACAACTAACTATCTTGCTGAAATGAAAATGCAGGATTGAAATGAAAGCAGGAAAGAACTAGTCTACTTTGCTCAAATGGAATTGCAGGAATGGAAATGCTAGTCTACGCTTGCAGAATTGAAACGCTAATCTATGCTTGCAAAATTGAAATTGCGAATTGAAATGTTAATCTATGAAAGCAGGAAATGTCTATGCTACTTTTGCAGAATGGAAATGAAATAAACTACTTGGCAGAAGGCGAGAGTAGGAAAATAGAAGAAAAGCAACAATTACTAATACTCTGACGCTTCCCCGGCAACGGCGCCAAAATGATGGTGGGCTCCTGTATTGTAGCAATAATGCTACAACTCTTGGAGCTTCCTTCTCTAATTTTATCAACCTGGTAGTTCGTAACAAACTTGGAAGCAACGGCGCTGTATGCACAAGTACTAGCTCTTGTCGCAGCTGTCACTTGGTCAGCTAGCACAAGTCCGCTAGGGCTCAAGCCAACTTCTATATGCTCTCAGAAGAAGCTTTTTAAGTGATGAACGAAAGCTATCTCAAAGGAAATTAACCTACTTTGCAAGAATGAACTGAAAGCCAGCAAAACATGGAAACCCTAGTAAACCCTAATTTGACCAGCTTAATCCTTACGATGCAATGGTGGGAATGCAACTGATAAAAATGATGCCATTACTTCTAGTGAGATGAGATGCATGAGTCTAAACTAATTTCATCTGAAGAGAACATGCTTTTGTATTTTTGCTCAAGTGGTTGGAGTTATTATGACTGTGCTTCTTACTGGGTCTTGACTGTGCAGGGGTAGTTCAAGGGGAGGAAGGCTTGGAAAAGGTTAGGAGGACTCTGAGAGGGTCCAGGGGATCCCTAACATCATTCCACAGAAGTTCACAACATTCAGATGCCTGGCAACCATGTTTGCAAGCTTATACAGGATGTTTGCAGGGGATCCTACAGGAAGCTCGGGATTTCTACAGGAAGTCTGCTAACTTCTACAAGATGTTCTGCAATCGGAGTTTTGGGTGATGGATGGGTGAATGAGCTGTATGGGTGGATGGGTAGGATGAGAGGGGAGCTTGTGATGGCTTATGGACAGAGAGGTGAGATGGAGAGGGGGTGTGTAAAGCTGGTTGGTTGATAGGAGGGTAGAGGCAATGGAAGGCCGAAAAGATAAAACAACGTGGATAATAGAAGAGTTGGTGGGCAAATGATCTAGCTGGGAGGTAAGGATATGGCTTAGGCACGGTCGAGAAGGATAAGGAAATGATAGAGTGGTGCTGCGCAGTGTAAATGAAACAAATCACCTCTGTCTTGCACAAAACCGAGAATTCATCAACCTATTCTAACTGTTTTATTAAAAACCAAAGAACAGCAATGTAAGTTAAGGGAGAATTGTGCATGGTGTTGGAGCAAAGAGCTACTCCACAAGATCTAAATGCATGGACACTTCTGCAACTGAAATTATTGCGTTAAAGCTTGCATGAACATATAAAACAGTGTTTTTGGTAGTTGGCACGGTCTGCACTTCCGGTCCCCAAACAGAGGTGAAAGTGAGTGTGCATTCAACCTTTTTTTGAACTCTGATTAACTCCAATCCTTACTCTAATCTAAACTACTGAAAGCAACTTTTGTTCATAACACTAACCTATGTAACCACACCAAGAAATCCGAATCAGAAAACTGTGTTTCCAAGTGCAAGTAAAGGACAAGAAATATAATGTTGAAAGAAAGACAAGTACAATACAAAGAAAGGAGGCCTATTGCTCTCAGGTTGGGCCCAAACCTGAGAGCTATAGCTCCTCTAAGAACTCAGAATTGAACTCAAATCTGCCTGCCTTTTATTAAAAGATCATAGTCAAAATTCTAACAACATGCCAAAAATGGCTTACAAAGAGCAAAACAGAGCTGTAGCTCGTACTTCAGAATTTGCAACAAAGGTTCAAAAGTTCCCATCGAAGGCTACAACCTCAATATTGATACATTATGAGGGCCAAGCTGGCCTCCTAAATTAGTGGGGCTTGGCTGTCCAACTAAAAGTAAACTGTTGTTCCTTTAGAATCCGTTGGCTGCCTTCTAGCTCGGTGGTGATAGATGTTGGAGCTCGGAGTTGGGGTGGAGATCACGAGGAAGGTCATTCAAGGCTGTGGACAACCTTCCTACAAAACCGCAATGCCACCTTGGCTGTCTCCTTGCCTTCATCTGCGTGGTTTTGCTCCATTTAATGTCAAAAAAACCTGAAATAAACATGTATTAGCCACATAGGCATAATGACTGCCCTCCTTCCTACAAATAACATGAATATACTAAGAAATGATGCATAAGTGATAAAAAATGAAGGGTTGAGCAAGGTAAGTAGGCCAAATGAGCCCAAAATGTTACCAAATTTGGGGCTCATTAGTGCTGATCTCCATGTGTGTGCTGGTGACCATGCACATCAACTTATCGAAGTACATGTTCAGCTCCAGTTGGACTTGCTTCTTGTCTTCACCTCGGTGAGTGTGCCAAATGGGTGGGATCGCATGCGTGCGCACAATGACATGCATGCTACTGAATTCCCTTGCATGCGATCAACAACACTAATCACCTTGTCTGCTCCATGCTAGCTGCTAGAATGGATCTATAACTTGTGTGGGCACAGTTTCATCCATCTGTGCATGTTGCGTCCCTTGCTATACCTGTTCCTGCTGCAAGTTATTCTCTCATTTGTGTAGCTCCTATTCTTCCTTGAGTTGTCACTTCAACACATGCAACTCCTTCTATTTCTCTCTCTACCTTCGCATGATCTTCGTGTCACGCCATCACCTCATAGCTTCAATCTCCAAAGCTTCTTTTGTCACGAGTGGATTTTCTTTGAACTCACAGCTTTGCTCCGCCTCTGTGTTGTCAATAACCTTCCTCTTGCATTCGTCGTGTGTGGATGTGCTACCTTCTACTGCTGCAGATGGTGCTTCTCGCTATGACGTTGTTTCCATTTCATCTTGATATCCTTGTCCATGAACAACTTGATGTCTTCATAGATAGGAAAGTTCATAGACACTTGATCAACTGCATCCCCAAGTGTGCTCTGAACAGTGTCTTCGACTCTTCTCTCCTGGAAGCCATTGTACCTATGCTGCTGAGAGGCAGACGAACACCTATGATACCTGGAGACGTAGCAACACTCATGAAAAGCAATTTGTCAGTCGAAAACCAAAACAAACTACAGGACTAACATGCAACATACCTGTGTGACTGTCTATGAAGATTGCACAATTTTCACTAGGAAGTTGGGAGACTGACTGCCAAAACTGTGCAAAGCATAGTCGAGGTTGTCGAGAGGATGACTAACTACTGGAACTGTGCAATGCACAGTCCAACCTGATCTGCTGAGGACTGAAACTGTGTAATGCGCAATTTCAGTCAATAGTGACATGCAACTAGCAAATTGCATTGTACAATTTCTGGGGCCAACAGGACACTGCCTCCAAGAATTGTGCAATGCAAGTGTGGAGGTTAGTGCTAAGCATGAATTGAACAATTTCTGGAGGGAAGGCAGAGCCTTTGATTTCGGAAATGCGCAGTGCTAGCCGGGCAAGGTACAGTCTGGACCAAGGCAGCCCAGACCGACCGATGGGCGACTGAAAACATGAGAAGTCTAAATGCATGATGAGATGAGTGCAAACAAGAGTGAATGATCATACATGCAAACAACAAGTGCAAGATTCAAAAAATAGGAAAGCATGCACGTGTGTGAAGCGAGTCGCCACAACAGCGACCGTTCATGCAAAAATAATGTCATGCATGCGACAACAGTGAGATGCGAACGAAAACTGAAACGATGCTTCTAAAAGCTAACATACATCAAAACAACAGCAAGTGCTCACTAAAATCAAGAAGACAACACTCACACAAAGTGAAACGCAAAAAGCGACAGAAACTTTGTGCAAGACATGAAAAGCGGGCTTACCCGAAACAGCTGAGTTGAATGTGCCGACGACTCCTAGATGCAATGTGGGATGTCAGAGTTACAAGGTCAATGTGAGGAATGAGCTCTACAGCATCCGGTTGATGCTTTTTGATAAAATCGAGGTTGTGACACGCATACAACAAATATAGGAAAAACTACACTTGGCGGGAGGTTTCTGAAATGATCCTTGCATGTAACCTCTAGCTGCTAAAAAGAGGTCCCTGAACAAGGGATGTCTTTACATGCTGCCTTGGGAAAAGAAGTCCATGCATGCAAATCAATTTTTCTCGGTCCTGAAGGGAACCATTCAACCTAAAGGCACTTGCATTGGTTTGCGAGCCTGGGATGAAAATCTGTGCAGTTTTTGGGTTGAGCAGAGATGGTTGTCCTAGAGGGATTGCATAATTTCTGGGAGGGTCAGGTGACTGTCTCCCAGGATTGCACAATTTATGGGCTGAGCAGTTGTCCTGGCTCAGACTACGCAATTTTCTCAAGGAATCATGTCTGACTGTATTGCGCAATTTCTCATCCCAGTAGGCCACCTAACAAATTTGTGCAATTTCTGCTAGAGGGCTAGCTATCCCAGAGGGATTACATAATTTATGGAATCAACAGGTGACTGCTGCCCAGAATTGCACAACTTCTAGGCTGAGTAGCTATTCTTGGATGAATTGTGCAATTTTTGAGAGGAAGACTGTTAGGAAGAATTGCGCAATTCTGGAGCCCAGTTGGGTGTCCAGCTGGGTTTGCGCAATTTCTGGAGGGAAGGATGGTTCCCCTCTAAAATTGTGCAATTCCCAAAGGGAGTTGCTCAACCAACAACTGACACTAAGTCCAGAATCATCCTGTGAAGGAGGTGGAAAAAACTTGCATGCACCGGCTGACAAGACTCTATGAAATAGATGAAGCTGATGTGCTTGACAATGCAAGACATGCTGCTGAGGATAATTAGTAGGGAGGCTCCAAAATGAAACTAAGGAAAAAATTTGGAGGGTGGTTGTTCTCAATTCAACAAACATGTTTAGATATCCAAAAACAATCTGATTTTCGTTTTCATGACAAAGTGTTGTCCAATTGTAGATACAAAAATTCAAGAATATTATCATATCAATGAGAAAGCACATCATGAATTATGGTTATTGTCATATTTGCATCATTATGAATATTTGGAGCTGTGAAGTATACCATTGGCAACATTTTCCCATTGAAGACCATACAACCGGCCAAGTGATACTGAATAAAATTTTCCTCTTGTAAATTTTTGGGTGTGCGAATAAAATGTGGTAGAAGTGTTTTCTTCTGGTCCATAACTTCAATTATCAAACTCAAATATTTTTTTGGATTATCATAACACTTCTTTCAATGCTTGTATAACCTTTTCCTTTCACTTGTTTATTGTTCGCGGTGCTCTTAAAGCGCTTTGACAATGGAATCTACACAACATAAAAGAAAGTCATTAATAAATACGTTTTCATAGTTGATGACTATACAATTTTAAAAATTAATGTTATGAATGCTTACCTCTTTCTGCCCCTTCACATTTATCCCTTTTTTATTTAAGAGAAGCACATGTACTGCAAATCCCCATCCTTGTCTTCTTAGGAATATGGACATTGTTGAATTATTTCTTCCATATCTTCACAAAATATTGATATGTAATAAATCGACCATTTCCTATAGCACCTTATACATATTCTTTGTATAAGTTTTAGGTTTCTTGTCTTGAGAAATTATCTGGAATATGTATTGTCTCTCTATTTGGAATACACTCTCCATGCTTTGAAATGAAGTTTTTCATCCATGACATTGCATTATTTGATAATGGCCCAAACTGTCGTTTATGACGTACTTCTGAATAAAATGTGGGATCCTCTTCCAAATTTTCTTGGATTCTTGACAGATGAAAACTACCCATTGAATGAAAATTTTTGAAAGACTTTCTACAGATAAATAAAGACCCAATATGATAATCATAACCTGACAATGTAGATTGCATTCACCCCACTAAATATGAATTTTGCATGCTTTTATTCATTGACAAATATCTCTTCCTTTTCTCCAATGCAAACTTGAAATCCATATGTTTCAAGCAATCCTTTTGACAACATTCACTTGAAATGAGAGCACTGATAGAACTTCTTCTCATGAGATATTCTTCTCTACCCCTTGTATAACTAGAATATCTTGGATTGATACGAAAATGTCTGCTCCTACTCCTCAATACAATATTTGCTAGCAACATCTCCATCGTTGAATCATCATCTGTATAATCATTTTCATCATGATTATGAGGAATATTATCCTCACTATGATCATCTGTGCTTTTGAAATATTGACTTGGAGGATATTCTTCATCTTGCCCTTCTTCAGTGCTACCCTCATAGTCCTTAGAATTATAACTAAATGGAAAATTTTACTCGATGTTTATTGGATATTCTTCATCATGTGCATTGTCAGTGTTGCTCTCATAGTCCATATGATTAGGACTACATGGAAAATGTGACTCTTTACTTACTGGAAATTCTTCATCTCACCCTCTGTCACTGCTACTCTCATAGTCCTTAGGAATAGGACTAAGTGCTTCATCCTGCCCTTTGTCACTGTTGCTCTCATAGTCCTTAGGATTAAGACAAAGTGCTTCATCCTTCCCTGCATCACTACTTCTCTCATAGTCCTTAGGATTAGGACTAGGTGGAAAATGTGACTCCCTATTTACTGCAATATTCATCATCCTGCCCTTCATCACTATTGTTCTCATAGTCCTTAGGATTAGGACTAGGTGGAAAATGTGACTCTCAATTTATTGGAAATTCTTCATCCTAGCCTTCACCACTGCTACTCTCATAGTCCATAGGATTAAGACTAAGTGGAAATTGTGACTCTTGATTTAATGGAAATTCTTCATCTTGGCCTTCATCAATGCTGCTCTCATAGTCCATAGAATTAGCACTAAGTGGAAACTGTGACTCTCTATTCATTTGAAATTCTTCAGCATGCTCTTCATCACTATTGCTCTCATATTCCATAGGATTAGGATTAAGTGGAAACCGCAACTCTTTATTTATTTGAAATTCTTCATCATGCTCTTCATCACTGTTGCTCTCATAGTCCATAGGATTAGGACTAAGTGGAAACTGTGACTCTCTATTCATTTGAAATTATTCATCATGCTCTTCATCACTGTTGCTCTCATAGTCCATAGGATTAGGACTAAGTGGAAACCTCAACTCTTTATTTATTTGAAAATCTTCATCATGCTCTTCATCCTTTCTACTCTCATAGTCCATAGGATTAGAACTAAGTGGAAACAATGACTCTTTATTCATTTGAAATTATTCATCCCGCCCTTAATCAGTTTTTCTCTCATAGTCCTTAGGATTAGAACTAAGTGGAAGATTTGACTCTCTATTCATATTGAAATAATTTATGTTATATTCATCAATATGAATAGAGTTGTTACACAATGAAGATGTTTATGCTTGACAAAGAGAAACTTCACTATCAGAAGAATCCATGCCTTCCAAATATAAGAGGTTGAATGATACAAATGCACTCTCTCCTAATGATAATATATAGCTTAAAGAATGAAAATTTCCCTCCAAAGTTTCCCTCTAAAAATTTTTGACGAAACTTTTCCCTCCAAAAATTTTGTTTCATGTATTTCTCTCCAAAAAATTTCTTCTACAATTTATTGAAAAATTTTAAATAAAATTTTCTTATGAAATTAATCTTTTAAACTAAATATTTAAATTAAAATTGTAAACTAAATCCTTTACCTAAATTATTTTTTTTACTTAAACTATATAGCATTTACTAGACAATTGAATATTTCTTTTAATTTTTATTATATCATCTATCACACATTTAAAATAAATTACTATATCACCATAATATGATTCATATGTTAAGTTTTTATATAAAAAATTAATACCACATTCACCATGCGGTAAAACAATTCCATAATGTTCGCTTTATCATAAATTACTATATTGCCATAACAAGATTTATATGTTAATTTTTTTATAAAAACAAATTAATACCACATTCACCATGCGGTAAAATAATTTCGTAATTTCTGCTATATCGTAAATTTTATTATGACAATTCCTCACATCACATCAAGGCTTTTCAAGGTTCATTAAAAGACTTGTAGCGATTTTGTGGAGCAGTTACATTGTTATTGACAACATATTCAACGGAAGATTATCGCATTTGAAAGGTTAGCCTCCCTTTGGTTGTGTACAAGTCTTCAACTCCCATAGGTTTACTAGTAGTTATGTGTCAGTTGGGTTGTTATCTTCGTGTAAAATACCAAACAAAAACATATTCCAGTAAAATAATATTTAACTTTTTATTAGTGAAATTTAAATTTCTTTTAGAAATTAAAAAGTTAGATGAGTCGGGCTTACCCGACACCCCTCTGGTAGGCAGGAGGCCACTACGTCAGTAGTAGGTGTGGTGGGCCCGTTCATGGGCTTCCCGATTAAAAGCGTGCCCTACCCGGGGCAAAGTGACCACCTTGTAGGCTAGGGAGCTAATTCTCAGAATCGACCTCTTGGCCTACCCAGGAGTCGTTTTGCCACGGACGGGCAAGCCCATGGCTGGGCGAGCCCGCCCATAGGGGTCAGGCACCCGCCCCCGTTGCCCAATGAGGAGGATAAGAATTTCAAAGTATCTCATCAAGTGGAAGAACTTACATGTTGAAGATTCCACATGGGAGGATGATAATTTTATACAGAAGCATCCAGGACTACTCAAGCGTTGAGGAAAACACTTTTTTTGAAGGAGAGGGGCATGTTAGGTCCCTATAATACTAGTGATTCCCCCATTACTATTGTCATTTTATCCCCTTATTTTTATTGTTGTGCCCTTGTTGTCCCCATATTATTATTATTGTGCCCCATAGAAGCCTACTATTGTCATTGTTGTGCCCTTATATTATTATTATTATGTCGGCTCTGATTATATTGTGACCCCCTAGACTCCTATATATATAGAAAGGAGGTTTTTTCATTTGAATCATCCAAAAATTATTCATTTGTGTAATGTAAAGGAGGTTTCCCTCTCAAAGAGGCTTATTTTGAAGTCGTTGAATATATTTTCTTCTATTTTGTGAGTTGCTTGCATAACACATAAATTGAGAGGTTGCCTTCTAGGGAAAAAAAACCCTAACTAATCATAACTTCTACCATTAGATCATCTTCCTAATGAATGACCCAGATTGACTATGAAATTATAGTATTTTACAAGGAAATATTTCATCTATTTTTACCTTCGGGGGAACTTACCCCGAACCCCTGCAAGGGGGTGGGGGGGGTGCTCTAAACATGCACGCACCCCGCTATATGCCCGAGGTAGAAATAGTGGGGAAACAAGCCCCCCCACAACGGCAAGGATTGGGGTCCAAACATGACTAAAACAAGACCTCTGAATTAGGAATACAAATAGGCTCCACATCCAACAAGATTTATGGCCCAACCTTGTCTGTATTTGGTGCATAGTATACAACAATGTAATCAGTATTTAGGCCCCCGCTAGCCCTGCCCTTCAAATTGACTAGTTTTCCCCTCTGGGAGAGACCTGTGTTGAAGTAAATATCTTCCACCTCAATTTGCAATGGCATTGAATATATCACATATTGTTCCTGCTACGTGTCCCAATAATTGATTAACATTTCCAATAATCTAGTTTGAGATCTAATGTTTGGCATCATGAAAAACTTGATAAAACCATAATTTTTAAGTCCATCCAACGATTCTTGGTCTTCGAAGACTTGATTATCAACATAAGTATGTTCTCTTTCTCTCGAAATGATCGAGATCATGAAATAAATTGTATTTTTAACTGTTAAGAAATTCATTTCTAAATTTAGCTCCGTGTGTACATAGATCCTGTAAAAGACGGTCATTTATATGCATGACTTTTTCTATGACAAACCACGTGTAGTTATTTCTGTATGTAACTTGATATAACTAGACCGCATATGCGCAAAACTGGTTCTAAATTTAATTTAATCAATCCAAAAAATCAATACAATTATTAAACATTTGGTCCAAATGAAAGAGAATGGGGTCAAGCATTACCCGAAGTTCATGGTTTCAGAATTCATTGGTGAAGTAGATTGGATTAGCTTGCTCCAATTTTCTAAAAAAGATCTCTCCTCAACACTTGGATGGTAAGAATGAAGTTGGGTAAGTTCAAAACTTTGTTTTGTAGTTAAAAACTCAAACCCACTTTCATAAAGTTCATTTTAACTTTATTATTTTAATTTCATGAAACTTTTGACCTCTCTTGAAGTGTTTTTAAGGGCCTTTTTCAGGGTAATGAAGACTTATCTTCTCACTTAGTGATGCTTCTCTATTGTTTTGATTCCACGATCGTTGGCCGATCATGGAAGGTATTGTACTCTAAACTAACATATAGGTTGAGATATGTGACTTTCCATTGGATTTTGCATCTTGGCCTCATACTATGATACTTAGCCACAAGGTCGACCCCACTATGTTGTGATTCTTTAACCTCTCTCACTCTTCGTTTCGTAAAATTGTAACATAGTACTAGAGCGTTTCCTTGCATGGGGTTCCTAGTTAGAACCTCACTAGCATACGTTGCCCATGTTGGAAATCTTGTATAGGCTTGGGAGTCCTCTTTACTTCCACCATGACTTTACGTTGAAACCATGTTCTTCTTCTTCTCCTATTTTATTTTGGATTTATACCCTAGAGACTCCCATGTGTTGAGTTGTACTATTGAATTGCATATTGACCACTTGCACCCCTTTTGGCCTTAAGATGACTTTTGAATCGTGTATAAATGACTTTTAACCATGACCCTTCTGCAAGATCAAGTCATGCATTCATTATCCTTTACGACTTGACACCCTTTTTCCATGGATGGAACATTCCCAAAGTTTCGATGACCAATATTCACCACCTTTCATTGAGCATAGGAATGTTCCAGACCCAGGAAGTAGTGAACTTTCCCTTGACACTCGCTGTCTACACTATACCATAGGCATTCTTTTATTCTTTTTTCAGGCCCTATAATATGAAAAAGACAAAAAAATAATAATAATAATAATAGTATTTCCAAAAAAGAGAGCAGGAACATGACAGTTTCTTCATCAGTTGATGGCAACAAGTGTCATTCATGCTTTCCCTTAACAAATCACTTTAAAATGAGTCATTCCTCCATCAAGAAGGGACTTAGTTTGAATTTACAGAAGCCAAAATATTGTTTCTAAGTTAGTCCTCCACCGGTTTGTTAACTCTTTGAATCATATGGAGAGTTTGTTGATGCCTCCTGCATCACAAACTTATACAAATTTATTTTGTGCTGCCATGAAGTCACATAAATTTGTGATTTTGTTCAAGGGTAGTCAATCTGTTGTCCACCATTCTGCAGTGTTTCTTGACTTATTTATGTCAGCCATACCCATTCTGTCAAGTTATTCTCAGTATCACATCAGTTACTTGGTCCTTTACTCGTGTCAGTTAAGAATGTCCCCATTGACTTCTTGCTTGAGGGTATTATGCTATCAACTCTAACAAATTGCTCTGAGAGTATATCTAGAGTCGCACCTTGGCCCTATTTATGTCATTGATAGGTGACCTTGTGCTCAAAATCGATCAGTATCATGGGTCTTTGACTGAGTGGTTTCTCTTGTGTTTGACGTCAGCTTACATTATCACACATTGATATTCATGCAACACCTTGGTTTCCATTCAACCCTATTGGTTGATTCCACACCTATCTTTCATCTCTCATTATTGCCTTGTTCAAAGGATTTATTTCGCGTGCTAGATACATTTTGTGCACACTAGAAATGTACTTCGAGGTGGTTACTTCATCTTTATTCGTTTGATTCCTTTCGAATTATGGGCTTGTGAGTTACACTCATGATGCTTGATGTGTGATGCCATAATGCCTTCCTTCCAGCAAATCTTTTCCCATTGACTCCAACTCATTTCTTTTGGAACAAGGTCTAGAGTTATTTTTTAGTACCTTAGGGTTTGCAGTCATAAATGGCAGACTCCTTTTCTATCGACAATGAGAATACATCAATGTCTCTTGATTGGGATATTCTTTCAAGTGTTTGAATTCAACATGTCTATTCACACTTGTTAGATTATATTGGGGTACCTTGACACTCATTATCAATATTGGTGAGTTGTCTCACGTTTGTTAATGGTATACATCAATTATTAGTAATCAAATGATTTCTCAAATGGACGAGTTCAACTCATTTATTCCCATGGTGTAGAAATGTACCATATGTGGTCGGCAAACACCTCAGGTTGTGTCAACATCTTAGTACACTTGAGAGTTCCTTCAAATTTTTTCCAATGACACTTTTCAGCTCTATGTGTTGCAGAATTTCTCAGAAGCATCTTTACGTTGGCACCCGATTTTATGAAATACCACTATGCCACTTACATGATTTGGTACTTTTATGAGGATCAATTATACAACATCATTGTTCAGACATACTTCTATGTGATATTGAGACATAGCTTCGTTGTGCTCTTTCGTGACTTTGATCTGATGATCCATTATGTATTCTTTAGTTTATTTTGTACAATTATGTATCAATTTTGGATCCACGTTATACTAATCAACCTTTATTCCTTCTAAGTATGGGTATGCCCGACTCATACATGAGTTTTCTTTCTGACTGCTTCCATAGGTATTTGATGGGCTGGAATCTAGTGATCTCCTCTCGAGTTTTCAAATTACTCCTCTCTCTATATTTAATATATTTCGGCCATCATGTTCCCCTTTGACCTCATATATTAGGGGGCATCTGATAAAGCATCATTCAACACTCGTGTAAACCTGATGCTCTTTTATGGCCATAGACAATCCCTTTACCCTTACAGAATTGCGTTTATATTTTATAAATATATTTCAAATTACATACATGACTCTGTCCAGTAAAATGAGTGTACATACACAAGTCCTAGAACACTATACCTGTGTATACATATTTAAATTTGAAAAGATAAAATAAAATTTTAGTTTTCAGGAAGGGTTTACGAGTTTTACCAAGAGCCCACCTACATGATCCCATGACGTAACTGAAATAATCAATTTGAGGTGGCATATATACACCCCTTGGACAGGCCTAATGGAGAAGAGAAGAGAAGAGAGGTATTGACATTATACTTGATTTTCCCAGATCAAGTCTACTTTTCTCTTGCCTCCTGCACTCCCAGTCTCTAGGAAACCCTGGTTTCCTTTCTAGATATAATCAGTCTCCTTATATAGCATCTTCTTGCATATATTAGAGAGGTTTCCTTCGTGGATTGGGTTCGATGGATCTATAGGAAGGCTTCATCAGTTCCTTTGGCCTCGATCAGGTTGTATCTATCCTGTACTTAATGTTATTCGACAATAAAGAAGCTTAGGTATTATTCTCGATATATGTTGTCATCTTATGAATGATAGTCTGAATTTTTGTTTGTGATGATATAACATATTCTTATGCATGCACGTTGAATTATGTATTATATCTATGCTTCCGAGATTGATTTTTAGATTTGCACATCTTGGAGGAACTAGAGGGTTTGGACCCTACGGGAACATCTTCAAACGTACGTCCTCGGGTATGTTCTTAAGTCCAACTTTAATAATTCAAATGTTTAGCATGTTTTATTGAGTGTTCTTTGTTGATTGATTTATTCTGTTATGTTGAGGCTTTCAACCCTATCCCTAGGGATTAGTTCCTGCCAACAATGGTGAAAGGGAAAAATCATTCCAAAGGAAAGTCGTGGGAAGGAAGTATAGGAGGAAAACCACGATATGTGAAGACAACATATGGATAGACACCATTGGAAAAGCCACAAGAAGGTATTCCATCTCCAAATGTTGTTGTCATTGTTAAATTTCATTACTGTGGCAAGTTTGGACATCGTAGAGCTCTAATTTTGTCATCATTTTCAACCATACATTTAACTGTTTTAGCCCTCAAACCCTAGACATGTAACCATTATTTCCCTTTTGTTGTGCATTTTACACATCTTGAATCCTAAACCCTTTGACATGCATAAACAGGTAAATAGTTTCTTATTTACATTAATTCCTAGATTTAATAGATTAATTGAATTTCATGTGTTTTTACTGACGATGAATTGTCTAACTTTGTTTTAGTACTAGTATTGCAATTTCGGTACATGACCATGGTTGGAATATTTGAAACTTTCCAGAAGGAATTTTGGCATATGGTTTTTATATCTTGGGGTGACAAACTCATTCTAGAATGTTCAGGTTGCACCCATTTTGCACCTATGAATCTCCACCATTGAAATACTGTTATAAGTCAAATTTTTTGGACTATCAAATTTGGGCACAATTCCCAAGGAAATGGAAGCTATTTTGAAGATTCCAAGTCATGGTTTTTATTCCTAGCATAGAAAATAATTTTAAATATAAAACCATCTCCAAAGATTCATCATGGTTTGGAATATATTCGTATTTCTTTAGGCGCAATTTGTAAAAAAACTCAATTTTCTCAGATTACCAAACCATGCCCAGATTTGATAAAAATGTAAAATAAGTGATTCAAACAACATGGGAAATTATTATCAACTATTGTCAAAGTCCAAGAATCATCATCTATTATCTCATTTGTATTTCATGCAGCCAAATCACCCAATTCTATCTTGTAAAATCATAATTTGCTAATTGTTGTATATTATGTAGGTAAGAAAATTGTGTATTATGTATTAGGGATTGGTTTTGTTCCACCCAATACTCTAGTTTGTACCAATAATGAGATGGAGAACATATTTCAAGGTTGTTGATCATTCACTCATGTAGTAGGATGCAAAGGTAGCTCATAAAAGGTGGGTTACAATAGTAGGCTAAGTGCTTCTCTTCTTTGTAATCTTGTTTATTTCTTCAGCAATTGAAGCCACTTGTTCTTCATCCTATGTGCATCATTGTGATTTGATCTATGTTCCTGAAAATCTTAGTCATGTTGGGAAGGATCCCTCAATGTTGGGTGATGCCCTACCTTTTTACTTTATGAGTTTAACTTAGATTCATTAGATTTTTTCTTTGACATTCTTACATCGCTTTTATTTATGCTTTTCCTCTTTCTTTTGTCAAACATAGCTTAGTTCAGGTCTAATTATTTTATGTTTTGATGTAGGACATCCACTGTAGGAAAGGTTCATTGAACAAAAATCATGATAACATGGGGATACTCTTGAATGAATATACTTTGTACGAAGATTGTAGCATTAAACATTTATGTCAGTAATTGTCCTTTGACCGAGCGATGAATTCCATAATGTTGCATTCAATTCCTTGTTTTTAATTTTAGTCTTTAAATTCCAATATTGATTTCATGAGACTAATTTCCCAAATTTTAATATTTTATTTATTCATATCCAACATGTTATTGAATGCATGAATGTTCCAACTTACTAAAAGCACCATATGAGGCACTAACCTCATGGATTTGTTGCAAGCACCAACTTGCTGGAGGCACCAACCCCCAAGCATTCCCAAGCTCCAATAGAGATGGAAGCACTAACTTCCTAATTATAGGCACCAACCCACATTCAAATAGGAACTGAATGTTCAATGTAGTTTGACAACAACTCTACATGATAACAACTTTGATCTCTACTCATTCTGTTGCACTTTGCAGCACTCTTCAATAGCCCTATGATCTGCTCAACGACAGTCACTCTCAACCCTCTGCTCTCTACTCTCAACAACAGTCACTCTGCTCTCTGCCTCTTTCTTTCCACAAGACAGGCTTGGCTCTCGGCCTTTCTTCATATTGCACAGGCTCAACTCTCGGACTTCTACTCTTTAAGGCACACACACATCCTTACTCATATAACTCAGGATGTTGGAAATAATACTGAGAGGGGGGGGGGGGGGGTGAATCAGTATTATCAGATCAATAAAACTTTTTCAATTTCATGCTCAGAAACATACACGCTACTTTCGTTAAGTGAACCCGCGTGCAGATCTAGAAATAGATTCTTATGCCTTCGCTGTCAGATCCGACCCTTGCCAAAACGTCCCGAACAGATAACCAGCAATACCAGATCCTCTCACTGCGTCAGACACACAATACATATCTTTGCCTAATGATCTTCTCCTTATATAGCCTTAGGCCTTGTTCAATACCAAGAGCCAAAACCATAGTAACACAATACCATCAACTTCAAAACTAGGGATCGACACGCCCGTCGAGACACAATGGTCTGAAACCATAGGCACAACTTCCAAGGACTAACCGCCATGGACCAAAGGTACTTTTCCACATACATGCGCTTTTGCTGAAGCCAACCTGCGTGTACACGCGACTTGGGCTTAACGAACCTGCGTGTATGAACTTTCTTGCCATGCTGTACTAAGATCTGTCCTCTGATTAAGTTGCCATCACCTGTACCAACCTCTGAGTGAGTTGCCATCAAGGACAACACTTGAAACATAATGCCAACACAGGAAACTTCCGATTTTAACACAGAGCACATGCACTTCAACCTTGTCTCACAACTCACAAGCAACTCTCGGCCTAACACACACAACACAGTAAACTATAAGCCTTTACACATAAAGCACACAAGAACCTTCGACATAACACACATAGTGCTGTTCTCAAGGTCTCTTTTCTTCAGCTAAGGCATTGTTGGCCTTTACATGCAGAACTGGCTCTCACTTAGCCTCTCACAGCAGTGCTCACACTCAAAGAGTTTTCTGTAGAAATTCCCACTGTAGATCAACAGATTATGCAATATACTAAAGAAAAATACAAGATCTACTTCTACAACAAACTTTGCGGAAGCTTAATCGAATTGAGCAAGATCAATGAGAACACATATAACTGAGAATGAGAAATCAATCACACATAACACAGAAGAAATAACCCAAGGAAAGCCTCAGCCTAAAACCCCAATCTCTGTATTATCATACAAGTGGAAATATGTTCAGGTTACAAAAAGAATCAGCTCTCAAGCTATCCTGCTCTCTCTGCAATCAAACAATACAGATCACAGATTGAGTAGACAAGAGATATATCTTTCCTCAGCCCTCCAAGCCTCTGATTTCCTTGCGCAGTTTTTCTTGGGGTTCAGTGATGCCACATGTGTGAATTGGCCTCATCACGCTCACAAAAACTGAAGAAGTATCTGCGCAATCATCAAGGAAAGAATTCCTTCTGCATGCAAGAGATATTCACAATGGAATATTCCTGCAACTGACAGTACATTGTCCCTCCATCTGATCTCAACTGGGTCTCTGTCTGAACTGACATGCATGAGTTATTTATGAGAGAATATTCAGTTATCTGAAGTGCAGCAGTTACATGCATGCATGCATTAACTAACTGAACTCACAATTAATTCAACAAACTGTTTGAATTAATCTAACTGGACTTGACTCAGTTAACTGAGTCAACTAATTACAACTCATCCTTATATCTTTAACTAATGGATAAATTCCTCAATCAATGGAGAAACTGTTGCATGTCCCCACATAGACTTCATGTTTGATTTTCTACAACTAATTAACTCATGGTGAATTAATTAATTATTTTACAAACAACTGCTAAGATCAAATTCGAATTTTTACTTCTCTATTTTAGTTCAGGGACTAACTAAAATAGGAAGGTATCCCGAAATGCTATTTATAGCAGTACTAAATTTAGCACTTCTATATTTAGCATTTCTTGTTGCTATTTTCAACACTCCCTCTCAACAAGAAAGGGATTATCAGTAACCCTAATCCTGTCTCTGTGGAACTCAAACTTGCATTTTGACAATGTCTTCGTCAAAATATCTGCATCCTGTTCCTCGGTCGAAACATACAGCAACAACATGATCCTCTTGACCACACAGTCTTGAAGATCATGATACCGGATATCAATGTGCTTGGACCTGTCATGAAAAACTAGATTCTCAGAGAGTTTGATACAACTCTGATTATCACAGTAGATCATGATTGGATCCATCCTCTGACCAAACAATCCCACTAGAATCTTCCACATCCAAATGGCCTCACATGCAACCTGACTAGCAGCCATGTATTCAGCCTCTGTTGAGCTAAGTGCAACTGATCTTTGTTTCCTGCTGTACCAAGAAACTACAGCTGAACCAAGGTTGAAGATTCCTCCAGAAGTGCTCTTCCGGTCTGATGGAATCCCAACCCAATCTACATCTGTGAAGGCCTGAAGCTTCACTCCCTCTATCCATCTGTACCACAATCCAAACTGAGATGTGCCTCTGACGTATCTTATCACATGCTTCGCTGCCTTCCAAAACAGCTTGGTAAGCTGAACCATAGCTTAACTCAGCTGGTTCACCGCAAAGAATAAGTCGGGTCGTGTGTTCACCAGATACATAAGTGAACCCACCAGCTGTCGATAAACAGTAGCAGTTATTACCTCACCTGAAGTAGCATCCTCCTTCCTCCAGTTCCCAACTAGAGGAGTCTGCATGGGCTTGTACTTCTCCATGTGAAAGTACCTGAGTATCTCATTGGCATACTTGCCTTGAGACACAAATACTTCACCATCTTTCTGCCACACCTCCATGCCTAGAAAGTAGTGCATAAGACCCATGTCTTTCATTTCAAACTCTCTTGCAAATTCCTCCTTGCAAGACTAGATCAGCTGATCATCACTTGTCAAAATTAGATCATTGACATAAAGAACAATAATCAATGGCTTACCTTCTACCATGATGTGGTAAAGGTTCGCATCTAATTCACTCTTGGTGAAGCCCAACCTAGTGAAATAGTTGTTGATCCTGGTGTACCAAGCACGGGGTGCTTGCTTTAGCCCATACAAAGCCCTCTTGAGTCGTCACACATGCGACTCACGATCGAAGGTCTCGAAACCCTCTGGTTGCTCAATGTACACCTCCTCCTCAATCTTCCCATTGAGGAATGTTGTCTTCACGTCCATCTGATGGATCTTCCAACCCATATGAGCTGATAGTGCCAACATCGATCTGATAGATGAATACCTTGCTACGGGAGCAAAGGTCTCATCGTAGTCGATCCCCTCAACCTGTGAGAAACCATGGGCAGCATACCTTGCCTTATGTTCCTCAACACTGCCATCAGCTGCCTGCTTTACCTTGTAAAGCCATCTGGAACTCACCACTGACTTGCCCTGAGGTCTTGAGACAACATCCCACACATTGTTCCGAATGATAGAGTCATACTCCTCTACTATCGCATCAACCTAGACTGGTTGCTGCACTGCCTCCTCGAATGAAGAAGGTTTGGTATCTACACACTCCCCAACCAGGGCCATGTACCCAATGTACCGCTTAGGAAACCTCCTCTGTCTATGCTGAGAAGATGGTTGTCCCACATTCTCCCGCGCATCCAGCATCAACCTGTCAGCTTCCCTTAAGCGTTTCCACCCATCTCTAGAAGTCTCATCATGAGTGGATGTCTCCACTCCCAGATCCTCTGCATGCGGCTACTCCGCATCAATCTGAGGCTCCTCCTCCTTAGGAACTGAAAGTTCCTCCTCTGCATGCAACTTGAGCTCCCTCTCAAGTGATAATCGCATGGATTTCTGCTCGTCGAACTTCAAATCCCTACGTACCACTGTCCTCTGACTGGTAGGCAGGTACACCTGATAGTTGTGGGGTGTATCCGTGTACCCCACAAGTATTCCCAACTCAGCTGTTGGATCTAGCTTCTTCCGAGCATCTTTGGTCACATGACAGTAAACTGATGATCCAAAGATTCAGAAGTGACTCACATCTGGTCGCTTCCCGGAAAAGGCCTCCATAGGTGTCTTCATTCCCAGTATACGATGCAGGCTTCTGTTCTGCAAGTATACTGCTGTATTGCATGCCTCAGCCCACAAATGCAGTGGTAGGCTTTGGTCATGCAACATCGCTCGAGCTACTCCCATAATCGATCTGTTCTTCCTTTTGGCCACCCCATTCTGTTGTGGTTTATGGGGTGTCTTCAACTCCCGTTTAATTCCTTCTGCAGCGCAGAAGTCCTTAAACTGTTGGGAGACATACTCTCCACCATTGTCGCTACGCAAGGCTTTTATTTTCTTTCCAGATTCTTTCTCTGCCAAGGCTTTAAACTCACAAAACCTCAAGAAGGTTTGATCCTTCTTTTGCATAAAGTAGATCTAGCATCTACGAGAAAAATCATCAATAAAAATAACATAGTACCTTTGTTTAGCGGTGGAGGCTGTAGAGAAAGGTCCACAAACATCTGAGTGAACTCGCTCCAAGATTGCTCCAGCTCTTATGTCTCGATCCGCAAAGGAAGATTTCTCATACTTACCCAAGGTACAACCTTTGCATGTATTTGTCTGCTCCAGTTTTCCCTTGGGTAGCCCGGTAGAAATCTGCTGCATGATCTTTAGGGCTCCATGGTGCAAGTGGCCCAGTCTTTTATGCCATAGCTCGCCAACATCTTGGCTCTGCACCATCTAAGCTTTGGAACTCAATGCAGCACAGTCGTCTACCTCCAGCTTATAGAGATTCTTTACTCTAATCCCAATTCGCTTTATTTGTCCAGTACCGATATGCCTCAAGAATACCTTTTCTTTACTAAAGACTACATCATAGCCTTTATCTTCTAGCATAGCGACAGACACAAGATTCTTCTTCAGACCTGGTACATACTTTACATCAGTCAGGGTGAGGGGAGCTCCATGCTCCCTCTGAAACACAACCGTACCTTCACCTGAAACATGGTACTTTCCATCATCGCCCATCTCGATCCGCATCTGGAGATCCTTCTCCTCCAAGGTATTGAAAAGATTCTTGTCACCTGACATGTGGAATGAAGCTCCATTGTCCAGGTACCACACACATCCCACCATGGATGAAACCATGCATGCGATAAGCGAGAAATCCAACTCAAACTGTGAGGCCAGTGCCTCACCATCAGATCCCTTCGAGGAACCCTTCTTGAATTTCTTCTATGGACAATTCGTAGCATAATGGCCCACTTCATGATAATGAAAGCATCACACTTTCGATTTGTCAAACTTCTTCCCACCATGGGAAGAACCAGATTTGGGATGGGACGCCTTCCCTTTCCCTTTCCTCGCCTTACTCGCTAAGGCTATATTTTCCTCATCATCTTTCTTTGATGAGGATCCATCTCTGGTGCTTCTTCTTATCTCCTCCTGCATCAGATCCGACCAAAGTTGTTCCCAATCTGGCAGTTTTTCTCTTCCATTAACCGAGTCTTGGTAGCTATGCCAGCTCTTAGGAAGACCGAGGAGTGCAAGACTCACCATGTCATCATTAGCAGTCATGATCCCTACACTTCCAAGCTCATCCCTGCAGGTGGTGAGCTTGTTCAGATATGTAGAGATCGTGTCGCCCTTTTCACACTTGATTTTCCGAAGCTTGTCTTTCAGCGCCAGCTTCCTCTGATCGCTGCTATTTTGATATAGATCTTTCAATGTTTTCCACATCTAAAACGATGTCTCCTTCCCATGGAGACTTGAGACTATGTGGTCGCGAACTCCCTCCAAAAGGATTCTCCTTGCTATAGGAACACATTTCTTCCATTCCGCCAATTCAGTAGCATCAGTCGGCTTGGGGACTTCTTGATCAATGAAGTCCTTTAGACCGTTATCCTCTAATACTGCTTCCATGCGATCCTTCCAGGCTATATAATTCGAACTTCCATCAAGAGCATATTCGAGTCTTAAACCATTAAACGCCACTAGTGAAATTGAGATGTGATAAGAACTCGATTTCTATATTCTGGAACCTCAAAATTCAAACTTCTATCTTCTTGTATACTATTCTTCGCCTTGATCACCTTTGCTCCGATACCATGTAGAAATTCCCACTGTAGATCAACAGATTATGCAGTATACTAAAGCAAAATACAATATCTACTTCTACAACAAACTTTGCGGAAACTTAATCAAATTGAGCAAGATCAATGAGAACACATATAACTGAGAATGAGAAATCAATCACACATAACACAGAAGAAATAACCCAGGGAAAGCCTCAGCCTAAAACCCCAATCTCTGTATTATCATACAAGTGGAAATATGTTCAAGTTACAAAAAGAATCAGCTCTCAAGCTATCTTTCTCTCTCTGCAATCAAACAACACATCTCACAGACTAAGTAGACAAGAGATATATCTTTCATCAACCCTCCAAGCCTCTTATTTCCTTGCGTAGTTTTTATTAAGGTCCAGTGACGCCACATGTTGAATTGGCCTCATCACACTCACAAAAACTAAAGAAGTAACTACGCAATCCTCAAGGAAAGAATTCCTTCTGCATGCAAGAGATATTCACAATGGAATATTCCTGCAACTGATAGTACACTGTCCCTCCATCTGATCTCAACTGGGTCTCTATCTGAACTGACATGCATGAGTTATTTATGAGAGAATATTCAGTTATCTGAAGTGCAACAATTACATGCATGCATGCATTAACTGACTGAACTCACAATTAATTCAACAAATAGTTTGAATTAATTTAACTGGACTTGACTCAGTTAACTGAGTCAACTAATTACAACTCATCCTTATCTCTTTAACTGATGGATAAATTCCTCAATCGATGGAGAAACTGTTGCATGTCCCCACATAGACTTCATGTTTGGTTTTCTACAAGTAATTAACTCATGGTGAATTAATTAATTATTTTACAAACAGCTGCTAAGATCAAATTCGAATTTTTACTTCTCTATTTTAGTTCAGGGACTAACTAAAATAGGAAGGTATCCCGAAATGCTTTTTATAGCAGTACTAAATTTAGCACTTCTATATTTACCATTTCTTGTTGTTATTTTCAACATTTTCCTGTTAGCCTCTCAAACCACAATGTTGCATTCCCCCCTAACTGCTTAATCACTCTCCTGTGTTTTGTTCCTCTGTTTTTCACCCCAATCAATGCTACGACTCTGTCGATGCTGCGACACTATCCTTAGGCATTATTGCACATTGTACTTCGACATGATCTCTCCATGTTGTTGTTGTGTCTGTCACTGGCTAGACCACCTGCATACTCAATCCCAGGCACAATCTTCTATAACTTCCATTCTCACATCACTGAGACTCTCCACACATGTTCAAGGGCCATAGTACTTCGACATGGCTTTCTTGTTTTGCATTAATTTCTATAATGCGTGCACGGGATATATCTAGAGACTAACTCCACTACCTCTGCATTTACTCTTCAACTGCTGACCCATACACCATCAATACTCCTTTGTACTAAGATATCAGAGCTTTTCATCACAGCACCACAATGTCACAACATTGCAAACTGCCGATTGCCGATCTCTGATATTCAAGCCCCTTTCGATTTAGCCCTCATCAAATATCCATTATAGGACTGGGTGCTGTGACTAAGCGCTAACCATATCGAAGCCCCCTTATCGATGTTTTACAATTGTTGCTAATGTGCCAACAACCACAAACCTGTGATGACCGATCTTCGATTTTTAAGTTCCTTTCGTTCTAGCCCCTTTTTCGAATTTCCCTTCATAGGACCGAGCGCGGTGACCAAGTGCCATGACCTAAGGCGCTAAGTCTTTCAGTGTTGTGCCAAGATCCTTTTTCCTTTTTTAAGCACTGGGCCATTGGTTTTGTGTTTATTCCACAACCAAGTGCTTAACACTATTAGAGCCCCCTTACAGGAAATTTCCACTTTGTGACAAAGTGTTTGCAACCACAAATCATCGATTGCTAATTTCTGATAGGCCCCTTTGTTTAGCCCTAGCCCTTGATTCCTTAACACCTCGGGATTGCATACTAGTCCTCATATCGGAGCCCTCTAATCAGCGATTCACTAATGTGGCCAATGTGCCAACCATTGCAAACCTCTGATCGCCAATCACCGATGTGACGTCATCACCTGCCACATGGCATCTTCTGAGTGGTGACACGTGTCACCTGAATATGGCCCATTAGGCCACCTCAAAACACCGAAACTACCTGCCATGTGTCTCTTCGTATTGTCATGTCATGCTGATGTCAGCATCCACTTGGTCTTATCAGAACCAATTAGATCCTGCCACGTGTCCTCATCAAAGCTCACCACCTGCTGCCATGTGTCCTTATTGGACCCAATCAGATGTCTCCACGTGTCCTCTTGGAGGAGAGAGAAAAAGGCCCGCCATGCTTGGTTTTGCAGTGATTTTCTTTGTAAATATATTTTTGGCTCTCTTGACAATTTAACACTAGAGGTTCAAATCCCGATGTTTTTCTATTTGTTGCACCGATCCCAGTCACCAAGGATTGATGATTGCGATTCATCAAGACCTCCGATATGTGATTAGCTGGGATCTCCGATCTCCGATTTCGCTGCACCTCCGTTTGCCAGGATCTCCGATTGTCGGGACCTCCGATTGCCGATATCGCTAATCTTTGATTGACGATTTGCACTCGTAGTGCTAATCACTTGGATCCTCTGATTGTTGATTGCCAAGATGCCTTGGTCTCTGATCTTGCTGATTGTCGGGACCTCTGATTGTGGGACTTGCGATATGCGGGATTCTTCCCTGCTTAAGGCTTTAACACCTTGAACTTTAGCAAGTCATAAATTTTGACCCACAAGTCCATTTCTGGACTTCCGCATATCGTTGGAAAGCTCTTCTAGAGCAATTTCCAATGGAAAGGGTTCGATTAGCCATTGAGCCCATCTGATACCTCAAAATATGGCTCCAACCTCACTGCCAATCTTCTACTCCTAAACTCTCCGGACAACTAGGAATCACATCCACAATGTGTCCTTAGCATGAGGCCTACAACTCCCATGGACTTCCATCTTGGGCCATCACTGTAATCATCATTTTATGGATTTTCCAATAAGCCTGCTACTATGATGATTCTCTACATGAAGCCTGCAACTACCATGAGATTCTTCCTGGGCCATCACTGCCAGCATCTATTGTAACAAACAACCAAGCTTGTGTGGTTGACATCAATGCCAACACTCCTGCCAATTTTTAGGCAAGCCAACTACCCAACACAACTCTTCAACATGACTGTTGACATCATTTCCAACATACTTGTAGATGCCTTCTCAAGGCGACTAGCCATGCACACAATGGCAACTGTCCAACAAAAGTGTAATTCCTTCCATTTTCAACATGGATTTGACACATAATCTATATTATTGTAGATCTATTTTAAGTATGGATCTATCATGGGTAGATTATGATCAAATCCCTTTAGGTGAAAACTTCTTTTAGATTGAAAAACCTTGAGGAAACTTTTGCGCCTAGAGGGATTCAATCCCTCTTGACCCATGATAGATTCAGAGTTAAGATGGATCTACACTAGTTCTTGTTTGTTCTCATTTTTAACGTGGTAAAATTTAACATCAATCATTTGAGAGCACAAAGATTGAAAAAACTTAAAGAAAATTTTACACCTTAAAAAATTCGATCCCCTCAATCCATGATAGATCCAAAAGTGAAATAGATCTATACTAATTATTATTATTATTTTTCTTTTTTAAAATAGTAAAATTTACCATCAATCATTTGGAAGAATAACTATCATTAACTATAACTCTTAATACAAGTTACTCATCATCTTTATTGAACAAAAACTACACCATTTAAAATGACATATTCATAATTTTAAAAAGGTAAACTTTCACTCATACTTCTAAAACTTCAACTATTAACTTATTTCTGTACATTTAAAAAAACAAAACATTGATTAATTAATAATAAACCTTTTAACTTTTACTCTAAAACGAAATTATTCTTACTTTTTATAAACATTATAATTTTATTTTAAGTTCCAACCATTTCCAACATTAATCCTAAGTTAACAATATACAACTTCTAATAAACTTGAGTGAAAGTTTTACATATTCGCCATCATCATATCTATCCAAATACCCCACAGAAATCATGACCCGACAGAATCATAACTCAACAATATACAACTTCGCCCATCATTTATACCAATGCAAATTCCAACATTAATCATGACTCAACAATATGCGACTTTTTATAAATTTTAGTGATCACCATATATATTCGCCAATAATTATACCCCTGCAAAGCCCAACATATCTCGTAATCATTAAGTGGCATGGTACTTACTCTTTTTCTTTTTTTGAAGTAGAAGAAGTGGGTAATGGTGGTGTTTTTTCGCTGTAGTTTAATTAGCCAGAGGAATTGCCTAGAAAGTTATGGAAATTTTGGGTATATTTAGAGAAAATCCGGCAACGATTTTTGTAAATCCAAGTTATAGTTGTTAAACTTCAAAATTTTAGGTGTCCTAGATGTTTTTGATGGTGTTGAATCCATTTCCACCATCAAAAACACCATTCAAGCATTGTCTCTACAAGATTTTTTGAAATTTTTTTGCCCAGATTCCGGCCACTTTTGGCCGTCCGGGCAATTCCTCCGTTGCGTTAGACAACTCCGTTTTTTTCCAAGAGAAAAAGGCTTGGTGATTAGTATTTATAAAATCTATTTAAATTGATTTTTTATTAAATATATTGATTTGCTCTTTGAAAATAATTTTAGAGTATTTTGATTGTGTAATGATTATTCATAAAGTTTGTGATTTCAATAAATTTTTATCAAATTTTAGAGAAATTAGACCGGAAGAAAAACTACTAGAAAAACATCAATTTTTTTTTTTCAAAAAATCACACTAAAAACAAATCAATTCTAATATATAAAATCAAACTAACAACTATAATTTTAAAATAAACATATAAATTGTTATATTCGCACCCGAGTGCACTGGTCACGTGGTGGGGGTAGCCGGCTTTCACGCACTCCGCCAGTGATCGAATCTCATTATTGTGGCGCTGCGTGGCAGCTTATGTGGGTAGTTAGCTTTCACTCACCCCGCCCGTGATCGAATCTCATTATTGTGGCGCTGCGCGGCAGCTTATGTGGGTAGTTAGCTTTCACGCACCCCGCTCGTGATCGAATCTCATTATTGTGGTGCTGCGCGGCAGCTTATGTATCATCGTGCAGATATATATCGATATATGTGATTGATGTGACTAATGACGTTGTAATTATTGTACATATGGACCTAATATAAAGCTTCCCAAGAGACTAGCCCCCTTCTTCAAAATTGTTATAAAATTTTAAGATAAATATATAAATTGTGAAGAATTTATATTTAACTGATTTAATAAATCAGTTAATGTATCGATTGATATTTTTTTATAATAATAGGAAAAAATAACAACTTTATTATAATTAGACTTTAATTTATATTTTAAATAATCTTAATTCCTAAATTTTCTCTTTTTTACTTATCTATAAAATAATCTTCATCGCTTAATTTTTTTTTCTTTTTACACCATTGAAAATTCATCATATACTTTAACTAACATGACGGAAGATAACATTGAGGAGTTAATCCTGCAACTACTAAATCATGTTTTTCAATAAAAAAACTTGAGATTTCTTAAATTTCAGAGGGTTAGGGTTTTTAATTATGCGATACGATTCATCAGTGGATATGTCGAAAAGGGCAGCAGTCCCGACAAGACACGCATCCGTCAAAAGGAATCTTGGAACCAAATGCTCGTAAGGCACAGTCAACTAATACAGGCTGAAGAGCGCGCGCCATGGAATCCCAACAGAGATCAAAGCAACCAACGCAAAGCAGAAGTAAAAACAGTAACAGCAAGAAGAAGAATTCTGTCCGAGCGCTATATGGGCTGAGACTGTGGTGCATAAGTTGTTAGACGCACTGCGTGCCCAGCACCAGGCATTAGAGGATATTTCTTCTGAGCTTCAAGCCGAGAGAAATGCGTCGGCCAACTCAATCGATGATGCTTTGCTCATGATTTCCCGCTTACAGAAAGAGAAATCCAGGCTGGCACTGGAATACACACAGTACAGAAGGGAGACGGAGCAGATAAGGGCACATGCAAAGGAGGCGTTGGCTTTTTATGAGGATCTCCTTTTAAAAAAAGATGAGGCGATCGAGGCCTTAAAGATTCAGGTTCAAGTCTACAGACACAGATTTTTGAGTTATGGTCTCCATGACTTTGAGATAGATGAGATTGGATTGTCTGGAATGCCATTAAATGATGTGGGTAATTCGAGTCCATGTACTGAAGATTACCTAGACTACTCTGGGGTGATGGATATAGAGAGCATTGGTAGCCAGGATTCTGGTGGCTTTAGAGTCCAAGATGGTGGAGGAATTGAAAATACAGGGTCTGAGGGGAATAGCTCAATGGGATTTTTGGGTGGGGAAGACTCTGCCTTACAGAAAATGTATAGTGAGGTCACAATGGGATTGTCTACTTCTGTACAAGTTGAAAGTGGAGATGAAAATGTTAAAAATTTGACAAAACATCACAATCAACATGTTAACCCCAAATGCCAATTTACCTCATGCAATGCACTTGAAATGCCTGCAATGTTGTCTGAGGATTATCATTCTGGTTGTAGTCCTCTGCGTGAAGTAATAGCAGGATTCAGGAAGGCAAGAATGTGCCTGTTGTCTAAAAATAAGGAAATGAGCTTTGATTTGGAGAATGAATGGAGATTAGCAGATCAGGAGCTACAAAGTGCACTGACAACGTATATCAATAGCTTGGGGCAGAACTCAGAAGCCCGTAGGAGGGTACCATTCTGTGAACCATTTGAAGCACCAGATGAAGATGATGAAGCAGATCGATTTCGAGAAGTACATGTGGACACCGAAGAGATCAAAGATTTACATCAGAAGACTGACCCATTGCCACAGAAGGATGAGGAAGACGCATTTACCCCTGTATCTAATGGAGAGAATGACATTTTGGAAGAACAGGTAGCCGAAACCCAAATCATCACAAGGGTGTCTAGACCAGTAACAGGTCTGCCACTGGCCTCACTTACAAAGGTATGTGAAAATGGGTTGCTTTGCATATATTCAAAGTTAAGAGAAGCTGAGGAAATGCTAGGTTTTCACAAACTGATGTCATGTTTAAAAACCTCTGTGATGGGTTTTGCAGTATATCCTTTCACATTTCTTTGTTGGAGTACGAGGCATCTTATCATCCATTTTTTTCAGAAGTTATAAACTTGTTTTGCATAGAAGGTGGTAAGTACCCACGTGGGTTCTTCGGACGTTTTCATCTTTTCATTTCTAGCCTTTGTTTCTTGGTCAAGTTCATGGCTTTTCATCAATCATTACTCTAGGAACTTTCATCTTACTTCATGCAAAACTGTGGGCCTGTCTACCTTTTGGTGGGAGAGCAGAGATGAATGAAAAGACCTCTAAAGTGAATATTCTCCAGCATTCCTTTGGAGGTTACTGAAGTATTGTCCTTTCCTTACAGAATGCGTTGTCTTCTCATTTGTGACTCCGCATTTCACTGTTTGCTTGTTTGGAATATTATCAATGCTGTAGTCTCGCCTAATGTGGAGCTTACATTTATTTGGTCTTCTTAAGGGTTGTGAGTTATTGTTTCCATGAAATACTCAACTTTTTCAGGGGATGTAATGGTACTGTTATTTTGTAAATTGAAGTAATGAATTGCATAACTACCTATGATGCTGTAGAACCTATGCTTTTGCCCTGTGTGCGTGGATTTAGAGGTGCATATATCGCGTCTTTATTGTTTCTTGCATTTATTTACATTTAATCAGTTTTTTCATTTTTTTTTTATTTTTTATAATAGTAAGTAAAAGGATATTTGTATTTAGAGAAACTAGGTGCAGTTTACAGTTTTGGGTGGAAATCATGTGTCACTTGCATGAATTAGAATGACAAAAGAAAGATCGTCCAACAGAAGGTTGGTACAAATTTTTTGCACACGAGTATTCTTGATCCCTCTGGGTTTAGAATTAAGATGAGTATAAACAAATTTGTGTATTATAAAGCAAAAAATTTGGCTGATACAACCCAACACTCAGATTGAAGTATTACCAAAAACTAATTACAAGATGATAAAGATGGTTAGTCCATTATATTAAAAATTACATCAACTTTGTCATAGTTAGATGAGAAACATGCTCCAAACCACTCATTGGTCTATCCTCCATGTGTTGAATCTCAGCCTCTCAATCCAAATACGAAAGATATTGAAACAGGTAGTCCAAGAGATGGAAATGGGAAATAATCTATAACTTCCTCAATTTTCAATCTCCCATCTTTATGGTTTCAGCCTAGATATGTACTGGGTAATTAATCCTTTCTGTGTTTAACAGTTTATGAGGCCTGTACACCGCTATTTTGTAAGCTTATGCCTCTGTGGCTAAAATTTGATCTTCACAAGACCCTTTTCTTCCGTTTAACTGTGTTGATAACTTAAAAAATCCTTAAATATTGAAGAGATTTAGAGCTACTCCCATTTCTTGGATCTGTTTAGTTTAAAGATCTGCGTTTTAACTTTTAAAATTACCTGGTTCTGGGAGGAGATTTTGTTTTTGCTCCTTTTTCACTGGTTGCCTTGTATCCGGTTAGTACTTTTTAAGTTTTATGCTGGACTCACAGTTTTTTTTTTGTGCAGTCACCAATGGCATAACTCTCTGCTGGTTTATTTCCTCCTTTCAATATATATAAAAAGAGCATTTAGCAGTACCATGACCCTGTCTTTGGCGGTGCAACACTTGAGAGCTGATGATATTTACAATCTGCTTACAAGAGTCAGAGTTCTATTAATTTGTCATCAAGATAATGTGAAAATTATTTAAAACTACATCAATCCATTTGAATTTGTATATTGTAGACCCATTACCTAAGAAATCTGTTATTAACTTTCCTTGTTCATTAGTTCTCTATTATTTGGAACAGTATCACAGAGTTTGACTTCGATTGGGCAGCAAAGGAGCTTTATTATTTCGAAATTCGGCCTCAGTCAAACTTGGGGTTGACCCAGTTTGAGTGAGTTTGATTACCTATTCATGACGGATCAAACTCTACTTGATATTTTCCAGATTTTTCCCAAGTTTTTCTTAATCCGATTCAAATTCTTGAATCATTTGCATCACGCAGTTTTTCCCTATTCCGAGTTTGGTAACTTTGATTTGGAATATATATTTCTATGTCCCGTTGGATGTGCGTTCTATAAGTACCTGTTTATCTGCAACCGCATGTCTTGCCTTACGTTTATATATAGTATGTTCTGAATGCATGGTATTTTACATATGCATCTCCCAATTTTGCATGTAGATTATAGGATCTGGCCTTTATTAATATTCATATTTTCCTTCGGCATAAGTAGAAGTAAATGTGCCATAACAGCAAACTGGAAATCCCCTAAGAAATGCTGACTTATCTTTGTGCATTTTCACTTGCTTCCAGAACTTGGAAATTTTCATGGTTCTCACAGCTTGTTTGCAACTTTGCACATTGCTTCTTATGGCTGTTTACTCAACCTTTGGGCCAGGTCTTTATTTAATCCTGGTGTATCATGTGTCATATGACACATCGAATATTGACTAATTACATTTTTGACCCAGAGTTAATGTATTAATTCATACACTGCCCCATTTACATTTATGAATAAAATTATCACTCTAAAAGTACAGGGCGTTTTAACACTAAGGTTGAACTCAGTAGACCAAGAGCTATAAAGACAAAAAAATTGATGCTTTAACGTAGAACTCCAGGAACGTGCAGGAAATTTGAAGCAGTTTCACTTCACTTCATGAAAAGTTATTTCTCCTGTTTCATTTTTTATTGATATTTGATACATTTAGATCAATTTCTTTCTGCTAGAGATAAAACTGTGAAACAGAGTTAGTTTATATTAGAGTTGCAGAGACAAAATGGCTTGTCATCAAGATGGATGGCACTTGTCTTCTCCGAGAAGATAAATTTGTCTGATTTTAATATAGGATAAAACTGTAAAACAGAGCTGGTTTATTTTAGAGTTGCAGAGACAAAATGGCCTTCCAGAAGCATGGATGGTATTTGTCTTCTCCTCCGAGGAAATATATTTGTCTAATTGGAATAAACTATAAAGGTGCCTCTACTAATATTACATTTAGAAAAATGTAATGTTATTATGCGGTTGTGTGCTCAGTTCTATTACATTATATTACATGAAACAGGGCAGCTGTTTTTTTTGCATTGGTAATCAATAAAATGTAAGCTTTCCTCCTCAGATTTCTAGTTTTGAATATATAGAGTGTGAATATATTTTTGATGTGCTACAATATAAGAATTACCCTTTATCATTTACCACAAATACCGAAGTGAAAATATGGATTTTGAGTTTAATGCAGTCTGTATAGAACACATACTCTAACATTAGCATCTCGAAGAAATTGCATTGAAATTTAGTGAACCAGGGAGTGGATGGGAGCTGGCAGCGAGGTTCGTATGGAGTTTGTCTATGGAAGGACATATTAATTTAACTCTCTTTTTTCAAGAAAAGGATGAGCTGAAAAGGGATTCCAGACCTGGGGAGACTTATTGCACAAACAAGTGAGTAGATGGCTGAACTGCAGAACACTCTAACCATGATCAGAGTGTGCAGCATGTTAACAAACAAACCTTTATGAAACTCTACAAAGACATGCCAGGTTCTAGTTCGTTAAAAATGAGCTACAACATAAGAATATGAATTAACCTTTATCACTTGTCACAAGTAGCAAAGTGAAAAATATGAAAATTTGGTAGATTTTAGCTTAATGCATTCTTTATAAAGGCTAGGGGGCAGATTGGTTTAACTCTTTTTGTCAGGAAAGTGATTAGCCAAAAAATATTCCAGACCTGGGGAGACTTGTTGCATTTATAAGCTGATGGATGGCTGAACTGAAGAACTCTCTATAACGCTTAAAGTGTGCAGCCCCTTAAGCAAACTTTTGTAGAAATCTACAGGGTCATTCCATATTCTAAATTGTTCAAAATGAGCTGTGAGATGCATAGGCTCCAGTTTAGAAGTATTAGAAATGGCTCTCTGAAAAAACTCCTATGAATTAGAGGACTAAATAGCTAATCAACGAAGTCTGAGCAATTTTCCTGATTGCACCTTGATTGAATAAAAAATAAGCTATTCAAGATCATCGAACCAAGTGGATTGGGAGGTGTCAAGATATCTTGAAGTCTCAATTCATCACTTAGGCCTACTAGATGGTTGCTGTGTGATTTGTTACATAGACCATCAAACATTTGTTTCAGGATTGCAAAGTTGCCAGGGCATCATGGGAATCGATTATAGTTCATTTTTGGTCAAACCTTTTGATTGCAAAGAGGCCATTTTGGGAATTAACGCATGCTTAAATACAGAGGAATATGAAACACCATAAGGTTGACATTATACCTTCTATATGTAGAAGATGTAGTGAAACAGTTAATTGGCACACTTTCTCTTTGTTTTTTTTCACAACTAGGCTGAGCTTAATCCGGGCCCAGCCCAACCTCAATGTTGAATGGAAAAATGATCTGCCCGAGATGCTATTACCAGTGGGCATGCTTCCTCTTTGGTGAAATAAAAGTATTTGGAGTAGAGTTTAATGGGCATTTCTGAAATAATGTAATATTTTTTTAGATTGAGCCATAATATGCATTTCTGTAATGATTTAGATTTTTTAAGATTGAACCATCATGAACATTTTCTGTAATGATTTAGATTTTTTGAGATTGAACCATCATGAGCATTTTCTGTAATGATATAGATTTTTTGAGATTGAACCATTATGAGCATTTTCTTTATTGATGTAGATTTTTTGAGATTGGACCAACACTCTTCACAAAACTTGGGTTGACTAAAACTCTGGAAGTCAGAGAGTAAGATTTTGACTTGCATTTATAAAACCTCGGAAAATCTCAGATGGAAAATCTTGGACCGGGAAAAACTGAACTGACGTGTAAATATTGTGACTGCAACTAGCTGCTATCAAGTCAGACTTGTTTGACACTTCCTACTATATAGGGAGGAGTAGTTGAGTAGTTTATATATAATGACAGCGTGGAGTGTTCATCAGTGGCACATATGATGCATCAATGCAATAGATGATGCATTTTTGGAAAGGAAGACGAAAAGGCAGGTCTCTGGCTGCACATATCATTAAGTGTCCATAAAACGATGGTATATTTGCAATTTATTTTTCTATGCATTTCTGAATGCCAACATTACTGAAATATTGATTTTGCAGTTCGATGTGGAGTATTTGTACATTATAGAGCTATGCATTCCTCAGGAATGGCTATGCTAACTTGTTGGGCTTTCGCTGTATTGGGTATTTCCAGATTGGTAGCAAATGTCTCTAAATGCAATATTATATTATGATAAGGAAGTTCGATGTGGAGTATTTGTACATTATAGAGCTATGCATTCCTCAGGAATGGCTATGCTAACTTGTTGGGCTTTCGCTGTATTGGGTATTTCCAGATTGGTAGCAAATGTCTCTAAATGCAATATTATATTATGATAAGGAAGTTTAGAATGTAATAATGATTATGTTAAATAAGTGTTATTTTTTTCTAAAAGGGTTGCAGTTATTTGTACATTATTACATGTTGACTTTTATAATTGATAGTAATAGACTGTTTATGACAGATATATATATTTATTATTTCAGAAAAAGAGTGAAGAAAGGTTGGGCAATAAATATACTTAGGTTGTAATTTTATTGTTTGATATATTGTTATGAGGGGTATTAATGCTATATATATTTTTTATATAGGGACTGTAGAAAGTTTGGGCAATAATATATTTAGGTGGTAATTAATTAATTATTGAATTTATAAATTTTTTTATGATTTTTTTGATTTATAATTTAATTATAAAAATGTAATGTTTAGTTTGGTAAGAAATATTAATTTTTATAATTAATTAAATTTATATAGTTTCTAAATTATTTTTAAGGTTTATAATTTAATAACAAAAATATTATGACTATGTCTTCCCATATTAAGTATTAATTAATTATAATTATAAGTTTTTGAAGTATATGATTATATAATTTATTGTTGATGAGGACTTTTGAAGGGCTTTTTACATAGTTGGTAACACAATTTCCCACAAGTCTTCATCACTAATAATTTATTGACTCTGGAAATATCTATAGTTGGTAACATAATTTCCCACAAGTCTTCATTAACAATAATTTATTTACTTATGGAAATATCCATGTTTTTTTTTTTCTAGTTAAGACTAACCTAAGTACCCACAGGGATTTGAACCGGTGACCTATTGCAAGGAGTGCCTTAACAACGCACCCATTCACCATCAATCCAAAGCCCCATGGGCATGGAAATATCCATGTTAAAATACATGATTATATTTTATTATTACTTTTTGCCATATTAAATTAATTTAATTTATATAGTCTTTTAATGAATTTTTTTCAGTTTATAATTCAATAATAAAAAAATTATAATTACTCTTTTCCATATTAAATTAATAAAAATATTAATCCCGTAGCTATCCGATAGTATTCATCCTCATCTTCTCCCGGTAGTAGATAAACCATATGTTCTTCTCTCGATCTCTTGGAGATCTTATAGAATGGACTTTGTAAAGAACCACAATCACCAATCTTTGCATGAATAGATAATGATGCAACAAGTCCAGCATTCATTCCTTCAGACGTATCGATTGGACAAATACGCCCATAATAACTGGGATGAATATCCCGTGTCCGAAAACTAGCAGTTCGTTCATTTCTTTTTTTTTTTCCATTCCAGATGATGAAAAATCATCATATGTCACAGGTATAGTTGGTATCGACCCGACTTTATGCTTATAGTTAGGGATTATACGAAGGGGTAGAATAGAAGTTGTCCCCGGGAGAGATGGCCGAGTGGTTAATGGCTTCGGTCTTGAAAACCGGTATAGATAAAAAAACTATCGAGGGTTCGAATCCCTCTCTCTCCTTTTGTTTTTCAACAATTGCATTTACTGGTCCAATAAAAAAAAAAAAAAAGAGAATAGCTTAGCTGTATATAGCCGAGCTGCAAGGATCCAGTTGGAAAAAGAGTATTTGAAAAGACTCCTATCCCACTGAAATGGGAGATAGATGTAATGAAATTGAATCGATTTTTCTTCCATCTGGTTTGATCTATTGTTTCGGTTAAGAGGAGTCATGGAAAGGACATGTTCGAAATCGCGATCAATCCCTTTCACCAGAAAAGGCAAGGTTGCGTCCCTCTCTACGAAATCTATAATGGATTCCTTCCCTAAAGAATCTCCATTTTCATGGCTGATTTTGGTTCTTGAGGATTCCCTCTGCTTGTGTTCTTCGATGGTTTCCCAAGTTATAGGCTAACACTGATAGCAAGCCTGGGAGTGCACAAATGGATTATGGGTGCATATGTGTGTGCACATAAGTGTTCGTTGTATTGTAATGTGTAGCCGATGTGGACCTTCCCTGCGATTGCTAAGGTTGATCCCTTGACTGATAAGGACCTTTAGGTACTCGACTCTTAAGGACCTTTAGGTGCTCGACCATAAGGGAGAGGAGAGGAGAGGAGAGGTGAAGTCTACATGACTATTTGGAGCACTGTATTTTAAGTCTATGATTACATAATTTATTTATTTTTTATACAAGTATTAACTCTTTTTGTATATATATATATATTTTTTAATTTATGATTAAGCATGATTTTTTCTATGATTATGACCGAAGGAGTATTAATTTTAGTTTTTTAAGTTTATTATTATTATTATTATTATTATGGGAAAGAAGTATTAATTTTTATCTTTTTAAGTTTAGGATTACTTAACTATATTTGGTTTTTAAGGTTTTAATGATTATGACATAGAAGTATCATTTTTTATATTTTTAAGTTAATGATTGCCTAATCGTAAATCATAATCGTAAATTTTGTATATGATTACTTCTGGTCATATGGATATATAAAAAGCCTTAGTCTAACTAGACTGTTTTGACATGAACATCATGGAAATTCCGGCAATATTTTGAAAAATTCTGGCAGGGATTTTTGTAAATCCAAGTTACGCTGGGTAGACTTGTCCATTTAAAATGGGCTTTTCTCTTTCATATAGATATAAAGTGACATGCTTTTATTTTATTATTATTTTTTAATTGTATATTTAATTATATAATGATGTATAGTATAAAAAAAATTATAATCTAGAAATAATGATAGATATTATATTAATATAAATTCATTTTAATTTTAGATTTGTGTGTATTAAAAATGAATTAAATATCAACCCCACATTAAATTTAAAGAAATTACACATCCATTTTATTGATGGGGTTAATATTGAAATGTTCTTTATTAATATATATTTTAAATGTCATGTGTCAATTGCATGTTAGATATTGAATGAATGGCACATTGTTATTATTTCAATTTGTCATTATCACAATGTAAAAGCCTTGACCACCTAAATGATAGATGTGGGTAACTAGTAGGTCAACGATTATTGCCTTGCCAACTCTCCTATGCTCTTTAAGTTGGGTAAAAGCCTTATCTCAATTTGTCATTATCACAATGTAAAAGCCTTGACCACCTAAATGATAGATGTGTGTAACTAGTAGGTCAGCCATTATCACCTTACCAGCTCTCCTATGCTCTCTTATTATTTAAATTCATTTTAAATAATAATAGATATTATATTAATATAAATTCATTTTAATTTTAGATTTATGATGTATTAAAAATGAATTAAATATCAGCTCCACATTAAATCTAAAGAAATTACACATCCATTTTATTGAGCAACACATCATTGAAATGTTTTTATTAATATATTTTTTAAATGTCATGTCTCAATTGCATGTTAGATATTGAATGAATGACACATTGTAATTATCTCAAATTGTCATTATCACAATGTAAAAGCCTTGACCACCGAACTCATGAATGTGGGTAACTAGTAGGTTAGCCATTATCACCTTGCCAACTCTCCTATGCTCTTTAAGTTGGGTCTCCTACTCAAGGGAGGCTTCTCCATTTAGGATTGCTAGAAACTAATGCTACAAGTGTGAGGTGATGTGACTAGCAATTTCCAGCAAAACATGTTTAAAAAAGTTGTAGAAAAAGTGAATGGGAGGATTGGAAATTAGTACATAATCCATTAAGTGAGTGGAGTCATAAGAAAGTTTCAAATGGGAGGTTGTTTTAAATATGATAAAGAGGTACAATGATTGAGAAGTACAAGTCCAAAGTGCTCTACTCTTTGCTACCCTATATTGCAAAAATATATTCAAGGAAATTACTAAAGTCGACACCATCCAACATTGAAGAAAATTGCAGCTACCAAGAACAATTTCAAAGTGCATTTATTCAAAATTAGTGGGAGAATTGCAACCATGAGCACTATTTCAATGAAAACCTAACTGAAAATGGGAGTATACCAGTTTCTTACTCCTTGAGCACATGTCTAAATATTTCAACAAATAAGAAATCACAATAAAGATATACATAGTCTCCCCACCCATAAGAAAATTGCAAAACGTCCAAGCACATCCAAGAGATTTGTCCTAAAATCCCCAAGGGAGAGAAGTCCCCCAATTCCAACCATACCTTAGAAATGAGGGAGTTGCTCAAAGAGAGTTTAGTCTTTCACCTCTTACAATTAAAAAAAATAGAATATCCCCATTTATTTTGGAATATGTTGTAAATGTAGAACTTATCAATGTTAGAATATGTTGGAAATGTAAAGCTTGTCAATGTAGTTAACTAGGTTCCAATAACCTTTATGTATACAAAATAGTCATTTAAATTATTGGATTAATTTATCTAAAAGAAAAGGATTGTAAACTTTATGTTACCCCATGTATGAAAAATGGAAACTCAAGTTAAACCAACATTCATGACACAAAATGGGGCAACTTTATATGACACCCCTTCAATATAATGCTTAATTCAACGAATTTACTAATTATGCTTGGGTTTGACATATGTGAAAATCTCTCTAATTCGTGGGTAAATGCAATCCGATTGACTTGTAGAATGAAGCAAATCTGCTATTGTGCCATTAACTTTGTTGAGTAGGAGAGTGGCCCTTTCAATTGATTACTTGAAGACTAGATCACAAACTCCATTTTGTGTGACATTGAATGGTTAAAGATGGATCATCCCACTTTACAGCGGGATCATACCATGCTAGCAGTTGGGTAGATAATTAGGATTCTATATAGAAACCCTCTTCATATGGTTAATGATAATCTCATTATTTCATATATAAATGGTTATGGACCCATGAGGTGCATACCAATTGTTTTTGTGGGGCTTAGTCTTCACTAAATCTCAAGTTCAAACCTCATGGGAGGGGTTGAAGATGAAATCTATCTTTGGGGATTAAAATATTACAAGGGTGTCTAATCATGAGTGAGATTTGCACAATCCTAGTGATATCATCTCATTGGTAGATATATTATTTTTCCATTCAACATTAGAATTGACCCCAATCTAGCTCAACCTATATATATATATATATATATATATATATATATATATGAACAACTCACACAATTAAAACATTTTGCATAAATTCAAGCAATAAAACATTTTCCATTTTCAATCCATGGGCTATGATTAAAGGTAATTCTCACGTTCTTTAATCAAATGTATAATACCAACTCTCCCTTCAATACTTAAAATGTGATGTCCTTCACTCTTTTAATTTGCTAAATAAGATGTGAGTAGCTATGTGTTATATGACAAAGAAGCTCCATAATAAGTTTAGTAAGTTTAGCAATAAAACATTTTCCATTTTCAATCCATGGGCTATGATTAAAGGTAATTCTCACGTTCTTTAATCAAATGTATAATACCAACTCTCCCTTCAATACTTAAAATGTGATGTCCTTCACTCTTTTAATTTGCTAAATAAGATGTGAGTAGCTATGTGTTATATGACAAAGAAGCTCCATAATAAGTTTAGTAAGTTTAACAACCACGTCCAACCCATCATACCATTCCTTTTGATCAAGTATTTGTTGGCCCACGATAATAATATAATAATTCCTTTTGATCAAGTATTTGGTGGACCACGATAATAATATAAGAATGCATACATTGTATGTCTGGGTGGCTCCCCTTATAAATCGTGCGGGTGAAAAAGACAAATAAAAATGTGTGAAAAGGACCCCACATATTTCAGGCGATAAGGCCCCCACATATGCTAATATACTTTGCATGAACATGTGTGTCTTTTACAAAAGAATATATGTTCTTTTATTAAGTAAAGAGTTTATGAAAAGAGAGTATATATATATATATATATATATATATATATATATATATATATATATATATATATATATATATATATATTTTATTTTATTTTTTTGAAGGAAAAATCACAACTTTCTATTAATAAAAATGAAAGGTTACATAGAGTAGATGCATTAAGGTATTGTCCCTAGGACAGTGTGTGTGCTTTAAACACTCATAGTAGTAAGGCTACAAAAAATAAAAACTAAAATTAAAATTACATTTGGCCCCATAAACTGGTTTTTCCTTTTGGACTTTTTGCCAAACCCCAAGTGATGAAGTAGTTGAAACAATTGCAAACTCGTTATTTCCTGAAATGTTTGTGGCGTCTTTATCTTAATCCGAGCTCTCAGAAATATGAAGTAGTTGAAACAATTGCAAACTCGTTATTTCCTGAAATGTTTGTGGCGTCTTTATCTTAATCCGAGCTCTCAGAAATATGAGATCTCTTTGTTCCACCTCAGCCTTGATTGTTGCTCTTGTCCTTGTGTTGGTTCTTGTGGATCACTTTTTTTTCTTTTTTTTTTTAATTAATATTACAATTAGAAAACATTATAAAAAATAAATAAATCCAAAGATAACCAGAATAATATTAATTATTAAATTTAGGAATATTTTATAATTATTAACTAAAACATTAATAATTATAAATTTTCAAATTTTGAAGTTTTATTGATCAAGTCATGTTATAATGAAGAAGAATGACAACCCATCACATAAACTCTTTCTCATCACATACCACTAACAATCTCCATCAACATCCCAACTTTTAGAACGTTATGATCATGATACCAACCTACAAAACTATGAAGCATGTGATCAAAGCCATAATCATCGTGTAATATGGTGTGTAATAATGGCTCCAACTAGGGACATGTGCTCTTAAGGATACCTACAAAGAAAAATGAGGACGCAAAACCATATGGTGTGATGGATCAACATCCAAGAACATCGCATATAATATCCATAGAATTTACTACATTAAAGAAATGCTCATATGTTGAACTTATTGCTTCTACCCTATGCTCTCAAGAGCTTATTCTTCTACTCTATGTGAGAAAATGCAAAGGGTTAGGTGAAGTCAATTTTCCAACATAGCCATGTGAGCTCTTTGGTCACATCATATGTTCTTCTCTTATGTTTGATTATTAACTAAAACAAGGATATGTAAAAAATAATATGATTATGAGCTGGTATTAATATTACAATTTACAAAGCATAAGGACCACCTGATGTAGATAAATAGAAACACTTAAATCATGCCAAAATTGACATATGTATCCACAACCTTCTATCCAACATTGAATGAGGTTGCAGTATGTCAAAGATGACTCATCCTTACTCCAAGCAAAGTCTTCATGTTGCATCTCTTCATTTCAAAGCATTGATCCACATACTCTAATGCACAATTTCTTAGGCCTCCATGCACAACATTAGTTCCAATCAATTGAGAGGGATTCTCTAAAAATCTACAAAATATTGCTTTATAGGCTTCCCACAAATGCAAAGAAAATATGAGATTTTCAGGTTTACCAATAAAAAATAAAAGAAATAAAAAATTGTTGGCATTATGATACAGGTGTTGTCCTTGATGGCAACTCACATAGATGACAGTTCACAGTGCAATAGGGTAACAACAAAGGACTACAGATCAGACTCCAAAGATTGAAGAAAGAGAGTGGTTTAAGAAGTATACGTTGGTTCACTTTGTCCAAACAGCATATACACGCGGGTCCACAGAACAAAAAGTGTGTATACGTATACATGCACCCTCGCAAGAGGAAAAACGCGTATAGGTTGGAAAATCAAGGTTTTGGTCCGAGGTATTTAATCCGAGGTATTTGGTCCAAGGTATTGGTCCAAGGTATTTGGTCCTAAGTGGTTTTGGTCCGAGGTATTGAGAAAGGCCTAAAACTATATAAGGATGAGAAGATCATTAGGCCAAGAGTGGAAGTGAATGGGTTTCTGAGGAATATTACTATTTGAAGTATATGTTATGTTGCAGGGGTTATGATTATGAGATGATCTGAAATATTTTGTGCACCTTGGATACAATGTTAGATCAGGATCATAAGAACTGAAATGACTTATCATTGCACGATCTGATGTTGATTGGGCTAGATCTAATTGCTTACGCATGCGTTATTATGTAAATGTTATGATCTAGGTATGACTGAAGTCTGGAATAACTGTGAAGTTTAAAGTTAGTATTTGCATATCTATACGCTGGTTCGCTTTGGTATAAGTGCATATACACGCTGGTTCGGCACATCCAAATAGCGTATACATTATGAAATATGATATTTGAATTTACAGTTGGTTCTTATTGTTAATGCAGAGTTCTGGGTTTTCTCTGTGTTCTGGTGATTGTGTTCTGGTGACAGTGTTCTGATTGTGATTTGCTTCAGTGATGATGGGTTTTCAGTGATTGGTTGTATTGCAGTGGTGATTGATTTTGAGCTTCAATGTTGCTGATGGGTCCAGTATGAAAATTGGATGAAACGTGGCCTTCAAATTGTGGTGTTGTGTTTTAGGAGTATCCAGTCTGAAAATTTATGAAACGTGGTCGTTAGAGGAAGAGAGAAGGTCGTAGCCTTCTATAGGTCGACACCTACATACTGGTAAACATATCGACCAGTACAAGAGCCAGGGGGTTGGAGCTCCCTTCCAGTAGCAGCTGGAAAACGAGTGAAGGTAGGAGCCTTCTGTAGGTCAGCGCCTACGTACTAGTAAACGGATCAGCTAGTACAAGAGCTAGGGGGTTGTGGCTCCCTTCCAGTAAAAGCTGGAGAACGAGAGAAGATTGTAGCCTTTTACATGTGGGTGCTTGCGTACTGGTATGAGTCTACACCAGTACAATATCGTAAACAAGTTTTTCTTATATTAAAAGAAGACAACAGCAGGTGGTTTTTGTCTCGCATTGGGTTTCCACCTTAAATCTTGGTGTTCATGTGTGTTGCTTATGTGTGATGGTTTATTCTGTTATTACTGCACATGGTTACTGTTTATATGGTTAATGAAGTACTGATGCACTGATTAAAGATCAACATATGATGAATTAACTGAATCATAAGTTTGCTAGATATACACTGGTTGCTTTAAAGACAATTGTGTGTACACGCGAGTTACCTTCATTGAAGTAGCGTATATAAATCTGAGTATGAAATGAAAAAGTTATTGATTTGATAATATTGATTCACCCCCCCTCTCAGTATTATTTCCAACAATTGGTATCAGAGCAGGTCCTTCAGAAGAAGCTTGATCGCTTGAAGGGAGATATTTCAAAATGAACAATCACGAAGGCATGGGATCTATCAAACCACCAATCTTCAATGGGAACAACTTGGTATATTGGAAAACACGAACTAGAGCGTATCTTCAGTCACTTGGAGCTGATGTTTGGGCAATTGTGGAGAAAGGATATCAATATCCAGCAGCAGTCCCCACGGATCTAGCAGAAAGGAAAACATATGAAATAGTTAGTTGTTATGGAAATATTAACTTACAGTTAACTATGTTTATTTAACATTAACCCATTCTGGATTAAATAAAATTAAAACTAACTTACAATTAATTAACTAGATACTTAATTATATAATTCTAAAATAATATTAAATATCTAATTATATTACTTTTTTTTATAAATTTAATTTTGATTCATATTAATTAAATACGTTACCTTATAATAATAGATATTAAACTAAAGTTTAATTAACTATTAATTACATATGGGTTTAATATTAACCCTTTTAAATTAAATATAATTAAAACTAACTTACATTTAAGTTACGTAACATTTAATTAAATAACTCTATCTATATAACTTTTATATAAGTTTAATATCAGTAATTTTGATTCATTTTGATTTATATATAATAGTTATTAAACTAATTCTTAAATTAACTAACTTAGTCTAATTAATTCCTATATACACATTACCTTATTTAAATATGGTAATAGGCATATAACCAACTCACTTTTTTTTCTTTTTTTTTTTGGGCTATGGTTCACGGACACCTTGGTCAACGGGTGGCCGCTACGTCCACGGAAACATTTGGGCTGATCGACCCCGAAGGGAATCTAGCCCCACGGCCCACTAGCAAGGCCTAATCCCAAGGGCTTCAGGCAGAATGGACTCTGTGACCTCCCGAACGGCGAGGCACTGATTTTGACCAACTGAGCTAACCCTTGGGGCTCATATAACCAACTCACTTATTATTTAACCAATTTTATTTTCCTGTCCCTATCCCTTGATCCAGTCCAGTTAGCTGTTTTCTAGTCAAATATAGTCGTTAGCCAGTCTGGTTGCCCAGGTCAATATAGCCGTTGCCTGGTCAAATTTAGCCGTTGGATGTTCTGCTCTATCTATTTATCATGCATCCAGGATCTGATTCTTCAACTTGTCCTGACGATGAACCACACTCGTTGGTTCGAAACGCGTCGACAAAAGCATTATGATGTGATTTATGTCGAAAAATATTTTCAATGCCAAAGCTTTCAATGCCTTATTGGGAATTCTATCAGAATCATAATTCGTCAAATTCATGCAGCGCAACATAGCCAAGGAAATATGGGAGCTACAAAGGTGACTCCCAGGTAAAACGTGCTAAACTACAAACTCTTAGAATTCATTATGAAACTCTCAAGATGCACAGTGATGAAAGAATTTCTAGTTATTTCTTGTGAGTAGATGGGATTGTAAATCATATGAGAAATCTGGGTGAAGAGATAAAGGAAGCTACTTTAGTTGAGAAAATTTTGAGATCTTTGTCTTCTAAATTTGAGTCAAAAGTGTCTGCCATAGAAGAAAAACAGGATCTTCAAACTATTACTGTGACTCAACTCCATGGAATCCTAACTGCCTTCGAAATGAGAAAAGGAGGCCCATTAGATATGACAAAAGCCTCTTTCAAAGCACCAGCAAAATAAAAGGAAGAGAAAAATGAATCAGGACACATTTCAGAAGAAGAAGATGAGGTAAATTTTGTCAAGAAGCTTCAACAGGGTTCCGGAAGATTCAGAGGTAAGCTACCATTCAAATGCTTTGCTTGTGGTAGAGTTGGTCATTACGCTGCTAAATGCCCTCATGTCAAAGGAAAGATGTCTGCAGAAGGTAATAGAAGTTATTATACTCATGATGATAGTGATGGCTTGTCCAATAGTGATGAAGATGATCAAGAAATTAAACTACTCATGGAGTATGAAAATGATGCCTTAGAAAAGGAAGATTTCCTTAAAGAAATCAGTCAACTCAAAATCAGTTTGGCAGAAAAGGATACAGTCATAAACATAGTGACACATCAACTCACTGAAAAGGACAAACACAATGAAGTGTTAGAATGTGAAGTAGTAAGTCTAAGAAAAGAACTTGAAAAGACAAAGACTCTGAATCTTAGATTTGCTAAAGGATCAAAAATGTTAGATGAAATCATCAAAGTTCAGCGTTCGCCTATTATAAAGACTGGTCTTGGTTTTCATGAAGGTGAATCTAGCTCACAAGATGAGGTAAGGAACTCCAATGCAAAATCTGAAATGTTCAACAAGGAGATAAAAGGTCAACCCCATCAACAACCAAGGAAAGAAAGACTTCAAAGAAAAACATTTCCACCTAACTATGGAATGGATAATTGTTTCTTTTCTCTGACAAATAATGTTGAATGTTTTAAATGTTATAATTTTGGACATGTTTTAGCTAGATGCAGAAGTAGAATGGTTCAAGACCATCACACAGAAAGATCATCAGTTTCCAGGTACTTTAAGGGATATTGTTTTACTTGCAATATGTTTGGTCACAAAGCTATTGATTGCGATAGAAGGAATATGAAACATGTAAGATGCTATGCGTGTAACAAGTTTGGACATAAAGCAAAGGAATGTAGGAGCAAATAGGCCACCATACCAAAAGGAGCAAACATCATCACAATCCAAGGAATCGAAGAAGAAGGAATTATTGTCAGAAAGATGTGGCATAGCTCTGTTTACAAACATAACAGACCTTGGGGGAGCTGAAAGTTAAAACTTCAGTATTCCAATTCTCATACGCAGTTATTATGAAGAGAAGTCACGTATATGGTGTTTTGAAGAAAAAACAGTGGGACAGACTCAGGAAAAGGGGTCTGATATGATTCAGTAAATTATCAATTATCTATTCTATTCTGATTGATGATGGTTACAGTCTGCTAATGGTATGTGGAAGTGTTTTTGGCCCTCATAAGCTGTTAATAAGTTGATGAATAACTGGTTGATGATGATGCCTTGATGATTCTTACTAACAAATGCAATGATCATATATGATTGTAAACAATTGGCATGGGTTCAGGGGGAGCATATGTTTCTAATAATGCATTGTTGACATTATATTAGAAGACCTTGGTACATGACGATAATTATATTGTTTGATCCACATAGTTGTTTGATTCAGGTGAATCTTTTGATGATGGAGATATATAGGTTGTTGATATTGATGTTGCTGACAAATGATGATGGTGCAAATCATATATGGTGTATGATAGTCGCTGATGACTATCATGGTCTTGTTTAGATTGTTGTTCCTTGTTATAAATTTCATGTATATCATTTGATGTAAATGTCATGAAAAGACCTAATTTGTAACCCCACTATGCATGGGAAGGATGATGTAATAATTGCTATTTCAGTCATGTATAAACATTTGGTATATCCCCACTTGGTTGGGTGATTGATGTATGTATGAGTCATTGGTCTTAGGGAGGTCATACTCACTTAGTTGAGTTATAAAGTCATGTTATTCTTTTGAAAAATATCTTTTCAGACTCTGCATGTACTTAAGGGGAGCATGGACAACATAATGTACAAAGGGGGAGAATAACATGGTATGCCCTTTGCCCTTGATGTCAAAAGGGGAGAATATCTTGGTGTTGTGGTTTCCATCAAGTCCAAAGGGGGAGATTGTTGGCATTATGATACAGGTGTTGTCCTTGATGACAACTCACATAGATGACAGTTCACAGTGAAATAGGCTAACAATAAAGGATTACAGATCAAACTCCAGAGATTGAAGAAAGAGAGTGGTTTAAGAAGTATACGTTGGTTCACTTTGTCCAAGCAGCGTATACATGCAAGTCCACCGAAAAAAAAGAGCATATATGTATACACGCACCCTCGCAAGAGGAAACGCGTGTACAGGTTGGAAAATCAAGGTTTTAGTCTGAGGTATTTGGTCCAACGTATTGGTCCGAGGTATTTAGTCCAAGGTATTGGTCCTAAGTGGTTTTGGTCCAAGGTATTGGTCTTAAGTGGTTTAAGTCCAAGGTATTGAGAAAGGCCTAAAACTATATAAGGAGGTGAAGATCATTAGGCAAAGAGTGGAAGTGAATGGGTTTTTGAGGAATACTTCTATCTGAAGTATATGTTATGTTGCAGGGGCTATGATTATGAGATGATCTGAAATATTTTGTGCACCTTGGATGCAATGTTAGATCAAGATCATAAGAACTAAAATGACTTATCATTGCATGATCTGATTGCTTACGCATGCGTTATTCTGTAAATGTTATGATCTGGGTATGGCTGAAGTCTGGAATAGCTGTGAAGTTTTAAGTTAGTATTTGCAGATCTATACCCTGGTTCGCTTTGGTAAAAGCGCGTATACACGTTGGTTCAACACATCCAAGTAGCGTATACATTATGAAATATGATGTTTGAAGTTGCAGTTGGTTCTGATTGTTAATGCAAAGTTCTGGGTTCGGCTCTGTGTACTGGTGACAATGTTCTGATTGTGATTTGCTTCAGTGATGATGGGTTTTCAGTGATTGGTTGTGTTGCAGTTTTGATTGATTTTGAGCTTCAATGTCGCTGATGGGTCCAGTATGAAAATTGGATGAAACGTGCCCTTCATATTGTGGTGTTGCGTTATAGGAGTATCCAGTCTGAAAATTTATGAAACGTGGTCCCTGGAGGAAGAGAGAAGGTCGTAGCCTTTTGTAGGCTGGCACCTACGTACTGGTAAACATATCGTCCAGTACAAGAGCCAGGGGGTTGGAGCTCCCTTCTAGTAACAACTAGAAAACGAGTGAAGGTAGGAGCCTTCTGTAGGCCGGTACCTACGTACTAGTAAACGGATCCACTAGTGCAAGAGCTAGGGGGTTGCAGCTCCTTTCTAGTGGAAGATGGAGAATGAGAGAAGGTTGTAGCCTTCTGCAGGTGGGTGCCCGCGTACTGGTATGAGTCTGCACCAGTACAATATTGTAAACAAGTTTTTCTTATATTAAAAGAAGACAACAACAAGTGGTTTTTGTCCTGCATTGGGTTTCCAGCTTAAATATTGGTGTTCATGTGTGTCGCTTATGTGTGATGGTTTATTCTGTTATTACTGCACATGGTTACTATTTATATGGTTAATGAAGAACTGATGCACTAATTAAAGATCAACATATGATGAATCAACTGAATCATATGTTTGCTAGATATATGATGGTTGCTTTAAAGACAGTTGCGTGTACACGCGAGTTACTTTCATTGAAGTTGTTAGCTACCTATACCAATAGGTTTCATTTTTCATGATTGACAGGGGAAGTTCCAAATATGCCCTACTTTGATGGTGCAAAGATCTCATATTTGTGTGGAAAACACCTATCTGCAGTTGTTTGATGCTGTCCTACTTCTGAATGGGTGATCCAACAGTCTAAGCTGGGTCATGCCATATTTCAATTGTTGTTGTAGATTTGAGAAAGAAATCTGTCCAAACTGTTCAATCTTGGCAGATCAACAGTTAGGTAGAGAATGAAGGTTCCCAACTGCTTAATCTGGGGCCTTGGAAGTAATAAGGCTAGCCTTAGATAGAAAATCAAAAGAAAATGCAAAAAGAAAAGAAAAAGAGCAATTGAGGGTTTGCTAGTCTAAGTGCACCCTCCTTGAAGTAACAAAAAATGCTAGGCAATAGAATGGGTAGGTAGATGGGGTTGCAGAAGCATGATTTCTTTCATATCACTGGCCTAAGCAAAGGAAACACATGGTGGCCAGTGCAGATCTTCCTATTCAGCAGTTTTGTAGCAACAAAGTGAAGCATGTCTAACTCCCCAATCATCCCCCACCAAACTCCTTGCTGACATCCCAATACCACCTTTGTTCATTGCAGAAATCAAACTCATTTATTGATCCTTGTTGTATAGAAGAGCCACATTTCTTGTGTAAAAACCTTTTCATTTTGATCTACTCTCAAAACTAAGTTTGTTCCCTAAAAACTTAGTGTCTATCACCTCTCATTCATATCCCCCTCTCATATTAACTATTAACCATTATTACTTAATTCCCTATATTCCCCTTTTCCCTACTACTATATCACCATTGTATATAAAAAACCCCAAAGTATATATTTCCCCTCCCCTAGGCAATATAGCCTTATAACTTCAAAGGTTGGAGCGCTAAGATATTTAGGCGCAATAGGCAAAATAACGCCAAAAACAAAGTTTAGGGATTAATCCAAGATCTGCTTGGTTTAATAGCCCTAACCCCGCTTTGCAAACAAATGTTAATTAATCCATTTGGCTTATAAACCATCGCTAAACCCACTTTTGCCGCTTATCCAAAGTTCTTGTTACAATGCGCATTTCACAAAAAACAAAAGGAAATTATTAAAATAATGCGCCGGGTCCCGCCGTATCGTGTTGGCAATTTTCCATCCCGTAGTCCGTCGGATCTGGGCCCTTCCATCCGACGGCTCACATTGATTTCGGACCGCCTCCGATGCCCGGACGATAGCTCTCGAAAACTGTCAGAGCATGACGTCAAGGCTCGGACGCATGTCGTTCCCAAATTGTATCGGGAGGCCGCCTGCCAAAACCGTTCCTGTACAACAAGCGGTCCGATATTACCGCTTACCGCCTTTGTTTACCGCCCACCATGTCACACCTACGTCACTGCCACCTCAGCGTCGCATCACCGCTCCATTCGCCATCGCCCTGAGCTGTCCGCCATGTCCCCCATCCACACGGACCACTCACTGGCCGCCACGTCATCAATCCGTACCATGACCCCACTTATGACGTCATGCTGACGTCATACAAAAAAAGCGCCAAAAGCCAAAATTTTCTATTTTGCCCGAAAAAGTCAGTTTTTCGCATTATTTGCAATATCCATGCACTGTGCTCTTGCATGAGTTAGAACGTCGTTCTCCACCAACTTTGAAGATTGCTCCCGTGCTGCCAGCGCCCTGAATTCACCTGCATTGCCACCATTGCCCGAGTTTACCAGGTATTTATCAAAGTTTCCCCTCCGCGCCTGGTTTTTTCCATAATTCTCTGAGGAAACTAAGAAAAGAAAAACACTGTAAGTTCAAGAAAATTTCATGAACTACTGGTGCTCTTACACACTGTGAGCCCATTTTTACCTGCAGAAGTCCCTATTGTGTCCAATTCCCACAGATTTACAGTCTGTTTGTGCATTCGCAAACTAAAACCTCTGCTACATAAGTCCATCGGGAAACGACTCTTAAATCCCAGTATTTTATCATTAAACCTTTTTCAGGAACATTTCAACTTGTTTTCACCCTCATTCACCCTGTTTTTCCTGCAAATTGCCCTGCTCCTACAAAATTCATTGCTCTGTGTTGCTGTGCCCAGAAAAACAAGTTCAAATACAATTCAAACTACCAATTGACCATGGAGACACTAGTGGCATTGAACATTGCACCCTTAAATGCCCCACAAAGAGAGCTAGAATGGCAGGCCCTGGCTGACAGAGACTACCAGATGGCAGAAGTAATCCCAATGTACAGCAAGTATCATATTCATGTACTCAATGAGCTGAAAGCCAAACATCTCAGTGGAACTGATATTCTAGGGATTTGGGACTCCAATTTGCCCATTTTCAATCTTCCTCAAGTCAATGTCCTCCTAGATTTGATTCATAGATGCAGTGCCAACTATGATCCATGTCAAAGAGCTGTCCTCAGTCCCTCAGGTTCAGTTTTGTTCCATGTCACCCCTGAGGCTATAAATCAAATGTTGCACTTTCACACTACAAAGCCATTGACTCCTCTGTCCATGATGCACTTAATAGACCAAGGAGGCAAGCTGTCCAGTGCCCAAATCATAAAGATTAATCAGCTATTCATTGAACCAGGCTCTCAAACTGTGAGGACCCCTCCTATAGGAAATGTATATTTCAATGAGTTGGGCAGGATGCTTGTGGATATGATCAGTTATGTCCTGGGTTACAGGTCGACTGAGGATGCTGATGAAACCATTCTGGCAATGATGTCTATCTTCTCCCCTGGAAAGCCTCCTTCTGTTCACTATGATTATGCTGCATACATTGCCAATAAAATTCATGAGCAATTGATGAATCTAGAGAGGGAAAGGATATTTAGATACACTTCTTACATCTATCACTTATTCCTATTTTACTAGCCTGATAGCTTCCCTATTACTCTCAAGAAGCTTGATGCTCAGGGAAACCCAAGGTCTGTGGTATTTTGGTCTTCAATCTTTCATCATACATCCTATTCACCATACAGCTACTGTGAATTCATAGACCTTTTTATCCATCCAGCCATGTCCTTGCTGTTGAGCGCCCCTCCTCCAAGATTGACAGATGAGATGCAAAGAATCCTCCAACTCTCAAAGGCCTACAGCATTGGGGATTGGTACTTTTACCAACACCATACAGTAATCATAATATATGGTTGTGAGTTAGCCCCATACAGGCTACCAAGATATGTCCCTATGAGACTTTTTGCTTTAGAGTATTTCAGACAATTTGGAAATGCAGACATGGTCCATTTCCACAGCAAAAATAAGAAGGTACAACTCAAAGTCAGAAATCAGCTAGGCCCATTTATTTATAATAAAAGAGAAGAGGCATGGCAAGAAGCAGACAAGATCCTAAAGTGCCTCGAGTTGCAAACCAGTTTCCTCTGGATACCCTATGATCCCAATCATTTCATTAGTCTTAGAAGGGTTAAATATAAGTTGGCTAGCTATGGTCATGTCAGGTTGCCTCATATTGAAAAATATGCAAATCTATTAAGATGGAAAGAGGGCACTCTAGAAGAGGCAAGTACTAAAGAGGAAATAGCACTAAAAGAAGCCAAGAAACTTGAGAAGGAAGTTGAATTGGAATATTGTGGGCAGGTTTTTTCTCTTCCTCATATTCAACTTGGAGCAGCTGCCTCATCTTCTACAGCTCCCCACCAAGCAGCTCAAACTATTCCTCAAACAGCTAGCACAGAAAAGGGAAAAGAGATGGAACAGGAGCAGCCACTCCCAACAACAGAATAGCAGAAGGAACATACAGAACAACAAGAAGAAATGGTTGAGGCCCCGGTATCTACATAGCAACAGGCTCAAGAAAGTGTGCCTCCAAGGCAGGAAACAGTAGTGGATACCTCGGTGCTCCAAACCCCGTTGAATGAAAAAAAAACTAGGAAGAGGGATAGACAGCTGGAAACTCCCCTCACTACATCAGCAAGTCAACAAGGGGAGAAAAGGCAAAGATTAAATCCTTTTTCTGAAGAAGAGATGCCTATTGGGCCATCCATAGGTATGGGCCCCCCTAGCATGGAAGCATCAGCCAGTTCCTTCCAACAGGAACAAGAAAGACCACTTGGAGGAGAGGTCAGCTCCTCAAGCCAGCAAAGAAGGGCAGAATCCAGCATAAAGCAACAATTTATTGATATTAAGAAGAGGAATGAGCCAGTCAGACTCCAGCTTTACAATCACTTGCTCAAAATGGCTCCCACAAACCAACAGAGGCTCATGTCAGCATATGACATAACAGAGGGGAAGATGACTATGAGTCATTTCATGCCTACTATGCTGCAGCCACAGTCAGCTGCAGATTACATAAGAACCAACCTGGAAGTATTTGCAAAAGACATCCACCCAATGGACCAAATTGAGCTACATAAGCAAACGGGTGAGATGGTCTACTCCTCTCTTGCAGATAAAACCTTTCTAGCACACAAATTGCAAAATAGTCTCCATAATACTACTGCCCAATTAGAATTGGAGAAAGCCTCTTCTCAAGCCAAAGACAACATGATTAGGTCTTTGGAAGATATCATTATAGAGCTTGGGCATGACCCAAGTGATCCCAAAGCTGTGCAGGCATTACTAAAGAAAAAGGAGGAAGATATAGCAGCTTTGAGGAAGATGGTCAAAATTCCAGCAACCCTTCACCCTCAAACAGAAGATGTTGCTCAGCAGAGAAAGGACCAAGATGTAGCAGCCATGCTGCTGACATTACACAAGCAATTGGTAGAAACAGAAGGCCGATTGATAGAAACAGAGGGTGCATTACAGGCAGCCCTGAAACAGAAAGAAGGAGGCCAGACATCTCAGCCCCCTCAGCCAGTGATTAACCTTGAGGAACCTCCTCAAATTATCAGTCCTCCCACAGGACAAACAGTGGGGACAGGCCCTTCAACATCAAAACCAAATACAACAGCAGCACCAGCAACAACATCAGGAAAGGCACGCAGCCTTGATATGCAAAATATGATGAAAGAACTTCAAGCTCTGGAGGCCCAGATGGCAGAACTAAATGAAGCCAAGGAAAAATTAGCTACACTTAATGAAAAGTATGATAAATCAAAGCAAAGTGTAGCTGAAAAAACAAGAGAGGTAAAGGCTCTTGAGAAGAAAATAAAAGAACTGGAGAAAGAGCTCTCTCTTGACAAAGTGGTGGCTGAAATCAAGAAAGTCCTGTGGGCCAATATTGGTCAGTCTATAACAGATCAATGGCAATATATTGAAACCATCCATGAGCACATAGATCTCATAGGCAGGGCCCACAAGGAAAGTCAAAGAGCAAGGGCATCTCTAGGCAATATGCCTGAGATAGCCAATAGGATGATCAATGTCCTTAATAATCGCACAGGCCCCCAGCTGGCAGCAATGGGTATCTCTAACAGGACTGATACCATTTTATTAGTAAAAAGGGTGCTCACTTTGAGAAATCTTGTGCAAACATTGGATAGAAGGTGCCAGGAAATGCAGACAGAAGTGAACAAATTCATGGAGAAATTTACAGCATTGCATAACAGAGGCCTTCCCAGCTTACTAAACAGTGCAGGAAGGTTACTATCCCATGAAAACTATGCCAAGAGGGTAAATACATTTGCCACCAATCAGATCACTGCAGCATCAAGTACCCCAGAGGAAATAGGGCCTACATCTGGGCAGAGTCTCTATGACAGAATAGAGAATTTGTTTTTTATCATGAATGAGATTAGACATCTGTTTGAAGTGCCTCCAAATTACTACAAATATACTGAGGCAGATGAAACCTTAGGCACAATTTTGAGACATCAGTTGCCTACTCAGGAATGGTGGACAAGCATGATACAGACATTGCTGTGAACAAACAGATTTTTCATCAAATTTTTGTACATCAAATATAAATCATCATGTTCAGATAGTTGATATATTTACTATGACTGGAGATGAGTGGACAGAGCCAACTCAGCAAACCAATTTGGCCACTAAAGCAACACCGACAGATGCAGATGACAGGGCTGAGAAAGCTACAACACGATAAAGCAATAAAGGGCGTATTATTCAGAATCAATGCAAAGCACCCTGCAGAGCCAGTTGCCCTCAAAAGTCAAGGACTTCTGACAAACAACCAACAGCTGTTGTATTTTCATTAAAGTAGCTTTTAATTTTGTAAGAAATATCTTTGAAAGTTGGTAAGAGCAGTTATTGTGCAATAACTCAGAACTGAGATATTTTTATGATATTTTTGTATATATGCACCCCCGCACAGTTATTGGGGGTTGTTGTTACTCATTTGTTCAAGAGAACTCGGTTGTATTTCCTCTGAAAGATATAATACAAAGGAGCTGTTGGTTTCCAGGAGATATGTTTGGCTTAGACGTGCTGTGATGAAATTACTGACTGCTGCAGGATTCTCGTGTTATGGCGTGATACAATAAGTGTTTTCTAACTGTATTTATGTTTTATCTTTTCTGTAATCTGTCTGTGATGTATGGTGTTTAATCTTGGTAGAAAGGTAAAAGACTAGTTCAAGATTTGTCCATTAAAGGCACCCTAAACTCAATCCTTACTACTAAATATGTTTTCTTCAAGGTTAGCTGCAACTGGGGAATTCTTAAATGCTCCCATTTGCTCTAATCACATGATAAGTCTTTATTCAGTAATTCTCTGTTGCTGCTGAGTAGGATTTGTTCTTCATTTCGTATTGCACTATGAAAGAACTCTTAATTGCCTTTCCTGGTGTAATTTATACTGTTTTCTATGCTAAAAATCAAAGTTTGTGTCATGAATACCCATCTAGCCTTGCAGTGAACCTCTCTTTATCACAGACATCAAATCCTACTCATTTCTGGACTCCACATGCCCAATGGATTGAACTCTCCTTCATATTTGCATGCCCTTCCTTGAACAACAGTCTGCAACCAAAATTCAGACAAACTCTCACCTCATAACTAGCCTAAAATCCTCAAAAACAAAGTTAAAATTGAAAGAGAGAGCCCTCTCTGATTACAGGTAGGCTAGAACCTGTAATCCAAAGCTTGGTTAGTGGTTACCCCGGCCCTATTCCCTCAGGGGTCAAAGGGAACAACCTGGGTGTTAACAGAAGTAGCGTATATAAATCTGAGTATGAAATGAAAAATTTATTGATTTGATAATACTGATTCATCCCCCCTCTCAGTATTATTTCCAACAGTTTGGTTATTAACTAAAATAAGGATATGTAAAAAATAATATGATTATGAGCTGAAATAAATATTACAATTTACAAAGCATAAGGACCACTTGATGTAGATGAATAGAAACACTTAAATCATGCCAAAATTGACATATGAATCCACAACCTTCTATCCAACATTGAATGGGGTTGCAGTATGTCAAAGATGACTCATCCTTACTCCAAGCAAAGTCTTCATGTTGCATCTCTTCATTTCAAAGCATTGATCCACATACTCTAATGCACAATTTCTTAGGCCTCCATGTACAACATTAGTTCCAATCACTTGAGAGGGATTCTCTAAAAATCTACAAAATATTTCTTTATAGGCTTCCCACAAATGCGAAGAAAATATGAGAGATTTTCAGGTTTACAAGTAAAAAATAAAAGAAATAAAAAAATTGAGTCAATTTTTTGGCTCCCTTTCCTTTTGCATACTGGAAGTTGCTACAACAAGACAACTTGATTGCCTTCTAACCCCATGCGGATTTTTATGTCAAAAACATGTTTTCCAACAAGATCTTCAATGATAAAATGAGGTATAAATGCATGATGAGATGGCTAGAAAAAATTGCAAGACTCATGCAACTTACAACCATAAAATTATTCTCAATTTCTAAACTTTGGCACATAATTTTATTACAATCTAAAGGATATAATGAGTGAAAACTCTCTACATTTTCTTTTTTAACAACCAATTCCTTGCTTTGGATTTTTTTTTAAACTATACCTTAGAGGGTGGGAGGCCCAAAGAAGATTAGTTGTTAAGGACTAACCCTTAGTTGGATAGCCTAAAATCTTTGAAGGCCATCCCTATCGAGGGTGAGTGCAAGGGCATCCCTGGTGGAGAAAGTTGGAAATTAACAATACAATTTTCTACAAATGTCATTTCTGAATGTTGCTAATCCAAAGGTAAAATAAGCTTCATATCTTTGGGATTCCTTCTCATTACTACATGAATAAATTAATTAATTTGAAAGCAAATTACTCTCCAAGTTTCTATTTTCACTAAAATCCTTTTTCAAGTCTTTAAGAAAAGTATCACTAAGTTCAAAATTTTGAATAGGAATATTTCTTACCACACCCTTGTCTTCATGGCATGATGGCATGGAGGCTTAATGACCTTCTTCATGCTCTTGATTCACTTGGTCTTCCATGGATTCTTGGGGCCCTTCATTTTCAATGAAATATGTTCAGGCACTTCTTCAAAATCTACATTCTTCTTGCCTTATTTTTCATCTTCCTTTTTATATGCGGGGTTATAATATTTGAGAAAAGCTTGGATCAAACTTGCAATAGATGATATTTCCTTTAGTTTATCACAAGTTTTGATCCAAGTTCTTAAGTATTCTTCTACAGAGTACACAAAGAATCTTATTATTCCATTTTCATGTGTTAGATTAAGATTTGAGATAAATTTCAAAAAGGAAATTGCATGAGAAATAGCCAAGTTACAATCACCATCATATTTTGGAACACTATCATTCCAATTTGAAGGAAACTCATTAGGATACCTCATGATAACTGTTACATTAAAAGGTGGATACAGAACATGGAAGGACCATAATGCTATGAAGGTAAAATTTGATAAGAAATCTAAAAATAACAACATGATAACACTTCATAATAAAAATCAATGGAGTTTCCTAAGGTGGGTTCTTCAAATGTCTACTTATTTTCCTCACCTCCAAAATTTACAATCCTTCATAAATGGAGTTTCCACACACCATCATCAAAATACTATGAAGCATAGTCTTCAACATTTTCTGGAAATGGATTTTATCTTTAGTAATGATATGGAAATGTGCCACTCAATTTGTGATAATTAGAGCATAAAAGCCCCGAGCACCTAGATGATATATTTGGGTACTTAGGAGGTTAGCCATTATCACCTCACCAATTCTTTTATGTTGGTTTAACCCTACATAGTTAATTGATGCAAACATATATTCTTAACAAATTAACAAAAAATATGCAATGACACACACATACATTTAACATATAGATTACCCTAGAACGCAAAACAGGAAAACTAGAAAAAAATTTCAGTATAATATGTCTTTACAATGTTACAATACAATATGTATATCTCACTACATCCATAAACCCCCAATCCATTAACCCTATATTAGAATACAATTGTAATTATTTAACAAGAATTATAAAACCATGGACTAAACCATTGTGCACCACAACACCGCTAAAAGAAAAAACTATATATCATAAACCATGAAAAATCGATACAAAAGACCACACAATTTTTTATTTTTTGGCTAGGAATCACATGTGAGGCTAGTCATGCAAAGGGTATAACACATACTCAACATCCTATGCTCTTTTGTTTAACTCTCCTCCAACTCAAGGGAGGCTTCCTTAATTAAGATTGTTGTAAGATGATGTGAAGAGTAATTTCCGTGAAAACATGTTTGAAAAAATTGCAGAAAAATATGGATGTGAAGACTAGAAATTAGAGCCTAATCCATTCGGTTAGTGAGGTCATAACAAGGTTCAAATGAGAAGCTATTCTAAAATTAGTAAAAAAACCCTAACTAAAGAGTATAAATTTAAAATGCTCTTGTTCTTATTTTCCTATATTACAAAAATATATTCAAAGTAAATAGTAAAACATATACTGTAAGCATGAATCGTATTCCAATAATAACCTAGACTAAAAATGAAAAAAGTATACCAAATTCTTTATCTGAACCTATATATTTAAGTGGAGTGAATAAATAATAATAATATATATAATTTCCTCACCCAAAATAAAATTGCAAAACCTCCTGAAACAATAAAAGAATTAGCTATTAAACCTCTCAGGGATGTTTCCAAAATCCAACCACACTTCAAAAGTGAGGGAACTAGATTTAGAGTCTAGTGCTTCACCTTTTACAATTAAAAAATGTAATATTCCCATTAACAAACTGAAAATGCACAACATCCCAATGTGGTTGTGCTTATTTAATTTGCTAGCTATGTTAGGCTCATGTGAAAACAAGCATTTAATTTGTGGATAAATGCAATTCGGCTGACCGTATAATGAAGTAGACCCACCACTGTGCTATTGATTCCTTGTGCCATGTGAGTGGGTTGAGTAAAGCTTTCAATTAATTGCTTGAAAACTAATTCACATGATGGAATTCATTGAATGAGATATATAAGCGACTCTCTTATCCATGGTAAATTTAACGTTACTAAATTTAAAACCACATCCATCCCATACTACCATTTCTTATGTGATCTAACCATTGCATACATTAATTAACGGCCCCCACTTCTTTTAACTCGCTGTATGAGATATATAAGCGTTCTATATGAAAAGGCAAATCATAATAATAAATTTAACATTACTAAATTTAAAAACCGCATCCATCCCATAATGGCATTTGTGAGCGGCCAGTGCATAGATTAAGTATTTGGTAACTCCACAATAACAATGTAATAACACGTCCATTGTATGTGGGTGCGGATCCCTTTATAAATCATGTGGTTGTAAGTGGCGGCGTATACTTAAATGTATGAAAAGGACCTCCCCACATGGTATAATAATTTTCCATCGTACACTAACATGTTTGCATGAACATATGGTTGGTTTGTTTGTTTGTTTTTTCGGGAAAAATAAAGCTGGAAAAATATGTTTATTGAGTTTTTTTTGTTTTTTTAATGGGTTAATTGAGATGTATGTTGTTTTTTTTAAATAATGTGTGATTAGGTTTATTTTTATTTGGTTTATACGACATAGAATAGATGATGATGGGGCGTATTGTTAAGACATTTTATGATGTAAAGGTTATTGGTTCGAAATTTTGTGAGAAAAAATCGAGCGACGTTAAGGGTTGGTGTGGCCCAGGCTAGGTGCAATCTTTGGGTGATTTTGAGGGCTTAAATGCCCTTGGGTCGTGGTTTCTCAAACCAAAGGTGGAGCATGCAATCATCTTACGACTCACACAACTTAGCAAACAAAAAAAAGTTTATTTTGACCAGAAAAATAAAGTGATATCTCCTTAATACAATTAATCAAAACAATAATAAAATAGTTCAAAGGCAATTATGATAACATCTACTATGAAATTATGAATGACATTGCAGAGAGAAAACGAACAATCGACACCTTCTGAGTTCTGCTACTAGGGTTTCATTCTGTCAGCACACTGCAACAAATGACAGAAGAAAGGGGGGGGGGGGGGGGGGGTTAATTGAGATACAGTAGCTGGTAAGAACAAGGAGCCAAAAACCTCCTTTTTTCACGAAGCTCACAAATTATAATGCATTTCACTCTTCAAGAACATCCCAATCAGCGAGAGAGGGGAGGCAAGCAAACAAAAAAGAAGCAAAAGGCAAGTTTGCAAAGGAAACCATCCAAAAAAAAAGCTTCGACCTCAAGGGAAGATAAGGAATCAGAGGCATAACACACACATTCAGAGCAAAAGAAAAAACTAAAAACAACTGCAATTTGAAGGCAAAAAGAATTCCGGTTCTAGAAATCCAAGACCCAAATGTAGCAACATACAGAGACTACATGCAGGAGCATGAAATTATATGCAAGTTCATGGGCATTTGGCCCACTGAAAAAGCCTTGAACTGGTGGATTCAAACAAAATGGAAACCAAAAGGAGAGCTCAGGCTGCAACTGGGATCAAAGGGATTCTTCATAGTCATTTTCTACCTCCTCAAAGACAGAGACAAATTTTTTGAAGGAGGTCCTTATTTTTTCAACTTCGCTGGGCTCTACATGAAATTATGGAAGGAAAATTTTACCCCAGAAAAAAGAAGATTTCATAAGAGTCCCGGAGTGGGTTAGGTTATACTCTTTGCCCACAGATTATTGGGCACTACTAGTACTTAAAGACATAAGAGATGAACTAGGAGAATACATAAAAATGTGAGAAGGCACTAAAAATGGCCACTATGTTTCCTACGTAAGAATATGTGTATACATAGATGTTTTAGGAGCCCTACCCGAGGCAATAAAGCTAGTATTTAGAGATGAGCTCTACCTTCAAATCATCGAAATACCATATTCCATTCAGATGTAGGAAATACCACGAACATGGACATTTATTCCGAGACTGTCCCCAAAATAAACCATCACACATAAGAAACACACATGAATACCAAGGTTTAAGGTGGAAACCCAATGTGGGTGAAAACCACCTACTACTGTCGTCTCTGTCTTCTTTTAATAATAAGAAAATCTGCTTACAATCTTGTACTGGTGTAGACTCATACCAGTATGCAGGCCGACCTACAGAAGGCTACAACCTTCACTCGCTCTCCAGCTGCTACTGGAAGGGAGCTACAACCCCCTAGTTCTTGTACTAGTCGATATGTTTACTAGTACGTAGGCTCCAACATACAGAAGGCTGCAACATTCACTCATTCTCCAGCTGCTACTGGAAGGGAGCTTCAACCCCCTGATAAAATCACCAACCACTATTGGCAAGAAGCTTCGACTTCCTCACTAAATGCTCCAACCCTCAATATCCTCCAGGGACCACATTTCATGAATTTCACACTGGATACTCCTGGTACACAACACTACAATATGAAGGCCACGTTTCATCAAATTTTCACATTGGGCCCATTAGTAACATTGAAGCTCAAAATCAATCACCACTGCAATACAATCATCAAATACATCTGCATCAACCAATCATTGAAACCCAATCATCAATATCTGATATAGCTAAAATAATCAATCATTGAAACCCAATCATCAATCTCTGATATAGCTGAAACAATCAATCACTGAAACCTTTAAACCTTTGACACAACTGAATGAAGAAATCACTGAACCTCTGACACAACTGAATCAAAACCTCGGACCAAAACCTTGGACCAATACCTCGGACCAATACCTCGGACCAAATACCTCAGACCAAAACCTCGGACCAATACCTTGGACCAATTACCTCAGACCAAAACCTCAGACCAAAACCTCAGACCAATACCTCGGACCAAATACCTCGGACTGAATACCTTGGACCAAAACCTTCATTTTCCATCCCATACGCGCTTTTCCTTCTGTGAAAGTGCGTACATACGTATATGCTTCTTTTCTTCCATGATCATGTGTGTATACGCTACTTGGACAAGGTGAACCAACGTATACATATAAAACCATTCTCTTTCTTCAATTTCTTGATTCTGATCTGTAGTCCTTTGTTCCTTCATCCTATTCTTTTGTACCATTACTTTGTTCCCTCTAAATAGACTTGTTATAATGTGATTTGCCATATTACTTCTGAAATGATTCCTTTGAACTGCCCTACATTTTGTCACATTTTTACACACAACTGCGATGCATTCTGTCACATCTCATATCTCTCCTGTAGATTCATCTAGTTACGTAGATTTACCTAGTTACCATATACAAGCGAGTTGTTCTGCTACAAGTGGGTTTCCATCAAGTACAACACATGTATCATAATTCCAACAATCTCCCCCTTTGGACTTGATGGCAACCAAGTTGGTGTTGATTACTGCAAGCTGTAGAAACTGTTAGAGATAACAAGTAACACCAAAATACTCTCCCCCTTTGACATCAAGGCCAATGGGCGGACAAAGATACTCTCCCCCTTTGATATCAAGGGTAAAGGGCTGACCAAAATGAAGACTTTCATATCTGAATAGCTGAATATGAGCATTGATCATGCTCCCCTTAGGCACATGCTGAATTCTATGATTAAACTCCCCCTTTGTACATGCTGAGATGCACTATACCATCCATGCTCCCTAACTCAACTATGTGAGTATTACCTTCCTATCACCAATGACTCATACATACATCAATCTCCCAACCAAGTGGGGATATACCAAATTTCACTCATCTACCCAACTAAGTGGGGATATACCAAATGTTTATACATGACTGAAATATAGCAATTATTACATCATGGGCCTTTATATGACCTTTTCATCAAGTGATATACATGAAATTTATAACAAAGACCAAAGATCTAAACAAGACCATGATAGTCATCAGCAACTATCATACACCATATATGATCTGCACCATAAGCATCTGTCAGCAACATCCAGACCCGCAACCTGTATATGTCCATCATCAGTTCCGAAGATATGACAAAGTAAATATCATCAACCTGTGACAAAGTATGCCACATATTGATATCAACTCATCCTCTTGATCTCATCAAGATCAACTTGCTTCGTTTCCTTAGTAGAAAGAGCCTTATCATAACCTTCCTTGAATCAACTAATCATATGTCATATCTCCAAGCAGTAACACAAAATCATTCGCATCATATCATATATATGTGAAAACACCATAGTCATCATCTATGATCATAGCATCATCATCAAGAACTGCATGATCTTTCCACAAGAACCCTCAATATATCAACCATTTATCATCACTAGGGAACATCCCACATCTGATAAGAATTAACCATGATAATCAACATATGTGAGTATCAAACCTATCAACATAAAGTAAGAAGGCATCATCATTATGTGACTAAGTAAGCCATGTCTCCGAATATCCATGTCTTCAAATAGCTATGTCTTCATGAGACTTGTAATAACACCATTCTCTTGGCCAACCAACAATATTTATCAATATGCAACTTAAGTAATCATCCATGTATCCAACATAATGTGTATCCATCAAAGAGATAGCAATATGTAGCTAGCAAACCCTGAGGTCATAGTCATTTGTCAAGCTTTCTTGATACTAACAAAAACAACAATCTTCAACCATGTGAGAGCCAAGAACTATAAGAATCATGCATCATAACTGCACCATATGAACTTTATGCATCTTTGAAGGCATGATGACAACAACATAAAAGAAATGAGTGACTCATTGTCAAATAAAGAAGTTGTGTACTCAAGCTTTGTACTTCTCCTTGTCCTTATGAATAACACCATGTAAGAAACATATATGTACTATATGCATCATCAAAAGTCATCCATAATCACCCATAAATCTAATCTGAATAATAACTATGTAACCCCAAGCAATACAAGTATCATCATCATAGGCAACTCATAACGACAACATAGCATGATGTATCATTCAAACACTTTAGCCACATAAGCATCATCACCATTGATAAGAATCATTAGGTACCAAAGACTTCTAAACATAATGCTGACAATGCATTATTAGAAGTATAGCATATTCTCCCCATGAACATGTGCCACCTGTTCACTATCAGATCTGATCATTGCATATATCAGTAAGAAATATCAAGGCATCATCATCAATTAGATATACATCAAGTCATCAACAACTTATGATGATCAAAAGTACTTCTAAATAATATCCATAGACTGTAGTCATCAATCATCAAGACAGAAAAGGTAATTGGTATTTGTCTGAACCATATCGGATCATTTTTCTGATTATGTCTCACTCCTTCTTCATCAAACCAACATATACGCGACTGTGCAGCTTCAAACTCGCGTATATACGCGACTTTTCTTCATGATATCTGCGTATGAGAATTAGAACACTGAAATTTCATACTCTCAGTTTCTCCTGAGTCTGTTCTGTCTGTATATTGAGCCATGCCACATATTTCTGGTTGTACCTTTCTTCTTCCATACCTTGGAGTGTGATGATGTTTGCTCCTTTCGGTATGTTGGCCGATTTTTTTCTCTTGCATTCTTTTGCTATATGCCCAAACTTGTTACAAGCATAACATCTTATATGTTTCATATTCCTTCTATAGAAGTTAATGGCTTTGTGACCAAACATATTGCAGGAAAAACAATATCCCTTAAAGTACCTGGAAGCTGATGATCTTTCTGTGTGACAGTTATTAGTTTGAATCATTCTACTTCTGCATCTGGCTGCAACATGTCCAAAATTATGACATATAAAACATTCAACATTGTTCATTGGAGGAAAGAACCGATTATCACTTCCATATTTAGAAGTAAATGATTTTCTTTGAAGTCTTTCTTTCCTTGGTTGTTGATGGGGTTGACCTCTTATCTCCTTGTTGAGGATTTCATATTTTGCACTAGAGTTCCTTACTTTAGTTTGTGAGTTAGATTCACCTTGAACAGTTTCATGAAAACCAAGACCAGATTTGATGGTAGGAGACCTTTGACTACTAAGAATATCATCCAAAATCTTAGTACTATATTGAAATCGTAAGAGTTTATCCTTTTCTTCTTATTTACCTTTTAGGATATTTACCTCAACCTGATATTGCTCTTCCTTTTCAAGATACTGCTTCTTCATGATTTCTCCAGCTTTCCTTCCTTCTTCCACTTGTTGCCTTAATTCAAGAACTTCATTTTCTTATTCTTCAAATGCTTGGAGTAGTTCTTCATTCTGCTTATTTGGATTTTTGAGATCTTCTTTTAGAGAAATGATCACACCTTCAAGACCTTCACAGTATCTAGTTCTTTCTAAAATTTCCTTGGTTGTCGTGTCCTTTTCATTCACTTCAATTCTCAACGATGTCACTTCATCCCTTAGACTTTGACATTGGTCTTCCTTTCCCTTGTACTGCTTCCTTACTTTGTTTCCTTCCTCCAACTGGGATTTTAATCTGGTAACTTCTTCTTTGTAGGAACATTCCCTTTTATCAATTAGATCCTTTTGATATCTAATTGTGTCTGTGAGCTTTTTAAATTTTGCCTCTATTTGATTTCTTTCTCTTTCACCCATAAGAGAAAATTCAGTTGTTTCACTGTCACATTCATTATCTTCAAATGAACAGAGAAATGTATCACCAAAGGACAACAAATTCGTACCTGATAATTCTTTTTCTTGTTCATCTTCATTCTGAGGTGATTCTGAATTTGAGGAGTTGCTTCCACATAATGGGAAATCATCTCTTCCACTGTCACAGTTCCCTTGAGATGTCTTCTTCTTTTGAGGTGCTTTCTTCTTTATCTTCTTTCCCATTGTTTCTATGGATCTCCTTCAAGCGATCAAGCTTCTGCCAAAGGACCTGCTCTAATACCAATTGTTGGAATTAATATTGGGAGGGGGGGTGAATCAGTATTTACAAATCAATAATGTTTTCATTTCCATAATCAAATTTATATACGCTACTTCAATGAAGGGAACTTGCGCGTGCACTCAACTGTTCTTAAGGAAACCAACGTATATCTAGTGAACTTATGATTCAGTTAATTCATCATATGTTGATCTTTAATCAGTGCATCAATACTTTATTGAACATTAAACAATAACCATGTGTAGTAATAATAGAATAAACCATCACACATAAGCAACACACATGAATACCAAGATTTAAGGTGGAAACGCAATGTAGGTGAAAACCGCCTGCTGCTATCGTCTCTGCCTTCTTTTAATAATAAGAAAATCTGCTTACATTCTTGTACTGGTGCAGACTCATACTAGTACGCAGGCACCCACCTGCAGAAGGCTACAACCTTCTCTCGTTCTCTAGCTTCTTTTGGAAGGGAGCTACAACCCCCTAGTTCTTATACTAGCTGATATATTTACTAGTACGTAGGCTCCGACCTACAAAAGGCTACAACCTTCACTTGTTCTCCAACTGCTACTGGAAGGGAGCTACAACCCCCTAGTTCTTGTACTAGCTGATATGTTTACTAGTATGTAGGCTTCGACCTACAGAAGGCTACAACCTTCACTCATTCTCCAACTACTACTGGAAGGGAGCTCCAACCCCCTGATCAAATCACCAGCCACTACTAGCAGGAAGCTTCGACTTCCTCACTAAAGGCTCCAACCCTCAATATCCTCCAGGGACCATGTTTCATGAATTTTCACACTGGATACTCCTGGTACACAACACTACAATATGAAGGCCACGTTTCATCAAATTTTCACACTGGACCCATTAGTAACATTGAAGCTCAAAATCAATCACCACTGCAATACAATCATCAAATACATCTGCATCAACCAATCACTGAAACCCAATCATCAATCTCTGATATAACTGAAACAATCAATCACTGAAACCCAATCATTAATCTCTAATATAACTGAAACAATCAATCACTAAAACCTCTGAACCTCTGACACAACTGAATCAAGCAATCACTGAACCTCTGACACAACTGAATCAACCATTCATTCAAACTTAATCAAATTCAACCAATCAACTCAAATAGACAGATCATTGTAACCAGTACACAGATCTGAACCCATAACACTGCATCAACAACCAGAACTAACTGTAACCTCAAAAGGCATGTGTCAGAATGTATACGCTCCTTTAATGAAGCAAACCTGCGTGTATACGCTACTTCCTTTTGCCCAACCTACATATACCTCTAAAGATATTGAATCATAAAACCTCTGAACCACAAATTGTACCAATCAGTGACATTCTGAAGATCTATTGTCATATTACAGAGTTCTAAACAGATAGCAACAAGGATCACCCTTCTTTCTCAATCAATTAATCAATGAGACACAAACTCTTTATGCATTCAATTTTACTTTCAAATCTAAGAAGACTTCATTAACAGACAACAGTAAAACAGTAGCACTGATCTGATAGATCAATCATCCTTGAACATCAAGCTTTTCTTTTGCATATGCTACTTGGAAGAGCCAAACCAACATGTATACACACCTTCACCAAAGCGAACCAACGTATAGATCTGAAAATACTTACTTATAAATTTGTTGTAATTCCTGACTTCAGACATACTCAGATCATCACATATAAAGGATAAAACATGTGTTAGCAATCCGATCTAGCCCATCCATTATTAGATCATTTAATGATAAGTAATTATGATCTTGATCCATCATTAGATCTCATCCACCATCAAACGCTCAAGTTCATATTTAGTCTAGATCAAGCAAAGCATCAGAAACCCATAACATGCACATTTTCTTTTGATCTAACACTTCATAAGATATTCATTACTTGTACACTTATCCCTTTGATCTTCTCCTCCTTATATAGTTTTAGGCCTTTCTCAATACCTTGGACCAAAACCACTTAGGACCAATACCTCGGACCAAATACCTCGGACCAATACCTTGGACCAAATACCTCGGACCAATACCTTGGACCAAAACCTCGGACCAAAAGCTCGGACCAATACCTCAGACCAAATACCTCAGACCAATACCTTGGACCAAATACCTCGGACCAAAACCTCGAACCAAATACCTCGGACTGAATACCTTGGACCAAAACCTCCAACCAATACCTTGGACCAAAACCTTCATTTTCCATCCCATACGCGCTTTTCCTTCTGTGAAAGTGCGTACATACGTATATGCTTCTTTTCTTCCATGATCCTGTGTGTATACGCTACTTGGACAAGGTGAACCAACGTATACATATAAAACCATTCTCTTTCTTCAATTTCTTGATTCTGATCTGTAGTCCTTTGTTCCTTCATCCTATTCTTTTGTACCATTACTTTGTTCCCTCTAAATAGACTTGTTATAATGTGATTTGCCATATTACTTCTGAAATGATTCCTTTGAACTGCCCTACATTTTGTCACATTTTTACACATAACTGCGATGCATTCTGTCACATCTCATATCTCTCCTATAGATTCATCTAGTTACCATATACAAGTGAGTTGTTCTGCTACAAGTGGGTTGCCATCAAGTACAACACATGTATCATAATGCCAACATAGGACACATACTCTATAACATTAGCATCTCCAAGAAATTACATTGAAATTTAGTGATCCGAGGAGTGGATGGGAGCTAGCAGCAAGGTTCATATGGACTTTGTCTATGAAAGGACATATTAATTTAACTCTCTTTTTTCAAGAAAAGGGTGAGATGAAAAAGGATTCTAGACTTGGGGAGACTTATTGCACAAAGAAGTGAGTAGATGGCTGAACTGCAGAACACTCTAACCATGATCAGAGTGTGCAGCATGTTAACAAACAAACCTTTATGAAACTCGACAAAGACATGCCAGGCTCTAGTTCGTTAAAAATGAACTACAACATAAGAATATGAATTAGCCTTTATCACTAGTCACAAGTAATAAAGTGAAAATATGAAAATGTCACAAATTTTAGCTTAATGCATTCTTTATAAAAGGTACTCTATAACTTTAGCTGGAAACAAGATTCATATGGACTTTTTTAGAGGCTAGGGGGCAAATTGGTTTAGCTCCCTTTTTGTCAGGAAAGTGATTAGCCAAAAAAAATTCCAGACCTTGGGAGACTTGTTGCATTTATAAGCTGGTGCACGGCGGAACTGAAGAACTCTCTATAACACTTAAAGTGTGCATCCCCTTAACAAGCAAAATTTTGTAGAACTCTACAAGGTCATTCCATATTCTAAATTGTTCAAAATGAGCTGAGATGTATAGGCTCCCGTTTAGAAGTATTCGAAATGGCTCTCTCAGAAATCTCCCATGAATTAGAGGACTAAATAGCTAATCAACGAAGTCTGAGCAATTTTCCTGATTGCACCTTGATTGAATGAAAAACAAACTATTCAAGATCATCGAACCAAGTGGATTGGGAGGTGTTAAGATATCTTGAAGTCTCAATTCATCGCTTAGGCCTACTAGATGGTTGCTATGTGATTTGTTACATAGACCATCAAACATTTGTTTCAGGATTGCAAAGTTGCTAGGGCATCATGGGAATCGATTATAGTTCATTTGTGGTCAAACCTTTTGATTGCAAAGAGGCCATTTTGGGAATTAATGCATTCTTAATTACAAAGGAATATGAAACACCATAAGATTGACATGTATCCCTTCTATATGTAGATGTAGTGGAACAGTTAATTGACACACTTTCTCTTTGTTTTTTTTCACAAATAGGCTGAGCATAGTCTAGGCCCAACCCAGCCCCAATGTTGAATTGAAAAATGATCTACCCACCTGTGAGATGCTATTACCAATGGGCATGCTTCCTCTTTTTATTTGGTGAAAGAAAAGTATTTGGAGTAGAGTTTAATGGGCATTTCTGAAATAATGTAATATTTTCTAGATTAAGCCATAATATGCATTTCTGTACTGATTTAGATTTTTTAAGATTGAACCATCATGAGCATTTTCTGTAATGATATAGATTTTATGAGATTGAACCATTATGAGTATTTTCTGTAATGATATAGATTTTTTGAGATTGAACCATTATGAGCATTTTCTTTATTGATGTAGATTTTTTGAGATTGAGCCAACACTGTTCACAAAACTTGGGTTGACCAAAACTCTGGAACTCAGTGAGTAGGATATTGACTTGGATTTATAAAACCTCGGAAAATCTTGTACCGGGAAAACTGAACTGACGTGTAAATATTGTGATTGAAACTAGCTGCTATCAGGTCAGAATTGTTTGAAACTTCCTGCTATATAGGGAGGAGTAGTTTATATATAATGACAACGTGGAATGTTCATCAGTGGCACATATGATGCATTAATGCAATAGATGATGCATTTTCGGAAAGTAAGACGAAAAGGCAGGTGTCTGGCTGCACATATCCTCAAGTGTCCATAAAATGCTGGTATGTCTATAATTTATTTTTGTATGCATCTCTAAATGGCAACATTACTGAAATATTGATTTTGCAGTTCGATATGGAGTATTTGTACATTATAGAGCTATGTATTCCTCAGGAATGACTATGCTAACCTGTTGGGCTTTCACTGTATTGGGTATTTCCAGATGATGCATTTTCGGAAAGGAAGACGAAAAGGCAGGTCTCTGGCTGCAGATATCCTCAAGTGTCCATAAAATGCTAGTATGTCTGCAATTTATTTTTGTATGCATCTCTAAATGCCATCATTACTGAAATATTGGTTTTGCAGTTCGATATGGAGTATTTGTACATTATAGAGCTATGTATTCCTTAGGAATGGCTATGCTAACCTGTTGGGCTTTCGTTGTATTCAGTATTTCCAGATGGGTAGCAAATGCCTCTAAATGCACTATTATATCATGATAAAGAAGTTTGGAACATAATAATGATTATGTTAAATAAGTGTTATTTTTTCTAAAAGGGTTGCTGTAATTTGTACATTATTACATGTTGAATTTTACAATTTGATACATTGTTTATGAAGGGTATATATATTTATTATTTCATAAAAATAGTGAAGAAAGGTTGGGCAATAAATATACCTAGGTTGTAATTTTATTGTTTGATATATTGTTTATGAGGAGTATTAATGTTATATATATATATAAAATATATATAGGGACTGTAGAAAGTTTGGGCAATAATATATTTAGTTTGTAATTAATTAATTATTAAATTTATAATTTTTTCCTCTATGATTGTTTTGGTTTATAATTTAATTATAAAAATTGAATGATTAGTTTTGTTAGAAATATTAATTTTTATAATTAATTAAATTTATATAGTTTTTAAAATGATTTTTTGGGTTGATAATTTAATAATAAAAATATTATGATTACCTCTTGTCATATTAAGTATTAATTAATTATAATTCTTTTAAATATATGATTATATAATTTATTGTTGAAGAACTTTTGGACAATTGTGTGTTAGGGAGTTAGTAACACATAGTTCTCCACCCGTCCCCATTAACAATAATTTATTAACTGTGAAAATATCCATGTTAAAATACATAATTTATAAAAATATTTATGCTAAAATAAATAATTTATATTTTATAATTACTTTTTGCCATATTATATATATATATATATATATATATATATATATATATTTCAATTTATAATTCAATAACAAAAAAATATAATTACTCTTTGCCATATTAAATTAATAAAAATATTAATTATTTATGTGTTTTTATCACTTATGATTACCTAATTTATTTTTTATATCACTTCTTGCCATATTATATTATATATATATATATAATATGATTACACAACAATTTTTTTTTTATGATTATGACCAAAGAAATATAAATTTTATCTTTTGAAGTTTTTGATGATTATGGCAAAGAAGAATTAATTTTTATTTTTTAAGTTTAAGCTCATTTAACCATAATCGGTTTTTAAGATTTGATTTTTAAGATTTTTATGATTATGATATAGATATATTAATTTTTATATTTTTAAGTTTATGATTATATAATCATAATCGTAAATTTTGTACATGATTACTTTTCTTATTAAGGAAATTAAAAAAGCATTTTTCTCTCTCATAAAGATATAAGTGATAGGTTATTATTATTATTATTATTATAGTATCAATATGTATAGTATAATAAATTTGATTATAAATCTATAATTTAAAAATAATGATAAATATTCTATTAATAAATTCATTTTAAATAATGATAAATATTATATTATTATAGATTATTTAAATAATGATAGATATTATATTAATATAGAATCATTTTAATTTTAGATTTGTGATGTTTTAAAAATGAATTAAATATCAACTCCACATTAAGTTTAAAGAAATTTAATCTTTTTTATTGAGTAACATATCATTGAAATGTTTTGAGTACAAGAATTTTTCTATTTACAATTTATATATATATATATGGGGGGTTAGTATTGAAATGTTTTTTACTAATATACATTTTTAAATGTTATGTGTCAACTGCATGTTAGATATTGAATGAATGACACATTGTTATTATCTCCATTGTCATTATCACAATGTAAAAGCTCGGAGATCCTAAATGTTAGATGTGGGTAACTAGGAGGTCAGCCATTATCACCTTGCCAGCTCTCCTATGCTATTTAAGTTGGGTCTCTTGCTCAAGGGAGGATTCTAGAATTAGGATTGCTAGAAACTAATGCTATAAGTGTGATGTGATGTGACTAATAATTTCTAGCAAAACATGTTCAAAAAAGTTGTAGAAAAGTGACTGGGAGGACTAGAAATTAATGCCTAATCCATTAAGTGACCAGAGTCACAAGAAGGTTCAAATGGGAGGTTTTTTTAAATATGGTAAAGAGGTACAATGATTGATAAGTACAAGTCCAAAGTGCTATTCTCTTTGCTACCATATATTGTAGAAATATATTCAAGGAGATTGATGCAGGAGCATCCGAGCAACCTTCATTAAAATTTGAATCCAAAGCTGTGAAAGAAGAGACGTGGACAATCATCGCAAACCAAGGCAATTTCTGTTCAAAACAGGGCTAAATTGATGGAATTGATAAGTCTTTCGAAGACTTAATTAAATGTAATTATCTGCCATGTATGCGTGTAGAGAGATTTAGGGATTGATTGACCGATTTTAGGAGAAGATCATGGATCTAGAATGATCCATGATTCTGTAGTTATTGCGTGTTGTGATAGGAGAGAGAGATTGGATACAATGTAATCAAAAGGAGAATTTGTGACTAAGGCTGAGATGCCTTAGTCTGTAATCTAGTTCTATATATAATGAAGTATGAGTGTCGTCTGTATTTCGTGTGTCTCTGTATTGTTTAATCATAATTTAGATTTATGTGATGGAAGATTTAAAATCCTGCGTTATAGGTTTGTTGATCGACCATCGATCACTATAAGGATCGATGGTGATCCAATGATAATACGATATCTTAGAATGGGTATTGTATGGAGTAATGTGAGTGTTTTCAGAGTATGGCAGAGTTAAGTTGTGTTATAACGCGAATTCCATCAAAAGCGAACGAGGGATTCATTTCAATCGAAACCATCAGATCAGCCAGATTGACGGATACTATCGAAGTACAGAGGAATCCAGAGGAGCCATCACAGTCGTCCGATGGGAGGAGATCTATGGTCATCGCGTGGCAAAGATGCACAGGCGTTAAACGGAGGAGTAAAGTGGTTTTTGTATGCGGGAACCTGTTTCTCGCGCGGCTTCAAAGCCGTAAGCGATATTTCAATTCCGGACCCGAGAAAGTTATGAACTGTGACTTAATCCAGTTGAAGTCTGGATAGATCACAGCCGTCTGTTGGGTGATTGATCAGACGCATATCGCGTCGGAATAAGAGCGAGGCTTAACTCAGAAAACGGACGCGATGAGGGTTTATACAACAAGGTTAAAACCTTGTTGAGTTCCGGCCATCCTGACCGTTCGATGGTTGATTTATCGGATGGTAATTGCGCGGGGAAGTGTGCACAGGTTAACATTTCGGGTGGACCCGATGGGTGATCAAATCGTGTTGAATTTTATTTGGATTCCAGCCTTATGCGTTCAAAGTGGGACCGGCGTTGTAGGTCGGGTTTTATCGTGATTCCGCTGTTTGTTTGCTTCTGGGTTTAATGTGAAGGCTGCCTATAAAACGCTTCCGATGTATATGTGGGCCATAACCCAAAGGTCCATGAATGAATATATGTAAAGATGCAACTTTGCTAAGCTGTCATCAGAGATTACTAAAGTTGACAACATCTAACATTGAAGAAAATTGAGCTATTAGGAACAATGTCAAAGTGAATTTGTTCAACATTAGAGGGAAAACTGCAACCATGAGCACTATTTCAATGAAAACCTAAACTGAAAATGGAAGGAGTATACCAAGTTCTTACTTCTTGAGAATATGTCTAAATATTTCAACAAATAAGAAATCACAATAAAGATATACATAGTCAGCTCACCGATAAGAAAATTGCAAAACCTCCAAGCACATCCAAGATATTTTTCCTCAAGTCCCCAAGGGAGAGAAGTCCCCCAAATCCAACCATAACTTAGAAATGAGGGAGTTGCTCCTTAAAGAGAGTTTAGTCTTCCACTTCTTGCAATAAAAAAAAATAGAATATCCCCATTTACTTTGGAATATGGAAATGCACAACTTATCAATGTTAGAATATGTTGGAAATGCAAAGCTTGTCAATGTAGTTAACTAGGTTCCAATAAACTTTATGTATAAAAAATAATCATTTAAATTATTCGATTAATTTATCTAAAAGAAAAGGATCGATAACTTTATGTTACCCAGGGTATGAAAAATGGAAAGTCAAGTTAAACCAACATTCATGACACAAAATGGGCAACTTTATATAACACCCCTTCAATATAATGCTTAATTCAATGAATTTACTAATTATGCTCGGGTTTGGCCTATGTGAAAATATCTCTATTTCGTGGGTAAATGCAATCTGATTGACTTGTAGAATGAAGCAAATATGCTATTGTGCCATTAATTCCAAGGGACATGTGAATGGGTTGAGTAGGAGAGTGGCTCTTTCAACTGATTACATGAAGACTGGATCACAAACTCCATTTTGTTTGACATTGAATGGTTAAAGATGGATCATCCCACTTTAGTGTGGGACTATACCATGCAAGTAGTTGGATAAATAATTAGGATTCTGTATAGAAACCCCCTTCATATGGTTAATGATAATCTCATTATTTCATATATAAATGAATATGGACCCATGAGGTGCACACCAATTGGTTTTTGTGGGGTTTAGTCTTCATTAAATCTCAAGTTCAACCTCATATGGAGTCCATCTCTAGGGATTAAAATATTACAAGAGGCTTCTAAGCTAAAGTGAGCTTTGCACAATCCTAGTGATATCATCTCATTGGTAGATATATTATTTTTCCATTCAACAATAGAATTGACTCCAACCTAGCTCAACCTATATATATATCTATCTATCTATATATATATATATATATATATATATATATATATATATATATATATATGAACAACTCCCATAGTAAAAACATTTTCCATAAATTCAAGTAATAAAACATTTTCCATTTTTAATCCATGGACTATGATTAAAGGTAATTTTCAATGCATTATACCAACACCCCTTCAAACTCTAAATGTGTGATGCCCCTCACTCTTTTAATTTGCTAAATAAGATGTGAGTAGCTATGTGTTATATGACAAAGAATCTCCATAACAAATTTATTAAATTTAGCAAGCACATCCAATCCATCATACCATTCCTTTGATCTAAGTATTTTGTGGCCCACAATAATAATATAAGAATGCATACATTGTATGTTAGAGTGGCTCCCCTCATAAATCGTGTGGGGGTGAAAAATGCATAAATAAAAATGTGTAAAAGGGACCTCACATATACTAGGCAATAAGGCTCCCACATATGATAATATACTTTGCATGAACATGTGTGTTTTTTACAAATGGGAAAAATAAAGCGAGTTAAATTTAAAAAGGGTTCAATGGGCTTACGATAAAGTAACCTTTTAATTTTTATGAATATATGTTATTTTATTAGGTAAAGAGTTTATAAAAAGAGAGTATACATTTTTCTAATATTACACGTAGAAAATGTTATAAAAATTAAATAAATACAAACATAACCAAAATAATATTAATTATAAAATTTAGGAATATTTTATAATTATTAACTAAAACATTAATAATAATCAATTTTCAAATTTTGAAATTTTATCAATCAAGTCATGCTATAATGAAGAAGAATGACAACCCATCACATAAAATATTTCTCATCACATACCACTAACCGCCTCCATCAACATCCCAACTTTTAGAAGGCTATGATCATGATATCAATCTACAAAACTATGAAGCATGTGATCAAAGCCATATGCACAATCATCGTGTAATATGGTGGGTAATAGGGGCTCCAACTAGGGACATGTGCTCTTGAGGACACCTACAAAGAAAAATGAGGAAGCAAAACCATATGGTGTGATGGATCAACATCCACAAACATGACATACAATATCCATAAAATTTATTACCTCAAAGAAATGCTCATATGTTGAGCTTATTGCTTCTAGTCTATGTTCCCAAGAGCTTATTCTTCTATTCTATATGAGAAAATGCAAAGGGATAGGTGAAGTCAATTTTCCAACGTAGCCATGTTAGCTCTTTGCTTACATCATATGTTCTTCTCTTATATGTGATTATTAACTAAAACACAGATATGTAAATAATAATATGACTATGAGGTGGAATAAATATTACAATTTACAAAGCATAAGGACCACCTAATGTAGATAAATAGAAACACTTCAATCATGCCAAAATTGACATATGAATCCACAACCTTCTATCCAACATTGAATGGGGTTGAAATATGTCAAATATGACTCATCTTTACTCCAAGCAAACTCTTCATGTTTCATCCCTTCATTTCAAAGCGTTGATCCACGTACACTAATGCAAAATTTCTTAGGCCTCCATGTACAACACTAGTTCCAATCACTTAAGAGGGATTCTTTAAAAATTACAAAATAAGTCTTTATAGGCTTCCCACAAATGTGAAAAAAATATGAGAGATTTTCAGGTTTACCAATAAAAAATAAAAGAAATAAAAAAATTGAATCAATTTTACGACTCTCTTTCCTTTTACATACTGGAAGTTGCTACACCAAGATAAAACTTGATTGCCTTCTAACCCCATGTAGATTTCTGTGTCAAAAACATGTTTTCCGATAAGATCTTCAATGATAAAATGAGGTATAAATGCATGATGAGATGGCTAGAAAAATAGGCAAGCCTCATGCAACTTACAACCGTAAAATAATCCTCAATTTATAAACTTTGGCACATAATTTTATTACAATCTAAAGGATATAATGATCAAACACTCTCTACATTTTCTTTTTTAACAACCAGCGCCTTGATTTGGAATTTTTTTAAACTATACCTGAGAAACATGGTTGGGAATTAACAATACAATTTTGTACAAATATCATTTCTGAATGTTGCTAATCCAAAGGTAAAATAAGCTTCATATCTTTGGGATTCCTTCTCATTAATACATGAATAAATAGATTAATTTGAAAGAAAATCACTCTCCACGTTTATATTTTCACAAAAATCCTTTTTTCAAGTCTTTAAGAAAAGTATAACTAAGTTCAAAATTTTGAAGAGGAACATTTATTACCACATCCTTGTCTTCATGGCAAGATGGCATGGAGGCTTAATGATCTTCTTCATGCTCTTGATGCACTTGGTCTTCCATGGATTCTTGGGGCCCTTTATTTTCAATGAAATATTTTCAGGCACTTCTTCAAAATCTACATTCTTCTTGCCTTATTTTTCATCTTCCTTTTTATATGTGGGGTTATAATATTTGTGAAAATCTTGGATCAAAACTGCAATAGATGATATTTCCTTTGGTTTATCACAAGTTTTGATCCAAGTTCTTAAGTCTTCTTCTAGAGAGTACACAAAGAGTCTTATTATGACATTTTCAAGTGTTAGGTTAAGATTTGAGATAAATTTCAAAAATGAAGTTACATGAGAAATAGCCAACTTACAATCACCATTGTATTTTGATACGCTATCATTCGAATTTGGAGGAAACTCATTAGGATACCTCATGATACCTGCTACATTAAAAGGTGGATACAAAACATGGAAGGACCATGATGCTATAAAAGTAAAACTTGATATGAAATCTAAAAATAACAACGTGATAACACCTCATAACAAAAACCAATAAAGTTTCCTAAGGTGAGTTCTTCAAATGTCTACTTATTTTCCTCACCTCCAAAATCTACAATCCTTCATAAATGGAGTTTTCATACGTCATCATCAAAATAATTTGAAGCATAGTCTTCAATATTTTTTGGAAATGGACTTTATCTTTAGTAATGATATGGAAATGTAGCCACTTAATTTGTGATAATTAGAGCATAAAAGCCCTGAGCACCTAGATGATATATTTGGGTACCTAAGAGGTTAGCCGTTATCACCTCGCTAATTCTTTTATGTTGGTTTAGCCCTATATAGTTAATTTCCGCAGACATATATTCTTAACGAAAACATAAAAGATGCAATGGCACACACATATATTTAACATGGAGATTACCCTAGACCCCAAAAAAAGAAAACTAGAAAGAAATTTTAGTTCCATTAACCTTATATTAGAATACAATTGTAATTATTTAACAAGAATTATAAAATCATGGAATAAACCATTGTGCACCACGAAATTGCTAAAAGCAAAAATTATATATTGTAAACCACAAAAAATGGATACAAAAGACCACCCATTTTTTAATTTTTTTTGCTGGGAATCACATGTGGGGATAGTCATGCAAGGGTATAACACATACTCAACATCCTATGATGTTTAGTTTAAATCTCCTCTAACTCAAGGGAGACTTCCTTAGTTAGGATTGTTGCAAACTAAAGCTACGAAGTGTAAGATGATGTGAAGAGTAATTTCCATCAAAACATGTTTGAAAAAATGCAAAAAAATATGGATGTGAGGACTAGAAATTAGAGCCTAATCCATTAGGTTAGTGGATCATAACAAGGTTCAAATAAAATGCTATTCTAAAGTTTGTAAATAGACACAACAGCTAGAAAATATAAGGTTCAAAGTGCTCTTATCCTTGTTTTCCTATATTGCAAAAATATATTCAAAGAAAATAATGAAACATATACTATTGAATATCCTATTAAAAACAATGTCAAAATGTGTTCATCCGAAACTAGAAGAAAAAATGCAAACCTAAACCTTATTCTAATGATAACCTAAACTGAAAATGAAAAAAATATACCAAATTCTTTCTCTTTAAACATATATCTAAATATTTCGACAAGTAAATAAATAGCAATAATGATATATAAAATTTCCTCACCCATAATAAAATTACAAAACCTCCTAAAATCAATTAAAAATCCAAAAATCAACCATTCTTCAAAAGTGAAGGAACTGGGCTTAAAGAGTCTTGTGCTTCACCTTTTACAATAAAAAAATATAAGATCCCCCTTAACCAACTGAAAATGCACAACTTCTTAATGTGGTTGTGCTTAATTTAGTTAATTGCTAACCATGCTTGGGTTTGGCTCATGTGAAAACAACCCTTTAATTCGTGGAAAAAATGCAACTCGGCTGACCCGTAGAATGAAGTAGACCCACCACAGTCCTATCGATTCCATGCGCCATCTGAATGGGTTGAGTAAAGCTTTCAATTGATTGCTTGAAAATTAAATCACATACTCCATCCTTTGTCCCATGAAATGGTCAAATATGGAATTCATTGAATGAGATATATAAGCGACTCGCTTATATGGCGAGGCTGATTCATAATCATTTAACATTACTAAATTAAAAACCACGTCCATCCCATATTGCCATTTGTGACCAAGCCATTGCATAGATAATTATTTGGTGACTACACAATAATGTTATGATAACACATCCATTGTATGTGAGGGCGGATCCTTTTATAAATCGTGTGGTTGAAGGTTACATAAACTTAAATAAAGGACCTCCCCACATGGTATAATCTGATAATGTTCCATCATATACTAAAATACTTTTTATGAACATATGTGTTTTTTTTACACAAATGGAAAACTAAAGCTCAAGAATAATGAAAAATGGGTTCCCAATGGGTTCGTTGGGGAGTGAGAGTATGTTTCTTATTTTTATTTTTTTAAATGGGTTATTAAGTTTATTTTTATTTGGTCTATGCAATGTGGAATAGATGATGATGGAGTGTATTGTTAAGACGCTTTGTGATGTGAAGGTTATAGATTCGAAACTTTGTGAGAAAAATCGAGCGATACTAAGGGTTGGTGTGGCCTAAGCTGGGTGTGATCCTTGGGTGATTTTGACGGCTTAAATGCCCTTGGGTCGTGGTTTCTCAAACCAAAGGTTAAGCGTGCAATCATCTTAAGACTCACACAACTTAACAAATAAAAAAAAGCTTACTTTTACCAGAAAAATAAAACAGTATCTCCTTAATACATTTAATCAAAGCCATAATAAAATAGTTTAAAGACAATTATGATAACCTCTACTATGAAATCATGAATGACGTTTCAGAGCGAAAACGATCGATCGACACCTTCTAAGTTCCACTACTAGGGTTTCATTCTGTCAGCACGCTGCAGCAAATGGCAGACGTAGGGGGGCCCTTTGAAGCCACCTCCTTTCGGGATACAGTAGCTGGTAAGAACAAGAACCCAAAAACCTATTTTTTCACCTAGCTCACAAATTATAATGCATTTCACTCTTCAAGAACAATCCAATCAAGGAGAGAGATGAGGCAAGCAAATAGAAAAGAAGCAGAAGGCAAGTCTGCAAAGGAAACCATCCAGAAAAAAGCTTCGCCCCCAGGGGAAGATCAGGAACCAGAGGAACAACACACACACTCGGACCAACCCCAAAGAGAAAAAGAAAAAACCAAAAACAACTGCAATCCGAAGGCAAAAAAAATTATGGTTCTAGAAATCCAAGACCCAAATGTAGCAGCATACAAAGACTACATGCAGGAGCATGTAGTTATATGCAAGTTCATGGGCATTTGGCCCACTGAAAAGCATTGAATTGGTGGATTCAAACAAAACTAAAGCGAAAAAGAGAGTTCAGGTTGCAACTGGGATCAAAGGGGTTCTTCACAGTCATTTTCGACCTCCTGGAAGACAAAGACAAATTTTTTGAAGGAGGTCCTTATTTTTTCAACTTGGCTGGGCTCTACATGAGATTCTAGAAGTAAAATTTTACCCCAGAAAAAGAAGATTTCACAAGAGTCCTGGTGTGGGTTAGGCTATACTCTCTACCCACAAATTATTGGGCACCATTAGTACTTAAAGGCATAGGAGATGAACTAGGAGAATACATAAAAATGTCAGAAGGCACTAAAAATGGCCACTATGTTTCCTACACAAGAATATGTGTATACATAGATGTCTCCGGAGTCCTACCTGAGGCAATAAAACTAGTATTCAGAGATGACGTCTGGCTTCAAAGCATCGACTATGAGCATATACCATTCAGATGTAGAAAATGCCACGAACACGAACATTTATTCCGAGACTGCCCCCAAAATAAGGCTCCACAAAGCAACGAGCAAGCTCAAAGGAAAAAAGATGAGTAAGGTTTCATAAAAGTTGGACCAAGAAACAAGCATAACAAGAAGGCATAGGGAAAACAAGATCAATACCAAGTAATCAGTACAAAAAAATATGAAGCACTACAAAAAGTACAAGAAGACCCTCTCTCAGACAACAAGAATGAAGAAGAAACTATTGGAAGTATCCAAAACTCAGAAAATCAGGAACAAGGGGAGAAGCACTTAGAGCATATTCAAATAGAGGAGGACTACTTACCAGAAGACATTGACATGGAACCAGCAATGATGGAAACCACCCTAAAAGATAATGCTATAAATGAAGCCCTGGAAGGAGTCGACCTCATATCTATAGTAAAACAATGGCAAAAAAATGGATTGGTAGCAATACCAGAAGAGAAAATATAGAGAATAGAAGGAGCATACCTCCTACAAGAAGAACTAAAACATAGTACACTTCAAAAACCACCAGACGATCAAGCAAACAAAGGGATACTAGCGAATATGACAATAGAGAGATACAACCCAAAAGGACCTAGCAGAAAAAGAGGAAGAAAAACTACGGGACAATTCCTTCACGAATTGGGCGCAAGACTCCTCAATGAAAGAAAGGTAAAAGCTCTTACCCTTACCCCTCATCATTATCAATTAATTGTATTTCATGGAACATAAGAAGCTTCAATGGTTTAGGGAAAAAAATATTCTTAAAAAATAGACTCATCACAAACAAACTTGATATGGTACTCATTCAAGAAACTAAACTCCAAATGGAGAACCTCAACATCCTTCAAAAGAACTGCTTCAAAAACTACAACTACATAGCAAACTCATCAATAGGTTTTGCTGGAGGACTCATGACTCTTTGGAAAAGCTCACTGTATGAGCTATCTTCCTCTGTACCAACAAGGCACTCCCTTACTATTGTCCTAAAAGTCATTGGAACCAATGAAAGTATATGTGTCGCGAACATCTATGCTCCTCACAGGGCAGTGGAAATAATCCAAATGCTTAAAACTGTTAGCAAACTCTTGCAAACCATTCCTCAACCTTTCAAAATTATAGGAGGAGATTTCAACATGGTTTTAAACCTTGGGGAAAAAAAGGAGGGATCCGTAAACTGGAAAAAGACTCAGAAGCCTTCCAATCAACAATATATGGGCTAAGTCTGATAGATATCCCCACAAATAATGGTATCTTCAACTGGAACAATAGAAGAGGGGGAGACATACAAAGAACATCTAGACTCGATCACGTCGTTCTCTTTGAAGCTATTTACATGACCTCCTAGGAAACGAAGGCTCTCATCCTCCCACAAACAAGCTTAGACCATTGACCAATCTCCTTGAAAGTTCAAATCTCCACATGACCGAAAAACAAGCCCTTTAGATTCAAATCATTCTGGCTTATGCACCTGGAATTTATGGAAAACATGAAAGATTGGTGAAGAAGCCCAATGCCACAATCATGAAACAGAATGTATCAATTCCAACAAAGATTGAAACTCATAAAAAACAAAATTTGGAACAAAAAGATCTTCGGCAACATTTTTATAGACAAAAAAGATCTTGAACAAGAAATGGAAACACTCCAACAAAAAATCATCAATAGTGGAATCAATGATCAAATGAAGAAAGAAGAACTAAGCCTCCAAAAGAACTGGGAAGAGAGAGTCTCTCACGAGGAAAAATTAATTCATACACCGCCCCATTTACATTTATGAATAAAAGTATTGTTTTAAAAGTACATGGCGTTTTAACACTAATGTTGAACTCAGTAAACCAAGAGCTATAAAGACAAAATAATTGATGCTTTAATGTAGAACTCCAAGAATGTGCAGGAAATTTGAAGCAGTTGTACTTCACTTCATGAAAAGTTATTTTCCTGTTTAATTTTTTTATTTACATTTAGATCAATTTCTTTCTACTAGAGATAAAACTGTGAAACAGAGTTTGTTTATCTTAGAGTTGCATAGACAAAATGGCTTGTCATCAAGATGGATGGCACTTGTTTTCTTTTTCGAGAAGATAAATTTGACTGATTTTAATATAGGATAAAACTGTAAAACAAAGCTGGTTTATTTTAGAGTTACATAGACAAAATGACCTTCTAGCAGCATGGATAGTATTTGTCTTCTCGCCGGAGGAGATATATTTGTCTTATTGGAATAAAGGTGTCTCTACTAATATTACATTTAGGAAAATGTAATGTTATTATGTGGTTGTGTGCTCAATTCTATTACATTATATTACATGAAACATGGCGGCTGTTTTTTTTGCATTGGTAATCAATAAAATGTAAGCATTCCTCCTCATATTTCTAATTTTGAATATATAGAGCGTGAATTTATTTTTGATGTGCTACAATATAAGAATCACCCTTTATCTTACCACAATTGGTGAAGTGAAAATATGGATTTTGAGTTTAATTCACTCTATACAGAACACATACTCTATAACATTAGCATCTCCAAGAAACTACATTAGAATTTAATGATCCAGGGAGTGGATGGGAGCTAGCAGCAAGGTTCGTAAAGACTTTGTTGATGGAAGGACATATTAATTTAACTCTCCTTTTTCAAGAAGAGGGTGTGCTAAAAAGGGATTCCAGACTTGGGGAGACTTATTGCACACAGAAGTGAGTAGATAGCTGAATTGCAGAACACTCTAGCCATGATCAGAGTGTGCAACATGTTAACAACAAACCTTTATGAAACTCTACAAAGACATGCCAGGTCCTAGTTTGTTAAAAACGAACTACAACATAAGAATATGAATTACCCTTTATCACTTGTCACAAGTAGCAAAGTAAAAATATTAAAATATGGTAGATTTTAGCTTAATGCATTCTTTAAAAAACGTACTCTATAACATTAGTGGCAACAAATTCATATGGAATTTTTTAAAGGCTAGGGGGCAGATTGGTTTAACTCCCTTTTTGTTAGGAAAGTGATTAGCCAAAAAATATTCCAAACCTGGGGAGACTTGTTGCATTTATAAGCTGGTGGATGGTTGAACTGAAGAACTCTCTATAACGCTTAAAGTGTGCAACCCCTTAACAAGCAAAATTTTGTAGAACTCTATAAGGTCATTCCATATTCTGAATAGTCCAAAATGAGTTGAGATGCATAGGCTCCAGTTTAGAAGTATTAGAAATGGATCTTTGAGAAAACTCCTATGGATTAGAGGACTAAATAGCTAATCAACGAAGTCTGAGCAATTTTCCTCATTGCACATTGATAGAATAAAAAATAAGCTATTAAAGATCATCGAACCAAGTGGATTGGGAGGTGTCAAGATATCTTGAAGTCTCAATTCACCGCTTAGACCTACTAGATGGTTGCTGTGTGATTTGTTACATAGACCATCAAACATTTGTTTCAGGATTGCAAAGTTGTGAGGGCATCATGGGAATCGATTATAGTTCATTTTTGGTCAAACCTTTTGATTGCAAAGAGGCCATTTTTGTAATTAACGCATGCTTAAATACAGAGGAATATGAAACACCATAAGGTTGACATGTATCCCTTCTATATGTAGTGGAACATTTAATTGGCACACTTTTTCTTTGTTTTTTTCACAACTAGGCTAAGATTAGTCCGGGCCCAACCCAGTCCCAATGTTGAATGGAAAAATGATCTGCCCACATGTGAGATGCTATTACCAGTGGGCATGCTTCCTCTTTTTATTTGGTGAAATGAAAATATTTGGAGTACAGTTTAATGGGCATTTCTGAAATAATGTAATATTTTTTAGATTGAGCCATAATATGCATTTATGTAATGATTTAGATTTTTTAAGATTAAGCCATCATGAGCATTTTTTGTAATGATATAGATTTTTTTGAGATTGAACCATTATGAGCATTTTCTTTATTGATGTAGATTTTTTGAGATTAGGCCTACACTCTTCACAAAACTTGGTTTGACTAAAACTCTGGAAGCTAGAGAATAAGATTTTGACTTGGATTTATAAAGCCTTAGAAAATCTCACATGGAAAATCTTGGACCGAGAAAAACTGAATTGAGGTGTAAATATTGTGACTGAAACTAGCTGCTATCAAGCCAAACTTGTTTGACACTTTCCTGCTATATATGGAGGAGTAGTTTATATATAATGACAACGTGGAATGTTCATTAGTGGAACATATGATGCATGAATGCAATAGATGATGCATTTTTGGAAAGGAAGACGAAAAGGCAGGTCTCTGGCTGCACATGTCCTCAAGTGTCCATAAGATGCTGGTATGTCTACAATTTATTTTTCTATCCATCTCTGAATGACGACATTACTGAAATATTGATTTTGCAGTTCGATGTGGAGTATTTGTAAATTATAGAGCTATGTGTTCCTCAGGAATGGGTATCCTAACTTGTCAGGCTTTCGCCGTATTGGGTATTTCCAGATTGTTAGCAAATGCCTCTAAATGCACTATTATATTATGATAAGGAAGTTTGGAATGTAAGAATGATTATGTTAAATAAGTGTTATTTTTTCTAAAAAGGTGCACTATTATATTATGATAAGGAAGTTTGGAATGTAAGAATGATTATGTTAAATAAGTGTTATTTTTTCTAAAAAAGGTGCATTATTATATTATGATAAGGAAGTTTGGAAGGTAAGAATGATTATGTTAAATAAGTGTTATTTTTTCTAAAAAGGTTGCAGTAATTTGTACATTATTAAATGTTGAATTTTACAAATGATACATTGTTTATGACTGGTGTATCTATATATATATATATATATATATATATATATAGATTATTTTAGAAAAAGAGTGAAGAAAGGTTGGGCAATAAATATACTTAGGTTGTAATTTTATTGTTTGATATATTGTTTATGAGGGGTATTAACGCTGTATATATTTTTTATAAAGGGACAATAGAAAGTTTGGGCAAAAATATATTTAAGTGGTAATCAATTAATTATTTAAATTTATTATTTTTTATGATTTTTTTGGTTTATAATTTAATTATAAAAAATTAATGTTTAGTTTGGTTAGAAATATTAATTTTTATAATTAATTAAAATTTACAGTTTTTTGAATGATTTTTTGGGTTTATAATTTAATAATAAAAATATTATGATTATGTCTTGCGATATTAAGTATTAATTAATTATAATTATAATTTTTTTAAGTGTATGATTATATAATTTATTGTTAATGAGTACTTTTCAATTGTCTTTTACATAGTTGGTAACACAGTGTCCTATAAGTCTTCATCAACAATAATTTATTGACCTTGGAAATATCCATCCTAAAATACATAATTTATATTTTATTATTACTTTTTACCATATTAAATTAATTAAATCTATATAGTCTTTTTAATGAATTTTTTTTACCAGTTTATAATTCAATAATAAAAAATTTATAATTACTATTAAATTAATAAAAATATTAATTGTTTGTGTTTTGAGCCTATGATTACATAATCTATTCTTTATATAAGTATTAACCTTTTATATATATATATATATATATGAAATTTATGATTAAGGATGATTTTTTTATGATTATGATTAAAGAAGTATTAATTTTAGTTTTTCAAGTTTTTTTTTTATGATTATGACAAAGAAGTATTAATTTTTATCTTTTTAAGTTTATGATTACATAACTATAATTGGTTTTTAAGTTTTTAATGATTATGACATAGAAGTATTATTTTTTATCTTCTTAAGTTAATGATTATGTAATCATAATCGTAAAAATTGTATATGATTATTTCTGGTCATATGGAAATTAAAAAAGCCGTAGTCTAACTAGACTATTTTTTGATGTGAAAATCATGGAAATTTTGGCAATATTTTGAAAAATTCTGGTAGGGATTTTTGTAAATTTAGGTTACGACTACGTAAACTTGCCCATTAAAAAAGGGTTTTCTCTTTCATATAAATATAAAGTGACTAGATTTTATTTTATTTTTATCTTATTATTAATTTTTTAATTGTATATTTATATAATGATGTATAGTATAAAAAATTTGATTGTAAATTTATAATTTAAAAATAATTATAGATATTATTTTTTTATTGTATATTATATAATGATGTATAGTATAAAAATTTTGATTGTAAATTTATAATTTAAAAATAAGGATAATATATTTTTTTCCTTTGGAAAAATCTAGGCAGATGAATCCCGAAGGAGACTAGCAGGGCCTAAAACCCCAAGGGCATCGAGGAGAATTGACCTTGTGACCTCCCAATCGACGAGGTACTTAACAATGAGGAGGATCAACCTTGAAGGAGACTAGTAGGGCCTAACCCCATCGGTGTCGAGGAGAATTGACCCTGTGACCTCCCAATTGGCGAGGTACTTAACAACGAGGAGGATCAACCCCGAAGTAGACTAGTAGGGCCTAACCCCAAGGGCGTCGAGGAGAATTGATGCTATGACCTCCCAATCGGCGAGGTACTTAACAACGAGGAGGAGGGCGTCGATGAGAATTGACACTGTGACCTCCCAATTGTCGAGGTACTTAACAACGAGGAGGATCAACCTCGAAGGAGACTAGCAGGGCCTAACCCCAAGGGCGTCAAGGAGAATTGACCCTGTGACCTCCCAACCAATGAGGTACTTAAAAACGAGGAGGAAGGCATCGAGGAGAATTGACCCTGTGACCTCCCAATCGGCGAGGTACTTAACAACGAGGAGGATCAACCCCGAAGGAGACTAGCAGGGCCTAACCCCAAGGGCATCGAGGATAATTGATCCTGTGACCTCTCAATCGGCAAGGTACTTAACAATGAGGACTCGACTAGTTGAGCTAACCCTTTAGGCTATTAAATAATAATAGATATTATATTAACATAAATTCATTTTAAGTAATAATAGATATTATATTAATATAAATTCATTTTAATTTTAGATTTGTGATGTATTAAAAATGAATTAAATATCAACTCCACATTAAATTTAAAGAAATTACACATCCATTTTATTGAGCAACACATCATTGACATGTTCCGAGTACAAGAATTTTTATATTTTCAATATATATATATATATATATATATATATATATATATATATATATATATATATATATATATATATATATATATATATATATATATAGATAGATATATAGATTATATATATATAAGGGGTTAATATTGAAATGTTTTTTATTAATATATTTTTTAAATGTTATGTGTCAATTGCATGTTAGATATTGAATGAATGACACATTGTTGTTATCCCAATTTGCCATTATCACAATATAAAAGCCTTACCACCTAAATGATAGATGTGGGTAACTAGTAGGTCAACCATTATCACCTTGCCAACTCTCCTATGCTCTTTAAGTTGCGCAAAAGCCTTATCTCAATTTATCATTATCACAATGTAAAAGCCTTGACCACCTAAATGATAGATATGGGTAACTAGTAGGTTAGCCATTATCACCTTGCCAACTCTCTTATACTCTACTATTATTTAAATTCATTTTAAATAATAATAGATATTATATTAATATAAATTCATCAAATACATCTGCATCAACCTATCACTGAAACCCAATCATCAATCTTTGATATAACTGAAACAATCAATCACTGAAACCCAATCATCAATATCTAATATAACTGAAACAATCAATCACTGAAACCTCTGAACCTCTAACACAACTGAATCAAGAAATCATTAAACCTCTGACATAACTGAATCAACCATTCATTCAAACTTAATCAAATTCAACCAGTCAACTCAAATAGACAGATCACTGTAACTAGTACACAGATCTGAACCTAGAACACTGCATCAACAACCAGAACTAACTGTAACCTCAAAAGGCATGTGTTAGAATGTATATGCTCCTTTAATGAAGCAAACCTGCGTGTATACGCTACTTCCTTTTGCCCAACCTACGTATACCTCTAAAGATACTGAATCATAAAACCTCTGAACCACAAACTGTACCAATCAGTGACATTCTAAAGATCTACTATCATATTACAGAGTTCTAAACAGATAGCAACAAGGATCACCCTTCTTTCTCAATCAATTAATCAACAAGACACAAACTCTTTATGCATTCAGTTTTACTTTCAAATCTAAGAAGACTTCATTAACAAACAATAATAAAAAAAAGTAGCACTGATTTGATAGATCAATCATCCTTGAACATCAAGCTTTTCTTTTGCATATGCTACTTGGAAGAGCCAAACCAACATGTATACACACCTTCACCAAAGCGAACCAGCGTATAGATCTGCAAATACTTACTTATAACTTTGCTGCAATTCCTAACTTCATACATACTCAGATCATCACATATAAAGGATAAAACATGTGTTAGCAATCCGATCTAGCCCATCCATTATTAGATCATTTAATGATAAGTAATTATGATCCTCATCCATCATCAAACGCTCAAGTGCATTTTTAGTCTAGATCAAGCAAAGCATCAGAAACCCATAACATGCACATTTGATTTTGATCTAACACTTCATCATATATTCATTACTTGTACACTTATCCCTTTGATCTTCTCCTCCTTATATAGTTTTCGGCCTTTCTCAGTACCTTGGACCAAATCCACTTAGGATCAATACCTTGGACCAAATACCTCGGACCAATACCTTAGACCAAATACCTTGGACCAATACCTTGGACCAAATACCTCGGACCAATACCTTGGACCAAAAGCTTGGACCAATACCTAAGAACAAATACCTCGGACCAATACCTTGGACCAAATACCTCGGACCAATACCTTGGACCAAAACCTCGGACCAAAACCTCGGACCAAAACCTCGGACCAATACCTCAGACCAAATACCTCAGACTGAATACCTTGGACCAAAACCTCAGACCAATACCTTAGACCAAAACCTTGATTTTCCATCCCATATGCGCTTTTCCTTCTGTGAAAGTGCATGCATACGTATACACTTCTTTTGTTCCATGAGCCCGCGTGTATACGCTACTTGGACAAGGTGAACCAACATATACTTATTAAACCATTCTCTTTCTTCAATTTCTTGATTCTGATCTGTAGTCCTTTGTTCCTTCATCCTATTCTTTTGTACCATTACTTTGTTCCCTCTGAATAGACTTGTTATAATGTGATTTTCCATATTACTTCTGAAATGATTCCTTTGAACTGCCCTGCATTTTGTCACATTTGTAAACACAACTGCCATGCATTCTGTCACATCTAATATCTCTCCTATAGATTCATCTAGTTAGCATATACAAGTGAGTTGTTTTGCTACAAGTGGGTTGCCATCAGGTACAACACATGTATCATAATTCCAATATAGGACACATACTCTATAACATTAGCATCTCCAAGAAATTACATTGAAATTTAGTGATCCATGGAGTGGATGGGAGCTAGCAGCAAGGTTCGTATTGACTTTGTCTATGAAAGGACATATTAATTTAACTCTCTTTTTTCAAGAAAAGGGTGAGATGAAAAGGGATTCTAAACCTGGGAAGACTTATTGCACAAAGAAGTGAGTAGATGGTTGAACTGCAAAACACTCTAACCATGATTAGAGTGTGCAGCATGTTAACAAACAAACCTTTATGAAACTCGACAAAGACATGCCAGGTTCTAGTTCGTTAAAAATGAACTACAACCTAAGAATATGAATTAGCCTTTATCACTAGTCACAAGTAATAAGGTGAAAATATGAAAATATGGCAGATTTTAGCTTAATGCATTCTTTATATAAGGTACTCTATAACATTAGCTGGCAGCAAGATTCATATGGACTTTTTTAGAGGCTAGGGGGAAAATTGGTTTAGCTCTCTTTTTGTCCGGAAAGTGACTAACCAAAAAAAATTCTAGACCTTGGGAGGCCTGTTGCATTTATAAGCTGGTGCATGGCTAAACTGAAGAACTCTCTATAACGCTTAAGTGTGCATCCCCTTAACAAGAAAAATTTTGTAGAACTCTACAAGGTCATTCCATATTCTAAATTGTTCAAAATGAGCTGAGATGCATAGGCTCCCGTTTAGAAGTATTCGAAATGGCTCTCTGAGAAAACTCCCATGAATTAGAGGACTAAATAGCTAATCAATGAAGTTTGAGCAATTTTCCTGATTGCACCTTGATTGAATGAAAAACAAACTATTCAAGATCATCAAACCAAGTGGATTGGGAGATGTTAAGATATCTTGAAGTCTTAATTCATCGCTTAGGCCTACTAGATGGTTGCTATGTGATTTGTTACATAGACCATCAAACATTTTTTTCAGGATTGCAAAGTTGCCAGGGCATCATGGGAATCGATTATAGTTCATTTGTGGTCAAACCTTTTGATTACAAAGAGGCCATTTTGGGAATTAACGCATTCTTAGTTACAGAGGAATATGAAACACCATAAGATTGACATGTATCCCTTCTATATGTAGAAGATGTAGTGGAACAGTTAATTGACACACTTTCTCTTTTTTTTTTTCACAAATAGGCTGAGCATAGTCTGGGCCCAACCCAGCCCCAATGTTGAATGGAAAAATGATCTGCCCACCTGTGAGATGCTATTACCAATGGGCATGCTTCCTCTTTTTATTTGGTGAAAGAAAAGTATTTGGAGTAGAGTTTAATGGGCATTTCTGAAATAACGTAATATTTTCTAGATTAAGCCATAATATGCATTTCTGTAATGACTTAGATTTTTTAAGATTGAACCATCATGAGCATTTTCTGTAATGATATAGATTTTTTGAGATTGAACCATTATGAGTATTTTCTGTAATGATATAGATTTTTTGAGATTGAACCATTATGAGAATTTTCTTTATTGATGTAGATTTTTTGAGATTGAGCCAACACTCTTCACAAAACTTGGGTTGACCAAAACTCTGGAAGTCAGAGAGTAGGATATTGACTTGGATTTATAAAACCTCGGAAAATCTTGTATCGGGAAAAACGGAACTGACGTGTAAATATTGTGATTGAAACTAGCTGCTATCAAGTCAGACTTGTTTGAAACTTCCTGCTGTATAGGGAGGAGTATTTTATATATAATGACAATGTGGAATGTTCATCAGTGGCACATATGATGCATTAATGCAATAGATGATGCATTTTCGGAAAGTAAGACGAAAAGGCAGGTGTTTGGCTGCACATATCCTCAAGTGTCCGTAAAATGCTGGTATGTTTGCAATTTAATTTTGTATGCATCTCTAAATGCCAACATTACTGAAATATTGATTTTGCAGTTCGATATGGAGTATTTGTACATTATAGAGCTATGTATTCCTCAGGAATGACTATGCTAATCTGTTGGGATTTCGCTATATTGGGTATTTCCAGATGATGCATTTTCGGAAAGGAAGACGAAAAGGCAGGTCTCTGGCTGCACATATCCTCTGAAAGTGTCCATAAAATGATAGTATGTCTGCAATTTATTTTTTTATGCATCTCTAAATACCAACATTACTGAAATACTGGTTTTGCAGTTCGATATCGAGTATTTGTACATTATAGAGCTATGTATTCCTTAGGAATGGCTATGCTAACCTGTTGGGCTTTCGTTGTATTGGGTATTTCCAGATGGGTGGAAAATACCTCTAAATGCACTATTATATCATGATAAAGAAGTTTGGAACATAATAATGATTATGTTAAATAAGTGTTATTTTTTCTAAAAGGGTCGCTGTAATTTATACATTATTACATGTTGAATTTTACAATTTGATACATTGTTTATGAAGGGTATATATATTTATTATCTCATAAAAATAGTGAAGAAAGGTTGGGCAATAAATATACTTAGGTTGTAATTTTATTGTTTGATATATTGTTTATGAGGAGTATTAATGTTATATATATATAAAATATATATAGGGACTGTAGAAAGTTTGGGTAATAATATATTTAGTTTGTAATTAATTAATTATTAAATTTATAATTTTTTTCTTTATGATTTTTTTGGTTTATAATTTAATTATAAAAATTGAATGATTAGTTTTGTTAGAAATATTATTTTTTATAATTAATTAAATTTATATAGTTTTTAAAATGATTTTTTGGGTTGATAATTTAATAATAAAAATATTATGATTACTTCTTGTTATATTAAGTATTAATTAATTATAAAAATTAATTATAAATTTTTTAAATATATGATTATATAATTTATTGTTGATGGAATTTTGGAAAATTGTGTGTTAGGGAGTTAGTAACACATAGTTCTCCACCCTTCCTCATTAACAATAATTTATTAACTGTGAAAATATCCATGTTAAAATACATAATTTATAAAAATATCTATGCTAAAATAAATAATTTATATTTTATGATTACTTTTTGCCATATTAATTAAATTATATATATATATATATATTTCAATTTATAATTCAATAATAAAAAAAATATAATTACTCTTTGCCATGTTAAATTAATAAAAATATTAATTATTAATGTGTTTTTAACACTTAGGATTACCTAATTTATTTTTTATATCACTTCTTGCCATATTTTATATATATATATATATATAAATAAAATTTATGATTACACAACAATTTTTTTTTATGATTAGGACCAAAGAAATATAAATTTTATCTTTTGAAGTTTTTGATGATTATGGCAAAGAGTTATTAATTTTTATTTTTTAAGTTTAAGTTCATTTAACCATAATCGGTTTTTAAGATTCGGTTTTTAAGATTTTTATGATTATGATATAGATATATTAATTTTTATATTTTTAAGTTTATGATTACATAATCATAATCTTAAATTTTGTACATGATTACTATTCTTAATAGGGAGATTAAAAAAGCGTTTTCTTCTCTCATAATGATATAAGTGATAGGTTATTATTATTATTATTATATAAATATGTATAGTATAAAAAATTTGATTGTAAATCTATAATTTAAAAATAATGATAGATATTATATTAATATAAATTCATTTGAAATTATAACCAATATTATATTATTATAGATTATTTTAAATAATGATAGATATTATATTAATATAGATTCATTTTAATTTTAGATTTGTGATGTATTAAAAATGAATTAAGTATCAACTCCACATTAAGTTTAAAGAAATTTGATCTTTTTTATTGAGTAACACATCATTGAAATGTTTTGAGTACAAGAATTTTTATATTTTCAATATATATATATATATATATATATATATATATATATAGATATGGGGGGTTAGTATTGAAATGTTTTTTATTAATATATATTTTTAAATGTTATGTGTCAACTGCATGTTAGGTATTGAATGAATGACACATTGTTATTATCTCCATATGTCATTATCACAATGTAAAAGCTCAAAGATCCTAAATGTTAGATGTGGGTAACTAGGAGGTCAGCCATTATCACCTTGCCAACTCTCCTATGCTCTTTAAGTTGGGTCTCTTGCTCAAGGGAGGCTTATAGAATTAGAATTGCTAGAAACTAATGCTAGAAGTGTGAGGTGATGTGACTAGTAATTTCCAGCAAAACATGTTTAAAAAAGTTGTAGAAATGTGACTGGGAGGACTGGAAATTAATGCCTAATCCATTAAGTGACTGGAGTCATAAGAAGGTTCAAATGGGAGGGTGTTTTAAATATGGTAAAGAGGTACAATGATTGATAAGTACAAGTCCAAAGTGCTCTTCTCTTTGCTACCATATATTGTAGAAATATATTCAAGGAGATTGATGCAGGAGCATCCTAGCAACCTTCATTAAAATTGGAATCCAAAGCTGTGAAAGAAGAAACGTGGACAATCATCGCAAATCGGGGCAATTTCTATTTAAAACAGGGCTAAATTGATGGAATTGATAAGTCTTTAGAAGACTTAATTAAATGTAATTATCTTCCATGTATGCATATAGAGAGATTTAGGGATTGATTGAACGATTTTAGGAGAAGATCATGGATCTAGAATGATCCATGATTCTGTAGTTATTTCTATAAATTGTGTAATTGCGTGTTGTGATAGGAGAGAGAGATTGGATACAATGTAATCAAAAGGAGAATTTGTGACTAAGGCTGAGATGCCTTAGACTGTAATCTAGTTCTGTATATAATGAAATATGCGTGTTGTCTATATTTCATGTGTCTGTGTATTGTTTAATCATAATTTAGATGTATGTGATGGAAGATTTAAAATCCTGTGTTATAGGTTTGTTGATAGACCATCGATCACTATAAGGATCGATGATGATCCAATGATAATACGATATCTTAGAATGGGCGTTGTATGGAGTAATGTGAGTGTTTTTAGAGTATGGGAAAGTTAAGTTGTGTTATAATGCGAATTCCATCAAAAGCGAATGAGGGATTTGTTTCAATCGAAACCGTCAGATCGGCCAGATCAATGGATACTATTGAAATACAGAGGAATCCAGAGGAGCCATCGCAGCCGTCCAATCGGAGGAGATCTATGGTCATCGCGTGGCGAAGTTGCACAGGCGTTAAATGGAGGAGTAAAGCGGTTTTTGTATGCGAGAAGCTGTTTCTCATGCGGCTTCAAAGCCGTAAGCAAAATTTCAATTTCGGACCTGAGAAAGTTATGTACTGTGACTTAATCCAGTTGAAGTCCGGATAGATCACAGCCGTACGTTGGGTGATTGATCGGACGCATATCGTGTCGGAATAAGAACGAGGCTTAACTCAGAAAACGGACGCGATGAGGGTTTATACAACAAGGTTAAAACCTCGTTGAGTTCCGGCCATCCTGACCGTTCGAAGGTTGATTTATCGGATGGTAATTGCGCGAGAAAGTGCGCGCAAGTTAACATTCTAGGTGGACCCAATGGGTTATCAAAGCGGGTTGAATTTTATTTGGATTCCGGCCTTATGCGTTCAAAGTGGGACCAGCGTTGTAGGTCAGGTTTTATCGTGATTTCGCTATTTGTTTGCTTCTGGGTTTAATGTGAAGGCCGCCTATAAAACGCTTCCGATGTATATGTGGGACATAACCCAAAGGGCCACGAATGAATATATGTAAAGATGCAACTTTGTTTAGTTGTCATCAAAGATTACTAAAGTTGACACCATCCAACATTGAAGAAAATTGAGCTATTAGGAACAATGTCAAAGTGCATTTGTTCAACATTAGAGGGAAAGCTGCAACCATGAGCACTATTTCAATGCAAACCTAAACTGAAAATGGAAGGAGTATACCAAGTTCTTACTCCTTGAGAATATGTCTAAATATTTCAACAAATAAGAAATCACAATAAAGATATACATAGTCTGCTCACCCATAAGAAAATTGCAAAACCTCAAAGCACATCCAAGAGATTTGTCCTCATGTCCCCAAGGGAGAGAAGTCCCCCAAATCCAACCATACCTTAGAAATGAGGGAGTTGCTCCTTAAAGAGAGTTTAGTCTTCCACCTCTTGCAATAAAAAAAAATAGAATATCCCCATTTACTTTGGAATATGGAAATGCACAACTTATCAATGTTAGAATATGTTGGAAATGCAAAGCTTGTCAATGTAGTTAACTAGGTTCCAATAAACTTTATGTATACAAAATAATCATTTAAATTATTGGATTAATTTATCTAAAAGAAAAGGATCATTAACTTTATGTTACCCAGGGTATGAAAAATGGAAAGTCAAGTTAAACCAACATTCATGACACAAAATGGGGCAACTTTATATAACACCCCTTCAATATAATGCTTAATTCAATGAATTTACTAATTATGCCCGGGTTTGGCCTATGTGAAAATATCTCTAATTCGTGGGTAAATGCAATCCAATTGACTTGTAGAATGAAGCAAATCTGCTATTGTGCCATTAATTCCAAGACACATGTGAATGGGTTGAGTAGGAGAGTGGCTCTTTCAACTGATTACATGAAGACTGGATCACAAACTCCATTTTGTGTGACATTGAATGGTTAAAGATGGATCATCCCACTTTAATGCGGGACTATACCATGCAAGTAGTTGGATAAATAATTAGGATTCTGTATAGAAACCCCCTTCATATGGTTAATGATAATCTCATTATTTCATATATAAATGAATATGGACCCATGAGGTGCATACCAATTGGTTTTTGTGGGGTTTAGTCTTCATTAAATCTCAAGTTCAAACCTCATGGGAAGGGTTGAGGATGGAATCCATCTCTAGAGATTAAAATATTACAAGGGGCGTCTAAGCTTGAGTGAGCTTTGCACAATCCTAGTGATATCATCTCATTGGTAGATATATTATTTTTCCATTCAACAATAGAATTGACTCCAACCTAGCTCAACCTATATATATATATATATATATATATATATATATATAGATAGATATGAACAACTCCCACAATAAAAACATTTTTCATAAATTCAAGTAATAAAACATTTTCCATTTTCAATCCATGGGCTATGATTAAAGGTAATTTTCAATGCATTATACCAACACCCCTTCAAACTCTAAATGTTGTATGCCCCTCACTCTTTTAATTTGTTAAATAAGATGTGAGTAGCTATGTGTTATATGACAAAGAATCTCCATAACAAATTTATTAGATTTAACAACCACATCCAATCCATCATACCATTCCTTTGATCAAGTATTTGGTGGCCCATGATAATAATATAAGAATGCATACATTGTATGTTAGAGTGGCTCCCCTCATAAATCGTGTGGGGGTGAAAAAGGCATAAATAAAAATGTGTAAAAAGGACCTCACATATACCAGGCGATAAGGCTCCCACATATGATAATATACTTTGCATGAATATGTGTGTTTTTTTACAAATGGGAAAAATAAAGCAAGTTAAATTTAAAAAGGGTTCAATGGGCTTACTATAAAGTAACCTTTTAATTTTTATGAATATATGTTATTTTATCAGGTAAAGAGTTTATAAAAAGAGAGTATACATTTTTTCTAATATTACAATTACAAAATGTTATAAAAAATAAATAAATCCAAACATAACCAAAATAATATTAATTATAAAATTTAGGAATGTTTTATAATTATTAACTAAAACATTAATAATAATCAATTTTCAAATTCTAAAGTTTTATCAATCAAGTCATGTTATAATGAAGAAGAATGACAACCCATCACATAAAATATTTCTCATCACATAGAACTAACCGCCTCCATCAACATCCCAACTTTTAGAAGGCTATGGTCATGATATCAATCTACAAAACTATGAAGCATGTGATCAAAGCCATATGCACAATCATCGTGTAATATGGTGGGTAATAGGGGCTCCAACTAGGGATGTGCTCTTGAGGATACCTACAAAGAAAAATGAGGAAGCAAAACCATATGGTGTGATGGATCAACATCCACAAACATGACATACAATATCCATAAAATTTATTACCTCAACGAAATGCTTATATGTTGAGCTTATTTCTTCTAGTCTATGTTCCCAAGAGCTTATTCTTCTATTCTATATGAGAAAATGCAAAGGGATAGGTGAATTCAATTTTCCAACGTAGCCATGTTAGCTCTTTGCTTACATCATATGTTCTTCTCTTATATGTGATTATTAACTAAAACAAAGATATGTAAATAATAATATGACTAGGAGGTGGAATAAATATTACAATTTACAAAGCATAAGGACCACCTGATGTAGATAAATAGAAACACTTAAATCATGCCAAAATTGACATATGAGTCCACAACCTTCTATCCAACATTGAATGGGGTTGCAATATGTCAAATATGACTCATCTTTACTCCAAGCAAACTCTTCATGTTGCATCCCTTCATTTCAAAGTGTTGATCCACATACACTAATGCAAAATTTCTTAGGCCTCCATGTACAACACTAGTTCCAATCACTTAAGAGGGATTCTTTAAAAATTACAAAATATGTCTTTATAGGCTTCCCACAAATGTGATAAAATATGAGAGATTTTCAGGTTTACCAATAAAAAATAAAAGAAATAAAAAAATTGAATCAATTTTACGACTCTCTTTCCTTTTACATACTAGAAGTTGCTACACCAAGATAAAACTTGATTGCCTTCTAACCCCATGCAGATGTCTGTGTCAAGAACATGTTTTCCGACAAGATCTTCAATGATAAAATGAGGTATAAATGCATGATGATATGGCTAGAAAAATACACAAGTCTCATGCAACTTACAACCATAAAATAATCCTCAATTTATAAACTTTGGCACATAATTTTATTACAATCTAAAGGATATAATGATTGAACACTCTCTACATTTTCTTTTTTAACAACCAGCGCCTTGATTTAGAATTTTTTTAAACTATACCTGAGAAAACATGGTTGGGAATTAACAATACAATTTTGTACAAATATCATTTCTGAATGTTGCTAATCCAAAGGTAAAATAAGCTTCATATCTTTGGGATTCCTTCTCATTACTACATGAATAAATAGATTAATTTGAAAGAAAATCACTCTCCAAGTTTATATTTTCACTAAAATCCTTTTTCAAGTCTTTAAGAAAAGTATAACTAAGTTCAAAATTTTGAAGAGGAACATTTCTTACCACATCCTTGTCTTCATGGCATGATGGCATGGAGGCTTAATGATCTTCTTCTTGCTCTTGATGCACTTGGTCTTCCATGGATTCTTGGGGCCCTTTATTTTCAATGAAATATAACTTCTTCAAAATCTACATTCTTCTTGCCTTATTTTTCATCTTCCTTTTTATATGTGGGGTTATAATATTTGTGAAAATCTTGGATCAAAACTGCAATAGATGATATTTCCTTTGGTTTATCACAAATTTTGATCCAAGTTCTTAAGTCTTCTTCTAGAGAGTACACAAAGAGTCTTTATGACATTTTCATATGTTAGATTAAGATTTGAGATAAATTTCAAAAATGAAGTTACATGAGAAATAGCCAACTTACAATCACCATCGTATTTTGATACACTATCATTCGAATTTGGAGGAAACTCATTAGGATACCTCATGATACCTGCTACATTAAAAGGTGGATACAAAACACGGAAGGACCATGATGCTATAAAAGTAAAACTTGATATTAAATCTAAAAATAACAATGTGATAACACCTCATAACAAAAACCAATAAAGTTTCCTAAGGCGAGTTATTCAAATGTCTACTTATTTTCCTCACCTCCAAAATCTACAATCCTTCATAAATGGAGTTTTCATACATCATCATCAAAATAATTTGAAGCATAGTTTTCAATTTTTTTTGGAAATGGACTTTATCTGTAGTAATGATATGGAAATGTAGCCACTTAATTTGTGATAATTAGAGCATAAAAGCCTGGAGCACCTAGATGATATATTTGGGTACCTAAGAGGTTAGCCGTTATCACCTCGCCAATTCTTTTATGTTGGTTTAGCCCTATATAGTTAATTGCCACAGACATATATTCTTAACAAACATAAAAGATGCAATGGCACACACATATATTTAACATGGAGATTACCCTAGACCCCAAAAAAAGAAAACTAGAAAGAAATTTTAGTTCCATTAATCCTATATTAGAATACAATTGTAATTATTTAACAGGAATTATAAAATCATGGACTAAACCATTGTGCACTACAAAACTGCTAAAAGCAAAAATTATATATTGTAAACCACGAAAAATGGATACAAAAGACCACCCATTTTTAAATTTTTTTTGCTGGGAATCACATGTGGGCATAGTCATGCAAGGGTATAACACATACTCAACATCCTATGATGTTTAGTTTAAATCTCCTCTAACTCAAGGGAGACTTCCTTAGTTAGGATTGTTGCAAACTAAAGCTACGAAGAGTAAGATGATGTGAAGAGTAATTTCCATCAAAACATGTTTGAAAAAATGAAGAAAAATATGGATGTGAGGACTAGAAATTAGAACCTAATCCATTGAGTTAGTGGGATCATAACAAGGTTCAAATAAGATGCTATTCTAGAGTTGGTAAAAAGACACAATAGCTAAAGAGTACAAGGCTCAAAGTGCTCTTATTCTTGTTTTCCTATATTGCAAAAATATATTCAAAGAAAATAATGAAACATATACCATTGAATATAAAAGAGATTAATCCTATTAAGAACAATGTCAAAATGTGTTCATCCAAAATTAAAAGAAAAAATGCAAACATAAACCTTATTCTAATGATAACTTAAACTGAAAATGAAAAAAATATACCAAATTCTTTCTCTTTAAACATATATCTAAATATTTCTGCAAGTAAATAAATAGATGATATATAAAATTTCCTCACCCATAATAAAATTACAAAACCTCCTAAAAACAATATTTTTTTATTTTTTTATAAACGTATGAGAAATGTCTCCAAAATCCAACCATGCTTCAAAAGTGAGGGAACTGGGTTTAAGAGTCTTGTGCTTCACCTTTTACAATAAAAAAATATAATATCCCCTTTAACAAACGGAAAATGCACAACTTCTTAATGTGGTTGTGCTTAATTTAGTTAATTGCTAACAACAACCCTTGGCTCATGTGAAAACAACCCTTTAATTCGTGGAAAAAATGCTACTCGGCTGACCCGTATAATGAAGTAGACCCACCACAGTCCTATCGATTCCATGCGCCATGTGAATGGGTTGAGTAAAGCTTTCAATTGATTGCTTGAAAATTAAATCACATACTCCATCCTTTGTCCCATGAAATGGTCAAATATGGAATTCATTGAATGAGATATATGAGCGACTCGCTTATATGACGAGGCTGATTCATAATCATTTAACATTACTAAATTAAAAACCACGTCCATCCCATATTGCCATTTGTGACCAAGCCATGGCATAGATTAGATAGTTGGTGACTACACAATAATGTTATAATAACACATCCATTGTATGTGAGGGCGGATCCTTTTATAAATCGTGTGGTTGAAGGTTGCATAAACTTAAATAAAGGACCTCCCCACATGGTATAATATGATAATGTTCCATCATATACTAACATACTTTGCAGGAACATATCTGTTTTTTTTACACAAATTGAAAAGTAAAGCTTAGGCATAAAGAAAAAAAATGGGTTCCCCAACGGGGTCGTTGGGGATTGCGAGTATGTTTTTTATTTTTTAAATGGTTTATTAAGTTTATTTTTATTCAGCGTATGCGACGTAGAATAGATGATGATGAAGTGTATTGTTAAGACATTTTGTGATGTGAAGGTCATAGGTTCGAAATTCCGTGAGAAAAAATTGAGCGATACTAAGGGTTGGTGTGGCCCAAGTTGGGTGCGATCCTTGGGCGATTTTGACGGCTTAAATGTCCTTGGGTCGCGGTTTCTCAAACCAAAGGTTAAGCGTGCAATCATCTTAGGATTCACACAACTTAGCAAACAAAAAAAAGTTTTTTATTACTAGAAAAATAAAGCGGTATCTCCTTAATAGAATTAATTAAATCCATACTAAAATAGTTTAAAGGGAATTATGATAACATCTACTATGAAATCATGAATGATGTTTCAGAGCGAAAACGAACGATCGACACCTTTTGAGTTCCGCTACTAGGGTTTCATTATGTTAGCATGCTGCAACAAATGGTAGAGGTAGGGGGGGCTCTGAACCCCCCTCCTTTCGGGATATGGTAGATGGTAAGAACAAGGCGCCAAAAACCTCTTTTTCACGAAGCTCACAAATTATAATGCATTTCACTCTTCAAGATCAACTCAATCAATGAGAGAGATGAGACAAGTAAACAAAAAAGAAGTAGAAGGCAAGTATGCAAAGGAAACCATCTAGAAAAAAGCTTCAACCTCAAGGGAAGATAAGGAACCAGAGGCATAAAACACACATTCAGACCAACCCCAAAGAGAAAAAAGAGAAAACCAAAAACAACTGCAATCTGAAGGCAAAAAAATTATGGTTCTAGAAATCCAAGACTCAATGTAGCAAAATACAGAGACTACATGCAGGAGCATGCAGTTATATGCAAGTTCATGGGCATTTAGCCCACTAAAAAAGCCTTGAACTAGTGGATTCAAACAAAATGGAAGCCAAAAGGAGAGCTCAGGCTGCAATTGGGATCAAAGGGATCCTTCACAATCATTTTCAACCTCCTAGAAGACAAAGACATTTTTTTTGAAGGAGGTCCTTATTTTTCAACTCGATTGGGCTCTACATGAGATTTTGGAAGGAAAATTTCCCCCCAAAAAAAGAAGATTTCAAAAGAGTCCCAGTGTGGGTTAGGCCATACTCTTTGCCCACAGATTATTGGGCACCCTCAATACTTAAAGGCATAGGAGATGAACTAGGAGAATACATAAAAATGTCACAAGGCACTAAAAATGGCCACTATGTTTCCTATGCAAGAATATGTGTATACATAGATGTCTCAGGAGTCCTACCTGAGGCAATAAAGCTAGTATTCAGAGATGAAGTCTGGCTTCAAAGCATCGACTATGAGAATATACCATTCAGATGTAGGAAATGCCACGAAAACAAACTTATATTCCGAGACTGTCCCCAAAATAAGGCTCCACAAAGCAACGAGCAAGCTCAAAGGAAAAAAGATGAGCAGGGTTTCATAAAAGTTGGACCAAGAAACAAGCATAACAAGAAGGCATAGGCAAAACAAGATCAATACCAAGTAATCAATACAAACAAATATGAAGCACTACAAAAGGTACAAGAAGACCCTCTCTCAAACAAAAAGAATGAAGAAGAAACTATTGGAAGTATCCAAAACTTAGAAAATTAGCAACAAGTGCAGAAGTACTCAAAGTATATTCAAATAGAGGAGGACTACTTACCAGAAGACATTGACATGGAACCAACAACGATGGAAACCACCCCGGAAGATAATGCGATAGAGGAAGCCCTAGAAGGAGTCGACCTCATATCCATAGCAAAAGAATGGCAAAAAATTGGTTTGGCAGCAATAGCAGAAGAGAAAATACAGATAATAGAAGGAGCATACCTCCTATAAGAATAACTAAAACAAAGTACACTTCAAAAACCTCCAGAAAATCAAGCAAACAAACAAAGGGATATTGGCGAATATGAAAACAAAGAGATACAACCCAAAAGGACCCAACAGAAAAAGAGGAAGAAAAACTACGAGACAACTCCTTTAGGAATTGGGCGCAAGACTCCTCAATGAAGGAAAGGTAAAAGCTCTTACCCTTTTCCTCATCATTATCAATGAATTGTATTTCATGGAACATAAGAGGCATCAATGGTCCAAGGAAAAAAAATATTCTTAAAAAATAGACTCATCACAAACAAACCTGATATGGTACTCATTCAAGAAACTAAACTCGAAATGGAGAACCTCAACATCCTTCAAAAGAACTGCTTCAAAAACTACAACTACATAGCAAACTCATCAATAGGTTTTGTTGGAGGACTCATGACTCTTTGGAAAATCTCACTGTATGAGCTATCTTCCTCTGTAGCAACAAGGCACTCCATTACTACTGTCCTAAAAATCATTGGAACCAATGAAAGTATATGTGTCACGAACATCTACGCTCCTCATAGGGCAATGGAAAGAATCCAAATGCTTCAAACTGTTAGCAAACTCCTAGAAGCCATTCCTCAACCTTTCAAAATTATAGCAGGATATTTCAACATGGTTTTAAACCTTGGGGAAAAAAGGAGGGATCCGTAAACTAGAAAAAGACTCAGAAACCTTCTAATCAACAATAGATGGGCTAAGTCTGATAGATATCCCCACAAATAATGGTATCTTCACCTGGAACAATAGAAGAGGGGGAGACAGACAAATAACATCTAGACTCGATCACTTCCTTCTCTTTGAAGCTATTTACATGACCTCCTAGGAAACAGAGGCTCGCATCCTCCCCCAAACAAGCTTAGACCATTGGCCAATCTCCTTGAAAGTTCAAATCTCCACAGGACCGAAAAACAGGCCTTTCATATTCGAATCATTCTGGCTTGAGCACCTAGAATTTATGGAAAACATGAAAGATTGGTGGAGAATCCCAATGCCACAATCAGGAAACAAAATGTATCAATTCCAACAAATATTGAAACTCATAAAAATCAAAATCAAAATCTGGAACAAAGAGATCTTCGACAACATTTTTACAGACAAAAAAGATCTGGAACAAAGAATGGAAACTCTCCAACAAAAAATCATCAGTAGTGGAATCAATGATCAAATGAAGAAAGAAGAACTAAGCCGCCAAAAGAATTGGGAAGAAAGGGTCTTTCAGGAGGAAAAATTAATTCATACACTGCCCCATTTACATTTATGAATAAAAGTATCACTTTAAAATTACATGGCCTTTTAACACTAATTTTGAACTTAGTAGACCAAGAGCTATAAAGACAAAAGAATTGATGCTTTAACGTAGAACTCTAGGAATGTGCAGGAAATTTGAAGCAATTGCACTTCACTTCATGAAAAGTTATTTCCCTATTTCATTTTTTATTGACATTTGATACATTTAGATAAATTTCTTTCTGTTAGAGATAAAACAATGAAGCAGAGTTTGTTTATCTTAGACTTGTAGAGACAAAATGGCTTGTCATCAAGATAGATGGAACTTGCCTTCTTCTCCGAGAAGATAAATTTCTCTAATTTTGATATAGGATACAAATGTAAAACAAAGCTAGTTTATTTTAGAGTTGTAGAGACAAAATGGCCTTCTAGCAGCATGGACAATGTTTGTCTTCTCCTTTGAGGAGATATATTTGTCTAATTGGAATAAAGGTGTCTCTACTAATATTACATTTAGGAAAATGTAATGTTATTATGCGGTTGTGTGCTCAGTTCTATTACATTATATTACATGAAACATGACAACTTATTTTTTTGCATTGGTAATAAACAAAATGTAAGCTATCCTCATATTTCTAGTTTTGAATATAGAGCGTGAATTTATTTTTGATGTGCTACAATATAAGAATCACCCTTTATCACTTACCACAAGTGGCGAAATGGAAATATAGATTTTGAGTTTAATGCACTCTGTATAGAACACATACTCTATAACATTAGCATCTCCAAGAATCTACATTGAAATTTAGTGATCCAGGGAGTGGATGGGAGCTAGCAACAAGGTTCATAAAGACTTTGTCGATGGAAGGATATATTAGTTTAACTCTCTTTTTTCAAAGAAAAGGGTGAGCTGAAAGGGGATTCCAGACCTGGGGAGACTTATTGCACAAAGAATTGAGTAGATAGTTGAATTGTAGAACATTCTAACCATGATCAGAGTGTGCAACATGTTAACAAACAAACCTTTATGAAACTCTACAAACACATGCCAGGTCCTAGTTCGTTAAAAATGAACTACAACATAAGAATATGAATTACCCTTTATCACTTGTCACAAGTAACAAAGTGAAAATATGAAAATATGGTAGATTTTAGCTTAATTCATTCTTTAAAAAAGGTACTCTATAACATTAGCTGGCAACAATATTCATATGGAATTTTTAACAAAGTGAAAATATGAAAATATGGTAGATTTTAGCTTAATTCATTCTTTAAAAAAGGTACTCTATAACATTAGCTGGCAACAATATTCATATGGAATTTTTTAAATGCTAGGGGGGAGATTGGTTTAACTCCCTTTTTGTGAGGAAATTGATTAGCAAAAAAATATTCCAAACATGGGGAGACTTGCTGCATATATAAGCTGGTGGATGGTTGAACTGAAGAGCTCTCTATAACGTTTAAAGTATGCAGGCCCTTAACAAGAAAATTTTTGTAGAACTCTACAAGGTCATTCCATATTCTAAATAGTTCAAAATGAGCTAAGATGCATAGGCTCCAGTTTAGAAGTATTAGAAATGGATTTTTGAGAAAAATCCTATGAATTAGAGGACTAAATAGCTAATCAATGAAGTCATTTCATGTTGATTGAATAAAAAATAAGCTATTCAAGATCATCAAACCAAGTGGACTGGGAGGTGTCAAGATATTTTGAAGTCTCAATTCATCGCTTATGCCTACTAGATGGTTGCTGTGTGATTTGTTACATAGACCATCAAACATTGTTTTAGGATTGCAAAGTTGTCAGGGCATCATGGGAATCAATTATGGTTCATTTTTGGTCGAACATTTTGATTGCAAAGAGGCCATTTTTGGAATTAACGCATGCTTATATATAGAGGAATATGAAACACCATAAGATTGACATGTATCCCTTCTATATTAGAAGATGTAGTGGAACATTTAATTGGCGCACTTTCTCTCCGTTTTTTTTCACAACTAGGTTGGTTGAGCTTAGGTCGGGCCCAACCCCAATGTTGAATGGAAAAATGATCTGCCCACCAGTAAGATGTCATTATTAGTGAGCATGCTTCCTCTTTTTATTTAGTGAAATAAAATTATTTGGAATAAAGTTTAATGGGTATTTTTGAAATAATGTAATATTTTTTAGATTGAGCCATAATGAGCATTTCTATAACGATTTAGATTTTTTAAGATTGAGCTATCATGAGCATTTTCTGTAATGATATTTTTTTTTTGAGATTGAAGCATTATGAGTATTTTATTTTTTGATGTAGATTTTTTGAGATTGGGCCAACACTCTTCACAAAAATTGGTTTTAAAACTCTGGAAGTTAGAGAATAATATTTTGACTTGGATTTATAAAACCTCGGAAAATATCAGATGGAAAATCTTGGACTGGGAAAAACTGAGTTGATGTGTAAATATTGTGACTGAAACTACTTGCTATCAAGTAGACTTGTTTAACACTTCCTACTATATAGGGAGGAGTAGTTTATAGATAATGACAACGTGGAATGTTCATCAGTGGCACATATGATGTATCAATGCAATAAATGATGCATTTTTGGAAAGGAAGACAAAAAGGCAGGTCTCTGGCTGCGCATATCCTCAACTGTCCATAAAACACTAGTATGTTTGCAATTTATTTTTCTATGCATCTATGAATGCTGGCATTACTGAAATATTGATTTTGTAGTTCGATATGGAGTATTTGTACATTATAGAGCTATGTATTCCTTAGGAATGGCTATGATGACATATTGGGGTTTCACTATATTGGGTATTTCCAGATGGGTAGCAAATGCCTCTAAATACACTATTATATTATGATAAAGATATATTATGATAAAGAAGTTTGGAATGTAATAATGATTATGTTAAGTAAGTGTTATTATCCCTGCTGCAAGACAGGGTATAACACATTCAAAAATTCATTGACCTATTAATTGAACTTTGACCAAAAATTGAATAACTATTTATAAAATTAACATTGCAAATGATTTTTTTATTTTTTATTTTTAATTTTTAATTTTTAACTTCATTTATTTGAATTTATTTTTTATTTTTAATTTTTAACTTCATTTATTTGAATTTTGATTGGTGGAGTGAGCTTCACTCTTATTATATAATGATAAGTTTACATCAGACGTTGTCCAAACTTTGCACTTGTAGCATCAGGCCAGTTCTCTTTTGTGTAGAAAATCCCACGGCGCGAACATGTGGCCTCCTCGGTTTTCTTAATGTTTGCTTTCTTCACCTTGCAAATGACACGCACTGCCTCACGTATGTTGAGGAAGATTCAGAGATTCGATTTAGTAATGAAAATAAGTAAAAATAGGCTAAGGTACCACAGACGACACATTTAGAGTAATAACCACTTAAAATTAGCTGACCCTCTCGCATCACCTCATCTTCATTTCTTTTGCATTACTCTTGGATGAGTTAGTCACGATGCAGATAAAAAAAAGGTCAACTGGTGTTGTGGTAGTCCCTGCCCATGTGTAATTTTGCAACATGAACCAATTTGCAAACTTATAATAGCTTGGTTAGCAATTACAATTTTGACTGAGAATAAAATTCTACCCGTTTTATATGTTCTGCAGGTAACTATCTCCCCACCCCACTAGGGCCTCGAATAAACTGTCCACATAACCCATGATAGATGTAATGAAACTACATCTAAGGTCTTGTGCAGAGGGTTTGATCACAACATTTAAAATCTGTCAGAAATAGAGCATTCGATAATCCGATAGAGCATCCGATCAAGGACTTGGAAAAATGAATTTCAAGCGACTTTTCTACATTGAACGTGATGGGAGAAAGCATAAGGGGGTACATGATGGGAGAAAGCATAAGCAATGGTTCTCTCATGTTTGATTGAACCCTGTTGTCTCATTTGCAGTTTTGCATGAACTTTTTCAAGGGTTCTTGTTGTCTCATTTGCAATTTTGCATGAACTTTTTCAAGGGTTCCTTGACTATCACACCATTCCTTGTGAAAGGAAGAATGCACTTCTCAAAACAAAACAAACTTAAAATCCATTACTGGTGCTCTCCCAAAAAGCTAAAATACTGAGCAGTGTTGACAAAAAAGCTAAAATACTGCGCAGTGTTGATTTGTATTGCGCAATGTTGATTTGTATTGATTTAAGAACATTTTCACCTTGTAATTGCATATAAAAATAAACAACCAAGAGACATTGGTTCATTTCATATAAAATTAAACAACCTTGAATGCAACCAGAATCAAATTACTACAATTGGCACTCTTTCCACATAATATTTAAATTTCAAAATATGTTACCATCAACTGCAAAGATACTGTTGAATCTTTGTACTATAATATATTATATGTACATTCCAGATGAAATCAACACCAATATTTCATTGCTATCATATACACAAGCAATTTATAAATAGCACATAATTGGCATATCAAGACTACTTCCAAAATGAAATAGTTGTATATTTATTTGGCGAATAACACGAGTGTTGTTGAAATAACGTGGATTAAAGTAAATTCTAAATGCCTAACACCCGACCCAGTAGGATAAACGGGACAGACTATATGTTACAATAAAATTGGTGCATTTTCAACATCTCTAACTACATATTTGACTAAATCAGCTATGTAAATACCCAAAGATAAATTGACACTTGCCAAACCCAAGCTTAGTTATGAAATAGCTTAAACTTAAGCTCTATCGGTGAGAGGCATATGCATGTAACTTTAACCTTCTTTCAGAGCTGACTGACCGTCATTCGAAGCCGGTTACTTGAATTTCGAGAAGAATGAAGTCAACTACAGTTAGTGCAGATTCTATGGCTAGGCTTCCAAGCAAAAGAAAGTGTCTTGCAAAGTCAAGAAATGCATGATATATGGCTACGTGGAAATGGAAAACGAATCTTGGAAACAGCCACAAGAATCTTGAATTTATATAAAATTAATATATCAAAAAAAAACTACTTAGGTTTAGTAACTAGAGTATACAAAGAACACAATAGCAAGCACAACTGCAATAACAGTTAACAGCGCTGCTACTGCAATACCATAGTTGCATTGAAGCTTCTAGATTGTGGATCAAAGTTGAAATCTGAATAGAGTCCCAAATCCCTGAAAAATGAATACAGTCCCAAATCCCTGCAATACCATAGTTGCATTGAAGCTTCTAGATTGTGGATCAAAGTTGAAATCTGAATACAGTCCCAAATCCCTGAAAGATGAATATAGTCCCAAATCCCTGAAAGATGAAACCAAGCACCACAAACCCCAAGAAGGCCTGCACACCAATGAAGATGTCCATGAAGCAGAACAGAATGTCAGTCCTGCACCAACCTCCAGCATGATCTATAAAATCTACAGTCCTATAAAATATGCTTCAAGGATTCTAAACGATGACAAAAGGGGCATAAACTATCTGACAACCTGCTTTTGGCAAGGCGAACTTTGGAGGGCATCACTTGAACTGCCAGTGAAACAAAGACCCGGACCTTGTAGCTCGACATCACTCACATGTAATAGTAGAATTAAAAACAAAGCACACCCATAAGAACATTGCACCACCTGTTAATAAAATGACTGAATATATTACCTTGGGTTGCAGCTTCTTCCATTATTCCGTTCGATTTAGGTCCTACCGTTAAAAAAAGAGTTATAGGGCTTGACAGAGGAAGCAAATGTTATAGATTGTACAAAATAGTTTCTTGAAAGGTGCAAGTGAGTTTATCATATGTCCTATATATAGAAAAAAATTACAAAATGGCATCTATTATAATTTATCATATCAAGAAGGCTCGGGACCTCCTAGGTTCTACTTGTCATACCTGGAACCACTATCAATCATATCAAGAAGGCTCAGGACCTTCCATCATAGCCAACAACAACAAATAAGGTACAGATAAAAAAACTAAAAAGAAATGTGTTCCTGGGATTTAACTCAAGTATTTCTTCATTTTACACCTTCCATCATATTTAGAATGTGGTCCTTGAATCCGATAAATATGGATTTGCATAGCGTGCCTTGATTAACCTAATCCATGCATAGCGCCTCCAAAGCGGCAAAGGTCTTTGAAAGACTGCAGTCGTACCATCTATATCTAAATCGAAAATATCTGCTAAAACTAGTTCTGAAGAAGCGGAAACGGAAATTGAAGAAACAAGATTCGTCTGAATCAACTGCCGCACTCTTACAACTGCTTGGGGGATTTCATGTCGTCATAGAATGTTTAGCCTTGCAAGGAACCGAGTTCCTTAAAGCGATTGAGATGTCCCATTGTAGGCCGACTTCTGCATATGAACGATGGTGAGATATGCCATCCAAAAAGAATGAGCTTTGCATTTGACTTATTACCTGAAAATAACCAAGTTTCTCACTGAATACTTCATTCACTGTCCTGAAGACGATAGAACAATTTTGCTTCAACCTGCTGCAAGCTCCTCTATGTGCGATCTATCTGCGATAAGTGTATATTTCATGCGTTATTGTTCCAAGTCATGGGATATATCATTATGAACTGGGAAGCTGCCAAATGAATATCACAATCTTTGTCGCACCTCTATGGCTCAGGTTTTGGGGTTTCAGACTTTCAGTCCTATCTTGATTATTGAAGTAAGTATATGTGTTGATGAAGGAGATAGGGTTATTATTGAATTGTATGCCCTTATTTTGGCTAGAAGCATATGTGTCGATGAATTAGACAAATAAGGACATGTGATGTCATATAAGTGTCACAAGTGGCATCAATCGCGAGACATGTGTACTCATTAAAAAAGCGGTGCCCCCAAAGCGGTGCGTCTGCAAAATGAAAGGGCATGCAAACTTATGGAAATTATAACTTGTAAGATATTAATATGTATTGATACACGAAAGTCCAACGACTTTAGATATATTTTAAAACTCAAACAAGACTTTGGATATCAAGCAAGCGGATTTTGGATATCTTTAAAACTCAAGCGCTTGGATAATATCTTTAAAACTCAATCAAGACTTTGGATATCAAGCTAACTAGTTAACTTTCCATTTTTAAAAACTTTGGATATCTTACTTTTACCCGAATATGAAAGTCTCTAAATGAATTTTGAATATTTTTAAAACTCAATCAAGACTTTGGATATCAAGCTAACTAGTGAACTTTCCATATCTGAAAACTTTGGATATCTTACTTTTACCCGAACATGAATGTCTCAAAAGCTGCGAAGCCCGCAATAAAGCTCTCAACTTTGTTGTCCAATTAAAAATTACATAATAAACTTTATATTATTTTCTAATATTATATTTATTATATTATTTTCTAATATTAAAACTTTAGTTAAAATTGTGATGTACGTAAATATTTTTGGTCAAACAAAAAATTAATACCTCGTCAACGCTCTATCGATTGCTAAGAATCCCACGCAGTAACTAATAACCTAAAATTATAGTCCTTCAAATGTAATTTTATTCAATTTACCATTTAAAAAGTACATGATAACCTTTGAAGATCTGATTTGAAAAGTTTCGTTTGTCGAAGCTCGAGGAGCACAAGCCTAGCCAAGTCAAAGGTGCACGTGAGATCTCATTTTATTCAATTTACAATTTAAAAAGTACATGATAACATTTGAACATCCGATTTGATTTTTTTCCCCTTTTTAAATGAGTAATTCAAAACAAAATTATAATGTGGTGTCATTATTAAAGGGTTTTTATTTAAGTTTATTTATTTTTTTAAATAAAAACTTAATTTTGTTACAAAATAAAATGGGATTTAAAAAAAAAAAAAAAGTATTGTTTGATTTAAAAAAGGAAGGGGTGTTGTTTTTAAAGAGAATTTTTTAGTCTCAGAAAGAAGATTGTAAAAAAGGTGCACATATTCACGTTTGAAGAAATGACTTTCTCCAACTCGTTGTCACAGACCCCGATTCTGTTTGAAAAAAATTACGAGTTTTGATCATTAAGAATGAAGTCATTTCTGCAAGCCTAAGAGTGTTGGGATACACTTCAAAACGCCTATGTAGAGCCGACCCAAGAAGCATGGGCGGCCATGACCAATAATCAGAGGAATGAAACTATTGAACTCAGAAAGAAAGAGCATAGAGCCAAATGTTGGATACAAAACTCAGTCGATGAATCTATCTTTGACAAGATAACTGGTGCATCCACAACAAAAGAAGCTTGGGAAATCTTGAAAGTTGCGTATCAAGGTAATGATACAGTGAAGACCGTTAAATTGCAAACATTGAGAGCTCAGTTTGAAACCCTGAAGATGACTGACACAAAGAATGTGGACCAGTTCATGACTAGAGTCATGGGAATAGTCAATCAGATCAAACTCATTGGTGAAACCATTACAAATCAAAAGATTGTTGAAAAAGTCCTTCGAAGCCTGCCCAAGAAAACTTGTGTGCATAGGCCCATTGTAATCGTTGACGTGGAAGACAATGAAATATTAGAGTGCCTTGCACTCATCTTTTTTTGGGATATGTTCATTTACTCTCTTTTAATTAATTTAATTTAAAGTGATGTGTAAGGTGAAACATTAGGTATAGAATAATATTGTTTTTAAATAAAATAAAAAATAAATATTTGATATTTGATTGATGGATAGAGTAGTTAAAGGTAAAGATTCTCCATAACGAATCCTAATTCACAATTTGCGGATCCCAATACTTATTGCTACATAATTTGCACAATTCTGCTATTATAAATTTATGTTAGGTTACTTTATATAGTTTTTATTATAAACTAAATTAGTAAAAATAATTTATATACCAAATTATCATGATATAGAAAAAATGATGCATACATAGCACTTTCGTAAATATTGTGGTCAAATTTCTTATTTCTTAGGTGATGTTTCATTTTAATTAACTAATTTATATTTGCAAAATGGAATTAAAATATTTATTAAATATTTTACAATGTTTTAATGGTCGTGATTTATTTTTAATTAATTCTTGAAACTCAAAAATAGTGTTTTACATTTTATAAAACTACAAGATTCTCAAATATAACACAGAAAATTTTAAATAAAACTGAAATTTTGAGATTACTATGTTTCAATTGTGTAGTCCCAATTTATATTTTAAATAAAATTTATATTGATCATCAAAAATAAATAAACTTATAACTTATATTCAATCTTAAAAACATATATTCAATGTTAAACAATTATACTAGAGTTGTGTATGGAAAATAAAGTTGTATTGATACCTTACATTTTTGGAAATGTAATAGAATTGAGTTAATCATGATTTTAATTTGAGAGTTCCAAGTGTACCAAACACAAATACACAAATAGTAGACATATAGAAGCTAATGCGATAGGAAATTTAGAAGTTCAATAATAAATATGCAGAGAAATAAAACTATGCTCTTGATAAACTATTAATAAAATCTTTATTTCGTTATAGTTTTTACTTTAATTAACTATATTCAAATTAAGAAGCAATTGAAATATGGCAGTTGGTTCATACATTTCAAAATTCAATAATTAAACTAAGTGGTGGGGAATGCTAACTATACAACCTTGTTTTTTCTAAAAAGATTACAGTGATTTGTACATTACTACATGTTGACTTTTACAATTTGATTCATTGTTTATCTTATATATATTTATTATTTCATAAAAAGAGTAAAGAAAGGTTGGGCAATACATATGATACATATACTTAGGTTGTAATTTTATTGTTTGATATATTGTTTATGAGGGGTATTAATGCTATATATACTTTTTATATAGGGACTGTAGAAAGTTTGGGCAATAATATATTTAGGTGGTAATTAATTAATTATTAAACTTATAATTTTTTAATGATATTTTTGGTTCATAATTTAATTATAAAAATTGAATGATTAGCTTTGTTAGAAATATTAATTTTTATAATTAATTAAATTTATATATTTTTTTAAATGATTTTTTGGGTTTATAATTTAATAATAAAAATATTATGATTATGTTTTGCCATATTAACTATTAATTAATTATAATTTTTTAAGTGTATGGTTACATAATTTATTGTTGATGAGGATTTTTGGAAAACTACATAAATATCCAACTGTCCTCATCAACAACAATCTATTGACTCACTGTGGAAATATCCATACTAAAATACATACTTTATATTTTATGATTATTTTTTGTCATATTAAACTAATTAAATTTATATAGATTTTTTAATAATTATTTTATGTTTATAATGTAATTATAAAAAATTATAATTAATTTTTGGGATATTAAATTAATAAAAATATTAATTATTGATATGTTTTTAAGTTCATCATCATCATCATCATCATCATCATCATCATCATCATCATCATCATCATCATCATCATCATCATCATCATCATCATCATCATCATCATCATCATCATCATCATCATCATCATCATCATCATTTTTTTTTTATGATTATCACAAAGACCTATTAAGTTTTATCTTCATCATCACCATCATCATCATCATCATTTTTTTTTATGATTATCACAAAGACCTATTAAGTTTCATCTTTTTTAAAATTTATGATTAGTAACCCTAATCGGTTTCTAAGGGTTTTTTTTTTTAATGATTATGACACAGAAGTATTAAGTTTATGATAATTGTAAATTTGGTATATGATTACCTCCGGTCATAGGGAAATTAAAAAAAGGGCTTTTCTATGTCATATAGATATAAGTGGTAGGCTTTTATTTTATTTTTATCTTATTATCTTTTATGGTATATTTAACTATATAATGATGTATAGTATAAAAAAATTGATTATAAATTTAAAATTTAAAATTAATGATAGATATTATATTAATATAGATTTATTTTAAATTAGATTTGTGATGTATTAAAATTGAATTAAATATCAACTCCACGTTAAGTTTAAAGAAATTGCACATTCTTTTTATTGAGCAACATATCATTGAAACATTGAGAGTGCAATTTTTTTTTTGTATTTTTAATTGTTATATATATATATATATATATATAGATTTAATATTGAATTTTTTTTTTATTAATATAGTTTTTAAATGTCGTGTGTCAACTGCTCAAGGGAGGCTTCTCTAATTAGGATTGCTAGAAACTAATGCTATAAGCGTGAGGTGACGTGACTAGTAATTTCCAGCAAAACACGTTTATTGTAGAAAAAGTGAATGAGAGGAGTAGAAATTAGTGCCTAATCCATTAAGTGAGTGGAGTCATAAGAAGGTTTCAAATGGGAGGTTGTTATAAATATGGTAAAGAGGTACAATAATTGAGAAGTACAAGTCCAAAGTGCTCTTCTCTTTGATACCCTATATTGCAGAAATATATTCAAGGAAATTACTAAAGTCGACACCATCCAACATTGAGGAAAATTGTAGCTATCAGGAACAATGCCAAAGTGCATTTATTCAATATTAGTGGGAGAACTGCAATTATGAGCACTATTCAATGAAAACTTAAACTGAAAATGGAAGGAGTATACCAAGTTCTTACTCCTTGAGCATATGTCTAAATATTTCAACAAATAAGAAATCACAATAAAGATATACATAGTCTCCTCACCATAGGAAAATTGCAAAACCTCCAAGCACATCCAAGAGATTTGTCCCCAAGTCCCCAAGGGAGAGAAATCCCGCAAATCCAACCATACCTTAGAAATGGGGGAGTTTCTCTTTAAAGAGAGTTTAGTCTTTCACCTCTTACAATAAAAAAATTAGGATATCCCCATTTATTTTGGAATATGTTGGAAATGCACAACTTATCAATGTTAGGATATGTTGGAAATGCAAAGCTTGTCAATGTAGTTAACTAGGTTCCAATAACCTTTATGTATACAAAACAATCATTTAAATTATTGGATTAATTTATCTAAAAGAAAAGGACCGTTAACTCACAGTGTATGAAAAATGGAAAGTCAAGTTAAACAAACATTCATGACACAAAATGGGGTAACTTTATATAATACCCCTTCAATATAATGCTTAGTTCAATGAATTTACTAATTATGCTTGGGTTTGGCCTATGTGAAAATCTCTCGGGTAAATGCAATCCGATTGACTTGTAGAATCAAGCAAATCCGCTATTGTGCCATTAATTCCAAGTGACATGTGAATGGGTTGAGTAGGATAGTGGCTCTTTTAATTGATTACTTGAAGACTAGATCACATCCTCCATTTTGTGTGCCACTGAATGGTTAAATATGGATCATCCCACTTTAGAGTGGGACCATACTGTGCAAGCAGTTGGGTAAATATTAGGATTCTTTACTAAGTCTCAAGTTCCAACCTCATGGGAGGGGTTGAGGATGGAATCCATATCTCGGGATTAAAATATTACAAGGGGCGTCTAAGCTTGAGTGAGCTTTGCACAATCCTAGTGATATCATCTCATTGGTAGATATGTTATTTTTCCATTCAACATTAGAACTGACCGCAACCTAACTCAACATATATATATATATATATATATATATATCCTCTGGAAAAATTATAATTTTCATTAGAAAAGGAAAATTACATATTGTAGATGCGATACACATATGATGTATGTAAGGCTGAGTGCCTATCAAGTAAGAGAATATCAAAATAGCTCAGTGCACTCCATGCAGGGAGGCTCTGCCTTCAGTATTGTTCATGATAAAGGTAATAAAAAATCTCCTCACAGAGAGTAAGTATGTCTGTCATTTATATACATCTGATAATTTAGAAACATAATGCTATTAACATGTGAAAAAATAAAACAGGCTCCTGCTGAGCCAATTAATCTATCGTGTGGGTGAAAAAGGCATAAACAAAAATGTGTGAAAAGGACCCCACATATACTAGGCGATAAGCCCCCCACACACAATAATATACTTTTCATGAACATGTGTGTCTTTTACAAATGCGAAAAATAAAGTGAGTTAAATTTAAAAATGGTTCAATGGGCTTAAAATAAAGTAACTTTTCAATTTTTATGAATATATGTTTTTTTTTTCCTAGGAGAAAAATCGTTACTTTCTATTAATAATGAACAAAATGATACATGTGTAGATGCATAATTGCATTCAAATATTGTCCCTAAGGACCATTGTATGTGCTTAAAGCACTCATTATAGCCAAGCTACTCAGAAAAGAAACCTTAACTAGTTAAATTGGGGTTTTCCCTTTTACCTTTTCTCTTTTGAACTTTTTGCCAAACCCCAGAGTTTGGAGAGGCCATAACGATGGCTAACTCTTCACCTTCTGAATTTTTTGGCACTTCTTTATCTGATTCTAAGCTCTCTAAGATGTGTGTTCGCTTTATTCCACATGCTCCTTGACTTTCGCTCTTTTCTCCTTGACGATTATCAGGACTTTGGATTATTGTTTGGCCGGAAGAAAACACTGTATGTTCGGATGGTCCCTTCTGCGTCTATTCTCCCTTAGTGTGGGAACCTTGTTGATTTTGAGCCTCTGGTTCTTACTAACTCTTGACCATTTCTTCCTCTTCATCATTTGAAAGAGGCAGATCTAGAAATTTCCAACCCTTTGGATTTTGTGGTCTCTTCTTTGCCCTTTTTTTTGCATGTGGACATGTATTTTGCAAATGCCTTGTCTGTTGACAAATTCGGCATCTGAAAGCAGTGTTTTCAAAGTCTAAGATTTGTATCCACTTGAAATCTTGGTGGATCAAATGGATGTGATCTGGTAAACCTTTTCTCAAGTCTATCTCCACACATATACAGGCAAAAGTAAAAATACCTTTCTCCATTCTTTCCCGATCCATCTTTTGAAATATTCCCAATGAGTTTCCAATGCCTTCTAGGACTTGGTGATGCCAAAATGGGAGAGGGAGATTATGTAACCTTACCCATACCGACATCTTCGTAACTACCATTGTTGTGGCATTGAAACCAGGGAACCATGGAGTGATAAAAAGACCTGCTCTTCCCCAAAACCATGGTCCTTCATTTAGGACATAATCCATATCTTTCTAAGTGTCAAATTGAATCACAAAAAAACCTTTTGCACACAGATAAATATCACAATTTTTAGCCCAATTGAGATAAATCCATTGGTGGAGATCCTCTGACTTGGGCCAGAATCCATTAAAATGACATATAATAGCTCTATATTGAAGACTAGTGAAAAGACATATTAGGCCCCTATAATATTAGTGATCCCCCCATTACTATTGTTGTTGTATCCCTTATTGTTATTATTGTGCCCCTATCGTCCCCATTTTGTTATTATTGTGCCCCATAGAATCCCTCTATTGTTATTTTTGTGCCTTTATATTATTATTGTTAGGCCGGCTTGGTTATATTGTGATCCCATGGACTCCTATATATAGAAAGGAGGTTTTGTCATTTGAATCATCTAAGAATTGTTCATTTGTGTAATGTAAAGGAGGTTGCCCCCTCGAAGAGGCTTATTTCTAAGGCGTTGATCTATCTTTTCTATCTTTTTGTGAGCTAGTTTCATAACATTTGGTATCAGAGCTTTGGATTCTAGGGTTTCGCTACTCCAAACAAGTCATCATGCCATTTTCGCTATAACTTTTTTTCTGCGATGTTTCAGAAGCTAAAAAAAACCCATTTGGGCCGAAATAGTTCTAAACTTTGGGTCCAAATTTCAGAGCTTTTCTCACTATATTTGCGGAGATATGATCTGAGGAAGTTGGCATTTTTGCAGACTCCCGAATTACATTCCAAACAGGTGACCTGGGGAAAATCGTCATAACTTTTGTTTTGAGCATCATATTGAAATCTCATAAGAAGTTTCAGAAAGAGGACGGCCTCTAGTTTTCTGTGTATCAGTTTCAAGTACTAAGGTCAAAACAGTGACACGTGGCATGTCGTACAAGTTCGCTCTACTGAACTAGTCTATAATCAGGTCACCGTGGGAGTTTTGGTATCTCCTCCTTGGAGAATTGAATTTTGATCAGACTGGTGGCATTGGAGAGAGGACGCAGAGGGCTACTGCAGGTCACGATTTCAGAACTGGTAAATCCAAAATTATATAGGTACATCAGATTCAATATCGAGCACCTACAAGTGAAAAAAGGTGTGTATTTTTTAAATTTTTGCATAAGCTTGGTTTGAAAAATTAGTTTGAAGGAATTCAAAGGGCATAGTGAAGCATTATTATCGGTAATTGATGCCCCGAAGAAATAAAATGGAAACACCTAGTAAGCAACCTGAAAACTCTAGCATGACTCATGAAGAAGAGGAATAAATGCAACATGATATATCAATATTACGAAACTAGGTACAACAAATTTCACTCGCACAAAAGGTAATAGAAAATAAGATGGATGGTTTAAAGAAAGACATAGAAACTAAGATGGATGGTTTAAAGAAAGGTGTAGAAGCTAAGATGAATGACTTGGAAGCTAACATGGACAGCGTGGAAACTAAGATGGATGGCATGGAAGCTAAGATGGATGGCATGGACGCTAAGATGGAAGCTAAGATGAATGACATGGACGATAAGATGGAAGAATTGAAGAAAAATTTGAATAAGTTGCTACAAGAAATGGTCACTAATGGTAATGTGCAAAACACACAAAAGGTACGTATTGCAACTTTATATTTGGAACAAAATCAGTTTGTATTGTATCGATGGCTTTGATCTAGTAAACAAATTGTCACTTGGGCAATTTTTACGGAAGAAATGATAACACATTACGAGGATACAAAAAGCAACACTTTTTTTAGCGAATTGATAAATCTCAAACAAAAGGGTTCAATGATGGAGCACAATGAGGACTTCCAAAAACTGAACATAAGGGTAAAAGATATTGCAGAGGAGCATAGGATTATGTCTTCATAAGGACTTTAAAGGATAATATCCAACATGAGGTTCGCCTTTGGGAACCTGATTCATTGGAGAAGGCATTCAGGTTAGCAAGAAAAATGGAAAGCAAAATTATGGAAACCAGGAAGCCTACTACTCACAACTATAAAGATGGAAGTGTTGCTGCCCCTAGCCTTCCGCAACCTACAAGGTTGATACCACAACAATTTGAAGAAAAAAGAGAAAAAGGGCTTTGTTATAGTTGTGATAGCAAATACACTAAAGGTCATAAGTGTGCCGAGAAGAAATTATTTTACATAGATTGTGAATAGGAGGAAGAAAAGGAACAAGAAATGTCAAAAGAAGAGGATATACTCCAAGAACAACCCCTAGATAAAGAAGAAATGAATCCGACCATATCTTGTAATGCATTTGCTGGAATTACCACTCCTCAAACTATCAAGATAGAAGGACATATCAAGAAGAAAAAGGTAATAGTGTTGATTGATTCGGGAAGTACCCATAATTTTATTCATTGTAAGATAGCAAAGGAATTGAATTTCTTCCTATATCCAGCACCAGAGTGTCAAGTGATGGTTGCAAGTGGAGGAACCATAAATTGCTCTGGAAAGTGCCATAATATCAAGTTATCCATGGGAGAATATGTATTGAATAGCCCAATGCTTTCCATTCCAATGGGTGGTGCTGATGTTGTACTAGGAGTCCAATGGCTACAATCCTTGGGTACAATAACTTTTAATTTTCAAGAAATTTTCATGAAATTTTCTGCGGAAGGAAAGGAAGTTGAATTAAGGGGTATTGCAGGGAAACTGGGAAAGATAATTAGCTCTAACGGTATGACAAAGCTTCTAAAGAAGTAACAACGAGGTGTAATTGCACAATTATGTTCGCTAGAGGTTCCCACATCGAAATCATCTATTTCTCCATATCTCCAAAAAGTCTTGGACAATCATTCCAAGGTATTTGAGACTCCCAAAGGTCTCCCACCTATTCGTGATCATGAACATGCTATTCATTTGATTCCAGGAAGTGTTCCTCTAAACATCAGGCCGTACAAATATCCCTATGCCCAAAAGAGTGAAATTGAACGTATGGTTGCAGAAATGCTAGAGGATGGTATAATTCAACCTAGTCAAAGTTCTTTCTCTGCTCCAGTAGTATTAGTTCACAAGAATGATGGATCATGGCGCATGTGTCCAGATTATAGGGAGCTGAACAAGCTCACTATTAAAGATAAATTTCCCATTCCTATCATTGATGAATTATTGGATGAATTGCATGGATCAATTTACTTCACCTAGTTGGATCTTCATTCAGGATATCATCAAATTAGAATGAAGACTGAAGACATTCCAAAAACAACATTTAGAACTCATGAGGGTCATTATGAATTTTTGGTCATGCCTTTTGGCCTTACTAATGCACCTTCTACATTTCAAGGTTTGATGAATTCCATTTTCAAACCCTTCCTTTGAAAATTTGTGTTGGTATTTTTTTATGATATACCAATCTACAACAAGTCTTGGAAGGACCATGTCCAACATGTTGACATTGTGCTCAAACTATTGGCGGAGAAATAATTATATGCAAAAATCTAAAAATGTTTCTTTGGAGTATAAGAGGTGGAATATCTGGGTCATATTGTATCTCATGAAGGTGTTAAGGTAGACCCTAGCAAAATTAAAACCATTAAGGAATGGAAAATCCCCACATACATAAAGCATCTACGAGGATTTCTCGGGTTGAAAGGGTATTATCACAAGTTTGTTAAGAATTATGGGAGAATAGCAGCACCTCTAACAACATTATTGAAGAAAGATGCATTTCATGGACTCCAGAAGCAACGAAGGCCTTTGAACATCTTAAAGACTTCTAAAAAACCTTTAGATGCCTCAGGAAATGGAATTGGTGTTGTTTTAATGCAAGAAGAAAGACCTATTGCTTTCGAAAGTTGTCCAATCAAAGGAAAGTATTTACACAAAGCTATTTATGAGAAGGAAATGTTGGCAATACTACATGCACTTAAGAAATGGTGACCCTACCTAATGGGAAGACACTTCAAGGTAAAAACAGATCATGATAGTCTTAAATACTTTTTAGAACAAAGATTATCTTCAGAAGAGCAACAAAAATGGGTCACAAAGATGTTGGGTTATGACTTTGAAATCATCTACAAAAAAGGGAAGCAAAATGTTGTGGCAGATGCACTCTCAAGAAAGGATGAGGATGTGGAAGCATTTCTTTGCGCCATTTATATTATCCAACCAGATTGGATAAATGAAGCAAGGGATGAATGGAAGAATGACGAGGAAGTGTGGGCACTCATTCAAAAGATACAACAAGATCCCAATACATTTGATACATTTATCTGGAAAAATGATTCGTTATGGTACAAGGATCGGCTATACCTATGTAAGAATTCCCAACTCAAAAGATTCTTAGGGAATTGCACACCTCTCCCTTAGGAGGGCACTCAGGATTTCTAAAAACCTACCCTAGGGTTAAGAAGGATTTTTTTTGGGATGGCCTTAAATCAGATATTCAAAAGTTTGTGGCGGAATGCTTGGTTTGCCAACAAAATAAAGTTGAAACAATTACGACTCCAAGACTATTACACCATTCCAAGCCAATATTGGGAGGAGGTTTCAATGGATTTTATCACAGGTTTACCCAAGTCTGAAGGAAAGAGTGTTATCATGGTGGTAGTGGACAAACTTACCAATTATGCACACTTTTGTGCATTATCTCATCCATAATTTAAAGCGAGTACAATTTCTACTGCATTTATGGAAACACTTCAAAAGCTACATGGAAACCCAAAGATTATTGTAAGTGACAGAGATCCCATTTTCACTGGAAATTTTTGGACATAATTATTTTCTTGTCTTGGTACTCAGTTAGCTCATAGCTCATCTTATCATCCTCAATCTGATGGGCAAACTGAGATAGTAAACAAATGTTTGGAATGATATCTTCGTTGCTTTTTATCTGATAAACAAACACAATGGGTCAAATGGTTGCCTCTAGCTGAATGGTGGTATAACACTTCCTTCCATATTGCAACAAAAATGAACCCATTTATGGCACTTTATAGATATCATCCCCTTTCCATCACATCATATTTAAGAGAAATTTATAAAGTTCAAGCAGTGGAATATCACATCGAGCATCGGCAACAAGTTCTCCAACTCTTAAAGGATAACCTCACCTTGGCACAGAATATAATGAAACAATAGGCAGATCAACATCACAGAGAAAGAAGTTTTGATGTAGGTGATTGGGTATTCCTACGACTACAACCATATAAACAAATGTCCCTCAAGCAAGCTAAGAAGGATAACAAATTATCACCAAAGTATTATGGTCCGTACAAAGTGTTGCAAAAGATAGGTACTATGGCATACAAATTGGAGCTTCCTGCAGCTTCTCAAGTGCACCCAATTTTCCATGTTTCATGCTTAAAGAAGGTTATAGGTGACAAGCTTCCAGTTCAGACAATATTGCCAGAACTTGATGAGGAAGGAAAAATCATATTGGAACCTGAAGCAGTCAAAGAAACAAGAACTCAACAACTACGAAATAGATCAATTTTAGAGTATGCCATCAAGTGGAAGAACTTACTAGTTGAAGATTCCACATGGGAGGATGAGAATTTTATACAGAAGCATCCAGAACTACTCAAGCATTGAGGACAACACTTTTTTGAAGGAGAGGGGCATGTTAGGTCCCTATAATATTAGTGATCCCCCCATTACTATTGTCATTGTATCCCTTATTGTTATTATTGTGCCCCTATTGTTCCCATATTGTTATTATTGTGCCCCATAGAATCCTTCTATTGTTCTTTTTGTGCCTTTATATTATTATTGTTACGTCGGCTTGGTTATATTGTGACTCCGTAGACTCCTATATATAGAAAGGAGGTTTTGTCATTTGAATCATCTAAGAATTGTTCATTTATGTAATGTAAAGGAGGTTGCCCCCTCGAAGAGGCTTATTACTAAGGCGTTGATCTATCTTTTCTATCCTTTTGTGAGCTGGTTTCATAACAGACCACTTACCTCAGGTAGGTTAATTGATAGATCTGAAGCTTTCACCATCTTTTCAACTAGGTAAGGGCTTGGAATTGACAAGTTTGGGGATTGTTAATCTGCTGAGACATTTTCCCCTCTCACTGCATATTCAGACGAAAATGGCCCTTTGGCAGTTGATGAAGATGGATTATTCATTCGAGGAGCTCCACCTCGTAACCTCAAATTTTTAATTATTTTAGAATTACGCTTGATGCCATAATCTCTTAGATTGAGGGCATCTTGAAGTGATTTTCCCTAAAAAACTAGTTTCTAGATATTGGTCAGAATGCCCAGTTTTTTATGCACCTTCATTTTCAACTTTGATACTAGATCTGTTGGGTGCACCTCTATAAGGTTTGAAATTCCATTTAGATCCTTCAAAAAAATTTGGAAACCCTCTTCATAGGCCTGATCTAAATCTTGATATTTACAACTCAGCTCTGGAGTGAAAGAGGCCCATATTATAGATCTAGGATGATGTTTGAATCCTCCAGCTAGATCCATGTCTACAAGGGTATAAGAATGGGGATCTGGGAACCTCTTGATCCGTGAATATTCCGCGCAGCAAACAACCCTCCACGCAACTTCTGCATGGCCATAAATTTTTTCGGATCTGCAACTTGCTGATTGTTCTGATCCCTAACTAGAGGACTCATTGAGAGGAACAAAGTACAAATTGTGAATGTCCACAGTGCCATCCGAAGAGTAAGAACTTAGGGGGGTTCCAATGACATGGTCAAACTGGGCATTACGCCTGACCTTTGAATCACATTTATTGAAGAGCATCATGGGATGCAACCTCACCATCAAACTTGTTGAGGATGAGGGAGTTTGCAACAATGTTTGCCTATTCGCTGGATTCCTATCGGGTAAAACATATCCTAGCTTGAGAAGAATCGAACCTACGTCGATGACCACTACTTCCGTCATTTCCATCCTTATGAATATATGTTATTTTATCAAGTGAATAGTTTATAAAAAGAGAATATATATATATATATATATATATATATATATATATATATATATATATATATATATATATATATATTAATATTAATATTACAATTAGAAAATATTACAAAAATAAATAAATCCAAATATAACCATAATAATATTAATTATAAAATTTCAAATTTTGAAGTTTTATCGATCAAGCCATGCTATAATGATGAAGAATGAAAACCCATCACATAAACTATTTCTCATCACATACCATTAACAACCTCCATCAATGTCCCAACATTTTGAAGGCTATGATTGTGATACCAACCTACAAAACTATGAATCATGTGATCAAAGCCATATGCACAATCATCGTGTAATATGGTCGGTAATAATGGATCCGACCAGGGATATGTGCTCTTAAGGATACCTACAAAGAAAAATGAGGTAGCAAAACCATTAGGTGTGATGGATCAACATCCACAAACATCACATATAATATCCATACAATTTATTACATCAAATAAATGCTCATATTTTGATCTTATTGCCTCTACTCTATGCTCTCAAGAGCTTATTCTTCTACTCTATATGGGAAAATGCAAAGGGTTAGGTGAATTCAATTTTCCAACATAGCCATGTTAGCTGTTTGCTTACATCATATGTTCTTCTCTTATATTTGATTATTAACTAAAACAAGGATATGTCAAAAATAATATGATTATTAGTTGGAATAAATATTACAATTTACAAAGCATAAGGACCACCTGGTGTAGATAAATAGAAACACTTAAATCATGCCAAAATTGACATGTGAATCCACAACCTTCTATCCAACATTGAATGGGGTTGCAGTATGTCAAATATGCCTCATCCTTACTCCAAGCAAAGTCTTCATGTTGCTTCCCTTCATTTCAAAGTGTTGATCCACATACTCTAATGCACAATTTCTTAGGCTTCCATATACAAAATTAGTTCCAATCACTTGAGAGAAAATCTCTAAAAATATGCAAAATATGTCTTTACAGGCTTCCTGCAAATGTGAAAAAAATATGAGAGATTTTTAGGTTTACCAATAAAAAATAAAAGAAATAAAATAATTGAGTCAATTTTATGACTCCCTTTCCTTTTACACACTGGAAGTTGCTACAACAAGACAAAACTTGATTGCCTTCTAACCCCATGCACATTTCTGTGTCAAAAAAATGTTTTCCAACAAAATCTTCAATGATAAAATGAGGTATAAATGCATGATGAGATGGCTAGAAAAATTTGCAAGCCTCACACAAATTACAACCATAAAATTATCCTCAAATTCTAAACTTTGGCACATAATTTTATTACAATCTAAAGGATATAATGAGTGAAAAATCTCTACATTTTCTTTTTTAACAACCAATTTCTTGCTTTGGAATTTTTTTAAAGTATACTTGAGAAAACATGGTTGGAAATTAACAATACAATTTTCTACAAATGTCATTTATGAATGTTGCTAATCCAAAGGTAAAATAGGCTTCATATCTTTGGGATTCCTTCTCATTACTACATGAATAAATAGATTAATTTGAAAGAAAATCACTCTCCAGGTTTCTATTTTCACTAAAACACTTCTTCAAGTGTTTAAGAAAAGTATTACTAAGTTCAAAATTTTGGAGGTACATTTCTTACCACATCCTTGTCCTCATGGCATAATGACATGGAGGGTTAATGACATTCTTCATGAGCATGTTCTTGAGGCACTTGGTCTTCCATGGATTCTTAGGGCCCTTCATTTTCAATGAAATATTTTCAGGCACTTCTTCAAAATCTACATTCTTCCTGCCTTATTTTCATCTTCCTTTTTATATGTGTGGTTATAATATTTGAGAAAAGCTTGGATCAAACCTGCAATAAATGATATTTCCTTTGGTCTATCACAAGTTTTGATCCAAGTTCTTAAGTCTTCTTCTAGAGAGTACACAAAGAGTTTTATTATGACATTTTCATGTGTTAGATTAAAATTTAAGATAAATTTCAAAAAATGTAATTACATGAGAAATAGCCAACTTACAATCACTATCATATTTTGGAATGCTATCGTTCCAATTTGGAGGAAACTCATTAGGATACCTCATGATACCTGTTACACTAAAAGGTGGATACAAAACATGGAAGGACCATGATGCTATAAAAGTAAAACTTGATATGGAATCTAAAAATAACAACATGATAACACCTCATAACAAAAACCAATGGAGTTTCCTAAGGCGAGTTCTTAAAATCTCTACTTATTTTCCTCACCTCCAAAATCTACAATTCTTCATAAATGAGTTTCCATACACCATCATCAAAATACTATGAAGCATAGTCTTCAAAATTTTCTAGAAATGGACTTTATCCTTAGTAATGATATGGAAATGTTGCCACTCAATTTGTGATAATTAGAGCATAAAAGCCCTGAGCACATAGATGATATATTTGGGTACCTAGGAGGTTAGCCATTATCACCTTGCCAATTCTTTTATGTTGGTTTAACCCTATATAGTTAATTGCCACAAACATATAATCTTAACAAAAACAGAAAAGATGCAATCGCACACACATACATTTAACATGGAGATTACCCTAGAACCCAAAACAGGAAAGCTAGAGAGAATTTTTAGTATAATATATCCTTACAATGTTACAATACAATATGTATATCTCACTACATCCATAAACCTCCAATCCATTAACCCTATATTAGAATACAATTGTAACTCTTTAAAAAGAATTACAAAACCATGGACTAAACCATTGTGCACTACAAAACTACTAAAAGCAAAAACTATCTATTGTAAACCACGAAAAATGGATACAAAACACCACCCAATTTTTTTTTCTTATTTTTAAGCTAGCAATCACATGTGGGGCTAGTCATGCAAAGGGTATAACACATACTCAACAACCTATTCTCTTTTGTTTAACTCTCCTCCAACTCAAGAGAGGCTTCCTTAATTAGGATTGTTGCAAACTAAAGCTAGGAAGTGTGAGATGATGTGAAGAGTAATTTCCATCAAAACATGTTTGAAAAAACTGCAGGAAAATGTGGATGTGAAGACTAGAAATAGAACCTAATCCATTGGGTTAGTGGGGTCATAACAAGGTTCAAATGAGAGGCTATTCTAAAGTTGGTAAAAAACACGATAGCTAAAAAGTATAAGCTCAAAGTGCTATTGTACTTATTTTCTTATATTGCAAAAATATATTCATGAAAAATAATGTAACATATACTATTGAACATTAAAAAGGATTAATCCTATTAAGAACAATGCCAAAGTGCATTCATCCAAAACTAGAAAAAAAAATGTAAACATAAACTTTATTTATTTCAATAATAACTTAAAAGTAAAAATGTAAAATGTAAACATAAACTTTATTTATTTCAATAATAACTTAAAAGTGAAAATGAAAAGAGTATACCAAATTCTTTATCTTTAAACCTATATCTAAATATTTCAGCAAAGTAAACAAAAAATAATAAGATATATAATTTCCTCACCCACAATAAAATTGCAAAACCTCCTAAAACAATAAAAGAATGGATGTCTCCAAAATCCAACCATACTTCAAAAGTGAGGGAACTAGGCTTAGAGTCTGGTGCTTCACCTTTTACAATAAAAAAATATATAATATTCCCCTTAACAAACTGAAAATGCACAACTTCTCAATGTGGTTGTGGTTATTTAATTTGCTAGCTATGTTAGGCTCATGTGAAAACAACCCTTTAATTTGTGGAAAAATGCAATTGGGCTGACCGTAGAATGAAGTAGACCCACCACTGTGCTATCCATTCCATGTGCCATGTGAGTGGGTTGAGTAAAGCTTTCAATTGATTGCTTGAAAACTAATTCACATACTTCATGAAATGGTCAATGATGGAATTCATTGAATGAGATATATAAGCGACTCTCTTATCCATAATAAATTTAACATTACTAAATTTAAAACCACATCCATCCCATATTACCATTTCTTATGTGATCTAACCATTGCATACATTAATTAACGGCCCCCACTCCTTTTAAGTCGCTGAATGAGATATATAAGCGCGTTATATGAAAAGCCAAATCATAATAATAAATTTAACATTACTAAATTTAAAAACCACATCCATCCCATATTGCCATTTGTGAGCGGCCATTGCATAGATTAAGTATTTGGTGACTACACAATAACAATGTAATAACACGTCCATTTTATGTGGGGGCGGATCCCTTTATAAATCATGTGGTTGTGGGTGACATAAACTTAAATGTATGAAGAAGACCTCCCCACATGGTAAAATATGATAATGTTCCATCATATACTAACATATTTTGCATGAACATTTACACAAATTGAAAAAAAAGCTCGGGCATAAAAGAAAAATGGGTTCATTAAGATTGAGAATATGTTTTTTATTTTATTATTTATTTTTATTTTTGTGTGATTAATTTTATTTTTATCCGTAAAATTGATGAGGTGTTGTATTATTAAGACAATTTATGATGTGAAGGCCATTGGTTCAAATCTCCGTGAGAAAAAATCGAGCGATGCTAAGGATTGGTGTGGCCAAGCTAGATGCGATTTTTGGTTGATTTTGATGGCTTAAATGCACCTGGGTCGCGGTTTCTCAAACCAAAGGTTAAGCGCGCAATCATCTTAGGATTCACACAACTTAGCAAACAAAAAAAGGTTTATTTTTACTAGAAAAATAAAGTGGTGTCTCCTTATTACAATTAATCAAAACTATACTAAAATAGTTTAATGGAAATTATGATAACATCTACTATGAAATCTAGGGATATCTTATAACCATGAATTAAACATTCTAAATGTAAACTTTCAAATTTGAAAATTTTATTAACTAAAATAAGCCATGAAAAAAAAACTAACTCATGACGATCCATCACATAAGTCACTTCTCATTCCATGTTATTAATAACTTTCATCAACATCCCAATCTTTAAAAGGTTAGGATCATGATACCAACCTATAAAACTCCGAAACATGTAATCAAAACTACATGTGAAATCCTCATGCAATAATAATAGTGACAACTCCCTCTCATAACATGTAGAAAACATACAAGACCCAAAGTCATGAACTCAACATGTCAGTTATAATAATTGACCCTAAGTGGGATAACAATCATTCTTCCCAATCCCCTAAGATAAACCATATGTGTGTGTGTGTGGTCTAAGTTATATAGGAAATAAACTTTTTCACTAGAATCTGGCAAAACAATTTCAATCAAGAATGTGATTTTTTGTTATTTAAAATGCATTTTTAAATGCATAAATAGATTCAACACATTGAAAAATCCTTGAGGCACTCATATTCTATAGATTAAACAAATTAAACTCAAGTTTTTAAAAATATTTGTCAGGGAAGGAGGTAACTCCATAATGTGAATTGTGATTTTTCATTAATATTGCTCATGGATATATACATGGAGGGAGGGACTCTTCGACTTCACCTCCCAGTGTCTCTTCATATTCCTATTCTCCTTATTTTCTATTTACATTATTTTACATATACTCACCCAATCCCAATGATTAGGTGTCAATATTCCCCCCCTTAATCTGAAGGGATGTTGGTGAGTCCAAGCATCATTCTGAATCTTCCAAACTTTTCTCTTTCAAGCGCTTTGGTGAAGATGCTTGCAATCTACTCATTTGTGGAACAATTGATCCAGGTGGATATTGGTGGCCACCTGCCAAGTCCACCTGGACCCCCACCATTGTCCTTTTTCAGCATTTTCAGTTTCCTTAATTGTAGCACAACTTACTATTTTTAGCAGTTTTTTGGGTCCTGAACTTCCGGAGCCGTTTTGAGGCCCTAAACGACGTTTTTTGGGGAATCCGGGGGCAACATGGGTCGATGTTGCTCGTTCCAACAATGATAGTGCTCGGATAGATCTTTCTAATGAGCTATTGTACGCGTCAAACGGAGATCATATGCCAAAGTTACGACCCCGGGAAGTTGATGTACCAACTTACCCCCAAACGGGGCCCACAGTTTGGCGTTTCATCTCCTAGGGTTAGGTTTTGGAATATTAAGGGTTTTCCATTGTTTCTCAACAATAAATAGGCCTTCGAGCCTCATTGTAACACAGTTCAGAGGCATGTAGCCATCACATCTCTTCTCAGAGATAAGCTACCATCGCCCTAGCTGGTTTATTTCCATTTCTGGTTGTAAGCATATTTCAGTATTTTCCATTAATGAAATGAAGTATTATTTCCGCTGCATCTTTGTGTATATGGTTATCTCTGTAATTTGTTGCATTCCTGTTTAAATCCGGATCAACAATGTCGTAAATGGATTGTCTTTCCCTCAACATGATGTCGAATCAAATGCTATTTTGTATTGATTTGTTGCATCCTCAAATTATTTTCCTTTAATGGATGTGAGCTTCAAGTTCTATTCCATTGGAGTAGTCAAAGGATTGCACTCAACCATGCCAAACTTGTTCAACATATCTCCAATGTACTTCTTCTGAGAGAGGAATATAAACTTTGGATGTTGAGTTACTTCAATACCAAGATAGTAGTGAACATAGCCCAAGTCAGTCATTTCAAAACCTTTCCTCAATTCCTTCTTTATGGATGCAATATAGATCTCATTGTTCCCTGTCATCAAAATGTCATCTACATACACCATAATATATACAACTATTTTTCCAACTTTCTTGACAAACAAGGTTACGCAATCAAGATCATAATGTTTGAAGTTGAGTTTCAGAAGATGCTCTGTTAGCTTCTCGTACCAAGCTAGCGATGCTTGTTTGAGGCCATACAAGGATTTTACAAGCTTGCATACTTTATGTTCTTGACCCTTCATAGCAAATTTTTATGGTTGGGAGATAAAAACATTCTCTTTCAGATCTCCATTCAAGAAAGCAATTTTTACATCCATTTGATAGGCTTTCCAACCGTTCAGAGTTGCCAAGGAAAACAATGTCTAGATGGTATCCCATTTTGCCGTGGGGATAAAAGTCTCCTCATAATCTACCCTTCCTTCAATGCAAAACCTTTTGCCATAAATTAGGCTCTGTGCTTGTCAAGTGATCCATCACCTTTATACTTGTTCTTGTAGACCCACTTGCAACCAATTGGTTTGGTTCCCAATGGAGGATCAACTAACTTCCAAGTGCCATTCTTTATCAAGGCATCATACTCTTTCTGCATCACTTCTTTCCATTCATCATGAGAAGAGGCTTCTTTGAAGGAAGTTGGTTCAAAATATGTAGACAAATTCAGTTCACAATCATAAGAAACATCCATATCAACAGGTGAATCATAATCATCTACATCACCTCCATTTTGCCTAGTTGAATTTATTGTTCCTGTCTTTCCAACCTCATCATGATGAACACTTTCAAGTGTCTTTGTCAGCCATTTTGGAGGACCTTTATGAGATGGCCCAAGCTGCTCAATTGATGGAGTTGGGGCTGAGTCAAGATTTAGTCTCCCAATTTTGTCAATCACATCACTTAAAGTATCATCAGTGGCTGGAGCTTCATGTGGGGGAGAGAGTGCTTTAGAAGAAGATTCCACAGATTGATCCAGTATCAAAATCCCCCCTTCAAGATGTGGAATATAATTATCAAATTCTCGAAATGACTTTGCATGTCTAAATCTATCCAAGCGATCAAGTTGTCGCTCAACAACATTGTTAGCCTTGGAAGATTCAAGAAAGACCACATCTCCAAATACAAAAAATTTCTTATTAACTTCATCATAGAGACGATATGCTTTGGAGGTATTTGAATACCCCAAGAAGATACATTTATGACTCCTTGCACCAAGTTTGTTTCTTTGTTCCTCTCGTATCAAGGCATAACAGGTGGAACCAAAGACCCTGAGATGCTTTACTGAAGGAATGTGGCCATACCACATTTCATAAGGAGTCTTGTTTCTAATAGCATTGGATTGGTGCAATGAAAACTATGGTTTGATAAAACTCACAATGGATCATTAAACCCAACAATCACCCCTTCTCTCAAACAGAACCCAAATCCTTTGGAAATACTAAAACTACACCTTTTCCCCTTTTACACAGTGATATGGGCTTGAACGCAGATCCAAATCTGGCCGATCCAACAGCTTAGATCAAAGCGCAAAATCAGCGATTGGCAGGAAAAAGCTCCCAACTATTGGTGCTAACCTTTAGCCCGATTCAATATCGCTGATCGCTATCGACGATTCGCAATAGTCACTTTAATATATATGTACCGCTCCAATATGCCGATGCGATACCAATTGGTGATTGCAAGTTACAAGTGTTGGGGCCGCTCCACTTAAGCGATGCGATAACACGCCAGACTTGATAGCTCTCAACACTCCAATTCATAAATCTTCAAATCCATTTTCTTAAATCCACTAAGTGTTAGTGTGATTTCTCAGTGTAAATGGATTTTGCGATGCGATAAGGGAATACACACAGGGTCGATGCGATTGGGTTCTACGGACCTGATGGCAATAAAACTCTGGCCTATAACCACTTGAGGTCCGGATTCTCTGTTTAGCTGTGTTTGAGCCCGATACTTAGTGTATTTTGGGTTTTTCTCCCTGCGGAACCAGAATGAATCAATGCGCCCACCAATTGTCCCTTTAGCACAACAATTCATTAACAATCATGGAAAACACAGACCAGATCAATACTGTATGGATTTTAAAAGGAAAACCAACATTTGAGGCCTCCATAGGCTGATTAAAGAATGCTGCACGAAATAATGATTTTATTTATAATTCCAACACAGGGTCTCGGCCTTGGCTAGATTACACAAGAAAAGGACCTCTGTTTCCACAAAATACAATCCACACACACTCTCTGAGCACTTGCTCCACTCCAAGCCTCTCCAACCCTTTCGCTTATTACATTTTCCCTCTTTTATCACTCAAATAATTCCTCTAACAAGATCTAACATCGATCTTCTATTTTTAAGAGATCTAACAACAATCTTCTATTTATCAACTCTCCTCCACACCTATGCTAACAACTCTATCTCTAAATCTAAAATAAGATAGTCTCTAACTTATTACAATAATGAATTATAACAAATTGTTGAGAGATCCAACCCTCTCAATAAAAACCGGTTTTGACCCATCAGTGAATGAATTTCAAACTGTTTAGCCACAACATGTGAACAAGTTTTCACATTGCTGGCTAAGTCCTGATGCTCCTGCATTAGATTCCCAGGGAAGAAAAGACTTGTCCTTCAAGCTTTCAGGACTTACTCCATACTTTTGTAGTTCAGCTGCTATCAACCAACTAGAATCTTCCACTGGTTGCTCCTTCCACTTGACTAGATACTGGAAATATGTTTGCCCTTTGGTTTCCTTGGATATTCTTGGATCCAAGATAGCTTCAACTTATTTCTTGATTGCTTTTGGTACCTGTTCCTCCCAGTTCACGATTTTAACTTCATCACCTATATCTTCTTTCTGCAACTCTATCTCTGCCTCTTTGAATGGATATAATTCTGCAACATTAAAAATGGGGGATATTCCAATCCCTTCTGGCAACTCAATCTCATATGCATTGGCTGAAAATTTCCTTATGATTTTGCAAGGACTTATCTTTTTCATTTTCAGTTTATTGTAATTTTTTGTAGGAAATATCTCTTTCCTCAAATGCACCATCATTAAGTCTCCCACTTGGAACTCTTTCTCTCTTCTTTTTAGGTTTTCTCTTTGCTTTTATTTGTTGTTGTTCTCCTGCAATTTACCTTTGACTTCTTCCTATAATCTCTGCATCTGTTCTGCAAAATCTTCAGCACTTCCACACCTAGCTTCCTATTTTCCCAAATCTCTAATCTCATACACACCTCTTAGATGTATTCCAAACACAATCTGAAATGGACTCATTCCTGTGCTTCGGTTTGGTGTATCATTGTAAGTGAACTCAACTTGAGCTAATGCCAAATCCCACTGTTTGGGATTCTGATATACTAAAATCCTTAATATGTTCCCCAAGCTCCTGTTCACTACTTCAATTTGTCCATGTGTCAAAGGATGATATGTTGAAATAAAACTAAGGATAGTTCCCAGTTTCTTCCAAAGTTTCCTCCAGAAATTCCCTACAAACTTGGTATCTCGATCTGATACAATACTTACAGGTAAACCATGCAATCTTACAATCTCTAAAAACAATAAATTAGCTATGTGTGTTGCATCACTAGTTTTCATACAAGCAATAAAATGTGCCATTTTAGAGAACCTATCTATACAACATAAATAGAATCGTTTCCTCTCTGAGTTTTTGGTACACCCAGAACAAATTCCATGCTAACTGCATCCCACGACCGATATGGTATGGGAAATGGTTGATACAGTCCTGTATTCTGACTCCTTCCTTTGGCATGCTAACATATCCTGCATTTCTTAACAAACTTTTTAACATCAGTTTTCATTTTGGGCCAGTAATAAAAAGCATTCACTTGAGCAAAGGTTTTATCTTCTCCAAAATGACTAGATAACCCTCCACTATGTTTCTCCTTAATTATATTCTCCCTCATGGAACATTTAGGAATACATAACTTGTTTCTTTTAAATAATAGGCCTCCTTGAATGAGGTAGTCCATCCATTGACTTCTATTATGGCTTGTTGGGTTCTGAACTGTTGTGTAGATATCTCTAAAATCCTCATCATCCTTGTACATTTCTATCATTTCCTCAAATCCTTCAACACCCACTTTAGACTCTTGCAAAAGAAAACTTACCCTGCTCAATGCATCCACTACATTATTAGAATTACCACTCTTATGCTTTATTACAAAAGTGAAACTTTGCAAAAATTCTACCCATTTGGCATGCTTCTGATTTAGCTTCGGCTAGTTATTAGTAAATTGTAAAGCGTGATTGTCTGAATATAAGATGAATTCTTTAGGCAACAATTAATGCCTCCACTTTTTCAATGCTTGCACAATAACATAAAACTCCTTGTCATAAGAAGAATATTTCTTCTTTGCATCATTCAGTTTCTCGCTGAAATATGCTATTGGCCTTTGCTCCTGGCTTAGAACTGCGCCAACCGCTACCCAACTTGCATCTGTTTCTGCTTGAAAGACTTTCTCAAAATTAGTCAATGCTAGAATTGGGTCTTTTGTTATCTTATTCTTTAGCAAATTAAAGTTTCTGTTCACTGCTTCTATCCATCGAAATGGTTGATTGACCTCCTTGATTGTCTCAAGGATTGGTGCACAAACTTGACTAAACCCTCTTATAAACTTTCTGTAAAAACTAGCAAGTCCATAGAAGCTTCTTACCTCAAATATGCTTCTGGGAGTAGGCCAGTTCCAGATTGCTTGTACCTTCTCCAAATCCATTTTCAAGCCCTCTTTGGAAACCACAAATCCCAAGTACACCAGCTCCTCCTTCATGAAACTACACTTCTTCAAATTGATTAGTAGTTTCTCCTTCTGTAGAGTTCTCATGACCAACTTAAGATGTTCTAAATGCTCCTCTTTAATTTTGCTAAAAATAAAAATATCACCAAGGTAAACAATGACAAATTTACCTGCATACTCCTTCAAGACTTCGTTCATTAGTCTCATGAACGTGTTGGGTGCATTAGTGAGCCCAAAAGGCATCACTAACCACTCATACAGTCCACTATTTGTTTTGAAGGCAATTTTCCATTCATCGCCTTCCCAAATCCTTATCTGATGATACCCGATCTTCAAATCTATCTTAGTAAAGTATCTGGATCCACTTAAACAGTCCATTAAATCATCCATTCTGGGCAAAGGAAATCTGTACCTGATTGTTATCTTGTTGATAGCTCTGGAATCTGTGCACATGCGCCATTCTCCTCCCTTCTTCGGACTAAGTACTGTTGGCACAACACACGGGCTTAGACTCTCTTTGATTAGCCCCTTGTCTATCAGTTCCTATACTTGCCTTCCAACTTTAGCGTTTTCCTAAGGAGTTAGTCTATATGCAACTTTATTGGGTAGACTTTCCCCTGGTATTAAGTCGATACGGTGGCTAATACTTATAATCGGTGGTAATACATTCGTTAATTCATCCACAATAATATCCATAAAATTATTTAACACAACTTTAATTTCTTCAAGCAAATCATTTTAATTCATGGACGTTAATATTACCTTGGGCCTCCCTACAATAGCGAAGTGCAACTCCTCACTTCTGTCGACCTCCTGTAGCAATTCTTTACCACTTATAAACATAATTTTGTTTTCAGGAAATCCTTTATCAACATCACTCTTCACTGGAGATAATGTGTGCATGTTTCCATCCTTCTCTATGGTATAGGTGTTCCTTCTACCGTCATGAATTTCCTTCCAGTCAAATTTCCATGGTCTCCCGAATAGTCTATGACATACATCCATGGGCATTATGTCACAGAGGATTACATCTTTGTATAAAACAATCTGCATTTTAGCATTACATTGCTCTGTCATAATGACTTGATGGCCCTTCTGTAACCAAGACACTCTGTAGGGTGCAGGATGTGCCATCCTTGCTAACCCAAGCTTATCCACCATCTCTGTGGACACAAGATTGTCAGTACTCCCATTGTCAATTATGACCTTACATCACTTACCCTTTGATTCACATGTGGTTTTGAACAAGTTCTTTCTTTGCGTAGGTTCTCCAGCCTCCTTTTATGCTCTAAGCAAAGTTCTTTTAAATAACAGTGATTCACCTTATTCAGGGGGTTCTTCTTTCTCCACAAGTCGAAGTGGTTCTGGCTTTGCCTCAGCCAAATTTGCACCCCTCTGGCTTGCTAATTTGTTATGAGGACATTCCCACGACATGTGTCCCCATTCTCCACAGGTATAACACCTAACATCTCTTCCTCGCCCTCTTCCTTTGGGCACGAATCTTCCTCTACTAGATTCACCCCTCTGTGGTGATCTGCCACTTGAGCTTCCTACTTCATGTCGATTCTATGTTCCTCTAGATTTGGCAGCTCCTCTTCCTCTCACTGAGCTCTTTCCTCTGTTTCTTTGACTCTGTTTCCTCAATATTTTCTCCTCTACCTTCAGACTTTCTTGATAGGCATCCTCAACAGTTTTCAGACTTAACAAGATAATCTCATCTTGTATCTCATACCTTAACCCATTTATATATCTAGCTATCTTTTCTACATCATCTTCTACATGCCCTACTCTAATACTTAATCTATAGAATTCTTATGTATACTCCTTAACAAACATTCCTTTCTGTTTCAAATTTTGCAATTGCTTAAAGAGATTCAAGTGATAGTCTTTAGGAAAAAACTTGGCTTTCAGTTTACTTACCATTTTGTCCCACTACTTGATCTTAGAGTTCCCTTTCCTCATTCCTCATGTCTGTACCTCGTCCCCCCATATGGCTGCATGACCTTTCAATCTGGTGACTGCAAACTTCACCATCTTATTCTCCTCAACCTCTTTATAGTCAAAGTACTAATCTATGGATTTGATCCAATCCAAAAGCTCCTATGCATTCAGACTCCCTTCATACATAGGGATCTCCATCTTGGATTTGCTTCCTACTTTTGCTAGCATCTTGACGACCTTGGTAGTTTCATTGTCTTCCTCTACTTCTCCCACATCTGTAGCAGATTCTTCTGAAGAGCTCTCAGCTCCATCATCTGGCGCTCTTCTTTGGGCTGTCTCCATTGTCTCCATTCGTGCATGCAAACTCCACACCTCTTCCAATAGAATTTCATTTGGTTCTGGTCTTCCTCGACCAATTCCTCTCCTCAGTGGCATCTTCGCTGCAAAAAAGCTCTTGCTTTTTCTCTGATACCAAAAATGGTGCAGCAAAAACTATGGTTTAATAAAACCCACAATGGATCGTTAAACCCAACAATCACCCCTTCTCTCAACCGGAACCCAAATCCTTTGGAAATACTAAAACCACGCTTTTTCCCCTTTTACACAGTCATATGGGCTTGACCGCAGATCTAGATCTAGCCGATCCAATGACTCAAATTGAATTGCAAAATTGGCGATTGGCAGGTGGAAGCTCCCAACTATCGTCGCTAACCTTTAGGTCGATGTGATATCACTGATCACTATCGGCGATTCACAATAGTCGCTTTAATATACATGTACCGCTCCAATATGTCGATGCGATACCAATCGGTGATCGCAAGTCTCAAGGGTTGGGGCCGCTCCCCTTAAGTGATGTGATAACACGCCAGACCCGATAGCTCTCAACACTCTAATTCATAAATCTTCAAATCCATTTTCTTAAATCCGCTAAGTGTTAGCATGATTTCTCAATGTAAATGGCTTTTGCGATGTGATAAGGGAATATACACAAGGCTGATGCGATTGGGTTCTATGGACCTGATGGCAATAAAACTCCGGCCTATAACCACTTGAGGTCTGGATTCTCCATTTAGCTGTGTTTGAGCCCGATACTTAGTGTATTTTGGGCTTTTCTGCCTGCGAAACCAGAATGAAGGAATGCACCCACCAATTTTCCCTTTAGCACAACAATTCATTAACAATCACGGAAAACACAGAACATATCAATACTATATGGATTTTAAAAGGAAGACCAACATTTGAGGCCTCCACGGGCTGATTAAAGAACGCTGCACGAAATACTGATTTTATTTATAATTCCAACACAGGGTCTCGGCCTTGGCGAAATTACCCAGGAAAAGGACCTCTGTTTCCACAAAATACAATCCACACACACTCTTTGAGCACTCGATCCACTCCAAGCCTCTCCAACCCTTTCGCTTATTACATTTTTCCTCTTTTATCACTCAAATAATTCCTCTAACAAGATCTAATAACGATCTTCTATTTTTAAGAGATCTAACATCAATCTTCTATTTCTCAGCTCTCCTCCACACCTATGCTAACAACTCTATCTCTAAATCTAAAATAATATAGTCTCTAACTTATTACAATAATGAATTATAACAAATTATTGAGAGATCCAACCGTCTTAGTAAAAACTAGTTTTGACCCATCAGTCAATGAATTTCAAAATGTTTAGCCATAATATGTGAACAAGTTTTCACATTGTTGGCTAAGTCTCGATGCTCCTACATCATGGATGGACACCTATTCTTTATAGATACAACACATTGAACTACATTAGCCCAAAAAATCAATTTTACATTCTTGGAAAACATCATGGAACGTACCATATTTAAGATTGTCTTGTTACTTCTTTCAACTACTCCATTATGTTGGGGATTATAAGGCACAATTGTTTGATGTTTGATCCCATGCTGGCAAAGATAGTTTTGAAATTCATTTTAAGTGTATTCTTTTCCATTATCAGTGTGAATAGCGCCAATATGAGATTGTGCATCATTTTCAATCCATGCATGAAAGTTTTTGAATGTTTGAAAATCATCAGATTTGTTCTTCAATAAATAAACCCAACACATTTTGGTGTAGTCATCAATAAATGTCATCATATATTTATTTCCATTTGTAGAAGGAACATCCATTGGGCCACATAAATATGAATGAATGAGTTCAAGTTTTCTATGTTCTTTGGAATGTGAATCATGTAAAGACTGTTTTCTATGCTTTCATAGAATGCAATCATCACATTGCTTAAGTTTCCTAGGAATTGTAGGCAAACCAATAACACCATTTTTCTTCAACATATGAAGGTTGTCATAATTCAAGTGTCCAAATCTAACATGCCATAAAAAACTTAATGGTAAAGGAAATGTACCTTCATCATAATGAGAACTGTATGAGAAGTTTTGTGCATGAGCAGAGGTACCTTGCATCTTCATAAGTCTTTCTTCTTTTATTCCCTTCATGACAAGTGAGTGATCTGATGCTTTTCTGACCTCAACCTTGCCATCAAAAAATGAATGGAGTGTCCTTGTTGGCGTATGTGGACCAAAGACAACAAGTTTCTCCTCAGCTCTGGGAGATATAAAACATCATGTAGAAGAAAGTCTAGAAGACCAGGCAATTTGAACCTGATCGTTCAAAGCCCTGATGGCTTGAGTTTTGATTTGTATGCAAAGTATATTGCTCCATCAAATATCTTCTAAAAGTCATGTAGCAAGCTACCCTTGAATCAAGAAACCAATCATTTCTCCAAGAAACAAGTGAAGCATTAAACAAGTCTTCAATTACTCCAATATTACACTGTTCTACAACATAGTGAGCGAATTTAGGTGCTAATTTACCTTTCTCTTTGTCATGGGTTTTATCTTTGGCTTCATTTCTTTCCTGTTCAATTATGTCCCACGGTAATTTACATGTGGATGCATCATGTCCATATCTATTGCAAAATATGCAATGAATATTAGACTTTTCTCCTTGGAAATGTCTGCCCCCCCTACCTCTAAAATTTCTTCTTCCTCTTTCTCTTCAACCACCTCTTCCTTCAAAAGAATCTCGTGCATGATTCTTGTCTATATGTGCAAGACACACAACTTCTTCAGAAGACTGAGGAGTTTTCTTCTTCCCAAAATCCTTCTCTCTCTTATCAAAATTCTTCTCAAGGGAGTCAAAGGTAATCTCCTTGAGGTTTCCACTTGCTTGCAATGACTCAAGATAATTTTAATAAGTGGGATATAATTCCTTGACATAATCTATATGAGGAATATTTTAACACCAATGGTTTTGATATTATGCATAATAGATCTTACTTCTGATGCTAAAGCAAGAGGGTATTTTTCAATTCAAGACTGAACAATTTAATCATCAATTGGACAACTTCAAGTTCAGAGTGTGAGTCATACAATTCCTTCAACTTCTGTAAGGCTTCAAAAGAATTTTAAAATGGTGAAATATGGTGACTAACCTCTTCATTTACGGATGTTGCAATCAAGGCATAGGCCTTGTTGTTCTTGTTTTCCCAAATGGTGATCTCCTTATATGAGGTGGGATTTGTAGGTTCATTATCTCTTTCTCCTACACAAACTCCTTTCCACAACTCATTGAAAATGAGAGTGTGTTTTATCTTCCGCGACCATCCTGGATAGTTCTCTTTCCCAGACCAGACTACTCCAACAATTGATATTAGTGAATGCATCTTAGAAATGTACTCTGCTGCCAATATAAAAAATTTGTACTTCTGGTGGAAAAAAAATGCAGTTTTGGTGGCAAAAAATGCACTTTTGGTGTAAAAATTGTAAAACATTACACTCTTATATATAGAACAGAGGTATTACTTTGGGGAGTTGTTATAAGGGGGAGTTATTATAAGGGGGAGGTTGTATGTGGGGTAGGGAGTATATGGGGGGAGGTATTAACTAGTGGGAATTAACACATATGGTTGTATTAATGCTATTAACACATATGGAACCGGGGAGTATTAATGCATATGGCTGTATTGATGCATATGGGGCTGATGGGGAGTAACTGGAGAGCGTTATTAATGCATATGGGACTGGTGGGGAGTAATGGGAGAGCAGTATTAATATAGTATTAATGGGTCACCGTAATTGGAGAGCAGTATTATATGAATGGGAGCTCTATATGGAGGGTGGTCTGGAGCCACGATAACGATACAACTTTAATATGAGCGGTATGGATGCAGCATGGTATTGCAGTGATATGAAAGTGGTATAGCAGTGGAGAGGGGTGCGAGGGGACCAATAGGTATGGAGGAGCACAGGAGGAGTTCGAGTGCGGTAGACTAGAGCATATTCAAACAAGCCAGAGCCAATAACTTGCAACAGTAACTCGTAACAGTAGAGGGGAAGCAAGTTGGAGAGGGTTGAGAGGCCTAGGCCTTGAGTAATGGAGGAGAAACCAGTGGTAGGAGAAACCAGTGTTAATCGAGGTACGTTGACTAACATATGCCGAGGTATGGAGAGATATTACATAGGACTAGAGCTGCGTAAGGGTGTATGGGGCATTATCACTAATACATTAAAACAAAAACCAGTGGTGGGAAATGCATATGACAACATTCAGACTCCAGGATAGGAATATCACTGTACAAAGCCATAATATAAACTATATCGAATACAAAACCTTAGCCTTCACAAAAAATACTCACAGTGGATATTCGCTGCAACCTTGAGGAATATAGATGCACAAAATCTTATAGAAAATGTGCCAGGGAATATAGGAACATAATATGGCAGAGAACTAACAGGAGTTACAACAGATAAACTAATTTGGGAGTTGGCTTTGATACGATTTCAGGCGAGGAGGTAACTCCACAATGTGAATTGTGATTTTTCATTAAGATTGCTCATGGATATATACATGGAGGGAGAGACTCTTGGGCTTCACCTCCCAATGTCTCTTCATATTCCTATTTTCCTAATTTTCTATTTACACTATTTTACATATATTCACCCAATCCCAATGATTAGGTGTCAACAATCTCTGTGAGATTTTGTTTAAAATTAACTAAAAAAAATGTCATGGAAAATACCATTTTGTCTATAAATTACACTTAAGGCACGTGCGCGCACACACACACACATTTCAATTATTTTTGTATATGTATGTATGCATATAAAATTGAAATAAAATATTTTACTTGAGGTGGAATGGAGATATTTCATTTTTGGTTGATAAATAAATATCATTTGTTATTAATATATATTGTTAATCTCACATATTAATTTCATATCAAGTGCAAAAGAAATTACATATTTCCCCTCATAATTGAATGTAAAAAGTGCCTCTCAATGTAATAATATAAAAAAATGGATTTGCAGTAAAGACAAAAGGGGAATTCATTAAATAAAAAGATGTTAGATTTGTTATTGTAAAATGTGTAATGAGAGGTAAAGGTGATCTATGAGGGAGTAAATTTTAGGAATATATGTTAAAATTTAGAGCAAAAGGAACCAAGATAAGCTTGTTGGATTGGTGATTATCATCTTCTATGTCTTTTTCTATTTCCTTAACAAATTGAATACTCAATTGTCCATACCTACTCCATCACTTGGAGGAGGTTACTAAATTTTTTTTCCTTCAATAGTTTAGAGAATAGTCTAAATAATTGATTCCTTTGATCTTTTCCATCTATATTTTCAAGTTGATTTTTCCTGACATCTGACAAGGATTTCAATTTCTTGGAATGGTTATATAATCTACACAATTTGAGTGCCCCAAGTTCTTTTCATGGCGTTGAATCTATTTCTACATTCAAAAACACATTTTAAACAACAAAAGTCCACAACCTCATGAAATATTCTATCATTGGATTCCATCCAAAATGAAAAAGCATCGATAAGTTAAACTACACCTTAGTTTAGAAACCTCCTAGTAGATTACCTAGTCCTTTAGCTTGTCAAGGAACCTACCTTCTTCTTCTCTTGAAATTCAAACTTTGGGATTCAAGTTTCCCTTTTTAGCCTCAATTTACACATGAAATTTTTTGTTCTATACCCCTTACAAATTTTGGAGTTTCAACATTTTTGGCCTCATAATTTTGGGGTCTAATTTCCTAAAATTTTGTTATGTTAATTTGATTAAATACATTTTATAATTTTGAAATTTTAAATGACAGAACTTTGAGTGCTCCTTAAAAGTATAATATCATATAAGTACTTTCACAAAGCGGAAATATTTAGCTACATTTTAGGTTCTTTGTTTTTCAAAGTATGGGTCTTTCCAAGATAATTCCTTTGCAAGGTCCCTTCCCAGTATACTCCACATTTAATAATTTTGTTGTTGAATATTCAAGTGAACTTTCTAGTGATTCTTACTTCATGCTTCATTACCACTAATTTAAAGATTCAAACTTTCTTTATTTTTTTTTTAAAGTCAGCAACCATGGGGGATTTGAACCGATGACTTATCGCATGGATTTTCTTAACAATGCACCCTTCATTGTCAATCCAAAGCCCCATGGGCTAATATTGTAACTTTCATGGACAAAGTTCCTATCCCAAATATTACCATCAACTACTAACTCATTGTCAAATGTTCTTGAAAGTGGGATTTATAGTTTATAGAACTTCCAATCTTCTCTTATAGATCACTCATTTTAAGGCTTTCTTTTGAAAACTACATTTCCCTATGTATACTACTTGTCTTGATTTGTTATTTCTTTGATTTGAATGATGCTTATCACAACAACTTCCTATTCCCCATAGTATATTTGTTGATGTCAATCTTGAGAAATAATTTTTCTTGTTGTTTATTCTTAAGATGCCTATTTTCTTGAACTAGAAATCCATGTAGTCCATCATGATTCCAACAAAGCTATGGGTGCTTCATTTAAACCTACTTGGGTCCACACTCTTGAAGGTTACAAATTTCTTGACAAATTTGAGTTTTAGGTCCATCCTTATCTATTAAGGCTAATTCATGTTTGTAGAAATTATTGAGATATCTCTTCCATGCCCACAATATGGTGGATATGATATTTAAAATTAGACTTTAATGCTTGGTTGGTCACTCTCTTTGGCTAGCCATTTGAGATTGTAATAAAAAACCTTTATTTAAAGGGAACTACCACTATTTTCTCCTATAAGGTAAGCCTAATATGTAATTTTAGCTTATGGATTGCACCTCTTAAACCATTGATGTTCATTAGATCTTGGACCATTAAAATTACGAGTCATAAAACCCATGACAAAACTCCTTATATAATAGTACCTTATTGATATTCTTTCCATAGTCATTAACTTGAAAGTATGCTTTTTCAGGCATTGATCATTTAGTTTGTTGATATGTAGGGTAGGGTAGGATTAATCAATTGATTGATTGCATTAAATTTTTATTATGTACAAGGAAGATATTTGTCAAGTCCCTACAAGGAAACTAACTCAAGGAAAGAGTTTCAAGACAACTAAATATTTCTCGCAAAAATATTGTGTCACATTCAATCAAATAGAAACTATGTAATGAACCAAATACCAATAACGATAATAAATAAATGTAAAAGAAAGGAATAAGTTGTCTAAAATAAATTTATAATATTGAGAAAAGGAGGGATTTCACCAAGATGGTAATGGCACAATTATAGGTCTAATTTGTGTGAGGACAAATGTAGATTACTTGAACTGAAGGGATTGATGCTACAATGATGTGGGAAAAAGGATGATAGAATCCCATCCAAGACAAACCTTTAATGAATAATCATTAGTACACTTATACTAAAAGTAACCACAAGATGGATGATCAACCTACAAATTGAAATTTGGTTAACAAAAACTAACTCCCAAATAGGGAAATGCAATGTGTATACAACATGCAATTGTAATTAAAGAGGGGAAGGGATTTGAGTAATCTAAAAGATTTATTTTAGTAGCCCACCCTTTATATTTTTGACACTTCTTACCCAATCAAGGACAAAAGGTATGACCATAAGGATCCAAAGCATATAAATAAGGTTGAAAGTAAGAATGATTAAACATGATACTATCATGAGTTTGTTAAAGGATATGTATGGATGAATTACTCAGTGGAGATGTTTCTAAAGAAACATAGAGCATTTGTTTGGAAATATGAATCCAATAAAGTTTTAGGATACTGAAGGAAAATATTGTAAATGCATTGTAATATGAATCCTCAATTAGACTAAGCATTTTCATGTACATGTGAATGCTTTAGATACAATTATTAGAATTGTTCTCACACAAAACGGAAATAAAGGAATGGATCATTTGATATTTCTGAGACAAAAAATATCATTGAGGGAGTGAAAATACAACACCATTGAGAAAGAAGAATTATGTATGGTGTATGTTCTATAGAAATTTTGACATCACCAACTGCCCAATCATAGTTGGATTTTTATATCAATCATCAAGCTTTGAAAAAAACAAAGCAGTTTTTTGGAGAAAAGTTTTGAGATATTGAAGGAAAATATTGTGAATGTGTCAATCTTACAAATCCTTGATTGGACCAATACTTTTCATGTAAATGCGGATCATTAGATATTTCTACCATAACTTTCTCACATGGCATGGAAATGAAGAAGTGGATCATATGAACTACTTCATGAGACAAAAACTATCATTGATTGAGTGCAAATACAAAATCACTAAGCAAGAAGGCTTAGGCATGGTATATGCTCTATATAAATTTTAACGTTGCTTGTTGGCCAATTATAGATGAATTTTCATGTTAATAGTCAAGCTCTTAAGTCAACAAGATAGACTACAAAGAACAATTGTTTGATGGTTAATGTTGTTCAAAATATATGATTTTGAGGGTTTTGTGAAGTTAGGAAATGGACATGTTGTATTTGACCATCTGTCCCAAATGGACAATGGGGAACTGGAAGGAGACAAACAACGAAACTTCCTTAGGGCTACATTATTTAATGTAAAAGATGCACTATGTTACCTACATGATGTATAATATTTGTTACAACTCTAACAAGCACCCAAAAGGATGACCAAATTTCAAATATCATGCCTTTTCTAGAAAGCATGAAGATACATGACCTTAACATGTGTGTAACAACCCCAAGTTGAAATCCCATGTAATAAAAGGACATTATAAAGGAAAAAATAATACCAAGGCCGCGGGACCCGTATTCCAAACTAAATGAAGGGAAAAACATTATATTGGGAGTCACTTGTGGTTAATTATTTATTGGATATGGAAATTGGCATTGGAAAAGGCAAGGGGAAATAAATGGAAATTAATTCAAGAAATAAAGGAAAATAGGAGAAAAGGAAGATGAAGAGACAAGAATATGCATGCAAGGGAAAATGAAGGAAAAATGAAATGAAAATGAAAAGGAAAGAGAGAGAGAACATTTTAACACACTCGTGGACATTCTAGCATTCACTTGGACAAGGAGAGGAGATCAAGAGAGAGAGAGCATTGGGACACAAGGAATATGCAAGCAAGCAAGCAAGGAACAATCAAGGAAAAGCAAGGGAGCACAAGAAGAATATTGGACAACATTAAGCAAGGGAAAAAATCAAGCAAAGAAAGAGTAGCTAGTAGGAGGATTTTGTAGGTAATATGCTGCATGTGTGAGTATTTTGCTAGGATTTGAATGCATGGTTCATGAATTTGGTTTATTGGTTATTTTACTGTCATTAGAATGGGATTTTCTTGAATTCACAGTGGTGTACAACCTTTCATATGCCATTTCTTGGATAGCCATGATGTAGTGGGTTTCCCTTTGGTTGATTTTTGGATTTCTAGTAGATTTTGGATCCTATTGAGGACGTCTCAGAATAATCCCAAGGATTGAGGGTTGATATGGTTTTCTCCTAGAATCTCTCGATAGGTGGGTGAAGATAGGAAAATTCCTTTGGGTACGGTGAAGAAATACCGAGGCATCCAATCTTGTATTGGTTTGGTGATATTTGGACTAGTTTAGGTGAGATTGTTGTGACTTGAGGGTGGAGGTGGTTTAACCTATGGATTCCTTATTTGGTTATGTTTTGGTTTATCCCATGAGATTCCACATTCATTCTTGGAATATGACATGGTTCCCATACATATGTTATTATGTGTTATTAATTCTTGAGATCAATGAGCACAAGTTCTGGTTTATGGTGTGATTTTATGACCGGTTTTCCATGGCTTCATTCTAGTTAAATCATGGTTACATGCATGGTATATTTATCATTATATGATGTGCTCTTGTTATGGTTTTATTCCATGGTTTGATGGATCCTATTTATTTTATATGAATGCATGGGCTAATATATGGTTGTTACAACTAGCTTGAGAGGGAAGTAAGCCTACTTAATGATTCTATGATGAAACTAATGAAACAATGAACACATATGCATTCATGACCTACATGTACTATGTTTACAAAGTATTTGTATAAATGATTATCATGTATCTGACAAGCTTGAGAAGGAATAGAGCCAAGGACAAAGAATTAAGACTCTTACAGGTGGTTGAGAGAGTTATGGAAATCTATGAGCAAATCTGGGAAGTTGTTTTGTAGGCTAGCCCTAAAAATATGGAACAAAGTCTCTAGCCACACTGTCTTAATTAAGAAATCTCAGTTGTAGCGATACAAAGGATGGGTTGTGCATGTGGTTGGAGCCTTCTGGCTGCATGGAATGGCCTGTATGCATGTAGTTGGGCTGTAAAATCAGGTTAAAAGTGGTTCCAGTTCAGGGAAAAGGTCACAATTAAGAATTCTTTGATATCTAGGTGATCAAGTGTTCCAAGATGATTGCAATAAGTTGTTAGTATATCCCACTTCCATAACTACATCTTGGATGTTGGGTCATGCATAGTAACTCTCAGCTCATATTTACTCGGATGAGCTTGTAAAAGCGGGTAAATGTGGAGTGGGGTGTTACAAACTGGGATCAAAGTATGCTCACAACACAACACCCTGGGGTAAATGCAAATTGTTATGCAAATCTATATGGATGGAAGACATGCTTGTCAGTTATTTTATTGTTTTGGTGGCATGTTAGTCACTTATGTGTTTATCATGCATGTGCATCAACTATTTATTGTTATTGTTATTATATCCATGTGCATGATATGCTTTTGATATTATTATGTATCATGCAAATCTAGATTGAACTGTGCAGATGCAATAGCCTCACCAACAATAAGTTGAGGTAATGTTTTTTATTATGCCTTTTATTTGATTTGATAGTGATATTTTGCAGGAAAATAAAAGGCTAAGAGATGAAGAGTAGAATAGTGGATTACAATTCATATGAATCCCCGTACATACTAGAAGAGAAATCAGTGGTATGGGAGAAGTTAGTTGAACAACAGGGAGAGGGGGACTCTCTAGATCTAGCAAATACATTGAGAATTTTGAAGGAAAAAATCATAAGTTGTAAAGCGAACAATGAGAGGTTGATCGAAGCATAGGAAAGGCTTGCAAAATCTCAAGTAAAACAAGCTAAGGTCAATCCAGTTATACTTCAAAGCCTTACAGATTTGTAGAAGCACGGAAAACTGGGGATCAATCATGGCGATAGACAAGAGGAATGGACTAATGGGATATATGGAAGAAGGTCTCAGAAAAGGTAGAGGAGGGACAAGGATGATATAGAAAAGAGTGGAAAACTCTTGGATACACTTGAGAGGAAGGCTAGAATGGATGGATTTTATTCTAGCTTTACTTCTGGGAGACACCATTGCCATCACAACCCTCATAATTATAGGAGTGAGAAGGGGTATTTTCTAGAGGTATTCAAGAAAGTCAAGACTCCTATTTTTGACGGAAATATGACCAAATCAAAAGATTCATAAGCATGGTTGCTGGGAATGAGGAAAATTTTCAGATTTCATGATTAATTAGAGAATATGAAAGCTGAGATAACTACTTTTATTCTCAAATGAAAAACATATATATGGTGGGAATATGTCAAGCATGTTAGAGGCATTAGGTTGTCCACGAGTTTGAGACCCACGGGATTTAGAAGAAGGAATAACAGTTTCTTGCGCTTGCTTTCTTAGACTTTCCTGGGAGTCAGGATACAGGGTAGGACGAAAGGAGGATATTGCCTTGGCAAGGGCAACAATGAATACGGCTACGTATATGGCAGATATGGCTGCAGATACGACGGCTACAACGGATATTAGCGGATACGGCAACTGCAACCAACGTAGTAGTTAGTTTGAGGTGCACCAATAGAGAGAGGAGGAATCTGACGCTGCTGGCCGGTATCAGCGGCAAGAGGGTCCGGATGATGTAGTCTGTGAGGTCACGGACAAATGACAGCTTTCACAAGAGGAGTTGAATTGGGAAGAATTTTAAATAATCTTTAGGAAGAAGTACCTATCTTAGAGGTATTATGATGGAAAGGCCAACTAATTCTATGAGTTTTGGATGGGTTCCATGACAGATGAAGAATATGAAACCATATTTCTAAAGATGTTGAGGTATGTGCCCTATCTCAAGGATGAGAAAGAAAATATCAAAAAGTTTAGCATTCAAAGACAGGATTGAGTTTGATGGACCTCAATCATTGAAGGAAGTCGTTAGGAAGTTGAAGCATTACTATGAATAGTCAAAGTGCAAGCTTGAGTTCAAGTGTGACTCGAAGGGTAATGAGAAGACTAAAGGAAAATTTCCTAATAAGTGAGAAGATCTCAATATGTAGGTGAGAAAGAAAATATGGCACCTTATAAGGAGTTCAATGTAGTTGAGAAAGGACATGGGTCTCAACCTGTGGAGCAATAGAATAAAGGTAATGGTAGAGAACCTTTGATGCGTTGGATTTGTGGTAGAGATCATTGCAGGAAGGATTGTCCATCATATAAGGGTGCTAGGCCTCATATATATAGTGTGGAGAGGCACAAATAGTTGGGGAATTAGGTCAAATCATTCTCTGAATTTATGCAACAATTGATAATAGGTAGGTAGATCTCTAGACATCTATCATCAATATGGAAGGTATGTATAACTAGAGGGAGAGTTCTAGCTAGAGCGTCAATGCATCTTGCAGAAGAATAAGATCATACTCTGGAACCAAGTAATAGAGAAAGTTAAAGTGCATGGAAGCACTTTGGGGCTGAGAAAGCTACATGGAAGATGGCTGATCAGATGCATGCATAATAGCTAGTTTCCAATTATAGCTAAACTCATCAAGGGAATTGAAATCCCTTGAGATATGACACGTGCATGTGTTCAGTTGTAGGGCAATGTGCTTGGTACAACAAGGTAAGGCAACTGGTATATTGTTATATCTATTAATGCACTGAAAATTGTGTGTTATGACAATGTGATGCAGGGAATTGCATGACAAAAGGGACTTCCATAAAAAATTGAAGAAGGTTCGGGCTGAGCTTTTACTTATGAACCCTTGTAAGCATAGGGAAATCATAGGGATTCAATTATGGTGTTTGTTGAAAGTTTTGTGCTTTGGTGTTTCATGATTTATCTATGCTTGATTTACAAGTTTGACTATGATTGGTGCATGGCCATGCCACTTTTTTTATGGTGTTGTATTGTCGTTTTGATTTCTATGTTTTCTTCATCTTGTGTTCATGTTCTTTCCGTTTATGTTTTCATGTTCTTGGGAATTTTTTGGGGAAAGATGAAATCTAATGGAGCTCAGGGAGAGATGAGTGGTACCAAACAGGAAATATAAGGATTGAATGAAGCCCAATACATGAATAAAGGGAAATTGAAGGCAAGAATATGATATCCAATTGGGATGGTTGGATCCATAGGGATAAATGCATAGTGGTAGGAAAATCATGAGAAAGGTAAATAAGAAAGGTAAAGTAAATGGGCTTGAGGTAACAGGCGCCTTGGCTAAGTTGGGAACTGTTGTTCTCAATGGTGTGCATGCTTTGCACATATATATATATATATATATATATATATATATATATATGAATTCCGTTGTCTAATAGGGTCATAAGGGGTCATTCTTGTGGAATAATGATTGTTTTGACGCAGGAGAATGACATGAAAAGGTTCTTGGTTTTATGAGGAATCAAGTGGGAAAAGTAGCCCTGGAAGATCTATGATTTTAATATCATGTGGATATGTTTTTGATAATATGTGTTTATAACTATGCCTATGTTTATCCTATGAATAAGGAATGTTGAAGGATACGTCAGTAGAATGAAAGCAACGTGATTTGCGGCATGCTGTGACAAGCATGGATAATTAAAAACACCATATATCCTAGATTTGGATTGTCGATGCATGCAATAAGGCATGGGGAAGACATTAGAGGCAAGAATGCTTGGTAGAGATGGTGTGGTCTCTAGATGTGCAGTACTGTTGTTGTGAGATTTTGTACTATTCCATGTGTATTGTATACGTGTTCTGTTGTGACATGTGTATTTGTTGTGTTGTATCATGTGTATATGTGAAAGTGTTGTGGTACACTGTGTGTAGGTGTACATGTTATATAATGTGTTGAGACATACATGTATGGTATTTTATGGATTTCGTTGTTGCTGATATTGAGGGTGAGATGGTATAAACTCTAGATTCCCTTGTTTATGATATTGAAGATGGAGACGATATAGTCTCTGGATTCCCTTGTTGCTAATATTGAGGGTGGAGGTGGTATAGTCTCCATATTCCCTTGTTTCTAATATTGAGGGTGGAGATGGCACAGTCTCTGGATTCACTTACTGATGATATTGGGGGTGGATGTGCTATAGTCTCTAGATTCCCTTGTTGTTGATATTGAGGGTAGAGACGACATAGTCTTTAAATTCCCTTGTTGCTGATATTAAAGGTGGAGGTGGTATAGTCTTTGCATTCCCTTGTTGCTGATGTTAGGGGTAGAGGCAATATAGTCTCTGGATTCCCTTATTGCTTTGGGAAACCGATCCTGCATATAGAAGAGACGAGAAGAGAAGGCACTGGGTGCTTACCGGATTTGGAAACCGATCCAGTATGTGTACATAATAAAAGAGAAGAGAAGGCATTGGGTGCTTGTCAAGTTTGGAAACCGATCCAATGTGTGTATAGAACTAAAAAAGAACAAAGGTAAAAGCAAAGAACAACTTGCAGATAAGTATCCATATTTTATTTAGTTTTTAATTTTAAAATTATGAACATAATCCAGTATTATGATTTATGATGGTTAAGTTTTGAGGTAAATGGATGTGATATTTTTATACATGGTGATTTTATCAAGAAGCTAAATTGATTTTTTGTTATAGGAATTAAACAAAATTGCAATTTTCACCTCATTGATGAGCTACTAATGAGGTATGATTTGAATTTATTACAATTCATTTTGGTGATTCTAATAGAAATTATGTGCTTGATGTATGAAAGCATGAAAATTTCTTGGTTTGGGTGGTTGGAACTGGTTGCGAGAGAGTTAGCAGCAAAAACAAAAAAAATGGGGCATGCAACAATATGTTTTTAAATCACTTAAGGAACATGGCCATTATGGGGCACTGGTACCCAATAGTGTCCATTCATTACCATAAGCATGTTATGCCTGCCATGATGGTTTTGAGGCAAGGGTATTCCTTGGTTTTGGGACCCTCCTTTGCGAGGAAACCTTGCTAAGGAATGGATCGGTCGAGGGACTAGGAAGCAGAGAAGGGGATGCCTTAACTTGGAAGGTGAGTGGTTACATGGAAGGGGGTGACTAGATTGCTCGAGGGACTGGAAAATAGAGAAGGGAAAGCTAAGGAATAAATTTGTTTTGGTCATTAATATTGCTAGTTAGAATCAAAATCACATAGGGAGTGTGCCAAAAAATAATGAACTGATAACTATTCACTGAGAGAACAAGGAAAGCAATGATTGTAGCACTAGACATTTGAAGAAATATTTGATTTTAGTAGCAGATTCTAGACTTCTTGGGAAGGAGGTGAATCCTTGGTACTAATTTTGAGGGTGGAGGTGTTAGTCTTTGTATTCCATTGTTGCTGATGCAGGCATCATATCCTTTTGTTTGTTGGTTGAAGAAAATGTGCATATTATTGTAAATACTATATCGAGTTGTGTTTATAAACCTCCGTAATAGGTATGTTTATTTGTTGGTGGAAGCACACACACACACACACACACACACACACACACACACACACACACACACACACACATATATATATATATCATTGAAAATATTGTATCGAGCTATGTTTATAAATCTCCATAAGCAGTATGTCTTATCATAAGTGTCATAGAACACCAAGGATGGTGTTCCCCTAATGGGGAGGGGTTTGTAATAGCCCCGAGTTGAAATCCCAAGTAATAAAAGGATATTATAAAGGCAAAAATAAGACCAAGGTCATGGGACATGTATTCCAAGCTCAATGAAGGGAAAAACATTATATTGGGAGTCGCTTGTGGTTAGTTATTTATTGCCTATGGAAATTGGCATTGGAAAAGATAAAGGGAAATAAATAACAATTAATTAAATAAATAAAGGAAAATAAGAGAAAATGAAGATGAAGAGAAAATAATATGCATGCAAGTGAAAATGAAGAAAAAAGGAAAGGAAAAGAAAAGAGAAGAGATAAAGAACATTATAGCACACTCTTGGACATTCTAACATTCACTTGGACAAGGAGAGGAGAGAAAGAGAGAGAGCACTGGAACACAAGGAAGACACAAGCAAGTAAGAAAGGAACAAGCAAGGAAAAACAAGGGAGCACAAGAAGAAGATTGGACAACAGTAAGCAAGGGAAAAAATCAAGCAAGGGAAGAGAAACCAACAAGATGATTTTGCAGGTAATAGGTTTCACGTGTGATTATATTTCTAGGATTTGAATGCATGGTTCATGCATTTGGTTGATTAGTTATTTTATTTTCAATGGCACGAGATTTTCCTAGATTGACAGTGGTGTATAACCTTGCCTATTCCATTTCCTGGAGAGCCATGATGTAGTGGGTTCCCCTTTGGTTAAGATTTGGATTGCCAGTAGATTTTGGTTCCTGTCAAGGTGGTCTCAGGATAATTCCAAGGGTTGAAGGTGGAGATGGTTTTCTCCGAGAAGCCCTTGAGAGGTGGGTGGAGATAGGAAAATTTCTCTGGGTATGGTGAAGAAATCCTAAGGCATTCAAGACTGTATTGGTTTGGTGATCTATGGACCACTTAAGGTGAGATCATTATGAATTCAGGGTAGAGATGATTTAACCTTTGGATTCCCTGTTTGGTTATGTTTTGGTTTATCCCATGAGATCCCACATTCATGATTGGAATATGGCACGCCGGTGATAGAGCTAGAAGAAAGATTTGATTTAGTCCCAATCCATGGTCGAGTGGTACGTGGAATTCCCTGATAGTTGGTTGGAACTATGCATATGTTATTATGTGTTATTCATTCTTGAGATCAACACACACAAGTTCAGGTTTACGGTGTGATTTTATGACTGGTTTGTCATGGATTCATTCTAGCTAAATGATGGTTACATGCATGGTATATTCTCCTCATATGATGTGCTCTTATTATGGTTTTATTCCATGGTTTGATAGGTTCCTGGTTATTTTATATGAATTCACGTGATAATGTGCGTTTCTTGTAGCTAGCTTGAGAGGGAAGTAATCCTTCTTGATGATTCTTTGATGAAATTAATGAAACAATGAACATATATGCATTCATAACCTACAGGTACCATGTTTACAAAATGTTTGTATAAATGATTATCGTGTATTTTGCAAGCTTGAGAAAGAACAGAGCCAAGGACAAAGAATGAATACTCCTATAGGTGGTTGAGAGAGTTATGGAAAGTTCTGAGCATATCTAGGTAGTTGGCTTGTAAGCTAGCCCTAAAAAGTAGGAACAAAGTCTTTAGCCACACTGTCTTAATTAAGAAATCTTAGCTGTAATTGCACAGAGGGTGGGTTGTGGATGCAACTAGAGCCTTCTTGCCACATGGATTAGCCCACATGTGTGCGAATGAGCTGTAAAGTCAAGTTCAAAGTGGTTCCAATTTGGGGAATAGGTCACCAATGAAAATTCTTTGATATCTGGGTGATCAAGTGTTCCTAGATGATTGTATGAAGTTGGTAGTAGACCCATTTCCCTAATTGCATTGGATGCTAGGTCATGCATAGTAACTCTCAAGTCATGTTTACTCGAGTGAGCTTGTAAAAGAAAGTAAATGTGGGGTGGGGTGTTACAATGTGTCTTTTATAAAATCACATTGGATGGTATACTCAAGTAGAACTATTGAAAACACAATAACTAATAAGAGAAGATCATTTTAGTATCATTGGAGGCCTTTTATGTCAATCAGGATCACTTAGAAAATAATTTGTTCAAGATTATGGTAGTTGATGACCTAGAGTTGTCAAATTTGTACAATTTCGTAATATCATCAATAATTCTAGAGGCAATGACATGCTTAGGATCTTTTAAATCCTTTATTACAACTTGGTGAGGTGAAAAATCTATTATTTTACCTTCACCTCAATGAGTGATATAATGTATTGATATAAGGTTGCATAAAAGACTTGGAATACATAATATATAATTGAAATGACCATTATCTACCCAATCTATTCTAGTCCATACAACACTAAGAGATTCATAGAGATGAGAATTAACACATTGACCCAAGTTGAAGAAGATGAGAGACAAACGGGGAGGTTAATTCCTTTTAAAATGTTTTGATTAGTCCTTTTTAAACATTTAATGAGCTTCATCATGTTAAGTGTAGCAATGAATTTTAGAATTACCTTAACTATTTTAGTGATATTAAAAGATGACAAGTTTAGATGTATTTAGTTAAGTGGATAATGCATGGTAAACCTTTTACTCTAGATTGTGATGTGCTTTCAACAAAAAAATAGATCAACGAACACTTATTACAATTTTAATGTAATTAATTATAACGTATATTTTTTTTGTAATCTTGGCATGACCTTTTCATTAATTCATTTTCAAAAGTAGGTTACATCCATAAAAAGACGTTCAATGGCCTCAACCTGCCCATCAGAAAGCCAGGTCCGTTGGCCACTGAACTGCATTATATGCCATCCAAAATATCAATAATTTAAGTCTGTCAAACAAAGCCTTATATGAATGAATGTCTGTAAACCATCTATCACCTAAATAGCTATAGTATAGACTACTAACCAACAAATACATCAAGAAAATTAAACAAAATTAGGTGTTGCCATATCCAAACTAACTACTACTCATAGCGGACTCCATAGGAGATGGATCCTTAGCACTGGAGCCTGATAATTCCGACTGAGGAAGACACATAATGTGTTGCTCAATGCGGGCAAGACGAACATTTTGCTGCTGGATTTGGAATTGGATAAGTTGAAATTCTTTCTAAATTTCCTGAAAACCTAGATCGGATTTGACAGAGCTTGCATGAGAGGTCATGATAGCTCTGGCCACAATATTTTTCATCAAGCAGTAGAGATGGATAATTTGTTTATATTGGGTGGTGCGGCCTCGAATATTTCTTGGGTCAGGAATTAGGATGCACTAGTCTTATATCTGAACTTCAACTTATGCCCGCTAATTTAATTTGCTTCCCATGTCGAGATAATTTATTTAACCTGGGATGGTGTGGCTATATTATAAGATTGGTCCAACTCACTGATGATTTGAGGATCAGTCTTGTGGCCGCTTCTTCTTGGTTGCTGAACAAAGGATGGACCCCTTCCACCTCGGTTCCCCGACTATCGACTACGACCCATACCCCCATTTTTGGACACGCTAGCACGAAGGGATGGGTGATCCATCTGAATTATCAACCAAACAACAAAACCAAAAACTATTAACCAAAAAGGATGAGCCACATTCCAAAACCAGACCGTCTCCTTGCAAGTAGGGTGATTACATAAGTTTTGAGAACCTGACACAATAACATGAAATAAAAGCAAGAGGCAAACATTGTTAGGCTCGAGCCTTTCATAGAAACTAAGGGTCGAATAAGACATCCACTTTCAATGCTCAACACTGTATTCCAACACCTCATGCTCAATTGAGTCAATAGAAAAAGAAAATCCAGAGTTAATCTGTCACCTCAAGAGGAAGGATATACAAACTGGCTCGTCGAGCCCAATAACAATGAGGTCCACACCACAGACATAATAAATCAGATGGTAATAATTGAAGGTCATTCCCATGCTCAAGGACAACAATTCAATGATATAACCAACACCGAAAAATATAGATTCCAATAGAATGTTGAAAATAGCAACAAGAAATGTTAAAAATAGCATCTATAAATTATAATTTAATTTGTCCTTGAATTAAATTAGGAATTAAATCGAAATTATTTTCTCATAGCAACTTGTAAAAGTTAACTAAGTTAATTTGACTTAGTTGGCTCAATAAATTCGAGTTGGAAGTCTATTTAGAGTCATGTAGAGTGATTCCTAAATTTTAGGGGTCCATGTTTAGTTATTTTGAGTTGTAATTAATTAACTCAGTCTAACTGAGTTATAGTCAATTAAACTAGTTCCAAATGTTGGAGGAACTAGTAGGAGGTCTAGTAGTGGGGACGGACAACAATGCAGGTTCATTGCTCCACAAGTTAACTGAAGATTCACTCATAAATAACTCATGCATGTCAGTTTAAAGGAAGACCTAGTTGATATTAGAGTTTAGGGAAAATGTACTATAAATTGTATAATTTTCAGAGTTGTACAGATGGTGCATGCAATCAGTAGAAGGCCTATGATGGATTGCGTAGTTATGGAGGGATAATTTTCGAAATTAAATATGGGCTAATTCTCTCAGGAATTGTGCAAGGAAGTAGGAGATTAGAAGGCTAGGAATTTGGCTAAGTGTTGGCCAAAGGTAATCAGTTAGGCAAAGGTTAGAAAATACTTGTGCAGGTTGAGCTCATGGTTGTGCAAAGCATATTGTATTCATCCAAGGATTTCCTAGGAAGTAGGGAGATAGATTGTACTTGCGTAGGAATTGTTTGAGTTGAACAAGCATTGCATTTTCTTCTTATATCTTCTGGTTAATGCAACATAGATAGTCAGGGTTTTGAGCAGTTTCTTTCCCAAGAAAAAAATTGTGTTATGTGTGATTGATATTATTCCTTTTCTGCTTAGTGTTTTCATCGATCAAATTTTATTTCCACTAATGAGTAGAGTAGATTCTTGTCTTATGTTTTAGAATATCACATAAGATGTTGAATCTACATGGTATTGGAGCTGAAGAAAATATAGAAGAGGAGAATTCGAGTTTGTTGTGCAGGTGAAATTGAATTTGTAGGTTCATACTTCAGAGTCAATAGTATATCATTCTACGGTTTGAGACTTGAGTATGCTTTGGAGGGAAACTCAAATTACATATCTTGGAAGGACAGGATGGAGGCAGTGCTGGAAGACAACAAGCTGAAGGAATTCATAGATCATGATATTCTGAAGCCTCTAGCATCTAATGCTAAAGATATGGCTGAATGGAGAAAGTGTGTGGCAAAAGTGAGAAGGATTATCCTAGGAGGAGTTCGAGATCACATTGCCTCAAATATCCACGGTAAGGAAACTCAATTTGCAATGTGGAAGGCATTAAAAAACCTATTTCAAAATGAAAGTGACCACATGAAGCTGGCACTAAAAGATAAACTCAAAAATATCAAGATGGAGAAGGGAAACTCTATTCCGAAGTACTTGACCCAGTTCACCCAATGTCATGATGAGTTTGGAAGTGTTGAGATTACTATTTCCAAAGACTATCTGGTGATCCTAGCACTTCTAGGACTACCTAAGAGCTGGCAAAGTTACAAGGAATCAGTTAATGAGAGGGAGAAGTTACCAAAGTGGGAGTGGTTATGGTTCGACTTGGTACAAGAAGAGTTTCGGCGAAACACTAGAGATGGGACCTCATCCAAATAAGTGGAAGAGGAATTTTCATTAGTCAACAAAGAAAAAAAATCCAAGGGAAATAATTCCCAAGGCGAGTAAAGCGACAAGAAGAAGGACTTGTCGAACATCAAGTGTTTTCACTGTCATGAGTACGAGCATTATGCCATGAATTTCCCTGGAAGAAGTAATCAAGAAGGAGCCTACAATAGCAATAGCAGGTGAAGCTCTAGCTTCACAATTCAAACTTGATTTCACTCTCATTGCATTCATGGCCAACAGTGTAATGGGAAGCATGTGGTATCTCGACAGCGACGCCTCATTCCATATGATGGGGAATAGAGATCTCTTTAGTGACTTTGAGGAGAAAGACCTCAAGGAGAACATAGAGTTTGGAGATGATGGGAGGTATAACGTGACTAACACCGATACATTTACCTTTCAGAGGGAGTCTGGCTCCCCTCTCAAAATCACAGATGTGATCTATGTTCCAGGACTAAATAAGAATCTTGTTTCCCTTGTGGTATTGGAAGACCATGGCTACGATGTGATTTTTACCAAAGGAAAGATTTTCCTTAGACACATCACCACAGGATAGGTGAAACAGATCGGTGGGAAAGTCAAGAACCTGTATGCACTTGAGGTATAAGATGAATGCAAAGCCTTGAGGAGCATGAATTACCTCTCAACTTGCAGGCTCAGAAGCAACTTCAACAAGTTGTGGAGCAACCACATTAGGGAAGCAGAGAGGAGAGCGAATGGAGACATCCACTCAAGAAGAGACCTTTAGTAGGGGGAAATTTCGAGCCAAGTGGGCAGAGGGAGCACATGCAGCCAACATCCGGGTGAGAGGTGGGGTGATGTGAAGCAATAGTCCCAAGAGTTGAAAAATTGGGAAGGACCCATTGAGGTTTTCTTTGTCTCATGGCTCATTACCTTGCTAGGGGAGCCCACAATACACAATAGCAGGATGGATCAATGGCATTTGATGTAGTCATATGTTAGAGTGACAGATGCGGAGACTAGAAGTAGTTAGATATTGGGAGCGTAAAGAAGACTTGGTAGAAGTGCAAATGGCACAATGTAGAGTCATCAGCATCAAATTTTTTTTCAATAGATAGTGAAGTAACTAGTAGTAGTTAGAGACTCTGGTGACAAATGCATCATACTTATTCAATTTGGATGCCTTTTCAGTTTCAAAAGTTGTAGTAGCAACATCACTAGAGAGAAGTGTTTCATGCAGAACATTCCAAAGGTACCAGATCAGGATAGAGTTGAATTCCTTTATTGTTGAGAGGGAGTGTTGAAAATAGCAGCAAGAAATATTAAAAATAACATCTATAAGTTCTAATGTAATCCTTGAATTAAATTAGCAATTAAATCGAAATTCTATTCTCATAGCAACTTGTAATAGTTAACTAAGTTAATTTGACTTAGTTGGCCCAGTAAATTCGAGTTAGAAGTCTATCTAGAGTCATGTAGAGTGATTCCTAAATTTTATGGGTCCAAGTGAGTTCTTTTGAGTTGTAATTAATTAACTCAGTTTAACTGAGTTATAATCACTTAAACTAGTTCCAACTATTGGAGGAACTAGTAGGAGGTCTAGTAGTGGCGACGAGCACTAGTGCTGCTTCACTGCTCCACCAGTTAACTGAAGATTCACTCATAAATAACTCACATGTCAGTTCAGAGGAAGACCCAGTTGAGATTAGAGTTCATGGACAATGTACTATCGGTTGTATAATTTTTTGAGTTGGAAATATGGTGCAAGCAATTAGTGGAAGGCCTATGATGGATTACGCGGTTCTGGAGAGAGAATTTCCCAATTAAATATGGGCTAGTTCTCTCAAGAATTGAGCAAGGAAGTAGGAGCTTAAAAGGCTAGGAATTTGGTTAAGTGTTGGCCAAAGGCAGTCAATAAGGAAAATGATAGAAAATACTTGTGTAGGTTGAGTTGAAGATTCAATAGAGCATATTGTATATATCTAAGGCTTGCTTAGGAAGCAAAGAGATAGATTGTGCTTGTGCAGGAATTGTTCGGGTTGAACAAGCATTGTATTTTCTTCTCAAATCTTCGGGTTAATGCAATATAGATAGTCGGGGTTTTGAGTAGTTTCTTCCCTAGAAAAATATTGTGTTATGTACGATTGATATTCTTCCTTTTCTGCTTAGTGTTTTCATTGATCAATTTTTGTTTCCACTGACGATTAGAGTAGATTGTTGTCTTATGTTTTAGCATATCATATAAGTTGTTGTGTCTACAAGTAAAAATATACACAGAAGACTACAAACCAGAAATCTACCATACATTCCCATTCGAGATAGTAGAATTCCGAAGAGAACAAATACTGACATAGAAACAACATACATTACATATGATGAAACCACATAAACTTTCACATTTTCTAGACAATGAGTTTCATTTCTCATGAGAATCGAATTATGAAGATTATTATTAAGATTTTGAGAGAAATTATAATACTGAGTAGGTCATGGTCGAAGAGGGGAGAAAAGGAGAAGATAATTATAACGTATATTAAAATATAGTAGTTTTAAAAAATTGTTTGAGATAAAATGCATAAATTCTATTTCTACTTTCATTTTTAAATTATATACTTATTTTCATGTCTATGTTATCATTTATTGAGGAAATTGTAAACATAAATTTAAATAATTATAGATTTTACTCAAATCAAATATACATAATAAGGAACAAAGATATATGTTCAAAATCCATTATCACATCAATATACATGTCTATATTGGAAAGAGGTGTCAAATTTTAGAGTTTTTATTATCACAAATATTAGGTGCATGTTCAAGATTTAATAAAGAAGAATATTCTTTGTCATCACAATTTAATGAAAGATAGAAATTAAATTTGTTAAGTTACTTGCATTTTATAAATGAGGATTTGTGATTATTTATGTTATTACATGTTCTTTTAGTCGTAATTGATTTTTAACCCTAAGATTTGAATTATTTCCGACCCTTCTGCCACAATTATTTTTCTTAATTCTATAATTGTCCTAAGATTATCGACATTCATCAACCATTTAACTTATATGGCTAGGCTAGTTATTATGTGATCAAATGTGAAAGTGTAAAGCAACTACAATGCTACTATAGTTGTGTTGTATATACACACCATATAAATGATCACATGAAGTTTAGGATAATGTTGGATTTGAGTTTAAATTTTGACATATGGTGCATTTTCAACTTTTGTTTGAAAATTATAGGTTTATTTTGCATAGACATCTATGATTCGCTCCATAAGAAGGGGATCCATCGCCACCTTTGGCCAAATTGTTTCAAAAGTTCATAATGAATCTAGATCTACGGGTATTCGTTGTCAATCTCCTCATCTTTGACATCCTTTTCATAAAGAAACTAGACAAAGTGGGGTTTATGGGTTTGCAACAAACCCCCCATTGTGTGCATTATGGTAAGCTAGAAATCCAAGGCATTGCTTTCCAAAAGTAGTGCAAGATCCAAAATACAAGGTTAAATCTAGTAATATCGGAGAATATATCTGATATATGCAGCATCATATTATGATATGAAAATCTATTGGATTATGGCCCTTTGAAAAGGATTTGAATTGGTGGATCCAAAACAAATGGAACCCCTAGGACCAATTAGAATTAGAGTTAGGGGAAAAGGGTTTTTTATAGTTACTTTTTCTGGCTTAGAAGAAAAATCGAAGGTTTTTGAAGGATGGTTGCATTTTTTCAACAACGCAAGGCTCTTCATGTGATTCTGGAAGGAGAAATATAATCCGGAGAAGGAGGATTTCCTTGCAACCCCAATGTGGGTCCATCTCTTTTCTCTCCCTAAAGAAGGTTGGGGGGGGGGGGGGGAATCCTTGAAGGCATCAATAATTCCATCGAAAGCTTTTTCAAAGTATAACGACTACCAAGAGAGGGTGGTACACTTCATATGGACATATATATGTTTATATGAATATCTCCCAACCTCTTCCAGCCTCCATAAATATTTACTATCAATATAATGTTTAGAAGTAATCTCTAGATTATGAACAAGTCCCCTTTATATGCAAACATTGTCATCAATACAAGCCTCTTATTATGGGTTAGTCGATCAATACCATGGAAACATTTGAAGAAAACCCTTCTTAGAGAGAGCCAGTTGAATCGAGAAAAATACCTCAAAGAAGTAGAAATTTGAGTCCCTAGGGTACCTCAAATCCTAACCAAATCCATAGATTTGAAAATAGGTTCGAGTCTCTCTCCTCTTTGAAGGAGTCTCTATACCAAGTCAACATTCAATCAAGTATGCAATCAGTAGAAGGTAAATCACCAAACCCTATAGAGGTCATCAAAAAAATCTTGAAGATCATCAACAAAATCCATTACCATAGGAGATGATTAGCTCCCCTTCGAAAGAAGCTGAAGCCCTACTAGTAGATATGAATCTGGATGACCCATGACTGATTTCCATTATGAAAGCATGACATGGAAAAGATGTGACAAACATTCCAACTCACGAGGTTAGGATTATGTATAAGAACTATCTTTGAAGCAAGAAATTGAGCTCAAGTTCTTCACAATCCAGTCTTGGGGTTTAGACGATGAGTTTCAAGGTGGTTTCTAGGCACGACAAATAAGACAAAAAGTGAGGTCATAAGAGAAATAAGGCATGAACCCAAGAAGACGGTGAACAATTACTCAACTTGGGGAAAGTCATGCAAATGTCAAAGACATTTCATCCCTTGAAATATTGGATCCTCAATGAGTTTTCTGTGATTCTATGATTATCGTAGTATTTTTCTAATTGGTTTTTTTTGCAAGAAACTTATTAGTTTCAAGTATTTCCTGGATTTTAGTCCTCTATTGGAAATTCAAGCTATATGTAACTTTCTTTGATTAATGAAAGGATATTTTTACCCCACAAAAAAAAATGTTGGATGTGATTTGGCCTCAATTCACTTAAATTAGGACAACCTTATCTCTTCAAGGCTACAAACATGTCCATGTTTATAATGCATATTACTAGTAACATGTTACATAGTCGAGTAGTAATAGCTAGAATGGTTGGGAAGTAGGTTTTGCACTCTCCCCACCTAGGTTGAAATTATTGTTGATAAAATCGACACATTGTGATAAGGCTAAAAGAGTAGATTCTCTTGAGTGAGACCCCCCTTGTGAGTGTGTCTTTGGATTTTTCAACCCTTCCTAAGTCATAAGCTATTGTTATATCTGGATTTACATATTTGATATGATTAAAAAGAAATAACCTATTTGAATACTTTATAGGTCCTACATATATTACACACAAATATTATTACACATTCATTCATTGTTTATAAACAAAAAAATATCAAATATAAAACATGTAATTTTTAAAAGATGTGTTGAAAGTGTATACAACTCACTTTTTTTAAAAGATGTCTTGAAAGTGTATACAACTCACTTTTTTGGCTTAGATATGAAATTTAAAATATTTTTTACATGCAAAATCGAAAGTCATTTTCTTGTGCTCTTAAATGGAGATAAATGGGAAATCCCTTAGGAAATTGAGGAAATGGAAAATATGAAGCATGATTATATGTGAGTACACCCCATCTACAAAATAATACATCACTCAATGTTATTAAAATTTTACGATATAGATAATAATCACATAATTTTTTTTTTGAAGTATAGGGGGTTTACGCATTATATTAGATATCATTTTTTGGGATTCAACTGCCTTAAGTAAGTCATTCACGTATGCAATTAGAAAAACAAACTTGAATTTTATGATATACAGGTGAAGAAAAATAGATAATTCAAGTATAGTAAATGCCCCTAAAATAATGGGTCATTTGAAAATTTCCTATAATATGGATAAGTTTAATCACCTGAATACTTGAAAAAACCACTTTAAATTTAAAATAAATGATATCATTACAATACTTTTGATTATGTTTATAAGAATCGAATTTAAAAAAAAAAAAAACAAAAAAAACAAAAAATCATTTTCAATGATTAAAAATATATTTTTGGATAAAAAATAGCAATGTTTTTACTTACATATTGAGTGAATTTCATTGATGATTAATTATTCCAATTGAGTTTCTTGAGTGAATTTCACTGATGTGTAATTATTCCAATTGAGTTTCTTACTATCTCTATCAAGTATATTACTTGCTATTTTTACTAACTTAATATTTTCTTCTATGATTTTACAAATTAAAGATGGAATATTTTATTTATGATGTTCTATATGAAATATCTTAACTCATAAATATAAATAAAAATAAAGATTGAAAATGAAAATAAAGATTAAAGTATACTTGTTTTCAATTGTGCTGATGCCTTGAAAGATTCACTAAGATATTTGATAAAAAATGTTTGCTTTCAAGGAGGCCGTATAGTCAACAAAAGTAAATCCATAATACAATTACAACTAATGTTATATGTATTTGCAATAGACTTTTCTTTAAAAGCTTATATCAACATATCACAATAAATTGCTCTTAAATAATCTTTTTTTATTATATTTGAAATTTTAATTATAAAATTTTCTCTAATTTACATGATCACATACCAAAAATAATTTAATTATATAAAAAATTATAATACTAATTATACTCTTCACTTTATCATGAAAAATAAAAAATATCATTTATATATTTTTAGTATATAGAAGAATATATTAATTAAAATTAAAATAATTTATATGGTTCTTATTATGAAATTAAAAAACTATAATCAATAAAATATATGTTTTTGACTTTTGAATATGAAAATAAGTGGAAAAAAACTAAAATTTATATAACCTTAAATCCATTGGATATAATTTTATATAACCTTGCAGAATGTATATAGTTTTATATAACCGTAAACCCCTTTGAACGAGAGTTGCCAAAGATCTTGTTAGGATTGGCAACGGATGCTCAAATAATTTCAACAAACAACTTCCAATTTTCATTAATCTCTTTAGAAGGAGATTATATAATATATATACAACAAAATAATTAATAAAATACATTACAACTTTATCTTTATGAAGAATTACAACTTTATCTTTCGAATAACAGTGGGTTAGAATCCCCAAGCTAAAAAAATATCATATAGCATAATATATGTTAATTTAAAGTTGGTATATTAGGAAAGAAAACGTAGAAAAATTTAAAGAAAATAAGAGCATAACATACTTATGTAGGGTATCTAGAGAAGGATATTAGTCTTTCCTCTTTCACATAAAACCACAAAAACCGCGAAGGGCTTTTCTCCATAGAAGCTTAGAATAGATTTGCAACTCCTTTCTCCATAGAAGTTTAGAATAGATTTGCAATTTCATTTGCTACAGAAGAATTAAATTTCTCTATTAAAATTATATATATTTTCAAATTTATTTATTAAAATTATACAATATATTAAAATATTAACCATATATAAACAAATACCATCACCAATTTTAATTTTTAATATTTTAATATTTGAAATCTATTTACAAAAATCTCACCTATATTATATTCATGCTCTTTAAATATCTTATTTCTAAGAAAATGAAATTTCCATCCAAAATTAAATACTTTCATCACACGCTACATATTGATAAAAACAATATATAATACTAATTAAAAATTATATAAATTAGAGAAATAAAAAATTTAATGTGTAAATTTTACTTGACCTTTGAAATATAAAAGTGTTTGCACTCCGTTATTTTCAATCCATAATAGATTAATGTTAATTAAATTCAATATAAAATTAATTATTAATTTAATATAGCTAAATTAGCAATCACCTTTATTCAACAAACGATTTCATAAAAGTTCCAATTAAAATATTACAAACTTATTAAAAATTACCGAGCTTTTTTGCTATTTTCACGCCTACCACGAGTGATAACGAAATTCATGTTCACATTTCATTTAAAAAAACACTCATGCCCATGAGGTCAGATTACATCAAATACCCGAGAGTTAATGTTTCGAGAAAGGGTAGTGAGGGGTAATTTAATTTAGGAATATTTTTTTGGTTAATTTAAATTAAAATTAGATAGTTTTAAAAAAAATTGAGTTTAAGTTATTTAATTTGTAGAATGGGAAGGTTTTTTAAAGTTTTTTATGGTACTAAATTTATTTATGGATTAAAAATGTATTTTAAATATTAAAGAATTACATTTAAAAAAAAATATTTTATCGATTCAAATATATATTTATTTTTATTTATTTATTTTTTAGATTAGGCCTTTAAAAAATGTTATTCGATTTTATTAACTCAAACCCTATAACTAGCATAGATCTATCCTAAATATGGATTTAACATGAGATGAGAGGGATCAATTTCTTCACGTGCAGACTTTTTTAGAATGCAAAATACAATGTGTTATTTTTCATTGTTTAAATTATATTCTTAAATGTTAAATAAAGTATATATAGGACCAAATAAAATTTTTAACCATAATTTTTTTTTTCTTTGTCTATATATAGATATATATGAAGTTGATATCAACATAAATTAGTTAATATAGATCTTCAAATAGTTTATTTAAATATTTGGTTGAAATATTTTTGAAAAATATAAGATTTAAACATTTTATTCACACATTTTTTTTACTTCTAATTATTTTAGAACATATTCATTTTTTTTTATATATATATATATATATATTTCTATTTAAAACATAATTTTTAATTTTATTTTAAAGGGGCATAGAGGGATGAAAAAAATTACACATCCTCTTATATTGCGCTGTAGAATAAGTCTCTCGGCTCAATGAAACAAGAAATATTTGAGTAGGGTAATAATTGCCCCTTATATTGCACTGTAGAATAAGTCTCTTGGCTCAATGAAACAAGAAATATTTGAGTAGAATAAGAATTGCTTCACATTCTTTACTTTTATTCTAATTATTTATTTTACATTTTCTTTAATATATTTAATTTTTATTGTTTGACCATTGGGAATTCACCATTGTATCTCCGAGATTTATATATTATTGATCAGTAAATCTTGCTCCTCATCCTGGTGTGATGATGAACCTAGAACTAGGTTCCAAATGCCTAGACCCTTTGTTCTCTATGTAATTTATCCAAAAAATCTGAGAATTAAAAATTTAATATTTTCTAGATTAAATTTTAATAAAAAATTGATGGTTAAATAGTAAAGAATTTTATTAATTTCTTAACTAAAAAATAATTAAAAAAAATAATTTATTATATTTCAACAATTAGATATTTAAATTTAATTGGAAAAGCCACTAAGACTCGAGATCCTTAAGATCCTTATATTTTGAAAGTATAAACATTTCTAAGAATTCATTTTCTATAAAATCTATAATATACTTTGTAATTGTCGAGAAGGCGGCTCTATCGAGAAAGCTTAAGAACCGAGTATTACCACCGTCAATAAACCGTGGTAATCTATATATGTTGTAACGGTCAGATCTATCTAATAATTATGTAACAAATAGTTTTTTAATGTTGTATTTTGGAAATGGAAACTTTGAGTTTAATAATGAAATTTGAGGCGGATTCCGTGGACGGGGATCCTCGAAACTGGTGTGCAAGGGCTGGAACAGCGTCACACAGACCACAGAATGGTCAAAATCCGTCGTGACGACGCCGGAAGTTGATGATAAGAAGTTGATGATAGGGTTATTAAGAGATATAAGAGAAGTAGGGATAAGAATAACCTATAAGTGTAGGTCATCATTATTTGATAGATAAATCATCACTAGATGATTCTTAATATCATCTCTATGTGAACATGTGCAATATTCAAAAGTCTACTAACACCATGATACATGTATAAGTTCTCTCTAAATGATATTATAATGATTATTATTATGATATGAAGTAAAAAACTATATTAAATTATTTAACAACATTAAAACACATTATAAGTTTCCTTTGTAATGTTTACCAAAGGAATGAGTATTTGAGCAATGATGGAAGTTAAATAAATTTTATAGACTAATAATGTGAGATATTTGAGCTGAAACAAATCTAGTGATGTCTCATTGTGCGTATAAATGTCATATCATAATGACAAGTGGTGCAATAGTATATATAGCCATTGGACAAACATTACATCATGAGTTGTAATGTTCACACATTTGGAAGAAGATGGCATCACATCACATGCCTCCATAATGGTGATGTCAAACTTTTTTTATAAGTGGAAAACATGGCATCAAACTTTGTTGCTTCCATGACAAGTTATTGAGTTGAACAATGTAGGAAATCATTAATAAGATGCAATCAAATCTTAATAAGGTGCAAGGAGAAGACACTTAATAATGTCAGGAATCCGTGCATAATGACCAACACTGATAAAATCAATATGCTCATGATGAAGTGCTAAGAAATGCAAGATAGAATGATAATTCACAAAACCAATTTATTTCCAAACTCTTCACACATAACACTTTGGAATAGGTGAAACAAACATAGAGTTAAATGCAAGAAATATTCTCCAAGAGAAAAGGCATATATCATCATGTAAAGTCTCTAATCCATCAAAGAAAAATCTCTCCAAGTGTACATGAACAATAATAGAAGATGAAGTTGAATGTGATCCAACATGATGAAAGTATTGATGATGAATTGAAGTGATTTAATCAAGAACTTGAATGTGATCTCACAATGATTATTAAGTTCAACAAGTGGTCATATATGCACCACATGCAATGTAACATGGTCTTCCCTTCACAAATACAATGCCAATTAAAGCACTGAATTTGTAATATCAAGAAACCATGTCAAATAGACTATTATTAGAGTTAAATAAAGGAAAAGTATGCAACCATTACCATCCTCAACAATCATTTGGCCAAGTCAACAAAAAATAATATCCCTATTACATAGAGAGTGAAATTTTATACATTTTAAAAAACTAAATTTTATACATTTTAAAAAACTAACTCAAAATGTTGCTTACATCAATAAGTTATGACCATTCTAAGTTCAAAAATTGAGGTCTAGCCTTGGGTTTTTATAAAAAAATTAAAATACAAGGTTCAAATAGAATAACCCATTGAAGGAACCTATGTTGTTTCCAAGAGGACTAAAAAATACCTAATCTACAAAAAATCATTTTGAAATGAACGTGATATGAAAAAGTTATAAGTGATAAAAAATAAGCTTGCGAAACTAAATTGCAAACCCCATAGGTTGAGTAAAGATGCCACTTTTAAGAAATAGAACGGAACACTTGCACACAATTTGACTAGTGAACACTACTAATGTGAAAAAATTGACTATATAGAAGTAGATGATATTTGACTATATAAAAATAGATAATATAGAAACACATGATTATATGTGTCACACTATTTAGATGGAAAAGGATAAACATCCATGTGTGAAAATATAGATCCATTATCCTGAAATTCGCCTAATATGGCTCACTCAGAATCAAGGTAAATGATGTTAACTAAAAAGCACACCCTTTCACATGGGAAGCATATCCAAGTCCTGCAATGTTGGAGTGGTACTTCTTAAAAGAATCATAAAATACAAATCAAGTATTATATTAAGAAAAATTGGCACCCAACTTTTGAATAAATCATTCTCCCCTTTTCTTTAAAAAAGTTATTTTATTTTTTTAATTATATTAAACTTAATTTATTTGAATTGTGATGGGTGAAAATAACTTGGGTTTTATTAAACAATGATAGTGTTTCCGCGGATTGTTTGCAGTATGCATAAGATGTTTCGAGGATTTCACAGGACGTATGTAAATACAGAGCCCATTACTCCCATCGTCTATGAGATTACTTCTCTGCTCCCACCCTGGATAAAGTCTAAATTCATAAGCGTCTTCACTCCACCATATTTATTATCACCAAACTGTTCCGACTTTCTTTAAGGAAAAAATTAATTATAAATTTCTTAATTTAATAATTTTTAACTTATTTTGAAATCATTCAATTTATTAAAATTTAAAAAACCGAAATTAACATTTCAAAAAAAATAAAGGAAATAAGATTTAGTTCAATTATTTAAGAAGAATGAGCCAGAGTAAACATTTTAATCAACTATAATTCAATTAAACAATACTTAATTATGCAAATGAATCACTGCCTATAAAGCATAACTAATGTTGTTAGGTAGTTTAGTTTTTTCAACAATGAAATATTTCTATATTAAGATATTAGTTATATTATTTTAATAATATTGTTAGACTTTAAGCTCCTGTGGTTGTTTTTTGGTGTAGTGTGATCCAGATTATCCACAGTATTATATTCATCATGTCGATGTTTCGAACCTCAAAGGGGGTCCATCATCAAGACAAAAATGATAGATTATGAATGATTGTTCTTTGAGAGAAGAATCCTCTGACCAGTGTATATATAAACCTAATTAATCCTAAATAGTGAAAGCCGACTTAACCTACATATATTAATTTAATTATTATTATTATTTTTATTTATTTCAATTTTAATTTATTTTTGTTTTAATTATTTATTTTAATTTAAGTATTATAATTACAATTATTTTAAATAAATAAATTATTAATTCTTAATAGATACTAATGAGATAAGTAAACTATTTAATTGATTTAGCTAATTAATTAATTAATTTAATTAATTAGGTTTATATATATTAATTTAATTTTTATTATTATTTATTTTAACCTAATTAATTAATTTAATATATATAAACCTAATTAATTAATTATATTATATATATATATATATATATATATATATATATATATATATATATTTATTTATTTATTAATGATATATTTAGTGTAAGATCTTGGTTATATTGTAAATTTGGTGTAAACTTTGTTATTTTTCTTGTCTTTTTTTCATAATTTTGTTAATTGTTTTGTTATATTGTTGATTATTATTATAAATCATTTTTAGCTTATTGTTAGTAATGATTCTATGGCATATTATATTTAGTAAAAAAATTGACTCGTAGTTATTAACTACTTTGTTATAGATGCATATATTTATATTGAAATATTATTTTTATATGTTGAATTGTAGAAGTTTCTCAATAAATAAAAGGATCTAGGGAGTTCTAATTGAATAGCTCATATAGCACAATACTTGCTAAGGTTTTACAAATGGGGTAGCAAGTTAAGTAGGTTTGAGTATCAAGAGAACTTCAAAGTTAAGTGCACTTGAGCCAAAAGAGTATTGAGATGGGTGACCTGCCAGGATATCCTAGTTATCAGGTGCAAGTCCCACCATTTTGCTAGTTTAAATCTCACTTTTTCACCCTTGTGACCATCCCTTCATTCAATCTGTACTAAGAGGACTATTCAAAATCATGAGAAATTGATCATTTGCAACTAATATTCATGGACATGGGTCTTAAATTAATGACTTACTCTATGTATATAATCCAAAAATAATATCTCATATCATTCCAAGTTAATATTCATTTTTCTAGTGTCAATTTCAAATTAGTGAACCATATTTAACCTAGTTGTTTGCTATCATAAACCGTTTTTAATATGTGATCTTGTAACATGGCTACACATGAGATTTTATGGCAAAATGGACCAATTTCTATTATATCTTTATTGTTTTTAACTTTAATTTAACTATATTAAACTAAGCCCTTATTCAAATTTGGTAATTCGTTCATATCTTTCACGGTTCAACAATTAAACTAAGCGGCAGTGAATGCTAGCTATGTGGTCTTTTTATTTAAAATATTTGAACACTTACATAATCAAACTTTCAAATACTTGTGTGGTTAAAACTAAGATAACACATTCAAGGAATCAACATACATATTGAAGATCATTAAACATCTATCCTTTTCATACCAAGTTAACATACCCGTTTTCTAAAATACCTCCAAAACCTACCTTTCAAGAAACACTATAATGCACATATTTCTTCAAACCAACAACACCCAAATGCATCTAGACAGAAATTGCAACCATAGCCACGTGGTGGTAATGTCATTGTCTTTGTTTTTTTCAATTGCTACCACATGGTTTTTTTTATTGTGCAATAATGATGAATATTTGAAAACATAAATTACAACATACCGATCTGAATCCCTAGTTTTATATACTAGTTTAAGACATAAATAGCTACGCAAAATTGCCTTTATATATGGATTCTTCTAAAATTGTTTGTCATATGCACTGTAACATTACAAGGAGAATGAAACTACATATCTGAATTTCACAAAAATTTGCTAGTAATATGCAAGAAGTGTAATCACTCTGTATGTTGAAATATCACTACTTTTAGCTCCAAACATACGAATTCATGCATTGACTTACAACATAAAAAAAACATCCAAGGATCTAACAAGTAAGAGTTGTAAGCTTAATATAGTTTACTCTTCACTTTTAACCTCTAAATCCATCCCAAACTTACATCAAATAAAATTTTATAATTGAATTTCAATATCATTAACCAAAACAATATAATATTTTTATCAATATTTTTAATGGAAAAAAAGCCTTCACATTACTATTTATTTTTTTAACACCCTTGCAAACAAATGAATCATTAAACTTTTAAAAACTTAATAAAAAATATCGCAATCCATAAGCAATTTTTTTAGTCCATTATTCTTTCCAAATATACGATTCCTAATCAAACAAGGAGCATTGCACGCAACAAGTCCCTGCCTTAAATGGGCTATTCAAGTGGGAAACTCAACTGAGAAGGAGCACTAGATACCTTATGACCATACTTCCAGAAAGAGAATAGAACAAATGGACATGGATTTCCCTTCACTAGATACCTTATGACCATACTTCTAGAAAGAGAATGAAATAGATAGACATGGGTTTCAAGGGAAGACTATTACAAGTCTAATTTCAGAGATGTACATTTGTTCTCTTGCTGGTACTGTTGTTGCTTCAACGGATCCGTTGGGACTCGATAGAGTTCCAAATCGACTTTTGCATGCTCTAGGTGGTGATTCAACAACTTCAAAGTAAGCTGTTACAATACAAGGGATTTTTTGCTGCTCTGTTATGTGCACTAGGTGGTGATTCAACAACTTCATGGTAAGTTGTTACAATATCTTAATTTGTTTTTGGCTCTTTGAAAGCTATAGATATACATTTGTTGCTGCGCCTGGAGATACCAATTAAGTGGTAGCTAGAAGTTATTGCCTGAAAGCCATTGCCTATAGACCCATAGAAGTTATTGCCTGAAGGGCATTGCCTATAGACCCATTCATTGCTATTCATATCATACAACTTCAAGGTAAGTTGTTATAGTCTCTACATTTGTTGTTGGCTCTTTGAAATCTATAGTTGTACATTTGCTGATGGGCCTGGATCAGGTACCCAACAAGTGGTAGCCAAATGTTATTGTCAGAAGGTCATTGCCTATAGACCAAGTCATTGCCAATCATATTGTACTTGTAGTCATTGTTAGTCGGTCTCCGATAGCTAGTTTTGAATTTGAAAGAGAAGAAAAAATATTATTTTACATGATTAAATATTTACATTCACCTATAAGAATTGAATTTGAAAGAGGAGAAAAATTAATATGTTAAATGAGTAAATATCTAATATCTATTTAGCTACAATTGTTTAATATGAAAAGCTTACCAATTTTGGATTTGTAGTTACAGTTGTTTAATAAGAAAAGCTTACTAATTTTGGAAGAGAAATCTCGTTGTAAAATGATTTCAATAACTTAAAATATAATTGAATGAGGGAAAAATACTTATTGACAAACTTACAGATTTGGTTTAACAAATATTCAGAATGTACTGAAGGATAGTAAATTGGGAGAACCAGACACCCCCTTAAGAAGGGGAGGTCAGGGTAGGTCTACTTGATATTGTCTCACATCCATGTTTTGTAAGAGCCAAGTCACATTTTCCTTGTCCAAATCATGTATGCCAATTATTTGATAGCTTTTTTAGTATCCAATTTCAAAGCAAGCATGACCCGTAAAAACAAACCACAAACTTCAAACAATTTCACAGCGAGGAGACAATAATTGTTATTTATTGTAACAGTGAATCTATGTGGGAAGGATCGTAGAATAGATGAAAAAATATAAGCAATGATTAAGGTAAATGCATGGATTAAATATGAGTAATAAGGAATACATCTTACATATATAGATATATGTTTAATACAACTGGAACCATTATGTGGATTGACCTAGATAAAGTCTATAAGTTGTGTCTCAGTCTTTTTTAGAGAGTGGAAGAAATCCAGATTCGATCGGTTTATATATTATGAATGAATGAATAATAAAACAAATAGGGAGATAGATAAAATAATAGTTGTTATGTTTATTTTAATGTTAATTATGTCTAGTTATGTTTAACGAGAGCATAATATTTGATTTCCTTCTTACTATAGTATCTAAAGTTAGTTTTCTTAAGAGATCATATGGAAATACCTTCAAAATATTTGATAGACTAGTGACTACGTGTTTCCACTACATGGAAACACTTGAGGTTGTCTACCAGAGATACTTGTATGCATGAAAACACCCCACCAACCTCACTACCAAAGACACATTCCAACTTTATGAGACGTGGCAAGACCTTGATCGTCATTGATTTTGACGCAATGAACAAACCAACCATTCTTGGAGAGATGGTGAGTTGCTCATATGTAGGAACCAAACCATAAGGTTTTCTATTTCTTTGGGCAGGTCAATAGCTAGCCTCCTCCTTCAAGGGTGGGGATTTTCTTTTTTTTCATTAAGGTATCTTTAGTGAAGATATCTTTTGTGAAGTATGGATATATCTCTGGAGTCGAAAAACCAATAGATCCAGAGCCATAGACAACAAAATATTGAGTAGCAGATCTAGTTCCACTAGCCTTAGCATCCAATGATCCAGTAAGAAGTTTACCCCATTAACCGCGAATTCAGGTAGACATACGACAACTAATCTTTATTTCTCTGAACGTGGAACCCTAGTTCTTTCTTTCACGCTGTGAGGTCAAGCTCGTGGGTGAAGGTCAGATACCTTGACAGCTGCCTTTCCTGACCCATACCTTTTAAACAATGGTGTCAAGCAAGTGGGTGAAAGGTAGATACCCTGACAGCTGCCCTTCCCAACCCATACCTTTCAAATAGACATACACGGGCAACACCTTGTAGATAGGTACACATATATGCTTCTTTAGAAAATTGCAGAGTGAACCAAGACAAAGCAGCAAGAACGATCCATCATGAGTTGAAACTAGCAGTCTTCTCCTCCATCTGGGCCACATTCAAATTACATGGGTCTGAGATTTCGACGTTGTTAGGTCAAGCTCCTTAATTCAAAGCTGGTTTGCGCATATTTAATGCAAGAACTACATACTGTTCCTAAAGGGCATGTAGGAGGGTCTTGTGAAAAACCATCGGTCCGATTCAAAGAAATAGAATGAAGGGGTGTGTAAGACGGTCTTGTCACAGACCCTCAGCTTGATTCAGAAGAACAAAATGAAGGCCTCAAAATAATGATTCCTTACTAGATAAGATGGGGTATACCATGAATGCAGAGGAGATTACTTCTGGACAGAGGAAATGGTTGGAGAAGATTTCCTAGAAAGACATCAATGTTCCAGGTATTCAACAAGCAATCTCCCTTTATATTTTTATTTTTAGCAGTACAGTAACAAAAATAAAAATGAAATCTTTCTTGTATTTTTTACAACAAGAATATTTGCAATAAATAATTTGTATTCTTGGAAAGAAAATAAAATAAAAGTGAAATGTCCAAATCATGAGCACTTCCCTATAATTTTTACAAGAAGAATATTTGGACATCAGATAATGTCCAAATTATGAGCGCTTCCTTGTAAAAAGTAAAAGTAAAAATTACAACAAGAATATGTGCATTGAAAGAAAAGGAAATAAAATAGTAATGTTTACAACAATTTTTACAACAAGAATATGGGCATGGAAAGAAAACAAAACTGAAATGTAATCATCTGCTTTTCTTGCAGCTGTGTAAAATTAACTGCAAATATGGGACCAATATGCCTAACCAATTTGAATTGTGTCCCTAAGAAACTGTAACTATAATTTTTACAACAAATATTTGCATTGGATAATTTATAATCTTAATAGTGAAATGTTCAAATCATGAGCGTTTCCTTGTAATTTTTACAACAAGAATATTTGCATTGAAAGAAAACAAAACTAAAATGTAATCATCTTCTATGCTTGTAGTTGTGTAAAATTAACCACAAATTGATCGATTATTTGGGATCAATACGCAGTTATGTAAAATTAACTGCAAATTGATTGAATATTTTGGATCAATATAAAAAACCAATTTGAATTGCGTCCCTACGAAGTAAATTCACTCAATAAATTTCCAAATTATTCTATGGAATAGGTTCAATTGGACCACTCTTCCAATCGTTCCAATATTAAAACCCTTGTGCCATCCTACATCATACAAAACAAAAAAAAAACCCAACATCATCCAAAGAAACAAAGAAACAGCCATGCGGTAAATTCCAATTTTGACATTTTGAAGAAGATTAACAGTTTTGTGGTAAAAAAATTGCAATTGAATCTGTCCCTCATGAAATAATTTTTAATAGTTAAAATATATGCATTAATATTCTATAATACATGCATTTATGAGAGTAACAAACTAACTTGCTAGGGGTGCAGGTGAAAGTAAGAAGATGAGCCTATAGAGGTTGCAGGTAAGAGGCTGAGCCTACAAAGGCTCAGAGGCTCCTAATGCAGCATGAGCTGCAAACATCAACATCGTGCTGCTTTACATCAACATCATGCCACTAAAGCAACAGAAGACACAAACATCGACATCATCAACGTTGCATCCAAAAATGATTCCATCAACAAACATGGCAGAACCAACAATGCCATCAACATAAATGGCAGAACTAGCAATTTGAGTTGCAAATTTTCTCTGTAGTAACAGAGCACACAACACACAGTGGACAAAAGCAGAGGTAGTGCTTTTTATAAACTATACTTCCTATTTCCATTGCAGTATTCGTGGCACCGCCATGCAAGGTGTAGTCGTAGTGTTCGTGTCATTGTGATGAAAGATGTAGGTGGAAGTTACAAGGCGATGGTGGTTGAAACAAGGCGGTGGCAGTGGAAACCAGGATGAAGATTTAGGAATAGCATTTCATATCATTTAACAACTTTAAACTAATGTTAGCATTAGTTCAGATTTGAAATATGTCTTCTAAAATATGAAGGACACAAGTCTAAAAAGATGAATATAACTTGTGGTTATAGCCTCCCCACCTCAGGAAGAGGCCAAATAAGACGGTGAAAGAGATGTGAGCCTAAAAACTTTAGTAACCAATAATTAGTGACCAACTTATTCCTAACGGTAACCAACTCAAACTAATGTTAATGCAGCTATTTCGATTATTATAGTCCCAGCCGTGCCTGTGACAAAGACTAATAATAACAAAATTAGTGTAATTATATTAGAAGTGTATAGCATTAAAATAGAAGCAAATTCTTTACAAGGAAATTTTGAACGAAGTTATCCAATATGTTCCCCTAAATCATTGTCACAAGGCAACGTATATCTTAAATAATATAAAATTTTGAATAAGAAATTTTCCCTTAGGACAATAATAAAAAATTATGATATTATACTTATATTTGTCTCGCCCCATATGTATAAAATGTGAGCAATAAGCATATGTGTCCTTCTCGATCTTTTTGAAAGATGATGCCTTCTATTTTGGTTTACTTGCAAACGAAGCATATCTCTGGTTTTCTCTGTTTTTCAAAATATCTTGAAAACAAATGGAACCATAAAGTGTTTTAGTCCAGACAATCATTCACTTAAACACACTCTCATTGTTTTTCTTGTGCCTCAGATAAGTGGATTGGCTGGAGAGCACCATCGATAACAATAACCATTGGAGAAGCGAAGAACACTTTGATGTGTCATTTGCACATCGTTGAGATTTATTATGTTTCCTATCACATAAGTGGTGAATACCCTATGTGATACAATACCTTGATGGTGTTAGTGGTGATTACCCTCTATGGCGTTAGCTATTAATTGAACCCATGCTTTGACATCATGCTTTGGGATTTTTTTCGCTCAATGAAAAATATTTCATGTACAAGCATAAATCAATACAATGCAACCCATTGTATTTGTTACAACGATCTTATCATGAGGATTTTTAAAAGGGGGTGACATCGAGTCTCGATATTATAGCCTTGTTGGTGGCGGTATGTCGATGTCATGACCTTGGGAACTCCAAATTCTAAAGTAAAATTATGGAAGCAGATATTTTTTTGAGGACTAAAGAGAAATAATGCTTTGACATCGTCGCTAAATATGACCACCTGAAGCGAAATGGCATAATCAATGTACCCCTTTTGTGTAACTTACAATACACATGCCCATATCAAGAGATTTTACAATAAGAGAGCACATAATAAATAGACACAATATACTTGCCAAGTGTTTCAATATGGAGAGAGAGATCTTGAAACTTCGTCAATTAGAATCATGCTCTTCACAATAATAATTAACTTGGAATCCTTGCTAATTGTTTTATGCACATGATTTTGCTTGTTAAAGTGTGATATAATCCTTCAACATAAATATTTTATGTTTCTCTTCCTCACAATATAAATAACAACAATGTAGCGTGGAGAAAATAAGTTTTTTAGGTTGTTATAATCAAATTTTGATTATAGTAAAATGCTTATGAGAAAATTGTAATTTCTTTTTTAAATTATATATATATATATATATATATATATATATATATATATATATATATATATATATATATATATATATATATAATTCAGTATTAGTGAGGCTACATTATGGTCATGTCCAAGAATAACACGTTAATAGGGTGAGGAATTGAACTGATGACTTAACATATAGGAGTGCCTTAACAATGCAGCCGATCAATGTCTATTCAAGACCTAGTGGAATTTTTAATTTGAATTATTAAGTTATGTTTAAATTTGGGTTAATTATGTCGATATGTATGCTTATTTTGAAATAGAGTTTTTACAATTTTAATTTAATTATCTAGAATTATTAGGTGGATGGTAGAGATTTAACCTCCATAGAATATTTTAGAATATTCTTAGTAGTATACAAAAATTGAAGGCTAAGATTTATTTCCAAAGTAATTATGTGATCTGAAATGTTGGACAAACTTGTTCATGCTATGCAATTCCCTCATTAGTATTAAAAATGTGTTTAGGATCGTCTCAAATTAACCAAATTGTGAAGGATTATGTGTCAAGTATTTGAGTGTATTTTATGAGCAGTGTATGAGGTTAATTAGATTTTTAAAAACAAATATACAACAAGTAAATTGCAGAGAAGTAAAACATAACAAACTCATAACACAAAGCTGATAAAGGAGTTCACCCCTCTTGGGCTACATCTCCTTGGACCTGCATCAATGGCTAGGCCCTCTTTGGATTAATTTTCAATTATCTAATTAAATGCACCTACAGTAATCCGATGGCTTTGAAACCTACTCCATTGGATTTAGGAGACCCAAAAACTCCAAAATTGACTATCCAAGCTCTGCAATTGGACTTCAGATGATTTAGGCTTGACCTCCTCTCTTGGTGGCCCTAGGCTTCCTTAAACTTCAACGTAGCAAAATCATGTACAAAACTGCCTTTCTACCTCTGAAACCTATTCCATTTTGTTCAGAGCATCCAAATAATCTAGGAATGACTCTTTCTGAGCCAAAATTGGTCGAAAGATGCCAAAGTTATGGTCTCTTCAGTTTTCCCTATGAAAACTTCACCAAAACTGGAGAAACTCCAGTTAATTCCACCAAATTTGGAGTAGCTCCGGATTTGTCGGACCCGCCAAAATTACCCCAACTAAATCTGAAATTAATCAAGTGATAAGATTGGATTAATTACCACTAATCTCTATTTACCATGTTAAAGGCACATTTAGCACTTAATGCTAGTGGTTAAGGGTTTAACGTTCACATGCGGTGGTAAATGATAGTGGTTACCTCCCAATTCGCAATGGCTATCTCTTCAAATACAAAATGCGCCCATAGATTGTTAAGTAACAGTTTTGTGGCATAACGACAAAGCGTGGGGCTTGTGCGCGCGAGGTTGCAGGTTTGATTCCCTGACCTGCCAATAACCTTTTAAATGACCTTTGAGAGGGCACATGGTGGCCTCAGGGCTTGCCATGTGTTAGCCTCTCATTGGTCCACCTAAAATTCCATTGACCAATCTGATGCCAGGGAATATTCCAAGAATATTCTAAGGAATATTCCTTGGAATATTATTTTTGCTAACTGGGATGTACGGATGCCTAGTCAGCATCCCAGTCAGCTTGTACCCAAAATTTTCTTATTTGACAAAATGATCAAAACACAATATCTTTCTCATACGAAATCTGTTTTGAGTAAAATGAGTTGCGTTGGGATTGTATTGTCAAGATGAACACGGTCGTTCAAGTTTTGAGCGATTTTGAGTGATTAGTAGTAGTATGGATCAATGGTAGTTGATGCAGTTAGATGTCAGAGTGACAAAGGTAGAGACTAGAAGCAGTCGTATACTGGGGAGCGCAAAGGAGCGTTGGCAACAGTGCAGATGGCATAGTGTAGAGTCAACAACAACACAAATTTTTTAGTAGATAGCGCAGTAACTAGTAGAAATTAGAGACTTTGGTGAAAGATGCATCATACTTATTCAGTTTGGATGTTTTTTCAATTTCAGAAGTTGTAGTAGCAACAACACTAGAGAGAAGTGTTGAATGCAAAACATTCCAAAGGTACAAGATCAGGATATAGTTGAATTCATTTCTTGTTTAGAGGGACTGTTGAGAATAGCAACAAGAAATGTTAAAAATATCATCTAGAAGTTCTAATTTAATTTGTCCTTGAATTAAGTTAGGAATTAAATCAAAATTCTATTCTCATAGCAACTTGTAATAGTTAAATAAGTTATTTTGACTTAGTTGTCTCAATAAATTCGAGTTGGAAGTCAATCTAGAGTGATGTAGAGTGATTCCTAAATTTAAGGTTTCCAGATGAGTTCTTTTGAGTTGTAATTAATTAACTCAGTCTAACTGAGTTATAGTCCCTTAAACTAGTTCCAACTATTGGAGGAACTAGTAGGAGGTCTAGTAGTGGGGATGAGCACCAGTGCAGATTCACTGCTCCACCAGTTAACTGAAGATTCACTCATAAATAACTCATGCATGTCAGTTTAGAGAAAGACCTAGTTGATATTAGAGTTCAGGGACAATGTACTATCAATTGTATAATTTTTCGAGATGTACATATGGTGCAGGCAATCAGTAGAAGGCCTATGATGGATTACTCAGTTCTGGAGAGAGAATTTCCCAATTAAATATGGGCTAGTTCTCTCAGGAATTGCGCAACGAAGTAGGAGCTTAGAAGGCTAGGAATTTGGCTAAGTTTTGGCCAAAGGCAGTCAGTCAGGAAAAGGATAGAAAATACTTGTGCAGGTTGAGCTCAAGATTGAGAAGAGCATATTGTATACATCCAAGGCTTGCCTAGGAAGCAGAGAGATAGATTGTACTTGTGTAGGAATTGTTCGGGTTGACCAAGCATTGCATTTTCTTCTCAGATCTTCTCGTTAGTGTAATATAGACAGTCGGGTTTTTGAGTAGTTGCTTTCCCCATAAAAATATTTTGTTATGTGCGATTGATATTATTCCTTTTCTACTTAGTGTTTTCATCAATCAATTTTTGTTTTCACTGATGAGTGGAGTAGATTATTGTCTTTTGTTTTAGCATATAACATAAGTTCTTGAATCTACAAATAAAACTCTACATAGAAGACTACAAACCAGAAATCAACCATACTTTCCCATTCGAGACAATAGAATACCAAAGAAAATAGATACTAACATAGAAACAACAGACATTACATATGACAAAACTACATAAACTTTCCCATATTCTAGACAATAAGTTTCATTTCTCACGAGAATCGAATTACGAATATTATCATTAAGATTTCGAGAGACATTAGAACACTGAGCAGGTCACGGTCGAAGAAGGGAGAAAAGGAGAAGATAATTATAACATATATTAAAATATAGCAGTTTTCAAAAATAGTTTTAGATAAAATGCATAAATTGTATTTCTACTTTAATTTTTAAAGTATATATTTATTTTTATGTCTATGTTATGATTTATTGAGGAAATTGTAAACATACATTTAAATAATTATAGATTTTACTCAAATTAATATACATAATAAGGAATAAAGATATATGTTCAAAATCCATTATCACATCGATATAGATGTCTATATGGGAAAGAGGTGTCAAATTTTAGAGTTTTTCTTATCAAAAATATTAGGTGCATGTCTGAAGGATTTAATAAAGAAGAATATTCTTTGTCATCACAATTTAATGAAAGATTGTAATTAAATTTATTAAGTTACTTGCATTTTATAAATGAGGATTTGTGATTATTTGTGTTATTAACATGTTCTTTCAGTCGTCACTGATTTTTAACCCTAAGATTTGAATTATTTCCAACCCTTTTGCCACAATTCTTTTTCTTAATTCTATAATTGTCCTATGATTATCGACATTCGTCAAACATTTAACTTATATGCCTAGGCTAGTTATTATGTGATCACGTGTGCAAGTGTAAAGCAACTAAAATGCTACTATAGTTGTGTTGTATATACACACCATATAAATGATCACATGAAATTTAGCGTAATGTTGGATTTGAGTGGAACTTTTGACATATGGTGGGTTTTTAGCTTTGGTTTGAAAATTATAGGGTTTATTTTGCAAAGACATCTATGCTTTACTCCATAAAAAGGGGCTCCACCCCCACCTTTAGCCAAATTGTTACGAAAGTTCATAATGAATCTAGATCTACGGGTATTCGTTGTCAATCTCCTCATCTTTGACATACTTTTCATAACAAAACTAGACAAAGTGGGGTTTTGTTATGCAACCAACTCACAAAATAGAGGAACCTTATAATCACAACATAATCAAAGCCAATATTGTAGGAATTTACAGGGTAAGTTCCACAGAAAGAATACCAAAAGGACACCGCTCACAACCAGATCTCAAATCAATACACCAGTATTTTTGACGTGGTTAAAACCCTCAGAGTGCAAGGAGGGAAACAGTCCACAGCCTGTCCCAACGTGGGTACTACAGGCAATTTATTAATCAAAGAATGAAAATTTACATAAGCTTCTCTCATGCACGGATTACCCGAACAATGACCCTCCATGCGCTTTAAATAGAACTCATGGACCAATCGGGTGTCAAGCCATGGATCAAGTGTCGGTAATACCGAGGTGAGAGTGAACCGTCGGATTGTAAGTTACAAAATGTACAACGGTAAAGAAACACACTTTACCTAACTCTAACCTAACTCTATACTAGACCAAGTTGAACTTAACTATATCCTATGTGTCGGAATATCCTAACATCCCCCCTTAAGAACAACTTGGGATAGGATTGAAGGATTTACAAATATGACACAATAGGAGAAGGAAGGAGGCACTAGAGCCTATCCCCCCTTAGTGACAACTTCCTGAACTCCAAGCATATATCGAAGTTTAGTGAACTTCGCCTCTGTGAGAGCCTTTGTGAAGATGTCTGCAACCTGATCATCTGTTGGACAATATTGCACTTCAAGAACATGGTCATGAATGAGCTTTCTGATGAAGTGCATGTGTAGTTCAATGTGTTTGCTGCGCTGATGCTGGACCGGATCTTTGCATAGCTGAATGGCACTTTGATTATCACACCAAAGTGTGGTTGGATGCTGCTGCTCAAAGCCAAACTTTGATAGGATCTGACGAAGCCACAAGGCTTCCTTACTAGCTTCCACGGCACCACAATACTCTGCTTCTGCTGACGAAAGAGAAATGGCAGCCTGTTTCTTACAAGCCCATGTAATAGGTCCTGAACCAAGAGTGAAGACATAACCGACAGTAGACTTCCGATCATCAGGGTCACCAGCCCAATCAGAATCAGTGAAACCAACTAACAGAGGAGCTGCTTTTGGCACTGTAATGAATCCCAAACTGTACTGTACCTCGAACATAACGAAGTATTCTTTTAGCTGCTTTCCAATGAATTTCACGGGGGTTTTGCATAAAACGAGCAACAAGGCCAACAACAAAGGAAAGATCAGGACGAGTATGGGTTAAATACAAGAGTTTTCCGACAAGTTGACGGTATAAGGTAGCATCAACTTCAGGAGAAGTACAAGAGACTGAAAGTTTGACTCCAGACTGAAAGGGAGAAGGGGCTGGCTTACAGTCTTCCATGTGAAAATGACGAAGAATATCACAAGCATACTTGGACTGGGAAAGGAAAATACCCTCTTGGGATTGCAAGACTTGAAGACCGAGAAAATAGTGTAAGTGTCCTAAGTTTGTCATTTCAAATTTCTTTTTAAGGCTGGACTTCACATGGTTTATAAGTTGGGATCACTACCAGTAAGAATAAGATCATCAACATAAAGAACAAGGATGATAAGAGAGTTGCCCACTTTCTTGGTGTAGACAGTATTGTCAGAATGACACCTAGAAAAGCCAGATTCTAAAAGAAAGCTATCCATTTTGGCATACCAAGCCCGAGGATCTTGCTTGAGGCCATAAAGGGATTTCTTAAGTCGACAAACAAGGCTGGAGTCTGTTTGTATGAAGCTAATGGGTTGTTCCATATAGATTTCTTCCTGCAAGTCCCCATGCAAGAAGGCAGATTTAACATCCATTTGATGGACTTCCCATTTTAAAGAGGCAGCAAGGGAAAGAACAAGGCGGATAGAGTTCATTTTGGCAACAGGGGAGAAGGTTTCAGTGTAGTCAATGCCTTTGACCTGTGAAAAGCCCTTAGCAACGAGACGAGCTTTATGTTTATCAACTTTCCCATCTGGTCCATACTTGGTTCTGTAAACCCATTTACATCTAACAAGTTTGCGTCCCTTTGGTAGAGGAACAAGATCCCATGTATCATTTGTCATTAATGAATGATATTCTTCATTCATAGCTGCTTCCCAATGTGGATGGCCTGAAGCTTCTGCAAAAGTGTCAGGATCATGATTTACTGGAGCTTGAGCCAGTAAAGAAGAGGCTCTTTCAAACTGAGAACGTGTACGTCGCTGATCTGTAGGATCACCGGCAAGATCACCTGCTGCATCCCGAGTGGCACGGACCCATCTTGGAAGTTGAGGATCCTGAGAAGGTGGGGGAGGATTATCATCCTCGCTTTCATCATCCGAAGAAGAAATGTTTTCAAAAGTAGAAGAGAGAGGAAGAGGTGGCACATCCATCGGACTAGGCTCGCAGGCCGATTTATTTTCATCAAATTTTACATCTCTTCTAATGATAACATTTTTGGACTTAAATGGAATAAGTCTATAACCTTTTACATCTTCAGAATATCCGACAAAAGTACATTTCTCACTCTTAGGTTCTAAAGCTTTATGCTTTTCATCTGGAATATGGGCCCATGCTTCACTTCCAAACACACGAAAGTGACTTACATCTGGTTTAATGGAACTCCAAGCTTCTTCTGGAGTGATATTCTCTAGAACCTTAGTAGGAGTGCGATTGATTATATAATTTGCACAATTAATTGCTTCGGCCCAAAAACTAAGACTGAGTCCCAACTTAGTAAGGATGGAATAAATAAGGTTACCATCTTCTTTCTTAACTTTAACACCTTCCAAGAGATATCTAAGGGTCTTGAATTTGGACAAGAAATCTTCAATGCAAGAAAAATTATTAGGATCCAAAGTAAGCAGCTCATTTTCAAGTTGATGGGCTCTAATTTCATTTTTAATCCCAAAAACTTTAGCAAGTTTTTCTAATGCTTCATGAGGAGTCTCAAGTCCTGCAATGTGGAATCTAAGATCAAGAGAAATAGACATCCCTATCAAACCACGTGCTTGATCTTGTCTATTTTCCCATTTTGCCGCCTTGTCTTCATCTTTTGGTTTCTTCTCTTGGTTTGTGGCTATTCTGAAGAGACCTTTACTTCTAAGTAAATCTTCCATGTATTCTACCCATTGGAAGTAGTTAGTGCTGTCAAGAATGACTTGGCATGGACTTTCCATTTAAAAAAAAAAAAACTGAAGCTGAAGATGCTGAAAGTAAGTGTACCAACGGATAGATCTCGAAAAAATAGGCGGTTTTAAAAAAAACGGCTCTGAAAAGAGAGAGAGAGAGAGAGAGAGAGAGAGGGGGGGGGGGGGGGGCTTGGTTTGCGTGCTTTCCTTGAGAAAGCTCTTTTTTCCTACAAAACACAAAACACAAAACACAAAACACAAAACACAAAACCCAACACGAATATGCAAAGAAAAACGAACCTTGCGGCTCGAAGTTAGCTTTAGCCAAAAAACTAGAAATTTTAAAAAAAATCTCAAGGTTAGCTTTAGCCGAAAAACTAAATATTTTTCTCAATGTTTCTGATTTTCCGAGATCACACTAAGGTGCAGGGAAAAGAGCATACGCATGAGAAAAATCCTTCCTTTCTGTTTCTGATTTGCCCAGATCGCACAGAGTCGCAGGGCAAAGAGCATACGCAGAAATGAAAGGTATAGATCCGGTTAAAAAAAAAGGCTAAATAAACTGAGACCGAAATAAGCAGAGAGAAATTAACAGTAAACTGCAAAAAAACACTGTATACCTCCCGATCTGAAAAATGACGCAGCTAGGGCTACCGGAAACCTTTTCGCGTGAAACGAAAGGGGTTCCTCACTGGAACAGATGCTCCGAACGCAACAGAGCAGTCCTCTCGGCCCGAAAGCAGTCAGAAACAGCAGATCTAGGAAACGACAGCCGCATGCAGTTCTACCGGCTTCAGATTTGGATCACCAACGGACGCGGCCCTCAAATAGCTCCTATACCATGTAGGAATTTACAGGGTAAGTTCCACAGAAAGAATACCAAAAGGACACCGCTCACAACCAGATCTCAAATCAATACACTAGTATTTTTGACGTGGTTAAAACCCTCAGAGTGCAAGGAGGGAAACAGTCCACGGCCTGTCCCAATGTGGGTACTACAGGCAATTTATTAATCAAAGAATGAAAATTTACATAAGCTTCTCTCATGCACGGATTACCCGAACAATGACCCTCCATGCGCTTTAAATAGAACTCATGGACCAATCGGGTGTCAAGCCACGGATCAAGTGTCGGTAATACCGAGGTGAGAGTGAACCGTCGGATCACTACATATCGTGACCGTCGGATTGTAAGTTACAAAATGTACAACGGTAAAGAAACACACTTTACCTAACTCTAACCTAACTCTATACTAGACCAAGTTGAACTTAACTATATCCTATGTGTCGGAATATCCTAACAAATATAACAATAATAATATAAGGGCACAACAATAACAATAGTGGGCTTCTATGGGGCACAATAATAATGATATGGGGATAATAGGGGCACAACAATAACAATAAGAGCTACAATGACAATAATATTGGGGGAATCAATAGTATTATAGGGACCTAACATGCCCCTCTCCTTAAAAATGTGTTGTCCTCAACACTTGAGTAGTTCTAGATGCTTCTGTATAAAATTCTCACCCTCCCATGTGGAATCTTTAGCGGGTAAGTTCTTCCACTTGATGAGATACTATGAAATTGATCGATTTCATAGCTATCAAGTTCTTGTTTATGTGACTGCTTTAGGTTCCAATATGATTTTTCCTTCCTCGTCAAGTTCTGGCAATATTGTTTGAACTGGGATTTTGTCACCTATAACCTTCTTTAAGCATGAAAAATGGAAAACTAAGTGCACTCGGGAAGATGCAGGAAGCTCCAATTTGTATGCCATAGTACCAATCTTTTGCAACATCTTGTATGGACCATAATACTTTGGTGAAAATTTATTATCCTTCGTAGCTTGCTTGAGGGACATTTGTTTATATGGTTGTAGCCATAGGAATACCCATTCAACTACATCAAAACTTCTTTCACTGCGATGTTGATATGCCCGTTGTTTCACTCTATTCTGCGCTAAAGTGAGGTTATCCTTAAAGGGTTGGAGAACCTGTTGTTGATGCTTGATGTGATCGTCCACTGCTTTAACCTTGGAATTTTCTCTTAAATATGATGTGATGGAAGGTGGATGATATCCATAAAGTTCCATAAATGGGATCATTTTTGCTGTAGTATGGAAGGAAGTGTTATACCACCATTCAGCCAGAGGTAACCATTTGACCCATTGTGTCTATTTATCAGATACAAAGCAACGAAGATATCCTTCGAAACATTTTTTTTACTATATCAGTTTTCCCATCAGATTGAGGATGATAAGATGAGCTATGAGCTAACTGAGTACCAAGACAAGAAAATAATTTTGTCCAAAAATTTCTAGTGAAAATGGGATCTCTGTTGCTTACAATAATGTTTGGGTTTCCATGTAGCTTTTGAATTGTTTCCATAAATGCAATATAAAATTTACTTGCTTTAAATGGATGCGATAATGCACAGAAGCATGCATACTTGGTAAGTCTGTCAACTACCACCAGGATGACACTCTTTCCTTCGGACTTGGGCAAACTTGTGATAAAATCCATTGAAACCTCCTCCCAACATTGGCCTGGAATGGATAAAGGTTGTAATAGACCCGGGGTCTTAATTGTTTCAACTTTATTTTGTTGGAAAATCAAACATTCCGCCACAAACTTTTGAATATCCGATTTAAGGCCATCCCAAAAAAATTCCTTCTTAACCTTGTGGTAAGTTTTTAAAAATCATGAGTACCCTCCTAAGGGAGAGGTGTGCATTTCCATAAAAATATTTTGTTTGAGTTGGGAATTCTTACATAGGTATAAGCGATCTTTGTACCATAATGAATCATTTTTCCATCTAAATGTATCAAATATACTGGGATCTTGTTGTAACTTTTGAATAAGTGGCCACACTTCTTCGTCATTCTTCCATTCATCCCTTGCTTTGTTTATCCAATCTGGTTGAATAATAGAAATAGCGCAAAGCAATGCTTCCACATCCTCATATTTTCTTGAGAGTGCATCTGCCACAACATTTTTCTTCCCTTTTTTGTAGATGATTTCAAAGTCATAACCCAACATCTTTGTGACCCCTTTTTTCTGCTCTTCTAAAGATAATCTTTGTTCTAAAAAGAATTTAAGGCTATCATGATCCATTTTTACCTTAAAGTGTCTTCCCATTAGGTAGGGTTTTCATTTCTTAAGTGCATGTAGTATTTCCAACATTTCCTTCTCATAAATAGCTTTGTGTAAATACTTTCCTTTGATTGGACTACTTTTGAAAGCAATGGGTCTTTCTTCTTGCATTAAAACAACACCAATTCCATTTCTTGAGGCATCCCATTCCATAATAAATGTTTTTGTGAAGTCCGACTTAGCTAAGACCGATGCTTGGCACATTACCTGTTTAAGATGTTCAAAGGCTTTCATTGCTTCTAGAGTCCATAAAAATGCATCTTTATTCAATAATGTTGTTATAGGTGCTGCTATTCTCCCATACTTCTTAGCAAACTTGCGATAATACCCTGTCAACTGGGAAATCCTCATAGATTCTTTATGGATGTGGGGATTTTCCATTGTTGGAATATAATCCTAACATCTTCATTTATTTTTTATCCTAAGTATCCTTGACTTAGCCACATGCACTAAAAATCATGTTCACACTTGGTTTTTGGTAAACTAGCTCGGTGGACCAACTTTCCCTTGTTTTTTGCTTTTAAAGGCTTAATATTATGGAAATATTGGTCCAACCACTTTCATAAACCATTTATACATCTAAGTGCATGTTCACACCTAACCACACGTCATCCACTTGAGTTATTTGATGATTGGCGCCCCACATGAAGATTCCCCCTTAAATCAAGGGATTTGGTTCCTCAGACCATTTTAGCATGTTTTAAAGTTGCCTTCCTTGGGAAATGCACCCCTCCTCATGCTTTCCTTGTGGCTGATAGTTGGCATAGGTTTTCTTGAGTCATTGTTGCTATTTTATGCCTCACTTTAGCTTTTCTTAGCCTTTTCTAGTTTTTTACTAGTTTTTTCCTAGTTTTCTAGATTCAACAATTTCTATATAACCACCTCCCTTTGGGATTAGAGGTTCGGTTGCTCATATATTACTATTGTTAATTAATTTAATACATTGATTTTATGGAGCAAATTCTTTCTCTCCTCTTTTGCATATCAGCAAATTACTTGTGTTTATTTTAACTAGAATAGTAGATCTATCGGAGTTTTTGCAAGAATTCTACATGGTATCAGAGCTAGTTCGAATTTAGTGGATTGTATACGATTTTATTTGCAGGTATAGATCATCAGGAGGCGCAGCAAGAAACAATGGATCATATCTCTCATCCCACAAAAATTTTTCTAAATACTTTCAATTACTTCGAATGGAAGACATAGATCACTTTGCTCCTCCGAAGCAAAGGCCTTTACAGGGTAACAATGGGAACGAAGACTGAAGCAACGTCTGTAACAGAGAAGATCAAGTATTTAAATAAATTAGATGAAACAATTAGGTTTATATGCCTATCAATTTACAGAGAAATCCTATTTCATGTCAGCGGAGCCACTACTCTCGATGCGGTGTGGACCACATTGGAAGGACTATTCACCAAGTAGGATGAAATGAGAGTGCATCAACTAGAGATTGCACTCATATTCCTCAGTCCAACTCATTTCATCAACCTGCAAGAATACTACACTAATTTTAAATCCCTCCTCGTTGAACTTGATCCATGTGGAGTCAAGAAAGAAGAAGATCAACTCATCCTTTCGATTCTTCGAAATTAGGCCCTGAATATTTCGTATTTGTATCATCTTTTCAAGCATCTAAATTGACTCAGGAAAAATGGAAAATGCCTCCATTGAATGACTTCATTGTAGCATTGAATCAAGACCAAGCTAAGTGAGTCCAAATGGGTGCCATCAAGCATTCAAAGAACCAAGCACTTGCGGCTACTGATTCTCCAAAGAGCAGTGGAAGAGACAAGAAAAAAGGGAAGGGTAAATTTAATGAATCGAAGAAGGAGAGACCCGTACAATATTCAGAGAGCTCTTCTTTGCCTAAGGGTAAGAAGAAGAAGGAAAGAACACTTTGCAGCTACTGTTCCAAAGGTTTTCATCCCGAAGAAAATTGCATGAGGAAAACAATCGATGAGATGGCTAAGCAATTGTAACAGCACAATCTCACCGTGCCCAAGAATGCAAAGAAGAAGGATGATAACAGAATAGGAGATGGGAGAGGGAGAGAATGAGATGGTCATGCTTTAATGGCTATCACATCCACTCCATTAGCTTGGATCCTTGATTCAAGTGCATCAAACCATATGGCTGCATCAAAAGATGAATTTTCCTCCATCGAAGAAAGCACTAGATCCCCAATTTACTTGGGAGATGCCACACTCGAAAAGGTGTGCGGAGAAGGAATTATAGAACTTGAAGGGGGCTGATTCACAAATGTGCTTCATGTTCCCTCGATTTCCACAAATCTTCTCTTGATATATCAGATCACTCATTCTGGCTCTGGTAGGAAGGTGGAGTTCACTCCGGACTCTGTAATGATTACTGACATTTCCACGGGCTCACAACTTGCACATGGAATTGCAGATCACGGTTCTCGTTTGTATTTCTTCTCCCACTTTGTTCCTAAATCTATTAGCAATATATTTCTGCCACAATTTAGAGATATTAGCAGGTTATGGCATGAAAGATTTGTCCATCTAAACTATAAGTACTTGCATCAAATTAGCAAGGAAACATGGTAGAAGGATTGCCCACTATTAAATTCACAAGCGGTGTATGTCAAGGATGCATTCTTGGCAAGCATATGGAGCAAAATTTTGACAAAGGGAAGGCAAAGAGAGCTTCTTCACCTCTTGGGATGATTCACAATGACATCACGGGCCCATTCCCGCAACCTTCAATCAGTAAGGCTCGATATGTACTCATCTTCATAGATGATTTCTCTCGCTTTACTTAGGTATTTTTTCTGAAATTAAAATCGAAAGTATTTGAATGCCTTATAGAATTTAAAGCAATTGCTAAGAATGAGTCTGGGTGTAAGATTAAGATACTCCATACTGATAATGGGGGGGAGTATGTCAACAAAGGTGTGAAGCAACTTTGTATTGATGTAGGTATACAACTACAACACACAGTGCCATATACACCACAACCAAATGGTGTCGTGGAGAGGAAAAACTGGTCGTTAAAAGAGATGGACAACTGTATGCTACAGTCCAAATCATTAGATCCCAAGCTATGGGCTGAAGCTATTAATTGTGCAGCATACATTCAGAAATGAATTCCTCACAAAGAATTCAAAGGCACCACTCCATTTGAATGTTGGACTGGTAAGAAACCGAAAGTGTCGCACTTTCGTATTTTTGGTTCACGAGCATGGGTTCACATTCTAACAGATAAGAGGAAGGCTTTGGAGCCTCAAAGCGTTGAATGTATCTTTGTTGGATATCCTGACAATGTCAAAGGATATAGATTACTGGACTCTCACACTCAAAATTTACTTGTAGCTTGAAGTGTGAAGTTTGAAGAAGAATCACTGCATGATTATTCAGCAGACCCTGCCGAGGAACCACTTGTTTCCACTGATGAGGAGGAGTTCGAAACTTCTTCGAGCACTTCAGAGAAGCCATTACAGAAGCCTCTTGGGTATGATTAAGAGGATGAGGAGCAAGTCATGGCTGCTCCAACTCAGCTACCAACTTGGGTAGAGAAACCCATGCAAGATGCGGGTGAACTAGTCGGTGATCCTGCGGATGCGAGAAGGACTAGATCACAGTTTTTCTGGCCTCCTCAAGCCCTGGATGCCAGCGAACCATTGCTTCCCATACATTGATATACGATAATTGGTTCAGATCCACAGTCAAACTCTTAGGCTGTTGGAAACCCGCTTTGGGAGGCTGCCATGGATGAAGAGTACTTTGCTCTCATGGAAAACAACACATGGGACTTGGTTCCACTTACGAAAGGAAGAAAAATTGTTCGATGCCGATGAATATATCGAACAAAGATTGCTGCAGATGGTGAGATCAGAAAGTACAAATCTTGACTTGTTGCGAAAGGATACTCACAGGTACATGGCATAGACTACACAGAGACATTTGCACCTGTTGCAAAAATGGACTCCATTCGACTAGTTTTAGCCATTGCTGCTTCTCGAAGATGGGAAGTTCATCACATGGATGTGAAGAGTGCATTTATTCATGGATATCTAAAGGAGGAGTATATATATATATATATATATATATATATATATATATATATATATATATATATATATGGAGCAGCCACAAGGATACATTCAGAACTCTTGCTCGTTTGCAGATTAAAGAAATCTTTGTATGGCCTAAAACAGGCTCCCATAGCCTGGTATGCAAAGATGGATTCTTTCCTGCTTTGCATTGGATTCATTCGATGCAAATCTGATCCAAATGTTTATTTTCTGCAACATGATGATTCCCTTTTGCTGATAGTACTTTATGTAGATTATTTACTGATGTCAGGGAACCTTACCTCAGCTATTGATTCGACAAAATCAACATTGCACGATTGATTTTCCATGACAGATTTGGGACTGTTGCACTACTTTCTTGGTCTTGAAGTTTCTCAGTCTACTTCAAGGATCAAGATGGCACAATATAAGTATGCATCAGATCTACTTGTCCGCTTTTAGATGACAGAATGCTAGCCAACAACATCTCCCTTTCTTTGGGGGATCAAATTTGAGGATGTGGGTACTACACCTTTGGTAGACAGTACACCGTATCGACAGTTGGTTGGGAGTTTATTGTATCTTACTCACACCTGACCTGATATATATTTTGTAGTATGAGTTTGTTCTAGATATATGCAGGAGCCTCATGAGCTTCACTGGAAAGTTGCAAAGAGAATCCTTAGATATGTGAAAGGTACTTCTAGTTTTGGTATCTTTTATACTGTAGATTTCCCACTTTCACTGATTGGGTACACAGATTTTGATTGGGATGGCGATGGTATAGACCGCAAGTCGACCTCTGGTTATGTTTTTAACTTTGGTTCAGGGCCTTTTTGCTGGTCTAGCAAGAAGCAATCCACGATTGCTTTATCTACAGTCGAGGCAGAGTATAGAGGTGCAATGAATGCAGCTACAAAGGCTGTTTGGTTGCAAGGGATTCTCTCCGAGTTTGGTATTCAGTATCCACTTCTGACTGTTATATTTTGTGACAGTCAAGGGTCCATTCAGATATCGATTGATCCAATTCAGAGACAAAGGACCAAGCACATCGAGATTCACATGAATTACATCCACAAGCTGATCTGTGAGTGAGTCATATCACTGCAGTACTGCCCCACTGAGCAGCGGGTTGCAGACATCTTCACCAAGTCTTTTACTGAAAATAATTTTTCAAAACTAAGAGCTATGCTTGGAGTGGTGGAGACAACTGAGTAGGCCCTTCTGGCCACTTAGCCATTTTTTCCTTTTTTTTTGGGGGGGGGAGGGGTGTGGTTTTCCCATGAGGTTTTCCCTCTTTCTTCATTTTATGAGGATCTTTTATTTATTGTACTTGAGTAGGTAACATGGCATCTTGGCCGGGACTCAGTTTAGATAAGCGAGTTAGGATGAAGGGGGAGTGTTGGAATATAATCCTAACATCTACATTTATTTTTTAGCCTAAGTATCCTTGACTTAGCCACATGCACTAAAAATCATGTTCACACTTGGTTTTTGGTAAACTAGCTCGGTGGACAAACTTTCCCTTGTTTTTTGCCTTTAAAGGCTTAATATTATGGAAATATTGGTCCAACCACTTTCCTAAACCATTTACACATCTAAGTGCATGTTCACACCTACCAACACCTCATCCACTTGAGTTATTTGAGGATTGGCGCCCCACATGAGTATTCCCCCTTAAATCAAGGGATTTCATCCCCTGGACCATTTTAGCATGTTTTAATGTTTCCTTCCTTGGGAAATGCACCCCTCCTCATGCTTTCCTTGTGGCTGATAGTTGGCATAGGTTGTCTTGAGTCATTGTTGCTATTTTAGGCCTCCCTTTAGCTTTTCTCAGCCTTTTCTAGTTTTTTACTAGTTTTTTTCCTAGTTTTCTAGATTCAAAAATTTCTATATAACCACCTCCCTTTGGGATTAGAGGTTCGGTTCCTCATGTATTACTATTTTTCATTAATTTAATACATTGATTTTATGGAGAAAATTCTTTCTCTCCTCTCTTGAATATCAACAAATTACTTGTGTTTAATTTAACTAGAATTCTAGATCTATCGAAGTTTCTGCAAGAATTCTACATCCATTCCTTAATGGCTTTAATTTTGGTAGGGTCTACCTTAACACCTTCATGAGATACAATATGACCCACATATTCCACCTCTTGTACTCCAAAGAAACATTTGGAGCTTATTTCATATAATTGTTTCTGCTTCAATAGTTTGAGAACCCTGCCAACATGTTGAACATGATCCTTCCAAGACTTTCTATAGATTAGTATGCCATCAAAAATACTAACACATATTTTCTAAGGAAATGTTTTAAAATTGAATTCATCAAACCTTGAAATGTAGAAGGTAAGGCCAAAGGGAATGACAAAAAAATCATAATGACCCTCATGAGTTCTAAATGTTGTTTTCTTAATGTCTTTAGTCTTTATTCTGATTTGATGATATCCTGAATGAAGATCCAACTTGGTGAAGTAAATTGATCCATGCAATTCATCCAATAATTCATCAATGACAGGAATGGGAAATTTATCTTTAATAGTGAGTTTGTTGAGCTCCCTATAATCCAGACACATGTGCCATGACCCATCCTTCTTGTGCACCAATACTATTGGAGCAGAGAAAGAACTTTGACTAGGTTGAATTATACTAGCCTCTAGCATTTCTGCAACCATACATTCAATTTCACTCTTTTGGGCATAGGGATATCTATAAGGCCTGATGTTTGGCGGAACACTTCCTGGAATCAAATGAATAACATGATCATGATCACGAATAGGTGGGAGGCCTTTGGGAGTCTCAAATACCTTGGAATGGTTGTCCAAGAATTTTTGGAGTTCTGGAGAAATAGATGATTTCGACGTGGGAACCTCTAGCGAACATAATTGTGCAATTACACCTCGTTGTTGTTTCTTTAGAAGCTTTGTCATTTCGTTAGAGATGATTATCTTTCCCAGTTTCCCTGTGATACCCCTTAATTTAAATCCATTTCCTTCTGAAGAAAATGTCATGAAAAGTTCTTAAAAATTAAAAGCTATTGTACCCAAGGATTGTACCCATTGGACTCCTAGTACAACATCAACACCACCCATTGGAATGGAAAGCATTGGGCTATTCAATACATATTCTCCTATGGATAGCTTGATAATATGGCATTTTCTAGAGCAATTTATGGTTTCCCCACTTGCAACCATCACTTGACACTCTGGTGCTGGATATAGGAAGCAATTTAATTCCTTGGCTATCTTACAATGAATAAAATTATGGGTACTACCCGAATCAATCAACACTATTACCTTTTTCTTCTTGATATGTCCTTCTATCTTGATAGTTTGAGGTGTGGTAATTTCGGGAAATGCATTACAAGATATGTTCAGATTCATTTCTTCTTTCTCTATGGTTTGTTCCTGGTGTATATACTCTTCTTTTAACATTTCCTGTTCTTTTCTTCCTCCTATTCACAATATATGTAAAATAATTTCTTCTCAGCACACTTATGACCTTTAGTGTATTTGTTATCATAACTATAACAAATCCCTTTTGCTCTTTTTTCTTCCAATTTTTGTGGTGTCAACCTTGTAGGTTGTGGAAGGATAGGAGCAACAACACTTCCACATTTATAGTTGTGAGTGGTAGGCTTCCTTGTTGCCATAATTTTGCTTTCCATTTTTCTTGCCAACCTGAATGCCTTCTCCAATGAATCAGGTTCCCAAAGGCGAACCTCATGTTAGGTGTTATCCTTTAAAGTCCCTATGAACACATCAATCCTATGCTCCTCTGAAATATCTTTTACACTTATATTGAATTTTTGGAAGTCCTCAATGTGCTCCATCATTGAACCCTTTTGTTTGAGATTTATCAATTGGATAAAAAAAATGTTGCTTTTTTTATCCTCATAATGTGCTATCATTTCTTTTGTAAAAATTTCCCAAGTGACAATTTGTTTATGAGAGCAAAGCCATCAATACCATACAAACTGATCTGGTTGCAAATATAAAGTTTCAATGCGTACCTTTTGTGTTTTTTGCACATTATGGAGATCGAAATATTGTTCCATCTGTAGTATCCATATTACGAGATCCTTGCCATCAAACTTCCTCATATCGATCTTTGGAAGGTGGTGGGTCTTTGTTCCAACGTTATAGTTTCTGAAATCATTATTAACATTTCTTTTGTTCTCATCATGAGTCTCCTCTACTACCTTTTTGCCATTAAGAAGCCTTTCTTGTAGCAACTTTGTCAAACCTTCCTTCAAACCTTCCACATCTTTCTTCAAATCTTTAATGTTGTCATTCTTCGAATCATGATTAACATTTCTTTTGTTTTCAGTATGAGTTTCCTCTACTACCTTTTGGCCATTAGGAAGCCTTTCTTGTAGCAAATTTGTCAAACCTTCCTTCCAACCTTCAATGTCTTTCTTCCAATCTTCAATGTTGTCTTTCATACCATCTATCTTAGCTTCCACACCTTTCTTTAAACCATCCATATTAACTTCTACTACTTTTTGTGAGAGTGAAATTCGTTTCACTTGGTCTTACTAGGTGTTTCCATTTTCTTTCTTCAAGGAACCAATTAATGATAATAATGCTTCATTATGCCCTTTGAATTCCTTCAAACTAATTTTCAAACCAAACTTATGCAAAATTCTAAAAAAACTACACACCTTTTTTCACTTTGTAGGAGCTCGATATTGAATTTGTTGTATCTCTGTAATTTCAGATCTCCAAGGTTTGAAATTGCATCCTGCGGTAGCCCTCTGGGTCCTCTTTCTAGCCCCGCAAGTCTAATCAACATTGGATTCTTCAAGGAAGAGTTATGTGAAATATCCTTCGATAACCTGATTATAGACTAATGTAGTAGAGCGAACTTGTACGAAGTTCCACGTGTCACTATTTCGACCTTAGGACCTGAAACCGATACAAAAAAAACTATAGTCCGTCCTCTTTCTGTAACTTCTTGCGAAATTTCAACGTGATGCTAAAAAAAAGTTATGACGATTTTTCCCAGGTCACCTGTTTGAGATATAATTCAGGATCCTAGAAAAACCCTAACTTCCTTGGATCATATCTACAAAAATATAGTGAGAAAATATTTGAAATGGGGACCCAAGGTTTAGATATATTTAGGCTCAAATGGGTTTTTTTAAGCTTTTAAAACGTTGCAGAAAAAAGTTATAGTGAAAATGCCATCATGACCTATTTGGAGCAGCGAAACCTTAAAATCCAAAGCCTCTGATACCAAATGTTATGCAACCAACTCACAAAATAGAAGAAAAGATAGATCAACGCCTTCAGAATCAGCCTCTTCAAGGGGGAAGCTCCTTTACATTACACAAATGAACAATTCTTAGATGATACAAATGACAAAACCTCCTTTCTATATATAGGAGTCTAATGGGTCACATTATAATGAAATCCGACATAACAATAATAATATAAGGGCACAATAATAACAATAGTGGGCTTATATTGGGCACAATAATAATAATATGGGGACAGTAGAGCCACAACAATAACAATAAGGGCTACAATGACAATAGTAATGGGGGAATCACTAGTATTATAGGGACCTAATAGGTTTCTGGGTTTGCAACAAACACTCCACTGTGTACATTGTGGTAAGCTAGAAATCTAGGGAATTGCTTTCCAAAAGCAGTGCAAGATCCAAAATACAAGGTTAAATCTAGTAAGATCGGAGAATATATCCAATATATGCAGGATCATACTAGGGTCTACAAATCTATTGGATTACGACCCTTTGAAAAGGATTTGATTTGGTGGATCTAAAATAAATGGAACCCCTAGGACCAAATAGAATTGGAGTTTGGGGACAAGGGTTTTTTATAGTTATTTTTTCTAGCTTAGAAGACAAATCGAAGGTTTTTGAAGGAGGGTTGTATTTTTTCAACAATTCAGGTCTCTGCATGCGATTCTGGAAGGACAAATATAATCCAGAGAAGGAGGATTTCCTTGCAGCTCCAATATGGGTCCATCTCTTTTCTCTCCCTAAAGAAGGTTGGGAGGAGGAAACCCTTGAAGGCATCAATAATTCCATTGAAAGCTTTGTCAAAGTATTAACGACTCCAAGAGAGGGTGGTACACATCATATGGACATATATATGTTTATATGAATATCTCCCAACCTCTTCCAACCTCCATAAATATTTACTATCAAGTTAATGTTTAGAAGTAATCTCTAGATTATGAACAAGTCCCCTATAGATGAAAACATTGTCATCAATACAAGCATCTTAATACAGGTTATTCGATCAATACCATAGAAACATTTGAAGAAAACCCTTCTTAGAGAGAGCCATTTGATTCGAGAAAAATACCTCAAAGAAGTGAAATTTAAGTCCCTAGGGTACCTCAAAACTTGACCAAATCCCTAGATTTCAAAATAGGTCTGATTCTCTCTCCTCTTTGAAGGAGTCTCTATACCAAGTCAACATTCAATCAAGTATGTAATCAACAAAAGGTAAATCCCCAAACCCTAGAGAGGTCATGAAAAAGTCTCTTGAAGAGCATCAACAAAATCCATTACCATAGGATATGATTAGCTCCCAAGAAGCTAAAGCAGAAGCCCTACCAGTAGATATGAATTTGGATGACCCATGACTAATTTCCATTATGAAAGCATGACATGGAAAAGATGTGACAAACATGCCAACTCACAAGGTTACGATTGTGTATAAGACCTATCTTTGAAGCAAACAATTGGGCTCAAGTTCTTCATAGTCCAGTCTTGGGGTTTAGACGATAAATTTCAAGGTGGTCTCTAGGCAAGAAAAATAAGCCAAAAAGTGAGGTTGTAAGATCAATAAGGCATGAACCCAAGAAGACAGTGAACAATTAGTCAACTCAGGGAAAGTCATGCAAATGTCAAAGGCATTTCATCCCTTTAAATATTGAATCCTCAATGAGTTTTCTGTGATGCTATGATTATCGTAGTAGTTTTCTGATTGTTTTTTCTTAGCATGAAACTTATTAGTTTCAAGTATTTCCTATATTTTAGTCCCCTTTTGGAAATTAAAGCTATATGTAACTTTCTTTGATTAATGAAAGGATATTTTTACCCCACAAAAAAAAAAGTTGGATGTGATTTGGCCTCAATTCACTTAAATTAGGACAACCTTATCTCTCCAGGCTACATACATGCCCATGCTTATAATGCATATTACTAGTAACATGTTACATAGTCGAGTAGTAATAACTAGAGTGGTTGGGAAGTAGGTTTTGCACTCTCCCCACCTAGGTTGAAATTCTTAATGAGAAAATTGACACATTGTGGTAAGGCTAAAGGGTAGATGCTCTTGAGTGAGACCCCCCTTGTGAGTGTGCCTTTGGATTTTTCAACCCTTCCTAAGTCATAAGTTATTATTATATATGGATTTGCATATTTGATATGATTAAAAAGAAATACCCCATTTGAATACTTTATAGGTCCTACATATATTACACAAAAATTATTATTACACATCCATTCATTGCTTATAAACAAAAAAATATCAAATATAAAACATGGAAAATTTTAAAGATGCCTTGACAATATATACAACTCACTTTTTTGGCTTAGATATGAAATTTAACATAATTTTTATATAAAAAATCGAAAGTCATTTTCTCGTGCTCTTAAATGTAGATAAATGGGAAATCCCTTAGGCAATTAAGGAAATGGAAAATATGAAGCATGATTATATGTGAGCACACCCCATCTACAAAATACTACATCATACTCAATGTTATCAAAATTTTATGATATAGATAATACTGACATATTTCTTAGTAACTTTTTAAAGTTCTAATTCTATGAAATTAGAAAAACAAACTTGAATTTTGTGATATACAGGTGAAGAAAAATAGATAACTCAAGTATAGTAAATGACCCTAAAAAATGTTTAGACCCAACTCCATAAGGTGTAAATAATGGGTCATTTGAAAATTTCCTATAATATGAATAAGTTTAATCACCTTAATACTTGGAAAAACTACTTTAAATTTAAAATAAATTATACTTATTTTCATACTTGATCAAGTTCCCATTGTCATGGATCATTACAATACTTTTAGATAATCTTTATAAGAATTGAATTTTCCATAAAGAAAAAAAAAAAAATTTAATGATTAAAAATATATTTTTGAATTAAAAAAACAATGTTTTTACTCACATATTGAGTGAATTTCATTGATGTGTAATTATTCCAATTGAGTTTCTTATTATCTTTGTCAAATATATTATTATGCTATTTTTGTGAACGTAATATTTTCTTCTATGACTTTACAAATTAAAGATGGAATATTTCATTGTTGATGTTCTATATAAAAAAATCTCAACTCATAAATAAAAATGAAAATAAAGATTAAACTATACTTATTGTAAATTATGACAATGCCTTGGGACATTCACTAAGATATTTGATAAGAAATATCCAAAACATTATGCCAATGCCTTGGGACATTCACTAAAGATATTTGATAAAAAATATCATAACTTTGGAGGAGGCCGCATAGCCAATAAAGAGTAAATCCATAATACAATCACAATTAACGTTATATATATTTGTAATATAATTTTTTTTAAAACTTATATCAACATATCACAATAGACTACTCTTAAATGTCTTTTTCTATTATTATGTTTGAAATTTTGATTATAAAATTTTCCCTAATTTACGTGATCACATACGAAAAATAATTTAATTTTTAAAAAATTATAATAAAAATTAATAATTTAATTAAAAAAAATTATAATAAAAATTATACTCTTCACTTTATCAAGAAAGAAATCATTTATATATTTTTACTACATGTAAGAATATATTAATTAAAATTAAATAATTTATATGGTTCTGATTATGAAATTAAAAAACTATAATAAATAAAATATATGTTTTTGACTTTTGAATATATAAATAAGTGAAAAGACTAAAATTTATATAACCTTGACTTTTGAATATATAAATAAGTGGAAAAAAACTAAAATTTATGTAACCTTGAACCCATTGGATATAGGTTTATATAACCTTGCAAAATGTATATAGTTTTATATAACCGTGAACCCCTTTGAATAAGAGTTGCCAAAGATCTTGGTAGGATGGACCACGGATGCTCAAATAATTTCAACAACTTCCAATTTTCATTAATCTCTTTAGAAGGAGATTATATAATGCATATATATAACAAAATAATTAATAAAGTACATTACAACATTATCGTTACGAAGAATTACAATTTTATCTTTCGAATAATAATGGGTTAGAATCCTCAAGCTAAAAGAATATCCTATAATATAATATATGTTAATTATTTGATGATGATGGTGACGGTGACGCTGATGGTGATGCCGATGGTGGTTAACGTCCACTGAGACCAAATTTTGGTCTATCGGACCTAAAGAATGATGATGATGATGGTGGTGGTGATGGTGGTTAACTTCCACTAAGACCAAAATTTGGTCTATCTGACCTAAAGAAACAAATTATTTAGTTTGATTTAAGATTTTATTCCTATACTCAAAAAGCTTGGAGAGAAGCCTCCCAAGCTCACTATAATTTTGACATCGTAAAAGGCTAGGAAGGTCAATATTGTGACAAAGATTATGAAACTGAGATCTAATGTGGTTGAACGCAGAGCACTCTAAGAGGAAGTGGTTTTCATCCTCAATGATGGCAAATCCTTTCTATCCATGGTGTTTTAGGAACTGCCCAACGACCTGTTTCACTATGGAGCTCATGAGAGTTCGTTCTAATCTTTGCTATATTAATTTTCTTCTTTGAGCTAGCTAAAACCTAGAGATACTTTTGATCTTATAGGGTGGGGTTGATGACCTTCTTATAATAACTTAATTTTCTTTTAGTTGCTAAATCTTTCTCACACCACATTTTTCTTTGAACCTAGAAGTAACAATATTTTTAATGTTATTAATGTTTTCCAATGCATCATTCTCGTTGATCTCCCAATGGTTTAACTAGGCCCTCGTGTCTTTATACCACCCTCGTTTGAGCCTTAGTTGGTTTTGGCTAGAATTTAAAGCTAGCTTAGGAAGTCTATGATCTCCTACGTTATTGAGCTTGTGCTTGTACAACAGAAGCCTAGTCATAGCTAGGCTCTCGATAGGGGAAAGACCTAGTTCTATAAGGAGAATAGGGTAGGGTGTATTGCTTTTAATTTTTAGGTTATACGTTATAAAGCGCTTCTGGATTTGCTCAATCTTTCTCCAGCATTCTCTAGAGATTGTAAATATATTCCTATAAGATGTCGACGAAATAGAATCTAATTTTTGGGAATATTCTGGAAAAATCCCATTGATTTCGAGTCAGATATTCAATAATGAAAACGATTTCCCAATAATAGAAACTCTCATTCTCCAAAGCGTCCTGTAATCTTTAACCAATTTTGTGCTTCGATGTAATTCCCCGGAGCAAGTGCTATAGCTTTAGTACCGACTGAACTATTATGGCGAGAAAGAGTCTCATTCCGAGAGAGAAGAAGAGACAAGCACTGGAACGGAAATATCATTTAATTCGTCAATCTTTGGAGGAAAAAAGCAAAGTGTCATCAATGGATGACAAATGGGAAATTCATAGAAAATTGCAATGCAACCCAAACCTCACATCCATATAAGATAACAGGAGTGGCTAAAGTTTCAAAGAAGAACTTATTTTTATCCCACATTACGAGGTATATTAGGAAAAAAACGTAGAAAAATTTAAAGAAGATAAGAGTATCAACATAATTATAGGGTAGGGTACCTAGAGAAGGATATTAGTCTTTCTTCTTCCACATAAAACCACAAAGGGATTTTTTCCAGAAGCTTAGAATAGATTTGCAACTTTTTTTTTCAGAGAAGCTTGGAATAGATTTGCAATTTCATTTGTTACAAAAAACTAATAATTTTGTTTTATTATTTTAATATTTTTAAATTTTTTTATCAAATTATAACAACAAATTTCATTACTAATTCTAATTTCTAATTTGAAATCGATTTGCAAAAATCCCACCTTTACTATATTCATACTTTTTAAATATCCTATTTCTAACCAAATGAAATTTTCATTAAAAATTAAATAATTTCATCACGCTGCATATTAATAGAAACAACGTATACTATTAATTAAAAATATATCAATTAAAAAAATAAAAATTAATATAAAATTTACTTAATCTTTAAATTATAAAAGTGTTTGCAATTAATTCTTAATTAATATAAAATTTACTTAATCTTTAAATTATAAAAGTGTTTGCAATTAATTCTTTTCAATTCAAAACAAATTAATGTTAATTAAATTCAATATAAAATTAATGTTAATTAAATTCAATATAGATAAAATATATCAATTAAAAAAATAAAAAATTTACTTGATCTTTAAATTATAAAAGTGTTTGCAATTAATTCTTTTCCATTCAAAACAAATTAATGTTAATTAAATACAATATAGATAAATTAACAATCACCTTTATTCAAACGATTTCATAAAAGTTCCAATTAAAATAATAATAATAATAATAATATTCATTTTTAAGGTCACAGCCAAGGCAGACACCAAATTGGTGTATGAGACCCCCTTATTTGTGGGACAAGGGACCCACCTCCGCTCACCGATTTGATTGCTAAGTCTACAAAGGCATACATACTCTACCCCCCTCTGGTTTTGAACCTGTGACCTCTTAAGAGGAAACACATGCTCTTAACCATTACTAACTTATTAAAAATTACCAAGCTTTTTTTCTATTTTCATGCCTACTACGAGTGATAACGAAATTCATGTTTATATTTCATTAAAAAATCACTTATGCCCATGAGGTCAGATTACATCAAATACCCAACCGTTTATGTTTCGAGAAGGGGTAATTTAATTTAGTGACGAAATGAGATTTTTTTTTTTTTTTTTTAATTTAAATTAAAATTAGATAAAGTTTTTTAAAAATTTGAATTTAAATTATTTAATTCGTAGAATTAGAATGTTTTAAAAGTGTTTTTTTATGGTGTTAAATTTATTTATAGATTTAAAAATGTATTTAAACATTAAAAAATCACATTTAAAAAGAATATTTTAATAATTTAAATATTTATTATTTTATTTTCTAGATTAGGTCTTTAAAAAATGTTATTCAACATTATCACCTCAAACCCTATAATCAACATAGATCCATAAGTATTAATCTAACATGAGCCAACAATTTTTTCACGTAAAATTTTTTTGAGAGTGCAAAATACAATGTGTTATTTTTCATTGTTTAAATTATATTCTTGAATGTTAAATAGAGTATATACAGGGTCAAATAAAAATTTTAACCATAAAAACTTAATTTTTTTCTATATAGATATATATGAAGTTGATATCAACATATATTAGTTAACATAGATCTTCAAATAATTTATTTAAATTTTCAATTGAAATATTTTTAAAATATAAAATTTAAACATTTAATTTACACATTCTTTTACTTCTAATTATTTTACCACGTATTCATTTATTATATATATATATATATATAAATATAATAAACCAACTCAATGAAATAAAAAATATTTAAATAAAATGAAAATAACATTCTTTGTCTTCATTCTTATCTATTCTACATTTCTTTAATATACATAGTTATCATATACATTTATACATAAAATTTTGTCAAACAAGAATTAACAATTTAATATTTTCTGGATTAAATTTTAAACAATTTAATGTTTTCTCGACAAGAATTAACAATTTAATATTTTCTGGATTAAATTTTAAACAATTTAATGTTTCCGAGAAAACATTAAATTTTAATGAGAAGATGATGATTAAAAGTAACGTATTTATGAAGTAAATTTATTAACTTATTAAATTAAAAATATATTTAAATAAAATGAAAATAACATTCTTTGTCTTCATTCTTATCTATTCTACATTTCTTTAATATACATAGTTATCACATACATTGATACATAAAATTTTGTCAAACAAGAATTAACAATTTAATATTTTCTGGATTAAATTTTAAACAATTTAATGTTTTCTAGAAAACATTAAATTTTAATGAGAAGATGATGATTAAAAGTAACGTATTTATGAAGTAAATTTATTAACTTATTAAATTAAAAATAATTAAAAAACAGTTTATTATATTTAAGCAATTCAAATATTTAAATTTAATCGGAAAAACCACCGACACTCGAGATCCTTAAGATCCTTATATTTTTTAAGTATAAACATTTCTAAGAATTCATTTTCAATAAAATCTATAATATACTTTGTAGTTGTCGAGAAGGCTGCTCTCTCGAGAAAACTTAGGAACCGAGTATTACCACCGTCAATAAACAGTGGTAACCTATATAATATAATATAACCTTTGCGGCTTCATCATTACAAGGTTTTCATGGGTGAATATTCTTTTTTTCGAAACTGGTGTGCAAGGGCTGAACGGCGTCACACGGACAACAGAATAGTCAAAATCAATCGTGACGACGCCGGAAGCTGCTGCAGCGGGCCCAGCATGGAAACATTCATTTGGCCCTAGTTTAAAAACTCAAATTAATTTTAAAATTAATGGGAATTTTGGTAATATTATGACAAAATATTCGTCTAAATTTTTTAAAATCTAGATTATAGCTATTAAATTTCAAGATTTTGTGTGACCTAAAATTTTCTAGTTGTTTCTAGTATGTTTTTTTGAAAGTTTTTCTTGTCTATTTTCTCTAAAATCCGACAGGAATTTATTGAAATCACAAGTTTGATAGTAACTCTTGCACAATCCAAGTGTGCTGGAGATTTTCAAGGTGTTGAATCCATATATATAATCAAAAAACCAGTTTAAATAACAGAAATCAAGATTTCACCTCAATTTGATGCAAAAAAACTAAAAATTTACACTAAAAACAACTCTTAAACTTTTTAGTAATACTGTTGCTTAAATAGACAACGCTTGTAGGTTAAAGACTGACAATTCATTACAGTATAAAGGTAGATGGTTTTTTTAATGCACACGTGGCATGCTTCTATAGGGTATATGGTTTTCTAAATAGACACGTGGTATGGTTCTTTTCATAATAGACGGCTTTTTCTAAATAAAATAAACACGTGGCATGTTTCTATACACGTGCTCAATGGATGCAAGTTTTCACTGGAAATCTTCTACACGGAGATGAAAGTTGATCCAGGAATCTCCCCTTGAAAACACCTACGCTTTAATTATCAAGTAGCAAATATGTATATGCACATTTTTATTAAGTGAGAAAGTTCGATAAGAACGTTAAAAAAAAAAATGTTCTATTGCTAGTTTCCCGTCACCCGTCAAACATTTTATGGTTAAAAAAAAGGTTATATTCTCAAGCATGTCACATAGATTGTCTAATTGAATGACCATTGGGATATAGGTTAATTATAAAGATTATAGGTCATTTTTCACCTTTTTAAATTTAGTATCAATTTATATATAGTAACATAAATTTTAATTATAGATTATAAGATATAATTAAGGATGGAGATCAATTAATCTATAAAAGTTGATGATATGGTTATTAAGAGATATCACAGAAATAGTGGATAAGAATGACTTATAAGGGTAGGTTATTATTACTTGATAAATAATCACTATGATTCCTATTCTATGTGAATATGTGTAATATTGAAAAATCGAGTAAGACTATGATACATGTATAAATTTCTCTCAAATGATATTATATTGATCATTATTATGACATGAAGTACAAAAACTATATCAAACTACTTAACAACATTAAAACACATTGTAAGTTTCCCTTGTAATGTTTACCAAAGGAATGAGCACTTGAGCAATGACGGAAGTTAAATAAATTTAATAGGCCAACAATGTGAGGTATTTGAGTTGAAACAAATCTAGTGATGTCTCATTGTGCGTACAAGTGGTGCGACAGTATATGTGGCCACTGGACAAACATTACATCATGAGTTGTAATGTTCACACACTTGGAAAAAGATGGCATCACATAACATGCCTCCATAATGATGATGTCAAACGTCTTTGATAAGTGGAAAAGATGGCATCAAACTTTGTTGCTTCCATGATAAGTTATTGAGTTGAACAATGTAGGAAATCATCAATAAGATGCAATCAGATCTTAATAAGGTGCAAGGAGAAGACACCTAATAATGTCAAGAATTAGTGCATAATGACCAACACTGATAAAATCAACATGCTCATGATGAAGTGCTAAGAAATTCAAGATAGAATGATAATTCACAAAACCAATTTATTTCCAAACTCTTCACACATAACACTTTGGAATAGGTGAAACAAACATAGAGCTAAATGCAAGAAATATTCTCCAAGAGAAAATGCATATACCATCATGGAAATTCTTTAATCCATCAAAGAAAAATCTCTCCAAGTGTACATGAATGATAACAGAAGATGAAGTTGAATGTGATCCAACATGATGAAAGTATTGATGATTAATTAGAGTGCTTTAATCAAAAACTTGAATGTGATCTCATAATGATTATTAAGTTCAACAAGTGGTCATATATGCACCACATCCAATGTAACATGGTCTTCCCATCACAAATACAATGCCAATTAAAGAACCAAATTTGTACTATCAAGAAACCATGTCAAATAGACTACTGTTAGAGTTAAATAAAGGAAAAGTATGTGTTCATTACCATCTTCAATAATCATTTGGCCAAGTCAATAAAAAATAATATACATTTTTAAAAACTAACTCAAAAATTGAGGTCTAGTCTTTGGGTTTTTATAAACAAATTAAAATACAAGGTTCAAATAGAATAACTCATTGAAGGGAGCTATGTTGTTGCCAAGAAGACTAAAAAAACTTAATCTAGAAAAAGTAATTTTGAAATGGATGTGATATGCAAAAGTTATAAGTGATAGAAAATAAGCTTGCAAAACTAAATTACAAACCCCATAGGTTGAGTAAAGATGTCACTTTTAAGCAATAGAATAGAACACTTACACACATTTTGAGTAGTGAACACTACTAAAGTGAAAATTTTGACTATATAGAAGTAGATAATATGAAAACACATGATTATATGTGTCACACTATTTAGATGGAAAATGATAAACATCCATGTGTGAAAATATAGACCCATTATCCTTAAATTCACGTAGTATGACTCACTTAGAATCAAGGTAAATAATGTTAACTAAAAAATACACGCTTTCACATTGGAAGCATACCCAAGTCCTACAATGTTGAAGTGGCACTTAAAAGAACCATAAAATACAAGACTCAAATCAAGCACTATATTAAAGAAAAATTGACACTAACCTTTGAATAAACCATTTTCCCCTTATTCTTAAAAAAAATATTGAAACTAATTAAAATATTTGAATTGCACATTACAAAGTTTCACAAGATCCATGGAAAAGACACCTATGTGAATGAAGTCATAGCTAAAAAAATATCCTTCACGATGAAAAATACATACAAGGTCAAGAAATACATAGTGATCTTCCCTAATATACTAAACATTTCCACTGTAACATTTCTAAACGTAAACATTTCCACTATAACCTTATAACCTTTAATGTAATATAAACATTTTCTATAACAAAATAGCTATCTCGAAGATCATATCCATCTAAAGTTATCATACATATCCTTTACAAAAAGAAATCATAAGTAATTTTTTATAATCATAAGTAATTTTTTATAATGAAGTTACATTTTTTTCAAATGAAATTACAATGCGTTGAATTTTAAATAATTATTCTTTCACCAAAAATCAAGCTCATATGTATAATATTAATTTCATAAAACAAATTATTTTATTTTATTAAATTGTATTAACCCTAATTAATTTATTTGAATTGCGATGGGTCAAAAGAACTTGGGCTTTATTAAACAATGATAGGTCTTCCGCCACCGGATTGTTTGCGGTATGCATGAGACGTTTCGAGGATTTCATGGCAGGTATGTAAATACAGAGCCCATTACTCCCATTATCCATGAGATTATTTCTCTGCTCCAACCCTCGATAAAGATTAAATTTATAAGCGCCTTGAACCCGCCATATTTATTATCACCAAACTCTTACGATTTTCTTTAAAGTCGGGGAAACATTGTTTTATTTTAATAAAAAATAAATATAGTATAAGCTATATTGTTTTTTACTCACAAAATATAACAACATTATCTCTTCCCAGAACAATGCACTTATATAATATTACTTAGTTTATATATATATTCCAAATTTGTTTTAACACTAAAGATTTTTCTCACTTATTATTTTGATTAATAAAGTCTTTTCTCATTTTATACATCAATTTTTTTTCCACTTTGTAATATCCCTATTATAATTACCCCTGCGTAAAAGTAATTTCAACTTACGAATCAGTTATTAACTGATTCTTGGTAGTTGTGAACTGAATGAGGAGGCAACATTCCTTTTTGCGGGAGAAGCTCATTCTTGCAATCTCCGTCCAACGAAACTGGCTCTTCATCTGTGGCATGCTATGGCCCGAAAGTCCAGTGTTTACCTTGCTTTCCTTCAGGACAGGGGCTTATGGTCTTGGCACGACAACCAGAGTATGGCTTGCTCCACAGTATTGTCAACCCGCCATGGTGAGGTCTATTTTTCTCCGACAAACCGCTCCTCACTTCATAAGGGTTTTAGTTCGCCTTTATAAAGATTCAAATGGAAATGGGTTTCGAACCTGGTCCAAAAGTGCAGGGTTTTGTAATTTCAGGTGGCAACTAAAGTCAAATGTTTTCGTAGTAGTTTCAATCTGATAAACCGATCCTTTGGAAGGAAAGCGATGCGTGCAGCGGTTGGAGGTCTTAGATATAATCAAGAAGGAAATTACGGTGAAAATATTTATGACTTTCTTGACATTCGTTGGGAAAACTGGAATGTTAAACCTGGGAAGCGAGTGCCTACAGCAGCGATTTCATCAATCATCAACCTACCAGAAGGTTTTCCAATCGGAGACTACAACAGAGTTGTCGAAGGAAAGAGATAAGTTGATCTCTTGAACATTCTTTATTTATGTGTAGTAAAAGAATGATTAAATTATATGTTTTCTTGGTAGGAAAATATGTTAATGCATGCGGTAAAAGAATGTTTAATTATATGTTTTCTTGGTAGGAAAATATGTTAATGCATGCGGTAAAAGAATGATTATTTTATATGTTTTCTTGGTAAAGAAAATATGTTAGTGCATGCAGTAAAAGATTGAATATTTGATATGTTTTCTTGGAAAAGAAAATATGTTAAAGATTGATTATTTTGTATGTTTTCTTGCTAAAGAAAATAGGTATTTCCTCCTAGAAAGGCTACATGTGAGTCTTGTGTGTAAAATGCTTGTCTCTCGTCATTTTCATGGAATAAAATCCTTGTTAAATATAGCCAAAATATCTTCTTGAGAAAAGAAGAGGAAGCATATAAACATCTTGAGGACATAGAGTGAAAAGTGGCCAAGTTTTCTTGAATTAAAATACGTATTTTTATAAAAGTTTCTTGAAAAAGGATATATGCTAATGGCATTGCGATACGAGCTAATTTCTAAGTTCATGTGAAATAATTATGCATTACATGCATGATCGAATTAGCTAGTGAAGTGCTTCTAGGTTCATAGATATTTATTTTTATAGTTTTCTTTTTAGGAAAGTGTGCATACTTCATGTATGAAGATGATGGCTTTTATGAGTAGATTTCTTGAAACAAAAATAGAGTTTCCTATTTTTGAAAGACATATGAATAGTGTTCATATCATACCAAGAATCCATACTTGTTCCTTGGAAAGATTATGTGCATTGAAGTAAAAGTAATTGTGTTAGGAAAAACACATGTTGCATGCACATAAGGGTAGCTATTGTGACTGTGGGAGTATGATTTTGTATGATTTTGTGTGTACGTGGAGGAAGTGATTATGTTAACTTTCTTGAAAATAATAATCTCTTGAAAAGTTTGTCTTGTTAGATTAGTTGTGTTGACTTCTTGATTTTGATGCATAAAGGGTAAGCTAACCTTGTTTTTATGTCTTGATTTTTATGTATAAAGATGGATATGTTTAATAATTTCTTGAAAGGGAAGCTTGAGAAACCCTCATATAGGAAGATAGGGAAATGAGGTTATAAATGACTTCCTTTAAGAAAGAGGTATGTGGTTTGTTGTATGAAATGATGGTAGTATTCTAGTGAAGGGAATATGTATTGCATGCATTAAAGAATGGCTAATATGATAAGCTATGGTATGCACAAAGAATAGTCATTGTGATATGGAGTTATGTTCTTTGTATGTTAGAGAGACTATGTTGAGTTATCGAAAAATAACTATGTGAAAGGAACATGTGTTAAGCATAGAAATAGCAGTTTATTGCATGCATGAAGATATAATGAATGTGTTATACATGTAGTAGAACTAATGAGTTAGAACTCCTAAAGGGAATTATGCATTAGTGTAAATAAGCGTTGTGGAGGTCAAACAATATTTACTTGGGTGTATGTACTAGTTAAATAGTATGTCATGCTTGCTCATGCATATGAGTAGATGTTAAAAGATCTCTTTTAGAGGTTGATTATTGATTGATTAGTTGGTATCTAATCTTGTTGCCAAAGCTGCTTGATGATAAACATTGACAGGAAGCGATGGCAGTTGGAGCCAAAGAAAAATGATGTTTAATGTTGTGGCAGGAAGAGGATTAACGGTCCACGCAGATGAGTACAAGTTTCAGGATCATACATTGCTAGAACAATCATGCCACAAGGAACGTTGTATGTGGCGGTATGTAAGTAAAAGATTACATGGAAACTGTAATAGCTTTTAGCTAGTTATGTGAAAACTTAATGATAATTCATTGTAATGATTTTATGACAATGGTTAAGGGATGGAATCCCTTATAAGCCATTGAGTGAGGGGTGAAAACCCTCATGAGCATTTAATAATAAGATTAAAAATTTGTTGGTTTTCACCCTACGGGGTTTCCAGGGTATATTGGTGTCCAATGGCGTGATTGTCTTTTGTGTCAGTCTGATGATGATGAATCCTTGATGTTGATGGTTCTTTGTTTAATGGCATAACCATAATGTCCAAGTATGAGATTAATTAATATGGTGAAGGAAATCATGCAATGGATGCAAGGAATCATGAGACAGTTTATGTTATCAGACTACCACAGTGGTGGTCAATGGTTATGCAACTTACTGTCTTCTATTGCACATGTAATAATGAACATTATATCTAATGGCTAATGAGGAATTGTGGAGTTGTGAATTTGATATTTACTTGTGGGTAATTTGCATAAAAAAATTTCTAACTCCCTGCTTTTACATGCGACATTACCGGGGTATGTGACAAGTGGTATCAGAGCTAAAGGTTGCAGCACTGGCACCTTTGGGAATTGGTAAGCGGAAAATAAATTGAGGTACGCCGTCAGTAGGCATTAAGTCAGGTATGAGTTTAACCATTCACATATTGATTTACATAGTACACTACTTTCGGCATGATAAGTGTGATTTGTGTTTAAACTGCTTGAGTAGTAAGTAATAAAGTTGCTGCATAACTATGTTCATGACATTGGATTCCTGATGAGGATAAAAGACAATAAAACTTTTGTCGCACTTAAGAAAAATATTGAACACTCATTAAGGAAAGTGACAATCAACTACCCACTTTTGATTTGCAAACATGGCAATAACAATGATGGGGAACATCCTTGAATAGGATGACAAATTGTTTTAAAAGGACATTAGAAGAACCCCTTTAGTTATGGAAAATATGCAATGAGTCAAGTAGCGAGATTCGATTTTCATAACTAATTTTGATTAAGTTTTGCCATGGTTTCATTAAGATGATTCGTAGTTGTGATTGGTTAGTGTTGTTCGACTAACTAATAGCACTTATGTGCATGAATTGAATTTGATTTAAGCTTATCACAATTCGTGAACAAGTGATTGTGGTAGTTACTTCCTGTATTGGTCTGTTGATGGCAATACATTGTGGGAAATTGGGAATGTTTAGATTGATACCTCAACTATCATAGGCATTTACACAGTAATGAATATTTGCATATACTTTTAGGCATGATCGTATTGTGCCGTGAACTAAAAGATTAGGGAAGTGAATACTTGTTAAAGGACGCATATGTAAACTAATGTTGCTAATGTGATTAAGTAGTGGTAGCTTAATGGCAACAAGAAAACTCGTCACGTAAAATTTTGCAATGAGAATTGCAATCATAAATGAGAAAGAATAATGTTATATGATATGCATGATTGTGTTATTCGGAAGTCAGAATGCATACAATATGTATGTTTGTTATGATTCCTATCAATCTAGATGTTGTGAACCCATGTTGAGGGTTAAGTGTAGATGCATGGTATGCATGCATGTTTGTTTGTTAACGATAATGACTATATGATTCATTATGTACAAAACTTTGGGAAGAGTGATAACAGAGAAATTTAACATGTCAGACAGTTGCAGATAGATGTGAAAGGCTAGAATGCCTTGGGTTGATGGCAGTTACCTGCCCGGAGGGGTTGATGGTACTTGTCTGCCCGGATTGTGAAAGGCTAGAATGCCTTGGGTTGATGGCAGTTACCTGCCCAGAGGGGTTGATGGTACTTGTCTGCCCGGAGTTGGGTTGATGGCAGCTACCTGCCCGGAGGGGTTGATCGTACTTGTCTGCCCAGATTTCCTCTCCCTGGAATTCTTGAGCTGGCTGGCCAGTGGAGTTCCATGTTAGACCTGGTAAGGTCTCTATCAAAGAAACTGTCTAGATGTGAAAATGACTTGATTTGGTTGTGGAAACTAGTTCCTATTGGTTGGGAATTCTTTATCCTATTGTGGTCTCATAGCTAAAGGAATTACAATCAGCTATATGTTATGTTAAAAATGAATTTTACATATAGTTGTGTAAAATATGTTATGCACATTTAACAGGAAACGAGCTTAGTGCTCAATAAGGAGTTATTGGAAATTTTAACTCCTTTATTGTATTACTAATCTTGTAGAAGTCTTAGTAGGGGCTAAGACAATTCTCACTGGATGCAGTGATTGACTGTTTCGATGATTAGGGAGCTAGGTGCTCTTTTGGTACTTTTAGAAGTACTCTGTGGATGTCTTTAGTGAAAATTAATTCAGTGTGCACGTGGAGCAGTGATGAGCTCTTAAGTACTTGTAAAAGTACTGTGATTTAAAAAAATCATCTAACATTTCACAATTGATTGATAGTTAAAAGTATTTCATTTGACTCAGAATATTATGACTAATGCGATTGAATTTGTTTGTCATATATTACAGGATTACTTACCATGGAGGGTTGATGGGTTGACCAACCACTATTAAAATGCTTACATGAAAGTGCTCATGATTTTCAAGAGTAGATAGTAAGTAATGGTAAGTTGATATAGAGAATTGTTTATTATGAATTTGAATACGAGTCAAATAATGGAAATTAGAACTTGCATATTTTTGCAATTATGAATGCTTATGACTATGGATCTTTCTTATGATTATATCATTACTATTTTGTTTGTTGTCATTTCTTGAAATGAAATCTTTGATTTTAAAAGAGGAAGGATCACATTTTGTGTGGTTTGGTTATACCATTTGTACAATCTAAAGTTCCGATGAGAGATGAACACCGGGGACGGTGTTTTTGTTAAGGGGGGTAGTATGTAATATCCCTATTATAATTACCCCCTGCGTAAAAGTAATTTCAACTTATGAATCAGTGATTAACTGATTCTTGGTAGTTGTGAACTGAATGAGGAGGCAACATTCCTTTTTGCGGGAGAAGCTCATTCATGCAATCTCTGTCCGTCGAAACTAGCTCTTCGTCTGTGGCATGCTATGGCCCGAAAGTCCAGTGTTTACCTTGCTTTCCTTCAGGACAGGGGCTTATGGTTTTGGCATGGAAACCAGAGTATGGCTTGCTCCACAGTATTGTCAACCCGCCATGGTGAGGGCTATTTTTCTCCGGCAGACCGCTCCTCACTGCATAAGGGTTTCAGTTCGCCTTTATAAAGATTCAAGTGGAAATGGGTTTCGAACCCGGTCCAAAAGTGCAGGGTTTTGTAATTTCTGGTGGCAACTAAAGTCAAACGTTTTTGTAATAGTTTCAATCTGATAAACTGATCCTTTGGAAGGAAAGCGATGCGTGCAGCGGTTGGAGGTCTTAGATATAATCAAGAAGGAAATTAGGGTGAAAAGATTTATGACTTTCTTGACATTCGTTGGGAAAACTGGAATGTTAAACCTGGGAAGCGAGTGCCTACGACAATGATTTCATCAATCACCAACCTACCATAAGGTTTTCCAATGGGAGACTACAACAGAGTTGTCGAAGGAAAGAGATAAGTTGATCTCTTGAAACATTCTTTGTTTATGTGTAGTAAAAGAATGATTAAATTATATGTTTTCTTGGTAGGAAAATATGTTGATGCATGCAGTAAAAGAATGATTAAATTATATGTTTTCTTGGTAGGAAAATATGTTAATGCATGCGGTAAAAGAATGATTATTTTATATGTTTTCTTGGTAAAGAAAATATGTTAGTGCATGCAGTAAAAGATTGAATATTTGATATGTTTTCTTGGTAAAGAAAATATGTTAAAGATTGATTATTTTGTATGTTTTCTTGGTAAAGAAAATAGGTATTTCCTCTTAGAAAGACTACATGTGAGTCTTGTGTGTAAAATGCTTGTCTCTCGTCATTTTCTTGGAATAAAATCCTTGCTAAATATAGCCAAAATATCTTCTTGAGAAAAGAAGAGGAAGCATATAAACATCCTGAGGACATAGCGTGAAAAGTGGCCAAGTTTTCTTGAATTAAAATAAGTATTTTTATAAAAGTTTCTTGAAAAAGGATATATGCTAATGGCATTGCGATACGAGCTAATTTCTAAGTTCATGTGAAATAATTATGCATTACATGCATGATCGAATTAGCTAGTGAAGTGCTTCTAGGCTCATAGATATTTATTTCTATAGTTTTCTTTTTAGTAAAGTGTGCATACTTCATGTATGAAGATGATGGCTTTTATGAGTAGATTTCTTGAAACAAAAATAGAGTTTCCTATTTTTGAAAGACATATGAATAGTGTTCATATCATACCAAGAATCCATACCTGTTCCATGGAAATATTATGTGCATTGAAGTAAAAGTAATTGTGTTAAGAAAAACACATGTTGCATGCACATAAGGGTAGCTATTGTGACTGTGGGAGTATGATTTTGTGTGTACGTGGAGGAAGTGATTATGTTAACTTTCTTGAAAATAATAATCTCTTGAAAAGTTTGTCTTGTTAGATGAGTTGTGTTGACTTCTTGATTTTGATGCATAAAGGGTAAGCTAACCTTGTTTTTGTGTCTTGATTTTTATGTATAAAGATGGATATCTTTAATAATTTCTTGAAAGGGAAGCTTGAGAAACCCTCATATAGGAAGATAGGGAAATGAGGTTATAAATGACTTCCTTTAAGAAAGATGTATGTGGTTTGTTGTATGAAATGATGGTAGTATTCTAGTGAAGGGAATATGTATTGCATGCATTAAAGAATGGCTAATATGATAAGCTATGGTATGCACAAAGAATAGTCATTGTGATATGGAGTTATGTTCTTTGTATGTTAGAGAGACTATGTTGAGTTCTCGAAAAATAACTATGTGAAAAGAACATGTGTTAAGCATAGAAATAACAGTTTATTGCATGCATGAAGATATAACGAATGTGTTATACATGTAGTAGAACTAATGAGTTAGAACTCCTAAAGGGAATTATGCATTAGTGTAAATAAGCATTGTGGAGGTCAAACAATATTTACTTGGGTGTATGTACTAGTTAAATAGTATGTCATGCTTGCTCATGCATATGAGTAGATGTTAAAAGATCTCTTTTAGAGGTTGATTATTGATTGATTAATATGGTATCTAATCTTGTTGCCAAAGCTGCTTGATGATAAACATTGACAGGAAGCGATGGCGGTTGGAGCCAAAGAAAAGTGATGTTTAATGTTGTGGTAGGAAGAGGATTAACGGTCCACGCAGATGAGTACAAGTTTCAGGATCGTACATTGCTAGAACAATCATGCCACAAGGAACGTTGTATGTGGTGGTATGTAAGTAAAATATTACATGGAAACTGTAATAGCTTTTAGCTAGTTATGTGACAAATTAATGATAATTCATTGTAATTATTTTATGACAATGGTTAAGGGATGGAATCCATTATAAGCCATTGAGTAGGTGTGAAAACCCTCATGAGCATTTAATAATAAGATGAAACGTTTGTTGGTTTTCACCCTACGGGGTTTCCAGGGTATATTGGTGTCCAATGGTGTGATTGTATTTTGTGTAAGTCTGATGATGATGACTCCTTGATGTTGATGGTTCTTTGTTTAATGGCATAACCATAATGTCCAAGTATGAGATATATTAGTATGGTGAAGGAAATCATGCAATGGATGCAATGAATCATGAGACAGTTTATGTTATCACACTACAACAGTGGTGGTTAATGTTATGAAAATGGTTATGCAACTTACTGTCTTCTATTGCACATGTAATAATGAAAATTATATGTAATGGCTAATGAGGAATTGTGGAGTTGTGAATTTGATATTTACTTGTGGGTAATTTGCATAAAAAATTTTCTAACTCCCTGCTTTTACATGCGAGGTTACCAGGGTGTGTGACAAGTGGTATCAGAGCTAAAGGTTGCAGCACTAGCGCCTTTGGGAATTGGTAAGCGGAAAATAAATTGAGGTACGCTGTTAGTAGGCATTAACTTAGGTATGCGTTTAACCATTTACATATTGATTTACATAGTAGACTACTTTCGGCATGATAAGTGTGATTTTTGTTTAAAATGCTTGAGTAGTAAGTAATAAATTTGCTGCATAACTATGTTCATGACATTGGATTCCTGATGAGGATAAAAGACAATAAAACTTTTGTCGCACTTAAGAACAATATTGAACACTCATTAAGGAAAGTGGCAATCAACTACCCACTTTTGATTTGCAAACATGGCAATAACAATGATGCATTTATGAAACAAAATTGAAGTTACAATGAACGAAACTTAATGAGCCAAAGCATGAATATAAAATTATGGGGAACATCCTTGAATAGGATGACAAATTGTTTTAAAAGGACATTAGAAGAACCCCTTTAGTTATGGAAAATATGCAATGAGTCAAGTAGCGAGACTTGATTGTCATAACTAATTTTGATTAAGTTTTGCCATGGTTTCATTAAGATGATTGGTAGTTGTGATTGGTTAGTGTTGTTCGACTAACTAATAGAACTTATGTGCATGGATTGAATTTGATTTAAGCTTATCACAATTCGTGAACAAGTGATTGTGGTAGTTACTTCCTGTATTGGTCTGTTGATGGCAATACATTGTGGGAAATTGGGAATGTTTAGATTGATACCTCAACTATCATAGGCATTTACGCAGTAATGAATATTTGCATATACTTTTAGGCATGATAGTATTGTTCCGCGAACTAAAAGATTAGGGAAGTGAATACTTGTTAAAGGACGCATATGTAAACTAATGTTGCTAATGGGATTAAGTAGTGGTAGCTTAATGGCAACAAGAAAACTCGTCATGTAAAATGTTGCAATGAGAATTGCAATCATAAATGAGAAAGAATAATGTTATATGATTTGCATGATTGTGTTATTCGGAAGTCAGAATGCATACAATATATATGTTAGTTATGATTCCTATCAATCTAGATGTTGTGAACCCATGTTGAGGGTTAAGTGTAGATGCATGGTATGCATGCATGTTTGTTTGTTAACGATAATGACTATATGATTCATTATGTACAAAACTTTGGGAAGAGTGATAACAGAGAAATTTAACATGTCAGACAGTTGCAGATAGATGTGAAAGGCTAGAATTCCTTGGGTTGATGGTAGTTACCTGCCCGGAGGGGTTGATGGTACTTGTCAGCCCGGATTGTGAAAGGCTAGAATGCCTTGGGTTGATGGCAGTTACCTGCCCGGAGGGGATGATGGTACTTGTCTGCCTGGAGTTGGGTTGATGGCAACTACCTGCCCGGAGGGGTTGATGGTACTTGTCTGCCCAGATTTCCTCTCCCTCGAATTCTTGAGTTGGTTGGCCAGTGGAGTTCCATGTTAGACCTGGTAAGGTCTCTATCAAAGAAACTGTCTGGATGTGAAAATGACTTGATTTGGTTGTGGAAACTAGTTCCTATGGGTTGGGAATTCTTTATCCTATTTTGGTCTCATAGCTAAAGGAATTAACTAATCGGCTATATGTTATGTTAAAAATGGAATTTACATATAGTTGTGTAAAATATGTTATGCACATTTAACAGGAAACAAGCTTAGTGCTCAATAAGGAGTTATTGGAAATTTTAATTCCTTTATTGTATTACTAATCTTGTGGAAGTCTTAGTAGGGGCTAAGACAATTTTCATTGGATGCAGTGATTGACTGTTTTGATGATTAGGGAGCTAAGTGCTCTTTTGATACTTTTAGAAGTACTCTGTGGATGTCTTTAGTGAGAATTAATTCTGTGTGCATGTGGAGCAGTGATGAGCTCTTAAGTACTTGTAAAAGTACTGTGATTTAAAAAAATCATCTAACATTTCTCAATTAATTGATAGTTAAAAGTATTTCATTTGACTCAGAATATTATGACTAATGGGATTGAATTTGTTTGTCATATATTACAGGATTACTTACCATGGAGGGTTGATGGGTTGACCAACCACTATTAAAATGCTTTCATGAAAGTGCTCATGATTTTCAAGAGTAGATGGTAAGTAATGGTAAGTTGATATAGAGAATTGTTTATTATGAATTTGAATATGGGTCAAATAATGGAAATTAGGACTTGCATATTTTTGCAATTATGAATGCTTATGACTATGGATCTTTCTTATGATTATATCATTACTATTTTGTTTGTTGTCATTTCTTGAAATGAAATCTTTGATTTTAAAAGAGGAAGGATCACATTTTGTGTGGTTTGGTTATACCATGAGTAAAATCTAAAGTTCCGATGAGAGATGAACATAAGGGACGGTGTTCTTGTTAAGGGGGGGAGTATGTAATATCCCTATTATAATTACCCCCTGTGTAAAAGTAATTTCAACTTACGAATCAGTTATTAACTGATTCTTGGTAGTTGTGAACTGAATGAGGAGGCAACATTCCTTTTTGCGGGAGAAGCTCATTCTTGCAATCTTCATCCGACGAAACTGGCTCTTCGTCTGTGGCATGCTATGGCCCGAAAGTCCAGTGTTTGCCTTGATTTCCTTTAGGACAGGGGCTTATGGTCTTGGCACGACAACCAGAGTATGGCTTGCTCCACAGTATCGTCAACCCGCCATGGTGAGCTCTATTTTTCTTCGGCAGACCGCTCCTCATTGCATAAGGGTTTCAGTTCGCCTTTATAAAGATTCAAGTGGAAATGGGTTTCGAACCCAGTCCAAAAGTGCAGGGTTTTGTAATTTCCGGTGGCAAATAAAGTCAAACGTTTTCGCAATAGTTTCAATCTGATAAACCGATCCTTTGGAAGGAAAGCGATGCGTGCAGCGGTTGGAGGTCTTAGATATAATCAAGAAGGAAATTACGGTGAAAAGATTTATGACTTTCTTGACATTCGTTGGGAAAAATGGAATGTTAAACCTGGGAAGCGAGCGCCTACGACAGAGATTTCATCAATCACCAACCTACCAGAAGGTTTTCCAATGGGAGACTACAACAGAGTTGTCGAAGGAAAGAGATAAGTTGATCTCTTGAAACATTCTTTGTTTATGTGTAGTAAAAGAATGATTAAATTATATGTTTTCTTGGTAGGAAAATATGTTAATGCATGCGGTAAAAGAATGATTAAATTATATGTTTTCTTGGTAGGAAAATATGTTAATGCATGTGGTAAAAGAATGATTATTTTATATGTTTTCTTGGTAAAGAAAATATGTTAGTGCATGCAGTAAAAGATTGAATATTTGATATGTTTCTTGGTAAAGAAAATATGTTAAAGATTGATTATTTTGTATGTTTTCTTGGTAAAGAAAATAGGTATTTCCTCCTAGAAAGGCTACATGTGAGTCTTGTGTGTAAATTGCTTGTCTCTTGTCATTTTCTTGGAATGAAATCCTTGTTAAATATAGCCAAAATATCTTCTTGAGAAAAGAAGAGGAAGCATATAAACATCTCGAGGACATAGCGTGAAAAGTGGCCAAGTTTTCTTGAATTAAAATAAGTATTTTTTATAAAAGTTTCTTGAAAGAGGATATATGCTAATGGCATTGCGATACGAGCTAATTTCTAAGTTCATGTGAAATAATTATGCATTACATGCATGATCGAATTAGCTAGTGAAGTGCTTCTAGGTTCATAGATATTTATTTTTATAGTTTTCTTTCTAGGAAAGTGTGCATACTTCATGTATGAATATGATGGCTTTTATGAGTATATTTCTTGAAACAAAAATAGAGTTTCGTATTTTTGAAAGACATATGAATAGTGTTCATATCATACCAAGAATCCATACTTGTTCCATGGAAAGATTATGTGCATTGAAGTAAAAGTAATTATGTTAGGAAAAACACATGTTGCATGCACATAAGGGTAGCTATTGTGACTGTGGGAGTATGATTTTGTATGATTTTGTGTGTACGTGGAGGAAGTGATTATGTTAACTTTCTTGAAAATAATAAGCTCTTGAAAAGTTTGTCTTGTTAGATGAGTTGTGTTGACTTCTTGATTTTGATGCATAAAGGGTAAGCTAACCTTGTTTTTGTGTCTTGATTTTTATGTATAAAGATGGATATCTTTAATAATTTCTTGAAAGGGAAGCTGGAGAAACCCTCATATAGGAAGATAGGGAAATGAGGTTATAAATGACTTCCTTTAAGAAAGAGGTATGTGGTTTGTTGTATGAAATGATGGTAGTATTCTAGTGAATGGAATATGTATTGCATGCATTAAAGAATGGCTAATATGATAAGCTATGGTATGCACAGAGAATAGTCATTGTGATATGGAGTTATGTTCTTTGTATGTTAGAGAGACTATGTTGAGTTATCGAAAAATAACTATGTGAAAGGAACATGTGTTAAGCATAGAAATAACAGTTTATTGCATGCATGAAGATATAACGAATGTGTTATACATGTAGTAGAACAAATGAGTTATAACTCCTAAAGGGAATTATGCATTAGTGTAAATAAGCATTGTGGATATCAAACAATATTTACTTGGGTGTATGTACTAGTTAAATAGTATGTTATTCTTGCTCATGGATATGTGTAGATGTTAAAAGATCTCTTTTAGAGGTTGATTATTGATTGATTAGCTGGTATCTAATCTTGTTGCCAAAGCTGCTTGATGATAAACATTGACAGGAAGCGATGGCGGTTGGAGCCAAAGAAAAGTGATGTTTAATGTTGTGGCATGAAGAGGATTAACGGTCCATGCAGATGAGTACAAGTTTCAGGATCGTACATTTCTAGAACAATCATGCCACAAGGAACGTTGTATGTGGCGGTATGTAAGTAAAAGATTACATGGAAACTGTAATAGCTTTTAGCTAGTTATGTGACAACTTAATGATAATTCATTGTAATTATTTTATGACAATGGTTAAGGGATGGAATCCCTTATAAGCCATTGAGTGAGGGGTGAAAACCCTCATGAGTGTTTAATAATAAGATTAAACGTTTGTTGGTTTTCACCCTACGGGGTTTCCAGGGTATATTGGTGTCCAATGGTGTGATTGTCTTTTGTGTCAGTCTGATGATGATGAATCCTTGATGTTGATGGTTCTTTGTTTAATGGCATAACCATAATGTCCAAGTATGAGATTAATTAATATGGTGAAGGAAATCATGCAATGGATGCAAGGAATCATGAGACAGTTTATGTTATCACAGTACCACAGTGGTTGTTAATGGTTATGCAACTTACTGTCTTCTATTGCACATGTAATAATTAAAATTATATCTAATGGCTAATGAGGAATTGTGGAGTTGTGAATTTGATATTTACTTGTGGGTAATTTGCACAAAAAAATTTCTAACTCCCTGCTTTTACATGCGTGGTTACCAGGGTATGTGACAAGTGGTATCAGAGCTAAAGGTTGCAGCATTGGCGCCTTTGGCAATTGGTAAGCGGAAAATAAATTGAGGTACGCTGTCAGTAGGCATTAAGTCAGGTATGAGTTTAACCATTCACATATTGATTTACATAGTACACTACTTTCGGCATGATAAGTGTGATTTGTGTTTAAAATGCTTGAGTAGTAAGTAATAAAGTTGCTGCATAACTATGTTCATGACATTGGATTCCTGATGATGACAAAAGACAATAAAACTTTTGTCGCACTTAAGAACAATATTGAACACTCATTAAGGAAAGTGACAATCAACTACCCACTTTTGATTTGCAAACATGGCAATAACAATGATGCATTTATGAAACAATATTGAAGTTACAATGAACGAAACTTAATGAGCGAAAGCATGAATATAAAATTATGGGGAACATCCTTGAATAGGATGATAAATTGTTTTAAAAGGAAATTAGAAGAACCCCTTTAGTTATGGAAAATATGCAATGAGTCAAGTAGCGAGACTTGATTGTCATAACTAATTTTGATTAAGTTTTTCCATGGTTTCATTAAGATGATTGGTAGTTGTGATTGGTTAGTGTTGTTCGACAAACTAATAGCACTTATGTGCATGAATTGAATTTGATTTAAGCTTATCACAATTCGCGAACAAGTGATTGTGGTAGTTACTTCCTGTATTGGTTTGTTGATGGCAATACATTGTGGGAAATTGGGAATGTTTAGATTGATACCTCAACTATCGTAGGCATTTACACAGTAATGGATATTTGCATATACTTTTATGCATGATAGTATTCTGCCGTGAACTAAAAGATTAGGGAAGTGAACACTTTTTAAAGGATGCATATGTAAACTAATGTTGCTAATGGGATTAAGTAGTGGTAGCTTAATGGCAACAAGAAAACTCGTCACGTAAAATGTTGCAATGAGAATTGCAATCATAAATGAGAAAGAATAATGTTATATGATATGCATGATTATGTTATTCGGAAGTCAGAATGCATACAATATGTATGTTAGTTATGATTCCTATCAATCTAGATGTTGTGAACCCATGTTGAGGGTTAAGTGTAGATGCATGGTATGCATGCATGTTTGTTTGTTAACGATAATGACTATATGATTCATTATGTACAAAACTTTGGGAAGAGTGATAACAGAGAAATTTAACATGTCAGACAGTTGCAGATAGATGTGAAAGGCTAGAATTCCTTGGGTTGATGGCAGTTACCTGCTTGGATGGGTTGATGGTACTTGTCTGCCTGGAGTTGGGTTGATGGCAGCTACCTGCCCGGAGGGGTTGATGGTACTTGTCTGCCCAGATTTCCTCCCCCTGGAATTCTTGAGTTGGTTGGCCAGTGGAGTTCCATGTTAGACCTGGTAAGGTCTCTATCAAAGAAACTGTTTGGATGTGATAATGACTTGATTTGGTTGTGGAAACTAGTTCCTATGGGTTGGGAATTCTTTAGCCTATTGTGGTCTCATAGCTAAAGGAATTAACTAATCAGCTATATGTTATGTTAAAAATGAATTTTACATATAGTTGTGTAAAATATGTTATGCGCATTTAACAGTAAACGAGCTTAGTGCTCAATAAGGAGTTATTGGAAATTTTAATTCCTTTATTGTATTACTAATCTTGTGGAAGTCTTAGTAGGGGCTAAGACAATTTTCACTGGATACAGTGATTGACTGTTTTGATGATTAGGGAGCTAGGTGCTCTTTTGGTACTTTTAGAAGTTCTCTGTGGATGTCTTTAGTGAGAATTAATTTAGTGTGCACGTGGAGCAGTGATGAGCTCTTAAGTACTTGTAAAAGTACAGTGATATAAAAAAATCATCTAACATTTCACAATTGATTGATAGTTAAAAGTATTTCATTTGACTCAGAATATTATGACTAATGTGATTGAATTTGTTTGTCATATATTACAGGATTACTTACCATGGAGGGGTTATGGGTTGACCAACCACTATTAAAATGCTTGCATGAAAGTGCTCATGATTTTCAAGAGTAGATGGTAAGTAATGGTAAGTTGATATAGATAATTGTTTATTATGAATTTGAATATGGGTTAAATAATGGAAATTAGAACTTGCATATTTTTGCAATTATGAATGCTTATGACTATGGATCTTTCTTATGATTATATCAATACTATTTTGTTTGTTGTCATTTCTTGAAATGAAATCTTTGATTTTAAAAGAGGAAGGATCACATTTTGTGTGGTTTGGTTTATACCATGAGTAAAATCTAAAGTTCCGTTGAGAGATGAACATCGGGGACTGTGTTCTTGTTAAGGGGGGGAGTATGTAATATCCCTATTATAATTACCCCCCGCGTAAAAGTAATTTCAACTTACGAATCAGTTATTAACTGATTCTTGGTAGTTGTGAACTGAATGAGGAGGCAACATTCCTTTTTGCGGGAGAAGCTCATTCTTGCAATCTTCATCCGATGAAACTGGCTCTTCGTCTGTGGCATGCTATGGCTCGAAAGTCCAGTGTTTACCTTGGTTTCCTTCAGGATAGGGGCTTATGGTCTTGGCACGACAAGCAGAGTATGGCTTGCTCCACAGAATCATCAACCAACCATGGTGAGGTCTATTTTTCTCCGGCAGACCGCTCCTCACTGCATAAGGGTTTCAGTTCGCCTTTATAAAGATTCAAGTGGAAATGGGTTTCGAACCCGGTCCAAAAGTGCAGGGTTTTGTAATTTCCGGTGGCAACTAAAGTCAAATGTTTTCGCAATAGTTTCAATCTGATAAACCGATCCTTTGGAAGGAAAGCGATGCGTGCAATGGTTGGAGGTCTTAGATATAATCAAGAAAGAAATTACGGTGAAAATATTTATGACTTTCTTGACATTTGTTGGGAAAACTGGAATGTTAAACCTGGGAAGTGAGCACCTACGACAGAGATTTCATCAATCACCAACCTACCAGAAGGTTTTCCAGTGGGAGACTATAACAGAGTTGTCGAAGGAAAGAGATAAGTTGATCTCTTGAAACATTCTTTGTTTATGTGTAGTAAAAGAATGATTAAATTATATGTTTTCTTGGTAGGAAAATATGTTAATGCATGCGGTAAAAGAATGATTAAATTATATGTTTTCTTGGTAGGAAAATATGTTAATGCATGCAGTAAAAGAATGATTATTTTATACGTTTTCTTGGTAAAGAAAATATGTTAGTGCATGCAGTAAAAGAATGAATATTTGATATGTTTTCTTGGTAAAGAAAATATGTTAAAGATTGATTATTTTGTATGTTTTCTTGGTAAAGAAAATAGGTATTTCCTCCTAGAAAGGCTACATGTGAGTCTTGTGTGTAAAATGCTTGTCTCTCGTCATTTTCATGGAATAAAATCCTTGTTAAATATAGCCAAAATATCTTCTTGAGAAAAGAAGAGGAAGCATATAAACATCTCGAGGACATAGTGTGAAAAGTGGCCAAGTTTTCTTGAATTAAAATAAGTATTTTTATAAAAGTTTCTTGAAAGAGGATATATGCTAATGGCATTGCGATACGAGCTAATTTATAAGTTCCTGTGAAATAATTATGCATTACATGCATGATCGAATTAGCTAGTGAAGTGCTTCTAGGTTCATAGATATTTATTTTTATAGTTTTCTTTTTAGGAAAGTGTGCATACTTCATGTATGAAGATGATGGCTTTTATGAGTAGATTTCTTGAAACAAAAATAGAGTTTCCTATTTTTGAAAGACATATGAATAGTGTTCATATCATACCAAGAATCCATACTTGTTCCATGGAAAGATTATGTGCATTGAAGTAAAAGTAATTGTGTTAGGAAAAACACATGTTGCATGCACATAAGGGTAGCTATTGTGACTGTGGGAGTATGATTTTGTATGATTTTGTGTGTACGTAGAGAAAGTGATTATGTTAACTTTCTTGAAAATAATAATCTCTTGAAAAGTTTGTCTTGTTAGATGAGTTGTGTTGACTTCTTGATTTTGATGCATAAAGGGTAAGTTAACCTTGTTTTTGTGTCTTGATTTTTATGTATAAAGATGGATATCTTTAATAATTTCTTGAAAGGGAAGCTTGAGAAACCCTCATATAGGAAGATAGGGAAATGAGGTTATAATGACTTCCTTTAAGAAAGAAGTATGTGGTTGTTGTATGAAATGATGGTAGTATTCTAGTGAAGGGAATATGTATTGCATGCATTAAAGAATGGCTAATATGATAAGATATGGTATGCACAAAGAATAGTCATTGTGATATGGAGTTATGTTCTTTGTATGTTAGAGAGACTATGTTGAGTTCTCGAAAAATAACTATGTGAAAAGAACATGTGTTAAGCATAGAAATAACAGTTTATTGCATGCATGAAGATATAACGAATGTGTTATACATGTAGTAGAACTAATGAGTTAGAACTCCTAAAGGGAATTATGCATTAGTGTAAATAAGCATTGTGGAGGTCAAACAATATTTACTTGGGTGTATGTACTAGTTAAATAGTATGTCATGCTTGCTCATGCATATGACTAGATGTTAAAAGATCTCTTTTAGAGGTTGATTATTGATTGATTAGTTGGTATCTAATCTTGTTGCCAAAGCTTCTTGATGTTAAACATTGACAGGATGCGATGGCTGTTGGAGCCAAAGAAAAGTGATGTTTAATGTTGTGGCAGGAAGAGGATTAACGGTCCACGCAGATGAGTACAAGTTTTAGGATCGTACATTGCTAGAACAATCATGCCACAAGGGATGTTGTATGTGGTGGTATGTAAGTAAACGATTACATGGAAACTGTAATAGCTTTTAGCTAGTTATGTGACAACTTAATGATAATTCATTGTAATGATTTTATGATAATGGTTAAGGGATGGAATCTCTTATAAGCCATAAACGTTTGCTGGTTTTCACCCTACGGGGTTTCCAGGGTATATTGGTATCCAATGGTGTGATTGTCTTTTGTGTCAGTCTGATGATGATGAATCCTTGATGTTGATGGTTCTTTGTTTAATGGCATAACCATAATGTCCAAGTATGAGACTAATTAATATGGTGAAGGAAATCATGCAAAGGATGCAAGGAATCATGAGACAGTTTATGTTATCACACTACCATAGTGGTGGTTAATGGTTATGCAACTTACCGTCTTCTATTGCACATGTAATAATGAACATTATATCTAATGGTTAATGAGGAATTGTGGAGTTGTGAATTTGATATTTACTTGTGGGTAATTTGCATAAAAAAATTTCTAACTCCCTGCTTTTACATGCAAGGTTATCGAGGTATGTGACACACTTATTATTTTGATTAATAAAAGTTTTAATTTAATGATTTTTTTTTTTGAAAATTATTGTTTATTTTATTTATTTTTAGAAAAATTTAACTATAAATTTTTTAATTTAATAATTTTTAACTTATTTTAAAATTATTCAAATCACTAAAATTTAAAAAAACAAAATTAACATTTCAAAAAATGATAAAGAAAATAAGATTTATTTCAACCAACTTAAATAATAAAGAAGATTAAGCAAGAGTAAACATTTTAACCAACTCTAATTTAATTAAACAATACTTAATTATGTAAATGAGTCACTGCTTATAAAGCATAAGGAATGTTGTTACGTAGTTTGGTTTTTTTAACAATGAAATATTTCTATATTAAGATATTAGTTATATTGTTTTAATGATATATTTAGTGTAAGATCTTGGTTATATTGTAAATTTGGTGTAAACTTTGTTATTTTTCTTGTCTTTTTTTCGTAATTTTGTTAATTGTTTTGTTATATTGTTTGTGATATTATTGATTATTATTATAAATCATTTTTAGCTTATTGTTAGTAATGATTTTGTGGCATATTATATTTAGTAAAAAAATTGACTCGTAGTTATTAACTACTTTGTTATAGATGTGTATATTTATATTGAAATATTATTTTTATATGTTGAATTGTAGAAGTTTCTCAATAAATAAAAGGATCTAGGGAGTTCTAATTGAATAGCTCATATAACACAATACTTGCTAAGGTTTTACAAATGGGGTAGCAAGTTAAGTAGGTTTGAGTATCAAGAGAACATCAACATTAAGAGCACTTGAGCCAAAGGAGTATTGAGATGGGTGACCTGCCACAATATCCTAGTTATTAGATGCAAGTTGCACCCTTTTGCTAGTTTAAATCTCACTTCTTCACCCTTGTGACCATCCATTCATTCGATATGTACTAAGATGAATATTCAAAATCATGAGAAATTGATGAGGACTATTCAAAATCATGAGAAATTGATCATTTGCAACTAATATTCATGGACATGGGTCTTAAATTAATGACTTTCTCTATGTATATAATCCAAAAATAATATCTCATATCATTCCAAGTTAATATTCATTTTTCTAGTGTCAATTTCAAACTAGTGAACCATCTTTGACCTAGTTGTTTGCTATCATAAACAATTTTTAATATGTGCTCTTGTAAAAGGGCTACACCATGAATAGTACTTTATCTGTATCTATGGTATAGTCCACTGCACATGATATTTTCTAGAAAGATAGACCAATTTCTATTATATCTTTATTTTTTAAACTTTAATTTAACGATATTAAACTAAGCCCTTATTCAAATTTGGTAATTCATTCATACATTTCAAGGTTCAACAATTAAACTAAGAGGCGATGAATGCTAGCTATGCAGTCTTGTTTATTTAAAATCTTTAAACACTTACCGTAATCAAACTTTCGAATACTTGTGTGGTTAAAACTAATATAACGCACTCAAGGAATCAACATACATATGGAATATCATTAAACATTTCTCCTTTTCATACCAAGTTAACATACCCGTTTTCTAAAATACCTCCATTATCCTACCTTTCAAGAGACACTATAATGCAATTCTTTCTTCAAACCAATGACAACCAAATGCATCTAGACAGAAACAAACGTACCCATTTATTTGTATATTCAAACCATATCCATGTGGTGGTAATGTTAGTGACTTTGTTTTTTTCACATTGCTACCACATGGTTTTTGTTTATTGTGCAAGAATGATGAATATTTGAAAACATAAATTACAACATACCGATCAAAATCCCTAGTTTTATATACTAGTTTAAGACATAAATAGCTACGCAAACATTGCCTTTATATATGAATTCTTCTGAAATTGTTTGTCATATGAATTGTAACATTACAAGGAGAATGAAACTACATATTTGAATTGCACAAAATTTTGCTAGAAATACACAAGAAGTGTAATCACTCTGTATGTTGAAATATCACTACTTTTAGCTCCAAACACACAAATTCATGCATTGACTTCCAAATTAAAACAAAAAAACGAAGTATCTACCAAGTAAGAGTTTTAAGCTCAGTATAGTTTACTCTTCACTTTTAACCTTTAAATCCATCCCAAACATACATCAAATTAAATTTTATAATTTACTTTCAATATGATACAGGTGGATATTGGTGGCCACCCGCCAATTCCACTTGGACCCCCACCATTGCTTCTTTCAGTTTTTTAGTTTCCTTAATTGTAGCATAGTTTACTATTTTTAGCAGTTTTTCAGGTCCTAAACTTTCGGAGCCGTTTTGAGGCCCTAAACAACGTTTTTTTGGAAATCTACCGCCAGCAATCACATTTTTAAAATCATCCTTTCCATCATAATCCTCAGAGAGATCTTTCCAACGGGCTATCATGCGCGTCAAACGGAGATAATATGACCAACTCGCGACCCCAGGAAGTTGGCTGTCCAACTCACCCCAACGGGGCCCATAAACTCTTGGTGTTACATCTCCTTGGGTTAGGGTTTTGGTTGTTTAGGGTTTGCTCTTATTGTTCAATAATAAAAAGGCCCTTGAGCCTCATTGTAAGGTAGTTCAGAGGCATGTAGCCACCACATCTCTTCTAAGAGATAAGCTACCATCGCCCTAGCAAGTTTATTTCCAATCCTATTTGTAAGCATATTTCAGTACTTTACATTAATGAAATGAAGTATTATTTCCGCTGCATCTCTGTGTTTATGGTTATCACTATATTTTGTTGCATTCCTGTTTAAATCCGAATCACAATATCATTAACCAAAACAATATAATATTTTTACCAATATTTTTAATGAAAAAAAGGGCTTCACATTACTATTCATTTTTTAAACACCCTCGAAAAAAATGAATCATTAAACTTTCAAAAATTTAATAAAAAATATTGCAATCCGTAAGTAATTTTGTTATTCCATTATTCCTTCCAAATATACGATTCCTAATCAAACAAGGAGGGCTACAGGCAGAAAATGCTTGCCTTAAATGGGTTATTCAGGTGGGCAACTCAACTGAGCAGGAGCACTAGATACCTGATGACCATACTTCCAGAAAGAGACTAGAATAGATGGACATGGGTTTCCCTTGACTAGATACCTTATGCCATACTTCTAGAAAGAGTCTGAAACAGATAGACATAGGTTTCAATGGAAGACTATTAGAAGTCTGATTTCAGATATGTACATTTGTTATCTTACTGGTATTATTGTTGCTTCAGCAGATCTGTTGGGACTCGATAGAGTTCCAAATCAACTTCTGCTAATACTTCTATGTGCTCTAGGTGCTGATTCAACAACTTCAAAGTAAGATGTTATAGTACAATGGATTTTTGGCTGCTTTGTTGTGTGCTCTAGGTGGTGATTCAACGACTTCAAGGTAAGCTGTTACAATCTCTACATTTGTTATTGGCTCTTTGAAAGCTATAGATATACATTTGTTGCTAGGCATGTGTTATCGGGAAATCTTGTGTCTATGCAGAGCTGCTAGTCCCACTAAGGCTGGTAGCTACCTTAGAAACAAACAAACTAAAACCACTTTCGTTTTCCTTTATGAGAAATAGATAAGAGGGGACTAAAGGAGACCAACCTCTATCTTGTGCTTGGTTCCTTGCTTGATTCCTCTCCCTTCTGATAGATCTTTGCCACTCGCTTCCTCATCTACCCAGCTTCAAAGAGCACCTATAGAATCAAAGCAGCATAACACTATCCAAGAACATAGATCTATTATCATAAACAATATAGGACCAGATATATATTGACCACACAAATGCATATATCATCAATCATACAAGAATGTGTAGGAAAACTTGAATAGCTTTATTAATAATCAAGGATAGCAAAGAGGATTACAAGCAATTGTTCTGACCCAGCATCATCCTCTCAGCAAGAATGCCCTTCTTCACCTCATGAAAAGCTTAGATCACCCAACACTATGATGTTGCACCAAGAAACCAGCAACACTTCCTTAGAAGATACAAAATTCTAGCCTCTGGATCTCTGGGATGAGGGATCCATATACAGATGTTTGCAAGGGGGGTGAGTCAGCTTTTGAGATTTGACTAGTGTCCTCTCTGTGATAGTTCTTGATTCCACTTGGAGATTGATGATCTTTTACTCATCCCTGGGCGAATGCAGAGAGGCAAGTGTCACAGGAGAAGTATCTGGAAGATTCCATGATCCTCCACCTTGCAGATTGACCTTGCCATTTGTCCACTCTCGCCCATCGCACCCAATAGAAGGGCTTTCCAAGATGCATCGCACCTCCTGTGTATATTTAGGTGGGATGCAGCACACTTTGACCATGGAGCAGGTGAGATGGTCCAATTTTGACGAGTTCTGAGCAGTTTTTCATGGAGAACTTCTGGGAGAAGATGTAATCAGTTGACCTTGTTCTTTTAGAGGTTGGAACAACACTTTTAGGGACTTAAGAGCCCTTGGTTTATGGAAATTTATGATTGGGGTTGCAGTGCCCAAAAATGTCTATAACAATTGCCCCCTAAAGCATGAGGTCGTTAATCTGTTGATGTCGGGTGAAATGCTTTATCATGAGGATCTAAAGTTTTTTCAAGCTGGAAGGCGACTTGTAATAAGATACAATACAATACATTATCTTCATAATATTTTCATGATCTAGCTGAGGCAGGCATTCCCATGCTCAACTTTATAAATTCATTTTCATGTACATAAGACAGACAATCGTCTGAGTGCAGACTGATGATTCTGGTAGAGCCATCATCCCTCGAATTGGATGATTATCTGTGCAGCAATGATGTACATTTGATGCCTTTATTTTCCTGAATATATATCGCAGCCCGGATGGATGAAACTAGATTCGGGGTCTTCAATCTCGTTCGATCTTCACTCAAAGTACAAGTCGATCCATGTGAGAGATGTTCTGGAGTCGAACATGGAAAGACATCGCCTGATTACCAGCCAATGATGTAAGCTGTTAACAGGCGTGAGAGGAATCACCGATAATGATGATGATCCTCAAGGTACTACAGTACAATTCACGTGGTGTGAATAAGTGACTTGGCGTCGAACACCACGCAAAATCTTTCAGTCGAAGGCCATTGATGTAAACCTGTCGCCGGAAGTGAGAAACTTGCCATTGAGGCATGCAAGTTTCAAAGTACTGAAAGGGTTGTTCCTAGATTGATTTCTTGGATAATGAGCTGATGTCGACAAGAAGCGATCCGTCATAGGAGGGCCTTAGTGAATCCCACATCAATGACATGGAACGAAGCAAATGATTTTAATGGAGGTGAAAACAATCTGGTGATATAAGGTTCAGGGTGGCGGTCATGAAAGAATGGAGCGTAAATGTATTGCAGTGGGTGAGACACAGGTGAATTCTCTGAGCGACTTCTCTTGAACATATTGGCGACACTGACATGATGGATTGGTAGCGTTAACCCCAAATATGGATGGTGTGATGGACCCATGGTGATATGACCAGTGAACGAAACAACCCAACCCGGCTCAGATGCGGAGTGAAAGTGTCATGTTCAAGAGCGACTTGCTACCAATAAAGTTTTTTTCAAGTTTTCTTCCCAATTTTTCCCCAGTCATTGCTGACTAGTACCTCTTTATTTTTGTCAAGCTTGAGGAGGATAACATATGCTTGTTCTATAATTTTCCCTTCGGGCAAACCCATCGCTATGTTTTAACGAGCCTAGCGATAGTGAAATTCGTTCTTGTCTGTATGGACAAGTTTGTCGCTATTCGGTTTTAACGAGTTTAATGACAAGGATAACTCGGTCCTTTTCAATTTTAGAGAGTTTGAAAAAGGGGTGTAAAGAAAACTCCAATAATCCTTTTTTGTCATATAATCCCTTGAGTCCGAAAAATTATAAAACAATACAAAAGGGATGAATTTTCAGTACTTTTAACGAGCCGAACAAAACAAGCGCTCGATCTTTTTGTGTAATAATCCCTCAAGTCCAAAAAGATTAAAATCTAAAGGAGGGATAGCACTTCCGGTCCCTTTAACGAGCTGGAGAGGCCAATTGCTCAGCAATATTTTCATATTTTACGAGTCAGTTGAAAAGAGCTTAAAGGAGACTCGTTTTTTGAGGAACGAGTGATAAATTCAGGTAGCAGCTGATTCCAGGTAAGGTTTGGAATTTTCCAATCACAACAGTGTCACAAGGATGGCTAACAGAATCACTCTTCGCAGCTGTTCCTCAAAAGGGTAAACAATCAAATGGAGGTGAACGATCGGCCAATACAGAGTGGAGGTGATGATGAGAACATGACCAAGGCTTCAAAGGCTGATGATAATATATTCACGATGGTTATTTACTGGAAAATGGTTCATTTTTTAATGAGCTTAAACTCTGGGGGAACATTTGCTCATTGCTTATTTTTATTTTTTTAACAAGCTTGAATTCCACATAAAAACTGCACGATGCGGGTTTATTTTTAACGACTTTTAACCCTGTGGTAACACTGCTCATGGCAGGTTTATTTTTTAATGAGCTTGAACCTTGCGGTAACACTGCTCATGATAAGTTTGCATGCCCCTAGCATGATAATGCAAATCGAGGTGCATGCCCCCAAGCTTCATTGCATTCATCTCGGTGGTTGGAATGAAGGTTTACCTTTGAGATCTTCAAAAGACTCGACTTTGATTTTACGAGATCGTAATCGAAGACTCGATTTTGAAAGCGAGTCGATTCATTTTTTAATGAGGTCGACATAGTAAAAGAACTATCCTCATGACTCCTTGTTTCATTTTTTAACGAGGTCGACACGAGATAAGAACCATCCTCGAAATAGACCGTATTTACAGTATTTGATAGAAAATCAAAAAATGAAGGATGATTAAGGTTGCTGGAATAATCTTCGTGGTAATCTGGAAGATGGGAGCGATGGTGGTAATCTTCCCATGGTTCCTCTCCTATCATCATTGATTGAATGATTCCTTCGTCTGTATAATGTACATGCGACCAAGGATCTGAAGATGTGCCATATTCCTTAGACCTACCTATCCAAACACTCGATGAGCATTGATTTGGGTTTGCCCCCCAGGCCAAGAAAATTGATTGCTACAATATTTCTAAAATGGCGATGATCCATGCTGACAAAATGTTTAGTAATCTTCCGAATCCATTAGATATAGAAGATTTCATATTGTAGGTTTCCACTGTGGCCACTTCCGTCAGATTACTCGGAGGCGGTAGGGCAAAAGTACCCATTAAGGCAGGGTCTTTTAGGAGGCCTACTCCAATATTTTGAAGCGAATGATTGCTTCCATGGATCATTGGAATGCTTCTCGTAACTTGTGAACTGTTGGGGAGAAATGTTTGTTGGTTGATAATTGTAATTCCTCCTTGGAAGGGAAATGCAATCTTCCTGAAGTAGGTCGACACAACTGCGGCCATGGCATATATCCAGGGCCTTCCCAGTAGGATGTTGTAATCTAGGTTTCCGTCGATTACTTCAACATCAATTTCTACTGTTTTTCCCCCCAGTTCAACTTGCAAGTTACTTAAAATCCCGTATGGAGTGTATGATCGTCCATCAAATGATTTTAACGTCGTTGACATTCTCAACAAGGGTGGTGAACCTAAATTTTTCTAGCAACTCATCGACATAATACATGTAGATGCCCCCTCATCAATAATTGTTCGATGAACAGTTTTGTTGAGGGATTTCACCTGAATAAGCAAAGCTAGTTGAGCTGGCAACTGAGGGTCATATCCTTTATGATCAAAGGCCACAAGATTGGAATCCAATGGGTCAATCCCACCTATTGCTGATAATAAAGCTTGCTTTTGGGAAGGGCAATTTTGCAGTACCTCAAGTGTCGACATAGCGGATGGCGATTGGGCCAGGTCCTCTACTATATTATAATTCTGTGCTACTTTAGCACAAGGATTAAATGTCGATTTGTGTACTACTCCCTTTGGCGGCTTTATCGTTAGCTCAGGAATGATGGGTGGCACAACTTCGGTTGAAGTTGTTGTCGAACTACTCAGTTGATCAGTAGCCTTGTTGTTCGACAGCTGTGGATTCTCGTAATCTTCATTCCTTGTCGATATCAAAACATCATTTTGCTGTTTTGAAATGGACAACATAAGCACTTGGGATCGGGAAGCATTTTGATTAGCAACCAATTTGTTTCTCGGGTTTGGAAACGGATCAGTCAATACTGCTGAGGTTTTTGAACTCTTAAAGAGTTTCTTAACTTCAGCTTTATGTGGACAATCTCTCGTCTGATGATCCTCATCGCATATCTGACACCCCGCAGGGGGTTTCCTTTGCCCAGAAGGGTTTGCAGAAGGTTTTTTAGGAGATAACTCATCCTGCTTCTTTTTTCTCCCTTTCTTTTTCTTCTTGCCTCCTGGTTGCTTTGTTTCTTTGCCTTTGTCTATTGAGATGGCATTTACTTTCGAGGCGAGAAGTTCTTCTTTTGCATTTTGACTAGAAATCTTACTGGCCTTTTTAGATGCAGCCTTTGTTGATTTCGTGTCTGTTGTACCAATCACGCCATCGCCGACATGAGAGTCATTGTTTGATTTAGGAGGAGGAGGAACAGAAAATTCCAGTCTGGGAGTGTCAGGTATTTTATCGTAGAGCGTGCCAGACTGAGTATAAATCAAGTCTAAATATTGCGCATGAGTAATAACTTGCTCTTCAGTGATGACTCCTCCCTTTGCCACATCTTCTGTAATGGAAGGTAATAATGACTTTATAAACCATTCAGCTAAAAGCTGATCAGGAACGTATGTTTTTACCATTCTACGATGACGTCATCACTCATGAATATGATTGGATATGTGAGTGGCCGTTGTTTGCTTGAAATTGGCGTTTGTGCTTGAAATTGGTAAGAAGTTCTGTTCCTATTTCGTACCTTATGGGTAGCTGAAAATGGGTTAAAAAGGTTGTGGCTAGGGTACTGAAGTTATCAAACGAAGCTCTAGGTAATTCGATATACCATTTTGCTGCCGGACCAGTTAACGTTCTTTGAAAAAGGCGAAGCCTAATTGAATCATCGTTTAGGGTGTTTGATGAACACCACAAATGAAATGTCATCACATGATTCGACGGGTCTTCACCTGGATTCCCATTAAATTTAGGAATATCTGACGGAAGTTTATGCGGAATCATTGGACACCAAGGGGCGTAAGCAATTGGATCGTTCGTTAGCCGATTTAGATCCGGTAACTCTAAAGTCGCCACGAAGGGTAACTATTGATTTAGGTTTGGTGAAGCATACCCAAGATAAGATGGAATTGCCTGAGAAGTTGGCCTTTGCATACCAGCATAATGCATTTGGTGCTGGTAATTTTGGTAAGGTTGATGGGAATAACCATTATAGAATGGTTGATTTTGACCATTTTGAATATACGAATGCCCATTATTTGCAAAGATTTGTTGCTCAGATCGTTGGTAAACTGGTTGGAACTACGGTTGTTGATATTGCACCAGCCATGGTTGTGAAGCCATGTGTTGTTGTTCAATACTGGTTGTTTGACCAAGATGAGGGGTAATTGTACCCGTTTGAGCCTATGTCATTCCACTAGTTGGCGATTGTGGTTGAGTCGCAGGGATAAGAGGCTGTTGTATTACAACTGAGAAACCTGAGGTTGGCATACAACAGGCAATGCTTGTACTTGCGAAACCGTCACAATAGCCGGCGTAGTTGGTATATTTGACATAGGTAAACATTGTTGCATCAAGTATACAACTCTTGGTTGTTGAGGCAGTATTGGCACCCAACTGCTAGATGTAATTCCAGCATAACCTAAATTTTTTTGTGAACTCTCGTATGGTTGTTCTCCCGGAGGAGACAATGAAAGGGTATATTGCCCCCCATACGGCGGTAATCCGGTACTTAAAGGAATGGTTTGCCCTTGAGGATCGGACTGCCCAAATTGATCCCGTGAAGGGTCAATTTGCTGAGACTCAACGTAAGAGTTCCTGAATATTATTCCGGATGAACAAACGGGAACGGACCACACTGTCGAAATAGCCCCTGAGTGGGCCCCTTCTAGCGATTGAGAGCTAGTTGGGATAGATGGCATGCCGGCAAACATTGTTGGAGGCACAATAGGAAGTTCTGCCATTGGTGTGTCGGATGACATAGTCCTAGATGTCGACGGTTGTTCAGACATTTCTAGTATATCCAAAAGATTGCCTAGCGATTCTACAAGAGCTTTCGATAATGGTAGACTAATTTCTGACAAAGAAGGATATAGGGTGATATCGACTCCAAATTGAAATGGAGTACTAGATGGAGGATCCTCCACAATCTCTTCTATAGCAATCAGACCAGGTGGAAGAGGTAGACCGTTAGGTCCGTAAAATATTTCTGGTGCCGAAGAAGGTATAGAATCTGCAGTGATATATGTTTGGGGAATAAAACCTTCCGAATCAGCTGTAGATGGAGCTAGTTCAGTAATACAAGTGTTTACCTTCACACTAGGATCAATTCTACTGTCCTTTGGTGGCTGCGGAACTTCTTCTGTAAAGGCAGGGATACCAGAAATGTTTGGAGTAACCGGAGTCTCCGATGGTGTTGGAACACTTGTTCTAACTTTACCAGGGGATTTGGAACCAGTTAAACAAGTTCACTTTGTTCGTAACAGTTTTGATTCTGGAGACAAAGACGGTTGACTCGTAAGTCTCCGCGAACGACGGGGCTTCAATTAACTTTCTTCCACGATTGCGGATTACTCGATCAACTAAAAATCAAGGGAAATATGTTTCCGAACTAAATGAATTTTAGACGCTTTGACACAACTTGTTTTTTCAATTTTTAAGAGTCGAGAAAAAACAAAAGATGAATCTAGTCACCTTCGATTTTTAATGAGCCTGAAGTGACAAGTGCTCAGATGGATGTTTTCTTTTAAGGAGTCTGAAAAGGAACGAAGGAGACTGCTTTGGAAATCTAGACAGAGGATTACCAAACCAATCGCAAAAACTGCAGAATACTTTTTACGGTACGACAGTCAATCTTCCGAATGCTGTGTTCAGTACATTGCGATCGATAGGGCGGCAGACACAGCTTCCTATGGATAAAGGATAAAGCCTATTGTGGTCTCCCAATATATACTCGACGGTATGTGGGAGCACAAGTCCGTACTGGCACTTATCGTCTCAAAGTGGAGGAATCACCCAACCAGCAATGAAAACAACAGTTACCAGGCTTTATGACGCTGGAATACGTCTCTAGCCTAGACTTCTAAATGTTGTGCGTTAGGTTCCAAAGCGTTTTTAGATTCATTAAATTTATTTTACAGTTGATATTGCTTAAGAAATTTGCCTTTCAGGTTCACTGTGTGATGTAGATGTACAATTCCTAAAATGCAATCTAAGATGATAAACAATCGTTTAATCTTCTTTTTGCAATGAAAATCCTAGCTACTAAGGAAAGAGAGATGATATTCTTTCAACATAGAGCAGAGAGCACACACTATATGCACTGTCCTAAATCAAACCAACAAATAGTCTAAATGCAAATGCAAATGCACATGCATGTATTTGTTTTCAGCCTTCTTAATTTGTGAATGATAAAAATAAAGCTAAGCGCAAATCTGAATTATTTTTCAAAGCGACATTACTAACAAGTTTCTTTTCAAGACAAAATGAAGAAAATGACGACACTTTGCGATTTGGAATTGAAAACTTGCTTTCGACACTTGAAAAACTACTAATTCAAATCAAATACAAGAGTAACAGTGTAATCGACTATCAAGAACAATCAGATTCTCTTCTATGACTGAAAAGGACACTTGCGACACTTTCAAATCAAGAAGCGACAGTTCAATTACGCTACTTCTTTGTAAAAGAGAACTGAAAATGGCTCAAAATACATAAAAACAGTTACAGTTCTTTGCACAATGGAGGCGGAATAATGGCAAGGAAGGGGGTTTCAACAAAGGTATACTGACTACAGACAGCAAAACTCCTGAATAGAGCTAAAAAGAGTGAACATAGAAACCAAAATCTAGGATTAGAAGAGGTCTTGTCTGATCAGCGCACCTGTAACACAGGGAAAGTGAGATGCAGCGCACCTTCTACACACGAGAAGTGCGATGCATCTAGATTCCAAAGAAGAGACAGTGCAATGGTCCAAGGACGAGATTTCAACTGGGTTCCGGGTCACAGTTTGCAGCTCAGTTTAGGGATTTAGGCTGAGCAAGTGGTAATCAGTAACTAAATCACAAGGGTAGATCTAAGGAGGTTACTAGAGCCACCACAAGGGCAATTAGAGAGCTTGTAAGTCGATTGTTCAATTCATAAACAAAACTCGGAGATAGACTGAAGCAGCATTGATCTACTTTGCACTTGCATAGCAAATGCAGTTCGAAGGCTAGCTGGCTTGACTTCAGGCTTCGTCTGTAAGTTTATAAAGAAAAAAAATATAGACAAACAAACAATCTATTCGCTCCCCAGCGGAGTCGCCATTTTGTTACCAGGAAATCTAGTGTCTATGCAGAGCTGCTAGTCCCACTAAGGCTGGTAGCTACCTTAGAAACAAACAAACTAAAACCACTTTCATTTTCCCTTATGAAAAATAGATAAGAGGGGAATAAAGGAGACCAAGCTCTGTCTTGCGCTTGGTTCCTTGCTTGATTCCTCTCCCTTCTGATAGATCTTTGCCACTCGCTTCCTCGTCTACCTAGCTTCAAAGAGCACCTGTAGATCAAAGCAGCATAACACTATCCAAGAACATAGATCTATTATCATAAACAATATAGGACCATATATATATTGACCACACAAATGCATATATCATCAATCATAGAAGAATGTGGAGGAAAACTTGAATAGATTTATTAATAATTAAGAATAGCAAAGAGGATTACAATCAATTGTTCTGACTCAACATCATCCTCTCAGCAAGAAAGCTCTTCTTCACCTCATGAAAATCTTAGATCACCCAACACTATGATGTTGCACCAAGAAACCAGCAGCACTTCCTTACAAGATACAAAATTCCAGCCTCTAGATCTCTGGGATGAGGGATCCATATATAGATGTTTGCAAGGGGGGTGAGTCAGCTTTTGAGATTTGACTAGTGTCCTCTCTGTGATATTTCTTGATTCCACTTGGAGATTGATGATCTATTACTCATCCCTGGGCGAATGCAGAGAGGCAAGTGTCACATGAGAAGTTTCTGGAAGATTCCATGATCCTCCACCTTGCAGATTGACCTTGCCATTTGTCCACTCTCACCCATCGCACCCATAGAAGGGCTTTTCAAGATGCATCGCACCTCTCGTGTGTATTTAGGTGGGATGTAGCGCACTTTGACCATGGAGTAGGTGAGATGGTCCAATTTTGACCAGTTCTGAGCTTTTTTCATGGAGAACTTCTGGGAGAAGATGTAATCAATTGACCTTGTTCTTTTAGAGGTTGGAACAACACTTTTAGGGACTTAAGAGCCCTTGGTTTGTGGACATTTCTGATTGGGGTTGCAATGCCCAAAAATGTCTATAACAGCATGGAGCAGGTACCAATCAAGTGGTAGCTAGAAGTTATTGCCTGAAATCCATTACCTATAGACCCATAGAAGTTATTACCTGAAGGCCATTTCCTATAGACCAATTCATTGCTAATCATATCATACAACTTCAAGGTAAGCTGTTACAGTCTCTACATTTGTTGTTGGCTCTTTGAAATCTATAACTATACATTTGATGCTGGGTATGGAGTAGGTACCCATCAAGTGGTAGCCATAAGTTATTGTCGGAATGCTATTGCCTATAGACTAAGTCATTTCCAAACATATGATACCAGTACTCATTATCAGCCGGTCTCCGATAGCTAGTTTTGAATTTGAAAGAGAAGAAAAATGATTATTTTACATGAGTAAATATTTACATTCACCTATAAGAATTTAATTTGAAAGAGGAGAAAAATTAATATTTTACATGAGTAAATATCTAGTAGCTAGTTAGCTACAATTGTTTAATATGAAAAGCTTACTAATTTTGGATTTGTATTTACAATTGTTTAATAGGAAAAAATTACTAATTTTGGAAGAGAAATCTAGTTGTAAAATGATTTCAATAACTTAAAGTATAATTGAATAAGGAAAAAAATCTTATTGACAAACTTACAAATTTGGTTTAAAAAATATTCAGAATGTACTGATGGATAGTAAATTGGGAGAACCAGACACCCCCTTAAGAAGGGGAGGTCAGGGGAGGTCTACTTGAGATTGTCTCACATCAATGATTCGTAAGAGACAAATCAAATTTTCCTTATCCAAATCAAGTATGCCAATGATGTCATAGCATATCCAATTTCAAATCAAGCATGACCCACAAAAACAAACCACAAACTTTAGACAATTTCACAGCTAGGAGACAATAATTGTTATTTATTGTAACACTCACTCTATGTGGGAAGGATCATAGAATAGATGAAAAAATATAAGCAATGATTAAGGTAAATGCATGGATTAAATATGAGTAATAAGGAATACATCTTACATATATAGATATATGTCTAATACGACTGGAAACATTATGTGGATTGACCTAGATAAAATCTGTAAGTTGTGTCTCAGTCTTTTTTAAAGAGTGGAAGAAATCCAGAACTGATCGATCTATATATTATAAATGAATGAATAATAAAACAAATAGGGATATAAATAAAATAGTAGTTTTTATGTTTATTTTAATGTTAATTATGTCTAGTTATGTTTAACGAGATCATAATATTGATTTCCTTCTTATTATAGTATCTAAAGTTATTTCTCTTAAGAGATCATATGGAAATACCTTCAAAATATTTCAAAATATTCGATAGCAAATAAGAGATCATATGGTAATACCTTAAAAATATTCGATAGGATAGTGACTATATGTCCACACTACATGAAAATACCTGAGGTTGGCTACCAAATATGCTTGTCTGCATGAAAATGCCCCACCAACCTTGCTCCAAAGACACATTCTAATTTTATGAGAAGTGGTAAGACCTTGATCATCGTTGATTTTGACGCAATGAACAAACCATCCATTCTTGGAGAGATGGTGAGTTGCTCATATGCAGCAACCAAACCATAAGCTTTTCTGCTTCTTTGGGAAGGTCACTAGCTAGCCTCCTCCTTCAAGGGTGGGGATTTTCTTTTTTCCGTTAAGGTATATTTAGTGAAGGTATATTTCGTGAAGTATGGAGATATCTCTAGATTTAAAAAACCAATAGATCCAAAGCCATAGACAACAACACTACCACTAAAAACATTAGCAGATTGAGTAGTATATCCAGTTCCACGAGCCTTAGCTACCAATGATCTAGTAAGAAGTTTACCCCATTGATCACGAATTCAGGTAGATAGATGACCACTGAGCTTTCTCTCTTTGAATGGGGAACCCTAGTTATTTCTTTCATGCTGCAGGGTCATGCTGGTGGGTGAAGGGCAGGTACCCTGACAACTGCCCTTCCCGACCCATACCTTTGAAATAACAGGGTCGAACTAGTGGGTGAAAGGTAGATACCCTGACATATTCCCTTCCCAATCCATACCTTTCAAATAGACATATGCGGGCAACACCCTATAGATGGGTACACAAATATGCTTCTTTAGAAAATTGCAAAGTGAACCAAGACAAAGCAACAAGACCGATCCATCATGAGTTGAAACTAGAAATATTCTCCTCCATCTAGGCCACATTCAAATTACATGGGTGTGATCTTTCGATGTTGGTAGGTAAAGCTCCTTAATTCAAAGTCGGTTTGTGGATATTTAGTGCAAGAACTATGTATTGTTCCTAAAGGGCGTGTAGGAGAGTCTTGTGACAACCCGTCAACCTGATTCAGAGGAATAGAATGAAGGGGCTTGTAAGATGGTCTTGTCATAGACCCTCGGCTTGATTTGGAAGAACAAAATGAAGGCCTCAAAATAATGATTCCTTACTAGATAAAATGGGGCACACCATGAATGCAGGGGAACTTATTTCCGGGCACAAGAAATGGTTGGAGAAGATGTACTAGAAGGACAAAAAAGTTCGAGGTATTCAAAAAGCAATCTCCATTTCTATTTTTATTTTTAGTAGTATAGTAATAGAAATAACAATGAAATCTTTCTTGTAATTTTTACAACAAGAATATTTGCAATAGATAATTTGTAATCTTGGAAAGAAAATAAAATAATAGTGAAATGTCCAAATCATGAGCATTTCCGTGTAATTTTTACAAGAAGAATATTTGTACATTGGATAATGTCCAAATTATGAGCGTTCCCTTGTAAAAAGTAAAATACTTAAAAATTACAACAAGAATATGTGCATTGAAAGAAAATAAAACAAAACAGTAATGTTTACAACAATTTTTACAACAAGAATATGGGCATGGAAAGAAAACAAAACTGAAATGTAATCATCTTCTTTGCTTGCAGCGGTGTAAAATTAACCGCAAATATGGGATCAATATGCCTAACCAATTTGAATTGCGTCCCTAAGAATCTGTAACTATAATTTTTACAAAAAATATTTGCATTGGATAATTTATAATCTTAACAGTGAAATGTTCAAATCATGAGCGTTTCCTTGTAATTTTTACAACAAGAATATTTGTAATTTTTACAACAAGAATATTTTCAAAGAAAATAAAATTAAAATGTAATCATATGCTATGCTTGTAGTTGTGTAAAATTAACTGTAAATTGATCGACTATTTGGGATCAATACACAATTACGTAAAATTAACTGCAAATTGATTGAATATTTTGGATCAATATAAAAAACCAATTTGAATTGGATCCCTACGAAGTAAATTCACTCAATAAATTTCCAAATTCTTCTATGGAATAGGTGCAATTGGACCACTCTTCCAATCATTCCAGTCTTAAATCCCTTGTGCCATCCTACATCATATAAAGCAACAAAGCAACACCCAACATCATCCAAAGCGACAAGGCAACACCCAGGCAATAAATTCCAGTTTTGACATTTTGAAGAAGATTAACAGTTTTGTGGTAAAAAAATCACAATTGAATATGTCCCTCATGAAACAATTTTTAATATTTGAAATATATGCATTAATATTTTAAAATACACACATTTATGAGAGTAACAGACTAACCTACTAGGGGTGCATGTGCAGGTAAGATGCTGAGCCTATAGAGGTTGCAGGTAAGAGGCTGAGCCTACAAAGGCTCATAGGATCCTAATGTAGCATGAGATGCAAACATCAATATCCTGCTGCTTTACATCAACATCATGCTACATGCCACTAAAGCAACAGGAGACACAAACATCAACATCATCAATGCTGCATCCAAAATGATTCCATCAACAAACATGGAAAAACTAGCAATTCCATCAACATAAATGGCAGAAGCAAGATTTTGAGCTGCAATTTTTCTCTCTAGCAATATAGCACACAACACAAATTGGAAAAAAGAGAGGTAGTTCTTTTTATAGACTATACTTCCTATTTCCATTGCAGTGTTCATGGCACCACCATGCAAGGTGTAGTTGTAGTGCTCGTGTCACTGTGATGAAAGGTGTAGGTGGAAGTTACAAGGTGGTGGTAGTGGAAATAAGGTGGTGGTGGTGGAAACAAGGCAATGGTAGTGGAAACTAGGATGAAGATTTAGGAATTTAACATTTCATAGCATTTAATAACTTCAAACTAATGTTATCATTAGTTCATATTTGAAATATGTCTTCTGAAATATGAAGGACAAAAGTCTATAAAAGATGAATATAACTTATGGTTATATCCTCCCAAACTTGGGAAGAGGCCAAATAAGATAGTGAAAGAGATGTGGGCCTAAAAAATTTAGTAACCAATAATTAGTGACCAACTTAATCCTGACGACAACCAACTCAAACTAATGTTAATGCGACTATTTCGATTACTATAGTCCCAGTTGTGCCTGCAACAGGGACTAATAATAACAACATTAGTGTAATTATATTAGAAGTGTATAACATTAAAATAGAATAAAATGCTTTACAAGGAAATTTTGAACGAATTTGTCCAATATGTTCCCCTAAATCATTGTCACAACGCAACGTATATCTTAAATAATATATAATTTTGAATAAGAAAATTTTCCTTAGGACAATAATAAAAAAATATGATATCTTTTTCTCGCCCCATGCATATAAAATGTGAACACTGAGCATATGTGTCCTTCTCAAGCTTTTTGAAAGTTGATGCTTTCTGTTTTGGTTTACTCGCAAACTGAGCATATCTCTAGTTTTCTTTGTTTTCAAAATATCCTGAAAACAAATAGAACCATAAAGTATTTTAATCCAGACCATCATTCACTTAAACACTCTCTCATTGATTTTCATGTGCCTCAGATAACTGGTTTGGCTGGAGAGCACCACCGGTAACAGTAACTTTTGGAGAAGCGAAGAATGTAGAGACGTTCCTTCTACATGACGTCCAGATTTATTGCATTTCCTATCACATAGATGGTGAATACCCTATGCGGTACAATACCATGATGTTGTTAGTGGTGAATACCCTCTGTGGTGTTAGCTATTAATTGAATCCATGCTTTGACATCATGCTTTGGGATTTTTTTCGCTTAATAGAAAATATTTCATGTACATGCATAAATCAATACAATGCAACCCATTGTATTTGTTACAAATGATCTTATCATGAGGATTGTTAATAGGGGGTGACATCGAGTCTCTACATTTATAGCCTTGGTGGTGGCGGCGGGCTGACGTCACAACCTTGGGAACTCCAAATTCTAAAGTAAAATTATGGAAGAACATAATATTTTGAATACGAAAGAGAAATAATTCTTCGACATCGTCACTAAATATGACCGGACAAAGAGCAATAGGATAATAAATGTACCCTTTTTGTGGAACTTACAATACACACGCCCATAGAAAGAGATTTTACAATAAGAGAGCACAAAATAAATAGACAAAATATACCTCCCAAGTGTTTCAATATGAAGAGAGAGATCTTGAAACTTTCTCCATTAGAATCATGCTCTTCACCCTACTAATTAACTTGGTATCCTTGCTAATTGTTTTATGCACATAAATATTGCTTCGTAATGTGTGTTATAACCCTTCAACATAAATCTTTTATGTTTTGCTTCCTCAAAAACAAAATAACAACAACAATGTAGTGTGGATAAAATATTTTTTTGGCTTGTTATAATCAAATTTTGATTATAGTAAAATGTTTATGAGGAAATTGTAAGTTTTTTTTTAAATTATATATATATATATATATATATATATATATATATATTATATATATATATATATATATATATATTCCACTAAGTCAGTATTAGTGAGGCTACATTATGGTAATGTCCAAGAATAACACCTTAATAGGGCGAGGAATTGATCTAATGACTTAACATCTAGGAGTGCCTTAACAACACACCAGATAACTGTCTATTCAAGACCCCGTGGACTTTTTAATTTTGATTATTAAATTATGTTTAAAATTGGGTTAATTATGTCGATATGCATGCTTATTTTGAAATAGAGTTTTTACAATTTTAATTTAACTATCCATAATTATTAGGTGGATGGTAGAGATTTAACCTCCATAGAATATTTTAGAATATTCTTAGTAGTATACACAAATTGAAGGCAAGATTTATTTCCAAAGTAGTTATGTATATTTTTGCCTTTTTAATTAAATTCATTAATTAAAAACAAATGTCATATGAACAAGTGTCATCTAAAATGACTTATGGTTTTTTTGGGCATGTGGTATTAATAAGCTATGATATTGGCTGATAGTATTGTAACAAAGACTATTTAGAGATTAAAAATCTCCATGATAAAGTGGAGCGAGTCTCCATGGTGAAGAATCTTATCACATACTTTTTTCATATATATATATATATATATATATATATATATATACATGTTTTCCTAACTTATATATTAATTCTTTTTAATCATAATCATAATAATAATAATAATAATGATAATAATAATAATAAAAAATGAAGTTATAATCTAGTTAATTCTTATGAATTTATTTATTTTAGCAACTTGTGTTAGGTCCCTATAATATTAGTGATCCCCCCATTACTATTGTCATTGTATCCCTTATTGTTATTATTGTGCCCCTATTGTCCCCATATTGTTATTATTGTGCCCCATAGAATCCCTCTATTGTTATTTTTGTGCCTTTATATTATTATTGTTAGGTCAACTTGGTTATATTGTGACCCTGTAGACTCCTATATATAGAAAGTAGGTTTTGTCATTTGTATCATCCAAGAATTGTTCATTTGTGTAATTTAAAGGAGGTTTCCCCCTCGAAGAGGCTTATTTCTAAGGCGTTCATCTATCTTTTCTATCTTTTTGTGAGCTAATTTCATAACATTTGGTATCAGAGCTTTGGATTCTAGGTTTTCGCTGCTCCAAATAGGTCATTGTGAAAATTTTGCTATAACTTTTTGTCTGTGATGTTTCAAAAGTTAAAAAAAACCCATTAGAGGAAGAAATGTAACATGATATATCAATATTATGAAAAACCAAGTGCAACAAATTTCACTCACACAAAAGGTAACAGAAAATAAGATGGATGGTTTAGAGAAAGACATAGAAGCTAAGATGGATGGTTTAAATAAAGGCGTAGAAGCTAAGATGAATGACTTGGAAGCTAAGATGGACGACGTGGAGGCTAATATGGACGGTGTGGAAGCTAAGATGGATGGCGTGGAAGATAAGATGGATGATTTAAATAAAGGCATGGAAGATTTGCAGACAAATTTGAAGATATATTTGACAAAGTTTCTACAAGGAATGCTTACTAATGGTGAAAGGGTAGTAAAGGAAACTTAGGATGAGAACAAAATAAATGTTAGTCATGATTTCATAGACTCTAATGTTGGATCGAAGAACCACCATGTTACAAAGATCGATATGAGGAAGTTTGATGGCAAGGATCCCGAAACTTGGATACTATAGATGGAGCAATTTTTCGATCTCCATAATGTGCAAAACACACAAAAGGTACGCATTGCAATTTTATATTTGGAACCAAATCAGTTTGTATGGTATCGATGGATTTGATTTCATAAACAAATTTTTCACTTGGGCTATTTTTACGGATGAAATGATAGCATATTATGAGGATACAAAAAGCAACACTTTTTTTAGCCAATTGATAAATCTCAAACAAAAGGGTTCAATGGTGGAGCACATTGAGGACTTCCAAAAATTGAATATAAGGGTAAAAGATATTTCAGAGGAGCATAGGATTGATGTGTTCATAGGGTCTTTAAAAGATAACATCCAACATGAGGTTCGCCTTTGGGAACCAGATTAATTGGAGAAGGCATTCAGGTTGGCAAGAAAAATGGAAAGCAAAATTATAGCAACAAGGAAGCCTACCACTCACAATCATAAATATGGAAGTGTTACTTCCCCTAGCCATCCACAACCTACAAGGTTGACACCACAACAATTGGAAGAAAAAATAGAAAAAGGGCTTTGTTACAGTTGTGATAGCAAATACACTAAAGGTCATAAGTGTGTCGAAAAGAAATTATTTTACATAGATTGTGAAGAGGAGGAAGAAAAGGAACAATAAATGTAAAAGAAGAGGATATACACCAGGAACAAACTCTAGAAAAAGAAGAAATGAATCCGACCATATCTTGTAATGCATTGGCTAGAATTACCACTCCTCAAACTATCAAAATAGAAGGGCATATCAAGAAGAAAAATGTAATAGTGTTGATTGATTTGGGAAGTACCCATAATTTTATTTATTGTAAGATATCCAAGGAATTAAATTGCTTCCTATATCCTAGCACCAGAGTGTCAAGTGATGGTTGCAAGTGGAGGAACCATAAATTTCTCAGAAAAGTACCATAATCTAAAGCTATCCATGGGAGAATATGTATTGAATAGCCCAATGCTTTCCATTCCAATGGGTGGTGTTGATGTTGTACTAGGAGTCCAATGGCTACAATGCTTGGGTACAATAGCTTTTAGTTTTCAAAAACTTTTCATGAAATTCTCTTTAGAAGGAAAGGAAGTTGAATTAAGGGGTATCGTAGGGAAATTGGGAAAGATAATCAGCTCTAACGGAATGACAAAGCTTCTAAAGAAATAACAATGAGGTATAATTGCACAATTATGTTCACTAGAGGTTCCCACATTGAAATCATCCATTTCTCTAGATCTCCAAAAAGTCTTGGACATTCATTCCAAGGTATTTGAGACTCCCAAGGGCCTCCCACCTATTCTTGATCCTGATCATGCTATTAATTTAATTCCAGGAAGTGTTCCTCCAAACATCAGGCCTTACAGATATCCCTATGTCCAAAAGAGTGAAATTGAATGTATGGTTGCAGAAATGCTAGAGGCTGGTATAATTCAACCTAGTAAAAGTTCTTTTTTTGCTCTAGTAGTATTAGTTCACAAGAAGGATGGATCATGGCGCATGTGTCTAAATTATAGGGAGCTCAACAAGCTCACTATTAAAGATAAATTTCCCATTCCTGTCATTGATGAATTATTGGATGAATTGCACGGATCAATTTACTTCACCAAGTTGGATCTTCATTTAGGAAATCATCAAATCAGAAAGAAGACTGAAGACATTCCAAAAATAGAATTTAGAACTCATGAGGGTCATTATGAATTTTTGGTCATGCCTTTTGGCCTTACTAATGCACCTTCTACATTTAAAGGTTTGATGAATTCCATTTTTAAACCGTTCCTTACAAAATTTGTGTTAGTATTTTTTGATGATATACTATCTACAACAAGTCTTGGAAGGATCATGTCCAACATGTTGACATGGTGCTCAAACTATTGGAGGAGAAACAATTATATGCAAAAATCTCCAAATGTTTCTTTGGAGTAAAAGAGGTGGAATATCTTGGTCATGTTGTATCTCATGAAGGTGTTAAGGTAGACCCTAGAAAAATTAAAACCATTAAGGAATGGAAAATCTCTACATCCATAAAGCATCTACGAGGATTTCTCGGGTTGACAGGGTATTATCTCAAGTTTGTTAAGAATTATGGGTGAATAGCAGCACCTCTAACAACATTATTGAAGAAAGATGCATTTTCATGGACTCCAGAAGCAAAGAAGGCCTTTGAACATCTTAAAGAGGCAATGTGTCAAGCACTAGTCTTAGCTACACCGGACTTCAAAAAAACCTTTATTGTGGAATGTGATGCCTCAGGAAATGGAATTGGTGCTGTTTTAATGCAAGAAGAAAGACCCATTGCTTTCGAAAGTCGTCCAATCAAAGGAAAGTATTTAAACAAAGCTATTTATGAGAAGGAAATGCTGGCAATACTACATGCACTTAAGAAATGGCGACCCTACTTAATGGGAAGACACTTCAAGGTAAAAATATATCATGATAGTCTTAAATACTTTTTAGAACAAAGATTATCTTCAGAATAGTAGCAAAAATGGGTCACAAAGATGTTGGGTTATGACTTTGAAATCATCTACAAAAAAGGGAAGAAAAATGTTGTGGCAGATGCACTCTCAAGAAAGGATGAGGAAGTAGAAGCATTTCTTTGCACCATTTCTATTATCCAACCAGATTAGATAAACGAAACAAGGGGTGAATGGAAGAATGATGAGGAAGTGCGGGCACTCATTTAAAAGATACAACAAGATCCCAGTACATATGATACATTTATCTAGAAAAATGATTTGTTATGGTACAAGGATCGATTATACCTATGTAAGAATTCCCAACTCAAACAAATGATTCTTAGGGAATTACAAACCTCTCCTTTAGGAGGGCACTCAGGATTTCTAAAAACCTACCACAGAGTTAAGAAGGATTTTTTTTGGGATGGCCTTAAATCGGATATTCAAAAGTTTGTGGTGGAATGTTTGGTTTGCCAACAAAATAAAGTTGAAATAGTTAAGACTCCAGGACTATTACAACCTTTATGCATTCCAAGCCAATGTTGGGAGAAGGTTTCAATGGATTTTATCACAGGTTTACCCAAGTTCGAAGGAAAGAGTGTTATCATGGTGGTAGTGGACAGACTTACCAAGTACACACGTACAATTTCTACTGCATTTATGGAAACAATTCAAAAGCTACATGGAAATCCAAAGATTATTGTAAGTGACAAAGATCCCATTTTCACTGGAAGTTTTTGGACATAATTATTTTCTTGTCTTGGTACTCAGTTAGCTCATAACTCATCTTATCATCCTCAATCTGATGGGAAAACTGAGATAGTAAACAAATGCTTGGAAGGATACCTTCGTTGCTTTGTATATGATAAACAGACACAATAGGTCAAATGGCTGCCTCTGGCTGAATGGTGGTATAACACTTCCTTCCATATTGCAACAAAAATGACCCCATTTATGGAACTTTATGGATATCATCCACATCCATCACATCATATTTAAGAGAAAATTCTAAGGTTAAAGCAGTGGAAGATCACACTGAGCATCAGCAAGAAGTTCTCTAACTCTTAAAGGATAACCTCACCTTGGCACATAATAGAATGAAACAACAAGCAACTCAACATCGTAATGAAAGAAGTTTTGATGTAGGTGATTGGGTATTCCTACAGCTACAACCATATAAACAAATGTCCCTCAAGCAAGCTAAGAAGGATAACGAATTATCACCAAAGTATTATGGTCTATACAAGGTGTTGCAAAAGATAGGTACTATGGCATACAAATTGGAGCTTCCTGTAGCTTCTCAAGTGCACCTAGTTTTCCATGTTTCATGCTTAAAGAAGGTTATAGGTGACAAGCTTCAAGTTCAGATATATTGCCAGAACTTGATGACGAAGGAAAAATCATATTGGAACCTGAAGCAATCAAAGAAATAAGAACTCGACAGCTATGAAATCAATCAATTTCAGAGTATCTCATCAAGTGGAAGAACTTACCCATTGAAGATTCCACATGGGAGGATGAGAGTTTTATACAGAAGTATCCAGAACTACTCAAGGGTTGAGGACAACACTTTTTTGAAGGAGAGGGGCATGTTAAGTACCTATAATATTAGCGATCCCCCCATTACTATTGTCATTGTATCCCTTATTGTTATTATTGTGCCCCTATTGTCCTCATATTGTTATTATTGTGCCCCATAGAATCCCTCTATTGTTATTTTTGTGCCTTTATATTATTATTGTTAGGTTGGCTTGGTTATATTGTGACTCTATAGACTCCTATACATATAAAGGAGGTTTTGTCATTTGTATCATCCAAGAATGGTTCATTTGTATAATCTAAAGGAGGTTGCCCCCTCGAAGAGGCTTATTTCTAAGGCGTTCATCTATCTTTTCTATCTTTTTGTGAGCTGGTTCCGTAATGTAGTTAATTATTATGAATTTATTTATTTTAGCAATTTGAGATATATGGTGATGTAAGTGTTTCAATGTTTATTATGAATTAATTTCTATCTACATTTACCAAAAATAATTTATTTATTTTCTTTAATTTACACATTATAGGAGAGAATGGTTTATTTTATAGCAAAATTTTGTTAACATAATTATGTAAGATTTTATTAAATTAATACGTAACTTTTATAACTGACTTCCACTCTAAATCCTTCTCCATAAAATTTAAACTAAAAAAATTAAACCCCACATCAATCCATATATCTTTATATATCATCCTTATCACAAAAACAATATCATTTATTTTATTTTTTAATAAAAAATAATAAAACATCTTATAGGATGCAATTGTAAATGCGACAATCAAACAAAAATGACTTTTAGAAAAGAGATAGTGGTTCAACCAATAATGATAACCCACTCATTATATAAATTATTCATAACATATATATAATATTGATACCATCAATAACATTTGAATTTTATTTAAATTCCCATGTTTTTAAAATGATGATTTATCCACATTCAATTTTAATAATAATTATATATACATTAATGAATTAATATTGTAATTTTATTCAAATTTCCATGTTTTTAATGAATTAATATTGTAATTTTATTCAAATTTCCATGTTTTTAAAATGATGATTTATCCACATTCAATTTTAATAATAATTACATATACATTAACGAATTAATATTGTAAGGACACAAATATGAGATCTTTGTAAGGCCGTATAATTAGTGTTTTTGCCACTTAGTTGTTTAGTTTAATTATTGAATTTTGAAAGGTATGAATTAGCTCCCACATTTGAACAAGGGCTACAAAGTAGCTATTATCACTTAGTTTAAATATAGTTAAAAAAATTTCTTTAATAAAAATAATACATTTTTATTTCGCCCACTAAGGTAGTTCAATTGGTGATTACCTTGTTATGAAGTACTATGTAAACAATGAGATTCAAAGCCCCATGGGCCAAACCAACAAAGAAAATAAACACTCTAAATTCATAAAATTTATATATGTCATTACTTAGACACATCAATTAAGCAAACAAGTTTTGGATTCCTTATATTGAAAATTTGTTCTTATTTTCTATATGTATGAATTAATAATACATAGTATAATTGTTAGAATAATGTTTTTAATTTATGAGTTAAGAGTATAATTGTTTTTGAAAAAACAATTTAGTTAGTATAATAAATATTTTTATTTATAGTATTTTTGTGAACAATAGTGTGGAAATATGTTTTTATTCATTAAAATTAAAAATATATTTTTATTCATTCAAAATAAAAATAAAAAATAAAAAAAGAAAATTATTTAATATACAAAATAAAATAAAATATAATAATACTTTAATTTTAAGATTACAATGTAGTTGTAAATCAATTTGATGTATAATATTCTTTTATTGGCTGGAAAACAATGATATTTTCATAAGAATTTCACTACATAATTTTTTTGAGCAAATGTATAAAACCACTTTATTACATAATAAGAAATTACACTAAGTTTCCTACCCTAACATAATGTAGTTTTTAATACTTAAAATGAAGTCGATACTTTGACAAGAGTATAGTCAAAAGAAGCAAAGCATATATGGATAAATATATAAGTGGGACATATTTATGCATATAAAGTTGTATGTGATCAAGAAACCTTAAATGATGGAAATATTTCATCCTAGTGTTAAAGGAATCAGAGATGGTACAGATAAATGACCTTCATACAAGTCAAAGGAACTAGAATGATAAATTATAAATTACTCTTAAAATTACATAATAAAAAGGTTGTAATTTTTTTTAATATTTATCTTAAATAAATTTATATATTTAGAAACTAAAATTACAATATTCACAGTGAATAGATTGATTCTAGTATATCAACTAGATTTGAAAGATAATGTAAAAAAAATATCACACTTTTAATTCTTCGTGCACTGTGAAGATATCTTCACAATGGTCGAGGTAAAATGGAAAATATATTTATTAGTAATTTATAAAATTGAATTCCCACCTAACACCATAATAACCACAAGTCAAGGGGTTGTGGTAAAATATTTGAAACTATTAAATGTTTAGATTGTCTTTCCTTACTTTGCGTATGCTAGATAAAATCCTCACCATAACCACGACAGAGTGGAAATCGCTGAATGATGGTAACAATGTTAAGGTAGAGATAGTCACCTCACGAATTATGCCAAACTCACAAGACACAAAGCTTAAGTACTGACATGATATAAAGTGGGACGCACTAGTTATTATGCTGCAGGTATATATATATATATATATATAACAAATTTTATATGATATATTGATATGATGTTTAAAAAAAATTAATTAAATGTTATTAATAACATTCTATATTTTGAAAATACAAGTAAATGGCAAAATAAGTGAAAAATAGATAAATACCCATGCAATTTAACCATGAAAATATCATTATGGTGTTTGATATTTTGGGAATTTTTTTTCTATGGACAATATTCCTCATAACATCCCCAATGTCCTGTATAGTGAGCCTAAGCTTGTAGTCCTGTTACCTACTTATGCTTACTTATGATTCACATCTCCAATGTCATTTATAGATACAGTATAGTTCTGATTCACATCTCCAATGTCCTTTATGGATACGATATAGTTCTGTTGCTTGCAGGTGTTTAGTAATGATTCTTGTTTAATTCTTTTCATATCAATTTGCTTTTATACCTATTTGAATAGTGATGCACAAATTTTAGCATAAGTTTTTTTTAGTATTTTAGAGCGGTGCAAAGTTGCGTTTTTGTCTGATAGGATGTTGCCATAAGGGAGAAGATATGTGTATGTCATGTTGCCAGATAGCGGAAAAATGAACATTGAAAATTATTGTTGGGCAAAATGCTCTTTGAGTTGTGGAACGATGCAATCTTGCAATTGGCATTGATGGCATATTGACACCTAAAGGAACTTGAAAAATGCAATTCTTTGACATTTATCAATCTTGTTTATTTAATACTTGTTTGTCTCTATTTCTTCATTCAAAATGTTTGTTTGATTGCATATATGTTGATAACATTTACCTTGTTTTCATAAAATTTCAAGATTGATATAGATATATTCATCTAATTATAAGATGTTATTTAATTAATTTGAAATTATAAGATGTTTTTTTAATTATTTTTAATTTAAAACTAGTTTTAAGTTGTATAGTTAGAATTTAACAATATTTTTTTTGAGTCAAAATTATAGTTTTAAATAAATTTAGCACTATAAAAGCATAATTTCAATGAATCCTACTAAACGTTCCCTTAAAAGAATAATGTGAAAAGGTCTAAAATTATTACACCTCAAAGGTATAAAGTATCCAAACTTTTTATTAATTCCATAGAGTTATTATTCGTAATATTTTCTTTTTATAGTTTAATCTAATTTATTTTTATTTAAATTTATTGTGGGTATAATTTAATTTATGTTGATTTAAATTTATTTTAATTATAATTCAATTTAATGAAGTGTGATGTGCCTCCAAATTAGACATAAGTTAAGGTTTATCTGGCCATCCTTCAACACATTAAACCTTTCTTTTTGCATTAGATGAAATATTTTTAACTTTAATATGTTCATTAGGAAGGCTTATGGATAATTGCATATTTGTGTCTAATATTATTTATTTTTGTAGAATATTGTGAGAATATTGGGCATATTATGAAGATTTGGAGGAGGATATAATCTAGGGACTTGCTCCCTACTATAGGAGGATCAAGATTGGAGAATAAATGAACAAATATCATGAAATCATTGACAAATTCCAAAGCTCCAGTGATTGAGAAAATCTAGGAAGGTGTTCGCTATAATTTAATGCAGATTCTTAGTGTTGGGAACTAGATCCAATATTTGAGGGATTTTGGAGGGGAAAGATTCCTCCTTTCAAGGAGAATGCTTCCTAAACATTTTTTATAAGTACTGATTCGAATTTTCCTCTAGAGGCATGTATTTTTTAGTCTTAGTGTGGAGAAAACTTGAATTTTTGCAACTCCACTTTCATTTCTAATAGGGATGTACTTGGATTGATTCAAATAATGAAGTTTGGTTCCATTTTTAGTGTTTAAAGCTTGGTCTCCTTCATAAGACATTGAGTATCCTTGGGCTGGGCCATCACATAATCATCATAAATCTTTTGCATAATTTACTTTTCTTCTTTTCACTTCTTATTCACATGCATCTCTTGTTCTTGTTTTTCCCATTTCTACATTTAGTATTGATGATTTTTTGATGTAGGATTGGGTTAAATGGTAAAATGAGTTCTTTTGAAGGTTATTCAGAGAGCCATGAACATGATTTAATCCTTGACATGGCTTTGGAAGTTCATAATCATAATTTATCTACTTGGATTAGTTTACTTATTCACAAATCTAAAATTTCTAGAAGTCCCTTGTAGAAAATAGTAGTAATTTTCTGCTATTTTTTAAAACATGTTAATGAGCTTCATTTGAGTTTATTACACTTGAATTAGACCATAAAAATATTTAGGTTAATAAAAAATTTTACCCCATTGCATTTTCACTTGATTAGGTTAGGCATTTGATACGTTAACTAGCTCACTAGTTCTTGGATTTCCAGATTTTAGACTAGTAATTTTCTGGTATCTTTTAGCACATGCGAACAAGGGTATTTTGGAGTGATTCCACTTGGAATGAAGGCCTAAGAAATCCTACCCAATAAATTTTATTTTTTGATCCCATTTTCATTTGATTTACTTGGTCATTCAGTGAGTTCTTTCCTCTTGTCGGAATTCTGTCTTCTCCTGTAGCAAATCTGTCCCTTCCTATAACAAACCTATAACACTACTTTCCTTCATCATTTTTGATCCCCACTACAACTATGAATTTAACTAGATGAATAATGACGCCCAAATATGATTTTATGATCAGGGGAAGCTTCTAAGCTACTCCATCCCTTACTTTTATTCACTACAAAGACAGAGTAGACTTAGTTTCTTTATCATAAGTATGATGCAAGTAAGTTACTGACTTACAAGAAAGTGTGAACTAGGTAGATGGTACATGTAATTATGATTGTTAGTTTAATGAATTATGCAAGATAAAATATTTTTCTTTCTGAAAGTAGTTTAACCTTTGTCCTTTCATGAATTGACTAGTTAGCATTTACAAGTTGAGCAAGTATAATTTCCATTTCTTGCAAGTAGAGTAACAATTTCATTTCTACAATTAGTTTAGGTTTTGACTTCATGACATTTACTCCATTACATCCAATCAACAAAAGAATGACACATTGTATACTGCACATATAGTGTTGATACCTCTTAAGTTTGTATGAACCCCTGGTTGAAAATTAAATTTGGTAGCCTTGGGAGTTACACCATTCTTGGAGAAGTACTGAGGCTCATCGAAATTGTTAATTAAACTTATTTTTAATTATATGACATTTAGAAAAATTATTAAATATTGATGATTAATAGAATTGTTGGACACTTGGTGTAGAATGTGAATAGCCATGAGAGTCCAAGAGGCCTTGGGATGTGGAACCCCACAGTTACACGAATCTACTATAAATGTATATCATTGTCAAATAATAGATGTACTTTCCTGCTTATCTTTAATATTCTGTTGCTGCCATGTGTGCGTTTGACATGGTATCAAAGTGAACGATCTCCTGCCCTGCTCAATTGTGAGCCACTTGTTTTTGTGGCCCTTATGTGCATGCTTGTCCTGCAGCTTTGCCCATTTTCCTTATATAGAAAAACTGACATCTTTCCCTCATACCCAGGTGCACAGGTCTCAAATTAATTTTCTGTACTGTAACTCCTATCAGATTTGTCCCTCTGTTGTGCATCTTTTGCAGACTGAAACCTCTCTCTACCTTGAGTGCGTTACTGCATGTTGTATTCAACAATAATCTTACTGATGAAGGAGATGTATTGCTGCGTTGAGACATTGCTTTGCAAGATGGTGCGTTGGTAAATTCACTGTGTCTCCATTGGTAAACTCCTCTTACACACCTTCTCACTACACTATATTTTCCATATGCAATCCCCTTTGTCACTTCCATACCATGCTTTTCAAGGAAGGCATCTTTATACTCAGAATGAAGTTGCATCAAATTTGTCATGTCAACTTCATTAAATGTAGTTAGCAAAGAAAATGTGTTCTGTGAGTCTTTCAGACGTGTAGCCACTCGCTTTCGTAGTCTACGGTCCTGCCAAGCCTGGCTGCTGCTAACAAACTTGCCATGGCAGCCCTCTTCAATCAGAGATTGGATTCGCTCATGCAAGTCGGGGGATCGTAACAGGTCTCCAAAGTTCCTTCTTGCAAATCTGTAAATATATATATATATATATTTTTTTTTTTTTTTTTTTTTTTCCGTTTAGCTTGGGCCTCGGTCGCAGGCTTCCGCTTTGCAGCTTTCTTCTCTGCCACTTGCTTCAAAATGCCTCGGCTATTGTCTTCTCAGATTTTGTTCATATATTATGAAGATGAAGGGTACAAAGGCCAAGGTTGAACACTGCTATTGAAAGTTTCGCTCGCTGCCTCTGCCCGAGTGAAAGAACTCTCTATATACCAAGAACAGGAGGGGGTCAAAGAAAAGAGCGAGAGGGATAAGAAAAATCAAATCTCAAAACTCGGATATCTAGATACAGTGAAAGCATGGTTTTCTTATTAGTACCGGAGCCATTCCAGTCCCTGAAATATCATTTTCCAGTTCCTTCCTGTGATTGCCATCTCAAATTCGGTTTCAAGGGAGTCGTTTTGTCCGTGATCGAGCCCCGAAGCGCTCAATTTTGTTCACCACAAAGGACCTTTTTTGGTTCGAGGGTTGCTTGCTTTGAGCCATGAGCTCCATTGGCGTTTCTCCAAGGTCGCGAGGGTTTCACCCTTACCTAAATTAAACAGTAGACAACAAGCGTTTTGCACAATTTTCGGGAGGTGAGTGTATCATAATATGTTACTTGTTCCAGGAGCATTTGATTGGAGTATGGGAATGTAGGGTCGGAACAGCGTCGTGTCAGATCCTTTGCAGCGTATATATCTACCTTCCTTGCTTTAAAGTTCAGAAACGTTGGGCACTTCTGCTATTTATAGATGTTTTGCAGTCTGGGAGGATGCATACCAAATGAATTTCTGTGTTCCTTCATTCAAACGATGGTACGTGGCGTACACGATCTGACGGTATGAGTTTCGCTGGACGGTTGTCCTCCATAAATATATGTGATTTTCAGGATGAAGGTCTTCTCTGCTAATCCTGTTGAATTCAGTGAATCCTGTCACTCAAAACTATTAGGAACACCACAGAAAGTATAAAGAGAATAGAAATCACAAATGATGCTTTTCCCATTTCCATTGCATCGATGGAGCTTTTGAATCCATAGTTAGAAAAACTGTTCCCTTTCTCTTTTTATCAGGCTTTATATATTAAGATATTTGTCTCTTAAAATCCTATGATTGCTGCTCATTGTAAGGATGATATCTAGAACACCTAGCCTTTCGTGAAACGAAGTTATTGAACTGCTTAAGATCCTTTGGCATCTTTATCTATTAACTGATTTAGGTATCACCTCATAATCACTCTCGGATGTCGAAAGGAAGTGCTCATCAAGTTTCGCTAAGACCTTCAAGAGTTCCTTTCCCCCTCTGGTCATGACAGTCTTTTCTGGCATCTTGAGGGGAGAATCTTCAATGATCCCAGTTTGAGTGGTATCTATCCCAGTATTCTCTAATCTCTTGGATAGATTTATGGCTACTATCACTTCTAGAGTCTGAAGAACCATGCTACAATAAGATTGGTGAAGAGGAAGGAAGAAGAGCCATTTTAATGTCTATGCTGGACTAAGGGATTATTGGAGAAGAAACAAATATTGAAGGTTGGTCGAGTTGTGAATATTATTTTGACTATTGAAGTGAGTTCATTGACTAGCTTTGTGCATTAAAATGTATTGGAGCTAATTCTGGTGCATCCCTTGGTGTGTTGACATTTTTAGGATGGAAATAACTCAAAGATATGCTGGTGAAACAAGTTGTTAATAAAACATAAGAAGTTGATTGCATAGATTGTGATTGGTAGAGACAAGGAATTGATTTACAGTTGAAACGATTTCTTTATACTTGAGAGTAGCACAGGTGAGATTCACTTGATTTTTTCAATGAAAATGACCAGAATTAATATAGTATTAGAGTTACTGAATACTTTGATACTTAGTTCTATTGATGATATAGTCAAAATTAGCAAAAACATTCTTTCTGACATTAAAAACAGTTTGCAAACTGCACAAGAAAATATTGATTTTTTGCAACTGGAGTCTCAACTTCAGCAAGATGAGTTACAATAGAAAAGGTATCTTTCTAAACTTGTTCTTATTCAGAAAAATCCCCTATCTCACTTTGAAATAGGGTCCTATTAGCATCCAACAAGTCATCAAGTCAATAATGTTGATTCAGATCAAGTGCTCATTTCAGAAGTAGATTTTCATACAGAAGTAGAAATTCAGTCTGCACTTCCCAAGTCCATCATCAAACCTTGGGAAGAGCTTGTCCACAACAAGCACATAACTGGTCTTGGATATGGCAAGGACATGTCCTTTCACATTCCAGAATACTCAAATCCCATTCAGTTTCAGAGTAATGGATTCCTTCATGATAGTTCACTTCCAGCTATTCCAAATTCTTCCCCTCTTCCACAACAACAAATTGTGAAATGCCAACATTGTGACCGAGTTGGTCATCTGAAAGATCACTATTTTGATCTTCATCCATATAAGCACTGTCATAAAATCAGTCATTCTTCAAACGGGTGCTTCAGAAACAAACCTCCTACAAGAACAAAGATTCATCTTGGATGGGTCGCTTCTTGGAAATGGGCATCAACAGCCAAGAAGATATTCCAGTCATATGTCAGAACTTGTTCTAGAGTATTAAACAATCTTGCAGTTGAGTTTTCTCCATCATCTTACCTTGTATCTGATAGGGGGGAAATGATGGTCATTTACAAGCCTCAAAGCCACATCAAGCAAGCCTGAGCCACAACCTGCCATACTAAATTCAGAGTTGTAGCCAGAGACAATTATGCCCCTGAGCATGCCTTCAATCGGTGATACCTCTTCAAATAATTGGGGACACTTCCTCTAGCAGAAGACTTCAACTTCTTGCCAGTTTTGGAAGAGTTCCAGGAATTGCATTAAGCATTCAAGAGTTGTTGGTCATCCTTAAACCATCACAGGTTGAGACCTCCCTTTTCAGGATGAGGTTCTCCCTTTTATGCGAGGTGAGACCTCCCTTTCATGGTTGAAGGTTTCCCTCTTCAAAACATCAGGAGCACTTCCTCTAGCAGAAGACCTGAGCTTCATGCCAGACATGAAAGAGTTCTGGGAATTGCACTAAGCGTTCTAGTGTTGGTGGTCATCCTTAAATCACTGCCCTTTATACCAACATTTCAGAGAGCACATTTAGCTTAGTGTTGCCATGTTTTTTGCACATTTTGTATTACAACTCTCTTCTTGGACTCATACATACCCCTTTGGATTAAGAGGGGGGGGGTGGGGGGGAATTTTGGACATCTAATCCTCTATGGTTTGGTGTAAAATGTGAATAGCCATGAGAGTCCAAGAGACCTTGGGATGTGGAACCCAACAGTCACACGAATGTACTATAAATGTATATCATTGTCAAATAATAGATGTACTCTCCTGCTTATCTTTAATATTTTGTTGCTTCCATGTGTCTGTTTGATAAAAATTCAGGTTTATAATGAAAAAAAAATGTAAAAATGACATGAGTTATGTTTTTTTATATAGTTCTAATTAAAATTTTCAAACTAAAATAATCAATTAAAGACTATATATAATATAAAAAAAATTAATTAGTGATATGATGCTTGTAGGGATTTTAGGTTTTAATTTTTTATAATCTTATTTCTCGTTTTTCTGCGCAATTTCACGTCATCATTGTACATGGTTAAATGCCCTCTTTTTCAACCTTATAAATCCTTTGTAGCCATTACATGTAAGTGCCTTCCCTCCATAGCTTGGATGGGATTTACTTCTCTGACTTGCTAATCTCATTTCTCAGGCATGTTCCTTCATTTACTCGATTCGAGCAAGGAAATATAGATGAAGGTTAACGAGTGCATTCTTGTTTTGTCACGCCACTGCACACTCACAACTTAACACTTTCAGAGATTGATCATATCATAATAAATAGATAAATGCACGTGGAGCCTCTTAAGACCCTTTATCAATGATAATGAGTTTCACTTTATTATATTTAAGCCTTAAAATATCAACCTCATATTTAATATATACAATTTTTCCATTTTAACTTAAAGGAAGGAAAAGACATAAAAGCATATGTTGACCTCTATTTCATCATATATTGCATGTCTATGTATAAATTTTGCACAAAACATAGGAATTAATTAGGAGTGGGAATACTTATAGCCTTCTATATTTACCTTTTATCAATAAAAATTATGATTCACCTCTTACCCTTTTTTTTTCTACCTTTTAATTAATTCATTAAAAAACACAATGAACTTGTATTACATATATTAGGATTAAAAAGTACTTTTATGTTAATTTTTGAATATTTATATATATATTTTAAATTTCACAATTTAAATTATTCTTTTTAAATTTAATAATTTTAAATTAAATTTAAATTTAAAATAATTAGAGTTTAAACATATATTAAATATATATAATATATTTTATAGAATTAAAAAAAAAAAATTACATTTATTTAATTAATGTTCAAAAATTCATCATCCATTTATCAAATTGCAATGTTAAATATTTAATTTAGCTATAATTAAACTGAGCAACATTTTATATATACAATATTTCCAAACAAAATCGTTTTTACTTAAAAACATTTATATTTTAACTTTTTATTATTATTACTAATCATTTTAATTCCCATTTATTGTCTCGTAGATAAAAAAAGGTTGAAAATTTTAAAAACATATGTTAAATGTATTTGACATTTGGGAATTGACTAAATAAAAAAAGGCAAGCCATGACTTATGGTTATCCCATTTAGACATTGTAGATTTAATCTAGAATCAAATTCACATTCTTGTGGGCCTTTTCTGAAGTTATTATCAGGTGTTTACCATCCTAGGGATGACATTTTTACCTAAATTTAGCTGCATTATCTCTACCTAGGCAGAAATTATAAGAACTCTATTTGTTCATGAATTATTTTTCCATTTTATTTGTATTTTTTGTTAACATAAATTTGTATGTCTTTAATTTTTTCACTCTAATTTAACTAGATTTAAACTAAGTGGCAGGTAATGCTAGCTATGCAGCCTTGTAACGACATAGTAGTGAGTACCTGCCACCTAGTCTTAATATACCTAAATTAAAGTAAAAAACTATAAAGATTTGGCAAAATGGAAGCCCATATAAGTTCATGTAGAAATATGAAACCAAAACTAGAAGAAAAAAAGGTAAAATTGGAAAACAAGAGATTAGAAAAAAGGGAGCTATATTAGTCTAAGTCTACAATGATATCCTATATTTTTTTTTTAAGATTAGAAATATATATTTAGGAATATTATTTTATAACTTTAAAAAGAACCTTTAAAATTCATGGCATATATATATATATATATTTTTTTTTTTTTTTTTTCTTTTTTCGTTTGATGACCAAAATAAGTTATGAACAACAATTTCACTATTAAATTCTACTGTTTATGGAGATGTTAATTTGACTTATGAAGGGGACAATACCTATCCACCATGTAGAGCTTTTACTCATAAAGTTAAATAATTTTACATTCAATTTGAACTCTTTTTGAATGAATGGTTCTAGAACAAGTTATGCAATTTGTAAATTTTAAAGATTTTGATAACAAATTGTTAATTATTTTCCCTTTATATAAATTTTGGTTTTTTTCATAAAATTTAAATTACCTAACGCAAATAAAGTTTGTTCAAAGTTGGACTATACTAAAGTGCTTTGTTTATTATTATCTTAAGGCTTTATATTGCTATGGTCCCACATAGATGAAGTATTTCACATAGATGAAGTAGTTCATAAATAAATTTTAATGTTATTGTCCATTTTTATCTATGTTATGCTTTACACATGGTTTGCCTGCAACATTTATTTTAATATCAATTTATTTTTTCTAGTCCAACATACTCATCATTTTTTCATATATATTTATTTATTTTAAAATAATGTAACTTTTATAATTGATTTCCACTCTCAATCCATATTCATAAAATTTTAACATAGAAAAAGCAAACCCCACCTCAATTAATATATTTTCATATATCATCCTTATCACAAAAACAATATCATTTATTATATTTTTTATTAAAAAAAATAAAACATCATCTTATATGATGCTAGTGTAAATGCGACATTCAAACAAAAATTAACTTATAGAAAAGAGATAGTGGTTCAACCACTAACGATAACCCACTCATTATATAATTTATTCATAGCATATATATAATATTGATACCATGAATAACATCTGAATTTGATTTAAATTTCCATGTTTTTAAAATGATGATTTATCCTCTATTCAACTATAATAATAATTATATATACATTAACGAATTAATATTGTAAGAACAACAATATGAGATCCTTGTTTTATTGATAAAAAAATCAATACAGATCTATTTTAATCAGGGATTTACCAAGCGTCGGAAATGATCAAATCCCTTGATAAGTAATTTTCTTTTAGAATGAAAAACTTGAAATAATGTTTCCACCTTAAAATATTTAATCCCTTTCGACACTTGATAAATCCATGGTTCTCTCTCTCTCTCTCTCTCTCCATTATTTTTATTGAATTTTTGAATGTATAAATGGATACAATTCCTTGAAACTACCCTTGAGCACTTGGATTGTATAGACTGTACAACTTAATTTTTCAATTCCAACAAGTCTTTGCTAAAATATACCTAGGTCAAAATGTAAAATAGTGAGACTATTGAAATGTTTTAGCGATAAGAATAATATATATATATATATATATATATATATATATATATATATATATATATATATATATATATATATATATATATATATATATATATATATATATATATATATATATATATATGGGTATCTGTCTTGAGAGGAGGGAGATTTGGGGACTCGATGACTGATCCCTTGCCATTGCAACCCTTTGTATTCTTTCTTCTTCCCTGATCTGGTTTGATCTGTGAGAATGTCTGAATCTACACATCAAAAATACTACTGCAATCACTGGTTTATCAGTGAAATGTATAGAGGGTTTTTATTATTAATAAGATTTCTGAATTCCATCTTTCAACATTGATTTCATTTAGAATGGATAGATAGAGAATAATAATCGTTCAAAATTGTAGAAAGTGAAGGCATGTCATTGTTCTTGCAAACATTAGACTAAAAGGGGAATTATGTTTATGAAATTCAAAATTTGTAGCAACCATATCAATATGGAAAATTCCCATGTATGAACAATGAGCAAATGTTTGCAATTTTCCTTACTATAGTTTTCTATGTTTTCAAGCAACACAAAAATTGAACCATCTTGTTATTATCGCAACATTTTGTCATATTTTCTTTTGATGTGGATAAATATCAAATTTAGTATCAAATTTTCTAATCACAAAATTTTTAAATTCTCCCATAGTGGCCCCTACCTCTATAGTGGCTAGATTGAGACCCCTCTTTATTAGCAAATAAGGTTATAGTAAGGTGGGTCATTTACACACCTTAAAAACCTATAGGATCTATGCATTATTTTCAATTTCATGGCAAGTGGAAAATTACGTTCTTTATATGCCATGAATAGCACTCAATAGACCATCCAATGATAATTGTGTGATGAGTTAGCCAGGTTTAGGAGTTTCCTCTGACTTTGGAATGGTCCTTTATGTAACACCATATTGAAGAAGCCACCTCGCCTTTGTCTATCTCTGCTTGCATTAATAATAGTTAGCCACAGTTCAAGAAAATTAGAAGCATATGAGGACATCGATTATATATTGGGCTATGAGAGATTAGTTACCTTTGTTGGTAAGTTTTGGTATCCTTCACCAAACATCTTGTCAAGCTCACTAAACATGAAAATTTGGAACAACAATCAATTTGGGAGGGTATGTGATTTTCTTTTTGCTGAAAATATTAAATAAATTACAAAACCAAATTTGAAGGAATAGGAAATTTGAAAACTTGTTGTGATACAGAAACACTATAAAATAATTCATATATTACTTCATTCCCATATTGGGCACATGAAAGAATCGAAGATGTTGATAATACTTTTTCACAAAAATTAGGTGTGAACACCCCCCATCCCCCATTAATCTGAAGTGATGTTGGTGAGTCCAAGAATTATTCTGATTATTTCAAAATTTTCCTTTCCAAGAACTTTGGAGAAGATGTTTGTTATATGCTCATTTGAGGAGCAATGTCGCAACATGATGTTGGATCAGATGATACTTTGTATTGATGTGTTTGGTTCAATCATGGAACTTTGTGTTCTTGGCCAACTTTATTGCAAAAGTGTTTTCAATCAAAAGAGGAGTTGAATGCATTTGTTTCTCCTACAAATCTTCAAGAAATTTTCGAAGCCACACAATTTCCTTTGTTGCTTGAGTTGCTGCCACATATTCTACCTCACTTGTGGAATCTGTTGGAACCGATTGTTTGTATGACCTCTAGAAGACGTCTCATGATCCGAGACTCATAACATAACCTGTAGTAGATAATACAGTTTATTTATCTCCATCGAGATCTGAATCAGAGTATCCAATCAAGCTAAATGTCACCCACTTGTGTATAGTTGAGTCCAAAGTCTTCATTTTCCCTCAAGTACTTTAGAACTCTTTAATAGTCATAGCTAACTAGAACCACCGCTAGCAAGTTTCCAAATGAAAGATGGCTTATCTCTCATAGAAGGTGTTACCTCTGCAACTTTTTTTTTCGACACTCTGCATTTAGAACATGACCAAAACTTGTGACGAAGCCCGCTTTAAGTTTTTTCACTTGCACGTGTCAGTCTAGGGTTACATCACCCCTACTATCCCCGAGTGTGCCAAAGGGATATCCCTGGGAGACAGACTCCACGATTTCTCTCTCAAACACTAAACTTAGCTCTGTAAACTATTGGCCCCGATCTCCTTTGTCCTAGAGATGTTGGCTCAGGCTTACGACATCCTGGGTTGTTCAAATGTACACACAAGAGATGAACCTAGCAAACAAACTCTGAGATTTCTTTGTTAGTTGTTGGACCTGACTCTGTCAACTGATGATCCCAGCTCACATTAAAATTCTTTCATGTCTTGACCTCTAGTAAGAGTCAGCGTAGACCCACATGTACTCCATGAAATCTCAACCTCCTCTTAATTAGTTGGGCTCACACGTTAGGTCAATCATAGTAAGCTCGACTTATATCTAAAACAACCATAGTTTATTTCCTTTGCATGCTTCAATTGTTTTTGTAATGGAAGGTAAGGAGGTTATGAAGCGGTTAGGCATTGGCTAGGTGGTAGAGTTGAATTAATAGGGGCTTAAAGCCTTGAATGCATTATTGTTCAGCAAATAAGAGTGGGTGTTCACTCTAAGTCTCCAAACAAAGAAAACAATATAGGTGTCAATGTATCAATTAACACATTGACTTCAATTAGAATAAGTTTCAAAATTTAGTTTTATGTCTATTGCTAATTTTTTTAAGAAAATGGTTTTCTAAGAAAAATTGATATATTTTGTTTTTATTTATTATAAATAAAATAAATAAAAATATTATCATGTGTTAATGGGGTACATTAAATGTAAGTGATTAGAGTAAACTATTTCCATTATAAATATTATCACATTTAATCGGGCACATTATGTGTAGGTGTTTATTTTTCTTTAATGTGTCATTGCTTTATGGTTTATATGCAGAATTATCAATATTATTGATTGTTTTTATTTTTCATATGTATGATTTGTTATGTCAAATTGTAAAGGTTGATACTTGCACAGTGGTATGTATAAGTTGTTGAAGTGTATATATGCAATAATGATGTATGCATCTCATATATATTCAAGTATAAATGCATAAAAATAATTTGATGTGTTAAATATTTTCATAAATAAATAATATTTCCCAATCATATTGAACCAAAATTTTTGGTTCTTTATATGGAGTGACGCTCTCTATATTAATATATCAAAAATTTTCTTCTTTTCCTCACAATGTGAGACAATCCCTTTGTCTATTTTATGTGTAGCGACTAACAAAACTAGCAATCGACACAATTAGGTTAAACTACATGATATTTTGTGCGTAAGGAAAGACTTCTTTGTAGTGTTGGTAGATGTTGCTTGAAAGAAGTTGAAGGCTAAGAAAGGAGGGAAGTTACCACTTCAAAAAATATGATGATATCAAGAGATACAACTATATAATTCAATGAAGGATGGGATATTATTCAAAATGGCATCCTAAAGTTGATAGATATTCTGAAAGAATATTTAAAAGACAAGTTTCCTATAACATAGTATATGAACATTTATACAAATGTCTACAAAATGTGCACCCAAAGGCCTTCTTATATGTATGCACAACAACTCTATGACAAGTATAAGATTTCGTTGGAAGCATATGTGGTTGTCACAATATTACCAGCTTTACGTAAAGTACATGACGAAGTCATGTTGAAAGAACTTGAGAAATGTTGGGATATCACAAGGTGAAATTTCCCTCATTTCGCTAGTAAAATATGGAGTGATTTGTTTCCAAGAGTTGTTTTATCATGGTATCAATATTAAAAATCTCCTTGCAATCTATCATTTCAATCTCCTTTCAATATTAGCAAGAATACTCTCTTGCAATCTTTATTTCACTTATTCATGGATCTCTTGCATGGCTATAACAAAATATTCTCATGTTGCACTCCTTTTCCCTACTTTTCCAATGTTTATGTGTTCCTTCACTCATCTTGGATGCATTCCATGCATAACCTGATAAGGACTTTGATCAATTCTTATATTTGGAGAATCATTATAAGAAAATTTGGCTTGGGAAACTAGTTGTGTTGGAAATAATATTGAGAGGGGGGTGAATCAGTATTATCAGATCAATAATTTAATTTCCCAAATAGATTTATATACGCTACCTCGGTTTAGTGAACGCCTGTGTACATGCGACTGTACTTAAAGCAACCAACGTATATGTAGAGAACTTTTGATTTAGATAGTTTATCATGTATTGAACTTTAACCAGTATATCAGAGATTTATTAGACAGTGCAGTAAAAGCAGAATAAAGAATCACACATAAGCAACACACATGAACACCAAGATATAAGGTGGAAAGCTAATGTGTCTAAAAACCACCTGCTGCTGTCATCTATGTCTTCTTTTAATAATAAGAAAATCTGTTTACAATCTTGTACTGGTGCAGACTCATACCAGTATGCAGACACCCACCTGCAGAAGGCTACAACCTTCTCTCGTTCTCCAGCTACTACTGGAAGGGAGCTACAACCCCCTAGCTCTTGTACTAGCCAATACTTTTACTAGTACATAGGTGCCAGCCTATAGAAAACTCCACTCTTCTACGAGTGACCACATTTCGTGAATTTTCAAACTGGATACTCTTGGAACACAACACCACAATCTGAAGGCCACGTTTCATTCAATTTTCATATTGGACCCATCAACAATATCATAACTGCAATACAATCATCAAGTACATCTGCATCAAACAATAACTGAAACTCAATCACCATAACCTGAATCTGATCATTCATAACACTCTCACCATAATACAGTCACCAAAACCCAAAGCAGAACCCAGAACTCTGCAACAGCAAACAGAAACAACTGAAACATACTTCATAAGGTATACACTACTTCCATGTGACGAACCAACGTGTATACACACTTTTATCAAAGCCAACAAATGTACACATCTGCAAATATTAATTCATAATTTTGCAGCTATTCTAGACTTCAGTTATTCCCAGATCATGACATTTACAGAATAACACATGCATCAATATTCAGATCTATACTATACATGATCAAAACACATAATGATAATTCATTTCAAGTCTTAAGATCTCGATCCATCATTAGATATTATCCCTCATCAACCGCTAAGGTTCATCCTTGGTTCAGATCAAGCAAAGCACCATAAGCCAATAACCTGCATACTGGATCTCACACTTCATCAGATATTCAATACTTGCACACCTTGGCCTAATGATATTCTCCTCCTTATATAGTTTTAGGCCTTTCTCAATACCATGGATCAAAACCACTTAGGACCAATACCTTGGACCAAATACCTAGGGTCAATACCTCAGATCAAATACCTTGGACTAATACCATGGATCAAAATACATTAGACCAAATATCTCGGACCAAAAACTTAGTTTTCCAACACATACACGCTTTTCCTTCTATGAAAGTGTGTGTGTATGTATACGCTACTTGTGTTCAGTGAACCTGCGTGTATACGCAGCTTGGTCAGGGTGAACCTGTGTATACCTCTCTTTCTTCATTCTTTGTTGTTGACATGCTGCACTGTGATCTTTCATCTGAGTGAGTTTCCATCAAGGACAACACCTGTATCATAATGCCAACAATCTCCCCCTTTGGACTTGATGGCAACAACAACACCAAGTCACTCTCCCCCTTTGACATCAAGGGCAAAGGGTGGACCAAGATAATTTCTCCCTTTGACATACATTATGCTGGTCATGCTCCCCCTGAGTACATGCTAAAATCTCTGATTGAGCTTCCCTTTTGTACATGCTGAGATGCACTAAAACCATCCATGCTCTTCTTGAGTACAAGCAGAGTCTGCAAAAAATATTTTCTAAAAGAATAACATGACTCTATAACTCAACTATGTGAGGATGACCTTCCTATCACCAATGACTCATACATACATCCATCTCCCAACCGAGTGGGGATATACCAAATTTGACTCATCCACCCAACCAAGTGGGGATATACCAATTGTTTATACATGACAGAAACAAGAAATATTACATCATCCATCCTATGTAAAGTGGGGATACAAATTACATCATTTGTCCAAGAGGACTCATATCACTTCCTAGACTTTTACATGACTTGAGTAACAAATGGTATAAATATCTAAAGCCATAGTTGGACTCAACAACCATAATGCCAACAATGTTGAATGTACATGAAGGCTAATGCTCACCCTGAAGCTGTGCTACATGTGCATTGTTAAGAGTTCAATGATCAAGGCATCTTCGTGAGTCAGATAAAATTAATGAACAGAGCATATACTCATTAATCATCAATATCAGCAAGAGCCCCCATATCAGATCTTGCCCCACTTTTCTTGTCTGAAACACATATACACTTCTTTACCCATAGAAACCCGTGTGTGTATGTGACTATACTTCATGAAACACGTGTATAATAGCCTTTTTCTGAAGAAAAACAAAGTTGGGTTTAACAAAAGGATGATGCAGCAACTACTCCCAGCCTCTGTCTGAGATATTCAAATTTCTCTCTGGGTAGTGGTTTAGTGAATATATCAGCAACATGTTATTTGGAGGGAACATACTCCAATTTGACCTTTTGTTCAAGCACTTTTTCACGTAGAAAATGGTATTTGATGGGTATGTGCTTGGTCTTGGAGTGCATGACTGGATTCTTTGAAATACTGATGGCACTTGTATTATCAAATAGAATGGAGATGGGTGGAGTGCATGTGATATGAATGTCTTGCAAGGTTTGCATCATCGAAAGTAGTTTTGTGCAGCAAGATGCAACAGCCAAATATTTTGCTTCAGCTGTAGATAGCACAATTGAACTTTGTTTCTTGCTGAACCAAGACACTAACCTGGAGCCCATATAGAATGCACCGCCACTAGTGCTTTTTCTATCATCAACACTTCCTACCCGATTTGCATCTGTATATGCATGAAGAGTGAGATTTGTATCTCTAGGATACCATAAACCAAATTTCTATGTTCCTTGAAGATATTTGAAAATTATTTTGATTGCCTCAAGGTGTGATTCCTTTGGATTTGCTTGGAATCTTCCAACTATTCCTACTGCATGCATGATGTCAGGTCAGGTAACTGTTAGATAAAGTAGATTGTCAATCATGGATCTGTAAGTTGGTTGATGTACTGCTGCTGATTCATCATTTGAGCTGAGACTGCATCCTATTACCATTAGGGTACATAGAGGTTTAGAATCATCTATGTTGTACCTTTTCAAGACCTGTTTGAGATATTTGGTTTGTGAAAGAAAAATACCATCTTTCTTTTGCTAAACTTGTAGACCAAGAAAATAGGTAAGTTCACCAATCAAGGACATTTCAAATCTTGCTGCATTATTGAAGAAAAATTCTAACTCATGGATTCTTCATTGCTACCAAAAATGATATCATTAACATAAAAAACAATAATTAGCAATTTATCAGTGTCAATCTTTGTATATAGATTTCTATCTGCTGAACCTTTAGAAAAACCTTGTTGGTGTAGATATTTGTCAAGATGGTAATACTAGGCCCTTAGAGCCTATTTCAAACCATAAAGAGCCTTTTTGAGTCTGCATACAAGTTTTGCATCATTTCCAAGAATGAATCCTTCTGGTTGTTCAATATAAACTTCTTCTTCTAAATCTCCATTAAGGAATGCAGATTTTACATCCATTTGGTATATTTGAATTTCTGAAAGCTAGAAAGAACAAGAAACATCCTTATCGCTTCAAATCTAGCAACAGGTGCAAATGTTTCTTAAAAATCTATACCTTCTTGTTGAGCATACCCTTTACAAACAAGTCTAGCCTTGTTTTTAATGACTTCTCCATTTTCATTCAGCTTGTTTTTGAATATCCATTTAGTTCCTATAATATTTTTATCATGAGGTCCAGGAACAAATTCTCAAGTATTATTCTTTTCAATTTGCTCAAGTTCTTCATTCATGGCCTTGACCCAACATTCATCTTTGAATGCTTCATTTACATTTTGGGGTTCGGTGGAGGATAGTAATGCTAGATAGCTTGAGGTTTTGGTAATAATTCTTCTTGTCTATACACCTGCCTCTTTTCCCCTAAAATTTGAAATTCTGGATGATTTTTCTGAAGATACCTGGACGGAGTCTTTTCTTCTACTGTTATCTCTTCTTCTAGTGCTTCATTGGTTTCTTCTTCAATATCATCATGATTTCATGTGGGAAAATACTCCCCATCTTCTTCATTGTCATAATCTTCAGTTTTTGTTTGTTTTGGATTTTTGCATGCTTCATCAACTACAACATCAATACTTTCAACAATTTTCCCAAGTATTTTATTATAACATTTACATCCTTTACCTTGGGAAGAGTAACCAAGAAGAATACCTTCATCTACTCTAGGCTCAAACTTACCAAGTTTTTCATCAGTCCTTTTGATAACATTTGCTTCCAAAAACATTAAAGTATTTTACAGTAGGAGTCTTACCATACCAAAGTTCATGTGAGATTGAGTTCTATTTACCTGAACATTTGCTTGGTTGAGAATAGTTACGACGATAAATGCAGCTTCACCCCAGAAGGTTGCAGGAGTTCCAGATTCATCTAGCATAGCTCGAGTCATTTGTAGAACAATTCTGTTCATTCTTTATACCACTCCATTTTGCTGCGGAGTCCTTGTGGTGGAGAATTGCCTTTTTATTCCATGTTGTTCACAAAAGTCAAAGAATTCATCTGAGGTAAATTCCCTCCTCGATCAGATCTGAGGCATTTGATTTTTCGATCTGATTCATTTTCAACCAAAGATTTGAAGGCTTGGAACTTTTCAAATTCTTTATCTTTATGCTTTAGCAGACCAATCCAACACATTTTGGAAAAATCATCAATGAACAAAATAAAGTATCCTTCTCCACGAGGTGACTTTTTCCTTGATGGTCCACATAAATATGTATGAACAAGTTCAAGAGGCTTACTAGATGACCCTTATTTTTCAATGAAGTGAGCTCTGGTTTTCTTACCGAATTGACATTGTTTGCATATTGTATTTGTAGGGATGTTGATATCTGGAAGATCATGAACATCCTTGAATCTGCATGTTTTTCTTATTTGATAAAAGCTTAGATGTCCTAATATTCTATTGCACAACCAGTTTTCATCATTTTTACTTAGATAACACTGTTGTTGTCCTCCCTTAAGTATGTATAAGTTGTTAGGAGTTCTTGTACCTTTGATCACGGTCTCCCTTGTATCAAGTTCACAAACAACACATCTGTTTGATCGAAACAACACTTCATTTCCTTGATCACACGTTTGACTGACACTCAACAGTTTATGCTTTAAACCATCTACATACATAACATTTCCAGCTTTAACTTTTTCTTTCAAGAAAATAGATCCTTTAACTTTTATGATAGCAGGAGTGTCATTTCCAAATGAGACATTCTTTTCCTTTTCTAAGGCATTATATGAGTGAAGTTTTTCTTTGTCACCTGTCATGTGTTTTGAGCATCCACTGTCGATGTACCACTGATTTTCTTATCCTTATACATACAAGGCTATACCACATCTTTCTGTTTGAGATTATTTCCTTCTCCATATCTTTGGATTTAATGGAGTTTTCTCCTTTTGGGATGATTGCCAAAATTTTCTCCTGCATTCAGATTCTTGATGACCAAATTTGTTACAGATTGAGCATTCTATTTCATTTTCAAGAAGAGAAAAGTTATTATAGGAACTTTTCTTGACCCCTATTGCATTCCTTTGATTTCGTGCTTCTCTAGTCATGATGGTTTTGTAAGCAACACATTGAGCAACTTTGTGTCCAAAATTATGACATGAAAAACATTGCCCATTAAAGAAGTTCCTGTGACTATCGAATCTATTAACCCGGTGATTGTAGTTTCTATTGATATTCATCTTTGGATCAAATTGAGTATGATTTACCTGAGATTGGTTGTGGCTTCTATTCATCCTTGGAATAAATTGAGTCTGATTTACTTGGTGATCTACTTTATGCCTTTGCTGACAATTGTCATATTGTTCACTGGTCTTTGCTACATCAAGATAGCTTTTAGTGGAAGTTGACGGCTTCTGTGATTGAGATGCTTCTTCAGTATATCCAACACCTGTCTTTATCAGAGGAGAACGCTGCACTTTGATAATTTCATCTAAGGTTTTTGATCCTTTAGCAAATCTAAGATTGAGAGAATTCGTTTTCTCAAGATCCTTTCTTATACCCACAATTTCACATTGTAGCTTTTCATTGTGTTTTTCTTTTTCAGCAAGTTGGTATGTCAAGGTATCTATAATCATATTATTTTCTTCTAAACAGATTTTGAGTTTAGAAATTTCTTCATGAAGGTCGTCTTCTTATTAAGCATCCCAAAAATTATCATCGTCATAAGCCATTAGAAGTCTATATTCATTACTATTTTCATCTTCATCACTATTTGATAAACCATTACTATCTTCATGAGTATAGTAACTTCTTTTATTTACAACTTGTTTTCTATTCCATTTTGCATATTCCTCCCCTTTTTCATATTTATCTTTATGAGGACATTTGGCAGCATAATGATTGACCCTGCCACAGGAAAGGCATTTGAAGGGTAGCTTACCTCTAAATCTTTCATAACCCCATAGAAGCTTCTTGACAAAGTTTACCTCATCTTGTTCTTCTGAAATATGTCTCGATTCATTGTGTTCTTCCTTTCCTTTTGCTAAAGATTTAAATGTGGCTTCTCTCATATCTGATGGACCTCCTTTTCTCATCTGAAAGGAAGTTAAGATTCTGTGAAGCTGTGTCATAGTGATAATCTATAAATCCTGTTTTTCTTCTATGGCAGACTCTTTTGATTCAAATTTAGCAGACAAGGACCTCAAAGATTTCTCAACTAAGGTAAATTCCTTTATATCTTCTCCTAGATTCTTCATACAATTAACAACCTCATCTATACGTAAGAAGTAACTAGCTATACTTTCATCACTGTGCATCTTAAGAGTTTCATACTGAATTATGAGAGTTTGAAGTTTAGCACGTTTTACCTGAGAGTCTCCTTTGTAGCTCAGAACGATTTTGTCCCATATTTCTTTGGCTTATTTTGAGCTGCATGACTTTAACAAAATCTGATTGTGACAAACTTCCCCATAAGGTATTGACAGCTCCGGCATTTGTTTCATATTGATTTTTACCTGCCGTATCTGTAGGAATTGATGTTGGAAATGTATATCCTCCTTCCACAATTTCCTAGGCATCTGTTCCAAGTGATTGTAGATAGGTAGTGGTTCTTATTTTCCAATAAACAAAGTTTCTCCCATCAAATATTGGTGGTCTGATGGATCCCATGCTTTCTAGATTACTCATGATGATGGATCTCCCTTCAAGCAATCAAGCTTCTTCTGAAGGACCTACTCTGATACCAATTATTGGAAATAATACTGAGAGGTGGGTGAATCAATATTATTAGATCAATAATTTAATTTCCCAAACAGATTTATATATGCTACTTTAGCTAAGTGAACTCACATGTACACATGAATGTACTTAAAGAAACCAACGTATATGCAGAGAAATTTTGATTTAGACAGTTTATCATGTATTGAACTTTAACCAGTATATCAGAGATTTATTAGATAGTGCAGTAAAAGGATAATAAAGCATCAAACATAAGAAACACACATGAACACCAAGATAAAAGGTGGAAACCCAATGTGGGTAAAAACCACTCGTTGTTGTCATCTCTGTCTTCTTTTAATAATAAGAAAAATCTGCTTACAATCTTGTACTGGTGTAGACTCATACCAGTACGCAGGCACCCACTTGCAGAAGGCTACAACCTTCACTCGTTCTCCAGCTACTACTGGAAGGGAGCTACAACCCCCTAGGTCTTGTACTAGCCAATACATTTACTATTACGTAGGTGCCAGCCTGCAAAAAACTCCACTCTTCTACCAGGGACTGCGTTTCGTGAAATTTTAGACTGGATACCCTTGGAACACAACAACACAATCTGAAGGCCATGTTTCATTCAATTTTCATACTGGACCCATCAACAAAATCATAACTACAATACAATCATCGAGTACATCTGCATCAACCAATCACTGAAACTCAATCACCATAACCTGAATCTGATCATTTAGAACACCGTGACCAGAATACAGTCACCAGAACCCAAAACTCTGCAACAACAAACAGAAACAACTGAAACATACTTCATAAGTTATACACTACTTCCATGTGTCGAACCAACATGTATATGTGCTTTTATCAAATCCAACTAGTGTACACATTTATAAATATTAATTCATAATTTTGCAACTATTCCAGACTTTAGTTATACCCAGATCATAACATTTACAGAATAACACATGCGTAAGTATTAAGATATAGACTGTACATGATCAAACCACATAATGATAATTCATTTCAAGTCTTAAGATCTTGATCCATCATTAAATCTTATCCCTCATCAACCGCTAAGGTTCATCCTTGGTTCAGATCAAGAAAAGCACCATAAGCCAATAATCTGCATACTAGATCTCACACTTCATCAGGTATTCGATACTTGAACACCTTGGCCTAATGATCTTCTCCTCCTTATATAGTTTTAGGCCTTTCTCAATACCATGGATCAAAACTACTTAGGACCAATACCTTGGACCAAATACCTAGGGTCAATACCTTGAACCAAATACCTCAGACCAATACCATGGATCAAAATACCTTGGACCAAATACCTCAGACCAAAAACTTAGTTTTCCAACATATACACGCTTTTCCTTCTATGAAAGTGTGTGTGAATGTATATGCTACTTGTGTTCAGTGAACCTGCGTGTATAAGCAACTTGGTCAAGGTGAACCTGCATATACCTCTCTTTCTTCATTCTTTGTTGTTGACATGCTGCACTGTGATCTTTCATCTAAGTGAGTTGCCATCAAGGACAACCCATATATCATAATGCCAACAAGTTGATCCCACTACTTTGGATGATCTCCAACCAAGATTCTCAAGATATCCTCCAAGTTTATATTAACTACTTCAGTCTGCCTAGGGTGATAGGATGAACTAAATTTCAAATCAATTCCAAGATTCTCCATAAATTCCTCCATTAATGTCCCAAATATCTAGTATTTGTATCTGAAACAATGTCCTTAGGTATTCCGTATAAACCACAATACTACACACTAGGCATAATAACATATTCATAACCATCATAATAGCAACATAAATACCAAGGAAACAACAGTCATAATACATATTCATAACGACTATAATAACAACAGAAATGCCAAGGAAACAACAATCATTTAATCCAAATATAAACCATTATAATACTCATGAGATAAAAAGGAGAAATAACCTCATATTAACAATGAAAAATCCAACCTGGTATGGGATTACCACGTTCCACCCGATAGTATGGTTGAGCCAATCAGCTTGTCACCCCAATTCCATATTCCAAGAATGAATGTTGGATCTCATAAAACACATCAATCAAATTCATCCAGGGCTTCCAGAGGCCAAACCACCTCAGCCCATCAAACAGAGATTCCAACTCATGGAGAGACATCACAAAACCTGTTGACCTAGGTTGTCACTAATGTCAATATGGAAATATTCTAGATACTAGATGATGATATGAAGCCAAGAGGAAGCAGCGCAGATCCATGAAGAAACAGGAGCAAGGCCATCGGGAAAGCCAAGCCATGTGTAAGAGTCTGTTATCAGATAAGGTCTTTAAAAGACATTGCAAAGCCAAAGGAAGACATTGGAGCAAAATAGAGCTATCAGAGGAGCAAACAGAGCTATCAGAGGAGAAAATAGAGCCATTAGAGGAGAAAAATAGAGCTATCAGAGGCATATCAGCCATATTAGAAGTAATATATGCCAAGGAGTCTAATCAGGAGTAATACATGCCAAAGAACCAAAGATGAGTGGAATACATGTATATATATGCGGAAGAGTTAAAGGAGCAAAGCTAAAGAAGAGTGGAAGCGTTAAAAGAGGCGGAGTAGTATATAACATAGGTATATGCAATATACACTATCAAAGGCGAATATATATATATATACATACCATATATATATATATATATATATTATATATATATGATATATATATAAAACCCCTGATTGCGATGTGATATATATATATATATATATATATATACATACGTGGACCCACAGACCATTACAATGTGATGTAACATAGTATTGGCAAAAATCAAGTTATGGGTTAAGTTAAGAGCAGAGGAGTATATACACAAACCCGAACGGGTTTATAACAACAAACATTAATAACATCGCATCCGCCCATCGGGACTCTCACATCGCAATATATAAATGGCTATCACCCCCGAATCACAGATTGCGATATATATGTATGGACCCAGCGGAGGCATTAAAAATAGCCTATAATAATATCGCATCCTCCCTATCAGTACTCGCATATTGCAATACACAAAGGGTTGTCACTCCTACAAGCGCCGATTGCAATGTATGTTGCGGACCCGATGCAACATTGTAGTTTGATTTAATATCATATCGCATCAGCAGGTGAATCGGCCGTTGGCCATCGGGAAGCTGCGACTGCTGATTGCGATATATGTAGCGGACCCGATATAGGAATATTTGCGGGTGTAATGTTTTTTGAAGTCTGCTCTTTAGTGTTTCAGCCGGTTGTTTTTCATATATTCTTGTGTATTTGAATATTTGTATTGCACGGGGTTTGAAGGGAAAATGCATTAAAAATGCTCTTGATAGTTCAGGAGGCCTGAACAAAGCTGATTGTGATTGCGATGGTGACGTGGCAGGTGGGGCCTCCTTGTTAGTACTATTTCTCCAACGAATTCTCTCCGTAAACAATAAAGGCCTATGTTTGCATATTCTTAAGAAAAAGGGGCCTCTGTTACAATTTTTTATGTAGCAGTTTTTTCTCTATGTATTTGGTCCTCGTCGTTGAATCAACGTGTCCCAAGAGTGCTAGTGAGCACGAAGGGACTGAGGAAGCCAAAGCGCCAAAGAGGGCAAGCCAACACAGAGGAAGCAAAAGCACCGAAGAGGACAAGCCAGTGTAGAGGAAGCTGTAGCGAGTGTTGAGGAAGCCAAAGGAGCAGCAAAAAGAGGAAACCAATGGTCAGAGGCATCAGGAAGATACAAAAACAAAGAATAAGGAAAGTGTGTGTTTTTTATTGAAAAATTTGGAGGAAACAGAGGTAGCTGTAGGGTCTAGCAAAATAGAAAAGGGTCGAAGGACCAATAGGACAGGAGGCATTCGAAGGGTGAGCTTCTCTGCTAATCGTGTTACCCTGTGAAAGAATTAATCAAGTATACAATGTAGTTTGAAGAATAATCATGTGATGTAATGAATAGAGTTTTATCTAAAATTGTTTGAAGGGAGAAGTAGTTAGCAGAGAAGAAGTTATGCTGAAGCATTTACAGTGACAGTAATAACAGATGCTTGAACAGAAAGTTGGTTCTTATGCAGAGCTTAGTGCAGCTAATAGTAGACTCACTAAAGCTGTGTGGAGACATTATCATAGGTCATCTATTGGAGACTCTATGTGGATAATATGAAGAGTTGCAAAGACTCTTTCCTAATAAGACTGGTTGTCATTGATGTTGTAGCATGGAGACTACAGTGAAGTTGTAAACAGACAGAACTCAGTAAATAATAGTTCTAAGAGCAGAACATTACTATCAAACATGCCTTGACAAGACTCAGTCGAAACCCTTGGGGTTGGTGCCTCAAAAGTAAGAAGGATTGGAGTCCTTGGGATTGATGCCTCAGAAGTAAGAAGGATTGGAGTCCTTGGGATTGGTGCCTCAGAAGTAGAAAGGATTGGTGTCCTTGGCATTGGTGTCTTAGGAACTTGAAGGATTGAAGTCCTTGGGAGTTGTTGCTCCTAAGTCCAAGATTGTTACCTTGGTGAAACAAAGTTGGAGCTCTGGAGGTTGGAACCTCAAAAAAGTCCAAGTTGGTGCTTGGCAACTGATTGTAGCCACTTATATATTGTATCTATTTTATAACAAAGATTATATTAATAAAATCATTGATACTTGTTGTTCATCTTGTGTTCTGAATATAAATGTTTCAACTGGTAAAATAATAGTTTAAAAAGAAATACTGATTCACCCCCCCCTTAGTATTTTCAAAAATTGGTATTAGAGCTAGTACCTTCATTCAAAGCCTAATCGCTTGAAGGTTGATCATTAGAACACAAATGACGAAGTCAAGAAAGAAAGTCTCCAATCCTCCTAAGGATGTGTCTCCCTCTACCACTAAAATAGAAGACAATCAACTTGAGGAGGCTCCAAGGTTCAATGGGAACTTTAATATATGGGAAGCATGAATGAGGAATTTCTTACAGACTTAAGGCATTGAAATCTGGAAATCAGTGATTTTTGATAGCAGGATGGATGAAGAATCCAAGGAGTACAATGCAAAATAAATGAAGGCAATCTTGAATGGGCTACCTGATTCTATAAAGAACAATCTAGGAAAATATTTATCAGCAAATGATGTATGGGAAAAACTTCATGACCTTCACTCAAAAGGAACATTGACCATGACCATCAGTCAAGAAGATGATGGAAATCAAGAGGAAATCCAAAACCATCATAGAAGTTGAAAATGAGAGTGATGACATCAAGGCTAAAGCAGACCTAGAAGATGAAGAGAATGAAAAATATTTTGTAGAAGATCTCCTCGCTCAACTTATGGCTACCATGGAAGAGAATAACAGTTTGAAAAATGAAAATGAGGAACTTGAGAAGATAGTACTAGCTAGTGACGAAGATCAAACAAGGGATATAGTTGACCTTGTCAATCTTCAAGTAAAAGAAAGAGATGAAGAGCTTGCTAGGCTTAAGAAGGAATTTCATCAAAGCAAAAGAAAGCATCATGAAGAAGTCATATCCATGATAAATCAATTGGATAAAGCAAAGAAATGGGAAGATACCTTGTCAATTCAACTTGAACAAAGGCACAAGAGCTTGAACAAGCTTGAAGAAGAGATTGGTCAGTACAAGGTAGAGGTCTCCTCTCTCAAATCTCGACTACTAGAAGCAAGGAAGCAAGCACAAGGAGCTGAGAAGACAATGGAAGCATTGGAATTCATTGAAGGATAGGTTGATGAAGTAGGAAAGGAAAGAAACACCATGATATGTCAACTAAAAGCAAAGGATGAAGAAATCTTCAAAATGAAGTCAGATATCATCTCCCTTAAAATAGAAGTAGATGAAGCTACTCGTATCAAGGAAGAAACTAAGAAACAACCTACTAAGAAGAATAATGAGTGTGAAATATTGGAAGAACAGATTGTCTTCCTTAGAAAAAAGGTTGAATGGATGAACAAAATCATGAAGAGGTCTCAGGCCTTGGATGACATGCTCAGCTATCACAGATGTCCATTTGATAAATCAGGTCTCGGGTATGCAGGTGAAGCCTCAAACAATAATGATAATGCTTCAAACAAAAGGGATGTGAAGAAGCCAGAAAGAAATGGTGATGCTCCCAGTTCCAACAAAGGCGAGGAGAAACATTAAGGCTACAATAGAAGAAATCCTGCTCAAAGACGAAATCCTACCCCAAGAAGAAATGTCGATGATGTCAAAGATGTGAGAGGCAATGGTAATCATTAAAGGATCTCAAGGTAGAAAGGCTTCAGAAGTACATAAAGGAAATCTCCATCTCCCAGGTACCAAAATTCACTTTTTGGTTATTGTTATTCTTGTACAAAATTTGGCTACATCGCAAAAGATTGTAAAGCATATCATAAAGATAGATGTTATTGTCCCCAACCATCTCATAAAGATAGATATTATGGTCCCCAAAAATCTCCAAGAAGAAATTTTGCAGGAAGAATACATGAATTCTTATTCATGAACAATGTAGATTGCTTCAAGTATCATAACATTGGTCATATGGCACGTGATTGTAACTTAACTTGGGCTCTTACACAAGCTAGAACCATGAAAAGAAGAAAGTTGCACAAGTATGGAGAAGGAAGCAAATACAATCTGAAAGTCCCTTGAACTCTCCAGCCAACAACACAGTTCATATTGGGCACATGAAAGAATTGAAGATGTTGATAATACTTTTTCACAAAGATTAGTTATGAACACCCTCCTCATTATTTTGATTCTTCCAAATTTTTCCTTTCCAAGCACTTTGGTGAAGACATTTGCTATATGCTCATTTATGGAACAATGTCGCAACATGATGTTGGATCAGATGATACTTTGCATTGATGTGTTTGGTTCAAACATGGAACTTTGCATTTGTGGCCAACTTTATTGCAAAAGTGTTGTCAATCAAAAGAGGAGTTGAATGCATTTGTTTCTCCTACAAATCTTCTAGAATTTTTCGAAGCCACATAATTTTCTTTGTTGCTTGAGTTGCTGCCACATATTCTACCTCACTTGTGGAATCCGTTGGAACTGATTGTTTGTGTGACCTCTAGGAGACGTTTCATGATCTGAGACTCATAACATAACCTGTTGTAGATCATACAGTTTATTTATCTCCATCGAGATCTGAATCAGAGTATCCAATCAAGCTAAATGTCACCCATTTGTGTATAGTTGAGTCCAAAGTCTTCATTTCCCCTCAAGTACTTTAGAACTCTTTAATAGTCATAGCTAACTAGAACCACCGCTAGAAAGAATATATATATATATATATATATATATATCAAAAGGTAGTCATTAAAGCTAAAACCCTAAAGAACCACTATAGTCAATATTGTAAAAAGTTTCCAAATGAAAGATGGCTTATCTCTCATAGAAGGTGTTACCTCTACAACTTTGTTTTTCGAAACTCTGTGTTTATAACATGAAAAAAACTTGTGACGAAGCCCACTTTAAGTTTTTTCACTTGTACGTGTCAGTCTAGGGCTACACCACCCCTAGTATCCCCGATTTTGCACAAAGGGAAATCCCCAGAAGACAGACTCTAGGATTTCTCTGTCAAACACTGAACTTAGCATTGTAAACTATTAGCTCTGATCTCCTTTGTCCTGGAGATGTTGGCTTAGAATTATGACATCCTGGGTTGTTCAAATGCACGCACAAGAGATGAACTTAGCAAATAAACTCCGAGATTTCTTCGTTAGTTGTTGGGCCTGACTCTGTCAAGAGATGATCCCAGCTCATGTCAAAATGATTTCATGTCTCGGCCTCTAGGAAGAGCAAGTGTAGACCTACCTGTACTCAATGAAATCTCAACCTCCTCTTAATTAGTTGGGCTCACACGTCAGATCAATCGCAATCAGCTCGACTTATATCTAAAACAACCATAGTTTTTTTCCTTTGCATGCTTCAATTGTTTTTGTAATGGAAGGTGAGGAGGTTATGAGGTGGCTAGGAGTTGGCTAGGTGGTAGAGCTAAGTTAATAGAGGCTTAAAGCCTTGAATGCATTATTGTTCAACGAATAAGAGTGGGTTTTCACTCTAAGTCTCCAAACAAAGAAAATGGTATCGGTGTCAATGTATCAACTAATACATTGACTTCAATTAGAATAAGTTTCAAAATTTAGTTTTATGTTTATTTCTATTTTTTAAGAAAATGGTTTTATAAGAAAAAATGATATATTTTGTTTTTATTTATTATAAATAAAATAAATAAAAATATTATCATGTGTTAATGGGGTACATGAAATGCAAGTGATTAAAGTAAACTATTTCCATTATAAACATTAACATAGTTAATCGGGCACATTATGTGTAGGTGTTTACTTTTCTTTAATGTGTCAATGCTTTATGGTTTATATGCAGAATTATCAATATTATTGATCATTTTTATTTTTCATATGTATGATTTGTTATGTCGAATTGTAAAGGTTGATACTTGCACAGTGGTATGTATAAGTTGTTGAAGTGTATATATGCAACAATGATGTATGCATATCATATATACTCGAGTATAAATCCACAAAAATAATTTAATGTGTTAAATATTTTCATAAATAAATAATATCTCCCAATCATATTGAACCAAAAATTTGGATTTCTTATAAGGAGTGACGCTCTCTATATTAATATATCAAAAATTTTCTTCTTTTCCTCACAATAAGAGACAATCCCTTTCTCTATTTTATGTGTAGCGACTAACAAAACTAGGAATCGAAACAATTAGGTTAAATTACATGATATTTTGTGCATAAGGAAATACTTCTTTGTAGCGTTGGGAAACATCACTTGAAAGAAGTTGAAGGCTAAGAAAGGAGGGAAGTTACCACTTTAAAAAATATGATGATGTCAAGAGATACAGCTATAGAATTCAATGAAGGATGGGATATTATTCAAAATGGCATCCTAAAGTTTATAGATATTCTGAAAGAATATTTAAAAGATAAGTTTCTTGTAACATAGTATATGAACATTTATACAAATGTCTACAAAATGTGCACCCAAAGGCCTTCTTATATGTATGCACAATAGCTCTATGACAAGTACAAGATTTCGTTGGAAGAATATGTGGTTGTCAAAATATTACCAGCTTTAGGTAAAGTACATGATGATGTCATGTCGAAATAACTTTAAAAATGTTGGGATATAACAAGGTGAAATTTCCCTCATTTCGCTAGTAAAATATGGAGTGATTTGTTTCCGAGAGTTGTTCTATCATGGTATCAATATTAAAAATGTCCTTGCAATCTCTCATTTCAATCTCCTTTCAATATTAGCACGAATACTCACCTGCAATCTTTGCTTCACTTATTCATGGATCTCTTGCATGGCTATAACAATATATTCTCCTGTTTCACTCATTTTCCCTACTCTTCCAAAGTTTATGAGTTCTTGCACTCATCTTGGATGCATTCCATGCATAATCTAATAAGGACTTTGATCAATTCTTATATTTGGAGAATCATTATAAGAAAATTTGGCCTGGGAATGTAGTTGATCCCACTACTTTGGATGATCTCCAACCAATATTCTCAAGATATTCACAAATTTATATTAGCTACTTCAGTCTGCCTGGGGTGATAGGATGAGCTAAATTTCAAATCAATTCCAAGATTCTCCATAAATTCCTCCATTAATGTCCCAAAAATATGGTATTTGTATCTGAAACAATGTCCTTATGTATTTCATATAAAAACAATGTAAATTTGGAACAGGAACTATAAACTCAAGATGGGAACTCTGGCCAAAAAACCCTGAAAAAACATTAAAAACAATGCTAAAAACGAAAAGTGTGTATACTAGCACGATGGTTTTTTTTTTTAGTGTCAATTTTTAGCATGGTTAAAAATGGTAGTGAAAACGAAATTTTCATGCAAAAAACCCCTTGAACATGAAAAAGTGATGATACTGGAACAATGATTTTTTTTAGGGTCAATTTTTAACATTTTTAAAAAATGCTAATAAAACCGATTTTTTATGTGCCAAAAAAGTTGTTTATGAGGAAAAAAACACACTAATGTTTTTGGTAGAATAATGTTTTTCTTTTCTAAGTATAAATTCAACATGTTTTCAACCATAACATGCTAGATACAAAAGAAACTGGAATTTTTACAACCATAAAATTAAAAAACCATGACATTATGAACAAATTACATGACTAAATGAATTCAAATGTCATTATTTGTATATTGAATGAAACATACTTTATATCTCTAATTTAATATTGCATTGTAGATATTCTAAACAATAAAAATTATCATAATTAAGACATATAAACCAACAACATAAATTTGACTCATAACTTCTCATTTAACACCATATGGGAATAGATTTTTTTATTTTAAGATACAATGCAAACATCAGTTATATAACTGTCTTAAACAATTATTCAAAATCACTCATATTATCTTGCACACCATTAGAATTCACATCTTCAAATGAGTGAGTAGATGTTGACAAAGATGTTCCATATTCTTCTCTTTCATCAACTAGTGCCCCATCTGAGTCCACATGCATGCCACCATTTCAGGTTTCAAAATTCTTCTAGATCTACGACTGGTTTCAGCAGACTCCCATCTCAGCATATTCCTTCTAGTAACAACCTTTTCAGAATCTCTAGCATCTTGAAGTGAAGAGTTCCTCTCTTTGTTAAATTGAAGTCATAAACAAGTACATCCTCCAATTTTAATATGTCTGTGTGGTGGCGATTTATATTTGTACCCTTTCTTTTTCTCTTTCTACCATTTTTTTTTCAACTAGCATCTCTGGCTTATACACACCATTGAATGGGTGTGTATTTGTGGCATACCAATGTACTTCAACACTTGTAACATCCTCATTTTATGTAAAGACCTTTATAACTTTAGCAACCCAGAATGGATAGCCATTGGGATCTGCATCTGCTAGCACTGCAATCATGCAAATCTCCTTAATATCCTATACTAAACCCCTGTAAAGGTCTTCCATGGCTTCGCATTGTGCACGAGAGCTTCTGGAACCAATATACATCTCTCTTTCCTCTGCTTGTGAAGAACCAATAATACCTCGAGATTGTTTTTGTTAAACAATGTTTATTTCCTCATGTTCATTCGACACATTTTGTGGCCAAATAAATGGATTTTTCAAAGGTATATCTTCATTTGTTTTTTTTGAAATGATATCACTTTGATTATTGAAAAATGACTCCCACCAAATTGAATCAGCAATTTCAAAGTACTCATATGTATATCTAATACATTTTTTAATTTCTTGTTAAATTGGAAACTAGGGCCAAACTCCATGTGGGTCATCTTATTTATGGCAGCTGATATTTTTATTGGATCCCTCTCATTGAGAGGTGTAGGATTGATCTAAAGATCATCTGATTCTGATAAATATTCATGGAGTTATGAATTTATTTGTATTATAAGACATATTGTCAAGTCGACCAACATCCTATGTAGGCTCAGGAGCCCAATAGTCATGTCTATTCATCATCTATGTTTTAGTATAAATATAGAAGACTTGAAATCATTTGGAACACGCATCCTCTTCATATGTTGTCTCCTTCTCTCCATGTCTTTGGGTTTTGGTGAAGGAGAGACACAATGAGGATATACTGGCCCAAGGGTGATGCCCTAACTGCAGGAAGCCGCAGGCATATGAGGATGATCTACACAGCAGACAGGGACCTAATATATTGTCCAGAAGCCTTATACATAGGCCCTAATATGTTGTCTAGAAGACTTATACGCAGGCCCTAATCTACACAGTCAAGGAGGCTCCCATATACACAGATCATGATGGAGACTTATACACTGTTCATGATGGAGACTTGTATGTTGTTCATAATCAAGACATATACGCAGAAGACTTATATATTGATCATAATGGATGTTATACTCTGGTCATTTTGAATGTTATACGCTGTACTTACACGTTGTTCTGGAAGTCATTTATACGCAGGGCAAAGAGACTCCCTACAAGCGGTGACTGTCATATGGAACAACTGCAGTCATAACTGCAGCCATGAGGAGATGAAGCTGCAGTTAAGGCATGGAGCTGTAGTCACGAAGAAGAGGAGCCGCAACAATAAGGAGGTGTAGCCACAGTCAACGCATGAAGCCGTAGTCTTGGAAAGGGAAGCCGTAGTCATGAAGAAAGCAGACGCGGTCATGAAGAGAGGAGCCGCAGGGTTTGACTGCACCTAGTTTGGGTTTTAGGTGTAGTCACAACCTCGATGCATGGAGAAATGAATAAGTTCTTCGCAACAAAGTCTGGATACACTTTAGATCTAAAGGTATTATCCACAGCAAAGTCTGGGCATGTCACTCTCAGAATATCTATCTCGAATAAAAGGAACAAGACAAGTTTTGGATGTGGACATAAAGATCATGAAGGTATTCCTGCAGTAGACAGCAGTCAATCTCAGTGATGATCATAGGGATACAGAGAGATCATACATCACAGTGAGATTTGGATCTATATCTCACTGTCTCGGCATAAGGAGCAATATCACAGTCTATATGAAGAAACAATCCTAAAGCTCTAGCAAACTAGTAATGGAGGAATGATATAATAACTAGGACTACTTGATGAAAAGCATTAATGAGGATCACTGTCTCAATGATGATGAAGATATAAGGCACAGTCATCATGTTGAAGAAGACCTCGTTGACATAATGTCAAGGCTGATCTCAGTGATACTGTAGTGATGGCTTCAATGGTGTAACAATGAGGAGGACCTGTACAGCATGGTATCACACGGTCATGTGCAACAAATGGATGAAAGGCAGCACTCTGATAGGTCAGGAGTCACCTTAAAGAATCAGTTGAAGAAATATGTCTTCAATTGATCTCATGCGATATCAAAATTCAAAATATTGACTTCTATTGTAAATGTACTATCTCTCTCACTTTCTCTGTTGAACTTTGAAGAACATAAAATAAGGATTGATCAAGGGTTTCCCCACATTGGGGTTTGTCCTTGGATGGCGCCACATCTTGTGTCCTCTTGTCTTAGCCTGCCTTATGCGATTTATATTTATGTTCTATCTACAGTTTACTTTATGTTGATGTGATTGCTAATCTAGAAAAGAAATTGAAATAAATTTCTCTAGCATAGAACATACCTAAAATTAACATTTCTTCTAAGCAATCAAAATAATTTATATCTCTATTCTGTCTACATGCATTATGAACTTCACCAACCGATTTTAATAACAATATTTTTGATGAAAATATTTGATGATTTGGAATGAACTTAAAAAATTCCAAACCTGATGATGGTGCCCATTTGCAGTAGTTGAATACTTCTTGCCCCATATTAGTGTTTTCTCATCAATTTTTTTGATACGAAATTGATGTTGGAAGCTAATGTCATTAAGATGTTCAATGCATTTCCCCTTACCATGTGATCCTAGAATAAACCTTCGCATGTCAAAAATTTCTTCCAACACATCAAAAGTAGGCTCTAGTGTGTATGATTTCTTAATACATTCAATTAATGATGGCACGCTCCCAAAATCCTTCTTCCTCATTGTGACTGAAAAACGACTGAACCTCTGATCAATATGGTCGTGAGTGTGCCCAACAAGAAGGAAACCAAACTTTACCTTCTGAAAAATTCTTAATTCAACAAGTATGTTTAGATATCCAAAAGCAACCTGATTTTTGTTTTCATGGCAAGTGTTGTCCAATTGTAGATACAAAATTCAGGAAGATTACCAGACCAATGATAAAGCACATCATGAATTATGGTTATGGTCAGATTTGCATCATTATGAATATTTGGAGCTGTGAAGTACACCCTTGGCAACATTTTCCCATTGAAGACCATACAACCAACCAAGTGATACTGAATAAAATTTTCGTCTTGTAAATTTTTGGGAGTGCGAAAAAAATGTGGTAAAAGTGTTTTCTTCTGGTCCATACCATTAATTATCAAACCCAAATATTTATTTGATTATCATAACACTTCTTTTGATGCTTGTACAACTTTTTCCTTTCACTTGATTGTTGTTCGCGATGCTCCTGAAGGTCTTTGACAATTGAATCTACACAACATAAAAGAAAGCCATTAATAAATATGTTTTCATAGTTGATGACTATACAATTTGAAAAGTTAAAGTTATGAATGCTTACCTCTTTATGACCCTTCACATTTGTCCCTTTTTTTATTTAGAGAAGCACATGTACTTCAAATCCCCATCCTTGTCTTCTTAGGAAAACGGACATTGTTGAATTCTTTCTTCCATACCTTCACAAAATATTGATATGTAATAAATCGGCCATGTCCTTGAGCACCTTCTGCATATTCTTTGTATAATTTGTAGATTCCTTGTCTTGAAAAATTATTTGGAATATGTATTGTCTCTCTATTTGGCATACACTCTCCATGCTTTGAAAAGAAATCTTTCATCCATGACATTCCAGTATTTGATAATGGCCCAAACTGTCTTTTATGATGTACTTATGAATAAAATGTGGGATCCTTTTCCAATTTTCTTGGATTCTCAGGAGACGAAAATTCCCAATCAAATGAAACATTTTGAAAGCCTTTCTATAGATAAATAAAGACCCAATATGATAATCATAACCTGACAATGTAGATTGCATGCACCCAACTAAATGTGAATTTTGCATGCTTTTATTCATTGACAAATATCTCTTCCTGCTTTCTAATGCAAATTTGAAATCCATATGTTTCAAGCAATCTTTTTGACAACATTCACTTGAAATGAGAGTGCTGATAGAACTTCTTCTCATCAGATATTCTACTCTACCCCTTGTATAACAAGAACATCTTGCATTGATACGAAAAGGTCTACTCCTACTCCTCGATACAATATTTCTTGGCAACATCTCCATCATTGGATCATCATTTGTATAAGGATTTTCATCATCATTAAGAGGAATGTTATCCACGCTATGATCAGCTATGCTTTTCAAATACTGACTTGGACGATATTCTTCATCTTCCCCTTCATTAGTGCTACTGTCATAGTCCTTAGAATTCAAATTGAATGGAAAATTTGACTCGATGTTTATTGGATATTCTTCCTCATGTGCATTGTCATTGTTTCTCTCATAGTCCATAGAATTAGGACTATGTCGAAAATGTGACTGTTTACTGACTGAAAATGCTACATACTATCCTTTGTCACTGCTACCTTTATAGTCATTAGAATTAGGACTAAGTGCATTATACTGTCCTTCAACACTGCTACTCTCATAGTCCTTAGAATTAGGACTAAGAGAACATCGTGACACTCCATTCTTTTGAAATTCAACATCGCGCTCTTCATCGTTGCTGCTCTCATAGTCCTTATAATTAGGACTAAGAGGACACCGTGACACTCCATTCTTTTGAAATTCATCGTCACGCTCTTCATCAATGTTGCTCTCATAGTCCTTAGAATTAGGACTAAGTGGACACCGTGACACTCCATTATTTTGAAATCCGTCATCATGCTCTTTAGCACTGCTGGTCTCATATTCCATTAGATTAGGACTAAGAAGACATCGTGACACTCCATTCTTTTGAAATTTTTCATCACTGCTGCTCTCATAGTCCTTAGAATTAGGACTAAGAGGAAACTGTGACACTCCATTCTTTTGAAATTCATCATCATGCTCTTCATCACTGCTGCTCTCATAGTCCTTAGAATTAAGACTAAGTGGACATTGTGACACTCCATTCTTTTGAACTTCATCATCATGCTCTTCATCACTACTACTCTCATAGTCCTTAGAATTAGGACTAAGTGGACACCGTGACACTCCATTCTTTTGAAATTCAACATCGCGCTCTTCATCGCTGCTGCTCTCATAGTCCTTATAATTAGGACTAAGAGGACACCGTGACACTCCATTCTTTTGAAATTCATCGTCACGCTCTTCATCAATGCTGCTCTCATAGTCCTTAGAATTAGGACTAAGTGGACACCGTGACACTCCATTATTTTGAAATCCATCATCATGCTCTTTAGCACTGCTGGTCTCATATTCCATTAGATTAGGACTAAGAAGACATCGTGACACTCCATTCTTTTGAAATTTTTCATCATTGCTGCTCTCATAGTCCTTAGAATTAGGACTAAGAGGAAACTGTGACACTCCATTCTTTTGAAATTCATCATCATGATCTTCATCACTGTTGCTCTCATAGTCCATAGGATTAGGACTAAGTGGACACTGTGACACTCCATTCTTTTGAAACTCGTCATCATGCTCTTCATCACTACTGCTCTCATAGTCCTTAGAATTAGGACTAAGTGGAATCCGTGACTCTTTATTTATTTGAAATTCTCCCTTCCCTCTTTCATCAGTGTTGCTCTCATAGTCCTTAGGATTAGGACTAAGTGGAAACATTGACTTTCTATTCATAGTAGAAGAATTCCCGTTATATTCATCAATATGAATAGAGTTGTTACATGATGAAGATGTTGATGTTGTACAAAGCGAAACTTCACTATCAAGAGAATCCATCCCTTTCAAATGGGAGAGGTTGAATGATACAAATGTAGAGTCTCCTAAAGATATTATAAAGCTCAGAGAATGAAATTTTACCTCCAAAAATTTTCACCAAAATATTTCGCTCCAAAAATTTTGTTAGATTTATTTCCCTTCATTATTTTATTCTACAATTTATTGAAAAATGTAAACTATATTTTTTTTTATGAAATAAACATTTAAAGTTTAAATTGTAAACTACAACTTTTACCTAAATTATGTTAATAGTTAAAGTATATAATATTTACTAAACAATTGAATGTTTTTTTTAATTTTTTGAATACATTCTAAAACAAATTAATCCCACATTCACCACATTGTAAAATGATTCCATAATATTCGTTTTATCATAGTTCCTATATCGCCATAAAAAATTAACATGTTAAATTTTTTTAAAACAAGTTAATCCCACATTATCCAGACAGTAAAACATCTTCGTAATTTCACCTATAAAATAAATTCCGTTATCACTATTACTCACATCACATCAAGGTTTTCTAAGATTCGCTGAAAGACTTGGAGCGAATTTATGGAGCAGCTACATTGCTATCAACAACATATTCAATGGAGAATTCTTGTAATTGAAAGGTTAGTTAATTTTTTTCCTTGCAAATTTTAATATTATATAAGTTTAAGTAGAATTTTTTTTTTTTAAAATTAAAACTTTTTGCAAGCCAAATTTACCCACTACGTCCACTGTGAGCATGGTGGTCCTGATAAATCTCACGACGGCCAAACAGGCTCGGTAATGCTCACAGCGGCCAAACGAGCATGTATGTTAGGGGCGATGAGTATGGCTAGCCTGCCCACCTGCAAGGTGGCAGGACGATTCTCAGAATCACCCCGCCACCGTGTGGGCGGGCGGGCCGCCAAGGTGGCACGAGGGAAGGCTACCACAGCCCCCCCCATGCCACCCCGGTGACGCGCTCGCCCATAGGGTGGCGAGCCACTGGGGTGGTGCAGGGGGGCTACCGTATCCTCCCCCGGTGGCCCACCCACCAAGGGGGTGGTGGGGCGACAATTGGCAGGGTGGTAGGGCGTTTCTGAGAATCACCCCGCCACCCCGCGGGAGGGCGTGCTGCTGAGGTGGCACGGGAGGGGTTGGGCTGAGGGAAGTGGTTGGGCCACTATGGTGGGCTAGGGGGGCAGACCCAATGGCTGGCTCAGTTGGCCGACCGATTTTCAGTGTGCGACGACAGGGCAATGTATTTTTAACTCTTTTTTTTTCAGAATTGTTATTATTTATAAAATTAATTATCATTTATCATTTTCGTTGTTAATTTAAGTTAATATGTTTTCATCATTTACTGATCTTTGTGTTTCTTTTTTGCAGGAAAATGGCATCAAAGAAGATTTTTGTGAATCTTTTTGGACCAAAGACTCTTAAAGGTGGATCTTCAAAAAACATTGGTGAACGAACTCCACCTAAGCTGATCACTACAAATCTTTCAAGTGCCTCAAATTATAAGAAGATGATTTCATACTGGAAGATATGAAAAGAAGTGAAAATTCCATCAAGAATCTGGTATGTGAAAGAAAGAGAAAGCCAAAATGTGAATATATATCTATATATTGATATATCAAATGATAATGGAATTTATGACGTGATGGGAATTGTCATAGACATGTGTTCAGTACCAGATAGTGAAGTTGTTTACATACTTACAAAACCACCCCAGTCACATGAAAGGATTAAATACCAATTATCATATTCATTGTATGACATGAGAGAGGTATCTACAAAGCTGTGTAAACAAATCATAAGTGAGATGAAACAAAATATCGTAAGTATTGTTATTTATATTTGTGTTTTGCGTTCTTGTAACTGTCTCACTATGTTTTTATTGACATATGATATTTTGTTTGGCAGAATTTTGTTGAAAGTTGTTCAATTAGGTTGGGAGGCATTCATTTCATAAAGCATGATATTATGAAAGTTGTCAGTAGTTTCTACTGAGTGTCAGAAGAAGATATGGCAAACAAGAAAAATGTAGTAATTGATGATGCTACAAAACTACATCCAAGGGATCAGGAAAAAGACCTCTAGTGGATAAATCTAGCAAGGGTAGACAAGTTACTTTTGAAGACAATGAAGTTGAAACTGACAATGAAGAATATGTTGTCATTACTGAAGATGACATTGGAACTAAGAAGAGATGTAAAAGACCAAAAGTAACAATGCCCAAGAATAAATCTATTATAGCTAATGATGAGAATGTTATGAGGAAGAAATTTAAAGTTGAAGATTTTGAAGTAGTCATTACCAACAGTCAAGAACCTAGTGAAACTTCAAAAGAAAGCAGCGAAATCATTACACCATGAGCTGATTTAGAGGATGGAATTATCAAAACAAAACAAAATTCCATTCGACATAATTTGACAAAGAGAAACTTAATTGAGGGTGGTCATACATTTCAGCTAAATGTCAGACAAATCTATAAGGCAAGTGAAGGACAATGTCAATATCAAGTCAGAAAGCCACATCATCTACATTTTCACAACTTGAAGACATTGATGAGGTACAATCCATATTCTCATGTGGTTAGTTATGTGCTTCTTGTTGATCCAGTTCATGTTCCCAACAAAGAAGCATTTGATAAGTCAAAATGTTTTGAATTCACTTATTATGTGCTTGGGGGGAACCATTTTGTAGAAGCTCAAAGACAATTGATGGAGGAATATCCCAATAACCCACGTTTTGAAACAATGAAATGTATCACTTATGCTGGTTTATCAGATACAGAAGTAAAGTTAGTGGCATGGGATCATAATTTAGATAATGAATATAGGATGTCTATGACTTTCATCCAAAGGTTTAGATTTATTCTTAGTGAATTTGAAGAAAAATGTGGTGGGGATAGGATAAATGTTACTGTAGATTTTTGAAAGGAATGTTGTAAGGAAATAGGCTATCCAATTGAAGAGAAGATCAATTCAAAAGGTGGCAAAGGCGGCAAATTTAGTGATTTATTCAGAGGTGTTGATAACATTTTCCAGTTGGCATTTAGAACTGAAGAGATATGGGAGTTGATTAATGAGTTTTTTAGCATGTGGGAAAACATTGGCATTAAAAACCAGAAGGTCAGAAAGTCTAAGTCATTGATATGTAGCAATAGTAAATCAGGTCCTAAAATGAAGCAGCTTCCAGAAGATATGACTATCACACCTTGGAAAGCATTGAAAGAAGTGAAGGATGAAAAATTTGTCAAAGCAATATTATCTCGTGTGAGGTTAGGGGAGTTTATCATTGGAGAAAATGTCTGAGAAATTTCAAAAGTAAGTTTGTTGAATTATTTTTATTTATTTCTAGATTATAATTTTCTATTAAATATAACATATTGTTCTTGGTAGTATTTGTTATACATATCATTATATTAACTTTTTTTACTTTATCTATGTAGTCACAAAGTTTACATGAAATTCAAGAACAAATGGTTAAATTATTGAATGAAGATAGTTGGGATAATGTTGTACGAAACTATCCAGATTCAAGTTCTACATCAACATTAAAAGTTTTTAATCTTGCATTTAAAAAGGTATGTTGATTTATACATTCATTTTTATTCATCTGTGTACTATTTTTAATTTATAACATACACATATATTTTTTTATTTTATAAAAGATGAAGAAGGATGATAATGGAGCACCAGATAGTTTCAGAACCTTTATTGAAAAAATAGAGATCGAAAGATTGAAGAAGCAACATATTAAGAATGTTGAACTTGATCCAACTCTTACTCATTTCATTTGGAATGGGCTAGACACTATTCAATATCAAGTAATACAAGGCGACTGTGAAGACATTGCTAAACTCATACCTAAAAGGGATTATGCCCTAGTTATTGCAGATATTCCCCATGGTTTCAATATTCCAAACATTGACTATGATAGTAACCCTTATACTTATCAAGCTCTTATTAAAATGGTTGTGGGATTTCTAGAAGTCACATCATCAACATTATAGAGATTTGTGACATTTCATTCAGACACACAATTGGCAATGTTATTGTCAAGCTTCAAGGAGAAAACAAATTCAAGGATGCATCTTACATGGTAAGACGTTTAAAATGTATATTTGATTAATGTTGAAAAATTAATTTATGTACAAGGTAATTGAACTTTTACTATTTCATTTTACAAGAAAAAGTCAAATCTTCTTAACCGTGAAGATCAACTATTTATAAATGATTATGAGTTCATCCATATTGATAGTTGGGTAAAAGATGATAACTATATGTCTATGATTTTTAATCTGGTAGATGGAAAGAGTCATAGCTAAATACTGACATATGATGCTGTTGTGAGAAAACTAACATATGAAGACAAAGAAGCAAAATGAGAGATAGTTAACATTTATAAAAACCACAGTTATTGATTAACTATATTATAGATATATGTTCAAATGAAGAAGATTGGGTTTGGATTTATTTTTTGGCTTAGGTAAGTTTTATTATATGGAATTGAATTTCAATATGTTATTTCTTAATTAATATGTCATTGTACTAATTTACTTCTTTATTTATTTTGTGCTTGATAACTAGGTACAAAACTAGGATGTTGCCTTCAAAAAGGAAGAAATTGCATTGCAATTGAAAAAGATCCAATACAATGCAATTTCATTCAGCAAAGAATTAATGCTCTTCAATTTGTTCCAGATGCAATGCAAGAAATTGGGTTGAAGAAAGGGTACTTTAGTGAATCACGTGTGGAAAAAAAGGAAAAGGAACCCCAACCACCATTACACAAAATGATTGGAAAGGCCTACATTGGGAGATTCGCAGACATCAAAGATCAGTTAGAAGAGGAAAATGAGGAAAATGAAGCAGAAAATATTGCGGAAGAAGACAATGATGAAACTCTAGAGGACGAAGAGTTTAGATTACGTGACATTGTTGATTAAATTTAAGTTATGCTTGGAAATCAAACTCATTTTTTGTAACTATTAATTAGTTATACTTGTAATGTTTTGACTTTGACATTTTATGAGAAGAATATACACTCAATTAAGGTTGTTATGCGTTCAATATTTGTATTATGTGATTTTCGCATTAATTTTTAAGTTAATCATTATTTTTTGAAAAAAAAAGGTGATCGCTATTATTTTTTTGACATGAAATTCAAAAAAAAAATATTATTTAACCATTTTTAGTTAAAAATTTCCTATAAAAATTGTGATTTTGACATGTCATTTCTAGCAAAAAATTATCAAAACGTGTAGTTTTTTAGTTATATTTATGTTAAAAATGGTTATTTTTATGTCAATTGTTAAAAAATATTGTTTTTTAGAGACAATTATTTCATGTGGATTGAAAAATTAATTAACGATGTATAAATCTGTAGAATATCAAAAATTCAAAATATCGACCTTCTTCTTGAAATATGCAGAAAAATAAAAACCTTACTACAAAAAAAAAAAAAAGAAAGAAGACCACTCTAAAAATTATTAAATTTACAAAATAATTATTTACATTTCATACACTAGAAAATTAAAAGTTAAAAAAAAAAGCCTTTAAAAAAAGGCATGGTGTATGTTATCACTCAGGTTGTCCTTAAAGCTCCTTAAAGGATACGGCCGAGGTAACCACAAACCAATCTTTGGACTGCAGGTCCTAGCCTACCTGCAATCAGAGAGGGCTCTCTCTTTATAATTTAGCTTTGTTTTGGGTTGATTTTAGGCTAGTTATGATTTTCTTGGGTTTTGTTTTGATTTTGGTGGGATGGAGGGTTCTTTCAAACAGAGTTGGGATGCATAGTGTGAGAGGTTCAAACCATTGGGCATGGAGTCGTGGATTAGGCTTGCTGTTGTGTTTTCTTAGTCACAAGAGGAATACAGAGCAGGATAGCTACACATAAAACAATATCAAACTGGAATAAGGATGGAATGAAGGTCAGTGAATGAAAGGCAACTAAGTAGCTCTCATTATGCTAACAGAGGGAAGGTGAATGAACATTATATAGGAGCAATCAAGGATTCCTAAACAACATTCATATATGAAAGAACTAGTGTAAATATGAGCAAATCAGTATTCATATTTAGGACTAATTCAGAGGAAAAACATAGATAAATCACAGAAATTGAGAACATAATACAACTAAGTGAGCTCTGAACTATTCTTTCTTTCTGCTATTTAGATAGTGAAACAATGATGGCATAAAGACATATAAACTGTAAACAGAGATAAGAAACACTTATTAGGCTATGTAGAAGCATTAGGATTCCATAGTCACCCTTCAGACATTAAAATACAACAGTCAGTTCATCTCCCAAATATTCCAGCGATCTTTGATTATAGAGACTCTCAGAAAATACAATGCAAGTCTAGAGGAAGTTATCAACCAACCAACCCTTTACATAAATACAGAGGGTTGTTTAAATAGAAAATATTTACAAACATCCCTTGAACAGGTGCCAAAGGAGAAAATATCTCAAAATATCTATCAAAACAGAGCCAAAAGAGATCTGTGCACTAACTTCTTCGAATGCTAAGTTGTGCTGGAAATAAATGCAATAAAATATCTAAAACAGCTCCACATGAGGGAGCAGCCTCATCAAAATGGCTCTTTAGGGCTGCACAGGGTCCTGCAGCTTCAAAAATGGACTGAAAGAGTGCCTTGAGCCATGCGCTGTCCTCTGTGTGATAACTGCGCAATTAAGGAAGCAGCGCTGCTCCAAAAATATGACTGGTAACAATGTCTCTGCAATAACTCTGCTTTCAAAAGCCTTCATCTATGCCTTTAGGTGGCTTTAAGGCAACAAAAGAAGTTTTGGTGAGCCTTAATGGCTGAATGATGCTTTGTTGACTTTGCTGGGCTTGCTTTGCTTTCATCTGCTTTGAAAAACTGGACTAATACTCTTTGCCGCATCCTGATACACTTTGGCACTGAATCTAGGCCTTTTCTCACCGCTGATACTTTTTAAACTGTCCCATCGCCCCCTTCTGCCTTTTAATGCAAAAATAACTGCTGCTAATGTCCTCCGTGGCCATTGGAATGCTATCGGCGCTCTGGCCGATCAAAACTAGCTTTAAACTTTGAAAAATGGTGCAAACAGGAGGAAAAAGTGTTGTCGACTGTGCCGAGGCCGAAACTGGCTATCTGAAGCAAAACTGGGCCTTGGAGCGATCTCAAAAAACTTAGGGATGCATGAATTCCCTTATCGAGAGCCGGGCGCGGGCGTATATGTGAAAATATGAACAAATTCCGCCTTTTCTTTTACACAGAAAAAGACCAATTTCTATGTAAAATTCGTGAAAAACATAGGCGGGAGCGGCACTGTAGTGGATATTAAATCCTGGCCGTTGGATTGCGTGAAGGCAGATCCAGGGGCTGGCGCTAACTCGCATCGGGGTGGACCATTTGTCCCAACACATAAAACCTCCGAAATGCCACGGACTCGAAATTCTTATATGCCCTTTCTTTATGGAGATCGGGTCCGGCCCATCGGAGCTTTCATATCGGCGGATTTGGTAAAAATGGGTAAGCAGACCCGAAATACTATATGCTGCACTTCATATCTTTTCGGCTCCGGGATATAGGAGCACACAGTGTGGACCCTTTCAGACCCGATATGCCTTTATGCCGCGCTTTATTACTTTTCGGCTCTGCTGGTCGGAGCCATATAGGAGTGATGCGATTAAATATGGGCCGTTGATCTCTGGGCCTGAATGGGCGGCTGAGATTAACTCAGCAATTCGCTATCGGCGGGGTCATGGGGTTGCCACATAAAAACGCCGAAACCCATCGGACCCGATAAGTTATACAGGCCCTCTTTATTTTATTTCGGGTCCGTCCCATCGGCAGGACCCAAATCGACGGTTTTAACAGTGGAATGGGTCTGCGGACCCGAAAACCCTTAACACTGCATTTGATAACTCATCGGCTCCGCCAAATCGGAGCAGTATATGGGGCGATGTGAAGTGGGGGGCTGCACGACAAGATCTGGACCGTCAGATCTGGGGCCCAAAAATGGATGGCTGCGATTATATCGGGACTTCGGCAATCGGCGGGGCAGAGGGTTGACATATATGTGATCGCCGAACTGCGCGGACCCGATATACTATTACCGATCCACTTTATATGTTTTCGGGTCCGGCCCATCGGCGCTATGCCCCATGCCTTGAGACTTAGCCATTTTCGCTTATATATGCCACTGCCCCCTCCCGATAGCGATATCGCATCGGAGGGGGTCCAAATGAAACTTTATTATATCGGACCCATGTTTTTGTGAACTGCCAAGCCTTTTGGGAAATCGGAAGGGTTCCTTTATAGTTTGGCATGGATTCTAAGGCATCGGAAGGGGTCCGATAGCCAAAAAAGGGAGGATTTTATCCTTTTTTGAAGGTTTTTCATGGTTTTTGCATGGTTTTTGTATTCTTATGCCTTGGAAGGAGTCCAAAGGCACTTAGGGGGAAAGTGATGTGATTTTGAGAGGGGTTCAGTGGCCAAAGAGGGTTTCATGCCTTATAAAGGCAAACCAAGGCCAAAGAGATGATTTTTATACATATGAAGGGAAACTATGCAAAGGAATGAGTCCTTATGCATTTGGAAGATGGTCAGAGGGGTCAATGAGGGTTCTTGCTGAGTTTCAGATAAACTTAGCAATTCCCAAGGATGTATATGGTTATTTTTCAACCAAGGGGAGGGGATAAGTATATAGGGGAGTTATAGAGATAGTTTTAGTAGGGGAAGGGAAAAGAGATAGGGAGTTACATAATAAAGTTAGTAGTTAATATGATAATGATGAGAAAAAGTGCTAAGAATGAAGACTTAGGCTATCAATGGGGAAAAATGACTGATAGAAGAAGTGTGAACATTCCTTTAGTTAAGCAGATCTTCACCAAGGCAGATGATATGGAGAATGATGAATCTAAGAGGTATCAAGCAAATCTTGACCTCTTTAGGGGAAGTTAGTGAGTGATTTGGGAAAGAGGGAGAAGGGGGAAGTTATACATGCATTTCTTGAAGTCCTCCAACTGAAAAATCACCTTCATCTTGTGATATGATAGATATAACACTTGACAATATGAAATGGATCACAATCCATGATTCTGCAACCACAAAGCTACCTACCCGGCCTATTCACCTAGCTTTTTCTCTTCTTTTTGGTTTGGGTGCACTTGAACTAGCATACCCAGCTTTTTGTTCTTTTCTTCTTGCTGTCCTCCTATCTACAACTACACTTATTGCATCCAGGGGCTCAGATTAAGCTGTTGAGCACCCTTGTTTCTCTACCTATCTACAAATCTGCCAAGATTAAGCTGTTTGGACAGATGTTCATTCTCTATACTCTACAAGAGGAAATTGAAACCTAGGGAAGCCAAGATTAAGTTGTTTGGACCTCCCTTAGCTGAAAACTCATAAAAAATGGATCAACCCATCAAAAATGGAACACAGCAGTGGCATTTAGACTAGCACACTCTCATGGATACTTCTCTGGCCATCTGTAGCAAATATGGAGCATTGCAACAAGCAAAGTATGACATATTTGGCATGTAAAAATGTCGATCATGAAAGATGATTAACCTGCTGTAGTAGGAGGCTAACAGTGTAGAATTACCACTTTTTAAAATCAACATCAAAATTGCTACCATTCTAAAACACAATGTACATAAAAAAAATTATAGTGCCAAAAACTATGCTCCAAAAAAACATGTGTGTTCTGCATCACCCCTTTTCAAACTCGGGTCACTTTTTTGCTATCTCTACAAAACGAATAACAATATCAGTGCCCGTGTCAAAGTTTACATTGTTTAAACCACAGTACTACACACTAGGCATAATAACATATTCATAACCAGCATAATATCCACAAAAATACCAAGGAAACAACAATCATAATACATATTCATAACCAACATAATAACAATAGAAATACCAAGGAAACAATAGTCATAATACATATTGATAACCAACATAATAACAACAGAAATACCAAGGAAACAACAGTCATGTAATCCACATATAAACCAGTATAATACTCATGAAATAACAAGGAGAAATAACCTCATATTAATGATGCAAAAGCCAACCCTGTATGGGACTACCACGTTCCACCCAACAGTAGACATGGTTGAGCCAATCAGCCAGTCACCCCGATTCCATATTCCAAGCATGAATGTGGGATCTCATAAAACACATCAATCAAAACCATCCAAGGCTTCCAGAGGCCAAACCACCTCAACCCATCAAATAGAGATTCCACCTCATGATCAGACATCACAAAACCATTGTCAAATTGGTATCTAACCAAGCCTTCTATGGCTCCAAAGTGTTTGTTCCAACCTAGATTATAGGACTAGTATCTCAACCTATGGCTCCTACTGGGCTCCACAACATTTGTCCAACCAATTTTATAGAACTAGTAATTCGACCCAACACTTTTCCGGGCTTCCAGAGTGTTTTTCCAACTAGGGCTCCCAGGACTAGTAAGTCAACCCACCAATGGCTTTTAGAGCATTTTTCCAACCAAGGATTCTAAGACTAGTAACTTAACCCAAGTTGTTATAGGGCTACGAGAGTGTTTGTTGAGCCAAGGCTCTAGGAATAATAACTCCTAGAGCCTTATTGCTAAGTTTTATTTCTCCTTGGATGATAAATTTTCCTCTAGAAAGTGCATTGGACTACCGTGATCTATCCTAAATTTAAAGTACCTCCTTATGAGATATTATCTACATTTTTTATTACATGTAAAATTTCTTCCATTGTTTTTTCCATCAAGTATTTTCCTTGAATTGCTCACTTTCAAAAGAAAAGCGTACCTCTTCTTTTGTTAATACTAGTACAATTTCTTCTCTTGATGCATCACATTCTATTATGAATGTTTTACCAAAATCATGTGTTTCCCAAATTGGTGTAGAAGGCAGAATCCTTTAAGACGGAGAATACCAAAGTAGCCTCACAAACACACAAATGATTTTTCATCAAGACAGGTATGAGTGGGTCCAGAATGCAGGCATAATATCTTTTTAAAATTCAATAATATCTCGTGAGTCAAAAAAATCCTCTAAATCTCTTTATGTTACCAATAAATACCATTTTGCAATAACTTGGATCTTCCACCTTAACTCCTTCCTTTGAAACAATATGACCCAAATACTCTACTACTTATTTCCCAAACCCTATTTATGATATTTTTACATAAAATTGATTGTTCTTAAGAATTTGTAGAACTTTGTCGACATGCTTAATATTTCTTCCCTTTAAGAAAACCAACATAAAATTTCTAAGAAAGGGTTGCAAAAAATTGTTCACAAGGCTTTGAAAAGCAGAAGGATCATATAGTCAAACCAAATTGCATGACCAAGAATTCATTGCACATCATGTGTTCTAAAAACAATCTTTAGAATGTCTTCATTTCTTAATTTGATTTGGTGGTATCTGAATTCAAGATCAAGCTTTGTATAATCATCCACTTCGTAAAGCTCATTTAATAGCTCAATAATGATGAAATATATTGAAACCAATGCCTCTTAAGTCATTCAAGCTTACTAAGGAAACTATGACCGTTGAGGTAGATGTGAGATTTTTCTTTGACCTCCAAGGTGCAAGACTCATTTGAGGAACTAGATACTAGAATCCCAATTTTTGTAGATTGTTTCATCACAAATGTTCCATTAACTACATCATTCATACCAATGTGCAATATTTGGTTTGAGGATAAGCCAAATATTCAGGGATATTGGCACAAGGAGAATATTGAAGTTTTGAAAGTCTTAACAAGTCAAAATAGATGCATAAAGGAAAGGGATGTTTCACTAAGTGAAGAAAATACACTCCACAAAGACATATTGCATAGGACTGTACACAATTGAGTAGGATATGCTCTGCAGGCATATGATGTAGCATGAATACCTGTAATGAATTGTAAATCAATTGTATTGATCTTGTAACCAAATTATAGGTAGGTTAGTGTGATCCCCACATAATGCACACTTAGAGATAGAAGAGGCATATCATTTTGCAAGAGATTATTTTTTCATTGTAGAGTTCTTTCAATGTTGCAAAGCTATATAAGTATTTTAATAGAGGTTAGACTTGTTAGCTATTTTTAATATATAGATCTTATTTTGAGAGGAATTAATAAGAGATATATTTATTTTAAAATTTATAAGTCCTTTTTGTCATATTGAGTGGATTTTTAAGGGTTTTTAAATGATATTGATATGAATGTTTAATTTTAATTGTGAACGTTTACTTTTGATTGAAAGGTACTCATTGTTGGCCTATTTTTTCTATCCAATATCTGGGTGCGTTGGCCCACCAAATCTAATGTTATAAAAATAAATAAAGAAGAGATATTTATTGACTAGTCCTCCATCTAATAAAGAGGAGATATTTATTGATGATTCCTCCATCATTGAGTAAGGAAAAAGAATTGGGTACTGTAAAGTACCTCCTTGAAGTCGAGTATCTTCACGAGGATTTAAAATTGACACCCGTTTACCTTTTATCATTTTTTAGTCATAAAATACAACTTTTTTGTAAAATAAACACATCATTGTTGACTAGCTAGTTATTTCGAAAAATGTCAAAGTGGCAGGTATATAAAAAAATAGAAGTTTCAATATATATATATATATATGTATATATATATATATATATATATATATATATATATATATATATATATATATATATATATATATATATATATATATATATAGATATTAATGAGGGTAGTACAATTAGGACAACGATCTAAACGAGCTATCCAGAGGAATCCTTACAAAGTCATGAACAAATAAAACAAATGCCTAAGACTTTGGTTGGCCATATAGCTACAATGATGCATAAAACTCAAACCTAAATCCCAATACCCAGTACAAGATGGCATCACACATAAATGCATGAATAAATTTTAGTCACAACTAACCATTGCCTATTCGCGATGCCAAAAAAATGTACGTCAATAGGTCCTCACAAGTCCCAAGATGGATTCAACAACAATTTCTTAACCTTTCCTTTTTGCTTTAAATGAATCATAGTAGTATTTTCTACATATTTGGAATTTTAATATCACTGACCTATCTTCACACACGAGAAATCCTCGAATGTATTTGCAAATGGTCAGGGATTTCTTTGGGGCAAGCTAATTTAGCTGAAAAGTATTTCCCAGGAAATTAGAAAGCCACCTAGAAATGTAATTATTCCAACATAGATAGATGAAGATGACGCTTTTTCATCATTTGTATGGGACTATGGCTTCTGCATGTGCGAGAGGGCACCACAGTAAAGAGCATTGCTAGGAAGAGGCAACTTCGTTTTGTTGTTTATCTCTAGATTCACAACCACTACATATGTTTCCTAACCCAAATATAGGTATCTATATTTTTGGCTTGGATATTCCACATGCCAACATTATCTAGAGATACTAGAATTGTTGTCCAGACATTGGAACGAGAAACTCCATCCCCTTTGTTGTAAGTTCCTCTGCCATCTTCGATCCAATCTCCATATTCCACCCCAAAAACAGAAAAGGCATAGCCATCCATGTGATAATTTCTCACAGCTGTATCATTATTCTGTAGAATGATTTCCATGAATCCTCTATAGTTTCCATTAATTATCGACATGTCAACATTTCGTGTCCTATTCAATTGCTTCTCTGGTAAACCACGTTTGAAGACTCTAGATACGTTAAAACAATCAGCAAGCTTGAGTGGAGTTGCAAGAGCCTGGTAATAAATCCCATTCAAAGTGAAACAAAGTATCCCATTGATAAATTATGGTGGCTTGTTTTTCAACACAAAGACCTGAGTGACATTAATATGTCCATATTTGAACAACCCTTTTGGATTAGGCCTAACAACCCTAACATATACATTTCTCTTGATAGATATCGCTTAGTTCATAGACAAGTACTTGTCATAATAATCATCCAGACCATATGGAAGAGGCCCTTTTGCCTTACCTTTAGAATTGGAATAATGCAAGGTCATCGTACCTGTGAAATTGGACCAAATAGTTTTATTAACAATGCGAGCACTTGCTACCATCTAATAATCAATGCTTTCATTTTGGTCCATCATCACCAGGAAGGAGTAAGACTGACCAACATGAATATCCAAGTTCGTGTAATTTTGTTGTGATGTATAGGACCCTTCTATCTCCGCAAGCAAGGAATTATGATTCTGGATTCCAAAGTTCAAAGAAGTTGAAATCCCAACATTGGGTACCCTCAGGTGAGAGCTTTTCTCAGGCTAAACATTGAATGTCTCGTACTCAATACCAATAGGGATTGAATTATTGTAATGATAGGGCCCTTTCCCATTAAAATCACTCCATTAGGCATTCCAAGATCCTTGCTACCATCAAGGGATGCTCACAGATCTTTGTGACTCCTTGTATACCAGTCACCAAAAAATATTGTGAAATCTCCATGAGGAGTTCCAAATGGCACTGGGCGATTGTTCACAATAACTCCTCCAAACCCTCATACTTCTCTATGAAAGTGAAGGTAAGGGAAGTAAAAGAAGCTACCAATTTGATATTTGGCCTAAAAATTATAGGTTTAGTTCCATCCTACCAGAATAGGACAACTAGTTCCAAATACAACATCTTCCCAAAAATTTCTATGATTTTGCAAACCATTCTAGGTGATCAGAGGTGGCCCATCTAGATTTTTCAAAACATTCAATACCACATTTCAATTGGTTATAAAGTTGACCAAGGTTCCAAGATACTGCCCATTAATCCCAATCACCTATTGCTTCACACCTAGAGGGGCTTCAGTGTAAGAAACATTCAATTCATAAAAAAAATTAGGTCTCCATAGTAGGCCTCTCTGAAGAAAACACAAACAAACACAAGGAACAAAAATCTTTTGTACTCCCCCATGGTAGTTATTTTCTTTTGTGAACAAGCTTTCTTCTACAGAAATGTAAGCTTCGGCATATGATAACAACCCTTCAGAACCCCAAACTTACATTTTATGAAATGGGTGTGAAGAAAACAACACGACTTTTTTGGAAAGCTCTTCCAGGTATTCAAGACCACTTTGCATGCATTTTATGAGCTATTTACGCAGAGAATGCACATGTTGACAAAACATGACAGCTATTGGTCACCTATAGCAGTCATTGATGTTCTTCGAAGTTGGTCACCAGCGACTGGTGGTTGTCATCACAAAAAGATAGATACCTAACTTCCCACCCCGCACAACACTACAGAGAGATGAGACGGAGATTCCACATGTCAGAAAGAGATAAGTGCAACGAGGATGAAAACTATGCTCGCTGATTCGCTGCAATGAACAGTGTCTGGAAGTAAAAAGCCCACATAGAGAACACCTTCAACGTAATTAAAATAGAGATAAGGGCTAGTTTCATTACTTGAACTATTCAAGAAACATGCGATAGAAAGCTATAAGAAAGATGTTGAGTGTATTCTAACAAATTATTAAAATTTTTGGTTTAAATTAGTTATAGGGTTTTCTTCAAATTTTGTGGTTGAGTTGCAAAAGATGAATATTTTAAGGATATTGAATTTATTTTTGTATTTAAAGGAACGTTGAAAGCTCAAGAAGATAAGAACAGAGAACATGGGGGAAAATTGAAGTGTCGGTCATGGAAAAATCCATATCATGATAAGAATGCTCGTGATTATCTTTGGTTCTATGGTCACAAATCTCATCTATATTGTTGTTTCATTCAGAGACAATAATTTACTGGCTATTAGTGCCACTTTCTATTGTACTTTTGGGCACATTACTCTCAATTTTTTGATGAATCTCTCTTTTCCAAAGTAGGAGAAAAATGGGATATTATTCATAAGGGCATCCTAAAATTGACAAATATTTTCAAAACAGGATGAGTTTCTTGTGACAGAGTACATAAAAATTCAAACAACTGTCTATAAAATGTGCAACCAAAGGCCTCTTCATTTGTAAGCACAACAACTCTATGCCAAGTATAGGATTTCGTTGGAAGATTACGTTGCTCACACAATATTGCAAATTTGTATTATTTCCCATCCCCTATCACTGTTGATGCAACTATTTCATGCATGTTTATTTTCCCAAGCGAGAGAAGGAGAAAGTTCAAACAAGGTTCATCCAATGAAGAGATATGTTCAAGCGAGGCTCCAACTAGCATGGGCACATAATTTTTTGAAATTTAGATATCTTAATTATGCCACACCAAATTGCGTATGTAAGAAATCAATTCCATCTTTCAACATATTGATTTCATTTAGAATGGATAGATAGAGAATAATAATTGTTCAAAATTGTAGAAAGTGAAGGCATGTCACTGTTCTTGCAAATAATAGACTAAAAGGTGAATTATGTTTAGGAAATTCAAAATTTGTAGCAATCATATCAATATGGACAATTATCATGTATGAACAATGAGCAAATGTTTGCAATTTTTCTTACTATAGTTTTCTATTTTTTCAAGCGACACAAAATTGAACCATCTTGTTATTATCAAAACATTTTGTCATATTTTCTTTTGATGTGGATAAATATCAAATTCAGTATTGAATTTTCTAATCACAAATTTTTTAAATTCTCCCATAGAGGCCCCTACCTCTATAGTGGCTAGATGGAGACCCCTCTTAATTAGAAAATAAGGTTATTGTAAGGTGGGTCATTTATGCACTTTAAACACCTATAGGATCTATGCATTATTTTCAATTTCATGGCAAGTGGAAAATTACATTCATTCATGGTGAAAATTACATTCTTTATATGCCATGAATACCACTCAATAGACCATCCAAAGATAATTGTGCCATGAGTCAGCGAAGTTTGAGAGTTTCCTCTGACTTTGGAGTGGTCCTTCATGTAACACCATATTGAAGAAGCCACCTTGCCTTCTCTCTCCACTTGCATTAATAATTGTTAGCAACAGTTCAAGAAAATTAGAAGAATAGAAGGACATGGATTATATATTGGACTATAAGAGATTAGTTACCTTGCCTTGTAAGTTTTGGTATCATTCACCAAACATCTTTTCAAGCTTGCTAAACATGCAATTTTGGAACAACAATCAATTTGGGAGAGTATGTTATTTTCTCTTTGCTGAAAATATTAAATAAATTACAAAACCAAATTGAAGGAATAGAAAATCTAAAAACTCGTTGTGATACAGAAACACTATAAAATACTTCATATATTACTTCATTCCCATCTTGGGTACAAGAAAGAATCGAAGATGTTGATAATACTTAAAAAAAAAAAAAACTCATAATGGCATACTCATATCAATACTTATTATCAATGAAGAATCTGATGTTTTGGAGTAATAATGACATTAACTAAAATTTAATAGTTGGAAACAAAATGATAAAACCAAAAGAAAAATCTACATCCAAACAATAGGGATGTTATTTAGATTCTAAAATTGTAAGACCACGGTTGTTGGAGTAACTGCCTCAACTAGTTATATAGTATACATGTTGGATTTATTTGTTTGGGGGAAGCTTCTTTTGTTTGTCATGTTGTTTTAAATATATGAATAAAATAATGATTATATTTTATATTCTTAAAGAAATTCTATAAAATTATTGACACCTAATCCTAAGGGATTGGGAATTTCAAATAAATATTGTAAATAAGAAAATAAGGAAGCACTGGAAGATGAAGAGACATTAGAAGATGAATCCCAATGTTATCCCTCTCATTTTATATATTTTTGATTTCTCTTAATGAAATGCATATTCATGGAGTTACCCAATTCCTGGCCTAACATGGTATCAGAGCCAACTCCTCAACTTTTGATTCCCTTTATATCCATGTAACTCTTATTTTCTCTATTACAGTTTGTCCCTCTGTTCTTTGTCATATTCCATGCAAGATTCTATGCATTCAAGTCACTTGGAAATGCGTTGAACATCCACCGTGAGTGTTGGTTTTTGGTTCTATTATGCATTAAAGACCACCTATAACGCAATCTTTTCTCTCTCTCAGTGAGTTGAGTCACTCCCTTTTATTTCTTAGCTAAGAGACCACTATAGGAACAAACTTCCTTTGGAATAAAGGAATCAAATATTTCATCTCTTCTAAAAATCATGGTATGTATGAGTTGGAGATTACATTTCATGTTTGAGCAAGTTCCTTTTGCAGGATAAAAACCATGAATGTAATGTTGACCGTTGAAGATAGTATGCCTTGTTTTAAAGTTTGTGAATTCCCATATTTAAGCTATGCACTGCGCATTGGTTGTTTATATTGTGTAAATATTATTGCATTAATGGTATGTTGGAGGATGGTATTTGGCTCATATATAAGAAGAATGTGCGTTGAAATTCTTTGAAGATTGTGTGTTGCATGACTGTGCATACATATATTTGATTTTTGCATTTTTTTTGTGTTGAAGCCATTATATGCGTTCGTTAATAGTGTTGAATGACATTAAATTCCTTGCGACATTCTGTTGAATGCTGGATAAGTGCATTGACTTTTTTTTGAAAGATTGTAATATATAATATATGATGGGTATATATAAATCATATATTAAGGTGCGTTGATTTGGATAAAATACATATAGGTTATATATATTTGATGTATTTTAATTCATATATATTTTATGAATGGATGATTGCCTAAGTTGTATGGTTTATATATAAAAGTAATATCGATTTTATTGTAGAGACAATTCATATTTTTATGACTATTAAGGGTGCAATTCATAATTATATGATGCATTCACTCATCTCCACAGTGGGAGTAGTTCTCACTAGCAAAGAGAAGTCCCGTGAGTGGTGTAGAAAGAGAAAACACAAATTGATTTTCAATGAGTTCTGGAAATGAGTTTGTGGAGGAGAAGGAGGAAATCCTCCTAATAAGCCCATGTCTGACAAGAAGCTTTCGATATGGTAGAACAAGAAAAACAAGGCCTATGCATTGATTGTAACATCAATCAGTGAAGAGGTGAGTCATCATATTATTCCATTTACATATGTTTTCGGTGCTTTAAAGAAGCTAGAAGTACAATTAATGATAAAACTATTTAATTTAGAATTGAAGGATGATGATCCTCTTTCCTTAGCCTCTAAAGTAACAGCCATTATGCACGACATAGAAGCCACTAGTGTCAAAATGAATTTTCCTCTCACATGTTTTGTCAAGGCATTGTATCCCACTTATTCCCATTATCTTCAGTCATTACAAGCTAGTGGAAACCTTTCAAAGATTTCTTTTAACTCTCTTGGTGTCAAAATGGATATTCCTCTCATAGATTTTTTCAAGGTGTTGTATTACAATTATTACCGTTATCTTGAGTCATTACAAGCTAGTGGAAAACCTTCAAAGATTTGTTTCAACTCTCTTGGTGTCAAAATAGATGCTCCTCTCACAACTTTTGTCAAGGCATGGTATCCCACTTATTTCCATTAATTCATTACAAGCTAGTGGAAAAATTTCAAATATTTATTTTGACTTTCAAATTATTTTGGGAAGAAGAATATAACTACTTAGGCTCCTAGAGAATTTTTTTTTCTTGCACAAAAATATAATGGTTGAGCACAAGATTCTTCTAGAGGAAGAGGTGGCAGAAGAGGACAAGGAAGGAAGAATAATAAAGGAAGAGGGCGTACATTTCCAAGGGGAATGTCCTGATATTCATTGCATACAATGTAATAGATGTGGACATGGTGCTTCTACATGTAAGCTCTCATGGGACATGATTAGACATGAAATACATGAAGAGAAAGGAAAATCATCAGATAAAGGGAAAGGTAAAGCACTTGAGTCCACTCATTATGTTATGGCACATTAAAACAATGGAGTAATTGAAGACTTATTTAATGCTTCAGTTGCTTCATGGAAAGGTGTTTGGTTGCAAGATTCAACAACAGCTTGCCACATGACCTTTAGAAGAGCTTTCTTTGAAGAATTCGATGACAATGTTGATGGAGTAGTCTACTTTGTAGATAAGTAAAAAATAAATCCATCAGGGTTTAGCACCATCAAACCCAAACTGTTTGGTGTTGCAGACTTTCTTCTACATGATGTTCTCAACCTCTCGAAGTTGAGCGGAAACTTGTTTTCCTTATTTCACATCCACTAGCAAGAACACTCCATTTACATTTTTTGATGAAAAGGTTGAGCTTAGAAAAGCATCATCCAACTCACTAGTGAGGACTGGGATAAAAGAAGAAATGGCTCTAAATCTACAAGGAACCTTTGCTCGTGTAGATAACTTTTCATACCGTTTCACTATGATGAAGGTACACTTTGATAAAGTCTTTTATGTCATGCTAGATTTTGACATTTGAACTATGAAAACCTTCATTTGTTGAAGCAAAATGGTGTTACTAGCTTTCCAACTATTTCGAGGAAACCTAAGCAATCTTATACTTGTATATTAGGAAAGCACAACAAACAATTTTTTCATGATTTTCATTTCAGAGCACATAGAAAGATTGAACTCATTCATTTTATTTGTGCAACACAATTAATTTTCCTTCTTAACCTGGTAATAAATACATGATGACATTTATTGATGACTACACCAGAATGCGTTGGGTATATCTATTGAAGAACAAATCTGGAGCTTCTAAAAGATTCAATAATTTCCATGCATGGATTAAAAATGATATACAATCTCATATTGGATATATTCGTACTGATAATGGAAAATAATATACTACAAATGGATTTGAAAAATATCTTCGCCAACATGGGCTCAAACATCAAACAAAAGTTCCTTATAATCCTCAATAAAATGGTGTAGTTGAAAGAATGAACATGACAATCTTAAATATGGTACGTTCAATGATGTTTTTTAATAATGTTAAGATGATATTTTGGGATGATGTATTTTTATGTGTTGTGTGTATAAAGAATAGGTGTCCATCCCATGATCTAAAAAAAAAGACTCCCTATGTAATGTGGTATGGCCACATATCTTCGGTGAGGCATCTTAGGGTTTTTGGTTCCACCTATCATGCTTGCATAACCAAGGAAAAATGAAACGAACTCAGTGCAAGGAGATGAAAATGTATCTTTTTATGGTACTCAGACACCTCCAAAGCATACTGTCTCTATGATGAAGTAAATAATAAGTTTATAATATGCAGAGATGTGATCTTTCTTGAATATTCCAAGATTGACAATGTTGTCAAGAGTCAAATTGATCGCTTAGACATATTGGTGCATGTAAAGCATTTTCAAGAATTCTATATTGAAGGGGGGACCTGTATACTGGATCAATCTGTGAAGTCTCCTTTTGAAGCACTCTCTCCCCCTCATGAAGCTCTAGCCACTAATTAAGAAGACACTTTGAGTGATTGTGAATTATATATTGAAGGGGGGACCTCTGTACTGGATCAATTTGTGAAGTCTCCTTTTGAGGCACTCTCTCCCCCTCAATTGAGAAACCTACACCATCTCAGAAATGTTCTCCTGTTAGGCCATGAGGTAACTCCAAAAAGTAAAATGTGTTTTTCACTAAGAGAAAATATGGATATATACAAGGAGAAGGAGACTATTGGGTTTCGTATCCATATGTCTCTTCATCTACCAATTTCTTTTATTTTTTCTATTTACAATATGTACATGGATTTTCCTAATCCCAAAGATTAGGTGTCAACACCCTCCCCCCCTTAATCTGAAGGGATGTTTATGAGTTGAAGAATTATTCTCATTCTTCCAATTTTTCCTTTCCAAGCACATTGGTGAAGATTTTTGTTATATGCTCATTTGTGGAACAATGTCACATGTGGATTGTCTTGGCCTAAACATGATGTTGGATCAAATGATACTTTGTATTGATGTGTTTGGTTCAATCATGAAACTTTGTGTTCTTGTCCAACTTTATTGCATAAGTTTTCTCAATCAAAAGAAGAGTTGAGTGCACTTGTTTATCCTATAAATCTTCTAGAATTTTCTGAAGCCACACAATTTTCGTTGTTGCTTGTGTTGTTGCCACATATTCTACCTCATTTGTGGAATTTGCTGGAACTGATTGTTTGTGTGACCTCTAGGAGATGTCTCATGACCAAAGACTCATAACATAACCTGAAGTAGATACTATAGTTTATTTATCTCCATCGAAATCTGAATCAGAGTATCCAATCAAGCTAAATTCACCAACTTGTGTATACTTGAGTCCAAAGTCTTAAGTTCCCTTCAAGTAATTTAGAAGTTTTTGATAGTTAGATCCAACCAGAACCACTGCAACAAATAATATATATATATATATATATATATATATATATATATCAGAAGGTAGGCATTAAAGATAAAACCCTAAAGAACCATTATAGTCAATATTGTGACAAGCTTCAAAAGGAAGCATGCCTTATCTCTCATAGAAGGTGTTACCTCTGCAACTTTGTTTTTCGACACTCTACACTTATAACATGACCAAAACTTGTGACGAAGCCTGCCTTAAGTTTTTTCACTTGTATGTGTCAATCTAGGGTTACATAACCCTTGTTATCCCCAAGTGTGCACAAAGGGAAATCCCCAAGAGACAGACCCCAGGATTTCTATGTGAAACACTAACCTTAGCTCTGTAAAGTATTGGCCCCAATCTCCTTTGTCCTCGACATGCTGGCTTGGGATTACGACATCCTAGGTTGTTCCAATGCACGTATAAGAGATGCACCTGGAAGACAAACTCTGAGATTTCTCTGTTAATTGTTGGGGTTGACTCTGTCAACTGATCATCCTAGCTCATGTTAAAATATGTTCATGTCTCGACCTCTAGGACGAGTCAACTTAGAGCAACATGTGCTCCATGAAATCTCAACCTCCTCTTAATTAGTTGGGCTCACACGTCAGCTCAATCCCATTCAACTCGACTTATATCTAAAACAACCATAGTTTTTTTCCTTTGCATGCTTCAATTGTTTTTGTAATGGAAGGTGAGGAGGTTATGAGGTGGTTATGAGTTGGCTTGGTGGTAGAGTTGAGATAATAGAGGCTGAAAGCCTTGAATGCATTATTATTCAGTGAATAAGAGTGGGTGTTCTCTCTAAGTCTCCAAATAAAGAAAATGATATAGGTGTTAATGTATCAATTAATACTTTGACTTTAATTAGAATAAGTTTCAAAATTTAGTTTTATGTCTATTGATATTTTTTTAATCAAATGGTTTTCTAAGAAAAATTGATATATTTTGTTTTTATTTATTATAAATAAAATAAATAAAAATATTATCATGTCTTAATGGGGTACATTAAAGGTAAGTGATTAAAGTAAACTATTTCCATTATAAACATTATCATAGTTAATCGGGCACATTATGTGTAGGTGTTTATTTTTATTTAATGTGTCAATGCTTTTTGGTTATATGAAGAATTATCAATATTATTGATCGTTTTTAATTTTCATACGTATGATTTGTTATGTCGAATTGTAAAGGTTGATACTTGCACATTGGTATGTATAAGTTGTTGAAGTGTATATATGCAATAATGAAGTATGCATCTTATATATACTTGAGTATAAATCCACAAAAATAATTTGACGTGTTAAATATTTTCATAAATAAATAATATTTCCCAATCATATTGAACAAAAAATTTGGGTTCCTTATATGGAGACGTTGCTTGAAAGAAGTTGAAGGCTAAGAAAGGAGGGAAATTACCACTTCAATAAATATGATGATGTCAAGAGATAAAACTATAGAATTCAATGAAGGATGGGATATTATTGAAAATGGAATCCTAAAGTTGATATATATTTTGAAAGAAAAATTAAAAGACAAGTTTCTTGTAACATAGTATATGAACATTTATACAACTGTCTATAAAATGTGCACCCAAAGGCCTCCTTACATGTATGCACAACAACTCTATGACAAGTACAAGATTTATTTGGAAGAATATGTGGTTTTCACAATATTACCAGCTTTGGGTAAAGTACATGAGAGGTCATGTTGAAAGAGCTTGAGAAATGTTGGGATATCGCAAGGTGATGGTTAGACTCATCTCAAATATGTTCTCTTATTTGGATATTTACTTCATGGGGGAAAGATCCCTCATTTCACTAGTAAAATATGGAGTGATTTGTGTCTAAGAGTTTTTCTATCATTGTATCAATATTAAAAATCTCCTTGCAATCTCTCATTTCAATCTCCTTTCAATATTATCAAGAATTCTCTCTTGCGATCTTTGTTTCACTTATTCACAGATCTCTTGCATGGCTATAAGAAAATATTCTCCTGTTGCACTCCTTTTCCCTACTCTTCCCAAGTTTATGAGTTCCTGCACTCATCTTAGATGCATTCCATGCATAATCCGATTAGGACTTTGATCAATACTTATATTTGGAGGATCATTATATGAAAATTCAACCTGGGAAGGTAGTTGATCCCACTACTTTGGATGATCTCCAACCGAGATTCTCAAGATATTCCCCAAATTTATATTAACTACTTCAATCTACGCAGGTTGATAAGTTGAACTAAATTTCAAATCAATTCCAAGATTCTCCATAAATACCTCCATGAATGTCCCAAAAATATGGTATCTTTATTTGAAACAATGTTCTTATGTACTCCATGTAATTTCATTACTTCTCTAATGGAAAAATTAGCAATATGGGTAGCATCACTAGTTTTAAGACAAGGAATGAAATGGGATATTTTTGTAAATATATCCACTACAACAAAGATTGCATGATTAATCTTCTGAGTTTTTGGCAAATTCAGTACAAAATCCATCCTTGCTGAATCCCATGGTCTCTCTGGAATTGGTAATGGTGTATACAATCTTGTATTCTTGCTCCTTCCTTTTACATGTTAGAAAATTCTACAACTACTTACAAATTTTTTCACATCAATCCTCATCTTCAACTAATAGTTTAAGTGATGCAACTTCTCATAAGTCTTTCAATGTCCAAAGTGTCTTGCAAGACCTTCACTATGCTTTTCTTTGATTAACTTATCCCTCATAGAACATTTTGGAACATAAAGTTGATTGTTTTTTAACAATTATAATTTTTGTAGCATGTAATCAAGACACATACTTCTATCTTGGATTGTTGGGTTTTTAAAAGCCTTGTAAGCCTCCTTAAAATCTGCATCTTCCTCATACAACTTCTTCATGAAGTCAAACCCCATGATTTGTACCTGGATTTCCCGCATAATCAAATTCCTCCTGCTCAATGCATCAACAATTTTATTACCTTGTCCACTAATATGCTTCAAAACGGAAGTGAAACTATGGAGATATTCAATCCACTTGACATTATTTTGAATCAATTTAGGTTGTTGCATACTGTGTTGTAGGGCATGATTGTTTGCATAGAAAAAAAATTATTTAGGTATTAAATTAATGCCTCCATTTTTTTAAATATTGTACCACAACATAAAACTCATCGTAATAAGTATACTTCCTCCTTGCTTCATTCAACTTCTCACTGAAATATGCTTTGGGCTTATCCTCTTGAGTTAACACAACCAATTTGTTCTCCACTAGCTTCACACTTCACTTGGAAAGGCTTATTGAAATATGGTAAAATCAACACAGGTTGTTCTATGATATTCTTCTTTAATAGTTGGAAATCCTTTTTCGCTTCAACAGTCCTATGGAATGGTTATTTATCTTTCTTTATAGTGTCCATAATTGGAGCACTAATCCTACTAGAATATATGATGAACTTCCTGTAAAACTAGACAAACCATGAAAAATTCTAACTTCAAATACAATTTTAGGAGATGTTCAATCAACAATAGCTCTTACCTTATCAGGATCCATCTTCAAACCATCCTTGGATATGAAAAAGCACAAACATACAAGCTCTGTCTTTAGGAATGAACATTTTCTGAAATTGATAAGCAATTTCTCTTTCTACAACTTCTCTAACACATACGTGAAATATCTCAAGTTCTCTTCTTTGGACTCGCTATAACCCAAGATGTCATCTAGATACACAATTACAAATTTCGCTATGAACTCCTTTAACACCTCATTCATAAATCTCATAAAGGTACTAGGTGCGTTTGACAAACATAATGGCATGAACATCCGTTCATACAACCCATCATTGGTTTTAAAGGTTGCCTTCCACTCATATTCCTCTCTAATATTAATAAGATGGTACCCATTCTTCAAATCAATCTCAGAGAAACAACTACTACCACTCAAACAATCCAATAAATCATCTATGCCTGGTAAAGAAAAACTATAGCTAATTGTGACCTTGTTCAATTGATCCAGACTTTTTCAATAACACAACAAAATATAGATATAAACATAAACACAAAGATGTAGCAGAAATAAAACTTTTTTCATTAATATCAAACAATTGAAATATGCTTACATACAAAATGGAAATAAACTAGCTCGATTGATGGTAGCTTATCTCTAAGAAGAGATGTGACAGATACATACCTCTAAATTGTGTTACAATGAGGCTTGAATGCCTATTTGTTATTGGGAAACAATGGAAACCCCTTAACATCCAAAAACATAACCCTACAAGATAAAGCACAAACATTATGGGCCTCGTTGGGGTAAATTGCGACATCAACTTCCCTGGGTCGTAACATTGGCATACGATCTTCATTTGATGCACACGATACCTCATTAGAAATATATTTCCGAGGAGTATAACTTTTGAATGAAAATGTCAATCAAAATATAATATTTTCCCATTTTCCAAAAAAATGTCGTTTAGGCCCTCAAAATGGCTGCAGAAGTTCAGGACCTGAAAAGCTGCAAAAAATAGTAATTTGTACTACAATTATGAAAACTAAAAGAAATAATGGTACAATAGTGGGGTTCCAAGTGGAATAGGAATGTGGCCACCAATATCAACCTGGATCTGTCCTCCCACTCAGGAAGAAATGGACTCCATTGTGTTGAGTGCCTCCATGAGATTGGGAAACTTCTGTTGAACATTATCCCTGTTGAGCCACTTGCCTTGGTGTAGGAGTTGGCGAGCTTCAACAACCTGATACAGTTGTATCTTCTATGAGTGAGTGTTCTTGATCTACGTGTCTATGATTTGATCAGTTGTGGCTTGTGCCATGTAGTATGGATTTAGCTCTATTGGTGTGAGTTGTTCTACAATGTCTAATGTGTCTAATAATGGTGGAATGTATGGCCGAGGTCAATCCACATTGAACACTGGGTGTAAGCCAAAGAATGGGGGAATGCTGAGATGAAAATCATTTTCTCCCACAACCTTGGTAATGGTGTAAGGCCCATATCATAGTGGGTTGAGCTTCTGATGGGATCTGATAAGGCATTCTTTCTGCAAATGCAACCAAACTTTTTCACCAACCTGAAGCTTGTATGGCACCCAATGTTGATCATGTCATTGGTTATGCTTTCCATTGGACTTCTCCAAGATGTTGTGGACCTACTGGCAGATGTGCTTGATAAGTTCAACAAATCTGGTTTCTTTATCAGCCTCAGACAATACATGTGTGGATTTTGTTTATGTAGTTGCATGAAGCATGGCAACATCAATAAGAAATAATGGTTGAAATCCTAGATCGAGTTTAAAGGGATTTCGACCAGTCGAGCTATGGAGACCTCTGTTATAATTGTGCTTCACATAGGGAAGGTCCTAATCCTAGTTTTGTGGATGCTTGGAGTTATACATGTGGAGTATGTGCACTATCATCCTGTTGACGACCTCTGTTTGACCATCAATCTATGGATGGAATGTAATCGACTTGGTAAGATTGGTGTCCAATAGTGCCTAGAGGCTTGACCAAAATGTGCTCAGGAAATTTCTATCTCAATATGATATATTGGTCTACGGGATACCAAAATGTACTCACACTCATTCAAATAAGAGTTTGGTAGTGTCCATTAATATGATAATCTTCTTGCATTGTACCAATATAGCCATCTTAGAAAATCTATCCATGAACACAAATACACAGTCATTACCATGCTTGGTAGAAGGGAGGCCATATAGATATTCCATGGAGATGGATTCCCAAGGTTGGTTGTGAGTAGGAAGAGGAGTGTACAGGCCTTGCTTCTTGATAGTTAGCTTGGTGATAATGCATGTAGTGGAGGATATGATATATTTCCCAACATCATGTCAGAGTTTTGTCCAATAAAAGTAATTTTATAGTACAACTACATTTTTCTCCACACCAAAGTGTCCTACGACCTGAGTGTATGCCAAATATGCTTACATACAAAATAAAAATAAGCTAGCTCGATTGATGGTAGCTTATCTCTGAGAAGATATGTGGCAGATACATACCTCTAAATTGTGTTACAATGAGGCTTGAAGGCCTATTTGTTATTGAGAAACAATGGAAACCCATAAACATCCAAAAACATAAACCTACAAGATAAAGCACAAACATTATGGGCCTCGTTGGGGTAAATTGCTACATCAACTTCCTAGGGTCGTAACATTGGCATACAATCTTCATTTGATGTGCACGATACCTCGTTAGAAATATATTTCCGAGAAGTATAACTTTTGAATGAAAATGTCAATCAAAATATAATATTTTCCCATTTTCCAAAAAAAATTCGTTTAGGCCCTCAAAATGGCTCCAGAAGTTTAGGACCTAATAAGTTGCAAAAAATAGTAAATTGTACTACAATTATGAAAACTAAAAGAAATAATGGTACAATAGTGGGGTTCCAAGAGGAATAGGAATGTGGCCACTAATATCGACCTGGATCTGTCCTCCCACTCAAGAAGAAATGGAATCCATTGTGTTGAGTGCCTCCATGAGATGGGGAAACTTCTGTTGAAAATTGTCCCTGTTGAGCCACTTGCCTTGGTGTAGGAGTTGGCGAGCTTCAACAACCCGATATAGTTGTATCTTCTATGAGCGAGTGTTCTTGATCTGCATGTCTATGATCTGATCAGTTGTGGCTTGTGCCATGTAGTATGGATTTAGCTCTATTGATGTGAGTTGTTCTACAATGTCTTATGTGTCCAATAATGGTGGAATGTATGGCTGAAGTCGATCCACATTGAACACTAGGTGTAAGCCAAGGAATGGCGGAATGCTGAGATGAAAAGAATTTTCTCCCACAACTTCGGTAATGGTGTAAGGCCCATATCATAGTGGGTTGAGCTTCCGATGGGATCCGATAAGGCATTCTTTCTGCAAATGCAACCAAACTTTTTCGCCAACCTGAAACTTGTATGGCACCCAATGTTCATCATGTCATTGGTTATGCTTGCCATTGGACTTCTACAAGATGTTGTGAACCTACTGGCGGATGTGCTCAATAAGTTCAACAAATCTGGTTTCTTTATCAGCCTCAAACAATACATGTGTGGATTTTGTTTATGTAGTTGCATGAAGCATGGCAACATCAATAAGAAATAATGGTTGAAATCCTAGACCGAGTTTAAAGGGATTTCGACCAGTCGAGCTATGGAGACCTCTGTTATAATTTTGCTTCACATAGGGAAGGTCCTAATCCTAGGTTTGTGGATGCTTGGAGTTATACATGTGGACTATGTGCACTATCATCCTGTTGACGACCTTTGGAGAAATAGATGATTTCGATGTGGAAACATCTAGTGAACATAATTGTGAAATTACACCTCTTTGTTCCTTTTTTAGAAGCTTTGTCATACCGTTAGAGCAGATTATCTTTCTCGATTTCCCTACAATACCCCTTAATTCAACTTCCTTTCCTTCCACAAAAAAATTTCATGAAAAGTTCTTGAAAATATAAAGCTATTGTACCCAAGGATTGTAGCCATTAGACTCCTAGTACAACATTAGCACCTACCATTAGAATGGAAAGAATTGGGCTAGTCAATACATATTCTGCCATGGATAGCTTGATATTATGGCACTTTCCAGAGCAATTTATTGTTCCTCCATTTGCAACCATTACTTGACACTCTGGTGCTGGATATAGGAAGCAATTCAATTCTTTTGCTACCTTATAATGAATAAAATAATGTACTTCCTGAATCAATCAACACTATTACCTTTTTATTCTTGATTTGTCCTTCTATTTTGATGGTTTGAGGAGTGGTAATTTTAGCCAATGCATTACAAGATATGGTCGGATTCATTTCTTCTTTATCTAGGCTTTGTTCCTGGAGTATATCCTCTTCTTTTGACCTTTCTTGCTCCTTTTCTTCTTCCTCTTCACAATCTATGTAGAATAATTTCTTCTCAGCACACTTATGACCTTTAGTGTATTTTCTATCACAACTGTAACAAAGCCCTTTTTCTCTTTTTTCTTCCAATTTTTGTGGTGTCAACCTTATAGGTTGTGGAAGACTAGGGGCAACAACACTTCCATATTTATAGTTGTGAGTGGTATGCTTCCTGGTTGCCATAATTTTGCTTTCCATTTTTATTGCTAACCTAAATGCCTTCTCTAATGAATCAGGTTCCCAAAGGCGAACATCATGTCGGATATTATCCTTTAAAGTCCCTATGAACACATAAATCCTATGCTCCTATGGAATATTTTTTACCCTTATGTTCAATTTTTGGAACTCCTCAATGTGCTCCATTATTGAACCCTTTTGTTTGAGACTTATCAATTGGCTAAAAAAAGTGTTTCTTTTTGTATCGTCATAATATGTTGCCAATTCTTCCGTAAAAATTGCCCAAGTGATAATTTTTTTACGAGAGCAAAGCCATTGATACCATACAAACTGATTTGGTTGCAAATATAAAGTTGCAATACGTACCTTTTGTGTGTTTTGCACATTATTGAGATCGAAAAATTGCTCCATCTATAATATCCATGTTGTGGGATCCTTGCCATCAAACTTCCTCATAACGATTTTTGGAATATGGTGGGTCTTTGATCCAACATTAGAGTCTATGAAATCAGGATTAACATTTCTTTTGTTCCCATCATGAGTTTCCTTTACTACCCTTTCACCATTAGCAAGTATTTCTTGTAGAAAATTTGTCAAATCTGTCTTCAAATCTTCCATGCTTGTCTTCAAATTTGTGTTCAAATCTATCTTCAAATTGTCCATATTAGCTTCCATGCCATTCATCTTAGCTTCCATGCCATTTATATTAGCTTCTGTTAGCTTTTTGAGAGTGACATTTGTTGCACTTGGTCTTGTAATTTTGAAATATCATGTAGTATTTCTTCTTCTTCTTCATGAGTCATGCTAGAGCTTTCAGGTTGCTTACTAGGTGTTTGCATTTTCTTTCCTCGGGGCATCAGTTACCCATAATAATGCTCTACTATGCCCTTTGAATTCCTTCAAAATAATTTTTCGAACCAAGCTTAAGCAAGAATTTAAAAAAATCTACACACCTTTTTTCACTTTGTAGGAGCTTGATATTGCCTCTGATGTATCTCTGTAATTTTGGATCATCCAGTTTTGAAATTGTGACCTGCAGTAGCCCTCTGTGTCCTCTTTCCAATGCCATCAATCTGATCCAAATTTGATTCTCCAAGGAAGAGTTATGCCAAATCTCCCACAGTGACCTGATTATAGACTATTTCAGTAGAGCGAACTTGTACAAAGTGCCACGTGTCCCTGTTTTTACCTTTGGCTCTCAAAAATATACACAAGAAACTACAGTCTGTCCTCTTCCTGTACCTTCTTATGAAATTTCAATCCAATGTTCAAATAGAAAGTTATGATGATTTTCCCCAGGTCACCTGTTTGGAATGTAATTCAAGAGTCTGCAAAAAGACCAAGTTCCTCAGATCATATCTCCACAAATATAGCGCAAAAATCTCTGAAATTCGGATCCGAGGTTTAGTGCAATTTCATATCAAATGGGTTTTGTTTTTCGCTTCTGAAATGTCGCAGAAAAAAAGTTATAGTGAAAATACCACAATGGCCTATTTGGAGCAGTGAAACCCTAGAATCCAAAAACTCTGATACCAAATGTTATGAAACCAGCTCACAAGAAGATAGAAAAGATAGATCAACGCCTTAGAATTTAGCGTCTTCGAGGGGATAACCTCCTTTACATTACACAAATGAATGATTCCTTGATGATTCAAATGACAAAACCTCCTTTCTATATATAGGAGTCTAAGGAGTCACAATATAACCTAGCCGACCTAACAATAATAATATAAAGCCACAAAAATAACAATAGAGGGATTTTGTGGGGCATAGTAATAACAATATGGGGACAATAGGGGCACAACGATATTAATAAGGGATACAACTACAATAGTAATGGGGTAATCACTAGTATTATAGGGACCTAACAACAATGGTGGGGGTCCAAGTGGAATAATTGGGTGGCCACGAATATCCACCTGGATAGTCAATTCTCTGGAATCTGTACATATGCGCCAACTTCCATTTTTCTTAGGACAACGTTGTTGGTATTTTACATGGGCTAAGTCTCTCTTTGATCAACCCTTTATTTAAAAACTCCTGCACTTGTTTTCTAATTTATTCATTGACTTTAGGGGTCCTTCTATATTCAACCTTATATGGTAGACTTTCTCCCAATATCAAGTGAATATGATGACTTATACTCCTCACAAGTGGCAACTCATTAGGCAAGTTAACCACTACGATATCGCTATACTCATTCAACATATTTTGAATCTTAAAAGGAAGATATATATATACATATATATATATATATATATATATATATATATATATATATATATATATATATATGTATATATATATATATATATACATATATATATATATATACATATATATATATATATATATATATATATATATATATATATATATATATATATATATATATATATATATATATATATATATATATATATATATATATATATATATATATATATATATATATATGTATATATATATATATATATATATATATATATATATATAAAGGTTGGCATTAAAGCTAAAACCCCAAATAACCATTGTAGCCAAGCTTGTAAGAAGCTTCCAAAGGAAACATGACTTGTCTCTAATAAAAGGCGTTAACTCTACAAATTTGGTTTCTGACTCTCAAAACTTATAACATGACCAAAACTCATGAAAAATCCCACTTTAATTTATTTCGCTTAAATGTGTCTATGCAGGCTTACATCACCCTACCCATCCCTAAGTGGCTGCAAAGGAAATCCCTAGAAGACATACTCGAGGGTTTCTCTATCAAATTTTGAACCTGACTTTGTTAACTCTTGGTCCCACTCTCCTCTACCTTGGATATATTGGCCCAAGGTTACGTCATCGCATCTCATTCACAAGTGCACACACGAGATGCACCTAGGAGACAGGCTCTAGGAGTTCTCCATTAGTTGTTGGGCCCTACTCTGTCAATTGACGATATTGACTTGTTTGAAAAGGCGTTTATGTCTCTGCCTTTGGGATAAGTCAATGAAGAACCACCTACACTCCACGCCATCCCAACCTCCTCTTGATTGGTTAGGCTCACACGTAAGCTTGGTCCTAGTAAGTCCAACTTATTTCACAAATGTGCTCCTCTCACCCTTCCAGGATAAAACCTTCAACCTGACGTTATTATTGGATGGTTCAATTTGACCTAACTTCAAATTCATGTCTCCCAACGCCATTAGGTGTTCGACTCCCGTCGGATCCTCAAAAAACTAAGTGTTTCCCCTTCCACCTATGTATTTGACCTCGACTTTTTCTATGCTTCAAGCCCCTTCTTTTCCCCTACAACCTCCCACTCACGCTCTATAAAGCCTCTCTCTTTACGTTGATGATTGAAGTTCGCTGCAATAATATATATGAATATACATACACAAACAATAAACAATGATCATAGAAGGACTTTCTTGGAAATTAAAAAGGGTTGCCAAAGGACTACTTTGTTGGAAAAGCAATCTTGTACTCCACACTTGCTTTCTTTTTATTAACGAAAATTAATAAATAATACATCATACTCTCGGTCTATATCCACGAAGATAGGATCAAATGGAACAATTTTGGGAAAATGAACCAAATTACAATAATATGCTAAATTTAATGAGTTACATGTCAAGCAAAGCAAACTCTATCTCTATCCTAACAAATCGACTCATTGAGGAAACAACTCCATAAGTAAAGAAATTTCGACCTCTCAGTCAATTAAGATTTTTTCAGGGATTGCCTTGCATCATAAGTACTTAGGAGCAAGGTCCATGGTATGATTACGTAAAACCTAAAATTTGGTGTCTCCATTAGTTTTTCCATTTGATTAGTCTCTTGGAATATTAAAGGGGGTAGTTTACCTTTGCGCGCCTTAAATCTAAAAATCCCATCATTCCTTTCCCATGATTGGGGAACAAATATTAAATCAATACTTTCTAGCTAGTAGATATCTAAAACAACTATAGTTAATCTCCTTTGCATGCTTCAAGTGCTTTTGTAATGATAGACGAGGAAGCGATGAGTTGGTTAGGAGTTGGCTATGTGATAGAGTTGAGTTAATAGAGTCTTAAGTCCTTGAATGCATTATTGTTTAGGGAATCAAAGTGAGTGTTGTCACTCAGTCTCCAAATAAAGTAGCAATGTATCAATTCATACTTTGACTTTAATTAGATTAAATTTCAAGGTTATGCTTTATAGGTATTGTTATTTTTTTGTGTTCTTAAAATTTCTATTTATGTGTAATAGCTATATATAAAAATAACTTGTTTTAAAAATAATTTTAATCAAAAACTTCTAATTAATCAAAATTTTAAATAATCTAGATAAAATTCAATAAATTATTTAATTTTTTCCCATCATAAATTATTTAATATTAAGAAAATTGTTTAATTTTTTCTAAATTATAAGAAAAAAAATATTTTCATTAAAATAAATTTACAGATCAAAGTCTAATAAAATGAGTAAAAGAACAAAACCATAATCCATGTGTAATAACTAAGTAATAGAGAGAAAGTTTGAATCAATTGTTTAAAAGTTTTATATATTACTATTTGACAAAGGGTAGAAAAAAAGTACTATGTATAATACGCTGTATATAAACCTACATGTTTAATTATAAAATATAATTGGAAAATAAATATATTTTAAATTTTTTTATTATAAATAAAATAAAATAATAAATACATTTTATTTTTATTTATTATTAATAAAATAAATAAAAGTGTTAAGTGTGTTAATGGGTATTTATTTTTCTTTTCTAGTTTTAATACTAGTGTTTTAGACTTGGTATTTTAGTTTTTAGGATAAATGTTTATCTATTTTTAGTTTTCTTTTCTAGGCCTAGCTTGAAGTCATTTTAGTGATTGTTCTATCTTTTGCTAAATTGCATGAACTTGAATACCCTCTAGTTTTAGATAAAGTAACATTGTTCTAAGTTGAGTCCATGCTTTGATGAGCGAGAAACCTCTTTGAATAGGCGCACTTAATTATATAACTCGCTTATGCATGGAGGCACACTATTATAGGAAATTTAGGGTTAGAGCTCTTTTACAAATTTAGAGTTCTATTTGTAGCTTCTCTACTTTTCTAGCCTAAAAAGGATTAGCAGAGATAAGGTGCTAAATAATTTCAGTTATGTTTTGAGATGGTTTTTCTACTATTTTTTTTTTGAGTTCACTATAAACATATTTGTGTTTTTGAGTGCTGCATATTCTATTACTTGTTATTTTCCTTTTAGTTCTATATGGGTTTATAGAACTAGGATATAAACCAACTGGGAGTTTATTTCCTTAATTTCTATTGTTCTAGGTTGTAGTTTGTTTACCATGTCCAAAAGTTTAACATGAAGAAGCACTTCAAACAGTCAAAAAACTGTGTGATGGGTGTGGGGTCATGGTAGTCTCTAAACGTATAGCAATTTGTAGAAGTAATCAACTTGGAGCATGTTGCTTTGGGTTTGCTTTTGGTAACTAGTCAACAAAGTCAAACATCTCTTCACGGATTTCCTGCAATGAAACACTACTGATAGTATAATGAAGGCAAACGATATCGCTAGCGAATCAATCTTTCAGAACGAGCATATTAATTCAATTTTGTTGCTTCGAAGCACCAATATGTAAGGAAATTACAAATCCTAAGCTTATTAACTGTGGGCTTAGTAGCAGATATGGCCTTGGTAGTAGATATGGAGGTAAATATGAAGAGCCAAAAGCTACGTGTGGAACTTTGACCTGTCGAAGCATTCTCAAAGTCTATTCGGATGGAGAACCACCAGAATACTACCAAGCAAGGTTGACAATATCAGTCATCACATCCGATATTTGTTCAAGGCACGATACAATAGATGATGATCACAATATATTGAACGGTTGTTTTCAGAAGGAAAACTAGGAGTGAGAGGACTTAATGTGATACCGTGTTAATACCTTCAATTGAGATGAACCGACATTTAGCAAAAACTGACATTGCTATAAACTCGACATGACCCCGTGGTAATCAATTTGTTTACTTCGGCAAGCAGTAGGATCCAACCAACCATTTGCTAAAGATTTGAACGGGGAATGTTATTATTTTAATAGCGCTCTCCTCTTCTTTCTTTGCTCCGCGCTCTTCTTTTTGACACGATCTGTGCTTGTCCTCTGAGCTCTGCGCATACTATCCAAATGAGCTAGGCGCCTATACTATAGCTACTCTATTTTCTATGATGGGATCATCATAGGTCAGGTCTCAGTTGGTATCGATATTATCTAACAATAGGATATTGATATAGCTTTCAGGATAATTTGAGGTCTAGGTTTCAGGATGATCTCACAAACTATAAGACCTGTATACTACAGATTCACATCCTTACCAGAAATCTATAAATGATAGAAATCTATAACACCGATTATTTCAAAGGCCCATAAATAATTCTAGCTAGATCTATATATTTTGATCTCCAATCAACTACTTAGTCGAAAAATGAATGCCTTGCATAATGAACAGATCCTGGTTACTTACTTAAAAAGGGTTATGGATTTCGAACGGGCTTGGCCTTCACTGATACTTATTCCTCCGCTATAAATTAGACTTGGAAAATTGGATAAGCATATGTATTTGGATTAGGATCCACAGTAACTGGGTAACATAACATAATTATTTCTTTTGAGCATCCATCTCCAACTAGGTAACATAACATAATGATCTATTTTGAGCATAGATTTACAGTGGATCCTAAACCTGCTACGACCCCTCTCTTTTGATTTTTGATGAGATCCAATGGACACAAGTGGTGTTTCAACTACAGTAATAAGATCATTTTTCTACAACCTTGTTATCAGAGGCATTTGGATTAGCTAGCAGAGGCATTTGGATCAACAACATGTATTTTATGAGAGAATCATTTTGTGTCTTCATTATTAAGTAACAACAGAAAGGAACTTGGACTAGTGGGGTAAGGGGTAAATGGGTGCACTTCACACTGGAACTACACCATCCGTCCTCTCTTGCCGCTCTAATATGGTAAGCAACATCAAAATTATATTAATCTCTCTACCCATGCTTCCTTTTCTTTTGTGAAATTAATCTCTCTGGTGTAACATGTCTCAATTGATAAGCTCCTAAGATAACTTACATGGCTGAATCTCATTGTTTAAATGGGTGAAGTGTGATGGTATCACTCACATAGCCTTGTTGCATGCACAAAGTCGCCATACTGTGATAGTGGTTGTTTGTCTAGCGCCTTGCCTCACCTAATAGGAAACTCTTCTCTATCCAAAAACATGTCTAGTCGATGTTTCGGTAGTTCTCGTATAGAAGGTTCGACCAACTTTTGTATAACACGTTCGACCAACTTTCTTGTTCTTTTTATTTCTTCGCCAAGGCTATCTAGTGCTCTCTCTCTTAGATTACCCCCCAGGTGGGGTTCCTCCATTCAAGACTCTTTCTTTGGTATTTGTCCTGATGAACATAATTTTTTAACTCTAATTAAATAATTTGAAGTTGATAAAACAATTTAAATAATTTGAAGCTCCTAGTATCCTCAGATGCAAAGATTCAAGACTAGGATACAAATATGAAATAGAGAAATAATAAATGTTTAATTCATACCATTTTAAAAATATTTTGATAATATTTTGTGTAAATGGAATTTTGTCCAGCCACCAACCTCGCCAAGAAAAAGAGAACTAGGAACTTGCAGAATAAAACAAGGTCAAAGTGTCGACCAGGTCTTAGTCCGTCCCCACATTAGGTACCCGAAGTTCATCTACAATAGCTTGACCACCTTCTTTTTGCAAGCCAATTCCCCCTGTAAAAAAATGAAAAGTGAAGGCCATCTATTAGTTTCTAGAAGTTCATCTCTAGTAGCTTGACCATCTTCTATCTCTAGTAGCTTGACCATCTTCTTCTTACAAGCCAGTGCCCTATGCAACAAAAGGAAAAGTGAAGGCCAACGAACACAAAAATGGGAGTTTTTCATGGTGGTGTGGGTGAAATTGGAACTATAGGTGGCACACAAAATTATGGGTGCATGTGGCACATGAAATTTGCATGGTTGTGGAGGTGGCAATTATAAGGAAGTGATAATTACCCTAAATAAGTATAAGCCTAGGAAAGTAACATAGCATTTTATCATTTAGATTAATGTTACCATTAGTCTCGTAGTATTAGTCTACACTATGAACATATACGACCAAAAAACTCATATAATATATGTTCAGCCTTGGGAAGAGGCCAAATAAGATGGGGAAACAATCTGGGACTGACAACTTTGCTTATACATGATGGGGAGGACTAATGAGAAGCTATACTAATGTTACCAATCGCCATATCGATTACAATAGTCTGAGTAGAGCCTATGAGAAGGAATAATAATAAGAGCCCAATGATAATTATCACCATTTGCCGCGGATTTTGTGGCTAATAATATTGTCCCTATGGTTGACGTCACAGGTTTGATAAATAGAATGAGGGTGTCATAAAATAAATGAAGAGTGATACTCTACATTACAAGCTCATCAATTTTGGCTTAAACAACAATTTTAAGATAGAACTTGCTGAGAAGAACAACGACAAAGAGCCTAATAAGGCACTACAAATTTAGTTGATAAAGATAAAGATGAATATAAATTTCAAAATTAAATATTTTATTTTTAATTTTTAGAATAATAAAAATGACTCAATAAAAATAAAAATCATTAATGGAAAATTATATTTATTTTTTTCAATCGAATTTCGAAGTTTTGAAAACAAATTAAATTTTTAGACATGAGGTCATAAATATAGTGTATCCAAATGATGATAAAACATTATATCTTAAATTAATATCTCAAACCTATCACAACTACACTTAATCATAAGAGTCATATTTGTTATAAATGTGAGTAAAAAAATTATTATAAACCTTGAGAAATTTATTGAAGGGTGGTAGTTTCATCAAAACACTATAACAACAATAAAATGAGCCTTCTTGTTTCATAGTGATCTAGGAATATGAAAATCAAGTGTGATTCCATCGTTTTCTTTGTACATAAGATAAGACCTATGTAATTCATTAGGTGAATATAAACAAAAGCCAAAGGAAATTACTTATCACGACCACCAAATATGATATTCTTAATGAAGACTTTTATCGTTCATTTTATCTCTCAATCCATGCAAAACATTCATGTCATGGTGGGTTTAAAGGATAATTTCTATTCCATAGATCTCATGATAACATTAATTATGTTACCTTCTCCATATATTATATAAGAATATCGTTAATGCATAAATGTTGCTCCAAGCATTAAGGTTGTAAATGATATGTTTAATTCTTCCTGGGTTTGCATTAAGGTAGAGGGAAAGAGATGTGTAGAACATTCTAAAATATTTTACACTTAAAGTATTGTTAGACTAATGGAGTTATTTTTTCTTAAACAAAAATTATAAGATATAATTCACTAAGAATAAGTAGATTGGTTTGATTAAATTTGAACATATATTTTGTCTTCACCCTTTTATGATGAAAAGTTTTAAAAATGAGGCTTATTTTTTTATAGGGCTCTAAGAATATGGAAATCTAGTGAGATTCCATCCATTTCTTTGTACATAAGATAAGAACTTTGTAATTAATCATGTTAATATAAACAAAAAGGCAAAGGAAAATATAATTAATCATGTTAATATAAACAAAAAGGCAAAGGAAAATACTTATCAAGACCACCAAATATTTTATTCTTAGTGAGGACATTTATTACTTACTTTTTCCCTAAGTCCGTGCATTATGTTTGTAAATGATACATTTCATTGTTCTTGAGTTTGCATTAAGGTAGAGGGAAAGAGATAAAAAGATCATTCTCAAATAGTTTACACTTAAAGTATTATTAGAATAATGTGAATGTTTCTAGATAAGAAAATGAAAGAGTGTGACACATAAACATGCAAAAATTGGGCACATGAGAATGAACATAATGAGGTTAATGTTGTTTGGATTGTAAGTTTAATGTTCTTTTATCTTTGTTGATGCATTATCTAGGAAATGTACATATATGATTGGTGCCTTTCCTAAGAAATGTACATATATAATTGATGCCTTCGTTAAGAAATGTACATATCTCGTAGACGCTGATGCCTTTACTAAGAAATGCATAGATACATTATTCTTAACTCTTGTAGATTTTAAAACAAAAGAAACCTTGATTAAGATAAATCTCCATAATATATGTACATACATGGTTAATAGGATTTTAAATTAGAAGCAAATATGATCCATCACTAATATGAAGAAATTTTTCATAATGAGATTTCATATTTTGAATTTCAATTGAAATATTGTCGCAAAAGGCATCAAAATTTTGATAAAGGAAAGCAAAAAGGAGGTGTTTAATCAATGTTATCATACCATGCCATAATTATTAGATAGTGTTGCATGACTAACAATAACTAATATACTCTATGTGAAGGAAGAGAATATAAAACAAATTTATGTCGATATGCAATAATAATAATTTATGGAGGTGTACATACCCTATCCCACTTTGAATTTGAAGCCATCACCTCATAGGACAACCACTATGACCCCAAAAATTCTTGGGGTGCTATGGAGAATGGATTTTTCCATATATCCTTTTTTTACATATATCCTTTTTATATATCATAGGTGTGTTCCCCAAGTTGCCTCTATTCCACACATAATACAAATAAAACCTTATTGCAATTTTAGGTTATTTACCTAGGAAATTCCAGATCTATTAGCTATGGAATGTAATAGATAACGTGCAACATAGTTACTTATATAAAGAGTGACTAGAAGAACTACATTTTCAACATTACAATGATTTGGAGCATAGTTGTTATATAATACAATTATCATGCTAATTATATTTGCTAGTTCAATATGTATCTATGTTTTATGTTCAAAATAACATAGTATCATACCAAAAACAATATTTTGATATGATTTGAAAAAATGCTATATACATGCTTTACTCATTCAAGTTAAACATGATGTGCTTTCACCATCCATCCATGTGGGGGAATAAGGGTAGGAAGATTTGAACCCTCCTATCAAAATTGTGCTCACCCACTAAAATGGTATGCAAGTTTAAGAAGTAGTGAAGCATTAGTAGACATAAATGCTTAAATGGACTACATAGAGACATAAGGGAAACCTCATGACACTTAAAGATGTGGACAATGAACCTATAGGTCATAGTGTGTATAATAATGAAAAATGATGTTTAATAGGTATATCACTGATATGTAATGAATATGTAGTTGACCATGATGTTGAAAAAAAGGTAACTTGGAGTAGAAATGATGCTGTTTGGTCATTTGTCCCGCCCATTATGCCTTTTGTTGCTGGATATCTTGGTGTACAGTTACCTCAAAATATATGATATTTCCATAAACTAGGGAATTTGTTTTAGGATTTGTTTCTATGCTTTTCTTTAACTAGGAATGAAAGAGACATATACAAGATACAATGGATGAGATGACACAACCACTGATAAAAAGGAAAACATATACAGATAATTATTTATTTTGATGAGAATATGCATATATGAGGTGTAGATTTTGAGGTATCATTACATGAGATAGCTAGCATGTGTGTTATGGAGATAGTCTATCATTATAATTTATTGGAAGGTAGGCATTACATAACTCACATATTAGATATAAGTGTTAGTGGTAGGGATAGCAAGATATTTCTTTATATTGCATTATAGATAGTGTATAGGGATTTGAATTCATATATTTCCAATGATAATGGGGTGTACACAATGATTATAGTTTCAACTTGTGATGGTTTGAGGGGAATGCTTCTTGTTCCATTCAATGCATTGGGGAAAGTGATGAGTTTGGGTTTAGAAAGTTAGGAATATTTCTAATATATGTATATTAATAGACTTGGAAAGGTAAATAACAAGACAAATGCATTGAGACTTGATATATAGTGTATGTGGTTTATAGGTGACATCGGGAACCAATGTATGATGTTTTTCTTGCACAAATCAGATATACAAAAAATATGCATTCGAATAGTAGCCTAAGAAATTACAGAGTCATTAAAAAACTTTCCTTGGGTAGTGGGGAATAAAAAAATAAAAGCTTGATATCGTTGAAACTTTATTGGGTATCTTTGAGTCTTAAATGATTATTAATAAGAAAATGCAAAATGAGAAAATATGAAAATGATGAATATAACATTCCCAACTCAATCAAAATGATTATGGGGATGGAGGAGATCGCTTTAAGCATATATATTGAATAAAGTCACTATTGATTTTAGGCCTTTCAAGAATATTATTACCATATATGTAATTATTCCTTAGAAAATAAAAACAAGATTTAAGTTAATTGTTACACATGTAGAAAGATGAGATAGAAAAGGTGCGGCAGAACATTGTTATGAAATCCTTGCTAGTGAACAAAAACCCCAGGAGAATAAGAGAAAAGAACCAAAGTCAATTTTAACAAATCCAATGCAATTATTGACTTATATCATTATGGATAAGGGGAATACACATGAAAACTCATCAAATAAGAATTTCATTCAAATTATAAGACATCATTGTAAATAAACATGAAAGACTATAATGTTCTTGAATCAAACACAAGCTAACTATTTTAATTATAGCACAAAACTAATCAATTAAGGTTTACAATAGAACTAATGGCATTTTATTTGAGTAGAAAGCACTCAAGCTATGTAGCCATTAAAAACTTAGCCTATAACATCACTTCCAAGGGCATTTGTATGACTCTACACATGACATGGACCATAGTGGGGAGGGATTCTCCCTCCTACTATATTTCAGTCACCAGTGACAATAAATTGAACTACTAGAACCAATTCCTAAATTTAAAAAAAACCATTCTCATAATTCATCTCAAATGGAGAATTAAGTAACTCACCATTAGGTCAAGTGAAATCACAACCCCAACAATGAACTATATGTAGATGCTTTCCAAAGTAGTTTTTTGTGTGAAGTTTGAGGTTTAATTGAGCAAGATAGGAGAATACATTGAATATATAAAGGAATGTATGGAATGTTAAACATCTAGGGATGTGGCCCTCAGAGAAAGCATTAACATATTGGATTTAACAGAAGTGGAAGCCAAAAGGATAAATGAAGCTTGAATTAGGAGCCAAATTTGTTTTTTTCACTATCATCTTTTCTAATTTGGAAAATAAATATGAATATTTGAAAACATCCCATACCTTTATAACTCAACTAGTCTATCTCTAAGATTCTAAACATATTTCTTTAGTCTAAGAAAAGAAGATTTCAAGGCAACATTAGTCTGAATTTGAATGCATTCCTTACTAATGGAGTTATGGGAAATTGGAAGGAATTGGAAATTCATTGGGACATTTTCTAGAAACCTTAGAAGCCATAAAGTTAGCATCACACATATTCTATGCAAGAATTTGTGTGTATATGAACACGTTTTAACCGTTTCCAAAATTTATTAACATCTATTACCACGACATGGTATGGAAAATGACCTTAGACTATGAGAACATCCCATTTAGATGCAAGAGATGCCATGAATATTTACATTTATTCAAGGATTTCCCCTAATTGCAAACATTTCCCTAGCAACTTAGCAGGAGAATAAGGATCCTGAGTTTTTGAAGATCCCCTATCCTACATGTGAATTAGAGAGCTCCTCCACCTCCACTTTCTATAAAATCCCCAAAACTAGAAACAACTTTAAATCATTAGCAAATCCAAAATCTTTGCCTAGATAAGAGCCAAAGTAAACTTCTCACATAGAAACTCATGTCACCTTAATCAGAGGAAATAGGCATCAATAAATTCCTCAAACAATATGGTTGAAAACCGAAGAAAAATGAGGGCTTCATCAAAGATCGTCATGCAATAAGTAATCATGACAGAAACAAAGGTGGAGTAGGAAATTGTAGAAGTAGAGTACATGGATCTAGACCCACCTGAATTTCCAAGAATGTTAACAGCCTTGAAAAGAAAATATCCCCATTCATTCTAGCTCTAATCTAGGTGTCGATACACACTCTTTCAAAAGTACCCCAAAGATGCATAATGAGGACAAGAAAAGGGATTTCAAAAGCAATTAATTTTTTTTAGAAGAATTCGGAGAAATTCTAGTAAAATTAACGCTAATAAATATGATAACAGAGGCTTATCCCTTCAATAACCATAACTCTAATGAAGATCATATCCTAGAATAACAGGGGCCTAAATTATAAAGGTAAGAAAATACTTCTCATAAATAGATGTAGGAAGGATCAACCAACCTTCATGATGATTCAAGAAACAAAAAGTACCACCAAGAAGATATAATCAATAACTACCAAACATTAGAATATGTTAATCTACAATAATAGATGCATAAGGAAACGTAGGGGGATTGGAAATTCTATAGAACCCTAAATAAATATTAGTATTGTACATGTTTTCTTCTTTTAGAATGTTAATCATGCAATTCCAACCTATATGCTTGAATCAAGTCTACTTTTATCCAATATTTATGGACCTAATTCTAGAGAGATAAAATAATTTTATAGAAATCTATTTATAACCTTCAACCACTCATAAGGAATATACCTTGTATCTTGGGAGGAGATTTTAATTTGATCAAATCACTATGAAAAAAGGGAGGAATTCAACATCTAGAAGGAGAGGAAAAACTATTAGAGGAGGTGATGGAAAACTTACATCTTCTAAATTGGGACATCATCTATGGAGTCTTCACCTAGAATGATATAAGGGGAGGATACCAATAGATGGTGTATGTCTAGATAAAATTTTAATCTCATAAATCTTGATGGAAAAGGTTATTTATGTGTAACCATTGATTATCCTATGTGGAGGTTTTGATCATTGGATGATTAACCTAAATCTATACATCAAGGAAAGCCCCAAAAACACACCATTCAGGCTTAGTGCTTCTATATTTTACATTCAAATTTCAAACAAAAAATTAAAGAATGGTGGATTGAAGTTGATAACATTGAAGGATATCCAATGTATAGATTCTAGAAAAATATGAAACATGTTAAAGCCCAGGTGAAAAAATGGAACAAGGAAAAATTTGGAAACATATTCCAAGTTAAATAAAAGTTAGAGGAAATAATTAGCCAAGTTCAATAGGAAGTAATCAGGGAAGGACAATTGGAAGAATTGATCAAGGAGGAAGCTAGCTTAATATCCTAACTAGAATAGTGAAGGAAATGGGAAGAGGTTTTTTGAGGTATAAATAGTGTATCATATGGTTAAATGAGGGGAAAATGAATAGATCCTTCTTCCATAACTCTATTATACAACATAGGAACTACAATAGAATAGCAACATTCAAAGACCTGGTATGAAACAAACTTAAGGACAAGAAGGAAATGGAATCTGATTTGGTGTGTTATTATGGAACTCTTTTGGCAGATACAAAACCAAATAGAGAAGAAGCTTTAAATATAATGACTCGTCGCATCCTAGATTGGTATCTCAAGAGAATAATGGTGCATTGATGTGAAACATATCCATAGAGGAGATGGAAACAATTATTAAGACAATGCCTAAAATCAAGGGGCTAGGACTAGGCAGTTTTGCAAATGATTTCTTCCAGGCATCTTGGCCAATAGTTGGAGAGGATATCTTGGAAACTATATAAAAGTATAGGAGAAATGTGTCAATATTATCATTCCTCATAAATTCCATAAGAAGCAGAGAGCGGTTGATCCAAGTGGACTTAGTACCATTTCCCTATGTAATGTGATATAAAACATAATCATACAGGTAAAATATAATCGATTAAATACTATTCTCCCTCAATTAGTCTCATCGAAGAAAAAATGATATGTTTAAGGATGGAATATTCTAGATGGGGTCCTAGTTTCATATGAAGTCATACATTATTTAAAAATTGCAAAAGGACAAGAATGCTCATTATACTGGACCTACCCAAAGCTTTTAATAAAATAAGTCAATCGTTCCTCTTCCAAGTTCTCTTAGTGTTTATCTTTTCCAGAGATTAGATTAAATGGATAAAAAAATTAATATCTTCATCATTATATTAAGTGCTACTAAATGGATCCACTACAAGCACTTTCTCCCCATCAAGAGGAATCCATTAATGGGATCCTTTGTCTCCGTTCATTTTTATCCTTGCAGTGGAAGGAATAAATTAAACAATTTTAGGGAGATCTACCCATCTCACATTAACAATTTGTTGATGATACCATATGTGTACATCACCATTGTTAAATAATTAAGAGCTCTGCACAAATTATTGGAGGAATTCATGAACACATCAAATATGAGTATCAACAAAGCTAAATATTAGTCATTTTATTTTAATACTCCCCTTAAAATGTAGTTAAATGTATCATAATTGTTAGGATATAAGGCAGTAAGCTTCCCTCTAAATATTTAACTAGCCCCCTTATGGATGATTCCTTCGTGAGAGTGTAATATTGGTTGTAGAATGGTAGTACACTTATAAATTTTTTTGAGTGTGCATGCATGTCTTCAACATGCAAACAAATATTTCCATGTTCTAGTGTTAGTATTGTTGTTTGTTGGGGTTGGGTTCAGATAGAACTTATTTTGGTGTGAGGTGTTTCTCGACGAACCAACTCACCACCGACCCTTTCACCATCACCCACAGTGTGGATGAAATCTCACCCTAAGTGCCTTAGAGGATTGTTGGAACTAGGTTTCCATAATCTGATAAGATTGTTGTTTATTTGTGACAATAGTTACTTAACTCACTGTGCGAGGGTCATTCCATCGAACAAATAGAAGTAAACTAGCCATATTGAGCTCCTATGCTGCATAAGTCTTCATACGCAGAAAAATCAGAAAACAGACAAGAAACAAGGTAAAAGGAAGGTCTTCAAGAAAATTCTCTACTCAAAGGAAGACACCACATCTTCTAATGAATAAAGAAAAAGTGAAAGTGACACAAGAAGGATTTTATTGATTGCAAAGGAAAATCGAAAGAAATATCCTAAAGAAGCTGAAGAAGAAGGCGAAGTAGACCTTGAAAGAGAACTTATCAATGCTTTAAGGATTTAATAGAACAAAGGAATAAAGTTAAGTCATTGGAAAATGAGTTGAATGAACTAGAGGAACAGAATAAAAGTCTCAAAAATAAGGCTAAAGAATCAAAGAATATCATCACCAACCTAAAATTCCAATTAGAAGAGGTCATAAATATTGTAGAAACATTAAAAAACCAACTAGAAAAAAGTATAGAGGAAAAATAAAAATTGGAAGTAGAGATAGTATATCTAAGAAAGGAAGTTTAGAAGAAAAATGTAGAATGATTCAAAGGCCACCACTATGGACATATCGCTCGTGATTGCAGAAGCGTAATGAAGTATTCCATGAAAGAAAAAAACCAATTTTAGGAACAAGAATGTTTGGATAAGAAACAAAGAGCAAGAAGAACAGGTGAATGGAGAAATACCATAGGCCATGCTTTTAAGAATTGAAAAGACACAAAACCATGATGAATCTACAAACGGAGAAGAAAATATCAAAGTTCATGATGATGATCCTAAAACAACATAGATACATATATCATTATGAAAAATTCACTTGAAGAATCCCTATCATGTGGATTCTTAAGAGGGGGAGTCTAAGTAGTAGGTTGGAAAATAGTAGATTGGAAGAAGTCACCAAATTAGTAATCAACACAGTGGGTAGATTTGTTAGCTTTATGGAGAAACAAGATTATAGATAGACTTGTGATAAATCTTTTCGGTAATGGAAAGTTGTGAAAGGCATAATATGTCAAGGGGAGAAAAATAGTCTATCTCGTTAGGGGTAGTAACTCTTTTCCATTTATGTCAACGGTGGAGAGAAATCAAGAAAGCAAGATCAAAGCATGGAGTTAGGGGGAGCATAAATCTCAGGGGGAGTATGTGTGTTTCCATTAGCGAATCCTCCTTATCATTGATGCCGACATCAAATTCATTTAGATAGGCTACGAAATGTCGTTAGATATATGTCTAGTTTCCTTGTAGATTAAGGTGATGCACTAAGTGTCAGCCCTGCCCCTAGATTGAGGAACGTTTCTCATCTTCGCCATGAGCCAATGTTTTAAATCCATTTGTTGAAATATGATATACCATATTTGTGAGAGATGATACTTTGGGCCACTCCCAACCCATGGATATGATCCAATTCTAACCTTCTCCTCATTACCCACTTTCAGAACCAATCCCTTTTCAATCACGTCAAAAGAGTGAATAACCTCCTTCGAAATAACTAAAGCATTTGATCTGCTTAGATCTAGGGCCTAGATCTATTCTATAGTTAACTAAGGACTTATTTATTTGTGATAAAAACCTTACACCATTAGCTACTTGTAGAGATAAAATGTCAACCTACCTTAGCAACGATAGCCTCACGGAGGCTTCACTCAATGAACCTATGACATATCACATGAATTTATGGCATATTAAATAATACCCTTGATTTGACTACATATTGAAAAATGTTAGAAATTAATTAATGGAGCAATGAAATACACAGAAAAATTGTGGAAACACAAATACAAAAATGAATAAAACAAGAGAGACAAAGATATACATGGTTCACCTAATTTGGGCAACATTCACGGAGAAACAATTAGTCCTTCCTTTTATATTATCCAACAAAATGGAGAAATATAATACTCTCACTTAGTCTCCTCTATATTTCTCCCTCATAATCATAATACTCAGTCATAATACAATTCCCTCATATAAACCGAGGGTTGCCTTCTAGTGTAAAAATCCTAAATTAACATAATTTCTGTCGTCAGATCATCGGCCTAACGAATGACCTAGATACGGAGTGGTGATTTCCCCATAAATATATCAAAATGGTTTTTCTCTTCCTCACAATGAGACACAATCCCTTTCTTTTGTTTTATGCACAATGACCAACACAAATAGCAGTCAACACAATCGGGTCACATTACCACTTCAAGAAAGATGATGATGTCAAGGGATACAACTATAGAATTCAATGAAAGATGGAATATTGTTCAGAATGCCATCCTAAAGTAGATAGATATTCTAAAAGAATAATTAAAGGACAAATTTCTTGTAATGAAGTATATGAACATTTATACAACTGTCTACGAAATATGCACCCAAAGTCCTCGTTATCTATATGAACAACAACTTTATGACAAGTACAAGATTTCATTGGAAGAATATGTTGTTGTCACAATATTACCAGCTAAAGGGTAAAGTACATGATGAGGTCATGTTCAAAAAACATGAGAAATGTTCGGGATATCACAAGGTGATGGTTAGCCTCACCTCAAATATGTTCTCTTATTTGGATCTTTACTTCGTCGTGAAAAACTCCCTCATTTCACAAGTCAAAGATGTCGTGATTTGTTTCCGTGAGCTGGCCAATGATGGTACCAATATTAAAAATCTTCTTGCAATATCTCCTTTCAATCTCCCTTCAAGGTTAATAAGGTTTATTTCTAGCAAACTTTGTTTCGCTTGTTCATAGATCTCTTGCATGGATATAACAAAATCTTCTCCTGCTGCACTCCTTTTCTTTTCTCTTCCCATGTTTATGAGTTCTTGCGCTCCTCTTAGATGCATTCTATACATAATATGAAAATGAATTGTTGTGTGTGGAGCATGATTGTTCAAAGGTCTTTGTTTTAGCCGGATGTATACCCCAGGAAGTCTTGTACACCCCTCCACGCGGGGGGGTGCGGGGGGGGGAATTGTCCCCCCCGCAGGGGTCCGGGGGGCCGATCCCCCTCGGCTGGGGGGTCTGGGGGCGAGCGGTCCCCCGGTAAGGGCTCGGGGGCAGCGCCCCCGAAGCTAGAAACAAATGTAAAATTGCCTTGTAAAAGTATAGTAATTTCTAGTCAATCTAGGCCGTTCATTAGGCAGATGATCTGACTGTAGAACTTATGTTTAGTTTAGGGTTTTTTGCCCTAAAAGGCAACCCCTCTCTTTGTATGAGGGCATTGTATTTGAGGCTGTGAAATAGATGTGTATTCTGTGAGCGAGAAACAAAGAGGTGAGACTGTGAGAGAAAATAGAGGATATTACAGCGGATTTGCTGTAGGTTGTGTCTCTTCATTTTGCTGGATAATATAAAGGAAGGACTGGCTGTTCGGGGTGGACGTAGCCCAAACTGGGTGAACCACGTATATCTGTGTCTCTCTTGTTTTGTGCATTTTCTATGTTTATATTTCTGCAATATTTATGTGTTCCATTGCTCCGTAATATATAATTTTCTAACAACTGGTATCAGAGCCGAAGGTCTATTTGGCTGATAAACTCGCAGGAAAGAAGGGTTCCTGGTTCGAGTGGGAGCAATGGCGGAAGATGGTAAGTTTAGGGTCGAGAAATTTAACGTCCAAAACTTCTCGCTATGGAAGATGCAGATGGAAGATTATCTATATCAAAAAGATCTATACCTACCATTGGGCGGAAAAACAAAGATGCCGATGGGTATGAAAGACGAAGAATGGAACCTTCTCGATAGAAAGGCACTCGGAACAATACGGTTGTGCCTTGCTGCGTCAGTCGCCTTCAACATTTCGAAGGAAACCACGATAGAGGGTTTGATGCAGACGTTGTCGAAACTATATGAAAAACCCTCGGCCTCAAACAAGGTATTTCTTATGAAACGGTTATTTAATATGAATATGTCGGAAGGTGGATCTGTTGCAAACCATTTAAATGATTTTAATACAGTTACAAGTCAGTTAAGTTCTGTAGGGGTAAACTTTGATGATGAAGTTAGAGCTCTGTTATTCTTGTGCTCATTAGTAGAAAGTTGGAATGGTTTGGTAATGGCCATTAGTAACTTTGTTTCTAGATCTAGTACTTTAAAGTTTGATGATGTTTTCGGTGCTATTCTTAGCGAGGAAATGCGACGGAAAAGCTCTGGTGAGACATTGGGAAATGCTTTGAGTGCAGAGTCTAGAGGAAGAAAAATGGAAAGAGGAAAGAGCTCAGGATATCGCAGTAAATCAAGGAAAGGCAGATCCAAGTCCAGATCGGGGATAGTGTGCTAGCAATGTGGAAAGAAAGGACACCTAAAGAAAGACTGTAGATTTAGGAAGGGAAAAGAAGGAGATGCACAACAAGAAAACAATCATGAAGCAAATGTGACAGGTGAGGTGTTACAAGATGCTTTGATTCTTTCTTTCGAAAATATTACTGATTCCTGGGTGGTAGATTCAGGGGCTTCATTCCATGCCACACCTGATAAGAAATACTTTCATGACTATGTTCAAGGAGATTTTGGACAAGTTCATCTGGGTGATGATAAACCCTATAAAATCGTTGGAATGGGTAAGGTTCTTGTAAAACAACAGAATGGAAACCAATGGCTATTAAAGGAGGTAAGGCATGTTCTAGATCTAAAGAAAAATATGATTTCAACAGGGCAGTTAGGCGGTGAAGGTTGGGTGACAACTTTCACAGATAAAGCTTGGAAGGTCACCAAAGGAGCCCTGGTAATAGCAAAAGGCGAAAAGGTTGGTACATTATATTTATGCAATGGTATTTCTAACTTTGTTAATGCTTTAACTTCCAAAGGAGCAGATGCATCATTATGGCATCATAGGCTCGGACACATGAGTGAAAAGGGGATGAAGATTCTTCACTCAAGGAATTTGTTGCTGGGTTTGAAGAATGTTGATTTAGACTTCTGTGAGAATTGTATTTATGGAAAACAGAAGAGAGTCAGATTTATCAGAGTTGGGAAAGAAAAGAAGAATGAAAAATTAGAGCTTGTGCATACAGATGTATAGGGACCTGCTCAGGTATCATCTCTCGGTGGATCTCTTTATTATGTTATTTTTATTGATGATGCAACTAGAAAAACTTGGATTTATTGTATTAAGAATAAATCTGATGTATTTGATACTTTCAAGAATTGGAAAGCTTTGGTTGAGATTGAGACAGGAAAGAAATTGAAGTGTCTTAGATCAGACAATAAAGGTGAATATTGCAGCAAATATTTTGATAGGTACTGTTCAGAGCTTGGAATTCGCAGAGAGAAGACAGTTCCAAAAACACCACAAGAAAATGGTGTGTCAGAAAGGATGAACAGAACAATCGTGGAGCATGCAAGGTGCATGAGATTGCGTGCAGGATTGCCTTTACAGTTTTGGGTAGATGTTGTAGATACTGCTGTTTATCTAATAAACAGAGGGCCTTCAAGTTCCTTGGATGGTGGTGTTCCCGAAGAAGCATGGATAGGTAAAAAGGTAAACTACTCCTTTTTAAAGCCTTTTGGTTGTGAGGCCTTTGTCCATATTGATAAAGAAATAGAACAAAGCTTGAGGCAAAGTCAAAGAAATGTACCTTTATTGGATATGGTGTTAATGATTTTTGTTATCGCTTACATGATTACGAAAATCACAAAATCATTAGGAGCAGAGATGTAATATTCAATGAAAAGGTCTTGTATAAGAATCAGTTGCAGGAAAAGAAATAGGAAAAAAAAAACAAGGAATATGCAGTTCTTGATGAAATCACTGAAAAGGTAAAGGTGCCTGAAAATAATAATTTTCAACAACAACAACCACCACAACAGCAACAGGCACCCCAAACACCTGAAAGTGGTGTTAGAAGATCTACCAGGATAAGTAGACCCCCTGAACGATACTCTCCTTCATTATATTATTTATTGTTGACTGATTCTGGTGAACCCGAATGTTATGAAGAAGCAATGCAGGTTGAAAGCAGGAAGAAGTGGGAGGTAGCCATGGAAGAAGAGATGGACTTCTTAATGCATAACCCGACTTGGGATTTAGTCAGGTTGCCTGCAGGAAAAGCTACATTGAAGAATAAATGGGTTTACAGGCTGAAGGAAGAAGATGGAGGAAAACAGAGGTACAAAGCTAGACTTGTGGTGAAGGGGTTTGCACAGAAGAAAGGTATTGATTTTGATGAAATATTTTCTCTTGTTGTTAAAATGACTTCAATCATAACTATTTTAAGTCTTGTAGCAGTTGAAGATTTGCATCTTGAGAAGTTAGATGTAAAGACAACCTTTCTCCATGGGGATTTGGAGGAAGAGATATATATGCAGCAGCCACAAGGATATGAGGTGAAAGGGAAGGAGAAACTAGTGTGCAGGTTGAAGAAGAGCTTGTATGGCTTAAAACAAGCTCCAAGGCAGTGGTATCTAAAATTTGACAAGTTTATGTCTGAACAAGGTTATACTAGATGTCACTCTGATCATTGTGTTTATTTAAAAAAGCAAAATGATGGCAGCTATATTATATTGTTATTGTATGTAGATGACATGCTTGTTGCAGGATCCAACATGCAGGAAATAAATGTGCTCAAAAGAAAATTGGCAAATTCATTTGCAATGAAGGATTTGGGAGCTGCAAAACAAATCCTTGGTATGAGAATAACTAGAGACAGGAAAAATCATAAATTAACATTGTCTCAGAATGAGTACATACAAAAGGTGTTGAAAAGATTTAACATGCACAATGCAAAACCAGTTAGTACCCTTTTGCTAGCCATTTCAAACTTAGCAAGGAAATGTGCCCAAAGACCCAAGAAGACATGGATTATATGTCTAAAGTTCCATATGCATCAGCAGTTGGAAGCTTAATGTATGCAATGGTCTGCACAAGGCCTGATATTGCACATGCAGTGGGAGTTGTAAGCAGGTACATGAACAATCCAGGAAAGGAACATTGGATGGCAGCGAAATGGATTCTCAGATATTTGAAAGGTACCACAAATCAAGCATTATGCTTTGGTGGTTCAAACATCTCCCTACAAGGATATGTTGATGCAGATATGGCAGGTGACAGAGATAACAGGAGGAGCACTACAGGATATGTATTTACTGTTGGAGGAACAACTGTCAGTTGGGTTTCAAAAATCCAAAGTGTTGTTGCACTTTCAACAACAGAAGCAGAGTATGTTGCTGCTACAGAGGTGTAGTGGGTCCAGCTAGGGTACTAGACTAGACTCTATATTTAATATCGACCGAGGTGCGTAAGCTTAGAGGCGTGGTCTAAAATATATAGACATAAAGAATCTCTGGCCAAGTGATTAGGATGTAGGATACAAGGCTTCTTTACGGAAGACCGGAATATGTAGCCTATCATTCACACACCCAGATTACCCTACTGATATGCTTGATTACAGTGCTTGTTATGAGATGCATCTATCAAATCAAACCATGAACCTAAGTACTGTGTATGACTGTAACAATGATTTTAACCTCCTTACAGAGATATCACTCAGAAAACCCTTGTTTGGTAAACACACACAGCATGCAAAGATATTTACACTATCGAACTATATAAGGAAAGCATAAATGAACTGTGAAACAAAACAGAGTTTATGATAATGTCTCTATGAGTCACACAGGGATCGAATCCCTTACAAGACTCCCTTCCAGATCCTAGTGCTGACCATTCAACATAACCATAAACCATTCATAAGCGCACACAATATACATGTAATGAAAATCAAAGGCTATGGAAATCAAAAGCTATGTAACTGCTCTGCAAACCATAAGCTGTGTAAATCGAAAGCTATGTATTCGTAACAGTGATGCCAACCATAAGCTATATAAATCAAATCCAATATGAATACTGTGCGAACATGTGATAACCGAAATGTAACAAAACAAATGAACAGTATACCAATCGAAGAACGCAGGGCCCGTCCGCGCCTAAGGGTATACTGGCTATAACTAATCAGCTATCAAATCAATGCAAGAAGTATACACACGTCGTGACTGTGAATAGGTCTGTGTATTAACTTAAAACTCTGTTCTGAGAAAAAAACGATTCAACAATTCAACAACTAACTCTAAAAATAACCCTGACTGTATTTACATATGCGTATGCACAGCCATGTCATCGATACAATGAATGTACATTCAGCTGTTGCCGCTTTTATCACATAAGCCTTTTCAAAATGTTTCCATGCCAAGTGTTTCAAAAAGAACAAAAAAAACTAAAATGAAAATGGAACAATGCTGTTGCTGCTTTTGTCTGTTAGAGTGCCCTGCTTTGACTTGAGTTGACCGCATACATAGGAGGTTCGATTTGGCTGGGAGATAGGTGTTTGTCCATGCTTGGACATTCTGCTTTTCGCCCATGCCTTTCGTTCTAGCTCATCTGCTGCGCCACATGTCAAACGATAAGCTCATTACAGGATGTAGGTACTTCCTGTAACCAAGTCATCAAAAACTTCCAATTCTTGAACATAAAACCCCTAAATTAATTTCTATGCAATTTAATAACTATAAAACGATTAATAATCAATATTCAAGGATTTTGAGGGATATATGATGAAAATGTATGGATAAATGACATGTTTTTGGGAAGGAAAAAGGGTCTTGGGATGATACCAACATCTCTCCCCGACTTAAGGACTTAGCATGTCCTCATGCTATCCCAGAAGTACTCCCCTTGAATTCTGTCCCTGCATGGATCTCTGCTGCCTTGAGCAAGGTATCTACATTCTTCTTCACCTGGTGATCTTTCTGTCCCTTGAGCTCCTGCTTTAACTTTTTGTATTTTTCTTTAAGAGCCTTCTTCTGATTGTACCACTTAGTGGCCCAGTTGGAAATCTCAGTTTGCTCAGTCTCCAACTCACTGATTCTTTCCTTTAGCTTTTCATTTGTTTTCTGTGTTTCTTTGCTTTGCGCCCTGAGCATTTCATTTTCCCTTTTAATAACTTTTTCCAACATGTTAGCTTCCATGAGCTCTTCCTTCAATTCTTCAATTTGTTTTTCTAATTTCTTCTGTCTTTTTGTGGGAGGTGGTGAACATTTTTCCTGTTTGTTATGGCTCTCTACCTCCATGTCAACTTCTGGTGCTGGAAGTGAATGGTCACCACTCTCAACATCCATTTGTGCAGGTGCATGAGATTCAAACTGGTCTTCTTGCAGCTGAGTTTTTGGTGTCCTCCTTGTTCTTCGTGAGTAGGTGGTAAAATTTTTGTCTTTCTCAGCCCTCTTGGCATCCTCTTTTTGCATGTTCCTGGTCCTTATGCTGCCCACAGGTAGAGGTGCTCTACTGGCTTTGGACACTGGAATTTCCTCATCAATGTCCTTCATAAACCCTGAATCTTCTTGCACTTCCTCTTTTTCCTCCTCATCTCTGATTTGATTGATAGCTAAGAATTCTTTCCATGGCTTCCCTCGCTTCTGCAACTCATGTTCAATGAGGATTTTAATTAGGCCAAAATGGTACAGGCTTTTGTCTTCATTCCCCTTTTGCTTCTGGATAGTTTTGGCCATCTTTGTTAAACTTTGCAGCAGAAAATATGGCACACTGATTACACATTGTTTCTTTAAATGGAGGAGTAGCTTGATGTGGTATAAATAAACAATACTATACCTACCTTCACAGGTTATGAACTTTTGAAGAATGTAAACCATTTCATCCCAAGGATGAACTAACCAGCTTCTTGGAACACCCTTCTTCCAGTTTACTGAGGAAACTCTAGATCTGGACATGAACTGTGTCCATGATTTCTCCTTGAATTGTTTGGTTTTAAAGTACTTCTCTCCTTCAGGACTAATTCCAATTGCCTGAGCTATAGTATCCTCTGAGATTCTGAAGGAGAAGGTGCCTATTAGGGCCTTTTCTCCATTAAAGGTGAAGGCAAATTGCTTGGTGATTTCCTCATTACTCCCATGGAATTTTTCCAGAAAAGGTAACCACTGTGCTTCTCTAAGAATCTCAATGCAATCCTTATGGTATTGTGAGCTGTCAAATATACTGGGTTCGACCCTATTAGTCATGGTGATGGCAGAGGGTTGTGCCTCTAACCCTTCTCTGTCTACACTCTTCAAAATTTAAACACAGAAATGTCAAGTTGGTTACCTGGTATATATCGCTTCCTTCAGTCTTCAATATGGTGCTTGGCCGGTCGATATGACTGTGATGGGAGTTAGAAGTAGAATGGTGATGCTTTCCCTTTTCGGCGTTCACTGGTTTCACTGTGTAAACCGACCCCAAACGGTGATACTCTCCTCGGCGCTCCTTGCTTCAGATTTTCACTTTGTAACTCCACCCAAATGATAATAATCTCCTCGCGCTCCTTGCTTTTGATTCTCACCTTGGAAGTTATGGGAATCGAGGGTGGAAAGGATGGTGAAATAACCCTGTACTCACTTCACAATGTAATCATTCATTTAAAAACAGAGTGTTGTACGCTTGCATGCATGTTATCACAAGAATGCTGAGAGCGTACCCATAGTGCTGGGCTATAATGCTGGGTGGCGAAGTTATGATTCGGCTGTGTGTGGAGTAAAATATATAAGCCGCTTATTATGATTTGACTGTATATAGGCCGCTTCCACATCTATCTCATCATTTGTATTTAAAAATACACAGCTCACCACGTGCCCTTTTCAATGAGTATTCGGTCACATAGAGAATGTTGGTATGCCTGTAGGGTATATGACAAGGTGGATGTGTTGGTAATGGGTTTTTGGGGTATGGATAGGTTAATGTAGGGGAATGATGAGAATTGGTGGGATAAGGGTGATAGATTGATGCATATAGGTATCCTTGAAATCAATTACAACAGCTTATAGTCACCAAAGTTACATTAAAAACCAATCTAGGAAATTAAATGTTTAAGAACAGAAATACATTACTCCTTTGTTGATCATTTGACATGCTGAGTTGCTAATTCTTTTTTACTGTTCTTTTTGACAGGTCCTCTGAGGGAGGTTGAATGCACAGGTCACAGGTCTTTTGAGAATTTTTTTTGAAGATATAACAGGTCCCTTTGAAAGATTTGAATGTACAGGTCCCTTAGAGAACTGAAGATGTAACAAGTCCTTTGAGAAAACTGAAGGTGTTCATGCAGCTCTTTGTATTGTTACAGGTTCACTAAGCTTGCCATTTGCTGAAGTGTTGGTGCCCAAATCTTTGTAAAAGCTTGGTGAAAGTCTGTTGAAGTAGCCTTTGGTGTCAAAAAAAAAAACTTTGTTTTAACAGGTCCCAACTGAATGTTTTAAACAGGTCCCATTACTGCTGATTGGAATGTCTTAATAGGTATCAATTTCTTTAACAGGTCCCTTCTGAAAATCTTAAACAGGTCCCATGACTGATGGTGTTGGACTACTAGTGTTGGTAGCATAGATGTCTGAACAGAATAGGTCCCCCTGCAAAATATTTATAACCAGGTCCCTCTGAAATAAAATCATGACAGAACAGCTTATTTGTTAAAGTCTGAAATTACTGCTGGTAACAAGCTGCTGTTGGAAATTTACAGTGAAATATAGAATAAGAAATCTGAAGTATTTACAAGGGAGAGATAAAAGTAACAGAACAGATGCCTCTCTCCCCGAATGAAAGGTTGACTTGTCCTCAAGTCATGATTCAACTGAGAAATGAAACAATGAACAAAAGAAAGAGAATTCATACCCGCCAATAAATTGGTTTTCAGGTAGGAATTCGGGGTTAGATTGTGCCAGATACTGGTTTTCACATCTAACCCATTATTATTTATTTATTTTTTTAGTTTTTGTTTTTTTTTTTTATTTTTTTTTTTTTTTATTATTTATTTTTTCTTTTTATTTTTCTTTTTGATTTTGAAATTGAAAGGAAATGAAATTAAGGCAGTGATACTGCAGCTGAGGGCTGTAGTATCTCAACCTCTTCTTGCTGAGATAGTGTATGGAGAAAATCTTGCTTGCTGATGGGCTTGTTGTACAGCTTCAGGCGATGACCGTTGACTGTGAAGGAATGACCTTCGCCATCAATAGTTTGGAGTTTTACTGAACCATTGTCATAAGCCTGAACAATTTCATAGGGGCCCATCCAATGGGTGGTGAACTTAGCTTTATGATCCTCGAATTTTGAATCAAAAAGCAGAGCCGAGTCACCTTCCTTGAAGTGCTTCTTCTTAATGTGTGAATCATGCCATTGCTTCCTGTGCTGTTGCATGAGGATGGTGGTTTGTTCTGCTTGCTGCCTCATCTCATCCAGCTAGTTCAACTGCTGGATTCTCTCTTTTTATGCTTGATCCAAATCAATTAGTAAATCTGCAGCTAATTTAAAAGTGTGAATTTGGAATTCAATAGGAAGCATGACATACTTACCGTACACCAATTGGTATGGTGTAAATCCGGTGGTATCTTTCCAAGTAATCCAATAAGCCCAGAGTGCTTCTTTGAGCTTTTCTTCCCAGTTTTTCCGGTTCATTGCAACAGTTTTGGTAATGATCCCCTCCAAGGTCTTGTTGGTTGATTCCACCTGCCCATTGGCCTGTGGATGGTAGGGGGTACTTTTCCTATGCTTTCTTTGGTACTTGTCTGTGATGTCCTTCATGACCTTTGAGGTGAATTGAGTACCTTGATCAGTGACAATTTCTCTTGGCACTCCATACCTCACAAAGATCTCCTCAGAATGGAAATTGACTACTGTGTGTTCGGTTGCTCTTACTAGTGCTTTTGCTTCTGCCCACTTTGTGACGTAATCAGTACATACTAGGATGTACTTCTTACCATTAGAGGCTGGGTTGATAGGTCCTATGAAGTCCAGAGCCCACTTATCAAATGGTTCTAAGTGAACTTGGGGCTGAAGGGGCATCTGATCGGTAGCTGTTGGTCTGCCCATTCTTTGGCAGCTGTCACAACTCTTTACATACTTCTTGGCATCCTTGAAAATGGATGGCCAGTAGTATCCAAGAGTAAGAACTTTGAAGGCTGTCCGCTTCGCTGCAAAATTCCCACCACATGGTTCATCATGGCAATATTTTAAAATGTCAATTACCTCATCATTCCGTACACATCTCCTAATGATCATATCAAAACCAGTGTAAAAGAGATCGCCATTAAGCCATGAATATCTAGCACTTTGTTTGATCAGTCTTTTCCTTTCCTTTGCAGTGAAATGTGGAGGTGTTCTACCTGTAGACAAGTAATTAGCTAAATCAGCAAACCAAGGAGTTACTATGGAAATTGCAAATAAGTGCTCATCCGGAAAAGAATCCTCAACAGGAACAATCTCACCTGGATTTTGCAGTCTAGACAGAAAATCTGCCACCTGGTTTTCTTTGCCTGGTCTATCTAACACTGTGATGTTAAATTCCTGTAACAATAGTAACCATCTGGTAACTCTGCCACTAGTTATTGGTTTATTCATAAGATGTCGAATGGCAGAATGATCAGTATGTACAAAGACTTCATAACCAGTTATGTAATGGCGGAATTTATTCACAGCACAAATGATGGCAAGTGTTTCCTTTTCTGTAACTGTATAGTTTAGCTCGGCAGGGGTGAGATTTTTACTAATGAAATAAATTGCATATGTACAAGATTCTTCTTTTTGGCCTAAGGATGCACCTATTGCAGTGTCAGATGCATCGGTAAAAATATGAGATGGTAAACTCCAATTAGGCCCCCTCAGGACTGGTGCGGTAGATAGTTTCTTTTTGAGTTGTTCAAATGCATGTTGGCAGTTCGCAGTCCAATTGAAAAGTACATCTTTGGCTAAAAGTTTAAACAAAGGTAAGGCTATCTTGCTAAAATGTTCAATGAATCTGCGGTAATAACTAGCATAGCCAAGAAAACTTCTTACCTCTCTCTGATTCTGTGGAATAGGCAAATCGGCAATAATCTAGATCTTGGCTGGGTCAACCTGGATGCCTAGAAAAGAGATATAATGGCCCAACACTATCCCTTCATTTAACATCATGAAGCACTTTTCGTTGCTGAGGGACAGGTTAGCTTCAATAAACCTTTTCAAAACTATCTCTAGATTTTCTAATGCATGTTCAAAAGAATTGCCATATACTGAAAAATCATCCATATACACTTCAACACAATCATGAATCAAATCAGCAAAAATAGCTAACACAGCTCGCTGAAATGTAGCTGGAGCGTTACAAAGTCCAAATGGCAAAACATTGTAGGCATAGGTGCCCCAAGGACAGGTGAAGGTGGTTTTGTCCTGGTCTTTAGAGGCAATTCGGATCTGGTTGTAGCCACTGAAACCGTCAATAAAGGAAAATGATGATTTGCTGGCTAGGGTGTCTAACACTTGATCAATGAATGGCAGTGGGAAGTAGTCTTTGAGCATTGCTTTGTTCAGCTGTCTGTAATCAACATAGATGCGCCACTTGCCATTTTTCTTGGGCACAATAACCAATGGGGATACCCACTGACTGTCAGAAATAGGATATATAAAGTTGACTCTCAAAAGTTTTTGCAACTCCTCTCTGACAATGTCTTGGAGCATGGGGTTCATTCTTCTTTGCGGTTGCCTCACCGGTTTAATGGTGCTATCTGTGTAGATGTGGTGAGTGCATGTGTTGGGGTGAATCCCATGCATGTCAGTGTAATCCCAAGCGAAGGCTTTTTGGTACTTCGTCAAGAGTCTAATCAATTTCTCTTGTTGAGATGAGTCTAGGTGGTTGCCTATGTTCAAAGTTTTCCCTGGACTGATCTCTATGACTTGACTTTGTGTATTGGTGATGGATTGAACTGGAAAGATGTCATGAAATGTAGATTGCAAGGAGTGGATAGTGCATGTTTCTTGAAAGTTTTGAGCCAGAAGTACATCTGCAGCATTATATTGTTCATTTCTCAAATTTTCAGATACATCAGGTTGAGAAAGAAATAGTTCTACCAAATCATTATTGTCTTCGTGGAAATCATAGATCTGGTCAATGCTAAAAACATATTGTACTTCCTCTTTGTCATTAAATTTATCATCAAGCCACAAGTTATGTGTTACTGCAGGTGATTGTGCCGATGGATAGAGGGTGAGTTGTTTCCTTTCGGTCCCTCTAGAGATAATCATGTTACCTGATCGACATCCAATAAATGCATCAACAGTCGCTAACCATGGTCCACCTAGAATGATAGGATGTCCTCCTAGATTGGATTTGGGTTGAAGGACTAGGAAATCCACTGGATACTCCCAAGAGTCCAGTGAGACAATGATATCTTCCAAAATCCCCTCAGGAATGACTTTGGACCTATCAGCTAGCTCAAGAACAATCGTGGTATGTTGCAGATTCATAAGCTGGAGTGTTCTCATGGTTTCAAGGGTCATGACATTGATTGCGGCTCCTAGATCTATCAAAGTGTTTGGAATCCGTATGTTGTTAATGATGGTGGTCACTTTTGGAATGCCCGGATCAACATACTTCTCCATGGAGATGGAATTGGTCATAAGGCCTGCTAAATTTCCTAAAACATGAATGGTCTGAGGATCAATCCTCTTTCTAGCAGGTTTCTTGAGACACATGTCTTTGATGGCTTTGGTGTAGATAGGAATGTCCTTTATAGCTTGCAGCAAAGGGATTTTTATGTAGACATTTTTAAGTTCATTCAAGACATCAAATTGTGGTGGAGGCAGTGGTGGTTTTACTTGAACCAAACGGTCTGGAAAAGGTGGTTGCAGTGATTGCATCTGTTTGTCCTTGGTTTCACTGCTTGGTTTTGTTTGAGTTGTCATTTCATTTTCTTTTTCTAAGTTTTCTTCTTGCTGGTCTGTTATTGGAGAATCCTTTTGAAGCACCCGACCAGACCTCAGATTAATGTTTTGCAAAGGCAGTGTGGAGTAGGAAGTTCCTTCCTCTACATTATAAGCTGGCCTCTCTGCTCTATTGTTCGGATTTGGGACAGTTTGAGCAGGTATTTGTGTGGGTCTGGGAGGTTGTGGGTTAGTTAGAAATTGAAGTTGTGGTACATTTATTTGTGGAGGAGCAGGCAAGGTCTATTGAGAGGGTTTGGGCTGATAAACAACTTGCTGAGGGTGCTGCTGATATGGCTGTGAGTGTGATGGATATGACTGTTGGTACTGCTGATATGACTGTGGGTAAGGTGGGTATGATTGAGGATATGGATGGCAGGATTGGGAATACTGTTGAGACGGTCTCCATTGATTTTGTTGTTGGTTTCCATGCTGCCATGGCATAGGTATATTCCATGAGTTTTGTGCATACATCTGATCATTCATAGGAAATTGCATATTTTGATTAGGAAACATACCTTGGGGTGCTTGCCTTGGCTGCCATGGTCTCTTTGCACCCATGTAGTACACGTTCTTCATCTCTGTGCTGGCTGCCATGTTACAGTTCTGCAAAATTTTAACTTTAGGACAGTTAAACATGTCATGATGCTCAGTACAGAAAGCACATACTTGGATATTCTCTAGAGGGCAGTCTTTTAATGCATGTTTCTTGCGACACTTGGGGCAGAAAATAGCCATGATATTGTCTTCTTCCTCCTGTTTCTTTTTGGCTTTTAAGGTATCAATTTGGTTTCCCAGAGTACTCAACGAATCTGTTTTGAACTCTTCTAAAAGATTACCAATTTCAGCCCGGGTGACACTAGCAGAGGCAGTTTTTGTGACCCTAGATGACAAGGTTCTCTTTCCCATTTTGGCTTTACTTCTTGAATATTTTTCACACAGTTCAGCTATTTCTTCAAAGGGTAAGGCAGAGATGTCACCTTTTCCCATTAAGTTGAGATCATCCATGTATTCTTCCCGGATACCTTTCAAGAATATTGTGCGGACTAGATCAGGAGGCATTGTTCGGTGTTTAGATTTTTGCAAGTTATAGACAAACCGTTCTAGATATTCTTCTAAGGTTTCATCCTCTTGCTGACTCATTCTAAAGATGTCATATTTAGAGTCTTTGGATCTGCAATAAGGCTGATATTTCCTCAGAAATATTCTCCTCATGCCATCCCAATCTACTATGGCATGCTCACCTAGCCCCATAAACCATTTCAAGGCTGCTGCCTTTAATGTGGCTGGAAACAATCTGAGTCTATGAGCATCATCCGTATAGCCATAAGTTCGACATACAATGTCAAACTCAAATAAGAATGAGTCCGGATCCTCTGAAGCCATACCATAGAAATTGGGTAGCACGGATGGGGGTATATTTTTCATTTTGATCTCCTCATCCTCCTGTGGTTCTTGTATAGGGAATTTAAAAGTTGATTCCTCCTCCTCTTGATGGGGAACTGATCCAGATCCCTCCTCAGCCATTCTAATTAGTCTCTTGGTGTATCTTGGTGGAAAAGAGAGAAAGGAAGATTGCTTGGTAATGGTACTACTTTTCCCTTGTGTAGAAGATTTAGGAAAGTGTTGCTGCTGTGATTTATATGCAAATAGAGTTTCCCTCTCAGCAAGAGTAATGTGCTGTCCTGAATAAAATCTTTCTGCCAATGTTTGAATATCCTCCTCAGATGGTGTTGTATTCCCTGGAGAGTCTGCTCCTGATGAAGATGGGTTAGTTTTGAGATGGTGGGGGGGTCTTACAAATCTCCCTTGATTGTCCCTAAGTCTAGGCATAAATGAACATGATTTGTAACTGAATTTTTGTTTGTTTTTGTGTATTGAAATTTTTTTCTTTTTGTTTGAATCCTTTACGTACGCCTCCCCGACAACGGCGCCAAAATGTAGAGGGTCCAGCTAGGGTACTAAACTAGACTCTATGTTTAATATCGACCGAGGTGCGTAAGCTTAGAGGCGTGGTCTAAAATATATAGACATAAAGAATCTCTGGCCAAGTGATTAGGATGTAGGATACAAGGCTTCTTTACGGAAGACCGGAATATTTAGCCTATCATTCACACACCTAGATTACCCTACTGATATGCTTGATTACAGTGCTTGTTATGAGATGCATCTATCAAATCAAACCATGAACCTAAGTACTGTGTATGACTGTAACAATGATTTTAACCTCCTTACAGAGATATCACTCAGAAAACCCTTGTTTGGTAAACACACACAGCATGCAAAGATATTTACACTATCGAACTATATAAGGAAAGCATAAATGAACTGTGAAACAAAACAGAGTTTATGATAATGTCTCTATGAGTCACACAAGGATCGAATCCCTTACAAGACTCCCTTCCAGATCCTAGTGCTGACCATTCAACATAACCATAAACCATTCATAAGCGCACACAATATACATGTAATGAAAATCAAAGGCTATGGAAATCAAAAGCTATGTAACTGCTCTGCAAACCATAAGCTGTGTAAATCGCAAGCTATGTATTCGTAACTGTGATGCCAACCATATGCTATATAAATCAAATCCAATATGAATACTGTGCGAACATGTGATAACCGAAATGTAACAAAACAAATGAACAGTATACCAATCGAAGAACGCAGGGCCCGTCCGCGCCTAAGGGTATACTGGCTATAACTGATCAGCTATCAAATCAACGCAAGAAGTATACACACGTCGTGACTGTGAATAGGTCTGTGTATTAACTTAAAAATCTGTTCTAAAAAAAAAACGATTCAACAATTCAACAACTAACTCTAAACATAACCCTGACTGTATTTACATATGCGTACGCACAGCCATGTCATCGATACAATGAATGTACATTCGGCTGTTGCCGCTTTTATCACATAAGCCTTTTCAAAATGTTTCCATGCCAAGTGTTTCAAAAAGAACAAAAAAAACTAAAATGAAAATGGAACAATGCTGTTGCTGCTTTTGTCTGTCAGAGTGCCCTGCTTTGACTTGAGTTGACCGCATACATAGGAGGTTCGATTTGGCTGGGAGATAGGTGTTTGTCCATGCTTGGACATTCTGCTTTTCGCCCATGCCTTTCGTTCTAGCTCATCTGCTGCGCCACATGTCAAACGATAAGCTCATTACAGGATGTAGGTACTTCCTGTAACCAGGTCATCAAAAACTTCCAATTCTTGAACATAAAACCCCTAAATTAATTTCTATGCAATTTAATAACTATAAAACGATTAATAATCAATATTCAAGGATTTTGAGGGATATATGATGAAAATGTATGGATAAATGACATGTTTTTGGGAAGGAAAAAGGGTCTTGGGATGATACCAACAAGAGGCTAGTAAAGAAATGATTTGGTTACAAAGGTTTATGGGTGAATAGGGTAAGGAGCATGATATGGGCACGTTATACAGTGATATTCAAAGTGCCATTCATCTTGCAAAGAACTCAACATTTCATTCTAGTACTAAACACATACAACTCAAGTACCATTTCATATGATCAGTGTTGGATATGCTAACAAAAGTTGTAACCAGGGAGAAACTGAGAACATGCTCAGTTTCAATTGGTCTTCAAGGATGACGATGAAGATGAAAAACAACCAGGTCCAAAGAGGAGTCATTGTCCAGCAAATGAAGCAACAGTGGAGTTGCTACAATCATTCTCCAAGTGGGAGATTGTTGTGTGTGGAGCATGATTGTTCAAAGGTCTTTGTTTCAGCCGGATGTATACCCCAGGAAGTCTTGTACACCCCTCCACGCGGGGGGGTGCAGGGGGGACTTGTCCCCGACGCGGGGGTCTAGGGGGGCCGATCCCCCTCGGCTGGGGGGTCCGGGGGCTAGCGGTCCCTCGGCAGGGGCTCGGGGGCAGCGCCCCCGAAGCTAAAAACAAATGTAAAATTGCCTTGTAAAAGTATAGTAATTTCTAGTCAATCTGGGCCGTTCATTAGGCGGATGATCTGACTGTAGAACTTATGTTTAGTTTAGGGTTTTTTTCCCTAGAAGGCAACCCCTCTCTTTGTATAAGGGCATTGTATTTGAGGCTGTGAAATAGATGTGTATTCTGTGAGCGAGAAACAGAGAGGTGAGACTGTGAGAGAAAACAGAGGATATTACAGCGGATTTGTTGTAGGTTGTGTCTCTTCATTTTGTTGGATAATAGAAAGGAAGGACTGGCTGTTCGGGGTGGACGTAGCCCAAACTGGGTGAACCACGTATATCTTTGTCTCTCATGTTTTGTGCGTTTTCTGTGTTTATATTTCTGCAATGTTTATGTGTTCCATTGCTCTGTAATATATAATTTTCTAACATGAATTTGATCAATTCTTCTGTCTGGATAATCATTATAGGAAAATTAGCATGGAAAGTACCTGATCACACTACTTTGGATGATCTCTAACCAAGCTTCTCAAGATATTCCCAAAATTTATATTAACTACTTCAATATACCTAGGGTTATAAGCTAAACTAAAGTTCAAATAAGTTCCAATTTTATTCCATAAATTCCTCCATAAGCGTCTGAAGAATCTAGTATCTCTATCTAAAACAACGCTCTTAGGAACTCCATGTAATCTCACTACTTCTTTAAAGAATAAATTAGTAATATGGGTATCATCACTGATTTTAAAACAAGGAATGAAACGGGCCATTTTTGAAAATATGTCCATTAAAACAAAGATTACACCATTACCCTTCTGATTTTTTGGCAGACCTAATACACAATCCATGCTTGCTAAATCCCATGGTCTATCTAGAATTGGTAATGGTCTATATAATCTTGTATTCTAGCTCTTTTGTTTTGCATGTTGGCATATTCTACAACTACTTACAAACTTTTGCACATCAATCGTCATATTTAGCCAATAGTAAAAATTCTTCAACTCCTCATAAGTATTTTCATGTCCAAAGTGTGTTGCAAGACCTCCACTATGCTTTTCTTTGATTAAATTATCCCTCATCGAACATTTTAGAACACAAAGTTGATTGTATTTTAACAATAATCCTTAAATTTGAAGCGTGTAATCCAGCCACATAGTTCTATCTTGGATTGTTGAATTTTTAGAAGCATTGAAATCCTCCTTAAAATCAATATCTTCCTCATACAACTCCTCCATGAAGTCAAACATCATGATTTATACCTAGCTTTCCCACATAAGAAAATTCCTCATGCGCAATGCATCGACAATTTTATTAGGTTTGCCACTAATATGCATCAAAACGAAAGTGAAATTATGGAGATACTCAATCCACTTGACATGATTTTTACTCAAATTAGGTTGTTGCATAATGTACTGTAGGGCATGATTGTTTGTATAGAAAACAATTTCTCTAGACATTAAATAATGCCTCCATTTTTTTAAAGATTGTACCACAACATAAAACTCCTTGTCATAAGAAGTATACTTTCTCCTTAATTCATTCAACTGCTCATTGAAATATGCTCTAGGCTTATCCTCCTAACTTAACACAACACTAATTCCTTCTCCACAAGAATCACACTTCACTTGGAAAGGCTTACTGAAATCTCGTAAAATCAACACAGGATGTGCTGTCATCTTATTCTTTAATAGTTGGAAGCCCTTTTCCACTTCAACAGTCCACTGGAATGGTTGTTTTTCTTTTTTCATAGCCTCCATAATTGGAGCACTCATCATTCTAAATTTTTTTATGAACTTCCTGTAAAAACTAGCCAACCCATGAAACCTTCTAACTTTAAAAACACTTTTAGGAGAGGGCCAATAAAAAATAGTTATTACCTTATCATGATCAATCCTTAAACCATTCTTGGATATGAAAAATCCAAAATATACAAGATCTGTCTTTGGGAATGAACCTTTCTTCAAATTAATAAGCAATTTCTCTTGTTGCAACTTCTCTAACACATACCTCAAATGTCTCAAGAGATCTTCCTTGGAATCACTATAAGAAAAGATTTCATCTAGATACACAATTACAAATTTAAGTATTAAGGGGTTTTCGAAGTGCATTATATCAGATATCATTTTTTGGGATTCAACTGTGTTAAGTAAGTCATTCATGTATGACAATTTCGATGAGAGGTAGTCGTAACTAACTAATTTCACATGAATTTTGAATAGTCCATTTAACACTCATTTCATCGAGTGATGGTCACAGGGGTTAAGAAGTGGGATTGAAACTAATGAAATGAATCATATGGCGCCAATCATCACTTCTGGGGCTTGCACCCGGTAGCCAGGACTTCCCAGGCAATCACCCATCCCAGATCGCCTCTGGCTCAAGCATGCTTAACTATGGAGTTTTCCCCACAATCAAGTCCACTTAGCTTGCTTCCCCATTTGCAAAACCTTATCAAGTATTGTGCCTAATGTACCATTCAAATAGAGTTCCTTTCACTCTTTTGAATTTAAGTATTAAGGGGTTTTCATAGTGCATTATATTAGATATAATTTTTTGGGATTCAACTCTGTTAAGTAATTCATTCATGTATGACCATTTCCATGAGAGGTAGTCATAACTGACTAATTTCACATGAATTTTGAATAGTCCACTTAGCACTCATTGCATCGGGTGATGCTCATAGGGGTGAAGAAGTGGGATTGAAACTAGTGAAATGAATCACATAGTGTCACTCATCACCTCCGGGGCTTGCACTCGGTAACCGGGACTTTGCGGGAGGTCACCCATCCCAGATCATCTCTCACTCAAGCGTGCTTAACTATTGAACTCTACTTGAATGGTTCATGATGACAATACTTGCTAAGGTTTTGCAAATGGGGTAGCAAGCTAAGTGGGCTTGATTGTGGGGAATACTCCATAGTTAAGCACACTTGAGCCATAGGCTATATCAGATGGATGACCTCTCGAGAAGTCGTGGTTACCAAGTGCAAGCCCTGGAAGTGATGATTGATGCTATGTGATTCATTTCACTAGTTTCAATCCCACTTCTTCACCCCTATGAGCATCACCCGATGCAATGAGTGCTAAGTGGATTATTCAAAATTCATGTGAAATTAGTCAGTTACGATTACCTCTCATGGAAATGGTCATACATGAATGATTCACTTAATGCAGTTGAATCCCAAAAAGTGATATCTAACAATTAAAAATTTTGTATGAACTCCTTTAACACCTCATTCATCAATCTCATAAAGGTACTAGCTGCATTTGAAAACCCAAAAGAATGAACATCCATTCATACAACCCATCATTGGTTTTAAAGGCCATATTCCACTCCTATCCCTCTCTAATCATGATTATATGGTATCCATTCTTCAAATCAATCTTAGAAAAAAAATATTACCACTCAAACAATCCAATAAATTATCTCTACGTGGTAAATAAATTCTTTACTTGATTGTGACATTGTTTAATGCTCTAGAATTTGTACACATGTTCCAACCTCCACCTTTCTTTGGCCACCATTGTTGGTATTGCACATGGGCTAAGTATCTCTTTCATCAACCCTTTATTTAACAACTCATGCACTTATTTTCTAATTTCTTAATTCTCTTGAGGGTTCATTTTGGATGTAACCTTATTTGACTGACTATCTCCCAATATCAAGACAATATGATGACTTATACTCCTCACAGATGGAAACCCATTATGAAACTCATCCACTACGATATCTCTATACTCTTTCAACATATTTTGAATCGAAAAAGGAAAATCATTTATAGTAGTAGAAGTAAGACTTGCCTTAGGTTTACACACTAAAGAAAAAATCACCTCATTATCTTCCATTTGCTGTAAAAATTCTTGCGTACTCAACAACAATCCCTTGGAAGCACTGCTCTTTCAATGTTCCCTCTTCTTACAAAGGTAGCAAGGTATAATTGATGCCATCCTTATGAAACTTATTATTCCCATCCCACACAACTCCTTTTTCAAATTTCCATAGTCTACCCTATAAGATATGAAACACATGCATGGGCATGATATCACATAATATTTTCACCTTATAGTTTCCTATCTGCAACTCCACTTCACACTTCTCATTCACCGAAAATTGACGACCCTTTTGAAGCCATGACACCTTATAAGGTGTTGAATGATTCATCTTCTTCAATTTCAAATTCTCCACCACTTTTGTAGACACCAAGTTGTCCATGTTGCCAACATCAATCACCATCTTGCAACATTTACCTTGGAGTTAAAAAACATTCCTAAATAATTCCTTCCGATGAGCTGGCTCAACAACATCCTTCACTGATTTGAATAACACTATATTAAGTAACAGGGATTCTCCTGTCTCTGGTACATTCTCTACCTCTAGTACATCTTCTTCCCCTTCTACTACTAGGGCAACAAAAAAAATTCTCTAGCCAACTTCTCTATTTTTTGGATATTCATATGCCATATGTCCAAGTTGTCCACACCTGTACCAACATATCTCTCTTCCTCTGCCTCTTCCTCATCCTTTTGGAAAAGGATCTTCGACCTCTAGAGTCTCCCTCTTATTGTCGATGTGGACTTAATCCACTAGTTCCTTCCTTCCATGTTCTAGATTTTCTTCTGGTTGACTATTCTCCTCTTGCTCTAGAAGTACTTTTTCCTTTTTGATACTACTTCCTTGCAATATTATCCTTAGCCTTCATAGCTAATTGGTATGCTTCCTCTACTGCTTGGGTGATAAAACATTGATTTCATCCTAGATGTACAACTTGATACCATTAATATATCTGTATGTATTCTCTGTAAATTATTTTGCATACCTAGCCCTAATATTCACCTTGTAAAACCCTTATGTGTACTCTCTTACAGTCATCAATCTCTGCTTAAGACTCTACATTTATTCGAATACAGTAACCTGATAACCCTTTGGTAAGAAATTTCCTCTCAGCTTTGGAACAATTCTATCCTATCACTTAATTTCCTGCTTATTATTCCTTCTCCTTTCAACCTATACTCCATCCCACCATAAAGTGGCACATCCCTTCAGTTTAGTGACAATAAACTTAACCTTCTTATCTTGTTCCATCTCTTCATACTCAAAGAAATTTTCCATCTCTATAATCCAGTCAATGAGACCTTTCGGATTCGGGCTATCTAAGTAAGAAGATAGATTAGGATTTTCCTTCATAACATATCCTAAAACTGTGTTCAATATCCTGATTTCTTGAGGATACTCAACTAGTTTTTCCTTTGGGGATTCCTCTTCTTCCTCACTATTGTTGAGTGTTTGTACTTTTGATATGTATGATTTGTTATGCCAGATTGTTAAGGTGGATACTTGCACACTAGTATGTATAAGTTGTTGATGTATATATCTACAATAATGAAGTATGCATCTCATATATACTCAAATATACATATATATATAAAAAAAATAATTTGATGTGTTAAGTATTCCATAAATAAGTAATATTTCACAATCATGTCGACCCAAAAATTTGGGTGACTTATACGGAGTGGCGATCTCAGTATAAATATATCAAAATTATTCTTCTCTTCCTCACAATGTGAGACCATACCTTTCATTTGTTTTTTGTGAAAAACCTACGCAAACAAAAATAGATGCAATTGGGTTACGTTAGGTGACATTTTGGGTGTAATTCAAGGCCTCTATGTAATGTTTCCATATCTCACTTGACAGAAGTTGAAGGCTAAGAAAGGTGGGCACTTACCACTTCAAAAGCGATGATGATCTCCACTGATAAAACTATGGAATTCAATGAAACATGGGATATTACTCATAAGGGCATCCTAAAATTGACAAATATTTTCAAAAGATATTTAAAGGATGAGTTTCTTGTGATAGAGTACATAAAAATTTAAACAACTTTCTACAAAATTTGAAACCAAAGGCCTCCTTATTTGTACGCACAACAAATCTATGACAAGTACAAGATTTTGTTGGAAGAATACGTCGCTCACACAATATTGAAAATTTGTCTTATTTCCCCATACCCTATCATTGTTAATGCAACTATTTCACGCATGTTGATTTTCCGAAGCCAAAGAAAGAGCAAGTTCAAACGAGGTCCATCCAATGAAGAGATGTGTATAAGAGAGGCTCCAACTAGCATGGGTAGATACTTTTTTGAATTTTGGATATCTTCATTATGCCACACCAAATTGTGTGTGTAAGAAATCAATTCCATCTTTCAACATATTGATTTCATTTAGAATGGATAGATAGAGAACAATAATTGTTCAAAATTGTAGAAAGTGAAGGCATGTTGTTTTTCTTGCAAACATTAGACTAAAAGGGGAATTATGTTTAGGAATTTTAAGATTTGTAACAATCATATCAATATGGAGAATTCTCATGTACGAACAATGAACAAATGTTTTTAATTTTCCTTACTATAGTTTTCTTTGTGTTTTCAAGCAAAAAAAAATTGAACCGTCTTGCTATTATAGCAACATTTTGTCATTTTTTCTTTTGATGTGGATAGATATAAAATTTAGTATTGAATTTTCTAATCACAAAATTTTTAATTTCTCCCATAGGGGCTCCTACCTCTATAGTGGCTAGCTTGAGATCCCTCTTAAGTAGCGAATAAGGTTATAGTAAGGTGGATCGTTTATGCACCTTAAAAACCTATAGGATCTATGCATTATGTTCAATTTCATAGCAAGTGGAAAATTACATTCATTCATGGTGAAAATTACATTCTTTATATTCCATGAATAGCACTCAAAAGACCATCCACATATAACTATGCCATAAACACATTCTGAAAACTAAACAAAAACCCAAAAAAAAAGGTTGTAGTGTTGTGGGGAAAAATGCCTATGCAGGACGATCCTATCCACCTAAGGTGTGACAGTGCCTTAGCAACAAACGAGTACAGCTATACTAGTTTCTTCCTTTATGAAATGAAAGAAGAGAGATCAATAGACTTACCGGTGTCTTCCGTTTGTCCCTCGATCCAATCTCCCTTCTCTTTGGGTGTTCACAGGTACTTGCCTTCTTGCTTATCCAGCTACAACTTCCTGCAAGATCACAAGAGAACAGCTACTCGCGACAAGAGAACAGCTACTTGAGACAAGAGAAGAACACTACACAAAGACAGATGTTCACATTCATAACTAGTTTAGGATTAGAAATAAACCAAATACACTAATACATTCATACATCAAAATACATCAACATATAGGAGAAACCAAGATAGCTTTATTGATGAATAACAAGGTTCAGGAAGAGATACAACCCAGAGGGCTCCAATCCAGCATCTCCTTCCCAGCAAATGGAATTCCTATCTTCAGCCCCTTCAAAGCATTAAGCACCCAATGATTCCAGTCTCAAACCAACAGCAATTATTTGCAATAATAAAATTCCAGCCTCTAGATCTCATGGAGGAGAGATCCATATATAGATGTTTGGAGAGAGGATGAGTCAGCTTGAGATCTGAATAGTGTCCTCTCCCTCTGTCAGTTCTTGAGTCCACTTGGAGGTTCTTGCTTCCACTTGGAGATTTGGAACCTCTTACTCATCACCAGTCGAATTCCCTGAGGCAAGTGTCATTTTGGAAGCTTACTAGGTTTTGACACCTTGAGAAATGAGCCTGCCACTTGTCCACTCTCGTTCAGCGCAGGTAGCCTTTGTTCCAGTTGACATTCAACGTAGGTAGCCAGTGTTGGCTTTGACATTCAGCGCAAATAGCTAGTGTAGCCACTGAAATGATCCTGAATTGACTTGTTTTTGAGCAGTTTCAGGTGGAGAACTTCTGTGAATTGCTGTGGTTTGTTAGCCTTGTTCCTCTAGGGGTAGGAACAACATGTTTTACGGACTTTGGATCCCTTATATTATGGACATTTCATGCTCAATGCTGTAAGGCACAAAAATGTCTATAACAGTTGCCCCCTAAAGTATGAGGCTGTTTATCGGGCGAAATGCTTTATCATGGGGATCCGAAGTTAATCCAATGCTGGGAGGAGACCTGTAATACAATACAATACAATACATTATTTTCCATACTGCTTTCATGATCTAGCTGAGGCGGGCATTCCCATGCTCAGCTTTATATGTTCATTTTTCTGTACATAGAATAGACAATCGTCTGATGATAGACTGATAATTTTGATGAAATTATCATCCTTTGAGTAGGATGATTATCTGCTGCAATGATGTACATGTCAATGTCTTTATCTTTCCTGAATATATATCGCAGCCCGGATGGATGAAACTAGATCCGGGGTCTTCAAACTCGTTCGATCTTCACTGTAAGTACAAGTCGATCCATGTGAGAATTGTTCTGAAGTCGAACATGGAAAGACATTTCTTGATTACCGGTCAATGATGTAAACCGTTAACAAGCGCGAGAGGAATCACCGATAATGATAATGAACCTCAAGGTACTGCAGTACAATTCATGTGGTGTGAATAAAGGACTTGGCGTCGAACACCACGCAAAATCTTTCGGTCGAAGGTCATTGATGTATACCTGTCGCCGGAAGTGAGAAACTTGCCATTGTGGCATGCAAGCTTCAAAGTACTGAAGGGGTTGTTCCTAGATCAACTTCTTGGATAATGAGCTGATGTCGACAAGAAGTGATCCGTCAAAGGAGGGCCTTAATGAATCCCACATCAGTGACACGGAACGGAGCTAATGATTTTAATGGAGGTGAAAACGATCTGTGACACATGATTCAGGGTGGCGGTCATGAAAGGATGAAGGATAATGTATGGCAATGGATGGGACACGGTTGACTCTTTCTGAACGACTTCTCTTGAACACATGGCGACACTGATACGATGGATCGGTAGCATTACCCCAAATATGGATGGTATGGCGAGACCATGGCTGTGACCGGTGAATGAAACAACCCAACCCGATTGTGGTACGGAGGAAAAGTGTCATGTTCAAGAGCGACTTGCTACCATCAAAGTTTTCTTTAGTTTCTCCCAATTTTTCCCTAGTCATTGCTGACCAGTACCTCTTTATTTTTGTCAAGCTTGAGGAGGATAACATATGCTTGTTCTATAACCTGCCCTTCGGGCAAGCCCATCGCTATGTTTTAACGAGCCTAGCGATAGTGAAACTCGTTCTCGTCTAAAGACAAGTTTGTCGCTATTTAATGATTTTAACGAGTCTAACGACAAGGATAACTCGGTCCTTTTCATTTTTAGAGAGTCTGAAAAGGTACATAAAGTTAACTCCAAAAGTCCTTTTTCGTCATCTAATCCCTTAAGTCCGAAAAAGTATAAAACAATACAGAAGGGATGAGTTTTCGATAGTTTTAACGAGCCGAACAAAACAAGCGCTCGATCTTTTTGTGCAATAATCCCTCAGGTCCAAAAAGATTAAAATCTAGAGGAGGGATAGCTCTTCCGGTCGCTTTAACGAGCTGGAAGGCCAAAACACGACAATCTTTTCATTTTTTACGAGTCAGTTGAAAAGAGCTTAAAGAAGACTCGTCTTTTGAGGAACGAGTGATAAACAGGGATAGCAGCTGATTCCAGGTACAGGTTGGAATTTTTCAATCACGACAGTGTCACGAGGATGGCTAGGTGTAATCACTCTTCGCAGCTGTTCCTCAAAATGGGTAAACAATCATATGGAGGTGAACGATCGGCCAAATGAAAAGTGGAGGTGACGGTGCAAACACGACCAAGGCTTTAACGGCTGATTATATTACATTCACAGTGGCTATTTACCGGGATAGTTCATTTTTTGACGAGCTTAAACGCGGATTGAAACAATTGCTCGATCTTATGTTTATTTTTTAACGAGCATGAACTATGCGCTAAAACTGCTCGGATCTTGCGTTTATTTTTTAACGAGCATGAACTTTATGCTAAAACTGCTCGATTACCCAGTCATATGATAAGAGTGTCTCATCAAGATTCTATTTTTTATGGAGCTTCATCTCACTAAGCTTTGCTCCGCATCCTTTCTTTATGCAAGTTAGGAAACGGCTAACCCAAAAAACAGATAAATAACCGCTCTTTGCTTGCACTCCAAAAGGTTTGCATGCCCCCAGGTATAAAGTACGATTTCAAAGTTACCTCTACTTCATTTCCGTCAAAACTTTCGTTTCACTGGGAGAGGCCTACCTCTTTCAGGTTACCCAAAGATTGTCTCGTTAATCTTTCAAACAAAACACTTCCTCGGCAATGTCTACCGAAATAAACAAAGGTGAGTGACGAGACCCGCCCTCTCACATAACTTTGACAAAAGAATCTTATTCTAGAATAACCCCTCTTCCTCTACGGACGGGGTACAGACTAGTCATATTCTCCCGCGGAAACCTACTCTATACCTAAAGTTTCCCTGCCGAAGCAGACCAGGACGCATGCCCCCTGGGTTCCAGTCATATCTTCCCAGATTACTCGCGCTCATCAGGAGGACGGACCGTGGGTTGAGACACTTCTTGCATGAATAGACCATTTAGGGATGGTATATGACTATTTGCGATGCATGATCCAGGAAATGAAAGTTGGTCCACGAGCTTGACCACTCTTCCTTCATGCGGAAAACACATTACTCTAAAGAGTGAGGAGACTATAGATCCCATGCAATATATATAGTCTCGTCCAAGGAGTAGGTTATAATCCAAGGGTCCTTGAACGACCATCACATTCATTTGAACAGTCTTCCCTTTCAATGTTATAGGCACATTGGGGAGGATCCCTAAAGGTCGACTGGTTCCTTTATCAAAACCTGATAGATTTCTCATTTCAGGTAAAAGCGCTGGCGAACCAAGCGCTTTCCAAGAAATAGAGGAAAGGATACTCACAGATGCCCCCTCATCAATGATAGTGCCAGCCATTACCATTCTGTATATTTGAACGATAATTCTGAATGGTATGTTTGCTGGCAACCGGGGTCTGCCTAGTTGGTTCCAGTCAAAGGACACAACCAGGTTTCTTGGTGGTGGGACCGAATAAACGGCCGGATATCGCTCTGACGAACTTCCTTCCTGCGATAAAGGAATGGGGGCATTGCCCCCTTGTTCGTCAGAGTCAGTGTTGATGAAGAGAATTTGGACGGTGTTGTCTTTATTCTCCTCTGTGATGGTATCATTAGAAGATAGAGCCTCTGAAGGCAAAACCGGGTCAACTGCCGTATCAACCTGTTGACTTTCGTCAGGCATGGATCCAGATGGTTCATCTTCAATGATAGGTGCTTCGGCTGACCATCTGGGCGGGTCAGCCAGGTTCTCAACTAGTGAAGGACTTGGCAGGAGTTTTTTATATCCAGGAGGAAGTTGCGCTTGTAAAATCGGGCGATCTTCCAGAACTCTTTTAGCCTCGTCTAAGAAGGGACAACGGTGGATGGCGTGATCGCCTTCACACAGTGTGCAGGGAAATCTAGATTTCCCTCTCTGTCCTGTGACTTCACTTTCACTAGTTGACGGTGAGCAGTCAACATGGCTATCAGAGGTTGATGCTACCAAATTGTGCAAACGGGGAGACCAGTCCCTTAGTATTCGAGGGATACAGGGACAATCTCTATGGAAGTGGTCTCCCTTGCATATGACACATGGCGATTTAGGCCTTGTCAGTGCTGTGTGTGGATTTTTGTCAGACGACACTTGTTTGCCCCCAGTTGCCTTTGGCTCCTTCTTCTTCTTCTCTTTCTTCTTCTTTTCCTTCTTCTCCTTAGGAACCTGGTTTTTTGTTTTACCAGTTCCGTCAAGCGAAGAAGAAGGAGGAGAGGAAGATGAAGTAGAAGGCTGGTGGGCAAATCTAGTCTGGTCTAACTGTTGACTCGACTGTTCAGGAATGGTGGTGTTCTGAACGACATTGGTTGAAAAGAGCCAAACTGGTAGGCCAATTGTCAGTCCTGGAAGCGACAATGTGGCCATGTGGGGTGCACCAACATCTCCCCAAGAGGAGAAGGGACTAAGATTTCCACCAAGGGGAATTCCTTGGTTGGTGTGCTCCATTTTTCAACCTAAAGATCAACGCAGGAATAAAGGGTGATTTTTCCGTTTAAAATAAATTTTAACGACGCTTTAGACACAACTTGCTTTTTCAGTTTTAAAGAGTCGAGAAAAAGCTAAAGATGACTCTAGTTTCCTTCGATGTTTTAACGAGCCCGAAGTGACAAATGCTCGGATGGACTTTTTCTGTTATAGAGTCTGAAAAAGGCCAAAAGGAACTGCTCTGGAGTTCTAGGCAGAGGGTGTGCCAAACTTTTCGCAAAACCGCAGAATACTTTTTAGGGTACGGGCAGTCGATCTTTCTGAATGCTGTGTTCAGTGCATTGCGATCAGTAGGGCGGCCGACACGGCTTCCTAAGGATAAAGGTTTTATGCCTATAGGGGTCTCCCAATATATACGCGACGGTACGTGGGAGCACAATCCGTACTGGCGCTATCGTCCCTCAGGAGGAATCACCCACCTTCTACGAGATCGACAGTCACTACGCTTAACGACGCCGGAACACGTCTCTAGCCTAGACCTCTATGTTGTGCGTTATGTTACAAAGCGTTGTTAAGTTCATTAAATTTATTTTAGGTTGATCTTTTTAAAGTTTGCCTTTCAAGGTTCACCACGAGATGTATGATACAAATTCCTAAATGTAGTCTAAAGATGATAAGCAAGCTTTATATCTTTTTAACTTTGAAAATCCAAGCTACTAAGGGAAAAGAAAGACACCATCTTTTCTCAAAGAGCAATCAGCACACTCTAATGCACTTTTCCTAAATCCAACATGCAAACTATCAAATGCAAATGCACAATGCAGGTGTTTGTTTTCCGCTTTCTTAGTATTGATGCCTACAAAGAACGCTTTTTGTACAACTTTGAATTTGCTTTTAAATGATCAATACAAACAAGTTTACTTTTTCGAAATCAGAGAGGGTAGAAGAGATTACAACACTTAACGATTTTCGAAATAAAGAATTGTTTCGACATTTAAAAAAAAGACAAATTCAAACCAATAAGCAAAAGTAAATGTATAATCAATCTGCAAACAGCCAATGAACTCTCTTCTAAGATCACAATCAACAGATCTGAATCAAGGGCTACAGGATGACTATTTCACTCATGCAAAGGAAAACTGTAAATGACGCCACAAACACATAAAAACACTCACAGTCTTTTTGTACAAAAGGAGGTGGAATGTAAGCAGAGAAAAGGAGTTTTCAGACTGGTACCTATGCTGGTTACAGGGCACAAAAATCAGAGATCAAAACAAGGCAAAACAGAGCAGAGAACCCCAGTTGCACAAGGACAAACCGGTTCAGCGTAACCTCAACACAAGGGTTTTGACATTCAGCGCAGGTAACCTTCACGGGACCTGCGTTGAAATGCAGAATCCCTTCACTGGGTCTGCGCTGAAGGAGAAACTCTCGTTTCCCTCAGGTTCTGTGTCACAGTTTGCTACTTAATGAACTGTTTCAGGCCAAATAAAAGCAACAAGCAAGGTGTAATCAAAGGGATGCTTTGAGAGGCTACTAAGATCTATCACAAGGATCATCAAATCATTTGTGAATCCATTGTTCAGATCATAGACAAGTCCAGCAACTGGATCAAAGCAACAACTTTCTACTTTGCATCCGGGAAAGATGTCGTTCGATTGTTGCTGTCAAGTCTATGAAGTAAACAAATGATAGAAACACAAATAAAATGACTAAACAAATCTTCCCCAGCGGAGTCGCCAATTTGTTGTGGGGAAAAATGCCTATGCAGGACGATCCTATCCACCTAAGGTGTGACAGTGCCTTAGCAACGAACGAGTACAGCTATACTGGTTTCTTCCTTTATGAAATGTGAAAGAAGAGAGATCAATAGACTTACCGGTGTCTTCCGTTTGTCCCTCGATCCAATCTCCCTTCTCTTTGGGTGTTCACAGCTACTTGCCTTCTTGCTTATCCAGCTACAACTTCCTGCAAGATCACAAGAGAACAACTACTTGCGACAAGAGAACAGCTACTTGAGACAAGAGAAGAACACTACACAAAGACAGATGTTCACATTCATAACTAGTTTAGGATTAGAAATAAACCAAATACACTAATACATTCATACATCAAAATACATCAGCATATAGGAGAAACCAAGATAGCTTTATTGATGAATAACAAGGTTCAGGAAGAGATACAACCCAGAGGGCTCCAATCCAGCATCTCCTTCCCAGCAAATGGAATTCCTATCTTCAGCCCCTTCAAAGCATTAAGCACCCAATGATTCCAGTCTCAAACCAACAACAATTCTTTGCAATAATAAAATTCCAGCCTCTAGATCTCATGGAGGAGAGATCCATATATAGATGTTTGGAGAGAGGATGAGTCAGCTTGAGATCTGACTAGTGTCCTCTCCCTCTGTCAGTTCTTGAGTCCACTTGGAGGTTCTTGCTTCCACTTGGAGATTTGGAACCTTTTACTCATCACCAGTCGAATTCCCTGAGGCAAGTGTCATTTTGGAAGCTTCCTGGGTTTTGACACCTTGAGAAATGAGCCTGCCACTTGTCCACTCTCGTTCAGCGCAGGTAGCCTTTGTTCCAGTTGACATTCAACGCAGGTAGCCAGTGTTGGCTTTGACATTCAGCGCAAACAGCTAGTGTAGCCACTGAAATGATCCTGAATTGACTTGTTTTTGAGCAGTTTCAGGTGGAGAACTTCTGTGAATTGCTGTGGTTTGTTAGCCTTGTTCCTCTAGGGGTAGGAACAACATGTTTAGGGACTTTGGATCCCTTAGATTATGGACATTTCATGCTCAATGCTGTAAGGCACAAAAATGTCTATAACATGTAGCCACAAACTATCCAAAAATCATACATCCTTTTAATTGTATCAAGAGTTTACAATAAAGGCTGTTGTCACAAAACAAAATGTCTAAAGCAACAAAACTATCCACTAAAAACTATCGACCAATGACATAAACATAGCATAAATAGAACTGAATGGACAAGCAGTCCCAAAAATGATTAAAAGTACTGCAAAAAACTATAACTGAAGCTGTCATGGAAGGATAAATGCATAGTTTATTGTTCTACTTGAAGCCCTTCAATGAATGTCTGATGGTAGTATCCATTCTCTTGATCATGATTGCACTCCACTATATGCCATGAACCTAGATCTTGTGTAGTACTCACTTTAGAAGGTGCATTGACTTCTCTATTCCTTTCCATGTAAATATGACATCTAGAAATGTTTCTGAACCAACTAACAATTGTCTTTGAATCTACGAAAATATGAATGCATCACCTGATTCTAAGCAAAATAACATGAGAAGTTTCAGATCCATTATTTTTGCATAATTGTTTTTCCCTGATCCTAGACTGAATTTCATCTTGAAAGAGTGGCTATGAGTGGCTATCTGATTTCTTCACATTTAAATTTTTTTATGACCCGACATTATTTAAATGTTTTGTATAGTTATTTAATTTTTTGTTTTTAGATTTTCATAATTTTTATTTTGGCTGAATATGAGCAAAATTTCAATTTACTTTCGCTGACTGGGGTATAGTGTTACATATGGTACTGTGTTACATATGATACTTGGCTATAGAATGAGCCTCTCGGCTCAATAATGAAGTTTGCATCTCATATATACTCAAGTATACATGCTCAAAAGTAATATTTAATGTGTTAAATCTTTCATAAATGTTTTTATAAACTATTTTTTAAAATTCTTAAATTTAATGTTTTGATATTTTCGAATAAAGTAACCTCTCCCAATAAAATTCAATAAATATAAATATAAATTTTTAACGTTCAATATAATTTCCTATCTCGCTCCCATCCAAACCACCTCTACCAATGTGAAACCCGGCCTATCTGGCTCCCATCCAAACCACCTCCACCATTGTGAAACCCGGCGTATGAAGTGTGAACCCTAGGTAGTTAGGGGCGAAGACAAGAAGAAAGAGCTAACCAGTCATATATTGGGTATTTAATGCCCTCAGAGCAGCACGCGACTTAACGCGATAACACGGGAGCGGGCAAATTTGGCATTAAATAATATTTGCCCGCTCCCGTGTTATCGGGCTAAGTTGCGTGCTGCTCTTAAGACATTAAATACCCAATATATGGCTGATTAGCTCCAGCCAAGACAAGATGCCAACTAGGGATTGCCCTCCAACCCCATGAGAAGCATGATGTGTCCATGTAGAATGTTATATCGCATTTATAAATATGTAAGTAACATGGAAGTCATGTTATGAAATCTGTTTCTAATATTTTTATTTTTATAATATCCAGTTAGTGGACCTACCCTCAGGTGGTGTGTACGGTAGTTTGAGATGGAAGTTGATATGGGATTTCAGAGATCTGTGGTTTGTGTTATTTGAATTTCTGATAGGAGAACCCACAGTAATGGAGTTTTTACACCAACGTTTCGAATCCCAAATGGGATCCATCATCAGGGAAAAGAGAAAGATGATAAAAGAAGAGCTAGAGGGAGGAAATAAATACTCATGCTTTGCCTCTATTATTCTGCCCTCATGATTATTTATTTCCTCCCTCTGGCTCTTCTTTTATCTTTTCCCTGATGATGGATCCCATTTGGGATTCGAAACGTTGGTGTAAAAACTCCATTACTGTGGGTTCTCCGATCAGAAATTCAAAAAAAAAGAAGTTGATATGGTTCATAATTTATTTATTTCACATATGGTCGGCCCAGAAATTTGGGTGCCCCATATGGAGTTGCGATCTGCCTATAAATATATCAAAATGGTTCTTCTCTTCTTCCTCACCATGTGAAACAATTTCTTTTGTTTAGGCGCAGTCGACACAATTTCTTTTGTTTAGGTGAAGGCTAAGAAAGGGGGGCAGTTACCACTTGGAAAATGATGATGACGTCAACAGATACAGGTACTATAGAATTCAATGAAGGATGGGATATTATTCAGAATGGCATCCTAAAGTTGATAAATATTCTCAAAACAGATTTAAAAGGCGATTTTCCTGTAACGGAGTACATTAACATTTATACAACTGTGTACAAAATGTGCACCCAAAGGCGTCCTTATGTGTACTCACAACAACTCTATGACAAGTACAGGATTTCATTGGAAGAATACGTTGCTGTCACAGTATTGCCAGCTTTAGGGGAAGTGCATGATCAGTTCCTGTTGAAAGAAGTTGAGAAATGTTGGGGAAATTATCACAAGGTGCTGGTTAGACTCATCTCAAATATGTTCATTTATTTGGATCTTTACTTCGTGAGGCAAAACTCCCTGGTTTCGCTAGTAAAAGTTGGAGTGATGTGTTTCCGTGACGTGGTGTATCACGGTATCAAGATTAATGTGAAGAATGTGGTGATTGAGTTGATTAATCGTGAGCGCGAGGGAGAACAAATTGATCGCGCTTTGTTGAGAAACATTGTGAATTTTTTTGTGGAAATGGGAATGGATCGCTTGGATTTGTACCAAAAAGACTTTGAAGCTCCCATGTTGGAAGATACTGGAGCTTACTACTCTAGGAAGGGTTCATTATGGATATTAGAGGAGGATTCGTGTCCTGACTATATGATAAAGGCCGAAGAATGTTTGAGACGTGAGAAAGAAAGAGTTGCTCACTATTTGCATTCCAGCAGCGAGCAGAAGTTATTAGAGAAAGTAGAAAATGAAATCCTCTCCCGCTACTATATTCAACTTTTGGAAAATAAGTATTCGGGGTGTCATGTTTTGCTTACAAACGACAAGAAAGACGATCTTTCGAGAATGTACAGGCTGTTCTGTAGAATACCTCAAAGCTTGGAACCTTTTGCAAGTATTTTTAAACAGCATGTAATCAGCGAAGGAATAAAATTATTTAAATGGGTGGAAGATGTTGTCAAGAATAAGAATAATAATATAGATGACATTCCAGCACATGAGTTTGTGGAGAAGATTATTGAAGTGCATGATAAGTGTAGTGGTTACGTTGTGGAGGCATTTCAAAGAAGCAATATTTTTTATAAAGCCTTGAGCGACGCATTGAAGTAATATGTGATAAAAAAGTCGAAGAAAGCACACGTGCAGAGTTTCTGGCTACATTTTGTGACAACGTGCTTAAAAAGAGCGGCTTTGTGAAAAAAAGTGATGATCATATTGAGGGTATTCTTGGAAAGGCGGCGAATCTCCTTCAGTATGTAGTATGTTAGTGATAGAGATTTATTTTGTGAATTTTACAGGAAAAAACTAGCTTCCAGATTACTACACCATAAAAGCGCAAATGAGAGCCATGAACGAGCCATGTTGTCAAAGATAAAGCATCAATGTGGTCTCCAGCTAACGTCAAAGATGCAGGGCATGGTTAATGATTTCACACTGGCAAGGGAGACTCAACTTGACTTCAACACATACCTTCATGATTATTCAAATGTGCATCCTGGAATAGAGTTGACTGTTACAGTATTAAATAATGGGTTCTGGCCAACCTACAAGTTATTCAACCTCAATCCACCAGCGGAAATTCTTAAATGCATTACGGCGTATGAAGGCTTTTATTCTACAAAATATCAGCATCGTAAACTTACATGGATGTATTGTTTGGGAAATTGTAAAATTATAGGATACTTTGATACTAAGCCAATAGAAATTGCAGTATAAACCAACCAGGCAGTCATGCTTTTATTGTTCAACGATTTCGAAAGATTGAGCTGTGAAGAAATCAGTTCACAATTAAATTTGCCAGAGGAGGATGTTATTAGACTGCTTCATTCATTTGTATGTGGAAAGTACAAGATTATTTTGAAGGAGCCGGTGACTCGAACAATAACAAAAACTGATAATTTTGGATTCAATGCTAGCTTCACCTGCAAATCTGCGAGGATTAAGATTTCACTTCCACAAATGGATGAGAAGAAGAGAGTCAGCGAGGTTGTAGATGGCGATAGATGCCATGCCATCGATGCTGCGATAGTTCGGACAATGAAGGCTAGAAAAGTCTTGAGCAGTCAGGAATTATTGGTTGAATGCGTTCAGCAACTGCAAGCCACGTTCAAACCAAAAATTAACTTAATGCAGAAGCAGATTGAAGATCTGATTTCAAGGGAGTTCATTCGATATGTAGCATAAAAGAAATTGTATATGTTTTGTCTTTCATTTTTTTTTATTTGACCGTGTATGGATAATGTAATTAAGAACATTATTTTCTAGGTTATTTTATATTTAATTTTTTATGCTGTGACTTTTATTTGACCGTGTATGGATAATGTAATTAAAAACATTATTTTCTCGGTTATTTTATATTTAATTTTTTATGCTGTGACTTTTATTTGACCGTGTATGGATAATGTAATTAAAAACATTATTTTCTAGGTTATTTTATATTTAATTTTTTATGCTGTGATTGGTTTCATCTACTTCAGTCATCATTATAGGCTTATATTTGGCTGGCAACACAAGTCAAATAATGGATTCTCCCGTCTCTTTGGCCAAAAGTTGAACCAATTTTATTTGAAACAAATTGTTTTACTTTACCTTTATATGTGGAATTGGTTAAAAGGCCATAGCTTTTAGTTTTTCACTGCTAGACATGTCTCTTGTGCCAAAATTTGAACCAATTTTATTTGAAACAAACGGTTTTCCTAGCAATTCTCTTTACTGTGGTGCCCTCTCACGCATGCAGAAGCGATAGTCCCATACAAATGATGAAAAAGCGCCAGCTTCCATCTATCAATGTTGGCATAATTACATTTCTAGGTGGCTTTCTAATTTCCTGGAGAATACTTTTAAGCTTAATTAGCTTGGGCCAAAGAAATCTCTGACCACTTGCAAATACATTCGAGGATCTCTTGTGTGTGAAGATAGGTCACTGATATTAAAATTCCAGATATGTAGCAAATACTACTATGATTCATTTAAAGCAGAAAGGAAAGGTGAAGAAATTGTTGTTGGAACCATCTTGGGACTTGTGAGGACCTATTGACGTACATTTTGTTGGCATCGTGAATAGGCAATGGTTGGTTGTGACTAAAATTTGTTCATGCATTTATGTGTGATGTCATCTTGTTCTCGTTATTGGGATTTAGATTTTAGTTTTATGCATAATTGTAGCTATATGGCCAGCCAAAGTCTTAGGCATTTGTTGTATTTATTAATGACTTTGTAAGGATTCCTCTCGATAGCTCGTCTAGCTCGTTGTCCTAATTGTACTACTTTTATATATATATATATCCTCTAGCTCGTTGTATTGTACTACCCTTAGATATATATATATATATATATATATATATATATATATATATATATATATCATCTAGCTCGTTGTCCTAATTGTACTACCCTTATATATATATATATATATTGAAACTATTTTTTTTATGTACCAGTCATTTTGACATTTTTGAAATAACTAGCTAGTCAACAATGATGTGTTTATTTGACAAAAAAACTATATTTTACGACTAAAAATAATAAAAGGGTAAACAAGTGTCAATTTTTAATCCTAGTGAAGATACTCGACTTCAAGGAGGTACTTTACAATACCCAATTCTTTTTCCTTACTCAATGATGGAGGAATCATCAATAAATATCTCCTCTTTATTAGATGGAGGACTGGTCAATAAATATCTCTTCTTTATTTATTTATATAACATTAGATTTGGTGGGCCAACCACCCACATATTGGATAGAAAATCTAGGCCAACAACTAGTACCTTTCAATCAAAAGTAAACATTCACAATTACAATTACATTTAAACATTCATATCAACATTATTTAAAAATCCTTAAAAGATTAGACTAATAAGCTTAAAAATACATTCAATAGGACAAAAAGGACTTATAAAATTTTAAAATAAATATATCTCTCATTAACTCCTCAAAAATGAGATCTATATATTAAAAATAGCTAACAAGTCTAACCTCTATTAGAATAATTATAGAGCTTTGCAACGTTGAAAGAACTCTACAATGAAAAAATGATCTCTTGCAAAATGATATGCCTCTTCTATCTCTCTCTTATTACATCATTTTATAAGTGTGCTTTATGTGGGGATCACACTAACCTACCTATAAGTTGGTTACAAGATCAATACGATTGATTTACAATTCATTACAGGTACTCATGCTACATCATATGCCTGCAGCGTATATCCTACTCAATTGTGTAAAGTCCTATGCAATACGTCTTTGTGGAGTGTATTTCCTTCACTTAGTGCAACATCCCTTTCCTTTACGCATCTATTTTGACTTGTTAAGACTTTCAAAACTTCAATATTCCCCTTGTGCCAATATCCCCGAATATTTGGCTTATCCTCAAGTCAAACATTGCAATTTGGTATGAATGATGTAGTTAATGGAACATTTGTGATGAAACAATCTACGAAAATTGGGATTCTAGTATCTAGTTCCTCAAATGAGTCTTGCACCTTTGGAGGTCAGAGAAAAATCTCACAACTACCTCAATGGTCGTAGTTTCCTCAGTAAGCTTGAATGAGTCAAGAGGCATTGGTTTCAATATCTTTCATCATTATTGAGCTATTAAATGAGCTTTACGAAGTGGATTATTATACAAAGCTTGATCTTGAATTCGGATACCACAAAATCAAATTAAGAAATGAAGACATTCTAAAGATTGTTTTTAGAGCACATGAGTTCTTGGTCATGCCATTTGGTTTGACCATATGATCCTTCTATTTTTCAAATCCCCGTGAACAATTTTTTGCAACCCTTTCTTAGAAATTTTATGTTGGTTTTCTTAAAGGGAAGAAATATTAAGCATGTGGACAAAGTTCTACAAATTCTTATGAACAATCAATTTATGTAAAAATATCATAAATAGGGTTTGGGAAATAAGTAGTAGAGTATTTGGGTCATATTGTTTCAAAGGAAGGATTTAAGGTAGACCCTTAAAAGATCCAAGTTATTGCAAAATGGTCTTTATTGCTAACATAAAGAGATTTAGAGGATTTTTTTGACTCACGAGATATTATTGAATTTTAAAAAATATAATGCATGCATTGTGGACCCACTCATACCTGTCTTGATGAAAAATCATTTGTATGATTGTGAGGCTACTTTGGTGTTCTCTGTCTTAAAGGATTCTGCCTTCTACACCAATTTGGGAAACACATGATTTTGGTAAAACATTCGTAATAGAATGTGATGCATCAGGAGAAGAAATTGTAGTAGTATTAACAAAAGAAGAGGTAAGCTTTTCTTTTGAAAGTGAACAATTCAAGGAAAATACTTGATGAAATCTACATATGAAAAAAAAATGGAAGAAATTTTACATGTAATAAAAAATGTAGATAATATCTCATAAGGAGGTAATTTAAAGTTGGGATAGACCATGGTAGTCCAATGCACTTTCTAGAGAAAAAGTTATCATCAAAAGAGAAATAAAATTGAGCAATAAGGCTCTAGGAGTTATTAGTCCTAGAGCCTTGGGTGGACAAACGCTCTCGTAGCCCTATAACAACTTGGGTTAAGCTACTAGTCTTAGAAGCCTTGGTTGGAAAAATGCTCTAAAAGCCATTGGTGGGTTGGCTTACTAGTCCTAGAAGCCCTAGTTGGACAAAAACTCCGGAAGCCTAGAAAAGTGTTGGGTTGAATTACTAGCCCTATAGACTTGGTTGGACAAATGTTGTGGAGCCCAGTAGCAACCATAGGTTGAGATACTAGTCCTATAAGCTAGGTTGGAACAAACACTCTCGAGCCCAAGAAGGCTTGGTTAGATACCAATTTGACAATAGTTTTGTGATGTCTGACCATGATGTGGAATCTTTGTTTGATGGGTTGAGGTGGTTTTGCCTCTAGAAGCCCTGGATGGTTTTGATTGATGTGTTTTATGAGATCCCACATTCATGCTTAGAATATGGAATCGGGGTGACTCGCTGATTGGCTCAACCATGTCTACCATTGGGTGGAATGTGGTAGTCCCATACTGGATTGGCTTTTGCATCACTAATATGAGGTTATTTCTCCTTGTTATTTCATGAGTATTATACTGGTTTATATGTGGATTACATGACTGTTGTTTCCTTGGCATTTCTGTTGTTATTATGTTGGTTATGAATACGTATTATGGCTGTTGTTTCCTTGGTATTTCTGTTGCTATTATGTTGGTTATGAATATGTTATTATGCCTGGTATGTAGTACTGTGGTTTAAACAATGTAAACTTTGAAACGGGGAACTGATATTGTTACCCGTTTTGTAGAGATAGCAAAAGAGTGGCCTGAGTTTGAAAAGGGGTGATGCAGAACACACATGTTTTTTTTAGAGCATAGTTTTTGGCACTATAAAATTTTTTATGTACATTACGTTTCAGAATGGTAGTGATTTTGATGTTGATTCAATGGTAATTCTACACCATGCCCTTTTTTTAAAAGACTTTTTTTTTTTTACTTTTAATTTTATAATGTATGAAATGTAAATAATTATTTTGTAGATTTAGTAATTTTTGAAGTGGTCTTCTTCTTCATATTTTCTTGTTTTTTTTTTTTTGTAGTGAGGTTTTTATTGTTCTGGATATTTAAAGAAGAAGGTCGATATTTTGAATTTTTGATATTCTACATATTTATACATCGTTAATTAATTTTTCAATCCACATGAAATAATTGTCTCTAAAAGACAATATTTTTTAACAATTGACATAAAATAACCATTTTTAACATAATTATAACTAAAAAACTACATGTTTTGATAATTTTTTGCTAGAAATGATATGTCAAAATCACATTCTTATAGGAAGTTTTTAACTAAAAATTGTTAAATAATAGTGTTTTTTATGAATTTCATATCAAAAAAATAATTATAATCACTTTTTTTCAAAAAATAATGATTAACTTAAAAATTAATGCGAAAATCACATAATACAAATATTGAACGCATAACAACCTTAATTGAGTGTATATTCTTCTCATAAAATGTCAAAGTCAAAACATTACAAGTATAACTAATTAATAGTTACAAAAATGAGCTTGATTTCCAAGCATAACTTAAATTTAATCAACAATGTCACGTAATCCAAACTCTTCGTCCTGTAGAGTTTCATCATTGTCTTCTTCCACAATATTTTTTGCTTCATTTTGCTCATTTCATCTTCTAATGTACCTTTGATGTCTGCGAATCTCCCAATGTATGCCTTTCCAATCATTCCGTGAAATGGTGGTTGGGGTTCCTTTGCCTTTTTTTCCACATGTGATTCTCTAAGTCCCCTTTCTTCAACCCAATTTTTTGCATTGCATCTGGAAGAAATTGAAAATCATTAACTCTTTGCTGAATGAAATTGAATTGTATTGGATATTTTTCAATTGCAATGCAATTTCTTCCTTTTTGAAGGCAACATCCTAGTGTTGTACCTAGTTATCAAGCACAAAAGAAATAATGAAGTACATTAGTACAATGACATATTAATTAAGAAATAACATGTTGAAATTCAATTCCATATAATAAAACTTACCTGAGCCAGAAAATAAATCGAGAACCCAATCTCCTTCAATTGAACATATGCCTAAGATAGTTAACCAATAACTGTGGTTTTTGATAAATGTTAACTATCTCTCCTTTTGCTTCTTTGTCTTCATATGTTAGTTTTCTCACAACAACATCATAAGTCAGTATTTAGCTATGACTCTTTCCATCTACCCGACTAAAAATCATAGACATATAACTATCATCTTTTGCCCAACTATCAATATGGATGAACTCACAATCATATATAAATAGTTGATCTTCACGGTTAAGAAGATTTGACTTTTGCTTGTAAAATGAAATAGTAAAAGTTCAATTAACTTGTACATAAACGAATTTTTCAACATTAATCAAATACACATTTTAAACGTCTTACCATGTAAGTTGCATCCTTGAATTTTTTTCCCCTTGAAGCTTGACAATAACATTGCCAATTGTGTGTTTGAATGAAATGTCACAAATCTTTATAATGGTGATGACGTGACTTCTAGAAATCCCGCCGCCTTGTCTTCACAGCCGCCTTGTATTACTTGATATTGAATAGTGTCTAGCCCATTTCAAATGAAATGAGTAAGAGTTGGATCAAGTTCAACATTCTTAATATGTTGCTTCTTCAATCTTTTGATCTTTATTTTTTCAATAAAGGTTCTGAAACTATATGGTGCTCCATTATCATCCTTCTTCATCTTTTATAAAATAAACAAATATATGTGTATGTTATAAATTAAAAATAGTACACAGATGAATAAAAATAAATGTATAAATCAACATACCTTTTTAAATGCAAGATAAAAAACTTTTAATGTTGATGTATAACTTGAATATGGACAGTTGCGTACAACATCATCCCAACTATCTTCATTCAATAATTTAACCATTTGTTCTTGAATTTTCATGTAAAATTTGTGACTACATAGATAAAGTAAAAAAAGTAAATATAATGATATGTGTAACAAATACTACCAAGAACAATATGTTATATTTAAAAGAAAATTATAATCTAGAAATAAATAAAAATAATTCAACAAACTTACTTTTGAAATTCCTCAGACATTTCTTCCAATGATAATTCCCCTAACGTCACACAAGATAATATTTCTTTGACAAATTTTTCATCCTTCATTCCTTGCAATGCTCTCCAAGGTGTGATAGTCATATCTTCTAGACGCTGCTTCATTTCAGGACCTGATTTACTATTGCTACATATCAATGGTTTAGACTTTTTGACCTTCTCGTTTTTAATGCCAATGTTTTCCCACATGCTAAAAATCTCATTAATTAACTCCAATATCTCTCCAGTTCTAAATGCCAACTAGAAAATGTTATCAACACCTCTGAATAAATCACTAAATTTGCTGCGTTTTCCACCTTTTGAATTGATTTTCTCTTTAATTGGATAACCTATTTCCATACAACATTCCTTTCAGAAATCTACAATAACATTTATCCTATCCCCACCACATTTTTCTTCGAATTCACTAAGAATAAATCTAACCCTTTTGATTAAAGTCATAGACATCCTATATTCATTATCTGAATTATGATCCCATGCCACTAACTTTGCTTCTGTATTCGATAGACGAGCATAAGTGATACATTTCATTGTTTCAAAACGTGGGTTATTGGGACATTCCTCCATTAATTGTCTTTGAGCTTCTACAAAATGGTTCCCCACAAGCACATAATAATTGTATTCAAAACATTTTGACATATGAAATGCTTCTTTGTTGGGAACACGAACTGGATCAACAAGAAGCACATAACTAACCACATGAGCATATGGATTGTACCTCATCAATGTCTTCAAGCTGTGAACATGTAGATGATGTGGCTTTTTGACTTGATATTGACATTGTCCTTCACTTGCCTTATAGATTTGTCTGACATTAAGCTAAAATGTATGACCACCCTCAATTAATTTTCTCTTTGTCAAATTCTGTCGAATGGAATTTTGTTTTGTTTTGATAATTCCATCCTCTAAATCAACTCCTGGTGTAATGATTTCTTTGCTTTCTTTTGAAGTTTCACTAGGTTCTTGACTGTTGGTAATGAATAATTCAAAATCTTCAACTTTACATTTCTTCTTCATAACATTCTCATCATTAAATGTAATAGATTTATTCTTGGGCATTGTTACTTTTGGTCTTTTACGGCGCTTCTCAGTTCCAATGTCATCTTCAGTAATGACAACATATTCTTCACTGTCAGTTTTAACTTCATCGTCTTCAAAAGTAACTTGTCTACCCTTGATAGATTTATCCACTAGAGGCCTTTTTTCAGATCCCTTGGATGTAGTTTTGTAGCATCGTCAATTATTACATTTTTCTTGTTTGCCATATCTTCTTTAAACACTGAGTAGAAACTGTTGACAACTTTCATATTCTCATGCTCTATGAAATGAATGCCTCCCAACCTAATTGAACAACTTTCAACAAAATTTTGCCAAACAAAATATCATATGTCAATAAAAACAAAGTTAAAAAAATATAGTGAGACAGTTACAAGAACGTAAAACACAAATATAAATAACAATACTTACGATATTTTGTTTCATCTCATTTACGATTTGTTTACACAACTTTGTAGATACCTCTCTCATGTCATACTATTTAATCCTTTCATGCAACTTGGGCGGTTTTGTAAGTATGTAAACAACTTCACTGTTTGGTACTGAACACATGTCTATGAAAACTCCCATCACATCATAAATTCCATTATCATTCGGTATATTAATATATAGATATATATTCACATTTTGGCTTTCTCTTTCTTTCACATACCAGATTCTTGATGGAAGTTTCACTTCTTTTGATATCTTCCAGTATGAAATCATCTTCTTATCATTTGAGGCACTTGAAAGATTTGTAGCCATCAGCTCAGGTGGAGTTCGTTCACCAATTTTTTTTGAAGATCCACCTTTAAGAGTCTTTGGTCCAGAAAGATTCATACAAAATCTTCTTTGATGCCATTTTCCTGACAAAAGAAACACATAAATCAGTAAATGACGAAAAAATATTAACTTAAATTAACAACGAAAACGATAAATGATAATTAAATTTATAAATCATAACAATTTCAAAAAAAATTAAAAAATACATTGCTTTGTCACCGCACCCTGAAAATTGGTCGGCCAACTGATCTGATATTCACCCTATGAGTGCCATTAGTTAAATATTTATTAAACTAAAGGTATTACAAACTCATGTGCTAGTGTGTTTGTGTTCTGTGTTATTGAAACAATGGATCGATCAGATTGCCAATACACAGAAAATAAATGGAAAGACAGTAGAGAAATATAGTAAGCAACACAAAGAAACAAACAGTTTTAATAAGGAGTTCACCCTATTCTATAGGGCTACATCTTCGGTCTAGCTTCAGTGGTGGCCTAGTTTTATTGTTTCTTTCAACAGAGAAATTACAATACAGGGACTCAATATGAATTCTCCTGAAGCAGATTTTGCTTGGTAGGGTGGTTCTTGGATTCCCCAAGCCACTCGGAGTATACAGACTATTTTTCTTCTTACTAGCTCTGTGACCCTTGGTCTACAGTGGAAAGAGCCAAATGTGATGCTCAGTCCCGACAAATTCCTCTATGGGAAGGCTTGAATCTTTAAGCTCTCTGGTGCTCGACGCTGCCTGTGGTCAGCTTGACCCTCTATCTCTTCTGCTTGGCTTTACTGTTCTCTGTGTTCAGTCCTCCTCTCAGGGTTCATTGTTCACTATCTCTCTTGGTTGCTTGGATTCTCCTCAATTCAGATTCCCAATCTGACTGATTCTACCGTCTCTGTTCATGGCTTTAGCCATTCAATCCCTATGTCTATTTGGTTCCTCTTCCGCCTGTGTCGATTCACCTTCTGTAGCTATGCATGGGAGTTCCCTGTGTTTGTCGTCATCATGAACGCTCAAGGAGTGGCCACTTGTCCTCCTCTAATTGGTGCCAACATGCTTCGTCGTTTTGTTTTTTCAGTTACGCCATGGATGCGTTCTTCCTCCACTGTGGTGGTCAAACAAATTCCAAATCCCTTTAGAATGCGGCTTAATTCCTTGTCGATTCAACTTCTTTCCAGCGGGCACAATCTCAGCCGTCCAATCTGGGCCCTCTAGATCCGACGCCATATACATGTTTCACGAGGTTGACTTGCTCGACTGATAGTGCATGATCAACGACAGTTTTCTCTCACCTCCGCCTGCCACGCATCGATCGGTGTATGGAATCTCTTCGCTCCTATCTAAAACCTCTTACCCTTCAAGGGTGCCCTAATCAAAACTGTCGGTTTCCAAAGCGCAGGTACCACATTTGTACTTTATCACTTTTACCTTTTTCTGCCCACGGTCCTTCTGTTCCCCCATGTAATCAGGTGCTCGGGCTTTCCCATTTTGGCCCTGTTCGCTAATCGCACATCAAAAACTTCGGCCTTTTTCCATTCTGGGGCTCTCAGGGGCTAATTTGGCCTCCTGCGCAATCTCCATGGGAGTCGGTCAGCGTGCTTTGACCGAGGTCCTCGTTGTTCCACGTCGGTTGCCATGGCCACTGGTTCCAGGGTGTTTTTGATACTGTTTTGGACTTCATTAGAGATTTGTCCGACCTGATTCAATCATGGTTCTCGATAGTCTTTCTATGGATACAATTTGGATGACGGCCTCCCTACTAAAAAAGATTTCGGACCACCAAAAGTTAGTTTTTAAGCATTGACTAGGTGAGGATACTGTTTCTTCACTTGTCCAATCTCAACCCACTTTGCGCTGCTTGGCTTTGAACCTTTGAGCCCAATCCTGAGGTACTCAACTTCTCCCCTGCGTGTTGTCCTCACCTTCTTGTCCAGCATTGTGTCTTCCTGCAACTCATTGAGGTATTCAGGTAGCAGGTCATTAATAGAAGGAAATTGACTTTTCTCTTCAGGGTCATCAATCATTGAAGGTTCAAACAATCTCAAACAATCTGCATTTACGACTGAGTAGATGTGCATGTAAGCTCGTAGATCAAGGCAAAATGCATTTTCACCAATCTTCTCAAGTATCTTGAATGGTCCATACTTGATAAGATTTAGCTTTTTACCTTCACCTTGCATCCTGTCCTTGCTAATATACAACCAGACTTGGTCTCCAACTTAAAAACTATGCTCCATCCGATGCTTATCATGCCTAGCCTTATACTTGGCCTGGCTCTTTTCCAACTATTCTTATACTGCCTGATGGATCTCCTGGATCTGTTCAATGAACCTAGTTGCCTTATCCACATCACTGTGCCCATCAACCATGGTATCTTTACCAAAGACAAAATCTAAAAGAGACCTTGGTGTGAAACCAAAGCAGGTCTCAAAAGGAGATCTCTATATAGAAGAGTGTTTGGCTCTGTTGTAAGCATGCTGCACATAAAATAAGTGTTCATCCCAAAGCATAGGATGTTTACTACAATATCCTCTCAGTAACTAGATCATAGTCCTGTTTACTACTTCTATCTGGCCATCTGTTTGTGGATGAAAAGCCGTGCTTTTCTTTAACTTGGTGTCCATCAGTTCCCACAGACTAGACCAAAACTTCCCCACAAATCGGGTATCTCGATCAGATACAATGGAAGTGGGTAAACCAAAATGAACCCATACATGTTCAAAGAACAATTTTGCAGTCTGTTCAACTGTGACCTGTTTACTACAAGGTATCAAAATGCACATTTTGTTGAACCTATCCACAACAACGTATAGATAATCATGACCTTTCCTAGATTTAGGCAGTCCTCCTACAAAATCCATGGAAATTATTTCCCAAGGGTGAGTAGGGACTGGCAATGGAGTGTACAAGCCTAGTTTTCTATTGCTGAGCTTGCTTTTAACACACATGGTACACCCTCTTACATATCTAGAAACTGTCTCATTCATTTTCGACCAATAGCAGAATATTTGTAGCTGTGCAACTGTTTTGCTTACCCCAAAGTGACCTAATATCATAGAAGTGTGTGCTTCCCTAATTATCTTTATCCTCTCAATTTGTGGAATGCAGAGTTTCCCACAACGGTATAAGATTCGGTCCTTTATATGATAGTCCAATTCTTCTACTCTTTTGCCTTGACTCAAAGTTGCATATACATCTTTAAAATCCATATCCTGAGCATATTGTTCTATGTAGCTTTCATGTAGTATATAATTATGCTTAAGTATGGTAGATGCATTTATAATGGGTCTAGATAACATATCTGCAACCTTGTTATGTATGCCCTCTTTATATCTGATGAGTGAAACTGTTGTAGAAAACCCATCCAGCTGTAATGTCTTGATTGTTGTAGCTTAGTTTGGGAGTGTAGATATTGAAGTGGCTAGTGATTAGTATGTATTACTATCTCTTTTCCCATTAAGTAATGTTTCCACTTCTTCACACTCTGAACTCATGCATATAATTCCTTATCATATGTAGGATATTTAACTATTGCTGGATTAAAAGTCTCAGAATGATAGCATATGGGTTTGTCGTGCTGTGTCAACACTGCTCCCATGACATAGTCACTGGCATCAGTTTGGATCTCAAATGGTCTTTGAAAATTTAGCAGTGCTAGTACAGGTGCTATACTAATTTTCTCTTTCAAGGTGTCGAAGGCTTTTTGATGTTTGCCTCCCCACTGAAACACCTTATTCAATCCTGTTAAAGCATCTAAGGGAGCTGCAATCGTGGAGAAGTTAGAGATGAACTTCCTCCAATATTGTGCTGCTCCTAAGAAGCTTCTCACTTCTGTAGCAGACCTGGGTTTAGTCCAGTTTACAATAACTGCCACTTTAGAGGGATCTATTTTCAATTCACCTCCCCCTACTATGTGATCCAAGTAGTTTAGAGATGTTTTTCCAAATTCACATTTTGAGAGTTTAACATAAAGTTTTTCTCTTTTCGAAACATCTAATGTCTGCTTAACATGCTTTAAATGTTTTTCCCACATTTTACTAAAATTCAGAATGTCATCTAGATAGACAATAACAAAATCATCAAGAAAAGGTTTGAGTACATCATTCATTAATCTCATGAAGGTAGTAGGAGTATTAGTTAAGCCAAAAGGCATAACTAGCCATTCATACAATCCCTGCTTTGTTTTGAAAGAAATCTTCCATGCATCTTGCTCTGCAACTCTGACCTGATGGTATCCACTATGCAAATCCAGTTTGGTGAAATAAACAACTTCTTTTAATTGATCTAAGAGATCATCTATGCGAGGAAGGGGATAATGATTCTTGATTGTTATCTTATTCAGTGCTCAGTAATCAATGCACATTCTCCACGAGCCATCTTTCTTTCTCACCAAAACAATTGGTGACCCACATGGTGATGTGCTAGGCCTGATGAAGCCCTTCTCGAGCAACTCCTGCACCTGCTTCTTGATTTCAGCATTCTCTAAAGTAGACAACCTGTACATCCCAATGCTAGGCAATGGAACATCTTGCTGCAAAATAATATCATTTACTATTCCCTTTTTGGGTGGCAGACCTTTAGGTTCTTGAAACAAGACATCATACTCTGAAACAACCTTTTCTATATCAGCGTGTTGTTCAGCAGTACAACCCTCAAATACATTGGTTTTATTAGGTTTCCTTTCCTTTACAACCATCAGTAAGAATTGTTTGCGTGAATTAATCATTCTTTTCATCTGCCCTGAGTTTATGAGATTATAATTATTCTTGAGCATATGAGCTCTCATAAACTATTCGATTCCATATTTAACCAGTAGATACTTGTTCTCAGCTCTATAGAAAATAGCCTTTCTATCGTACAAGTACTTCCTAAAACAATTCCACATATATCCAAAGGAATTATGTCTAAGTCAACCTCATCTACAAATGCTGACCCAAAAGAAAACTTGAGTTTGCACTGTCTAGTCACTTGTAGTTGTGCTTTATCATTCAACCATCCTAATGGGTATAGTTTCTTGTGAGGTGTAGTTGCTAATCCCAATTTCTTTACAATTGCTTTAGAAATCAAATTTACTTGAGAGCCACTATCAAACAAAGTATCAATCTTTTTATTTTTGGAAATAACTCGAATATGGAAAAGCTCATGTCTTTTTCTCTCATTTTCTTCATCAATAAAGGATTGAGCATAATTACTAGTAGATGCTTCAGAATTCTTGCCTTTTATACCTGTGGCTGCTATGGTTGTTTCATCTCCCGACTCTGACCCCAAACTCTTTGAATAGCTACAGCTGTCTTCTTCTTCTTGCCCTCAGACTTCTTAGGTCTCAGCTCTGGATGCAGAATCCAACAATTCTCATCATCATGCCCCTCCTTTTTACAGTGAGTGCATGAAGCTTTGGCTTTCTGTGCAGTGTTAGCCTTACTTGCTTTCCACTTCTGTTCTATTTTCTCCTTGCTCTTGCTTATAGTGGGTTGGGATGGTCCCCCAACTTCTGGATTGCCATTCTTTTCTCTAGCCTCTAGATGAGTAGCTTGTATAGACACCTCATCTATACTAGTGGGATTAAACATGAGGATGGTATGCCTCATGTAGCTGTGTAGACCACCAATGTACTTAAAAAGAGTCTCTGGTGAGTCTAGTGAGATACCCAACGTCAATGCTTTCTTTCTGAACTCTTGAGTATACCCTTGTACACTTTGCCCCTTCAACTGCCAAAGAGTTTGCCAACTCATCATGGCTTGCTACATTAGGCTAATGGATAGAATTGTTTCCTGATTATAGAAACGAAGTCACTCCAGAAAGAGATGGTCTTACCATGGCTTTGCATATCAGCTTGGGTTCTACCTTCCCACCAAACCAAGGAAATGCCTCCTAGGCGTAGGCTTGCCAGCTGAATCTTACTCTTTTCTGAGTTTATATTCTGTACCCTGTAATACACATCAATTTTTCTAATCCAATTGTCCAATTTTTCAACATTTAGCTCTCCATCATATATAGTAAAATCAAATTTAACATCTAACTTAATCAAAGATGATTTCTTGTTATGTATAGGGCTATTAGGAGGTGTGAGAAAGTTTTCATATTTCCCTTTTCCTTTGGAGTTGTCATGGAAGTGAGACTCATCATCTTCTTTCTCTTACTTAGAGCCTGACGCTTCTTCCACCTTTTGCTTTCTAAAGTCTCGGTACATTTCTTCAACCATGGACTTCATAGCTAGGAAACTCTCTATGAATTGAGGGTCTGGCCCCATAGAACCTTCTTCTGACATGGTTTTTTGAGGATAGACTCTCCCAATTTCAAGATTGGTTTCCACCAACTCTCCTTCTCCTACTTTGAGCTTTGATTGTGTGAGCATTCACAACTATACGAACACAAGCTTGTCTAACCTTACAACCTTACTGCTCTAATACCACTTGATTTGATATTCACCCTATGAGGGACATCAGTTAAAGATTTATTAAGCTAAAGGTATTACAGACTCATGTGCTGGTGTGTGTGTGTGTGTTCTGTGATATTGAAACAACAGATCGATCAGATTGCTAATACACAGAAAATAAATAGAAAGACAGCAGAGAAATGCAGTAAACAACACAAAGAAACAAACAATTTTAATAAGGAGTTCACCCTATTCTCCAGGGCTACGTCTCCGGTCCAACTTCAGTGGTAGCCTAGTTTTATTGTGTCTTTCAGAAGAGAAATTACAATACAGGGACTCAATATGAGTTCTCTTGAAGCATATTTTGCTTGGCAGGGTGGTTCTTGGAATCCCCAAGCAACTCAGAGTACACAGACTCTTCTTCTTCCTACCAGCTCTGTGACCCTTGGTCTATAGTGGAAAGAGCCAAATGTGATGCTTAGTCTGGACAGATTCCTCTATGGGAAGGATTGAATCTTCAAGATCTCTGGTGCTCGACGCTGCCTGTGGTCAGCTTGGCCCTTTGTCTCTTCTGCTTGGCTTTACTGTTCTCTGTGTTCAGTCCTCCTCTCAGGGTTCATTGTTCACTGTCTCTCTTGGTCGCTTGGATTCTCCTCAATTCGGATTCCCAATCTGACTAATTCGACTGTCTTTGTTCATGGCTTTAGACATTCGATCCCTAAGCCTGTTCGGTTCCTCTTCCACCTATGTCGATTCAACTTCTGCAGCTGCGCTTGGGAGTTCCTTATGTTCGACGTCATCATGAGCGCTCAGGGAGTGGCCACTTGTCCTCCTCTGATTGGTGCCAGCATGCTTCGTCTATTCGTTTCTTTAGTTACGCCATGGATGCATTCTTCCTCCACTGTGGCAGTCAAACTGATTCCAAATCCCTTGAGATCGTGGCTTAATTCCCTGTCGATTCTGCTTCTTTCCATTAGGCGCAATCTTAGCCATCCAATCTGGGCCCTCCAAATCCGATGCCATATACATGTTTCATGCGGTTGACTTGCTCGATCGATAGCGCATGATCAACGGTGGTTTTCTCTCACCTCCGTCTGCCACACATCGATCGGTGTATGGAATCACTCCGCTCCTATCCAAAACCTCTTACTATTCAAGGGCGCCCCGATCAAAACTGTCGGTTTCTAGAGCGTGGGTCCCGCCTTTGTACTTTAGCACTTTTACCTTTTTCTGCGTGTGGTCCTCCAGTTCCCTCATGTGACCAGGTGCTCGGGCTTTCCCATTTTGGCCCTATTCGCTTAGCGATGCGCGATTAGCGATAATCGCGCATCAAAAACTTCGCCCCTTTTCCGTTCCAGGGCTCCTAGGGGCTACTTTAGCCTCCTGCGCGGTCTCCATGGGCCTTGGTTAGTGTGCTTTGATCGAGGTCCTCGTCGTTCCATGTCAACTGTCATGGCCACTGGTTCCAGGGTGTTTATGATACTGTTTTGGATTCCATTAGATATTTGTTTGACCTGATTCAGTCATGGTTCTCGATAGTCTTTCTATGGATCCAATTCGGATCACCAATCGAGCCAGCCGTTGTGTCTGTCCGCCTAGCCCACCATAGCGGTCCAACCACTGCCCTTCGCCCAACCCCTCCCATGCCACCTCGGTGGCCTGCCCTTCCGCAGGGTGGCGAGGTGATTCTCGGAAACACCCTGCCACACTACCAACTGTCGCCCCACAACCCCGCTGGCGAGCAGGCCACTGGGGGAGGATGTGGCAGCCCCTCCACGCCACCCTATCAGCCTGCCACCCCCTGGGCGAGTGGGCTGCTGAGGTGGCACGGGGGGTGGGGGGGGGGGCTACGGTAGCCTCCCACCGTGCCACCTCGGCGGCTCACCCGCCTGCGCAGTAGAGAGGCGATTCTGAGAATCGCCCTGCCACCTTGTAGGTGGGCGGGCTAGCCATACTCATCGCCCCTAACCTACAAGCCCATTTGGCCATTGTGAGCATTACCGGGCTCATTTAGCCGTCATGAGCTTCACCGAGCCCACCATGCTCACAGCGGACATAGTGGGTAAATTTGGCTTGCAAAAAGTTTTAATTTAAAAAAAAAAATTCTACTTCATTAAACTTATTTAATATTAAAACTTGCAAGGAAAAAAAATTAACTAACCTTTCAATTGCGAGAGTTCTCCGTTGAATATGTTGTTGATAACAATGTAGCTGCTCCACAAATTCGCTCCAAGTCTTTCAGCGAATCTCAAAAAATCTTGATGTGTTGTGAGTAATAGTGATAATGGAATTTATTATATAGGTGAAAGTATGAAGATGTTTTACCGTACAGTTAATGTGGGATTAATTTGTTTTAAAAAAAATATAGCATGTTAATTTTTTTATGGCGATATAGGAAACTATGATAAAGTGAATATTATGGAATCCTTTTACAGTGTGGTGAATGTGGGATTAATTTGTTTTAGAATGTATTATAAAAATTGAAAAAAAACATTCAATTGTTTAGTAAATATTATATACTTTAACTATTAAAATAATTTAGGTAAAATTTGTAGTTTACAATTTTAACTTTAAAGATTTATTTCATAAAAAAATTTAGTTTACATTTTTCAATAAATTGTAGAATAAAATAATGAAGGGAAATAAATCTAACAAAATTTTTGGAGGGAAATATTTTAGCGAAACTTTTTGGAGAGAAAATTTCATTCTCTAAGCTTTATAATATCTTTAGGAGACTCTACATTTGTATCATTCAACCTCTTCTATTTGAAAGGGATGGATTCTCCTGATAGTGAAGTTTTGTTTTGTACATCATCAACATCTTCATCACATAACAACTCTATTCATATTGATGAATATAATAGGAATTCTTCCACTATGAATAGAAAGTCAATTTTTCCACTTAGTCCTAATCCGAAGGACTATGAGAGCAACACTGATGAAAGATGGGATGGAGAATCTTAAATAAATAAAGAGTCACGGGTTCCACTTAGTCCTAATTCTAAGGACTATGAGAGCAGTAGTGATGAAGAGCATGATGACAAATTTCAAAAGAATGGAGTGTCACGGTGACCACTTAGTCCTAATCCTATGGACTATGAGAGCAGCAGTGATGAAGATCATGATGATGAATTTCAAAAGAATTGAGTGTCATGGTGTCAACTCAGTCCTAATTCTAAGGACTATGAGAGCAGCAGTGATGAAGAGCATGATGATGAAGTTCAAAAGAATGGAGTGTCACAGTCTCCACTTAGTCCTAATTCTAAGGACTATGAGAGCAACAGTGATGAAAAGCATGATGATGAATTTCAAAAGAATGGAGTGTCACGGTGTCCTCTTAGTGCTAATTCTGAGGACTATGAGAGCAACAGTGATGAAGAGCGTGATGAAAAATTTCTAAAGAATGGAGTGTCACGGTGTCCTCTTAGTTCTAATCTAATGGACTATGAGACCAGTAGTGTTAAAGAGCATGATGAAGGATTTCAAAATAATGGAGTGTCACAGTGTCCACTTAGTCCTAATTCTAAGGACTATGAGAGCAACAGTGATGAAGAGCGTGACGATGAATTTCAAAATAATGGAGTGTCACAGTGTCCTCTTAGTCCTAATTATAAGGACTATGAGAGCAGCAGTGATGAAGAGGTCACTTAAGCCTTGAATGCATTATTGTTCAGTGAATAAGAGTGGGTGTTCACTCTAAGTCTCCAAACAAAGAAAACGGTATAGGTGTCAATGTATCAATTAATACATTGACTTCAATTAGAATAAGTTTCAAAATTTAGTTTTATGTTTATTGCTGTTTTTTAAGAAAATGGTTTTCTAAGAAAAATTGATATATTTTGTTTTTATTTATTATAAATAAAATAAATAAAAATATTATCATGTGTTAATGGGGTACATTAAATGCAAGTGACTAAAGTAAACTATTTCCATTATAAACATTATCACAGTTAATTGGGCACATTATGTGTAGGTGTTTACTTTTCTTTAATGTGTCAATGCTTTATGGTTTATATGTAGAATTATCAATATTATTTTAACCTACTTAAATGACATTATACTCCTTTTTACCACACACCATTCAAATAATGTACATTCACCATACACCATTCAAATAGTGTACATTCACCACACACTATTCAAATAACATACATTCACATGTTGTTGTCTAAAATATATATTGTGTTAGTCTACTTAAACGAGACTATGCTTCTTTTTACCACATACCATTCAAATAATATACATTCCCCACACACCATTCAAATAATGTACATTCACCACTCATCGTTCGCATAATATATATTCACTGAGAATGAGATGGTTTCACACTTCATAACATTTAGGGGTTCCATCCATAGTCACCATCCAATAATGTTAACAATAAGGGAGAACTTCATATCTCAAAAACATGTATAGGTTTCATTCAATGTCCCTAAATTTAAATTTATATATATATATATATATATATATATATATATATATATATATATATATATATATAATTTTATTGAAGTTACTTTTGAGTTTTATAAACTCATACTCCATGTGAGTATTAACCCATTTAATATGCACTCATTGAGGTTTAAGGCATTTACATCTCAAAATGCAATATGACAAGTAATGGGCTAGTTTTTGAAACTACAACTATTATTCTCTACAAATTCTCTCTATTTCTAGTTTCACGTAGATAATTGATAACCATTTTTGGTTTATAGTGAAGATAAGGTAAACTTGGATTAGCTTAAAACTAGAACAACACATAAGGGAAACTCTAGCTCGCTTGAATCTAGAACAATTCCATGGAATTAGTAACAAGATATGTGATTTTCTTGTAACACATTTATAGTGGTGTGACCTCTCTGTTTAAGTGACTTACAAACCTATAAGTGTTTATGATATTTCCAAATAACCACTTCAAAGTATTAACATCAAGAAACAATATTTGATATATATGGAAGTCCTTCATTTTGAAGAGAAGCAAGCATGGTTAGAACCAAATTGTAAATCTTAAAAAAAAATACATCTATTATAACAAAAATAAAATATAAGCTTTTTAATTAACATGCAAAAATAATTATTATTTTAAAAATAAATTTAATAACTAAAAATAACCATATTCATTTCATTTAAATTTTATATAACAAAAACATTAAAAATAAAAATAAATTAGATATACATTTACAAGCTTATAAAAAAATATAACTAAAATAAATATCCCTTTCTACAATAAAAATAATTTCTACACCAAAATTGAAAATAATCAATCCTATTTAACTATCACCAAACATGTTTTAACAAATTAAGAAGCAGTATCACCTAAACCTCATCTCATTTATGTTATGCCAAACATTATCACATTTTATTTCCAAGTTAGTTGTTCTTATTTAGAGAACTCCCTATAGTTCTTAATATGACTTAATTATGAAAGAATTAATTATACTCATTGCTGTATCTATTTTGAAACCTAGGTTGTAGATTTTTGTTTAAATAAATGAATAAGATTTTATTTTAGAAGAATATTTAGTTTAATAACAGCATCAAGGGTTATGATTTTACTAAAACATACATATTGGGGATTACAACCCAATCTAATAAATATTTTAATAAACAAAATTGAAAGGATTGTCTGCATTTCATTCCACAGGATAGTCTATTTGTTTACCTGTCTTAAGTAAACATCATTATATTGGGATTATATTTGGCATTTTTGTAGATATGGATTTGATAATTTTGAGACCATCTTTAATATATATCTGTGTTTTCACAGACATTTATTGGACGGAGGAGGAAGAACATAAAATGTCTCTCAGGGCTTCATAAAATGGGAAAAGGCCACTGGAGGCATTTCCAGGAAGTTTGTCACTTGCACAACTCCTAGCCACGCTCATTTTTTATTTATTTTTTACTTTAGTCGCTTCCACAACTCCTCCTCAACTTGCTAGCTTTTTCGATATGCCCTAATTCAATATATTTCTTACCATAAATTGGAAAGTAATAAATGTTTTTTTTTTTTTTTCTTAAATCGTTTATTTCTGGTATTCCTTCACCCATAGATTCCTAAGTATTTCAGAAATCTCGAGATAAAAAATATATTACTTCTGCAACTAATCATATTGACAAATCTTCACCTTTGATTTTTCCAAAATCCTAGACTTTTGACGGAGAGGTTTTGGAATTTTGCACAAACGAATATGAAATTTATTATTTCTGAACCTCGTTAGACTATATATGAAATCTGGAGTTTTGGAATTTATTTTCAGATAATTTTTATTTTTTCCGAAAAGGGACATATAAACCCATGGGCGTATATTAATGAAAGTCTTATATTCAAGACACAACCTTCACAAAACTTATTATTTACATTTTAACTTTGCATATATATCTAGAAAGTGTTTCTATTTTCTAAGTCATATATGTTTTAGAAGATATTTCTCTTTTCAAAGCCAATGCACTCATAACCCACAACCACGAACAATTGTACTCTAACCTTCCACAGTTAGGGGAGAGATTCCTATTGTTGTGCAGGGACCAGTAATTGATATAGTACTGGTCCCACCAAACCACCAGCGATTGAGACTTTTGAAACCAAAATTTAAACAGAAATAAATAAAATTATGTATAAATAAGTATTAAATTATGTCCAAAAATCACCCATACATTGACTGGGCCCACAACTGTCCATAAATAGTATTTTACTACTTAATACTGCAAAACATATTGACCCAAGTAGAAAACAGCTAGAGCCATAAAGGCTTCCAAACTGGTCTATTCCAGAAGTACAAAACAGCAGTCACTTCAACCCCCACTCATTAGAACTGCAACTTTGCATCCCAAATAAATATGCCTACCTCCACATAACAAAAGGAATGTATGTCAGCCATAACTACTGTGTTGTTCAACAACTAAACACCCTATGTTCAATAAATGACACCCAACCCAATAAAAATTAAATCCACTTTGTTCAATAAATGACACCCAGACCCAATAACTGCAATAAATGACACCCAACTCACTCTATTTCTCATTAAAACAGATCAAAGAACATGGATCAACAAATAAACAATTCCCAACCATTAGATCACATCAAATTAAATACACACCACACATTCAAAATGAAGCCATTGCAATCCATGTGCATTCATGTCCACCAATTAAAATCAAGTCCCCAAAACTATAAAAGAAGTCCACCCACTGTTGAAGTTGCATCTAATGCTTTCAAACTATTCAGCAAACTTGAAGACAACATCACAAAACAGTGGCCAATATATTCAAGTTAGTTATATGAATTACAACTCATTCTTCTTATAGTTCTGTTTTCATTGTTTTCATTTATCAGATTTCTTACATTACAGTTCTGTCCATAGGGTTATGGTTAACCTATACAGTTACAGTTAACCTTTTTTATACAGAGTTTATGTATGTGTTCTAGCTTATTATATCATCAGCTTCATAGTGATTACAGCTTACATATCACAGAGGTTACGTATGTCAAGTTAGTACTGTAGTCACAGCTTGTTTAGCTTACAGGAATTGAAGCTTAGCTTACAGGAATTGAACCTATTGAATACAGTCGTATCCATCTAATCAACGTCACAGGTTGTTTACCTTACAGGAATTGAACCTTAGCTTACAGGAATTATTCGATCATCAGCTTCATAGTGATTACAGCTTACATATCACAGAGGTTACGTATGTCGTGTTAGTACTGTAGTCATAGCTTGTTTAGCTTATAGGAATTGAACCTTAGCTTACAGGAATTGAGCGATTATTATGGCTTGGGTTCTATGCAAAATGAGTTAAAACATAGAACAAAAACGAATTGTAACTTTAATGACTCTGATAAACTTAGTAATTTTTCACATATTTTCAGACCTTGACAATCATCATTGAGACATCACATTGAAACATAATCGAAAGACATGTATTTTCAGAAGCATGAAGCTATTGAGAAAGCAAAAATTTTGATATTGAGTCGAAAGAATGCAAATAAGTGAATTTCTACTACTGATGAATGGACCATAGAACTGAGGAATGGTTTCTTAGAATGGAAGCCCGAGCAGATGACCATTTCTCTTTATTGGATTAGATGACTGTAAGATTTTAGATAATGAGAAAACACAATTAAAAGTAACATAGCAGATGACAGTCTTATTGGCCTTCATATCTTTTCACCTCGTTGAGCTCGAGACCTTAGGGTATGGAGAGCCCGAGCCATACGGAGTTGTAAAAGTTGGACCAAAGGAATGGGGATTTACATAATTCAGCACTGTAAATTAAGTCACAGAAAATGGAGAGAAATCTTGGAGCAGAGATTGTTCTTCTCAATATTCAAAATAACTAAATAAATTCAAAATAACTAAATAAATTATATGGAAAATATAAAAAATAAATGACTGCAACGAAACTCGATTAAACTGAAGTAAAACCAATTGTCTATGACACCTAGGAGACCATAGAATCAAATGTGATAGTGATTACAGCTTACATATGTCGTGTTAGTACTGTAGTCATAGCTTGTTTAGCTTACAAGAATTGAACCTTAGCTTACAGGAATTGAACCTATTGAATACATCTCATTCATCTTATCACTATTAAGCTCTATACACTAAAATGCTCGTATTAGTATCTGAGCATGGTTTCAGTTCACCCTTATCTATGAGTGAGCTAGAACAAAGCTCTGTATAATTACATATGTTATATGTATATTGAAGCTGAATCCAGTCTATTAGGGAGATAACCAACCTGTGATACAGGTACTTTATCATATCTATACATGTATTTCTTAGGTTAGTACTGATAGGTCAACCTTTAGATGATGTTACTTATAAAATATCTGTGCTATTACTTATGCCGAGTGTTATGAGAACGAGACAAGCAAGTGATTAGGTAAACAAGCATGGTTAGAAAGAGTCATGTGTAACTACTGTGTTCTAATTCCATAGCTTGTCATAAGCTTAGATAAGGTACAAAGGTGACAAGCTAATCAATATACAACATGATATCCCGGGGTTCTCACTCTTAGTCATTCCTATTATATAAATACCTTTTTTCTTATTGCTATATAGAGTACCGTTCTCTCCATAATCAATACTTAATCAATACATATGGATAGACTGTAATCACTGTATACACATATCCTAATGTAATACATAATCAATACATATGGATACACTGTAATCAATGTATACACATATCCTAATGTAATACATATGGATAGACTGTAATCACTGTATATGCATATCCTAATGTAACAAACTCAGTTTCCTCATTACTTTGATTTCCATGGTTCTACTTATGGCACTGATTCAACCATTAGTAATGATTACACTCTACTCTATAGGGTAAGTACATATTGAATAGACCTACTTATTACCTGTATTCCCTAATCTTTAACAGATATAAGGAGAATGACGTAATTCATACATGTTTACATACCTCATTGGTTTAACTGTATAAAGTTGTTGAAAAAAAAATGGAAAATGATATATGAAAACAATGACATACATGTTGATAATTTCCTGTAATAGAGGAAAAGTATTTTTGCAGAAGTAATAAAGCATAATTTGACATATATTCTAATGTCTAAATGCAACATACATGTTAATAATTTCTTGTAATAGAGGAAAAGTAATTTTTGCAGAAGTAATAAAGCATAATTTGACATATATTCTAATGTCTAAATGCAACATACATGTTGATAATTTCCTGTAATAGAGGAAAAGTAATTTTTGCAGAAGTAATAAAGCATAATTTGACATATATTCTAATGTCTAAATGCATGCAATAATTTTATAGGTTGTTGCATTTATGGCAAAAGGAAGTTACTCTGCTCGTACAAGGAGAAGTGGCAGGAGAGTGACAAGGGGTGCGCAGCTGCGATGCACATCGTCTGATGATGACAGGCCAGGTGATGTCAATGCCGGCAATGCACCCGAGAACATTGTTGAAGATGACCATGTGACAGCCGCTGATGTTAACACACCATCAGCCACAGAACCACTATCAACAACAGTCCAAGGGGAAAGCTCAACTAAAAAGATCAGTGCTATAAGAGGATGGACAAAAGAACAAATGTTAGTTGCAATTGACGACATAGAGTTTAATGGATACTCAGTTCGGGAATCTGCAAAAAAACATGGTATTCCTCCCTCATCAATACATTATTGGATAAATGGACTGACTCATACAAAATGTAGAGGGCCTCTTACAGTTATGACTGAGGAGGAGGAGGCCGAGGTGGTTGAGTGGTGTAAAGAGATGGCCCAACTGGGACATGGGCTAGAGTTGATACAACTCAAATCAACAGTTGCTCAAATCTGTCAAGGGAGGCCAAACCCATTCAAAGATGGGTTTCCTGGTAAATCATGGTGGTTTGGGTTTAAAAAAAGGCATCCAGAACTTTTATTGCGTACTACTGAGGGCCTTGACAGAGACAGAGCATTAAATTTGCACCCTGCAGTTGTGCAAAAATTCTATGACACACTTTCTAGTGCTTACGATAAACATTCTTATGGAGCAGACCATATATGGAAATGTGATGAAACAGGTTTACAGGCATGGAGGAATTGTGGCATGCGGGTAATTGCCAAGAGAGGGAGCCGAAATGTGCCAAATATTTTGCCCAAGAGTAGGGAGTGGATAACTATTTTATGTTGTGTTAATGCAATTGGTACTTCAATCCCAGGATTTTATCTATTCAAAGGTAAAAATCAATTGAAAAACTATATACAGAACTGTGAACCAGGTGCATGCATGGCTGCACATCCCCATGCATGGATGACTAAAGAACTGTTTCTAAGTTGGCTTTTTCACTTTGCTGCATCGGTACCAGGTGGCGTCTCGCCTAATAACAGACACCTTTTGATATTAGATGGCCATGGGAGCCACATGGCTGTACAAACAATTGAGGAAGCAAACAATTTAGGCATCGAACTGTTGACATTGCCCTCTCATACGACTCATAGGCTGCAACCCCTTGATGTTAATGTGTTTGGCCCTTTCAAGAACTATTTCAGGTCGAAGCGTGCTGCATGGATGGCAAGGAATCCAGGCGTTGAGGTGAAAAGGTTTGAGCTAGCAGAGCTTGCAAGTAAAGCTTTTAAAAGGGCTTTGACACCATCAAATATCAAGGCTGGATTTAGGAGGACAGGAATCTGGCCACTGAACTATGATGCTCTTATGCATGATACTGGTTGTAGCCAAGCGTTTCATGTGGATGGTCAGGAAGAAGGGAATGTCCAAACAGGTGATGAAGTGCAAGAAGTAGATGACCAAGATGATGTTGTTGTAGCTGGTAATATGATTTCCCTGTCTCAAGGACACTTATATGCTAAAGATGATGAAACTATATGTGAAACACAATATAACAATGAACAAATTCCTAGTAACATGGAGATTGTTCCACCAACTCAAGAACATGAAATTCATGTTGCTAATATTGCTAATGATATTGTTGAACATGCAGTTGACAATGACCAATTGACATTGCCAAGCCAAGTAACCCCACCTTCATGGATAGCAGAAGCAATGATCAATATGAATGCACATAGTGTCTCAGCAACCAATGAAGAAAGCATGAACATGCCCTCACAACCAGCAGAATTGAACAGTGAAATTTTTCATTTTTTGTGGACAATAGATCAATGGAAGAAGATGAAGGACATAATGAGGCATCAAATGAAGATAATGATATGGTTCAATCAGTTCCAACAGATACTGAAAAAGAAGTACCAAGCAATGACATGTAGGTGGGAGGGGTGGAGAAGACACTTGGACGGTTCCTAAAGCTACCAGTAGAGAGAGTATCAATGAAAAAAAAGCAAGGTGCACCGGGTAGTCTTCGTCTGGGCCGAAGCTCACAGTTACTCACCTCAGAGGACTATATAAACCTGTTAGTTGAGTCAGAAAAAAAGAAATTTGAAATGCAAGAATTAAAACAGAAAAAGAAGGATATAGTCAAGGAGAAGAAGGCAGCAAGGATTGTTGCAGCACAACGTCGAGCAGAAGAAAGGATTGAAAGAGATAAATCAAGGCAAGTTAAGGACCAACAAAAGAAAATGGCAAGATAGGAAAAGGAAAAACGAAAGGCACAACAAATGCTTGAAAAGGAACAAGGGATGATCAACGATACAAGAATAGCTGATGAAACTAGGATTATTTCAAACTCATTGGACTCCATTGCAGACAATACACCATTATTCCAAGATCTCATAAACATTCAAGTGCCCCACTATCAAACTGAGGGTTTACCCACTTGCCTTGTTCCTACCAGAGCTGGTGTCAATTCTCTGTATGCTCATTACACACCTCCACTTAATGCAGGGGTCAGTAGGGAAAATGTGAGGTATGGGTACTCAGTACCTCCATGGTTGGAAGCTGCAAATTGGAATCAATCATATGGCATCAATCAACCATTTCCTAATCAGCCCTTGACTGGTAGGCCAACCTACCTGGCTCAAGAAGGTAACTCGGGGAGTTTTGGCACTCAAGATTCTCAGGGCCATAAAGAATAGGGGTGCCATATGTTTTTGGTTCTAACCACATTATGATGTGGATTTTGGATGGATTGTATCTTTTTCTTGGCACAGAAACATTTTGGCTTACAACACTAGATTGTATCTTTTTCTTGTCACAGAAATATTTTGGCTTACAACACTAGATTGTATCTTTTTCTTGTCCCAAGAAACATTTTGGCTAACAACCTAGTAGTGATTTCTTGTGGCAACCTAACTGTGTGTTGATAAGAAATTTTCAATGGAATATGTCTTTCTGTAAAATATTAATTATGATAAAACTATTTCTATAAGTTATTCTGTGCGCCCTCCCCGCCACGTCAGAAAACCACGCGTAAAAGCACATGGAGCCGGTACAACACCTGTCCACCATGGAGCTCATGTGTTGGCCATCATATCATTGCATAAAACTTTGTGTTCGCGCCATTTCACAGGTTTGTTTGGGGTCATTGCTGCGATGTTTGGGAATTCAATAATAACATTTCAAGTTGCATATGAAAAAGGCTAAATATAGAAATCAAATGACCAGACAGTCTTATTATGATTGAGAGCACTCATTATCAAGTTGAGTATGAAAAAGGCTAAATACAGAAATCAATGAGGAGGCAATCTACCTCATAATAAGTTTTATTAAATGTGAAAAAGCCACTAATAATTTTATTGATTGAGGGGACACTTGAGAAATTGAGAGCACTCATTATCAAGTTGCATATGAAAAAGGCTAAATATAGAAATCAAATGACCAGACAATCTTATTATGATTGAGAGCACTCATTATCAAGTTGAGTATGAAAAAGGCTAAATACAGAAATCAATGAGGAGGCAATGTACCTCATAATAAGTTTTATTAAATGTGAAAAAGCCACTAATAATTTTATTCATTGAGGGGACACTTGAGAAATTGAGAGCACTCATTATCAAGTCACTCTCATTATCAAGTTGAGCATGAAAAAGGCTAAATAAGTGGACCGTTATCTAAAGGAACATCATTCAACTTGATAGCTCATGCTTCAACCATAATGCTTACAAAGCAATTTCTACCCATTGTATTCTGTAATAGCTAGTCAGTGAACCCCAAGACGGGCTGGAAACAGAGACTACTTCAGATATTCACATAATGAGTAAACTATTATATCATATACTAATTTACATTAGAACTTTGAAGTGAACAACTGAATCAGAGGGACCTAGGAATAAGTCATATTTTCTCATTTACATGATCCACATCCTTAATTAAATTAAAATGAAAAGTAAGGCCACTGAATGTGCAAGCCCCATTCTTGGGAGCAATTGGAGGGATGACGTTGTTCGCTGGAAGTGAAGGAGGGAGAAGTATAGCTTTGTCCACTCAACTCCCTCACAATCAGATGGAAACCATGAGACAGATACTCTTGATCATCCCGTATTGAACATTCTTTCGATTTCTGTATGTGGTTCCATATTAATATGTCTCAGTTCTTCTACTTAGTGGACAGTTTGCACCTCAATGGCTCAATGGCTAGACAGTTCGCACCTCAATGGCTCAATGGCTTTTCATGTGGTCAATAAATTTTGACATCAGATGTTAGGAGAGATGGGTTTGACACTCAACCCATTAATCTTTGGATGATCTTTTCTCTAAGAGCATTTTATACATTGTATTTTTTATGCCTTCGATCTCAACATTGAAGGCATCAAATTTGCAGCACTGTACAAAGCTCTAAACTCACTTATGGCTCCAATAAGTGGACCGTTATCTAAAGGAACATCATTCAACTTGATAGCTCATGCTTCAACCATAATGCTTACAAAGCAATTTCTACCCATTGTATTCTGTAATAGCTAGTCAGTGAACCCTAAGACGGGCTGGAAACAGAGACTACTTCAGATATTCACACAATGAGTAAACTATTATATCATATACTAATTTACATTAGAACTTTGAAGTGAACAACTGAATCAGCGGGACCTAGGAATAAGTCATATTTGCTCATTTACATGATCCACGTCCTTAATTAAATTAAAATGAAAAGTCACTGATACAGTAAGGTTTTATCGTTGGAGCCCGAGAAGGGTTAGTTATTGAAATGCATTTTATGTATGAGAACATAATTCATTACTAAAAATATTTATTCTCTTATCTCTGTAACCATCAGTAACCGGTTTTGGAATCGACTGTAAAATGTGTGAACTCCTTTTTTTTCAGAGAAAAAAGCATCACAGATTATATTGACAATATAAAAAACATCATAAGATACAAAAGGGTGGCATATGACAGCCACTGTCCGAGACATCTCGAGGAAAGGCAAATGTCAGAGGTCCGAAAACATATACATCAGGTTCAGGAAAATAGCAAAAAGCATCAAAATTAATAACCAGGAGTAACAAATTCCAGAAACGAACAAGACTTCTCTTCCTCCATAGTTAAATAACTGCAATGGTAGACTTATACTGCCCCATACATATGGCCATTAAAGAATTTGTTATTTTCAGCGCAACCAAAAAAAACCCCAAATTTGCTTAAACTGTAAATATACTCAAATTAGTCAATTGTGAGCAGCGTCAACATGGAAACAAAAAGGACTGTGTATACAGGATATCCATATTGCAAAACATATACATCAGGTTCAGGAAAATAACAAAAACACCAAAATTAATAAGCAAGAGTAACAAATTCCAGAGACGAATAGGACTTCTCTTCCTCCATAGTTAAATAACTGCAATGGTAGCCCATACATATGGCCATTAAAGAATTTGTTATTTTCAGCGCAACCAAAAAAAACCCCAAATTTGCTTAAACTATAAATATACTCAAATCAGTCAATTGAGAGCAGCGTCAGCATGGAAACAAAAAGGACTGTGTATACAAGATATCCATATTGCAAAACATATACATCAGGTTCAGGAAAATAGCAAAAAGCACCAAAATTAATAACCAGGAGTAACAAATTCCAGAAACGAACAGGACTTCTCTTCCTCCATAGTTAAATAACTGCAATGGTAGACTTATACTGCCCCATACATATGGCCATTAAAGAATTTGTTATTTTCAGCGCAACCAAACAAACCCCAAATTTTCTTAAACTATAAATATACTCAAATTAGTCAATTGAGAGCAGCGACAGAGGGTTTCGAGACTTCATTTCAAATACAAAGAGTGAAGTTCCAGACAGAAGCTTTCACGGACGAGGAGAATATAAGTTATGCAAGTCAATTGAGAGCAGCGACAGAGGGCTTCGAGGGTTCGTTTGGGGTCATTGCTGCGATGTTCGAGTTTCCCTTTGTCTTTCTACTCGGGGGCCGAGGGCACGGGACGGCCGAGGAGCATGAGACGGCCTTGGATAGCACCGAAAATAGCAAAAATAACAGCGAGGGCATGGGAGGGCCGAGGATAGCACGGGACGGCCTAGGATAGCACCGAAAACAGCAAAAATAACAGCGAGGGCACCAGACGGCCGAGGATAGCATGGGACGGCCTAGGATAACAGCGAAAAAAATGAAATTTCAGATAAAACCTAAACCTTCAACAACAAACAACATCAAAATATCCCATAAACCCTAAACCCTCGGAAAAAAATCCTCAAAAAAATGCCATAAAATGCAATAAAAGTTTACAAAATATCCAAAAATAGAGATGCTTGTGTTGAAAAACACAGAGAATGCTAGTAGGATTAAAATCCTACTGGATACATGGTCGCCGACCTCCCCCACCTTCCCCGGAGCTCATCAGACCTTCTCCACACCTGCAACGAACTTCTGCACACCTGCAACGAGAAGAAAAATATATATTCGAGAACAGAAAACCACAAAAACACCACCACAAAAAAGCAAATTAACAGCAAAACACCATTTGACCTCGAGCTCAGTAAAACAGCGACCGACTCCTCCCCAAACAACAAAATCGTTGAATAAGACCAGCAACAGAGAAATGCTAAACAACTGGCATTCCAGAACGACCAAGAACTCCAGGCGGAAAAGCACAAGAAAAGCAGAAGCGTTGTGCCAACCACAAACCCTGAAACTCCAGCAAACATTCGCACCAGCACCTGCATACCAGGCGAAGCGCGCAGGTCCACAAACCCTGTCAACCGAACAAATGCCTCAAACAACACACGAATAAACGACGAAGCGCGTAGGTTCTGGGGCCGTCCCGTGCCATCTTCGGCGGGGGGCTTCGCCCAACAACCGGCCCCGAGCAGAAAGACAAAGGGAAACTCATACATCGCAGCAATGACCCCAAACGAACCTGTGAAATGGCGCGAACACAAAGTTTTATGGGTTGATACGGTAGCCAACACATGGAGCTCCACGGTGGACAGGTGTCGTACCGGCTCCATGTGCTTTTACACGTGGTTTTCTGACGTGGCGGGGAGGGCACACATGTAATGGCGACCCTCCCCTATCCCAACACTCCAAGAGTTCAAGTTGTTATAATGTAGATATACGAATCCATTGAATTCCATGTATGTTGAGGCATCTTCACATTGAGATTATGTGATTTGGTAACTTCATGGCAGTTCGATGCACTTAAGTGAGAAAATAAATGTAAATGCCTTAAACCTAAATGAGTGCATATTAAATGGGTTAATACTCACATGGAGTATGAGTTTATAAAACTCAAAAGTAACTTCAATAAAATTATTATAATATATATATATATATATATATATATATATATATATATATATATAAATTTAAATTTAAATTTGGGGACATTGAATGAAACCTATACATGTTTTTGAGATATGAAGTTCTCCCTTATTGTTAACATTATTGGATGGTGACTATGGATGGAACCCCTAAATGTTATGAAGTGTGAAACCATCTCATTCTCAATGAATATATATTATGCGAACGATAGACTAACACAATATATATTTTAGACAACAACATGTGAATGTATATTATTTGAGTAGTGTGTGGTGAATGTACACTATTTGAATGGTGTATGGTGAATGTACATTATTTAAATGGTGTGTGGTAAAAAGGAGTATAATGTCATTTAAGTAGGTTAAAACAACATATATTTTAGACAACAACATAAGACTGCATATTATTTGAATGGTGTGTAGTAAAAAGGAGCATAATATCATTTAAGTAGGTCAACACAACATAAATTTTATACAACAACATGTGTTTTATGTTATATTTAGTAAAGCAGTCAATTGGATTATTAATACTATTTAAACATTTAGTGCATTTTCATTTATGGGAGATGATTTTCATCTTATTTTACTATGACCATCATCTTACTTTACTTAGCAATGGAGTACAATCAAGTTATATGGGAAGGGGGAATTTTCGACAAGGCATCTGATATGGTTTATAGATTGAGAACCCTCTTAATTAGCGAATAAGATTATAGCAAGGTGGGTCGTTTATGCACCTTAAAAACCTATAGGATCTATGCATTATTTTCAATTTCATTGCAAGTGGAAAATTACATTCATTCATGGTGAAAATTACATTCTTTATATGCCATGAGTAGCACTCAAAAGACCATCCAAAGATAATTGTGCCATAAACATAGTTTGAAAACTAAACAACAACCCAAAAAAAAATGTTGTAGCCACAAACTATCCAAAAATCATACATCGTTTTAATTGTATCAAGAGTTTACAATAAAAGTTGTTGTCACAAAAAAAGTGTCTAAAGCAACAAAACTATCCACTAAAAACTATTGACCGACGACATAAACATAGCATAAATAGAACTAAATGGGTGACTAGTCCCGAAACTCACTAAAAGTACTACAAAAAACAGTAATTGAAGCTGTCATGGAAGGATAAATGCATAGTTTATTGGTCTGCTTGAAGCCCTTAAATGAAAGTGCGATGATGGTATCCATTCCCTTGATCATGATTGCACTCTACTATATGCCATGAACCCAGATCTTGTGTAGTACCCGATTTAGAACGTGCATCGAATTTTCTATTCCTTTCCCTGTAAATATGAGCAACACATATTTGATCAAATAAGATCTTTAACATGTTGATGTCTTATAGAATAGGACATAGGATGTAAATATGACGTTCAGAAATGTTTTTGAACAAATTAACAATTGTCTTTGAACCACGAAAAATATGAATAATCAGATTCCTGATTCTAAGCAAAATAACATGAGAAGTTTCAGATCCATTATTTTTGCATAATTGCTTTTCCCTGATCCTAGACTGAATTTGATCTTGAAAGAGTGGCTATGTGATAAATGAAGGACTACCCCACCCCAATAGGAGTCCTCTTAAGAAGAGGCTCCATCGAAGTGTGCCCATAGAATAGAGAAATCAATAACTTCTTCAACAATGGGACGTGAACACAGAATGAGATAAAATTTTAAGATAAATGCATGTAACACTAAATATTGGGTTGCCACAAAGTCTGGAGTAACATGTTTATCTAGAAAACAACAACTTTTCTTGCAAGCCAAATTCCCCACGACAATAGGAGAGGAAGAGCACGAAACTTTTTTGGAGTAACAGAATTCCACCAAGATTACTAGGCAAATGTATAAGAAATTTCATGTCAATGAAAGCTGAATTCCAATTCAATAAAGAAAATGGATAGAAGAGAAAAAGCCGATTTAGAGTCTCCCCTTTGTTTTTACATAATGGACACTGCTTTGGACTAATGATATCTCATTGAACCATATTATCTCCTGTGGGAACCCGATTTTCCAGGATACATAATTGGAAGAGATGTTCTTTTGTAGGGAATTTGATCTTCCATAAAATTTTCCACCACCTGGAGAGAAAAGGGGCTTCATACCTTCGATTAGAAAGACATATGCCAATTTAGGGGTGTATTTTTGAGAGATTGCAAGAGTACACATTAGTGAATCCTCCCTATCCTTGATGCAAACATCATATTCATTTAGATAGGCTATGAAATGTCGTTAGAGATCGTCCTAGTTTCCTTGTAGATTAAGGTGATGCGCTGAACGCCAGCCCTGCCCCCATATTGAGGAACTTTACTCATCTGCAACGTGAGCCAATGTTTCAAATCCAATTGTTGAAAGGTGATCTACCATATTTGCGGGAGACAGTAGTTTGGGCCACTCGCAACCCATGGATCTGATCCAATTCTAACATGCTCCTCATTACCCACTTTTCGAACCAATCCCTTTTCAATCAGCTCAAAAGAATGAACAATCACCTTCGAAATAACTGAAGCATTTGATCTCCTTCGATTTGGGGCCCAAATCCATTCTATAATTGACCAAGGACTTTTGTATTTGTGCAAACAACATTAGACCATAAGCTACTTGTAGAGATCATAAGCTAGCCTAGCTTAGAAGCTAGAGCCTCAAGGAGGCTTCACTCAATTAACCTATGACATATCACATGCGTTCATGGTGATGTGCTAGGCGTGATGAAGCCCTTCTCGATCAACTCCTGCACCTAATTCTTGATTTCAACATTCTCTAAAGTAGACAACGTGTACATCCCAATGTTAGGCAATGGAACATCTTGCTGCAAAATAATATCATTTACTATTCCCTTTTTGGGTGGCAGACCTTTAGGTTCTTGAAACAAGACATCATACTCTGAAACAACCTTTTCTATATCAGCTTGCTGTTCAGTAGTACAACCCTCAAATACATTGGTTTTATCAAGTTTCTTTTCCTTTACAACCATCAGTAAGAATTGTTTGCATGAATTAATCATTCTTTTCATCTACCCTGAGTTTATGAGATTATAATTATTCTTGAGCTTATGAGCTCTCGTAAAGTATTCGATTCCATCTTTAACCCGTAGATACTTGTTCTCAGCTCTATATAAAATAGCCTTTCTATCGTAAAAGTAAGTACTTCCTAAAACAATTCCACATATATCCAAAGGAATTATGTCTAACTCAACCTCATCTACAAATGCTGACCCAAAAGAAAACTTGAGTTTGCACTGTCTAGTCACTTGTAGTTGTGCTTTATCATTCAACCATCCTAATGGGTATGGTTTCTTGTGAGGTTTAGTTGCTAATCCCAATTTCTTTATAATTGCTTCAGAAATCAAATTTACTTGAGAGCCACTATCAAACAAAGTATCAATCTTTTGATTTTTTGAAATAACTCGAATATGGAAAAGCTCATGTCTTTTTCTCTCATTTTCTTCATCAATAACAGATTGAGCAGAATTACTAGTAGATGCTTCAGAATTCTTCATCTCCTGACTCTGACCCCAAACTCTTTGAATAGCTGCAGGTGTCTTCTTCTTCTTGCCCTCAGACTTCTTAGGTCTCAGCACTGGATGCAGAATCAAACAATTCTCATCATCATGCCCCTCCTTTTTACAGTGAGTGCATGAAGCTTTGGCTTTCTGTGCAGTGTTATCCTTCCTTTCTTTCCACTTCTGTTCTATTTTCTCCTTGCTCTTGCTTACAGTGGGTTGGGATGGTCCCCCAACTTCTGGATTGCCATTCTTTCCTCTAGCCTCTAGATGAGTAGCTTGTACAGACGCCTCATCTATACTAGTGGGATTAAACATGAGGATGGTATGCCTCATGTAGCTGCGTAGACCACCAATGTACTTAAAAAGAGTCTCTGGTGAGTCTAGTGAGATACCCAACGTCAATGCTTTCTTTCTGAACTCTTGAGTATGCCCTTGTACACTTTTCCCCTTCAACTGCCAAAGAGTTTGCCAACTCATCATGGCTTGCTGCATGTAGGCCAATGGATAGAATTGTTTCTTGATTATAGAAACGAAGTCACTCCAGAAAGAGATGGTCTTACCATGGCTTTGCATATCAGCTTGGGTTCTACCTTCCCACCAAACCAAGGAAATGCCTCCTAGGCGTAGGCTTGCCAGCTGAATCTTACTCTTGTCTAAGTTTATATTATGTACCCTGCAATATGCATCAATTTTTCTAATCCAATTGTCCAATTTTTTTACATTTAGCTCTCCATCATATATAGTAAAATCAAATTTAACATCTAACTTAATCAAAGATGATTTCTTATTATGTATAGGGCTATTAGGAGGTGTGAGAAAGTTTTCCTCTTTCCCTTTTCCTTTGGAGTTGTCATGGAAGTGAGACTCATCATCATCTTTCTCTTACTTAGAGCCTGATGCAACTTCCACCTTTTGTTTTCTAAAGTCTCGATACATTTCTTCAACCATGGACTTCATAGCTAGGAAACTCTCTATGAATTGAGGGTCTGGTCCCATAAAACCTTCTTCTGACATGGTCTTTCGAGGATAGACTCTCCCAATTTCAGGATTGGTTTCCACCAACTCTCCTTCTCCTAATTTGAGCTTTGATCGTGTGAGCATTCACAGCTATACCAACACAAGCTTGTCTAACCTTACAACCTTACTGCTCTGATACCACTTGATTTGAGATTCACCCTATGAGTGCCATCAGTTAAAGATTTATTAAGCTAAAGATATTACATACTAATGTGCTGGTGTGTGTGTGTTCTGTGTTATTGAAACAACGGATCTATCAGATTGCTAATACATAGAAAATAAATGGAAAGACAACAGAGAAATACAGTAAACAACACAAAGACACAAACAATTTTAATAAGGAGTTCACCCTATTCTCCAGGGCTACGTCTCCAGTCCAACTTTAGTGGTAGCCTAGTTTTATTGTGTCTTTCAGTAAAGAAATTACAGTACAGGGACTCAATATGAGTTCTCCTGAAGCATATTTTGCTTGGCAGGGTGGTTCTTGGATTCCCCAAGCAACTCAGAGTACACAGACTCTTCTTCTTCCTACCAGCTCTGTGACCCTTGGTATATAGTGGAAAGAGCCAAATGTGATGCTTAGTCTGGACAGATTCCTCTATGGGAAGGCTTGAATCTTCAAGATCTCTAGTGCTCGACGCTGCCTGTGGTCAGCTTGGACCTTTATTCTTCTGCTTGGCTTCACTGTTCTCTGTGTTCAGTCCTCCTCTCAAGGTTCACTGTTCACTGTCTCTCTTGGTCGCTTGGATTCTCCTCAATTCAGATTCCCAATCTGACTAATTCGACTGTCTCTGTTCATGGCTTTAGACATTCGATCCCTATGCCTGTTCGGTTCCTCTTCCACCTATGTCGATTCACCTTCTGCAGCTGCGCTTAGGAGTTCCTTATGTTTGGTGTCATCATGAACGCTCAGGGAGTGGCCACCTGTCCTCCTCTAATTGGTGCCAGCATGCTTCATCAGTTTGTTTCTTCAGTTACGCCATGGATGCATTCTTCCTCCACCGTGGCAGTCAAACTGATTCCAAATCCCTTTAGATCGTGGCTTAATTCCCTGTCGATTCTGCTTCTTTCCATTAGGCGCAATCTTAGCCGTCCAATCTGGGCCCTCCAAATCCGATGCCATACACATGTTTCACGCAGTTGACTTGCTCGATCGATAGCGCACGATCAATGATGGTTTTCTCTCACCTTCGTCTGCCACACATCGATCGGTGTATGGAATCACTTCGCTCCTATCCAAAACCTCTTACTGTTCAAGGGCGCCCCGATCAAAACTGCCGGTTTCTAGAGCGCGAGTCCCGCCTTTGTACTTTAGCACTTTAACCTTTTTCTGCGTGTGGTCCTCCAGTTCCCTCATGTGACCGGGTGCTCGGGCTTTCCCATTTTGGCCCTGTTCGCTTAGCGATGCGCGATTAGCGATAATCGCACATCAAAAACTTTGCCCTTTTTCCATTCCAGGGCTCCTAGGGGCTACTTTGGCCTCCTGCGCGGTCTCCATGGGCCTTGGTTAGTGTGCTTTGATCGAGGTCCTCGTCGTTCCACGTCAGCTGCCATGGCCACTGGTTCCAGGGTGTTTATGATACTGTTTTGGATTTTATTAGATATTTGTTTGACCTGATTCAGTCATGGTTCTCGATAGTCTTTCTATGGATCCAATTCAGATCACCAATCGAGTCAGCTGTTGGGTCTACCCGCCTAGCCCACCATAGCGGCCCAACCACTATCCTTCGCCCAACCCCTCCCGTGCCACCCCGGTGGCCTGCCCTTCCGCAGGGTGGCGGGGTGATTCTCGGAAATGCCCTGCCACACTGCCAACTGTCGCCCCACCACCCTGCTGGTGGGCAGGCCACTGGGGGAGTATGTACCAGCCCCTTCGCAACACCCTAGCAACCCGCCACCCCCTGGGTGAGTGCGCCGCTGAGGTGGCACGGGGGGGGGGGGGCTACGGTAGCCTCCCACCGTGCCACCTCGGCGGCTCACTCGCCCGCGTGGTGGAGAGGCGATTCTGAGAATCGCCCTGCCACCTTGTACGTGGGCGGGCTAGCCATACTCATCACCCCTAACCTACAAGCCCGTTTGGCCATTGTGAGCATTACCGGGCTCGTTTGGCCGTCATGAGCTTTACCGGGCCCACCATGCTCACAGTGGACATAGTGGGTAAATTTGGCCCGCAAAAAGTTTTAATTTAAAAAAAAAAATTCTACTTCATTAAACTTATTTAATATTAAAACTTGCAAGGAAAAAAAATTAACTAACCTTTCAATTGCGAGAGTTCTCTGTTGAATATGTTGTTGATAACAATGTAGCTGCTGCACAAATTCGCTCCAAGTCTTTCAGCGAATCTCAAAAAATCTTGATGTGTTGTGAGTAATAGCGATAATGGAATTTATTATATAGGTGAAAGTATGAAGATGTTTTACCGTACAGTTAATGTGGGATTAGTTTGTTTTAAAAAAAATTGGCATGTTAATTTTTTTATGGCGATATAGGAAACTATGATAAAGTGAATATTATGGAATCGTTTTACAGTGTGGTGAATGTGAGATTAATTTGTTTTAGAATGTATTATAAAAATTAAAAAAAACATTCAATTGTTTAGTAAATATTATATACTTTAACTATTAAAATAATTTAGGTAAAATTTGTAGTTTACAATTTTAACTTTAAAGATTTATTTCATAAAAAAATTTAGTTTACATTTTTCACTAAATTGTAGAGTGAAATAATGAAGGGAAATAAATCTAACAAAATTTTTGGAGGGAAATATTTTAGCGAAACTTTTTGGAGAGAAAATTTCATTCTCTAAGCTTTATAATATCTTTAGGAGACTCTGCATTTGTATCATTCAACCTCTTCTATTTGAAAGGGATGGATTCTCTTGATAGTGAAGTTTCCTTTTGAACATCATCAACATCTTCATCACATAACAACTCTATTCATATTGATGAATATAACAGGAATTCTTCCACTATGAATAGAAAGTCAATTTTTCCACTTAGTCCTAATCCTAAGGACTATGAGAGCAACACTGATGAAAGAGGGGATGGAGAATTTTAAATAAATAAAGAGTCAAAGATTCTACTTAGTCCTAATTCTAAGGACTATGAGAGCAGTAGTGATGAAGTGCATGATGACGAATTTCAAAAGAATGGAGTGCAACGGTGACCACTTAGTCCTAATCCTATGGACTATGAGAGCAGCAGTGATGAAGATCATGATGATGAATTTCAAAAGAATGGAGTGTGATGGTGTCCACTTAGTCCTAATTCTAAGAACTATGAGAGCAGTAGTGATGAAGAGCATGATGATGAAGTTCAAAAGAATGGAGTGTCACAGTCTCCACTTAGTCCTAATTCTAAGGACTATGAGAGCAACAGTGATGAAAAGCATGATGATGAATTTCAAAAGAATGGAGTGTCACGGTTTCCTCTTAATCCTAATTCTAAGGACTATGAGAGTAGCACTGATGAAGAGCGTGATGAAAAATTTCAAAAGAATGGAGTGTCACGGTGTCCTCTTAGTTCTAATCTAATGGACTATGAGACCAGCAGTGCTAAAGAGCATGATGACGGATTTCAAAATAATGGAGTGTCACGGTGTGCACATAGTCCTGATTCTAAGGACTATGAGAGAAACAGTGATGAAGAGCGTGACGATGAATTTCAAAATAATGGAGTGTCACAGTGTCCTCTTAGTCCTAATTATAAGGACTATGAGAGCAGCAGTGATGAAGAGGTCACTTAAGCCTTGAATGCATTATTGTTCAGCGAATAAGAGTGGGTGTTCACTCTAAGTCTCCAAACAAAGAAAACGGTATAGGTGTCAATGTATCAATTAGTACATTGACTTCAATTAGAATAAGTTTCAAAATTTAGTTTTATGTTTATTGCTATTTTTTAAGAAAATGGTTTTCTAAGAAAAATTGATATATTTTGTTTTTATTTATTATAAATAAATTAAATAAAAATATTATCATGTGTTAATGGGGTACATTAAATGCAAGTGACTAAAGTAAACTATTTCCATTATAAACATTATCACAGTTAATTGGGCACATTATGTGTAGGTGTTTATTTTTCTTTAATGTGTCAATGCTTTATGGTTTATATGTAGAATTATCAATATTATTTTAACCTACTTAAATGACATTATACTCCTTTTTACCACACACCACTCAAATAATGTACATTCACCATACACCATTCAAATAGTGTACATTCACCACACACTATTCAAATAATATACATTCACATGTTGTTGTCTAAAATATATATTGTGTTAGTCTACTTAAACGATACTATGCTTCTTTTTACCACATACCATTCAAATAATATACATTCACCACACACCATTCAAATAATGTACATTCACCACTCATCGTTCGCATAATATATATTCACTGAGAATGAGATGGTTTCACACTTCATAACATTTAGGGGTTCCATCCATAGTCACCATCCAATAATGTTAACAATAAGGGAGAACTTCATATCTCAAAAACATGTATAGGTTTCATTCAATGTCCCTAAATATATATATATATATATATATATATTATAATAATTTTATTGAAGTTACTTTTGAGTTTTATAAACTCATACTCCATGTGAGTATTAACCCATTTAATATGCACTCATTGAGGTTTAAGGCATTTACATCTCAAAATGCAATATTACAAGTAATGGGCTAGTTTTGGAAACTACAACTATTATTCTCTACAAATTCTCTCTATTTCTAGTTTCACGTAGATAATTGATAACCGTTTTTGTTTTATAGTGAAGATAAGGTAAACTTAAATTAGCTTAAAACTAGAACAACACATAAGGGAAACTCTAGCTCGCTTGAATCTAGAACAATTCCATGGAATTAGTAACAAGATATGTGATTTGCTTGTAACACATTTATAGTGGTGTGACCTCTCTGTTTAAGTCACTTGCAAACCTATAAATGTTTATGATATTTCCAAATAACCACTTCAAAGTATTAACATCAAGAAACAATATTTCATATATATGGAAGTCCTTCATTTTGAAGAGAAGCAAGCATGGTTAGAACCAAATTGTAAACCTTAAAAAAAAATACATCTATTATAACAAAAATAAAATATAAGCTCTTTAATTAACATGCAAAAATAATTATTATTTTAAAAATAAATCTAATAACTAAAAATAACCATATTCATTTCATTTAAATTTTATATAACAAAAACATTAAAAATAAAAATAAATTAGATATACATTTACAAGCTTATAAAAAAATATAACTAAAATAAATATTCCTTTCTACAATAAAAATAATTTCTACACCAAAATTGAAAATAATCAATCCTATTTAACTATCATCAAACATGTTTTAACAAATTAAGAAGCAGTATCACCTAAACCTCATCTCATTTATGTTGTGCCAAACATTATCACATTTTATTGCCAAGTTAGTTGTTCTTATTTAGAGAACTCCCTATAGTTCTTAATATGACTTAATTATGGGAGAATTAATTATACACATTGGTGTATCTATTTTGAAACCTAGGTTGTAGATTTTTTTTTAAATAAATGAATAAGATTTTATTTTAGAAGAATATTTGGTTTAATAACAGCATCAAGGGTTATGATTTTACTAAAACATACATATTGAGCATTACAACCCAATCTAATAAATATTTTAATAAACAAAATTGAAAGGATTGTGTGCATTTCATTCCACAGGATAGTCTATTTGTTTACCTGTCTTAAGTAAGCATCATTATATTGGCATTATATTTTTCATTTTTGTAGATATGGATTTGATAATTTTGAGACCATCTTTAATATATATCTGTGTTTTCATAGACATTTATTGGACAGAGGAGGAAGAACATAAAATGTGTTTTCACAGACATTTATTGGACGGAGGAAGAAGAACATAAAATGTCTCTGAGGGCTTCATAAAATGGGAAAAGGCCACTCGAGGCATTTCCAGGAAGTTTGTCACTTCCACAACTCCTAGCCATGCTCAATTTTTTTTTTTTTTTTTTTACTTTAGCGCTTCCACAACTCCTCCTCAACTTGCTAGCTTTTTCGATATGCCCTGATTCGATATATTTCTTACCATAAATTCGAAAGTAATAAAAGTTTTTTTTTTTTCTTAAATCATTTATTTCTGATATTCCTTCACCCATTGATGCCTAAGTATTTCAGAAATCTTGAGATAAAAATATATTACTTCTGAAACTAATCATATTGACAAATCTTCACCTCAAATCTTCACCTTTCATTTTTCCAAAATCCTAGACTTTTGAAGGAGAGGTTTTGGAATTTTGCACAAACGAATATGAAATTTATTATTTCTGAACCTCGTTAGACTATATATGAAATCTGGATTTTTGGAATTTATTTTCAGATAATTTTTATTTTTATTTTTATTGAGATTATGTGATTTGGTAACTTCATGGCAGTTCGATGCACTTATGTGAGAAAATAAATGTAAATGCCTTAAACCTCAATGAGTGCATATTAAATGGGTTAATACTCACATGGAGTATGAGTTTATAAAACTCAAAAAGTAACTTCAATGAAATTATTTTATATATATATATATATATAAATTTAAATATAAATTTAAATTTGGGAACATTGAATGAAACTTATACATGTTTTTGAGATATGAATTTCTTTTTTATTGTTAACATTATTGGATGGTGACTATGGATGGAACCCCTAAACGTTATGAAGTGTGAAACCATCTCATTCTCAGTGAATATATATTATGCGAACGATAGACTAACACAATATATATTTTAGACAACAACATGTGAATGTATATTATTTGAATAGTGTGTGGTGAATGTACACTATTTGAATGGTGTATGGTGAATGTACATTATTTGAATGGTGTGTGGTAGAAAGTAGTATAATGTCAAATAACTAGGTTAAAACAACATATATTTTAGACAACAACATAACACTGCATATTATTTGAATGGTGTTTAGTAAAAAGGAGCATAGTATCAATTAAGTAGGTCAACACAACATAAATTTTAGACAACAACATGTGTTTTATGTTATATTTAGTAAAACAATCAATTGGATTATTAATACTATTTAAACATTTAGTGCATTTTCATTTATGGGAGATGATTTTCATCTTATTTTACTATGACCATCATCTTACTTTACTTAGCAATGGAGTACAATCAAGTTATATGGGAAGGGGGAATTTTTGACAAGGCATCTGATATGGTTTATAGATGGAGAACCCTCTTAATTAGCGAATAAGATTATAGTAAGGTGGGTCGTTTATGCACCTTAAGAACCTATAGGATCTATGCATTATTTTCAATTTCATTGCAAGTGGAAAATTACATTCATTCATGGTGAAAATTAAATTCTTTATATGCCATGAGTAGCACTCAAAAGACCATCCAAAGATAATTGTGCCATAAACATAGTTTGAAAACTAAACAACAACCCAAAAAAAAATGTTGTAGCCACAACCTATCCAAAAATCATACATCCTTTTAATTGTATCAAGAGTTTACAATAAAAGTTGTTGTCACAAAAAAATGTCTAAAGCAACAAAACTATCCACTAAAAACTATTGACGGACGACATAAACATAGCATAAATAGAACTAAATGGGTGACTAGTCCCGAAACTCACTAAAAGTACTACAAAAAACTGTAATTGAAGCTGTCATGGAAGGATAAAAGCATAGTTTATTGTTCTGCTTCAAGCCCTTAAATGAAAGTGCGATGATGGTATCCATTCCCTTGGTCATGATTGCACTCCACTATATGCCATGAACCCATATCTTGTGTAGTACCCGATTTAGAACGTGCATCGACTTTTCTGTTCCTTTCCCTGTAAATATGAGCAACACATATTTGATCAAAATAAATCTTTAACATGTTGATGTCTTATAGAATAGGACATAGGATGTAAATATGACGTTCAGAAATGTTTTTGAACAAATTAACAATTGTCTTTGAACCACGAAAAATATGAATCCTCAGATTCCTGATTCTAAGCAAAATAACATGAGAAGTTTCAGATCCATTATTTTTGCATAATTGCTTTTCCCTGATCCTATACTGAATTTGATCTTGAAAGAGTGGCTGATAAATGAAGGACTACCCCACCCCAATAGGAGTCCTCTTAAGAAGAGGCTCCATCGAAGTGTGCCCATAGAATAGACAAATCAATAACTTCTTCAACAATGGGACGTGAACATAGAATGAGATAAAATTTTAAGATAAATTCATGTACCAATAAATATTGGGTTGCCACAAAGTCTGGAGTAACATGTTTATCTAGAAAACAACAACTTTCTTGCAAGCCAAATTCCCCACGACAGTAGGAGAGGAAGAGCACGAAACTTTTTTGGAGTAATAGAATTCCACCAAGATTACTGGGCAAATGTATAAGACATTTCATGCCAATGAAAGCTGAATTCCAATTCAATAAAGAAAATGGATAGAAGAGAAAAATTCGATTTAGAGTCTCCCCTTTGTTTTTACATAATGGACACTGCTTTGGACTAATGATATCTCATTGAACCATATTATCTCCTGTGGGAACCCGATTTTCCAGGATACATAATTGGAAGAGATGTTCTTTTGTAGGGAATTTGATCTTCCATAGAATTTTCCACCACCTGGAGAGAAAAGGGGGCTTCATACCTTCCATTAGAAAGACATATGCCAATTTAGGGGTGTAGTTTTGAGAGATTGCAAGAGTACACATTAGTGAATCCTCCCTATCCTTGATGCAAACATCATATTCATTTAGATAGGCTATGAAATGTCGTTAGAGATTGTCCTAGTTTCCTTTTAGATTAAGGTGATGCGCTGAACGCCAGCCCTACCCCCATATTGAGGAACTTTCCTCATCTGCAACGTGAGCCAATGTTTCAAATCCAATTGTTGAAAGATGATCTACCATATTTGCGGGAGACAGTAGTTTGGGCAACTCGCATCCCATGGATCTGATCCAATTCTAACATGCTCCTCATTACCCACTTTTCGAACCAATCCCTTTTCAATCACCTCAAATGAGTGAACAATCACCTTCCAAATCACTGAAGCATTTGATCTCCTTCGATTTGGGGCCCAAATCCATTCTATAATTGACCAAGGACTTTTGTATTTGTGCAAACAACCTTAGACCATAAGCTACTTGTAGAGATCATAAGCTAGCCTAGCTTAGAAGCTAGAGCCTCAAGGAGGCTTCACTCAATGAACCTATGACATATCACATGCGTTCATGGCATATTAAATAATACCCTTGATTTGAGTACATATTGAAAAATGTTAGAAATTAATTAACGAAACAATGAAATACACAAAAAAATTGTGGAGACACAAATAAAGAAATGCATAAAAAAAGAGAGACACACATGTATGCGGTTCATCCAATTTGGGCTACATCCATGGAGAAACATTCAGTCCTTCCTTTTATATTATCCAACAAAATGGAAAGATACAACATGCGGCAAATGCATTGTAATTTTCTCTTCGCTTTCACATAGTCTACTCTATATTTTTCTCTCATAATAATAATAAATAGTCGTAATACAATTCCCTCATATAAACTGAAGGTTGCCTTATAGGGAAAAAAACCCTAGATTAACATAACTTCTACCATGAGATCATCCGCATAATGAACGACCCATAATTACTATTCATCTATTTTTAGCTTCCCCTGAGGGCGATTAAACGGGCAACATTGCAGCCTCGTAAGGAACATTGATCCAATGCATCTGAAACAAAAAACCTTTGAACAATCAGGAAGATAATGAGGCTTCACACCCACCAAAAGATACCTCTAAAAATCACACTATTTAACCCCCTACCAATACGAACCAGATGCACCTTTCTAATGTAAAAAACCACTACTTTGAATAGATATTGTAGATATTCATTTTTCATTAACATTTTCCTTCCATGTGTCAATGCTTTATGGTTTGTACGCATGATTTGTTATGCCAAATTGTTAAGGTGGATACTTGCCCGCCGGTATGTATAAATTGTTGAAATGTATATATGGAAAGAGCCATCTTAAATAGGGATCTAACAGGAGCGGAGAGGGGTCCGATTTCTTCACATTTAAATTTTTTTATGACCCGACATTATCTAAATATTTTGGCTGAATATGAGTAAAATTTCAATTTAATTTTGATGACTGGGGTACAATGTTACATATGATACTTGGCTGTAGAATGAGCCTCTCGGCTCAATAATGAAGTTTGCATCTCATATATACTCAAGTATACATGCTCAAAAGTAATATTTAATGTGTTAAATCTTTCCTAAATAGATAATCTTTCATAAATGTTTTTATAAAATATTTTTTAAAATTCTTAAATTTAATGTTTTGATATTTTCGAATAAAGTAACCTCTCCGAGTGAAATTCAATAAATATAAATATAAATTTTTAACGTTCAATATAATTTCCTATCTCGCTCCCATCCAAACCACCTCCACCAATGTGAAATCCGGCCTATCTGGCTCCCATCCAAACCACCTCCACCACTGTGAAACCCGGCGTATGAAGTGTGAACCCTAGATAGTTAGGGGCGAAGACAAGATACCAACTAGGGATTGCCCTCCAACCCCATGAGAAGCATGATGTGTCCCCGTGTTGGGGTGCAAAGGCAGGTTTTGTGCCATGTAGAAAGTTATATCGCATTTATAAATATGTAAGTAACATGAAAGTCATGTTATGGAATCTGTTTCTAATATTTTTATTTTTATAATATCCAGTTAGTGGACCTACCCTCCGGTGGTGTGTACGGTAGTTTGAGATGGAAGTTGATATGGTTCATAATTTATTTATTTCACATATTGTCGGCCCAGAAATTTGGGTGCCCCATATGGAGTGGCGATCTCCGTATAAATATATCAAAATGGTTCTTCTCTTCTTCCTCACCATGTGAAACAATTTCTTTTGTTTAGGCGCAGTCGACACAATTTCTTTTGTTTAGGTGAAGGCTAAGAAAGGCGGGCAGTTACCACTTGGAAAATGATGATGACGTCAACAGATACAGGTACTCTAGAATTCAATGAAGGATGGGATATTATTCAGAATGGCATCCTAAAGTTGATAAATATTCTCAAAACAGATTTAAAAGGCGAGTTTCCTGTAACGGAGTACATTAAGATTTATACAACTGTGTACAAAATGTGCACCCAAAGGCCTCCTTATCTGTACACACAACAACTCTATGACAAGTACAGGATTTCGTTGGAAGAATACGTTGCTGTCACAGTATTGCCAGCTTTAGGGGAAGTGCATGGTGAGTTCCTGTTGAAAGAAGTTGAGAAATGTTGGGGAAATTATGACAAGGTGCTGGTTAGACTCACCTCAAATATGTTCTCCTATTTGGATCTTTACTTCGTGGGGCAAAACTCCCTGGTTTCGCTAGTAAAAGTTGGAGTGATGTGTTTCCGTGACGTGGTGTATCACGGTATCAAGATTAATGTGAAGAATGTGGTGATTGAGTTGATTAATCGAGAGCGCGAGGGAGAACAAATTGATCGCGGTTTGTTGAGAAACAGTGTGAATTTTTTTGTGGAAATGGGAATGGATCGCATGGATTTGTACCAAAAAGACTTTGAAGCTCCCATGTTGGAAGATACTGGAGCTTACTACTCTAGGAAGGGTTCATTATGGATATTAGAGGAGGATTCATGTGCTCACTATATGATAAAGGCCGAAGAATGTTTGAGACGTGAGAAAGAAAGAGTTGCTTATTATTTGCATTCCAGCAGCGAGCAGAAGTTATTAGAGAAAGTAGAAAGTGAAATCCTCTCCCGCTATTATATTCAACTTTTGGAAAATCAGTATTCGGGCTGTCATGTTTTGCTTACAAACGACCAGAAAGACGATCTTTCCAGAATGTACAGGCTGTTCTGTAGAATACCTCAAGGCTTGGAACCTTTTGCAAATATTTTTAAACAGCATGTAATCAGCGAAGGAATAAAATTATTTAAATGGGTGGAAGATGTTGTCAAGAATAATAATGGAGACGGAAGTCATATAGATGACATTCCAGCACATGAGTTGGTGGAGAAGATTATTGAAGTGCATGATAAGTGTAGTGGTTACGTTGTGGATGCATTTCAAAGAAGCAGTATTTTTTATAAAGCCTTGAGCGACGCATTTGAAGTAATATGTGATAAAAAAGTCGAAGAAAGCACATGTGCAGAGTTTCTGGCTACATTTTGTGACAACGTGCTTAAAAAGAGCGGCTTAAGTGATGATCATATTGAGGGTATTCTTGGAAAGGCGGCGAATCTCCTTCAGTATGTTAGTGATAGAGATTTATTTTGTGAATTTTACAGGAAAAAACTAGCTTCCAGATTACTACACCATAAAAGCGCAAATGAGAGCCATGAACGAGCCATGTTGTCAAAGATAAAGCATCAATGTGGTCTCCAGCTAACGTCAAAGATGCAGGGCATGGTTAATGATTTCACACTGGCAAGGGAGACTCAAATTGACTTCAACACATACCTTCATGATTATTCAAATGTGCATCCTGGAATAGAGTTGACTGTTACAGTATTAAATAATGGGTTCTGGCCAACCTACAAGTTATTCAACCTCAATCCACCAGCGGAAATTCTTGAATGCATTACGGCGTATGAAGGCTTTTATTCTACAAAATATCAGCATCGTAAACTTACATGGATGTATTGTTTGGGAAATTGTAAAATTATAGGAAACTTTGATACTAAGCCAATAGAAATTGCAGTATCAACCAACCAGGCAGTCATGCTTTTATTGTTCAATGATTTTGAAAGATTGAGCTGTGAAGAAATCAGTTCACAATTAAATTTGCGAGAGGAGGATGTTATTAGACTGCTTCATTCATTTGTATGTGGAAAGTACAAGATTATTTTGAAGGAGCCGGTGACTCAAACAATAACAAAAACTGATAGTTTTGAATTCAATGCTAGCTTCACCTGCAAATCTGCGAGGATTAAGATTTCACTTCCACAAATGGATGAGAAGAAGAGAGTCAGCGAGGTTGTAGATGGCGATAGATGCCATGCCATCGATGCTGCAATAGTTCGGACGATGAAGGCTAGAAAAGTCTTGAGCAGTCAGGAATTATTCGTTGAATGCGTTGAGCAACTGCAAGCCACGTTCAAACCAAAAGTTAAATTAATGCAGAAGCAGATTGAAGATCTGATTTCAAGGGAGTTCATAGAACGGGACAAAGAAAATCCTAATATCATTCGATATGTAGCATAAAAGAAATTGTATCAATTTCGGATATTGTTTTAGGCCTACATTTTCAATCATTCATGTGCAGGATACGCAACTTTTACGCAACTTTTTAATTGACTTTATGGATAATGTAAATTATTATTATTATTATTATGTAAATTATTATTCCTGCCGTTGTAGAATTAGATTTCATGTAGCATGCCGTTGTAGAATTAGATTTTATGTAGCCGTGATATAACGAGTTTGGTATATGTTTTGTCTTTCATTTTTTATATTTGACCGTGTATGGATAATGTAATTAAGAACATTATTTTCTAGGTTATTTTATATTTAATTTTTTATGCTGTGACTTTTATTTGACCGTGTATGGGTAATGTAATTAAAAACATTATTTTCTCGGTTATTTTATATTTAATTTTTTATGCTGTGATTGGTTTCATCTACTTGAGTCATCATTATAGGCTTATATTTGGCTGGCAACAGTGGTTAAATAATGGATTCTCCCGTCTCTTTTGCCAAAAATTAACCAATTTTATTTGAAACAAATTGTTTTACTTTACTTTTATATGTGGAATTGGTTGAAAGGCCATAGATTTTAGTTTTTCAGGGCTAGACATGTCTCTTGTGCCAAAATTTGAACCAATTTTATTTGAAACAAACGGTTTTACTTTACCTCGATATGTGGACTTGGTTGAAAGGCTATAGTTTTTAATTATTTACAGCAAGACATGTAGAATTCCACATTTTGTTCATCCCTAAAACCACAAAAACTATAGCCTTTCAACCAAGATTTTGTTCATCCCTAGATCTGTTCAAGATTTTGTTGGTAGGCGTTGCTGGAAAGAAGTTGAAGGCTAAGAAAGGAGGGAAGTTACCACTTCAAAAAATATGATGATGTCAAGAGATACAACTATATAATTCAATGATGGATGGGATATTATTCAAAATGGCAGTTTAAAGATGATAGATATTCTGAAAGAATATTTAAAAGACAAGTTTCCTATAACATAGTATATGAGCATTTATACAAATGTCTACAAAATGTGCACTCGCTACTTCAACTAGGTGAACTCGTGTGTATACGTGACTGTATACGTGACTGTACTTAAAGAAACCAATGTATATGCAGAGAACTTTTGATTTAGACATTTTATCATGTATTGAACTTTAACCGAGATTTCTTAGACAGTACAGTAAAAGCAAAATAAAGTATCACACATAAGCAACACACATGAACACCAAGATATAAGGTGGAAATCCAATGTGGGTAAAAACCACCTGCTGTTGTCGTCTCTATCTTCTTTTAATAATAAGAAAATATGTTTACAATCTTGCACTGGTGCAGACTCATACCAATATGTAGCCACCCACATGCAGAAGGCTACAACCTTCTCTCATTCTCCAGCTAGCTCAAATATTAGTGAATACGTTTACTAGTACGTAGGTGCCAATGTACAGAAAACTCCACTCTTCTACCAGTGACCACATTTCATGAATTTTCACAATGGATACTCTTGGAACACAACACCACAATCTAAAGGCCACGTTTAATTCAATTTTCATACTAGATCAATCAACAACATCATAACTGCAATACAATCATCAAGTACATCTGCATCAACCAATCACTGAAACTCAATCACCATAACTTGAATCTCAGCATTCACAACACTCTCACCATAATACAGTCACCACAACCCAAAGTAAAAGCCAGAACTATGCTACTTCCACGTGACAAACTAGAGTGTATAAGCACTTTTGTCAAAGCCGACTAGAGTACACATTTGTAAATATTAATTCATAATTTTTCAACTATTCCAGACTTCAGTTATACCCAGATCATAACATTTATAGAATAACACATGCGTCAGTATTCAGATCTATACTATACATGATTAAACCACATAATTATAATTCATTGTCATAATCTTCTGTTTTTGTTTGTTTTGGATTTTTGCATGCTTCATCAACTACAATATCAATACTTTCAACAATTTTCCCAAGTCTTTTATTATAACATTTATATCCTTTACTTCGGGAAGAGTAACCAAAAAGAATACCTTCATCTGCTCTAGGATCAAAATTACTAAGTTTTTCATCAACCCTTTTGATATAACATTTGCTTCCAAAAACATTGAAGTATTTTACAATAGGAGTCTTACCATACCAAATTTCATGTGGAGTTTGAGTTCTATCTACCCGCAAATTTGCTTGGATGAGAATAGTTACGGCGGAAAATGCAGCTTCACCCCAGAAGGTTGCAAGAGTTCCAGATTCATCTGGCATAGCTCGAGCCATTTGTTGAACAATTATGTTCATTCTTTCTACCACTCCATTTTGCTGCGGAGTCTTTGCAGTGGAGAATTGCCTTTTTATTCCATGTTCTTCACAAAAGTCAAAGAATTCACCTGAGGTAAATTCCATTCCTCGATCAGATCTGAGGCATTTGATTTTTCGATCTGATTCATTTTCAACCAAAGCTTTGAAGACTTGGAACTTTTCAAATGCTTCATCTTTATGCTTTAGCATACCTATCCAACACATTCTAGAAAAATCATCAATGAACAAAATAAAGTATTCTTCTCCACGAGGTGACCTTTTCCTTGATGGTCCACATAAATTTGTATGAACAAGTTCAAGAGGCTTATTAGCTAACCCTTCTTTTTTAATGAAGTGATCCTCTACAGTCATAACATTTCTAGGTTTAATCTTTTCTTTCAAGAAAACAGATCCTCTACCTTTTATGATAGCAGGAGTATCATTTCCAAATGAGGCATTTGTTTCATTTTCTAAGGCATTATATGAGTGAATTTTTTCTTTGTCACCTGTCATGTGTTTTGAGCATCCACTTGTCGATGTACTAGTGATTTTCTTATCCTTCTACATACAAAGCTATACCACATCTTTCTGTTTGAGATTATTTCCTTCTCCATATCTTTGGATTTAATTGAGTTTGCTCCTTTTGAGACGATTGCCGAAATTTGCTCCTGCATTTAGATTCTTCATGACCAAATTTGTAATAGATTGAGTGTTCTATTTCATTTTCAAGAAGAGAAAAGTTATTATAGGAACTTTTCTTGACCCCTATTACATTCCATGTCCCGATCATACCCAGCAGCTCTCGTACCCCTAAACTCCCCTTCTAACGGCCCAAGAAACTCCCCCTCTCAAGGCCCCAGCATTCCCAGCTCTCGTCCCGATAAGCTCCCCCGCCAAGGCTATTGTTTGAATTGTTCATGTTCTGTCAACGTGCAACGCATGGACCATTCTTTCTCTTGCCTGTCTCTGGCTGTCCCCCGTATGTTCCACTGTCGTTCCCTCTCGAAAGGGAGAACCTTGTCTATTGTAATGTCCCCTGTAGCATCTCTATATATATAGAGATGCCCATATCTATTTTGTCTTTGCGTGTTGCTTTCGACAGGATGGCCCTTGCTTGCTTCGAAAGGGATGCGAGAGAGATGAAAGGAGAGAGAAGGGGCCTGAGCTTAGGCAAGCTTGGGGGATAACTTGGAAAGGGTCTCGATCATACAATCCCTTTGGTTAGGACATGCCCAAACCTTTGATTTCGTGCTTCTCTAGTCATGATGGTTTTGTAAGCAACACATTGAGCAGCTTTGTGTCCGAAATTATGACATGAAAAACATTGCCCATTAAAGAAGTTCCCGCGACTATTGAATCTATTGACCTGGTGATTGTAGTTTCTATTGATATTCATCTTTGGAGCAAATTGAGTATGATTTACCTGAGATTGGTTATGGCTTCTATTCATCCTTGGAATAAATTGAGTTTGATTTACCTGGTGATCTGCTTTATGCCCTTGCTGACGATTGTCATATTGTTCACTTGTCTTTGCTGCATCAAGATAGCTTTTAGTGGAAGTTGACGACTTTTGTGATTGAGATGCTTCTTCAGTATATCCAAGACCTGTCTTTATCAGAGGAGAACACTGCACTTTGATAATTTCATCTAAGGTTTTTGATCCTTTAGCAAATCTAAGACTGAGAGATTTTGTTTTCTCAAGATCCTTTCTTATACCCACAATTTCACATTCTAGTTTTTCATCGTGTTTTTCTTTTTCAGCAAGTTGGTATGTCAAGGTATCTATAATCATATTCTTTTCTTCTAAATAGATTTTGAGTTCAGAAATTTCTTCATGAAGGTCGTCTTCTTCTAAATCATCCCAAAAATTATCATTGTCATAAGCCATTAGAAGTCTATATTCATTACTATTTTCATCTTCATCACTATTTGATAAACCATCTCTATCTTCATGAGTATAGTAACTTCTTTTATTTACAACTTGTTTTATATTCCATTTTGCATATTCCTTCCCTTTTTCATATTTATCTTTATGAGGACATTTCGCAGCATAATGACCGACCCTGCCATAGGCAAAGCATTTGAAGGGTAGCTTACCTCTAAATCTTTTGGAGCCCCATTGAAGCTTCTTGACAAAGTTTACCTCATCTTCTTCTTCTGAAATATGTCCTGATTCATTGTGTTCTTCCTTTCCTTTTGCTGAAGCTCTAAATGTGGCTTCTCTCATATCTGATGGACCTCCTTTTCTCATCTCAAAGGCAGTTAAGATTTCGTGAGGCTGTGTCATGGTGATAATCTACAAATCATGTTTTTCTTCTATCGTAGACTCTTTTGATTCAAATTTAGCAGACAAGGATCTGGAGGTTGGAGCCTCACAAAAGTCAAAGTTGGTGCTTGGAAACTGATTGCAACCACTTATATATTGTATCTATTTTTATAACAAAGATTATATTAACAAAAGCATTGATACTTGTTGCTCATCATGTGTTTTGAATATAAATGTTTCAATTGGTAAAATAATAGTTGAAAAGAAATACTGATTCACCCCCCCCATCATTTCCAACAATTGGTATCAGAGCTAGTACCTTCATTCAAAGCCTAATAGCTTGAAGGTTGATCTTTAGAGCACAAATGGAGAAGTCAAGAAAGAAAGTCTCCAATCCTCATAAGGATGTGTCTTCCTCTACCCCTAAAATAGAAGACAATCAATTTGAGGAGGCTCCAAAGTTCAATGGGAACTTTAGTATATGGGAAGCAAGAATGAGGAATTTCTTACAGACTCAAGGGATTGAAATCTGGAAATCACTGATTGTTGATAGTACGATGGATGAAGAATCTAAGGAGTATAATGCAAAAGCAATGAAGGCAATCTTGAATGGACTACCTGATTCTATAAAGAACAATCTAGGAAAATATTCACAAGCAAAGGGTATATGGGAAAAAATTCATGGCCTTCACTCAAAAGGAGTATTGACCATGACCATCAGTCAAGAAGATGATTGAAATCAAGAAGGAAATCCAGAACCTATCATAGAAGTTGAAAATGAGAATGATGACATCAAGGCTAAAGCAGACCTAAAATATGAAGAGAATGAAAAAGATTTTGTAGAATATCTCCTCGCTCAACTTATGGCTGCCATGGAAGAGATTAACAATTTGAAAAAGGAAAATGAATAACATAAGAAGATAATACTAGCTAGTGACCAAGATCAAACAAGGGAGACAGTTGACCTTGTCAAGCTTCAAGTACAAGAAAGGGATGAAGAGCTTGCTAACCTTAAGAAGGAATTTCATCAAAGCAAAAGAAAGAATCATGAAGAAGTCATATCCATGGCAAATCAATTGGATAAAGCAAAGAAACGGGAAGATACCTTGTTAAGTCAACTTGAACAAAGTCACAAGAGATTGAACAAAATTGAAGAAGGTATTGGTCAGTACATGGTGGAGGTCTCCTCTCTAAAACCTCAACTACTAGAAGAAAGGAAACAAGCACAAGGAGCTGAGAAGACAATGGAAGCATTGGAAGTCATTGAAGGACAGGTTGATGAAGTAGGAAAGGAAAGAAACACCACAATATGTCAATTGAAAGTAAAGGATGAAGAAACCTTTAAAATTAAGTTAGATATAATCTCCCTTAAAATATAAGCAGATGAAGCTACTCGTATCAAGGAAGAAACTGAGAAACAACCTGCTAAGAAGAATAATGAGTGTAAAATATTGGAAGAAGAGATTGTCTTCCTCAGAAAAAGGTTGAAGGGATGAACAAAATATTGAAGAGATCTCGGGCCTTGGATGACATGCTCAGCTATCACATATGTCCATTTGATATATCAGGTCTCGCTTATGCAGGTGAATCCTCAAACAATAATGATAATGATTCAAACAAAAAGGATGTGAAGAAGCCAGAAAGGAATGGTGATGCTCCCAGTTCCAGCAAAGGCGAGGATAAACATCAAGGCTACAATAGAAGAAGTCCTGCTCCAAGACGAAATCCTGCTCCAAGAAGAAATGTAGATGATGTCAAAGATGCGAGAGGCAATGGTTATCATCAAAGGATCTCAAGGCAGAAAGGCTTCAGAAGTACATCAAGGAAATCTCCATCTCCCAAGTACCAAAGTTCATTTTTAGTTATTTTTATTCTTGTAGAAACTTTGGTCACATGGAAAAATATTGTAAATCATATCATAAAGATAGATGTTATGGTCCCCAACCATCTCATAAAGATAGATATTATGGTCCCCAACAATCTCCAATAAACAATTTTGTAGGAAGAGATCATGAATTATTATTCATGAACAATGTAGAATGCTTCAAGTATCATAACATTGGTCATTGGTCATAACTTTGGTGAAGATGTTTGCTATATGCTCATTTGTGGAACAATGTCACAACATGATGTTGGATTAGATGATGCTTTGTATTGATGTGTTTGGTTCAATCATGGAACCTTGTGTTCTTGGCCAACTTTATTGCAAAAGTGTTGTCAATCAAAGGAGGAGTTGAATGCATTTGTTTCTCCTACAAATCTTCCAGAATTTTTCGAAGCCACACAATTTACTTTGTTGCTTGAGTTGCTGCCACATATTCTACCTCACTTGTGGAATCTGCTGGAACTAATTGTTTGTGTGACCTCTAGGAGATGTCTCATGATCCAAGACTCATAACATAACCTGTACTAGATACTACAGTTTATATATCTCCATCGAGATCTGAATTAGAGTATCCAATCAAGCTAAATGTCACCCACTTCTGTATAGTTGATTCCAAAGTCTTCATTTCCCCTCAAGTATTTTATAACTCTTTAATAGTCGTAGGTAACCAAAACCACTGCTAGGAAGAATAAATATATATATATATATATCAAAAGGTAGTCATTAAAGCTAAAACCCTAAAGAACCACTATAGTCGATATTGTAAAAAGTTTCCAAAGGAAAGATGGCTTATCTCTCATAGAAGGTGTTACCTCTGCAACTTTGTTTTTCGACACTACATTTATAACATGACCAAAACTTGTGATGAAGCCTGCTTTAATTTTTTTCACTTGTACGTATCAGTCTAGGGTTACATCGCCCCTATTATCCCCGAGTGTGCACAAAGGTAAATCCCCTAGAGACAGACTCCAGGATTTCTCTCTCAAACACTGAACTTAGCTCTGTAAACTGTTGGCCCCGATCTCCTTTGTCCTGGAGATGTTGGCTCAGGATTACGACATCCTGGGTTGTTCAAATGCACACATAAGAGATGAACTTAGCAAACAAACTCCGAGATTTCTTAGTTAGTTGTTGGGCCTGACTCTGTCAACTGATGATCCCAGCTCATGTCAAAATGCTTTCATGTCTCGACCTCTAGGAAGAGTCAGTGTAGACCCACCTGTACTCCATGAAATCTCAACCTCCTCTTAATTAGTTGGGCTCACACGTCAGATCAATTGCAGTCAGATCAACTTATATCTAAAACAACCATAGTTTTTTTCCTTTGCATGATTCAATAGTTTTTGTAATGGAAAGTGAGGAGGTTATGTGGTGGTTAGGAGTTGGCTAGGTGGTAGAGTTGAGTTAATAGAGGCTTAAAGCCTTGAATGCATTATTGTTCAATGAATAAGAGTGGGTGTTCACTCCAAGTCTCCAAACAAAGAAAACGGTATAGGTGTCAATGTATCAATTAATACATTGACTTCAATTAGAATAAGTTTCAAAATTTAGTTTTATGTTTATTGCTATTTTTTAAGAAAATGGTTTTCTAAGAAAAATTGATATATTTTGTTTTTATTTATTATAAATAAAATAAATAAAAATATTATCATGTGTTAATGGGGTACATTAAATGAAGGTGATTAAAGTAAACTATTTCCATTATAAACATTATCACAGTTAATTGGGCACATTATGTGTAGGTTTTTATTTTTATTTAATGTGTCAATGCTTTATGGTTTATATGTAGAATTATCAATATTATTGATCGTTTTTATTTTTCATATGCATGATTTGTTATGTCAAATTGTAAAGGTTGATACTAGCACAGTGGTATGCATAAGGATGTGAAGAAGCCAGAAAGAAATGGTGATGCTTCCAGTTCCAGCAAAGGTGAGGAGAAACATCAAGGCTACAATAGAAGAAATCATGCTCCAAGACGAAATCTTGTTCCAAGAAGAAATGTAGATGATGTCAAAGATGCGAGAGGCAATGGTTATCATCAAAGGATCTCAAGGTAGAAAGGCTTCAGAAGTACATCAAAGAAATCTCCATCTCCCAGGTACCAAAGTTCATTTTTTAGTTATTTTTATTCTTGTACAAACTTTGGTCACATGGAAAAATATTGTAAATCATATCATAAAGATAGATGTTATGGTCCCCAACCATCTCATAAAGATAGATATTATTGTCCCCAAAAATCTCCAAGAAGAAATTTTGCAGGAAGAAATCATGAATTCTTATTCATGAACAATGTAGAATGCTTCAAGTATCATAACATTGGTCATGTGCCACGTGATTGTAAATTAACTTGGGCTCTTACACAAGCTAGAACCATGCAAAAGAAGAAATTTGCACGAGTATGGAGAAGGATGAAAATACAATCTGAAAGTCCCTTGAACTCTCCAGCCAACAAGACAGGTCATATTGGGCACATGAAAGAATCGAAGATGTTGATAATACTTTTTCACAAAGATTAGGTATGAACATCATCCCCCCCTTAATCTGAAGGGATGTTTATGAGTCGAAGAATTATTTTGATTCTTCCAAATTTTTCCTTTCCAAGCACTTTGATGAAGATGCTTGCTATATGCTCATTTGTGGAACAATGTCGCAACATGATGTTGGATCAAATGATACTTTGTATTGATGTGTTTGGTTCAATCATGGAACTTTGCGTTCTTGGCCAACTTTATTGCAAAAGTGTTGTCAATCAAAAGAGGAGTTGAATACATTTGTTTCTCCTACAAATCTTCTAGAATTTTTCGAAGCCACACAATTTCCTTTGTTGCTTGAGTTGCTGCCACATATTCTACCTCACTTACGAAATCTACTGGAACTAATTGTTTGCGTGACCTCTAGGAGACTCATAACATAACCTATAGTAGATACTACAATTTATTTATCTCCATTGAGATCTGAATCAGAGTATCCAATCAAGCTAAATGTCACCCACTTGTGTATAGTTGAGTCCAAAGTCTTCATTTCCCCTCAAGTACTTTAGAACTCTTTAATAGTCATAGCTAACTAGAACCACCGCTAGGAAGAATATATATATATATATATATATATATATATCAAAAGGTAGTCATTAAAGCTAAAACCCTAAAGAACTACTATAGTTGATATTGTAAAAAGTTTCCAAAGGAAAGATGGCTTATCTCTCATAGAAGGTGTTACCTCTGCAACTTTGTTTTTCGACATTCTGTGTTTATAACATGACCAAAGCTTGTGACGAAGCCCGCTTTAAGTTTTCTCACTTGTACATATCAGTCTAGGGTTACATCACCCCTGCTATCCCCAAGTGTGCACAAAGGGAAATCCCTGGGAGACAGACTCCAAGATTTCTCTGTCTAACACTGAACTTAGCTCTGTAAACTATTGCCCCTAATCTCCTTTGTTCTAGAGATGTTGGCTCAGGATTACGACATCTTGGGTCGTTCAAATGCACGCAAAAGAGATGAACTTAGCAAACAAACTCCAAGATTTCTTCATTAGTTGTTGGGCCTGACTCTATCAACTGATGATCCCAGCTCATTGTCAAAATGCTTTCATGTCTCGGCCTCTATGAAGAGTCAGTGTACTCCATGAAATCTCAGCTTGACTTATATCTAAAACAGCCATGGTTTTTTTCCTTTGCATGCTTCAATTGTCTTTGTAATGGAAGGTGAGGAGGTTATGAGGTGGTTAGGAGTTGGCTAGGTGGTAGAGTTGAGTTAATAGAGGCTTAAAGCCTTGAATGCATTATTGTTCAGCAAATAAGAGTGGGTGTTCACTCTAAGTCTCCAAACAAAGAAAACGGTATAGGTGTCAATGTATCAATTAATACATTGACTTCAATTAGAATAAGTTTCAAACTTTAGTTTTATGTTTATTGCTATTTTTTAAGAAAATGGTTTTCTAAGAAAAATTGATATATTTTGTTTTTATTTATTATAAATAAAATAAATAAAAATATTATCATGCGTTAATGGGGTACATTAAATGCAAGTGACTAAAGTAAACTATTTCCATTATAAACATTATCACAGTTAATTGGGCACATTATGTGTAGGTGTTTATTTTTCCTTAATGTGTCAATGCTTTATGGTTTATATTTAGAATTATCAATATTATTGATCATTTTTATTTTTCATATGTATGATTTGTTATGTTGAATTGTAAAGGTCGATACTAGCACAGTGGTATGCATAAGTTGTTGAAGTGTATATATGCAATAATGATTTATGCATCTCATATATACTCGAGTATAAATCCACAAAAATAATTTAATGTGTTAAATATTTTCATAAATAAATAATATTTCCCAATCAAATTGAACCAAAAATTTGGGTTTCTTATATGGAGTGACTCTCTCTATATAAATATATCAAAAATTTCTTCTTTTCCTCACAATGTGAGACAATCCCTTTCTCTATTTTATGCATAGTGACTAACAAAACTAGCAATCGACACAATTAGGTTAAATTACATGATATTTTTTGCGTAAGGAAAGACTTCTCTGTAGCGTTCGCAAACGTCACTTGAAAGAAGTTGAAAGCTAAGAAAGGAGGGAAGTTACCACTTCAAAAAATATGATGATGTCAAGAGATACAACTATAGAATTCAATGAAGGATGGGATATTATTCAAAATGGCATCCTAAAGTTGATAGATATTCTGAAAGAATATTTAAAATACAAGTTTCTTGTAACATATTATATGAACATTTATACAAATGTCTACAAAATATGCACCCAAAGGGCTTCTTATATGTATGCACAACAACTCTATGACAAGTACAAGATTTCGTTGGAAGAATATGTGGTTGTCACAATATTACCAGTTTTAGGTAAAGTACATGATGAAGTCATGTTGAAAGAACTTTAAAAACGTTGGGATATCACAAGGTGAAATTTCCCTCATTTCGCTAGTAAAATATGGAGTGATTTGTTTCCGAGAGTTGTTCTATCATGGTATCAATATTAAAAATCTCCTTGCAATCTCTCATTTCAATCTCCTTTCAATATTAGCAAGAATACTCACCTATAATCTTTGCTTCACTTATTCATGGATCTCTGGCATGGCTATAACAATATATTCTCCTATTGCACTCATTTTCCCTACTCTTCCAAAGTTTATGAGTTCTTGCACTCATCTTGGATGCATTCCATGCATAATCTAATAAGGACTTTGATCAATTCTTATATATGGAGAATCATTATAAGAAAATTTCGCCTGGGAAAGTAGTTGATCCCATTGCTTTGGATGATCTCCAACCAAGATTCTCAAGATATTCACCAAATTTATATTAACTACTTCAGTCTGCCTAGGGTGATAGGCTGATCTAAATTTCAAATCAATTCCAAGATTCTCCATAAATTCCTCCATTAATGTCCCAAAAATCTGGTATTTGTATCTGAAATAATGTCCTTATGTATTCCGTATAAAAACAATGTAAACTTTGAAACGGGAACTATAAACTCAAAACGGGGACTCTGGCCAAAAAAACCCTGAAAAAACATCAAAAACAGTGCTAAAAACGAAAAGTGTGTATATTGGAACAATGGTTTTTTTAAGGGTCAATTTTGAACATGTTTTAAAAATGGTAGTGAAAATAAAGTTTGCATGCAAAAAAACACCTTGAAAAGTAAAAAGTGATGATACTGGAATGATGAATTTTTTAGGGTCAATTTTCAACATTTTTAAAAAATGCTAGTAAAACCGAATTTTTATGTGCCAAAAAAAGTTGTTTATGAGGAAAAAACACACTAATGTTTTTGGTAGAATAACATTTTTCTTTTATAAGTATAAATTCAACATGCTTTCAACCATAACATGCTAGATACAAAAGAAATTGGAATTTTTTCAACCATAAAATTAAAAAAACCATGACATTATGAACAAATTACATGACTAAATAAATTCAAATATCATTATTTGTATATTAAATGAAACATATTTTATATCTCTAATTTAATGTTGCATTGTAGATATTCTAAACAATAAAAATATCATAATTAAGACATATAATCCAACAACATAAAAATGACTCATAACTTCTCAGTTAACACCATATGGAAATCAAAAAATTATTTCGAGATACGATGCAAACATCGGTTATATAAACTGTCTTAAACAATTATTCAAAATCACTCATCTTTTCTTGCACACCATCAGAATTCACATCTTCAAATGAGTGACTGGATGTTGACGAAGATGTTCCATATTCTTCTCTTTCATCAACTAGTGCCCCATCTGAGTCCACATGCATGCCCACCATTTCAGGTTTCAAAATTCTTCTAGATCTACCACTAGTTTCAACAAACTCCCATCTCAACACTATTCCTTCTGGTAACAACCTTTTAAGAATCTCTATCGTCTTGGAGCGAAGAGTTCATCTCTTTGTTAAATTGAAGTCATAAACAAGTATGTCAACATCCTCCAATTTTAATATGTCTGTGCAACGACAATTTATATTTCTACCCTTTATTTTTATCTTTCCGCCATTTTTTTTTGTCAACTACTATCTCTGGTTTATACACACCATTGAATGGGTGTGTATGTGTGGCATACCAATGTACTTCAACACCTGAAACATCCTCATTTTCTGTAAAGACCTTTATAACTTTAGAAAACCAGAATGGATAACCATTGGGATCTCCATCTGCTAGAACTGCGATCATGCAACTCTCCTTAATATCATGTATTGAACCCCTGTAAAGGTCTTCCATGGCTTCACTTTGTGCACGAGACCTTCTGGAACCAATATACATCTCTCTTTCCTCTACCTGTGAAGAATTAATAATACCTTGAGATTGTTGTTGTTCAATAATGTTTATTTCCTCATGTTCATTTGACACATTTTGTGGCCAAATAAATGGATTTTTCAAAGGTATATCTTCATTTGTTGTTGTTGAAATGATATCACTTTGATTATTGAAAAATGACTCCCACCAAACTGAATCAGTAATATCAAAGTACTCATATGTATATCTAATATATTTCTTTTGAGTTTTGTCTCGGAGTATCCACAGTAGAAACCATATTTGTCAACGTTTTAAATCCCAACAGGGATCCATCATCAGGACCAATCTAAATGATGATGGATCCCTGTTGGGATTTGAAACATTGACAAATATGGTTTCTACTGTGGATACTCTGAGACAAAACTCAAAAGAAATGAACCACAGATGCCTAAAATCCAAATATCTAATACATTTTCTAATTTCTTGTTAAATTGGATACTAGGGCTAAACTCTATGTGGTTCATCTTATTTATGGCAGCTGATATTTTTATTGGATCCCTCTCATCGAGAGGTGTAGGATTGATCTAAATATCATCCGATTTCGATAAGTATTCATGGAGTTATGAATTTATTTGTATTATAAGACATATTGTCAAGTCGGTTAACATCCTATGTAGGCTCAGAAGCCCAATAGTCGTGTCTATTCATCATCCACATTTTAGTATAAATATAGAGGACCTGAAATCATTTGGAACACACATCCTCTTCATATGTGGTCTCCTCCTCTCCATGTCTTTGGGTTTTGGTGAAGGAGAGACACAGTGAAGATATGTTGGCCCAATGGTGATGCCCTAACCGCAGGAAGCCACAGGCATATGAGGATGATCTATGCAGCAGACAGCGACCTAATACACTATCCAGAAGCCTTATACACAGGCCCTAATACGCTATCCAGAAGTCTTATAGGCAGGCCCTCATCTACGCAGTCAAGGAGGCTCCCATATACGCAGATCATGATGGAGACTTATACGTTGTTCATGATGGAGACTTATACGCTATTCATAATGGATACATATACGGAAAAGACTTATACGCTGTCTTTATACGATGTTCATAATGGATGTTATACGTTGGTCATTGTGAATGTTATACATTGTACTTATGCATTGTTTTGGAAGTCATTTATACACAGGGCAGAGAGACTCCCTACACGCAACGACTGTCATATGGAACAGCCGCAGTCATGAGGAGGTGAAGCCGTAGTTAAGGCATGGAGCTATAGTCAGGAAGAAGAGGAGCCATAGCAATAAGGAGGTGTAGCCACAATCATCGCATGAATTTGCAGTCTTGAAAAGGGAAGCTACAGTCATGAAGAAAGTAGTCGCAGTCATGAAGAGAGGAGCCGCAGGGTTTGACTACACCTGGTTTGGGTTTTAGGTGCAGTCACAACCTCGATGCATGGAGTAATGAATAAGTTCTCTGCAGCAAAGTCTAGATACACTTTAGATCTGAAGGTAGTATCCACAACAAAGTCTGGGCATGTCACTCTCGGCATATCTATCTCGAATAAAAGGAACAAGACAAGTTTTGGATGTGGACATAAAGATCATGAAGGTATTCCTGCAGTAGACAACAGTCAATCTCAGTGATGATCACAGGGATACAGAGAGATCATACATCATAGTGAGATTCAGATCTATATCTCATTGTCTCAGCATAAGGAGTAGTATCATAGTCTATATGAAGAAACAATCCTAAAGCTCCAACAAACTAGTAATGGAGGAATGATATAATAACTAGGACTACTTGATGAAAAGCATCATTGTCTCAATGATGATGAAGATATAATGCATAGTCATAATGTTGAAGAAGACCTCGTTGACATAATGTCAAGGTTGATCTCAGTGATACTGTAGTGATGGCTTCAATGGTGCAACAATGAGGAGGACCTGTACAGCATGGTATCACACAGTCATGTGCAGCAAATGGATGAAAGGCAACACTCTGATAGGTCAAGGAGTCACCTTAGAGAATCAGTTGAAGCAATATGTCTTCAACTAATCTCATGTGATATCAAAATTCAAAAGATTGACTTCTATTTTAAATGTACTATCTCTCTCACTTTCTCTGCTGAACTTTGAAGAACATAAAAGAAGAATTGATCAAGGGTTTCCCCACATTAGGATTTATCCCTGGCTAGCACCACATCTTGTGTCCTCTTGTCTTGGCTTGTCTTCTACGATTTATATTTATGTTCTATCTGCAGTTTACTTTATGCTGTTGTGATTGCTAATCTAGAAAAGAAATTGAAATAAATTGCTCTAGCATAAAACATACCTAAAATTGACATTTCTTGTAGGCAATCAGAATAATTTATATCTCTATTCTATTTGCATGCATTATGAACTTCACCAATCGATTGTAATAACAATATTTTTGATGCAAATATTGGATGATCTAGAATGAACTTCAAAAATTCCAAACCTGATGACGGTGCCCATTCTGCAGTAGTTGAAACTTCTTGCCCCATATTAGTGCTTTCCCATCAATTTTTTTGATACAAAATTGATGTTGGAAGCTAATGTCATTAAGATGTTCAATTCATTTCCCCTCACCATGTGATCCTAGAATAAACCTTCGCATGTCAACAGTTTCTTCCAACACATCAAAAGTAGGCTCTGGCATGTATTATTTCTTAATACATTCAATTAATGATGGCGAGCTCCCAACTTCCTTCCTCCTCAATGTGACTAAAAAACGACTAAACATCTAATCAATATGGTCATCAGTATGCCAAAAAAGAAGGAAACCTACCTTTACCTTCTGAAAATTTCTCAATTCAACAAGCATGTTTAGATATCCAAAAACAACTTGATTTTTGTTTTCACGGCAAGTGTTGTCCAATTGTAGATACAAAACTTTGGGAAGATTACCAGACCAATGAGAAACAACATCACGAATTATGGTTATGGTCAAATTTGCATCATTATCAATATTTGGAGCTGTGAAGTACACCCTTGGCAACATTTTCCCATTGAAGACCATACAACCGACCAAGTTATACTCAATAAAATTTTCATCCTGTAAATTTTTGGGTGTGTGAACAAAATGTGGTAAAAGTGTTTTCTTCTAGTCCATACCATCAATTATCAAACCCAAATATTTATTCATATTATCATAACACTTCTTTTGATGCTTGTACAAATTTTTCCTTTCACTTGTTTGTTGTTTGTGATGCTCCTGAAGTTCTTTGACAATTGAATCTACACAACATAAAAGAAAGCCATTAAGAAATATGTTTTCATAGTTGATGACTATAAAATTTTAAAAGTTAAAGTTATGAATGCTTACCTCTTTATGACCCTTCACATTTGTCCCTTTTTTATTTAAGAGAAGCACATGCACTGCAAATCCCCATCCTTGTCTTCTTAGGAATACGGACATTTTTTAATTCTTTCTTCCATACCTTCACAAAATATTGATATGTAATAAACCATCCATGTCTCTCAGCACCTTCTGCATATTCTTTATATAATTTGTAGATTTCTCATCTTGAAAAATTATCTGGAATATGTATTGTCTCTCTATTTGGCATACACTCTCCATGCTTTGAAAAGAAATCTTTCATTCATGACATTGCAGTATTTGATAATGGCCCAAACTGTCTTTTATGACATACTTTTGAATAAAATGTGGGATCCTTTTCCAAATTTTCTTGAATTCTCAAGAGACGAAAATTCCCAATCAAATGAAACATTTTGAAAGCCTTTCTATAGATAAATAAAGACCCAATATGATAATCATAACCTGACAATGTAGATTGCATGCACCCAATGAAATATGAATTTTTCATTCTTATATTCACTGACAAATATCTCTTCCTGCTCTCTAATGCAAATTTCAAATCCACATGTTTCAAGCAATCTTTTTGAAAACATTCACTTCAAATGGGAGCATTGATAGAACTTCTTCTCATCAGATATTCTGCTCTACCCCTTGTATAACTAGAACATCTTGCATTGTTATGAAAAGGTCTACTCCTACTCGATACAATATTTTTGGCAACATCTCCATCATTGGATCATCATTTGTATAAGGATTTTCATCATGATGAAGAGGAATGTTATCCAAGTTATGATCAGCTGTGCTTTTCAAATACTGACTTGGACGATATTCTTCATCTTCCCCTTCTTTAGTGCTACTATCATAGTCCTTAGAATTCAGACTGAATGGAAATTTGACTCGATGTTTATTGGATATTCTTCCTCATGTGCATTGTTAGTGTTGCTCTCATAGTCCATAGAATTAGGACTACATTGAAAATGTGATTGTTTACTTAATGAAAATGCTACATCTTGTCCTTTGCCACTACTACCTTTATAGTCACTAGAATTAGGATTAAGTGCATCATCCTGTCCTTCATCACTGCTGCTCTCATAGTCCTTAGAATTAGGACTAAGAGAACACTATGACACTCCATTCTTTTTAAATTCAACATCACGTTCTTCATCACTGTTGCTCTCATAGTCCTTATAATTAGGACTAAGAGGAGACTGTGACACTCCATTATTTTGAAATTCATCGTCACGCTTTTCATCACTGTTGCTCTCATAGTCCTTAGAATTAGGACTAAGTGGACACCGTGACACTCCATTATTTTGAAATCCGTCATCATGCTCTTTAGCACTGCTGGTCTCATAGTCCATTAGATTAGAACTAAGAGGACACCGTGGCACTCCATTCTTTTGAAATTTTTCATCACGCTCTTCATCACTGCCACTCTCATAGTCCTTAGAATTAGGACTAAGAGGAAAACGTGACACTCCATTCTTTTGAAATTCATCATCACACTTTTCATCATTGTTGCTCTCATAGTCCTTAGAATTAGGACTAAGTGGAGACTTTGACACTCTATTATTTTGAACTTCATCATGCTCTTCATCACTGCTGCTCTCATAGTCCTTAGAATTAGGACTAAGTGGACACCATGACACTCCATTCTTTTGAAATTCATCATCATGATCTTCATCATTGCTGCTCTCATAGTCCATAGGATTAGGACTAAGTGGTCATCATGACACTCCATTCTTTTGAAATTCGTCATCGTGCTCTTCATCACTTCTACTCTCATAGTCCTTAGAATTAGGACTAAGTGGAATCTGTGACTCTTTATTTATTTAAAATTCTCCATCCCCTCTTTCATCAGTGTTGCTCTCATAGTCCTTAGGATTAGGACTAAGTGGAAAAATTGACTTTCTATTCATAGTGGAAGAATTCCCGTTATATTCATCAATATGAATAGAGTTGTTATGTGATGAAGATGTTGATGTTGTACAAAACGAAACTTCACTATCAGGAGAATCCATCCCTTTCAAATAGAATAGGTTGAATGATACAAATGCAGAGTCTCCTAAATATATTATAAAGCTTAGAGAATGAAATTTTCTCTCCAAAAAGTTTCGCCAAAATATTTCCCTCCAAAAATTTTGTTAGATTTATTTCCCTTCATTATTTTATTCTACAATTTATTGAAAAATGTAAACTAAATTTTTTTATGAAATAAATCTTTAAAGTTAAAATTGTAAACTACAAATTTTACCTAAATTATTTTAATAGTTAAAGTATATAATATTTACTAAACAATTGAATGTTTTTTTTTAATTTTTATAATACATTCTAAAACAAATTAATCCCACATTCACCACATTGTAAAACGATTCCATAATATTCACTTTATCATAGTTTCCTATATCGCCATAAAAAAATTAACATGCTAATTTTTTTTTAAAACAAATTAATCCCACATTAACTGTATGGTAAAACATCTTCATACTTTCACCTATATAATAAATTCCATTATCACTATTACTCACAGCACATCAATATTTTTTGAGATTCGCTGAAAGATTTGTAGCGAATTTGTGGAGCAGCTACATTGTTATCAACAACATATTCAACGGAGAACTCTCGCAATTGAAAGGTTAGTTAATTTTTTTCCTTGCAAGTTTTAATATTAAATAAGTTTAATGAAGTAGATTTTTTTTTTTTAAATTAAAACTTTTTGCGGGCCAAATTTACCCACTATGTCCGCTGTGAGCATGGTGGGCCCAGTAGAGCTCATGACGGCCAAACGAGCCCGGTAATGCTCACGATGGCCAAACAGGCTTGTAGGTTAGGGGCGATGAGTATGGCTAGCCCGCCCACCTACAAGGTGGCAGGGTGATTCTCAGAATTGCCTCTCCACCGCGCGGGCGGGCGAGCCGCCGAGGTGGCACGGTGGGAGGCTACCGCAACCCCACCCCCCGTGCCACCTCAGCGGCCCGCTCGCCCGGGGGTGGCAGGCCGTTAGGGTGGCGCGGAGGGGCTGTGTTATAGACATTTTTGGGCACTAAAACCCCAATCATAAATGTCCATAAACTAAGGGCTCCTAAGTCCCTAAAGGTGTTGTTCCAACCCCTAAAAGAACAAGGTCAACTAACTACATCATCTCCTAGAAGTTCTCCATGAAAAAACTAGTCAGAACTAGATCATTTCACTTGCTCCATGCCCAGGGTGCGATGCATCGCACCTTGTACGCACGGGAAGTGTGTTGCATTTCAAAAATCCCTTCTATGGGGTGCGATGGACGAGAAAAGACAAGTGGCGAACACAGTTTGCGAGGTGGATGATCATGGAATCTTCCAGAAACTTCTCCTACGACACTTGCTTTTCAGAATCGCCCAAGGATGAGTAAGAGATCAATGAGATCTCCAAGTGGAATAAAGAACTATAAGAGAGAAGACACTAATCAAAAAACCCAGAGCTGACTCACACCTCTGAAAACATCTATATATAGATCTCTCATCCTAGAGATCTAGGAGGTTGAAGGCTGGAATTTTGCATCTTGTAAGGAATTGCTGTTGGTTTCTTAAGGCAACATCATAGTGTTGGGTGATCTAAGATTTGCATGAGGTGAAGAAGGGCTTACTTGCTGAGAGGATGATATTGGGTCAGAACAACTGGTTGTAACTCTCTTGGCTCTTTCTTGATTATCAATAAAGCTATTCAAGTTTTCCTCCATACTCTTGTGTCATTTATGTTTCATGCATTTGTATGGTCAATTTACATCTGATCCTAGATTGTTTATGATAATAGATCCATGTTCTTGTATAGTGTTATGCTGCTTTGATTCTACAGGTACTCTGTGAAGCTGGGTATACAAGGAAGCAAACAGCAAAGGACTATCAGAAGAGAGAGGAATCGAACAAGGAAGCAAGCGCAAGACAGAGGTTGGTCTCCTTTATTCTTCTCTCATCTATCGTTCATAAAGGAAAATGAAAGTAGTTTTACTTTGTTTGTTTCTAAGGTAGCTACCTGTTGTGGTCACCAACAACCCCCCCCTCTTCGCTTGATATTAGCAATAACGTCGAGCAAAGGGGGGACCCTGAACAAAAAATCCCAAAAAATATTTTGTTAAATTTTTGTATTTTTTCTCCCTAAGGCTTAAATCGCATCGCAAAGAAAGGTCGAAGCATTACTTAGAGCACGAAAAGTAAAAATGCGAAAATGCGACGCGAAGTTCATCGCATCGCATGCATCTCAAACACGCTCTAAAAAGAGGAACTCCAAGAAGCGTCGATCGCCGATATGCGACATCGCACATCGCAAACGTCACGCTATGGCACCATGAACCATTGAATAAAATCTGCGATATGCAATCTGCGATGACTGCGATATCACTAAACTGTGATCTGCGATCTGTGATGACAGCGATATCACTAAACTGCGATCTGCGATCCGAAAAGACTCATCACACGATAAACTCAAGACCAAGCGCGCGCCTTAAAGGAAATTAATGATTGCATCGCATTTATCAAAGAGTCAAGTCATGATTCATGTCAGGATTACGCATTCATTAAAATTTAATGCTTTTTACGTCAATCTTTTCATTTCCCTTCTTCTTTGCGTAGACTGCAAGACACGCAACTGATATAAATCTATATGCAGGAAACATCTGAGAGAAAGGGGAAAGCGCCAATTAAATAGCAAAGAGAAGATGCCTCCGCAAACGAATGCCGCATAGAGCAGGACCGCGGATTCCAGACTATCAGACAACCGGCACTGATGAAATTAGACTATCCAGGACTCAGAGTCAAAGGCGCACAAAAGCAGCGTGTTCATAAAAGATCTTGAAGCTTAGACTGGGTAAAGCAAAAAGAGAAACGCAAAAGAAGGGGGACGCTCCAAAAAAACCTGGAACAAAGAGAGGAAACAATTCTCAAAACAGAGGGTTGTCCATACAGCGCGACTCCTAACCCACTCAGTCATTCGCACGACCGGAAACCAAAACAGCAACAGCAAAATCAGTTCGAGAAGGACCTGGGTTGTGCTAAGTGTACACGCGGCGAATACACCCAGCTAGAGAAAGGTTTTCGAAAATATCTTCTGGTCTGTCAGAAGGAGGTGCTAGCTCTTGTCATTTCCACTTTTATCTCCCGAGTAAAAGAAGAAGGCAGCCAGCCGACTCTTTCCAGGAAAGCGTTGCGCAGTTGACAGCACTAAAGAGAATATACAGAAATGGTCAGAAATTAGATTTAAAGTTTTAGAAATAAATTTTCTTTTAGTGAAGGGCGGTCATTTGAAGCCGATTCCCTATATTCGTGTAATTAATATCAATTAGCTAGTAGTATTTAACCCTTCTCATGGAATTTGGAGAAGGGTCCGGAAATCTGTCAAAAAACTTATCCTCAGAACATGCACTTCTGCACCCTCAGAGGAGGTTTTTGATGAATGGATGGATCGAGATTTATTTATGTTTGCATTTTAATGTCTGTTACTGATGTTTCACTTCTGTACTCTTAATAGATATTAGAAACAAGTAGAAGTAAATCATTATTTCTTGAAGTTTATTAGTGAAATCAGTCATAAATGGTACTTGTATCTCTTGACTAAGTTCTGCTAGTATCCCCAAAGTGATATACAGCTGAGTTCTTTATATGTTACTGTATGAATGTCTGTATTACCATTTGGCACTTCTGTACGGTGGAGTCATTTATTTATGCTTGACATATAGAAAACTGATTATGCGATATGTTATTCACAACTACTCTGCCTAACTTCTTATGCAGAATGGTTTATCTTTATCGATTTATATTCTGATAACAGTTGAATGATCTTTATTACCAGATGTTGTTAGAAATCTTTCTAGATTGCATAACAAAAGAGAACACCCCGGGTTAGCGTAGATTAGATGTATTTTTTTCTCTTCATTAGATCACATTAGTATAGAAGTAGTTTAGCTGTTAGAATTAAAACTAGTTCAGAGAAACCTTTTAGATTAATATCTTCAAACTCTACACACACACGCACACCCTTCACATTGGGAAACTGGTCCCATTATCCCCAGTCGGACCCAATACTCCAAACGGGCAAGGAGTCGCCAACCAGGTTCCGGACCGGGTGGGTATCCCCCTTGTTGTTGACCCGACTTCGGGGCCCTCAACATTTCTGGCGCTAGAAGGAGGGCACGAGCTATGAATGGCACATAATTCAAAATCCAAACACCATTCTGAGAGCAAATCACCCTCACCAACTTCCCCGACTTCTCCAGTACGACTAAACTCGGAACTAGAAGTCGCTCGGACATCCACCGCTGCTATACACCCCGACACATCAGACTGTCCTATTATCGATCCCCCTGAAGTTCAAACTTTGATCCGTAAACTCCAGGGATTCTCTATCTTCACCCACAAGTCTGATAAATCTAAAGGCAGCTTGACTTCGCAATACAACCCTGCTCATCCCCTGACCCGATTGAAGAGTGAAAAGTTTGGCATCCAGCCAACTGAAACCCCTCTCCCTACTAGGAAAAGAGCAAGGAAAGCACTTCCAGAGTCTGACAGAGAGACTCTTTCATCCACTTCGTCCATCTCAACTCCCTCTCCGCGAAGTCTACCACCCACATCGTCACCTCAAAACACTCATCCATCTCCTACAACCCTTCCTCCGCAATCGTCGAAGGTCGTAACATCTCCATCTTCTCAAACTCAAAGATCATCTTCTGCACTTTTGTTAACTAGTCACTCAGCGATGGCCCAATCTCCATGGAACAATCCTGGGGCAGTTTTAATGCCTCCACCCCTAAGTCCAATACCTGCCCATCCTGAGAAATGGCTGCCGAAATTCAATCCGAAAACAGGAATGCTAGCTGAAGAACATATCAATAATTTCATGATTTCTGTTAATCTCAACGGAGTTACCAACGAAGATGCCGTGGTCCGACTTTTCCCCTACACAATGCAAGGGACAGCCGGGTCATGGTACTTTTCGCTGCCCTCCGGATCTATCACCAGCTGGGACATTTTTCAAAATCAATTTCTCACCAAATTCGGCGATGATAGATCGATAGCGACACTAATCAACGATTTATCCAATCTCAAAGCTGAGGCTAGAGAACCCATTAAAGACTTTAACTTATGGTTCAACAAGATCCTCAACGAAATCCCCGCTGCTTCTCAACCCAGCGAGGAAGTAAGATGTGAATGGTACATCACGGCCTTACCTTCAAACTTGGCCATCTTCGTAGATAGGGCGAGCAAGACAACCTTAGTCGAAAATTTGGCTAAGGCGTTGGCAGTTGAAAGATGCATAGTAGCCCTAGAAAAGAGATCTACAATCGAAGAGCGTAAATCTAAGAAAATCTCTTTCAAAGAAGACACCAAGAAGAAGCAAACGAAAGATCCTTTCGACATGGAAGGATTACAAAAGGTATTAAAAGCCATGTCCAATGAGATGATTGATATAAGGAAACAAGTAGCATAATCGTCCCCAAGAAAGCCTTTTAGGAGTTTTAAGAGAAATCCCCCTATGGAGACGAAGCCACCCAACATGGTCTCAAACGTGGAATCTGAAGAAGAAGAAGAAGAAGAGAGCACCATCGAAACGCAGACCGACGATGAAGAAGTGGTGGAACTGCAAGGAATGTGGGATTTCATCCTCCCACAAGAGGAAGATCAAGAAGCACTTCCGGGCAGCACACGAAGCAGAAATCAGCTTGATCCTCCTCAGAATATTCCAAAACAGAAGGGCGCAAGCCCTGCAGCAAAAGAAAGGGTCGCACCAAAGAAAACAACTGCTAAAGCGACCTCTTTTAGCTCAGTCCAATCAGAGCAAACGCCTCCATCAAAGACACTAATAGTGTCGGATGAAATGGAGTATAACATCATCGATGACATGAAAAAGACTAGGGCTAATATCACCCTGTACGAGTTGAGCAAATTGAAACACCAACAGAAAATCATGATGAAAGAGTTACACGCCGTACCTACTATGCCTTTACCTACAGCCGTAGCTTCCCATAATATAGGAAGACCTCCAATCAACACGATCAATAAAATCGATACAAATGACATCGCTTTGATTGGAGGGAGATCTAGATCTCATACTCCTCCTTTCCTCCTCACTTATGAAATCTTTAACAGAAACGTGCACAACTGCTTGGTTGATTCTGGTGCTTCAACCAATATTCTACCCAAGTCAATATGTGCCAAACTCAACGTTCAACTGCAAAAATCCGCAGTGCGCATAGTTCAACTTGATCGATCACAAGTCGAAGTGATAGGCGAACTGAATCAAGTGACCATAAGACTGTCGTGACATCCTAGTGGTTGACATCCCTGAATTTTATGGCCTGATTCTTAGCAAGGACTGGTCCGAGAAACTCCACGGATACTTTTCAACCGACTGGTCGCACATGTGGTGACCCTTCAACGGGAAACCAAATCAAATAAAGGTTGAACGAGAATTGCACCAAAAATACATAGTGACGGATTTGGAAGGAGAGAACGAAGCCATAGCATACAACAGCAGCATCATAGGCAACTACTCGGTAGACTCTTTCCTCGGAAATTTCAATGCTCACATATCACCATATTTAGAAAATTCAGTTTTGTCCCAAGTAGAAAACTTTTCCCAGACTGATGATTCAAAATGTGTTAGTTTCTTAGATAACCCTGTAAATACTTCTTTATTTTGGAAATTATATTTTGATGGCTCTAAATCCAACGAGGGAGCGGGAGCAGGATGTGTTTTTATTAGCCCTGACGGAAATAAGACCATGCTCACATGCAGACTGGAGTTCGATTGCACGAACAACACAGTGGAATACGAAGCCTTGGTGCAAGGCCTATACAAAGCAATCGGCTGCAACGTCAAATATCTTCAAGTCTTTGGAGATTCCGAGATCGTCATCAAACAGGTACGTAACACCATACACTGCCTGTCTAGTCATTTAAAGCACTATCAATCTTTAGTACAAGATCTCACTGCACATTTTACAGCATTCAATATTTCGTCAATCCCGAGACTTCACAACGCAAGCGCAGACCTGTTAGCTAACGTAGCCTCCAGACTCATTCCCTCCGAAGACTTTAGTCCAGATAGGTTTTCGATAGAATTGATTTTTAAACCGTCTATCCCTGACAACATCACTAACTGGAGAGTATTCAACGACGACCCAGACATCGTAAGTTTCCTCACCTCCGAAGGATCCTACTCAAACCAGATAATCGACGAAGACTGTCATGACCACCAGATACAACAAAATAGCACTGATAATGCTATACCCAAATCGGTGGTCAAACTAGAAGACTTATACGACTTGAAAAGTCGGTTCAAAAGGTCAGCTAATGCCAAACTTTACAGTTCGACTCTGAACTATGAATCAGTGAACCTAGGAACCGATGAGAAGCCGCAAAACGTTAATCTAGGCCAAGGCCTGGCTCCTGAAGAAAAATCAGCATATATCCGTCTTCTACGACAGTACAAAAATGTCTTCACCTGGAATTACGATGAGCTGAAGACCTACAACACTTCTATCATTCAACACACTATCCCCATGATTGACAACGAGAAACCTGTCCAGCAGAAGCTCAGGAAAATCCACCCCAACTTGGAAAGTCAGATAAAGACTGAGCTGAGTAAATTGTTGAGAGCTAGAATAATCTTCCCGATCAGACATTCCAAATGGGTATCTAATATGGTACCCGTTAGGAAGAAAAACGAAGATATTAGAATCTGCATCGACTTCCGGAACCTCAACAAAGCCTGTCAGAAAGACAATTTTCCCCTCCCACCGATGGAGCAAATATTACAGGCAGTCGCAGGCTCAGAGTTAATGTCTTTCCTGGACGGATTTTCAGGATATAACCAAGTGTTGGTACACCCAGACGATCAGTTAAAAACCACCTTCCGAACTAAATGGGGTACCTACGCGTATCGGAAAATGCCGTTCGGTCTGATCAACGCCGGCGCTACTTTTCAAAGGGCTATGGACATCACGTTTAAAGGTTTAGTCAACAAATCGGTAGTGATTTACCTGAATGATATAACTGTGTACTCCATGAACCGAAATGACCACCTCAAAGATTTGAAGCAAATCTTTCAGAGATGTTTAAGATATGGGATCTCGCTTAACCCGAAGAAATCTTTTTTCGCGTTGAGTGAAGGAAAATTGCTAGGATTCATAGTGTCCAAATCTGGCATTCACATTGAACCAGACAGAATCAAAGAAATTTCCGAGATATCCATGCCCTATAACAAAAAGACCATGCAATCTTTCCTAGGACAGATCAATTTTGTCAAAAGATTTGTCCCAGATTTTTCACGTATTATTTCTCCTTTACAAAAAATGATAAAAAAGAATTCAAACTTTAAGTGGGGTCTAGACGAACACGAAGCGTTTAATTTAATCAAACAAGCCATCATCAACGCTCCATCTCTAGCAACCCCAAACTTTTCAGAGCCTTTTGTCTTATACACGTTTGCCTCAGAGAATTCTTATGCTGCAATCTTGACTCAAGCGAATCAAGAAAAGGTAGAAGCTCCGATCGCATTCTTTAACTCAAACTTACAAGGTGCTGAGCTGAAATATTCGGACGTAGAGAAACAGGCATATGCCGTTTTTAAAGCGATTAAATATTTCAGACCATTCTTGCTAAAAGCCCATACCAAGGTCATAGTACCGTTCCCAGCGGTAAGAAATCTCCTGATACAGAAGGATGTGGGTGAAAAGAGAGCGAATTGGATCATCGCCTTGCAGGAATACGACCTGGAGATCAAGCCGGCACACATCGTTCGGGGCCAAGGCTTCTGCAAGATGTTAGCTGGAGCATCGCAAATCCCTGAAGAATCGTCTGAAGAGGTACACGCGTATGAGGTAAGCCTAAACGACGCAGAATCATTATATGCTGACACCATTTATTTTCTAAAGAACGGGCATGCTCCATTTCACCTGGATCACATCAAGAAGAGAGCCCTGAGATTAAAAGCCAAACAATACCAACTTGTGAATGATGTCCTGTTTAAAAGAAATTATGATTCTGTGCTTCTTAGATGTCTTGAGAAAACTGAAGCCGAAAAGGTTTTGCAGGAACTCCACGATGGACCAGCAGGTGGACACTATGCTGGAGAAGCCACCGCGCACAAAATCTTACGTGCAGGATACTACTGGCCCACGATGTTCAAAGACTCGTACAATCACGTAAGAAAATGCCAAGTCTGCCAGACTGTTGCAGGAAAACAAAAGAAGTCATCCATGCCACTGCAGCCGGTTAACATCGAACAGCCGTTCAGCCAATGGGGCCTGGACATAATAGGTGAGATCGTTACTCACTCCTCTAAACAGCATAGGTATATCCTCACGGCAACTGACTATTTTACTAAATGGGTAGAGGCAGTTCCTCTCAAGACAGCTAATTCTGAAAATATTATTGAATTCATAGATCAGTTTATCATTACTAGGTTTGGATTGCCAATGGCCTTAATATTCGATAATGCTTCATATTTTTTTGGAAACACCATGACTGAGTTCGCGCTCAAAAGAGGGTTCAAACTGAAGTATTCTGCCAACTACTATCCGCAAGGTAATGGGTTGGCTGAATCAACGAACAAGAACCTAATCAGGATTATCAAAAAGACAGTCGACCAAAGCCAAAAGAATTGGCATAAAGCGCTAGTAAATGCCCTATGGGCAGACAGAATTACAAAGAAAGCCTCTATCGGCACTTCTCCCTTTAATTTAGTTTATGGGAGAGAAGCAGTTCTTCCTACTCACTTAGTCATTCCATCCTTATCCTTAGTACAATACATTGATGAAGTATCCACTTCTCCCTTACAACTAAGGCAAATGGAAATAATCAAGCTAGAAGAACAATGAGAACATGCCAAGAAAACCCATGCTCACCACCAAGTGCTGATAAAATCCTCTTTTGATTCGAACATAATGACCAGAAAAAACTTTCAGATGGGAGATTTAGTTTTGAAGTGGGATAAGGCACATGAAGAAAAGGGCAAGCATACGAAATTCCAGAAGCTATGGCTTGGTCCTTTTCAGATTGTAGAGGTCATAGGCCCGTCGACTTTTGTGTTGCAGGACTTGACAGGCAGAAGAGATTCTCTGCCTGTAAATGGACAAATCCTCAAAATGTATTTTCCATAGAAGGTTATCCTTCTAATTTTTGTAGGATAATTTTAGTTTTATTTTTCATAAATAAGGTTGGTTGTGAGTGATCATAAATTGTATTTATGAAGAATATACCATTTCTCTATTAGATTTTGATTTCACTTGTATAAATAGTAAAACTTTTCGAAAAATATGACTTTTATTATTGACAGATAGAGTTAACTTTAGCCTGAATATGATGTTGGTTTCAACTTCACAAAGAAATCTGGGATGAAAGTAACTTTTGGCAAAAAATTGTTTTATGCCAACGCAATGAAAAGTATCATCAATAGCAAAATAAATATTCTCTGCAAAACTGCTGTTCTTAAACTCTATTATTGTCGTCCAGAGCTTTCTTAAGGAAAAACAATGACTTCCTCCCTGTTAAGGAAAATCGCAGCATCCAGAGAAACAATCCAAGAAAACACTATATCTCAAAGAATAAGAGGTCTCATCACGAGCCGGCTTATCATGATCACAGATATTATAACTTGCTGACTTTGCCACTATTGTCTATCAAAACAGGGAAACGACTCAAGATTGTTGCAATCAAAAGACAAGGGGTCTCATCGCGAGCCAGCTTGTTCAGCAAAAGTGTAAATCAAGTGAATGACTGTGTCATAATTTGGCCACCAAACCAAGACATTGTTCTTTAGAGAATATAAAAAAATAAAATCAAAAAAGAAAGAACAGTGTCAAAAGGATTTTTCTCTGGAATGTTGTAGATAACCTCAAGCAGGAAAAAGGATCATTGCTGGATAATATGGTAACCCTGTCGAGGCTATGGACGCTTGCGGGCAGCAGAGGCTCTACCTACGACAAATGAGCATACTTTACAAAGCCAGTACGCAGAGAAGACCTTATTTTGTCTTTGAAAAAAAACTGAGTAATGTCTAGGTGTGAATACAAGAAATAACCCAGAGGAAGCAAACAATCAGAGTGAAATAAAAAGTTGTGACGAAACATCATTGATAGGATAAGGGGTAATACTCTATCCGTCCATAACAAAATTTAGACATAAGAAATTTTTTTCTGTTTTGGAAGTGAAAATGCAATAGAACAAGCAGAGATAACTGGTTCTTCACAGTGAATCGCCATTGTTGTGGTCACCAACAACCCCCCCCCCCCTCTTCGCTTGATATTAGCAATAACATCGAGCAAAGGGGGGACCCTGAACAAAAAATCCCAAAAAATATTTTGTTAAATTTTTGTATTTTTTCTCCCTAAGGCTTAAATCGCATCGCAAAGAAAGGTCGAAGCATTACTTAGAGCACGAAAAGTAAAAATGCGAAAATGCGATGCGAAGTTCATTGCGTCGCATGCATCTCAAACACGCTCTAAAAAGAGGACCTCCAAGAAGCGCCGATCGCCGATATGCGACATCGCACATCGCAAACGTCACGCTATGGCACCATGAACCATTGAATAAAATCTGCGATCTGCGATCTGCGATGACTGCGATATCACTAAACTGCGATCTGCGATCTGCGATGACTGCGATATCACTAAACTGCGATCCGAAAAGACTCATCACACGATAAACCCAAGACCAAGCGCGCGCCTTAAAGGAAATTAATGATCGCATGCTTGAGTATCAAGAAATGATTGCATCGCATTTATCAAAGAGTCAAGTCATGATTCATGTCAGGATTATGCATTCATTAGAATTTAATGCTTTTTACGTCAATCTTTTCATTTCCCTTCTTCTTTGCGTAGACTGAAAGACACGCAACTGATATAAATCTATATGCAGGAAACATCTGAGAGAAAGGGGAAAGCGCCAATTAAATAGCAGAGAGAAGATGCCTCCGCAAACGAATGCCGCATACAGCAGGACCACGGATTCCAGACTATCAGACAACCGACACTGATGAAATTAGACTATCCAGGACTCAGAGTCAAAGGCGCACAAAAGCAGCGTGTTCACAAAAGATATTGAAGCTCAGACTGGGTAAAGCAAAAAGAGAAACGCAAAAGAAGGGGGATGCTCCAGAAAAACCTGGAACAAAGAGCGGAAACAATTCTCGAAACAGAGGGTTGTCCATACAGCACGACTCCTAACCCACTCAGTCATTCGCACGACCGGAAACCAAAACAGCAACAGCAAAATCAGTTCGAGAAGAACCTGGGTTGTGCTAAGTGTACACGCGGCGAATACACCCAGCTAGAGAAAGGTTTTCGAAAATATCTTCTGGTCTGTCAGAAGGAGGTGCCAGCTCTTGTCATTTCCACTTTTATCTCCCGAGTAAAAGAAGAAGGCAGCCAGCCGACTCTTCCCAGGAAAGCGTTGCGCAGTTGACAGCACTAAAGAGAATATACAGAAACGGTCAGAAATTAGATTTAAAGTTTTAGAAATAAATTTGCTTTTAGTGAAGGGCGGTCATTTGAAGCCGATTCCCTAGATTCGTGTAATTAATATCAATTAGCTAGTAGTATTTAACCCTTCTCATGGCATTTGGAGAAGGGTCCGAAAATCTGTCAAAAAACTTATCCTCAGAACATGCACTTCTGCACCCTCAGAGGAGGTTTTTGATGAATGGATGGATCGAGATTTATTTATGTTTGCATTTTAATGTCTGTTACTGATGTTGCACTTCTGTACTCTTAACAGATATTAGAAACAAGTAGAAGTAAATCATTATTGCTTGAAGTTTATTAGTGAAATCAGTCATAAATGGTACTTTTATCTCTTGACTAAGTTCTGCTAGTATCCCCAAAGTGATATACAGCTGAGTTCTTTATATGTTACTGTATGAATGTCTGTATTACCATTTGGCACTTCTGTACGGTGGAGTCATTTATTTATGCTTGACATATAGAAAACTGATTATGCGATATGCTGTTCACAACTACTCTGCCTAACTTCTTATGCAGAATGGTTTATCTTTATCGATTTATATTCTGATAACAGTTGAATGATCTTTATTACCAGCTGTTGTTAGAAATCTTTCTAGATCGCATAACAAAAGAGAACACCCCGGGTTAGCGTAGATTAGATGTATTGTTTTCTCTTCATTAGATCACATTAGTATAGAAGTAGTTTAGCTGTTAGAATTAAAACTAGTTCAGAGAAACCTTTTAGATTAATATCATCAAACTCTACACACACACGCACACCCTTCACATTGGGAAACTGGTCCCATTATCCCCAGTCGGACCCGCTACTCCAAACAGGCAAGGAGCCGCCAACCAGGTTCCGGACCGGGTGGGTATCCCCCTTGTTGTTGACTCGACTTCGGGGCCCTCAACACTACCACACCTTAGTGGCATTAGCAGTTCTGCATAGACACTTTTCCCTGTAACAAAATGGCGACTCCGCTGGGGAGCGACTAGGTTGCTTGTTTATCTATCTCGTTGTTTACTCTATAAACTTACAGACGGAGCCTGAAGTCGAGTCAGGTAGCTTTCAAACTGCATTTTCTATGCAAATGCAAAGTAGATAAATGTCACTTCAGTCAATCTCTGGGTTTTGTTTATGAATTAAACAACTGATTTACAAACTCTCTAATTTCCCTTGTGGTGGCTCTAGTAACCTCCTTAGATCTACCCCTGTTGTTGATTTACTAATTACCACTTGCTTGGCAAAAATCCCTGAACTGAACTGCAAACTATGACCCGGAACCCAAGCAAAGTCTCGTCTTTGGCCTAGCGCAGTCTCTGTTCTGTGAATCTGAAATTCAGTGCACTTCCCAAGTGTAGTAGGTGCGCTGCATTTCAAGTTAACTGTGTTACAGGTGCGCTGATCAGACTAGGCATTGTTCCTCAATTTTGGTTTCTGTGTTCATTCTTTTCAATTCTATTCATGAATTTTGCTGCCTATGGTCAGTATACCTCTGTTTGAAATCCCTTTCCTGGCCGATATTCTGCCTCCATTGTGCAAAGAACTGTAAATGTTTTTGTGTATTTGTTGAGTCATTTTCAGTTGTCCTTTGCAAAAAGTAACGTAATTGTACTGTCGTTTCTTGATTTGAAGGTGTCGTAAGTGTCGTTTTCAGTCATAGGAGAGGGTCTGGTTGCTCTTGATAGTCAATTACCCTGTTAATATTGTATTTGATATGAATTTGTAGTTTTTCTAGTGTCGAAAGCAAGTATTCATTTCCAAATCACAAAGTGTTGTGATTGTCTTCATTTTTTATTTTGAAAAGAAACTTGTTAGTAATTGTCACTTGAAAAGTAATTCAGATTTGCGCATTAGCCTTCTTTTTATCATTCACATATTAAGAAGGCTGAAAACAAATACATGCATGTGCATTTGCATTTAGACTGTTTGATTGGTTTGATTTAGGACAGTGCATATAGTGTGTGCTCTTTGCTCTTTGTTGAATGAATTCTGTCTTTCTTTCCTTAGTAGCTAGGATTTTCATTGCACAAAGAAGATAAAAGATTGTTTATCATCTTAGATTGCATTTTAGGAATTGTACATCTACATCACACGGTGAACTTGAAAGGAAAATTTCTTAAGCAAGATCAACTATAAAATAAATTTAATGAATCTAACAATGCTTTGGAACCTAACGCACAACATCTAGAAGTCTAGGCTAGAGACGTATTCCGGCGTCGTAAAGCCTGGTAACTATTGTTCTCACTGATGGTTGGGTGATTCCTCCACTTTGAGATGATAAGTGCCAGTACGGACTTGTGCTCCCACGTACCGTTGAGTATATTTTGGGAGACCACAATAGGCTTAATCCTTTATCCATAGGAAGCCGTGTCTGTCGCCCTATCGATCGCAATGCACTGAACACAGCATTCGGGAAGATTGACTGTTGTACCGTAAAAAGTATTCTGCAGTTTTGCGATTGGTTTGGTAATCCCTCTACCTAGATTTCCAGAGTAGTCCCTTTCATTCCTTTTCAGTCTCCTTAACGGAAAAGGTCCATCTGAGCACTTGTCACTTCAGGCTCATTAAAAATCGAAGGCGAGTAGAGTCATCTTTTGTTTTTTCTCGACTCTTAAAAATTGAAAAAACAAGTTGTGTCAAAGCGTCTAAAATTCATCTAATTCGGAAACATACTTCCCCTTGATTTTTAGTTGATCGAGTAATCCACAATCGTGGAAGAAATTCAATTGAAACCCGGTCGTTCGCGGAGGCTTACGAGTTAACCGTCTTTGTCTCCGGAATCGAAACTATTACGGACAAAGTGAACTTAGTTAACCGGTTCCAAATCCCCTGGTAAAGTTACAACAAGTGTTCCAACAACATCAGAGACTCCGGTTACTCCAAACATTTCTGGTATCCCTGCCTTTACAGAAGAAGTTCAGGAGCCACCGAAGGACAGTAGTACTGATCCTAGTCTGAGGGTAAACACTTGTATCACTGAACCAGTTCCATCTACAACCGGTTCGGAGAGTGTTGTTCCCCAAACATCTGTCGCTGCAGATTCCATACCTTCTTCAGCACTAGAAATATTCTATGGACCTGACGGTCTACCTCTTCCACCTGGTCTGATTGCTATAGAGGAGATTGTGGAGGATCCTTGTTACAGGGAAAAGTGTCTATATAGAACTGCTCTATCCCACTAAGGTGTGACAGCTGCCTTAGAAATAAACAGAGAAAAGCTACTTTTGTTTTTCCTTTATGAATTATAGATAGAGAGGAACAGAAAGACCAACCTTTGTCTTGCGCTAATCTCCTGATTTGATCCCTCTCTTCTTTGATAGTCCTCAGCTACCTACTCCCTTGCACGCCAAGCTTCAAAAAGTGACTGTAAGATCACATAAGCATAGCACTATACAAAGACATGGATCTATAATCATAAACAATCTAGGATCAGATGTAAATTGACCATACAAATGTAACAAGCATCAATGACACAAAAGCATGGAGGAAAACTCAAATAGCTTTTATTGATAAACAAGAAAAGAGCCAAGAGGAGTTACAACCAGTTGTTCTGACCCAGCATCAACCTCCCAGCAAAGAAGCCCCTCTTCACCTCAAACAAGTCTTAGATCACCCAACAATTTGATGTTTGTCTCAAGAAACCATCAGCAATTCCTTACAATATGCAAAATTCCAGCCTCCGGATCTCTGGGATGAGGGATCCATATATAGATATCTGTAAGGGGGATGAGTCAGCTTGTGATTTGATTAGTGTCTTCTCTCTGATAGTTCTTGCTTCCACTTGGAGACTGATGGCCTCTTACTCATCCTTGGTCGAATTCAATGAGGCAAGTGTCACAGGAGAAGATTCTGGAAGCTTCCATTGCCTCTCCACCTCGCGGAATGACACTGCCATTTGTCATTTCTCGCCCATCGCACCCCATAGAAGGTACTTTTGAAATGCAACGCACCCTCATAGTGTATTTGGGTGAGATGCAACACACTTAGCCAGTGGAGCAGCTGCAATGATCCTGTTTTGACCAATTCTGAGCAGTTTCTCATGGAGAACTTCTGGGAGAAGCTGTAATCTGTTGACCTTGTTCCTTTAGGGGATATAACAACACTTTTAGGGACTTAGGAGCCCTTGGTTTATGGACATTTCATGCTTGGGGTTGTAGGGCCCAAAAATGTCTATAACAGTTGCCCCCTAAAGCATGAGGCCGTTAATTTTTTGATGTCGGGTGAAATGCTTTATTATGAGGATCCGAAGTTCTTTCAATGCTGGGAGGAGACCTGTAATAAGATACAATACAATACATTATCATCATAATATTTTCATGATCTGGCTAAGGCGGGCATTCCCATGCTCAGCTTTATAAATTCATTTTCATGTACATAGGACAGACAATCGTCTGAGTGTAGACTGATGATTCTGATAGAGCCATCATCCTTTTGAGTGGATGATTATCTGTGCAGCAATGATGTACATTTAATGTCTTTATTTCCCTGAATATATATCGTAGCCCGGATGGATGAAACTAGATCCGGGGTCTTCAATCTCGTCCGATCTTCACTCGAAGTACAAGTCGATCCATGTGAGGAATGTTCTGAAGTCGAACATGGAAAGACATCGCTTGATTACCAGTCAATGATGTAAATTGTTAACAAGCGCGAGAGGAATCACCGATAATGATAATGACCCTCAAGGTACCGCAGTACAATTCACGTGGTGTGAATAAAGGACTTGGCGTCGAACACCACGCAAAATATTTCGGTCGAAGGCCATTGATGTAAACCTGTCGCCAGAAGTGAGAAACTTGCCATTGACGCATGCAAGCTTCAAAGTACTGAATGGGGTGTTCCTAGATCAACTTCTTGGATAATGAGATGATGTCGACAAGAAGTGATCTGTCACAAGAGGGCCTTAATGAATCCCACATCAATGACACGGAGCGGAGCAAATGATTTTAATGGAAGTGAAAACGATCTGGTGATATAAGGTTCAGGGTGGCGGTCATGAAAGAATGGAGTATAATGTATGGTAGTGGGTGAGACACAGGTGAATTCACTGAATGACTTATCTTGAACATATCGGCAACACTGATGTGATGGATTGGTAGCATTAACCCCAAATGTGGATGGTATGGCGTGACCATGGTGATGTGACCGGTGAATGAAACAACCCAACCCGACTCGAACACGGAGTGGAAGTGTCATGTTCAAGAGCGACTTGCTACCAACAAAGTTTCTTCAAGTTTTCTTCCCAATTTTCCCCAGTCATTGCTGACCAGTACCTCTTTATTTTTTTCAAGCTTGAGGAGGATAACATATGCTTGTTCTATAATTTTCCCTTCGGGCAAACCCATCGCTATGTTTTAACGAGCCTAGAAACAGTGAAACTCATTCTCATCTATAGACAAGTAATCTTTTTAACGAGTTTAACGACAAAGATAACTCGGTCCTTTTCAATTTTAGAGAGTCTGAAAAGGAACGTAAAGGTAACTCCAAAATTCCTTTTTTGTCATCTAATCCCTTAAGTCCGAAAAAGTATAAAACAATACAGAAGGGATGAATTTTCGATACTTTTAACGAGCTGAACAAAACAAGCGCTCGATCTTTTTGTGTAATAATCCCTCAAGTCCAAAAAGATTAAAATCTAGAGGAGGGATAGCACTTCTTGTCCCTTTAACAAGCTGGAGAGGCCAATGGCTCGGCAATATTTTCATATTTTACGAGTCAGTTGAAAAGAGCTTAAAGGAGACTCGTCTTTTGAGGAACGAGTGATAAAATGGGTAGCAGCTGATTCCAGGTAAGGTTTGGAATTTTCCAATCACGGTAGTGTTACAAGGATGGCTAGTGAAATCACTCTTCGCAGCTGTTCCTCAAAATGGGTAAACAATCAAATGGGGGTGAATGATCGGCTAATGAAAAAGTGGAGGTGAGGGTGCAAACACGACCAAGGCTTTAATGGCTAAAGTACTACATTCACGATGGTTATTTACCGGGGAATAGTTCATTTTTTAACGAGCTTAAACGTAGGGGGAAACATTTGCTCATGGATTATGTTTATTTTTTAACGAGTTTGAACTATGTGCTAAAACTGCTCGATTGAATGGTCCCATTCTGATTTTACCATAAATAGCTTTGTTCTTTCAAAGATTGTACTATATTTTCAAATGCTTCATCAAATTAGTCAGATATGAACAATATATGTTTGAAAACGAGTTAGAACACTAATATTTTACTTTGAACTACGTAAAAAGTAATGAAAAAGTGTTTTTACCTCTCATTTTACCATTTCATTTGAACTTTGGTTTGTTGGAGCTTTGGAGGTGCTTTCCCCCTTTGATTTTCATCAGCTGATTTCAGGAGATTCTGTGGACGATTCTCGGCACCGTCTGGACCAGGTAGGAGCTAAACCTGAGCTCTTTCATTTCATGGTTTCCATTTTTGCATTTTGAGCTTGATTCCTAGTTTTTCTGAGCCCCTGGGGTTTGAAAAACTCGTTCTGCCTTCAGCGCACCCTCTGTGTATCGAAAGGTGCATTGAATGTTGGCCTATCTAAAGGCTATCTGACATGCAACGCACCCAGAACACTACTGTAGGTGCGATGGGCGTAGAGAAGGAATTCTGTGCACAATTTTTGATGGAAATTTTGCCTATTTCTTACCAAAATCAAGATCTAACTCTTCTCTTGTTTTTTTTTCAGAGATCTTTGGAGTAAGATGACCATTACATGGTGAGAATGCGAGCATGAAGAAGAGGACATGCTTGCCCTACATGATCCGGTTACAGTAAACGCACTGCAGAACTGTGGCTTGCTGAATTTTTTACGCATTTCTAGCATGAGACAACATATCAACTTACTGCAGTATTTGCTCGATGCTTGGGATCCTACCAACCAGGTTTTCCAGATCAGGGGAAAATCTATCCCCTTGACTGTAGTAGACATCTATTTCTTGACTGGCTTGTCGAGGCGGGGTGCCCCCATCTCTTTATTAGGTGCGGCCCGAGGAGGCGACTCTGTGAGATATTACGTTCACCGGTACTGCAGAGAAGGATCTCAGCTGAGTAAGGACATCAAGATCATCATCCGTGATGTCACTAACAGGTCCCTCAAGACTGTTCTGTTTACTTTTGGTAGGATGGCCGGTGGTGCGGCTCTTCATGTAGCCAACCGATCTTATATGCAGTATGCCTTGGAATGCCTCCAACCGAAGGTGTTCAACTAGTGCGACGCAATACTTCTTGTGATGAAAGAACAATTGACCAAGATAAAGAGCGGGAGGTTGAAGAACTTTGGGTATGGTTCTATTTTGACCGCCTTTGCCTTGGAGAAGATACCATTGATGCAGCCGCAGTATATTGCACTCGATTTACCTTCACCTACTGAACCACGTATGCAGAGATGGGTTGACCATATGTCTAGGCATGCTGGTCAGTCTCAGATTTCATTTTCTGATACCTTCTTCAGGTGGTTTGATCGTCAGGAGATGGTTTATTCCGAGTATCCATATGCTGGCATGGACTTCTGGGGTGATCCAGATCTAGTACTACCGGGAGGCGAATAGTGGGGCGCCATTGGTAAAATCTTTGACCATATTCCTGTTTATCATTTTTCATTTATAATGTCCTTGTGCTTTATTCTATCAAGACTTTAATCAAACTCATGTGTATATGCAGATGTTGGTCCTGTTCGTCCAGTAGCTCACCTGAGAGTACCAGCTACCGCCCCAGCAGGAGAGGCTGTTGGAAGGGCTATTCTTCGTGACCTCGATGTGGCCGAGACTCTCACAGCGTTACAGGAGCAGGTTGAGGACCTCACTCTTGGTATTCCAGATGTGAGGACTGACGAGCTACCTTTGAGGCTACAGCGGCATACTACTAGTGTGCCAAGACGATGGACTCATCTCTTACGCATGATCGCACAGGCTGTGACTTGCTATCACGAGCATCATTAGACTAGGGTGCCCCCTAGCATTTTGAGTTTTTGGTCACTCGACTGATTTTGTCTTGGTTACAGAACATTATGTGTAAACCATAAACAGTTATACATATTTTTGATTTTCGGAGTTTTACTTTGGTTAAGTTACATGATCCAAATGCAAACATTGATGGTATGTTTCTTTTTATAAATGTTGCAAATGTCTATCTAACACATAATTTGCTAATGAGTTAGTTAATGTGTTTAAGTTTCTGGAAATGTGTTGATATTGAATAAAATCAAATTGTATTTCCAAAATCTTAACCCTTAGGAACATGCGATAAATAGCTGGGTTTCGGACGGAATATATACCAGTGAGTTGTAGTATTACGAGTTGTGAGTCTAGCCTGACAATTAGTCGGCGTATACCATGTGTGATGGAATCAGAGAGAAGTTCTATCAACGTGCTATATTCAGCGATGTTATTTGTTGATCGACCAATACATACCCCTCTGAAACTTACTAATCGCCGCTTGGATCAAAAATAGCCCAGGCTGCGGAAGATAGGTTCCGTGAACTACGACTCGCTCTGTCGGCATACCCAACACATGACTCCAATGGGTTTGACATCTGCAAAAAATGTAAAAAATGGATTACTTGACCAAAATAAACACTTTAGCGAAAACAAAAACATAACAAAAGCATACAGGTTACCATTACGCATAGTAACGCTTGAGGTACAACCCGTTACGAGGTTGTGCCAGTGGAATTCCGTCATAATCCATTAACTCATAGGTTCCTTTTGCTAACACCCATTTAAAAATATAGGGGCCCATCCATAAAGACTTAAATTTCCCTGCTCCCAATTTATCGGATTCTTGGTCGTAAAGCAAGACCAAGTCACCTTCTGAGAAGACACGGGGTTTGACATTTTTGTCGAACTGCGCCTTAACTCGTTTCTTATGGGCTTCGTTAACCAAAGCGGCATCACGATGGGTTTCATCCAATTGGATTAATTTCAAGAAACGAGCTTCTTCTTCTGAAGTTCCGGGGAGGAGATCAATTGCGAGTTTGAGAGACGAGATTTCGCACTGGATTGGTAAGACTGCTTCCAGGCCATATACCAGTTGGAAAGGTGTAAACCCGGTTGCATTCCTTACCGATGTCCGGTAAGCCCACAAAGCTAAGTACAGGATTAGGTGCCATCTTCTCTTGTGAACTCCAATCATCCTTTGCAGCATGCGTTTCAGGACCTTGTTGATTGCTTCAAATTGTCCGTTTGCTTGCGGATAATATGGAGTAGAGCTGTCGTGAGACAACCCTAGTTTGGCAGCAAATTCAACCATCACGTGATTATGAAAATGTGATCCATGATATGTGACTATAGCCTGTGGTATGCCAAATCTGGCGACTACATGATTGAAAAAGAAGAGGGCAGTTGTTTCACCAGTATTATCCAATGTAGGCATCGCCTCGGCCCATTTGGTAAAATAGTCAACTGCGACTATGATATACCCATGCCCCCAGGTCGAGGTGGGGTTAAATGTCATGAAATCGATGCCCCATTTGGCGAATGGCCCAACAGCAACTATTAGCTGCAGAGGTGCGGGTGGTCTTCTGGTTTTGCTATCGAAAATTTGACAAGCATTGCAACTTCTGACTGCGTTATGCAATCTTTGAACATTGTTGGCCAGAAGTATCATGCTCGAATGATTTTTTGCACTGTAGCATATCCAGATTGATGCCCCCCTCACGCGCCTAAATGACAATCATTCAAGACTTTTTCGGCCTCCTCATGGGTGAGGCACCTTCTCAGAATTGTATCGATACAACGACGGTAAAGTGTATCACCGACGATCATGTAGTCTTTTGCTTGGTATCGAATACGTTTTTGTTCGGAGTGGGAGGTGTTTGGCCTGTATTTTTGGGTTTGGAGATAAATTATTATATCCCCATACCACTCATTGCTTGAAGATATCAGAAACAAACTTTCGTCCACGATTGTTTCTTCTGATGTTTCATCATTGGACGACGATGGGAGATCGCACAATAATTCTGCAAAAACTAGAGCTTTCTTCGACTTGGATTTTACAAATTCCAGATCAAACTCTTGTAGGATTGCTATCCATTTTGAATATTTTCCCCCCAACAACTATCGCGAAAATATATAAGTCATGGGGTTGCAATCTGACAGAATGGTAGTTTTCCGAAAGAGGACATAGTGTCGAAATCTCTGTATCGCTTGAACAGCTGCGAGTGCTAGCTTTTCAACGTAAGAATATTTTCTTTCTGTATCATTTAAGTTTTTACTTAAATAATATATAGGATGTTCAATTCCATCGACTTCTTGAACTAAAACCATTGCGATGGTCGTATCTGCTGCAGCCAGATACAGGTTAAAATCTTTTTGATAATCAGGAGCGTACATTAATGATGCTTTCATTAGTGATTCTTTTAAAGCATCAAAGGAAGCTTGTGCAACCTGATCCCAGACAAAGGGCACTTCCTTTTTCAAAATACGTGTATAAACTTTAGCAAGTTCGGCGTAATTTGGAATGAACCTCCTCAGAAAGTTCGCTTTCCCTTGGAGTTTCTGAATCTGAAGCAAATTCGAAGGTGGAGGCAAATTTATGATTGCCTGGACCTTACATGGGTCGAGACGAATCCCGTCCTTTGAGACTACAAAGCCAAGTAAACGACCAGAACTGACGCAAAATACACATTTGTGTGGATTGAGTCGTATCTTGTAGTGTCATCAATGTAGAAATATCACTCTTAAGTGCTGCGGGTGATCAGTCCGCTTTCACGAATGAGCCAGAAGGTCGTCGAGGTATGGGTGAACGATGTTTTTGATTTCATGGAAGGCATAATTCATTGCCCTCTGAAACATCACCCCTGCGTTCTTCAAACCAAAGGGTAATTTTCGATACGTGAACGTGCCCCACGGACAAATAAATGCAGTCTTTGACTGGTCCTGTGGGCGGATATTTATTTGATTATACCCGGAGAATCCATCCATGAATGAAAAGATTTCGCATCCGGCACATTCATCAATTATCTGGTCAATGAAGGGTGTAGGGTAGTTGTCTTTTGGACAAGCTTGATTTACATCCCTATAATCGTCGCACACTCTAATTGTTCCTTGTTTTTCATAACAGGGACAATATTCAATACCCAATCGGTTAGAGGAACCGTGTAGATGAAACCAGCATGGAGAATTTTTTCAACTTCTGCCTTAATGGCAGTGGCTTTCTTGGGGTGCACTTGCCTTAGCTGTTGTCGTATTGATTTGACATCTGGATACATCTTAATTTCGTGTTCAGCAATACCCGAGTCAATTCCTGGCATTTCACTGTATGACCAAGCAAAGACATCTCTGAATTCGCGAAAAAGAGCGTTATATATTTCTAGTTCTAAAGGAGAACAACATTTTCCAACATAAATATTCTCTACAACATCTGTTTTGGTCGATATATTTATGGTGATAGTCTCTTCAATGTTGGGCAAGTTTCACTCGGAATCCACCGTGTTTACAGTATTTGATAGGAAATCAAACACTGAAGGATGATAAAGGTCATCTTGAGTATCTTCTCTACAATCCGGAAGAAGGGAACGATGGTGGGAATCATTCCATGGTGCCCCTTCAATTACCATTGATTGTACAATTCCTTCGTCGATGACATGCACTCGCGACCAAGGATCTGAAGGGGTACCATATTCTTTAGACCTATCTATCCAAATGCTTAATGAGCGTTGATTTGGTTTTGCCTCCCATGCTAGGAACATTGATTGCTACAATATTTCCGTTGGGATTGGGGGCAAAACCATTGTATGATCCATGTCGATATCGTTTTCTGAGATCTTTTTAGAAGATATCCTATTGCAGGTTCCTACCGACGCTACTTCTGCCAGGTTGATTGGAGGTGGAAGGGCGAAAGTTCCCATTAGTATAGGATCTTTTAGTAGGCCTACTCTGATATTTTGAAGCGAATGGGGGTTTCCATGGATCATGGGAATGCTTCTTGTAACTTGAGAACCATTGGGGAGGAAGTTTTGTCGATCGACGATTGTAATCCCTCCTTGAAAGGGAAATGCAATCTTCCTAAAATAGGTTGACACAACAGCTGCCATAGCATATATCCATGGTCTTCCTAGTAGGATGTTGTAATCAAGATTTCCATCGATGACTTCAACATCTATTTCTACCGTTTTCCCTCCTAGTTCAACTTTCAAGTTACTTAGAATACCATATGGGGTATATGTCCTTCCGTCGAATGCTTTTAATGTCGTCGAAGATTGCGACAAGGTTGGAGATCCTAAAGTTTTCCAGCAACTCATTGACATAATGCATGTAGATGCTCCCTCATCAATAATTGTTCGATGAACAGTTTTGTTGAGGGCTTTCACTTGAACAAGGAAAGCTAGTTGAGCTGATAATTGAGGATCGTATCCTTTATGGTCGAAGGATACAAGATTGGAATCCTTTGGGTCTATCCCACCAATGGCTGATAATAAAGCCTGCCTTTGGGATGGGAAATTCTGTAGTACTTCAAGAGTCGACATAGCGGATGGCAATTGGGCCAAATCTTCCACTATATTATAATGTTGTGCCACTCTAGCGTGGGGATTAAACGTCGACTTGTGTACTACTCCCTTTGGTGGTTTTATCGTCAATTCAGAAATGATGGGCGGTGCAACTTCTGTCGAAGTTGTTGTCGAACTACTAGGTTGATCTTTATCCCTATTGTTCGACAGTTGTGGATTCCCATAATCTTTGTTCCTAGTCGATATCAAAGCATCATTTTTCTGTTTTGAAACTGACAACATTAGCACTTGAGACGGGGAAGCATTTCCACTTTCAACCAGATTTGTTCCCGGATTTGGAAACGGATCAGTTAACACTGCGGAGGTTCTTGAATTCTTGAAGAATTTCTTAAGCTCAGCTCTATGTGGACAACTTGCGTTCCAATGATCCTCATCGCATATAAGGCATGGATTTTTTGGTTTCCTATCTCTAGGAGGGTTTGAAGAAGATTTTTCAGTTGATGATTCCTCCTATTTCTTCTTCTTCCCTTTGCCTTTCTTCTTGCTCCCTGGTTGTTTGGTTTCTTTGCCTTTATCTGTTGATACGGCATTTACTTCCGAAGCAAGAAGTTCATCTTTTGCATTTTGACCTAAAATCTTACGGGCCTTTTTGGATGTAGCCTTTGTCGATTTCGTGTCTGTTGTGCCAATCACGCCATCGCCAGCATGAGAGTCATTGTTTGATTTAGGAGGAGGAGGAATTGAGAATTCCGGTCTACGGGCGTCAGGTATTTTATCGTAGAGCGTGCCTGAGTGAGTGTAAATCAAGTCTAGATATTGCGCACGAGCGATAACTTGCTCTTCTCTTATGACTCCCCCTTTGCCACATCTTCCGTGATGGAAGGTAGTAATGACTTGATAAACGATTCAACTAAGAGCTGATCGGGGACATACAATTTTACCATTCTACGACGACGTCGCCACTCATGTATATGATCAGCTATGTGAGTGGCCGTTGTCTGTTTGAAATTGGTAAGAAGTTCTGTTCCCATTTCGTACCTTATTGGTAACTGAAAATGGGATAAAAAGGTTGTGGCTAAGATACTGAAGTTGTCAAATGAAGCTCTAGGCAATTCGATGTACCATTTTTCCGCTGGACCCGTTAACGTCCTCTGAAAGAGGCGAAGTATTATCGAATCATGATTTAGGGTGTTTGATGAACACCATAGATGAAAGGTCATCACGTGATTCGATGGATCTTCACCCGGATTTCCATTAAATTTAGGAATATCTGATGGAAGTTTATGCGGAATCGCTGGCCACCAAGGGGCGTAAGCGATTGGATCGTTTGTTAACCTATTTAAATCAGGTAACTCTAAAGTTTCCACAAAGGGTAACTGTTGATTCAGGTTAGGTGAAGCATACCCAGGATAAGATGGGATTGCCTGAGCAGTTGGTCTTTGCATACCGACATAATGCATTTGATGTTGGTAACTTTGGTAAGGTTGGTGGGCATGACCATTGTAAAATGGTTGATTTTGACCGTTTTGAATGTACGGCTGTCCACTATTAGCAAAGATTTGTTGCTCAGAACCTTGGTATACTTGTTGGAATTGCGGTTGTTGGTATTTCACTAGCCATGGCTGTGAAGCCATGTGATGTTGCCCGATACTAACAGTTTGACAAAGATGAGGGGTAATTGTACCCATCTGAACCTATGTCATTCCACCAGTCGACGATTGTGGTTGAGTCGCAGGGTCAAGGGGATGTTGCATTACAACCTGAGAAACCTGAGGTTGGCATACAACAGGCAGCGCTTGAACTTGCGACACCGTCACAATAGCTGGCGTAGTTGGGATATTTGAAATAGGTAAGCATTGTTGCATCAAGTATACAACTCTTGGTTGTTGAGGTAGTATAGGTACCCAACCGCTTGAGGTAATTCCAGTATAACCCGAATGTTGTTGTGAACTCCCGTATGGATATCCTCCCGGAGGGGATAATGAAAGGGTATACTACCCCCCATACGGTGGTAATCCAGAACTCAAGGGAATTGTTTGCCCTTGGGGGCCAGACTGCCCAAATTGACCTCCAAATGGATCAATTTGTTGAGACTCAACATAAGAGTTTCTGGATACTATTCCGGATGAACAAACAGGAACAGACCATACTGTCGAAATGGCCCCTGAGTGGGCTCCTTCTAGCGGTTGAGAGCTAGTCGGGACAGATGGTATACTGGTGAACATTGTCGGAGTGATCGTAGGGAGTTCTACCGTCGCTGTGTCAGACGACACAGTCCTAGATGTTGACGGTTGTTCAGACATTTGTAGTCTATCCAAAAGATTACCTAGCGATTCTACAGGAGCTTCCTCTGGTGGCAGACTAACTTCTGATGAAGAAGGATATAGAGTGATCCCGACTCCAAATTGCGATGGAGTACTCGTTGGAGGATCTTCCACAATTTCTTCTATGGCAATCAGACCAGGTGGAAGGGGAAGAATGTCAGGTCCGTAGAATATTTTTGGTGCCGAAGAAGGTATGGGATCAACAGCGACAGATATTTGAAGAGCAAGACTCTCCGAACCGGTTAAAAATGGAACTGGTTCGGTAACACAAGTGTTTACTCTCAGACTAGGATCAGTATCACTGTCCTTCTGTGGCTGCTGAACTTCTTCTGTAGAGGCAGGGATTCCAGAAATGTTTGGAGTAACCGGAGTCTCTGATGTTGTTGGAACACTTGTTCTAACTTTAACAGGAGATTTGGAACCGGTTAAACGAGTTCGCTTTGTCCGTACTGGCTTCGATTCCGGAGACAAAGACGGTTGACTCGTAAGCCTCCGCGAACGATGGGGTTTCAATTGACTTTCTTCCACGATTGCGGATTACTCGATCAACTAAAATAAAGGGGAAGTATGTTTCCGAATTAAATGAATTTTAGACGCTTTGACACAACTTTCTTTTTCAATTTTTAAGAGTCGAGAAAAAACAAAACATGACTCTAGTCTCCTTCGATTTTTAATGAGCCTGAAGTGACAAGTGCTCAGATGTACCTTTTCCGTTAAGGAGTCTTAAAAGGAACGAAAGGGACTGCTCTGGAAATCTAGGTAAAGGGATTACCAAACCAATTGCAAAACTACAGAATACTTTTTATGGTACGGTAGTCAATCTTCTCGAATGTTGTGTTCAATGCATTACGATCGATAGGGCGGCAGACACGGCTTCCTATGGATAAAGGATTAAGCCTATTGGGGTCTCCCAAAATATACTCGACGGTATGTGGGAGCACAAGTCTGTACTGGCACTTATCATCCCAAAGTGGAGGAATCACCCAACCATCAGTGAGAACAACAGTTACCAGGCTTTACGACGCCAGAATACGTCTCTAGCCTAGACTTCTAAATGTTGTGCGTTAAGTTCCAAAGCGTTGTTAGATTCATTGATTTTATTTTAAGTTGATCTTGTTTATGAAGTTTGCCTTTCGGGTTCACCACGAGATGTAGATGTAATTCCTAAAATGCAATCTAAGATGATAAACAAACTTTTTATCTCCTTTATGCAATGAAAATCCTAGCTACTAGGGAAAAGAAAGACAGAATCGTTTCACAAAGAGCAAAGAGCACACTCTAAATGCACTTTCCTAAATCAAGCCAATCAGACTGTCTATATGCAAATGCATATGCATGTATTTGTTTTCGACTTTCTTAGTATATGAATGCTAAAAAGAAAGTTGATGCACAAATCTGAATTTCTTTTCAAGTGACAAATATCAACAAGTTTCTTTTCGAAATCAAAAAATGGAGATGATCACAACACCTTACGATTTTAAAATGAATACTTGTTCTCGACACTAGAAAATTACAAATTCAGACCAAAAGCAATAGTAACAGGATAATCGAACATCAACAGCAATGAAACTCTTTCCTAGATTGAAATCGACACTTGCGATAGTTTCAAATCAAAGGACGACAGTACGATTACGCTAATTTTACAAAGGAGAACTGTAAATGACTCAACAAACACACAAAAACATCTACAGTTCTTTTGTACAAAGGAGGTGGAATAACAGCAAGGAAAAGGGGTTTTAAACATACATATACTGATCACAGGCAGCAAAATTCAAGAATAGAACTGGAAAGAATGAACCACAGAAGCCACAACTGCACAGAGCTAGTCTGATCAGCGCACCTGTAACACAGAGAATCTGAAATGCAGCGCAGGTTGTCCACTCGAGAAGTGCGCTGAAATTCAGAATCTCTGAACAGTACCTGCGCTGGGCCAGAAACGAGACTCTGTTTGGGTTCCGGGTCACAGTTTGCAGTTCAGTTCTTGGGTTTTGGCCGAGCAAAAAGCAATCAGTAATGCAACAATCAGGGGTAGATCTAAGGAGGATCTAAGAGCTATCACAAGGGCAATCAGATAGTTTGTGAATCAGTTGTTTAAATCATAAACAGATCCAGTAGATGGATTGAAGTAGCAGTTGTCTACTTTGCATTTGTTATGGCAAATGCAGTTCGAATGCTACTTGTAAGTTTATGAAAAAAACAACAAAGAATGATAAACAAACAAACTAATTAGCTCCCCAGCGGAGTCGCCATTTTGTTACAAGGAAAAGTGTCTATATAGAACTGCTCTATGCCACTAAGGTGTGACAGCTGCCTTAGAAACAAACAGAGAAAAGCTACTTTTGTTTTTCCTTTACGAATTATAGATATAGAGGAATAGAAAGACCAACCTTTGTCTTGCGCTAATCTCCTTATTTGATCCCTCTCTTCTTTGATAGTCCTCAGCTACCTGCTCCCTTGCACGCCCAGCTTCACAAAGTGCCTGTAAGATCACAGAAGCATAGCACTATACAAAGACATGGATCTATAATCATAAACAATCTAGGATCAGATGTAAATTGACAATACAAATGTAACAAGCATCATTGACACAAAAGCATGGAGGAAAACTCAAATAGCTTTTATTGATAAACAAGAAAAGAGCTAAGAGGAGTTACAACCAGTTGTTCTGACCCAGCATCAACCTCCCAACAAAGAAGCCCCTCTTCACCTCAAACAAAGCTTAGATCACCCAACAATCTGATGTTTGTCTCAAGAAACCAACAACAATTCCTTACAATATGCAAAATTCCAGCCTCCGGATCTCTGGGATGAGGGATCCATATATAGATATCTGTAAGGGGGATGAGTCAGCTTGTGATAGTGTCTTCTCTCTAATAGTTCTTGTTTCCACTTGGAGACTGATGGCCTCTTACTCATCCTTGGTCGAATTCAATGAGGCAAGTGTCACAGGAGAAGATTCTGGAAGCTTCCATTGCCTCTCCACCTCGCGGAATGACACTGCCATTTGTCATTTCTCACCCATCGCACCCCACAGAAGGGACATTTGAAATGCAACTCACCCTCACAGTGTATTTGGGTGAGATGCAACACACTTAGCCAGTGGAGCAGCTGCAATGATCCTGTTTTGACTAATTCTGAGCAGTTTCTCATGGAGAACTTCTGGGAGAAGCTGTAATCTATTTACCTTGTTCTTTTAGGGGTTAGAACAACACTTTTAGGGACTTAGGAGCCCTTGGTTTATGGACATTTCATGCTTGGGGTTGTAGGGCCCAAAAATGTCTATAACAATCCTCTATCTAGTACTCCATCGCAATTTGGAGTCGGAATCACTTTGTATCCTTCTTCATCAGAAATTAGTCTACCGCCAGCGGAAGCGCCTGTAGAATCGCTAGGTATTCTTTTGGATAGACTAAAAATGTCTGAACAACCGTCAACATCTAGGACTGTGTCGTCTGACACAGCGACGACAGAACTTCCTGCTATCACTCCAACAATGTTTGTCGGTGTACCATCTGTCCCAACTAGCTCTCAATCGCTAGAAGGAGCCCACTCAGGGGCTATTTCGACGGTATGGTCCATTCCTGTTTGTTCATCTAGAATAATATTTGGAAACTCTTATGTTGAGTCTCAACGAATTGATCCATTTAGAGGTCAATTTGGGCAGTCCGGTCCTCAAGGGCAAACCATTCCCTTGAGTACTGGATTACCGCCGTATGGGGGGCAGTATACCATATAATTGTCCCCTCCGGGAGGACAGCCATACGGGAGTTCACAACAAAATTTGAGTTATGCTGGAATTACGTCAAGTGGTTGGGTACCGATACTACCTCAACAACCAAGAGTTGTATATTCGATGCAACAATGTTTACCTATGTCAAGTATACCAACTACGCTAGCTATTGTGACGGTGTCGCAAGTACAAGCGCTGCCTGTTGTATGCCAACCTCAGGTTTCTTATGTTGTAATGCATCAGCCTCTTGACCCTGCAACTCAACCATAATCGCCGACTGGTGGAATGACACAGGTTCAAACAGGCACAATTACCCCTCGTCTTGGTCAAATAGTTAGTATTGGGCAACAACACATGGCTTCACAGCCATGGCTAGTGCAATGCCAATAACCGCAGTTCCAACAAGTATACGAAGGTTCTGAGCAACAAATCTTTGCAAATAGTGGGCAGCCGTATATCCAAAACAGTCCAAATCAACCATTCTACAATGTTCATGCCCACCAACCTTACCAAAGTTACCAGCATCAAATGCATTATGCTGGTATGCAAAGACCAACTGCTCAGGTGATCCCATCTTATCCTGGGTATGCTTCACCTAATCTGAATCAAAAGTTACCCTTCGTGGCGACTTTCGAGTTACCTGATTTAAATCGGTTAACAAACGATCCAATCGCTTATGCCCCTTGGTGGCCAGCGATTCCGCATAAACTTCCATCAGATATTCCTAAATTTAATGGAAATTCGAGTGAAGATCTGTCGAATCATGTGATGACCTTTCATCTGTGGTGTTCATCAAACACCCTAAACGATGATTCGATTAGGCTTCGCCTTTTTCAGAGGACGTTAACTGGTCTGGCAGCAAAATGGTATATCGAATTTCCCAGAGCTTCGTTTGACAACTTCAGTACCCTAGCCACAACCTTTTTAACCCATTTTCAGTTACCAATAAGGTACGAAATGGGAACGGAACTTCTTACCAATTTCAAACAAACAACGGCCACTCACATATCTGATCATATACATGAGTGGTGACGTCGTCGTAGAATGGTAAAAACGTATTTTCCTGATCAGCTTTTAGCTGAATGGTTTATTAAGTCATTATTGCCTTCCATCATGGAAGATGTGGCAAAAGGAGGAGTCATCATTGAAGAGCAAGTTATTGATCATGCACAATATCTAGACTTGATCTATACTCAGTCTGGCATGCTCTACGATAAAATACTTGGTGCTCCTAGACCGGAATTTTCCGTTCCTCCCCCTCCTAAATCAAACAAAGACTCTCATGCCGGTAATGGCGTGATAGGTACGACAAGTGCGAAATCAACAAAGGCTACATCTAAGAAAGCTTGTAAGGTTTCTAATCAAAATCCAAATGAAGAACTTATCGCCTCAGAGGTAAATGCCATGTCGACCGACAAGGGAAAACAACTAAGGCAACCAGAGGGCAAGAAGAAAAAGAAAGGGAGGAAAAAGAAGCAGGATCAGTCATCTCGTGAAAAAGCTTCTGCAAACCCTTCTAGGCAAAGGAAACCCCCTGCGGGGTGTCATATATGCGATGAGGATCATCAGACGAGAGATTTTCCACATAAAGCTGAAGTTAAAAAACTCTTTAAGAGTTCAAAAACCTTATCAGTATTGACTGATCCGTTTCCAACCCGGGAACCAAACTGGTTGCTAATCAAAATGCTTCCCGATCCCAAGTGCTTATGTTATCTATCTCAAAGCAACAAAATGATGCTTTGACAAGGAATAAAGATTACGGGAATCCACAGCTGTCGAATAACAAGGCTAATGAACAACCTAGTAGTTCGACAACAACTTTGACCGAAGTTGTGCCACCCATCATTCCTGAACCAATGATAAAGTCGCCAAAGGGAGTAGTACATAGATCGACATTTAATCCTTGTGCAAAAGTAGCACATAATTATAATATAATAGAGGACCTGGCCCAATCGCCGTCCGCTATGTCAACACTTGAGGTACCGCAAAATTGCCCCTCCCAAAAGCAAGCTTTATTATCAACAATAGGTGGGATTGACCCAATGGATTCCAATCTTGTGGCCTTTGATCATAAAGGATATGACCCTCAGTTACCAGCTCAACTAGCTTTCCTTTTTCAATTGAAAGCCCTCAACAAAACTGTTCATCGAACAATTATTGATGAGGGGGCATCTACATGTATTATGTCGATGAGTTGCTGGAAAAATTTAGGCTCACAAGCCTTGTCGAGATCGTCAACGACGTTAAAATCATTTGATGGACAATCATACCCCCCATATGGGATTTTAAGTAACTTGCAAGTTGAACTAGGGGGAAAAATAGTAGAAATAGATGTTGAAGTAATCGACGGAAACCTTGATTACAACATCCTACTGGGAAGGCCCTGGATATATGCCATGGCCGCAGTTGTGTCGACCTACTTTAGGAAGATTGCATTTCCCTTCCAAGCAGGAATTACAATCGTCGACCAACAAACATTTCTCCCCATCAGCTCACAAGTTACAGGAAGCATTCCAATGATCGATGGAAGCAATCATTCGCTTCAAAATATTGGAGTAGGCCTCCTAAAAGACCCCGCCTTAATGGGTACTTTTTCCCTACCGCCTCCGAGTAATTTGGCGGAAGTGGCCACAGTGGAAACCTGCAATATGAAATCTTCTATATCTAATGGATTTGGAAGATTCCTAAACATTTTGTCAGCATGCATCATCGCCATTTTAGAAATATTGTAGCAATCAATTTTCTTGGCTTGGGGGGCAAACCCAAATCAACGCTCATCGAGTGTTTGGATAGATAGGTCTAAGGAATATGGCACCTCTTCAGATCCTTGGTCGCATGTACATTCTATAGACGAAGGAATCATTCAATCAATGATAATAGGAGAGGCCCCATGGGAAGATTACCACCATCACTCCCATCTTCTGGATTACCACGAAGATTATTCCAGCAACCTTAATAATCCATCAGTTTTTTATTTTCTATCAAATACTGTAAATACAGTGGATTTCGAGGATGGTTCTTATCTCATGTCGACCTCGTTAAAAAATGAAACAAGGAGTCATGAGGATAGTTCTTTTACTGTGTCAACCTCATTAAAAAATGAACCAAAACCCCTTTCCAAATCTCAAAGGTAAACCTTCATTCCAACCACCGAGTTGAATGCAATGAAGCTTGGGGGGCATGCACCTCGATTTATGTTATTATGCTGGGGGCATGCAAACTTACCACGAGCAATGTTACTGCAGGGTTCAAGCTCGTTAAAAAATAAACCCGCATCGAGTAGTTTTAACGTGGACTTCATGCTCGTTAAAAAATAAACATAAGAAATGAGAAAATACTTCCCCCAGTGTTTAAGCTCAATAAAAAATGAACCAATTCCCGGTGAATAATCATCGTGAATGTAGTACTTCAGCCTTTAAAGCCTTGGTCGTGTTCCCATCACCACCTTCACTCTGTATTGGCTGATCATTCACCTCCATTTGATTGTTTACCCCTTTTCAGGAACAGCTGCGAAGAGTGATCCTGCTAGCCATCCTTGTAACAGTGCCGTGATTGGAAAATTCCAAACCTTACCTGGAATTCCTCAAAGACGAGTCTCCTTTAAGCTCTTTTCAACTGACTCGTAAAATATGAAAAGATTGCCAAGCCATTGGCCTGTCCAGCTCGTTAAAAGGACCGAAAGTGCTATCCCTCCTTTAGATTTTAATCTTTTTGGACCTGAGGGATTATTACACAAAAAGATCGAGTGCTTGTTTTATTCGGCTCGTTAAAAGTATCAAAAATTCATCCCTTCTGTATTGTTTTATACTTTTTCGGACTTAAGGGATTAGATGATGAAAAAGGATTTTTGGATTTTCCTTTACGTCCTTTTTCAAACTCTCTAAAATTGAAAAGGACCGAGTTGTTTTTGTTGTTAAACTCGTTAAAACCTAATAGTGACAAACTTGTCGATAGCAGACAAGAACGAGTTTCACTATCGCTAGGCTCATTAAAACATAGCGATGGGTTTGCCCGGAGGGCAAATTATAGAACAAGCATATGTTATCCTCCTCAAGCTTGACAAAAATAAAGAGGTACTGGTCAGCAATGACGGGGGAAAATTGGGAAGAAAACTTGAAGAAACTTTGTTGGTAGCAAGTCGCTCTTGAACATGACACTTTCACTCCGCATCCAAGTCGGGTTGGGTTGTTTCATTCACCAGTCACATCACCACGGTCCCATCACAACATCCACATTTGGGGTTAATGCTACCAATCCATCACGTCAGTGTCGCCGATATGTTCAAGAGAAGTCACTCAGAGAATTCACCTGTGTCTCACCTGCTGCAATACATTTACGCTCCATTCTTTCATGACCGCCACCCTAAACCTTATATCACCAGATCGTTTTCACCTCCATTAAAATCATTTGCTCCGTTCCATGTCATTGATGTGGGATTCATTAAGGCCCTCCTATGACGGATGGCTTCTTGTCGACATCAGCTCATTATCCAAGAAGTCGATCTAGGAATACCCCTTTCAGTACTTTGAAGCTTACATGCCTCAATGGCAAGTTTCTCACTTCCGGCAACAGGTTTACATCAATGTCCTTCGATCGAAAGATTTTGCGTGGTGTTCGATGCCAAATCCTTTATTCACACCATGCGAATTGTACTGCAGTACCTTGAGGGTCATCATCATTATCGGTGATTCCTCTCGCGCCTGTTAATGGCTTACATCATTGGCTGGTAATCAGGCGATGTCTTTCCATGTTCGACTCCAGAACATCTCTCACATGGATCGACTTGTACTTTGAGTGAAGATCGAACGAGATTGAATACCCCGGATCTAGTTTCATCCATCCGGGTTGTGATATTTATTCAGGAAAATAAAGACATCAAATGTACATCATTGCTGCACAGATAGTCATCCAATCTAAGGGATGATGGCTCTACCAGAATCATCAGTCTACACTCAAACGATTGTCTGTCCTATGTACATGAAAATGAATTTATAAAGCTGAGCATGGGAATGCCTGCCTCAGCTAGATCATGAAAATATTATGAAGATAATGTATTGTATTGTATCTTATTACAGGTCTCCTTCCAGCCTGAAAGAACTTCGGATCCTCAGGATAAAGCATTTCACTCGACATCAAAAATATTAATGACCTCATGCTTTATGGGGCAACTGTTATAGACATTTTTGGGCACTGCAACCCCAATCATAAATGTACATAAACTAAGGGCTCCTAAGTCCCTAAAGGTGTTGTTCCAACCCCTAAAAGAACAAGGTCAACTAATTACATCATCTCCCAGAAGATCTCCATGAAAAAACTACTCAGAACTGGTCAAAACTGGATCATTTCACTTGCTCCATGCCCAGGGTGTGATGCATCGCACCTTGTACACACGGGAAGTGCATTGCATTTCAAAAAGCCCTTCTATGGGGTGCGATGGACGAGAAAAGACAAGTGGCAGAGATAGTTTGCGAGGTGGATGATCATGGAATCTTCCAGAAACTTCTCCTATGACACTTGCCTCTCAGAATCGCCCAACGATGAGTAAGAGATCAATGAGATCTCCAAGTGGAATCAAGAACTATCAGAGAGAAGACACTAATCAAAAAACCCAAAGCTGACTCACGCCTCTGAAAATATCTATATATAGATCTCTCATCCTAGAGATCCAGGAGGTTGAAGTCTGGAATTTTGCATCTTGTAAGGAATTGTTGTTGGTTTCTTGAGGCAACATCATAGTGTTGGGTGATCTAAGATTTGCATGAGGTGAAGAAGGGCTTACTTGCTAAGAGGATGATGCTGGGTCAGAACAACTGGCTGTAACTCTCTTGGCTCTTTCTTGATTATCAATAAAGCTATTCAAGTTTTCCTCCATACTCTTGTGTCATTTACGTTTCATGCATTTGTATGGTCAATTTACATCTGATCCTAGATTGTTTATGATAATAGATCCATGTTCTTGTATAGTGTTATGCTGCTTTGATTCTACATGTACTCTGTGAAGCTGGGTGCACAAGGAAGCAAGCAACAAAGGACTATCAGAAGAGAGAGGAATCGAACAAGGAACCAAGCGCAAGACAGAGGTTGGTCTCCTTTATTCTTCTCTCATCTATCATTCATAAAGAAAAATGAAAGTAGTTTTACTTTGTTTGTTTCTATGGTAGCTACCACACCTTAGTGGGATTAGCAGTTATGCATAGACACTTTTCCCTGTAACAGGCTGCCACATCCTCCCCTAGTGGACTGCCCGCCAGCGGGGTGGTGGGGCGACAGTTGGCAGTGTGGTAGGGAGTTTTTGAGAATCACCCCGCCACCCTGCGGTGGGGCAGGCCACCGGGGTGGCACAGGAGGGGTTGGGAAGAGGGAAGTGGTTGGGCCGCTATGGTGGGCTAGGCGGGCGGACCCAACGGCTGGCTCGATTGGTGATCTGAATTGGATCCATAGAAAGACTGTTGAGAACCATGACTGAATCAGGTCAAACAAATACCTAATGAAATCCAAAACAGTATCATAAACACCCTGGAACCAGTGGCCATGGCAGATGACATGGAATGACGAGGACCTCGATCAAAGTGCACTAACCAAGGCCCATGGAGACCGCGCAGGAGGCCAAAGTAGCCCCTAGGAGCCCTAGAATGGAAAAAGGGCGAAGTTCTTGATGCGCGATTATCATTAAGCGAACAGGGCCAAAATGGGAAAGCCTGAGCACCTAGTCACATGAGGGAACTGGAGGACCACGGGTGGAAAAATGTAAAAGCGCAAAAGTACAAAGGTGGGACCCGCACTCTAGAAACCAGCATTTTTTGATCGGGGCACCCTTGAACGGTAAGAGGTTTTGGATAGGAGCGGAGTGATTCCAGACACCGATCGATGTGTGGCAGACGGAGGTGAGAGAAAACCGTCGTTTATCATGCACTATCGATCGAGCAAGTCAACCGTGCGAAACGTGTGTATGGCGTTAGATTTGGAGGGCCCGGATTGGACGGCTGAGATTGCGCCTAATGGAAATAAGCAAAATCGACAGGGAATTAAGCTGCGTTCTAAAGGGGTTTGCAATCCATTTGACCACCACGGTGGAGGAAGAATGCATCCATGGCGTAACTGAAGAAACGAACTGACGAAGCATGCTGGCACCAATTAGAGGAGGAAAAGTGGCCACTCCCTGAGCATTCATGATGACGCCGAACATAAGGAACTCCCAAGTGCAGCTACAGAAGGTGAATCGACACAGGTGGAAGAGGAACCGAACAGGCATAGGGATCGAATGTCTAAATCCATGAACAGAGACAATCGAATTAGTCAGATTGGGAATCTGAATTGAGGAGAATCCAAGCGACCAAGAGAGACAGTGAAAAGTGAACCCTGAGAGGAGGACTGAACATAGAGAACAGTAAAGCCAAGCAGAAGAGACAAAGGGCTAAGCTGACCACAGGCAGCGTCGAGCACCAGAGAGCTTGAAGATTCAAGCCTTCCCATATGGGAATTTGTCCAGACTAAGCATCACATTTGGCTCTTTCCACTATAGACCAAGGGTCATAGAGTTGGTAGGAAGAAGAAGAGTCTGTGTACTCTGAGTGACTTGGGGAATCCAAGAACCACCATGCCAAGCAAAATTTTCTTCAGGAGAACTCATATTGAGTCCCTGTATTGTAATTTCTCTACTGAAAGACACAATAAAACTAGGCTACCACTGAAGATGGACCGAAGATGTAGCCCTGGAGAATAGGGTGAACTCCTTATTAAAATTGTTTGTGTCTTTGTGTTGTTTATTGTATTCCTCTAGTGTCTTTCCATTTATTTTCTGTGTATTAGCAATCTGATCGATCCATTGTTTCAATAATACAGAACACACACACACCAGCACATGAGTCTGTAATACCTTTAGTTTAATAAATCTTTAACTGATGGCACTCATAGGGTGAATATCAAATCAAGTGGTATCAAAGCAGTAAGGTTGTAAGGTTAGACAAGCATGTGTTGGTATAGCTGTGAATGCTCACACGATCAAAGCTCAAATTAGGAGAAGGAGAGTTGGTGGAAACCAATCTTGAAATTGGGAGAGTCTATCCTCAAAAGACCATGTCAGAAGAAGGTTCTGTGGGGCCAGACCCTCAATTCATAGAGTGTTTCCTAGCTATGAAGTCCATGGTTGAAGAAATGTACTGAGACTTTAGAAAGCAAAAGGTGGAAGATGCATCAGGCTCTAAGTAAGAGAAAGAAGATGATGAGTCTCACTTCCATGACAACTCCAAAGGAAAAGGGAAAGAGGAAAAATTTCTCACACCTCCTAATAGCCCTATACATAATAAGAAATCATCTTTGATTAAGTTAGATGTTAAATTTGATTTGACTATATATGATGGAGAGCTAAATGCTGAAAAATTGGACAATTGGATTAGAAAAATTGATGTGTATTGCAGGGTACAGAATATAAACTCAGACAAGAGTAAGATTCAGCTGGCAAGCCTACACCTAGGAGGCATTTCCTTGGTTTGGTGGGAAGGTAAAACCCAAGCTGATATGCAAAGCCATGGTAAGACCATCTCTATCTGGAGTGACTTCATTTCTATAATTAGGAAACAGTTCTATCCATTGGCCTACATGCAGCAGGCCATGATGAGTTGGCGAACTCTTTGGTAGTTTAAGGGGAAAATTGTACAAGGGTATACTCAAGAGTTCAGAAAGAAAGCATTGACGTTGGGTATCTCACTAGACTCACTAGAGACTCTTTTGAAGTATATTGGTGGTCTACACAGCTACATGAGGCATACCATCCTCATGTTTAATCCCACTAGTATAAATGAGGTGTCTGTACAAGCTACTCATCTAGAGGCTAGAGGAAAGAATGGCAATCCAGAAGTTGGGGGACCATCCCAACCCACTGTAAGTAAGAGCAAGGAGAAAATAGAACAGAAGTGGAAAGCAAGGAAGGCTAACACTGCACAGAAAGCCAAAGCTTCATGCACTCACTGTAAAAAGGAGGGGCATGATGATGAGAATTGTTGGATTCTGCATCGAGAGCTGAGACCTAAGAAGTCTGAGGGCAAGAAGAAGAAGACAACTGCAACTATTCAAAGAGTTTGGGGTCAGACTCGGGAGATGAAACAACCATAGCAGCCACAAGTATAAAAGGTAAGAATTTTGAAGCATCTACTAGTAATTCTGCTCAATTTGTTATTGATGAAGAAAATGAGAGAAAAAGACATGAGCTTTTCCATATTCGAGTTATTTCCAAAAATCAGAATATTGATACTTTGTTTGATAGTGGCTCTCAAGTAAGTTTGATTTCTGAAGCAATTGTAAAGAAATTAGGATTAGCAACTACACCTCACAAGAAACCATACCCATTAGGACGGTTGAATGATAAAGCACAACTACAAGTGACTAGACAGTGCAAACTCAAGTTTTCTTTTGGGTCAGCATTTGTAGTTGAGGTTGAGTTTCACATGATTCCTTTGGATATATGTGGAATTGTTTTAGGAAGTACTTACTTGTACGATAGAAAGGCTATTTTCTATAGAGCTGAGAACTAGTATCTACTGGTTAAAGATGGAATCGAATACTTTATGAGAGCTCATAAGCTCAAGAATAATTATACTCTCATAAACTCAGGGCAGAAGAAAAGAATGATTAATTCATGCAAACAGTTCTTACTGATGGTTGTAAAGGAAAATAAACCTGATAAAACCAATGTATTTGAGGGTTGTACTGTTGAACAACAAGCTAATATAGAAAAGGTTGTTTCAGAGTATGATGTCTTGTTTCAAGAGCCTAAAGGTCTGCCACCCAAAAAGGGAATAGTAAATGATATTATTTTGCAGCAAGATGTTCCATTGCCTAACATTGGGATGTACAGGTTGTCTGCTTTAGAGAATGTTGAAATCAAGAAGCAGGTGCAGGAGTTGCTCGAGAAGGGCTTCATCAGGCCTAGCACATCACCATGTGGGTCACCAATTGTTTTGGTGAGAAAGAAAGATGGCTTGTGGAGAATGTGCATTGATTACTAAGCACTGAATAAGATAACAATCAAGAATCATTATCCCCTTCCTCACATAGATGATCTCTTAGATCAATTAAAAGAAGCTGTTTATTTCACCAAGCTGGATTTGCACAGTGGATACCATCAGGTCAGAGTTGTAGAGCAAGATGCATGGAAGACTGCTTTCAAAACAAAGCAGGGATTGTATGAATGGCTAGTTATGCCTTTTGGCTTAACTAATGCTCCTACTACTTTCATGAGATTAATGAATGATGTACTCAGACCTTTTCTTGATTATTTTGTTATTGTGTATCTGGATGACATTCTGACTTTTATTAAAATGTGGGAAGAACATTTAAAGCATATTAAGCAGACATTAGATGTTTTTAAAAGAGAAAAAATTTATGTTAAACTCTCAAAATGTGAATTTGGAAAAACATCTCTAAACTACTTGGGTCACATAGTAGGGGGAGGTGAATTGAAAATAGATCCCTCTAAAGTGGCAGTTATTGTAAACCGGCCTAAACCGAGGTCTGCTACAGAAGTGAGAAGCTTCTTAGGAGCAGCACAATATTGGAGGAAGTTCATCTCTAACTTCTCCACGATTACAACTACCTTACATGCTTTAACAGGATTGAATAAGGTGTTTCAGTGGGGAGGCAAACATCAGAAAGCCTTCGACACCTTGAAAGAGAAAATTAGTACAGCACATGTACTATCACTGCTAGATTTGCAAAGACCATTTGAGATCCAAATTGATGCCAGTGACTATGTCATGGGAGTAGTGTTGACACAACACGACAAACCCATATGCTATCATTCTGAGACTTTTAATCCTGCAGTAGTTAAATATCCTACATATGATAAAGAATTGTATGCATTAGTTCAGAGTGTGAAGAAGTGGAAACATTACTTAATGGCAAAAGAGATAGTAATATATACTAATCACCAGCCACTTCAATATCTACACTCCCAAACTAAGCTACAACAATCAAGACATTACAAGTGGATGGGTTTTCCACAACAGTTTCACTCATCAGATATAAAGAGGGCATACATAACAAGGTTGCAGATATGTTATCTAGACCCATTATAAATGCATCTACCATACTTAAGCATAATTCTGTAATACATGAAAGCTACATAGAACAATATGCTCAGGATATTGGTTTTAAAGATGTATATGCAACTTTGAGTCAAGGCAAAAGAGTAGAAGAATTGGACTATCATATAAAGGACCGACTCTTATACCATTGTGGGAAATTCTACATTCCACAAACTGAGAAGATAAAGATAATTAGGGAAGCACACACTTCTCTGATATTAGGTCACTTTGGGGTAAGCAAAACAGTTTCACAGCTGCAAATATTCTACTATTGGCCGAAAATGAATGAGACAGTTTCTAGATATGTAAGAGGGTGTACCATATGTGTTAAAAGCAAGATCATCAATAGAAAACTATGCTTGTACACTCCATTTCCAGTCCCTTCTCACCCTTGGGAAAGCATTTCCATGGATTTTGTAGGAGGACTGCCCAAATCTAGGAAAGGTCATGATTATCTATACGTTGTTGTGGATAGGTTCAACAAAATGTGCATTTTGATACCTTGTAGTAAACAGGTCACAGCTAAACAGACTGCAAAAGTGTTCTTTGAACATGTATGGGTTCATTTCGGTTTACCCACTTCCATTTTATCCAATCGAGATACCCTAATTGTGGGGAAGTTTTGGTCTAGTATGTGGGAACTGATGGACACCAAGTTAAAGAAAAGCACAGCTTTTAATCCACAAACAGATGGCCAGACAGAGGTAGTAAACAGGACTGTGATCTAGTTACTGAGAGGATATTGTAGTAAACATCCTAAGCTTTGGGATGAACACTTGTGTTATGTGCAGCATGCTTACAACAGAGCCAAACACTCTTCTATATAGAGATCTCCTTTTGATACCTACTTTGGTTTCACACCAAGGTCTCCTTTAGATTTTGTCTTTGGTAAAGATACCATGGTTGATGGGCACAGTGATGTGGATAAGGCAACCAGGTTCATTGAACAGATCCAGGAGATCCATCAAGCAGTACAGGAACAACTAGAAAAGAGCCAGGCCAAGTATAAGGCTAGGAATGATAAGCATCGGATGGAGCATAGTTTTTAAGTTGGATACCAAGTCTGGCTGTATATCAGCAAGGATAGGATGCAAGGTGAAGTTAAAAAGCTAAATTCTATCAGGTATGGACCTTTCAAGACACTTGGGAAGATTGCTGAAAATGTGTTTCTCCTTGATATACCAGCTTACATGCACATCTACTCAGTCGTAAATTGTTATGCTCTTAACCTGCAAAGCAATACCCAAACATAGAATTTGAGAAGAAAAGATACCGAGAACACAAAATATGCGAAGAAAATTTACCCAGAACATAGAATAGCAATGATTTTATTATTCAGAGAGAAATGTTCACAGGCCTCTTCGAGGGGGCAACCTCCAATAGAGCAGAGCTCGATCACAAAACAAGACACAATACTCCTCGCAGGGAGTCTCTATCCTTTATATATGACTCATACATGCAATACCACGGGCCACTACCGTGGGTTTTATTAATACCATCTATCTAATACTACCGCCCATTTACCATCTATCTAATACTACCGCCCATTTGCAACTAACTATGGTCCCGTCATTAATTGCGGGTTAACCACTTACAAATATTAATATGGGCTTTATTGACTCTTGACTATGACGTGATCCCATGACATAAATAAGGGGGTTAGGGTGGGACCCTAACATGCCCTCCCCCTTAAGACTAGCCTTGTCCTCAAGGCTGAAGCTGCGGAAACCGCTGAAGAATAGTGGCTGGTTCCCAAGTTGCATCTTCCGGAGAGGTGTCTTTCCATTTGACGAGGACCTCCTTAATCATGCGGCCGCGCAGGTTCTTGTCTCGGGTGTCTAGAACCTATTCAGGTTGAAGCCAGATTGACCCTTCTTCTTCTAACTCAGGTAGACTGGTTTGAACTCGGCAATTGTTCCCAATCACTTTCTTGAGGCACGATACATGGAAAACTGGATGGATTTTTGTCGTAGGTGGCAAAGCCAACTTGTAAGCTACTTCTCCAATGCGCTGAAGTACTTGGTATGGTCCGTAGAATTTTGGAGCGAGCTTTTGACAACCCTTATCTTTGAGTGATGTTTTCTTATATGGTTGCAGCCTCAAAAAGACCTGATCCCCTTCTTGAAATTGGCGCTTTGAACGATGTTGGTCGGCCTGTTGCTTCATGCGGTTCTGAGCTTGATGAAGATTCTCGCGAAGGTGGGCGAGCATGGTTGCGCGGTGTTGTAGGAGTTGATCCACTGCTTGTACTTTGGAGCATCCCTTGAGATAAGAAGTAGGGGAAGGCGGAAGTTGACCATATACTGCTTCATAGGGAGTCATTTTGGTGGTAGCATGATAGTTGGTGTTATACCACCATTCAGCCAGAGGTAACCACTGTGCCCAAAGGTGTTGCTTCTCTGAAGTGAAACATCTAAGGTAGGTTTCTAGACATTTGTTGACAGCTTCGGTTTGGCCATCTGTTTGCGGATGATATGAAGTACTGAGTTTGATTTGAGTGCCTTGTAGTCTGAAGAGTTCCTGCCAAAAATTGCTGGTGAAGATCGAGTCGCGGTCGGACACTATTGAAGTGGGCATGCCATGTAATTTGAAGATCTGATCCATGAAAGTTTGAGCAACCAAGCTGGGTGTAAACGGGTGGCGTAGGGCACAGAAATGAGCATACTTCGACAATCGGTCCACAACCACCATGATGACTGACTTGTTCCCTGACTTTGGAAGACCTGTAATGAAATCCATAGAAACCTCCGTCCAGATTGAGGCCGGAATGGACAATGGTTGTAAGGTGCCTGGTGTGTTGACGGTTTCCCCTTTGTGGCGTTGACAGACATCACATTCGACTATGAAAGTAAGGACATCCTTTTTCATGCCTGTCCAAAAGAATGATCTTCTGGTGCGAGCATACGTCTTCTGAAAGCCCGAATGTCCTGCACTGGGAGATGAGTGCAATTCTGTCAAAAGGCGACTTTTGAGGGTAGATGTTGGTGATATGATGACTCTGTCCTTGTAGCGAAGAATATCATTCTGCCACGAGTAGCCCGTGCTGGAATTAGGATCTACCTGCAATTGAGAAATGAGTTGGGAGAGCCCTGGGTGTGAAAACCATTCCCTGTGAGCCTCTTCAATCCAATCTGGAATGGGAAGGGAAATTGCGAGCAGAGTACTTTCCTCCTCAAATTGGCGCGATAATGCATCTGCTACCCTGTTGTCTTTCACTTTTTTGTAAATGATCTCATAATCATATCCCAGCATTTTGGCTAACCATTTGTTTTGTTGTGGGGAGGATAGGTGTTTCTCCAAAAAATATTTAAGACTGTGATGATCTGTGCGGATTTGGAAACATCGCCCCAATAAGTAAGGTCGCCAGGTCTCGACTGCATGTAAGATGGCCATCATTTCCTTCTCGTAGGTAGATTGGCCCAGATTCCTCCCACTGAGTTGTTGGCTTGTGAAGGCCAATGGTCGCCCTTCCTGCATTAAGACCGCCCCAATACTTGTACCCGAAGCATCACTTTCAATGACAAAGAATTTGGTGAAGTCAGGTAGTGCTAAGACTGGAGTGGTACACATGGCTTTTTTGAGCGCAGTAAATGCCTGTTGTGCTTCGTCGGTCCAGAAGAAGGAATTTTTCTTTAGGAGTTGAGTGAGGGGCTTCGCTATGCGGCCATAGTTGCGGACAAATTTACGATAATAGCCTGTGAGACCCAAAAATCCTCTCAAGCTCTTCAAAGTCTTAGGTTGAGGCCATTCTTGCATTGCCTGGATCTTTTTGGGGTCCACCTTGACACCTTCACGCCCCACAATGTGGCCCAAATACTCAACTTCTTCCATGCCAAATGCACACTTAGACATTTTGACAAATAAGTTATGCTTGCGGAGTAGTTGCAAGAGTAGATCTACATGCTGAAGATGTGCCGCCCAGGTGCCACTATAGATGAGAATGTCATCGAAGAATACAAGAACAAATTTTCTGAGATATGGTTTGAGGATGTGATTCATAAGACTCTGAAAAGTAGAAGGGGCATTACAGAGACCAAATGGCATGACCAGGAACTCATAATGGCCTTCATGAGTTCTGAAAGCCGTCTTGGGAATGTCGACTTCCTTCATGCGAATTTGGTGGTAGCCGGAGCAAAGATCCAACTTGGTGAAGAATTGAGCCCCATTGAGTTCGTCCAGCAAATCGTCAACCACCGGAATGGGAAATTTATCTTTGACTGTCAATTTGTTGAGGGCTCTGAAGTCGGGACACATCCTCCACTCCCCATCTTTCTTGAGGACCATGACCACTGGGGATGAATAATGACTAATGCTGGGACGAATGACACCTGCTTCCAACAATTCCTTGACGATTTTTTCTATTTCATTCTTTTGAGTGAACGGATATCGGTATGGCCGCACATTTGGGGGTTGAGCCCCTGGAACCAAGGTGATGCTATGATCATGTTCCCCTCGCGAGGGTGGAAGCTCATGAGGCTTGTCAAAGACCGTCCGATGGGTATTTAAAATCTGCTGCATCTCAGGATGAATTGGCAGAGGTCTGGTTTCGACTACCTGGATGGCATTAAATTGCGCTACCACTCCATGATGGCCCTTTTTTAACAATTTTTCCATCCGATGCGAGCTGATGACCGAGGAGGCTCCCGCTTGGAGGCCACGGAGGGTATCTGTGGAGTTGTTCTGCTTAAAACTCATATATAACTCCTGGAAATCCATTGTGATTGGCCCAAGGGTGCGTAGCCATTCAACACCTAGGACAATGTCGCATCCCCCCATGTGTATGGCAAACATGTGGGTTTTCAACTGATAATCCCCCATTTGAAGTTTGACATTTTCACAGCGGCCTTCACATTTCATTGTGCCCCCATCTGCAATTTGGCTTGGAAGTTAGAAACTGCCCTTACAAAACAGTGCGCTGCTTCGGCGATTTTTTGATGGATGAAATTATGGGTACTTCCACTATCAATCAGGACTGGGCGATGTTTAAGGAAACCCCTGATTTTGAGAGTTTGAGGGGAAGAGATTCCTGCCAACGCATTGAGCGAAATAACTGGGTCGTCAGATACAATCTCCTTTTGGCTGTCTTCTTCGATCGCCTCCGGTTCCTCAAGAGGTGGATCTTCCTTGGTGGAGCTATAGTCAGTGGCATCTATTTGAAAAAACTTGGGCTCCTTGCATTTATGACCTGGGGAATATTTTTCATCACAGTAGTAACATAGTCCTTGCTTCCTTCTTTCGGCCATTTCCTGAGGTGACACCTTTTGGACCTTAAGTGTCTGAGTCATGGTGTGAGCTTGTGGGGGACGACCTTTAGTGGGCAAATTGGGGCGGCTGTATTGGGCTGTTATGGCACGTTCCACCTTACGGGCTACCTGGCAAGCCTCCGTCCATGTGGGAGGGTGGTGGAGTAGAACTTGAGCTTTGATGGCTTCTTTAAGACCACTTATAAAACATTCCGTGTAGAACTCATCTGAGAGATGCTGAGTGCAGAAGGCTAAGCCTTCAAAAGCGGTGATATATTCATCCACTGTACCTGTCTGTCAGAGCTTAGTGAGACGGCCCAAAAAGGAGTCTCCCTGTTCAAAGCCATCTTGAAGAGCTTTGGCAAATTGGGCCCAACTCGAAAAAGGTGCATTGTGATGTTGATGCCATTCCGCCCATTGCCATCGTTCATTGTCCAAGTACATGGTTCCACTCCAATCTTAGTCCAATCATCTTGGAGACGATTCAATTTGAAATACTGGTTCATTTGTGCTAGCCATGTGGACGGGTTAGAACCATCAAATTTCTGCATATCCAACTTGGGAGGTCACTGACTGGGTGGTGGATGGGTGTGCTGACTGGGTGGTGAATGGGTGTGCCAGATGTGAGGAGAGTGGCTAGACTCACCCTCATGGTGTATATGGTCATTATAGGGTTCCTCCAGAGCTGGCTCCTTGCCCTTATCGAGTGCTTGCCGTACCAGGCTCGATAGTCCATCAAGCATATTTTTGAGCTCGTTCATATCTGTTTCAAGTTTGTCTAGTCTTTCATTGGCCATTGCTTGAGCTCTAGTTTCTACCATACACCAACTTGATGAAAAATTGGGACCGCCAAATTTTTTTTTCTAAGAAATTGAATGGTACCACTGTGCTCAGCTCGTTGTCCTGATGCTGATGGGCTAGATCACAAATAAGCACTTCGGAAGATCTCAGACTCAGGTGATCTGAGAATAGATGATGTGTGATCCCCCGATAGAAAGGGAACTATGGTCTTGGGGAGTGTCAGGTGCTACAGATCGCAATATACATAAGGGTCTGACAGTAGTACTCGACCCAATGTTTCAAGGCTCTAACTAAGGAGGATCGACCGTACCCTTAGCCGTACAACCCGACTACCCTATCGTACGGGCGAGTAATCTCTCTGAGTGCTGTTCTCGGTGTACTATAGCCACAAGACGGCCGAAGGTTTATCTAAGGTGAGGCTTCAAGGTAGCTAGGGGGCTTCCTATATACCCAGAGGGTACGTGGAAGACAGTCCGTGCGCGGTTCTGTCTAATGCGCTACTACTCGAAGGGGTACCCACAGGGGTTACAAGGGAGTCCAACAGACGTGACCACCTCTTGTATTTCCTGCGTGCATGCCTCCCCAAATCCGCAGGTTTATGCGCTTAACGACAGATCCCGTGGTTTAAAGACGCCGGAACACGTCTCTAGCCAAAAAAAAAATTGCTAAAATTTGGAGATCCCACCGAGCCCTGGAAAGTGCTCTGATACCACTTGTTATGCTCTTAACCTGCAAAGCAATACCCAAACATAGAATTTGTGAAGAAAAGATACCGAGAACACAGAATATGCGAAGAAAATATACCCAGAACACAGAATAGCAATGATTTTATTATTCAGAGAGAAATGTTCACAGGCCTCTTCGAGGGGGCAACCTCCAATAGAGCAGAGCTCGATCACAAAACAAGACACAATACTCCTCGCAGGGAGTCTCTATCCTTTATATATGACTCATACATGCAATACCACGGGCCACTACCCTGGGTTTTATTAATACCATCTATCTAATACTACCGCCCATTTACCATCTATCTAATACTACCGGCCATTTGCAACTAACTGTGGTCCCTTCATTAATTGCGGGTTAACCACTTACAAATATTAATATGGGCTTTATTGACTCTTGACTATGACATGATCCCATGACATAAATAAGGGGGTTAGGGTGGGACCTTAACATAAATGCAGATTGTTTGAGATTGTTTGAACCTTCAATCATTGAGGACCCTGAAGAGCAAAGGCAATTGCCTTCTATTAATGACCTTCTACCTGAATACCTCAATGAGTTGCAGGAAGACACAGTGTTGGACAAGAAGGTGAGGACAACATGCAGGGGAGAAGTTGAGTACCTCAGGATTGGGCTCAAAGGTTCAAAGCCAAGCAGCACAAAGTGGGTTGAGATTGGACAAGTGAAGAAATAGTATCCTCACTTAGTCAATGTTTAAAAACTAACTTTTTGTGGTCCAAAAGCTTTTTCAGTAGGGAGGCCATCATCCAAATTGGATCCATAGAAAGACTATCGAGAACCATGATTGAATTAGGTCAAACAAATCTCTAATGAAGTCCAAAACAATATCAAAAACACCCTGGAACCAGTGGCCATGGCAACTGACGTAGAACAACGAGGACCTCGGTCAAAGCAAGCTAACCGACTCCCATGGAGACTGCGCAGGATGCCAAAGTAGCTCCTGAGATCCCTAGAATGGAAAAAGGGTGAAGTTTTCGATGTGTGATTAGTGAACAGGGCCAAAAAGGGAAAGCCCAAGCACCTGATTGCATGGGGGAACCGGAGGACCGCGGGAAGAAAAAGGTAAAAGCGCTAAAGTACAAATGTGGTACATGTGCTTTGGAAACCGACAGTTTTGATTGGGGCACCCTTGAACGGTAAGAGGTTTTAGACAGGAGCGAAGCGATTCCATACATCGATCGATGCGTGGCAGGCGGAGGTGAGAGAAAACCGCCGTTGATCACACGTTATCGGTCGAGCAAGTCAATCGCGTGAAACATGTATATGGCGTCGGATCTAGAGGGCCCAGATCAGACGGCTGAGATTGCGCCCGATGGAAAGAAGTGGAATCGACAAGGAATTAAGCCGCATTCTAAAGGGATTTGGAATCCGTTTGACCAACATAGTGGAGGAAGAATGCATCCACGACATAAATGAAGAAACAAAATGACGAAGCATGTTGGAACCAATTAGAGGAGGACAAGTGGCCACTCCTTGAGCGTTCATGATGACGACAAACATAGGGAACTCCCATGCATAGTTGCAGAAGGTGAATCGACACAGGCGGAAGAGGAACCAAATAGGCATAGGGATTGAATGGCTAAAGCCATGAACAGAGACAGTAGAATCAGTCAGATTGGGAATCCGAATTGAGGAGAATCCAAAAAACCAAGAGAGACAGTGAACAGTGAACCATGAGAGGAGGACTGAACACAAAGAACAGTAAAGCCAAGCAGAAGAGACAGAGGGTCGAGCTGACCACAGACATCGTCGAGCACCAGAGAGCTTAAAGATTCAAGCCTTCCCATAGAGGAATTTTTCCGGATTGAGCATCAAATTTGGCTCTTTCCACTGTAGACGAAGGGACATAGAGCTGGTAGGAAGAAAAAGATTCTGTGTACTCCGAGTGGCTTGGGGAATCCAAGAACCACCCTGCCAAGCAAAATCTGCTTCAGGAGAACTCATATTGAGTCCCTGTATTGTAATTTCTCTGTTGAAAGACACAATAAAAATAGGCCACCACTGAAGCTAGACCGGAGACGTAGCCCTGTAGAATAGGGTAAACTTTTTATTAAAATTGTTTGTTTCTTTGTGTTGCTTACTATATTTCTCTGCTGTCTTTCCATTTATTTTCTATGTATTGGCAATCTGATCGATCCATTGTTTCAATAACACAGAACACACACACACCAGCACATGAGTCTGTAATACCTTAGTTTAATAAATCTTTAACTGATGGAACTCATAGGGTGAATATCAGATTAGTTGGCCAGCCAATTTTCAGGGTGCGGTGACAGAGCGATGTATTTTTTAATTTTTTTTTGAAATTGTTATGATTTATAAATTTAATTAACATTTATCGTTTTCGTTGTTAATGTAAGTTAATATGCTTTCGTCATTTACTGATTTATGTGTTTCTTTTGTCAAGAAAATGGCATCAAAGAAGATTTTTGTGAATCTTTCTGGACCAAAGACTCTTAAAGGTGGATCTCAAAAAACATTGGTGAACGAACTCCACCTGAGCTGATGGCTACAAATCTTTCAAGTGCCTCAAATGATAAGAAGATGATTTCATACTGGAAGATATCAAAAGAAGTGAAACTTCCATCAAGAATCTGGTATGTGAAAGAAAGAGAAAGCCAAAATGTGAATATATATCTATATATTGATATACTGAATGATAATGGAATTTATGATGTGATGGGAATTGTCATAGACATGTGTTCGGTACCAGAAAATGAAGTTGTTTACATACTTACAAAACCGTCCAAGTTGCATGAAAGGATTAAATAGTATGACATGAGAGAGGTATCTACGAAGTTTTGTAAACAAATTGTAAATGAGATGAAACAAAATATCTTAAGTGTTGTTATTTATATTTGTGTTTTATGTTCTTGTAACTATCTGACTATATTTTTTTAACTTTGTTTTCATTGACATATGATATTTTGTTTGGCAAAATTTTGTTGAAAGTTGTTCAATTAGGTTGGGAGGGATTCATTTCATAGAGCATGAGATTATGAAAGTTGTCAGCAGTTTCTACTCAGTGTTTAAAGAAGATATGGCAAACAAGAAAAATGTAATAATTGACGATGCTACAAAACTACATCCAAGGGATTAGAAAAAAAAAGGCCTCTAGTGGATAAATCTAGCAAGGGTAGACAAGTTACTTTTGAAGACGATGAAGTTGAAACTGACAGTGAAGAATATGTTGTCATTACTGAAGACGACATTGGAACTGAGAAGCGCCGTAAAAGACCAAAAGTAACAATGCCCAAGAATAAATCTATTACATTTAATGATGAGAATGTTATGAAGAAGAAATGTAAAGTTGAAGATTTTGAAGTATTCATTACCAACAATCAAGAACCTAGTGAAAATTCAAAAGAAAGCAAAGAAATCATTATAACAGGAGCTGATTTAGAGGATGGCATTTTCAAAACAAAACAAAATTCCATTCGACAGAATTTGACAAAGAGAAACTTAGTTGAGGGTGGTCGTACATTTTAGCTTAATGTCAGACAAATCTATAACGCAAGTGAAGGACAATGTCAATATCTGGCAGGAAGCCACATCATCTACATGTTCACAGCTTGAAGACATTGATGAGGTACAATCCATATGCTCATGTGGTTAGTTATGTGCTTCTTGTTGATCCAGTTTGTGTTCCCAACAAAGAAGCATTTCATAAGTCAAAATGTTTTGAATACAATTATTATGTGCTTGTGGGGAACCATTTTGTAGAAGTTCAAAGACAATTGATGGAGGAATGTCCCATTAACCCACATTTTGAAACAATGAAATGTATCACTTATGTTGGTCTATCAAATACAGAAGCAATGTTAGTGGCATGGGATCATAATTCAGATAATGAATATAGGATGTCTATGAATTTCATCAAAAGGGTTAGATTTATTCTTAGTGAATTTGAAGAAAAATGTGGTGGGGATAGGATAAATGTTACTGTAGATTTCTGAAAGGAATGTTGTATGGAAATAGGTTATCCAATTGAAGAGAAAATCAATTCAAAAGGTGCAAAAGACAACAAATTTAGTGATTTATTCAGAGGTGTTGATAACATTTTCTAGTTGGAATTTAGAACTGGAGAGATATGGGAGTTAATTAATTAGATTTTTAGCATGTGGGAAAACATTGGCATTAAAAATGAGAAGGTAAAAAAGTCTAAACCATTGATATGTAGCAATAGTAAATCAGGTCCTGAAATGAAGCAGCTTCTACAAGATATGACTATCACACCTTGGAGAGCATTGCAAGGAGTGAAGGATGAAAAATTTGTCAAAGAAATATTATCTCGTTTGAGGTTAGGGGAATTATCATTGAAGGAAATGTCTGGGGAATTTCAAAAGTAAGTTTGTTGAATTATTTTTATTTATTTCTAGATTATAATTTTCTTTTAAATATAACATATTGTTCTTGGTAGTATTTGTTATACATATCATTATATTAACTTTTTTTACTTTATCTATGTAGTCACAAAGTTTACATGAAAATTCAAGAACAAATGGTTAAATTATTGAATGAAGATAGTTGGGATGATGTTGTATGCAACTATCCAGATTCAAGTTCTACATCAACATTAAAAGTTTTTTATCTTGCATTTAAAAAGGTATGTGTATTTATCCATTTATTTTTATTCATCTGTGTACTATTTTTAATTTATAACATACACATATATTTGTTTATTTTATAAAAGATGAAGAAGGATGATAATGGAGCACCAGATAGTTTCAGAACCTTTATTGAAAAAATAAAGATCGAAAGATTGAAGAAGCAACATATTAAGAATGTTGAACTTGATCCAACTCTTACTCGTTTCATTTGAAATGGGCTAGACACTATTCAATATCAAGTAATACAAGGCGACTGTGAAGACATTGCTAAAATCATACCTAAAAGGGATTATGCCCTAGTTATTGCAAATATTCCCCATGGTTTCAATATTCCAAACATTGAATATGATAGTGACCCTTATACTTATCAAGCTCTTAGTAAAGTAGTTGAGGGATTTCTAGAAGTCACGTCATCACCATTATAAAGATTTGTGACATTTCATTCGGACACACAATTGGCAATGTTATTGTCAAGCTTCAAGGGGAAAAAAATTCAAGGATGCAGCTTACATGGTAAGACGTTTAAAATGTGTATTTGATTAATATTGAAAAATTCATTTATGTACAAGTTAATTGAACTTTTGCTATTTCATTTTACAAGCGAAAGTCAAATCTTCTTAACCGTGAATATCAGCTATTTATAAATGATTGTGAGTTCATCCATATTGATAGTTGGGCAAAAGATGATAGTTATATCTCTATGATTTTTAATCAGGTAGATGGAAAGAGTCATAGCTAAATACTGACTTATGATGTTGTTGTGAGAAAACTAACATATGAAGACAAAGAAGCAATAGGAGAGATAGTTAACATTTATCAAAAACCACAGTTATTGATTAACTATCTTATACATATGTTCAAATGAAGGAGATTGGGTTTTGGATTTATTTTCTGGCTCAGGTAAGTTTTATTATATGGAATTGAATTTCAATATGTTATTTCTTAATTAATATGTCATTGTACTAATTTACTTCATTATTTCTTTTGTGCTTGATAACTAGGTACAACACTAAGATGTTGCCTTCAAAAAGGAAGAAATTGCATTGCAATTGAAAAAGATCCAATATAGTTCAATTTCATTTAGCAAAGAGTTAATGCTTTTCAATTTCTTCCAGATGCAATGCAAAAAATTGGGTTGAAGAAAGGGGACTTAGTGAATCACATGTGGAAAAAAAGGCAAAGGAACCTCAACCACCATTTCACGGAATGATTGGAAAGGCATACATTGGGAGATTCACAGACATCAAAGATCCATTAGAAGAGGAAAATAAGAAAAATGAAGCAAAAAGTATTATGGAAGAAGACAATGATGAAACTCTAGAGGACGAAGAGTTTGGATTACGTGACATTGTTGACTAAATTTAAGTTATGCCTGGAAATCAAGCTCATTTTTTGTAACTATTAATTAGTTATACTTGTAATGTTTTGACTTTGACATTTTATGAGAAGAATATACACTCAATTAAGGTTGTTATGCGTTCAATATTTGTGTTATGTGAATTTCGCATTAATTTTTAAGTTAATCATTATTTTTTGAAAAAAAAGTGAATATAATTATTTTTTTGACATGAAATTCATAAAAAAACACTATTATTTAACCATTTTTAGTTAAAAACTTCCTATAAAAATTGTGATTTTGACATATCATTTCTAGCAAAAAAAATATCAAAACATGTAGTTTTTTAGTTATAATTATGTTAAAAATGGTTATTTTATGTCAATTGTTAAAAAATATTGTTTTTTAGAGACAATTATTTCATGTGGATTGAAAAATTAATTAACAATGTATAAATATGTAGAATATCAAAAATTCAAAATATCTACCTTCTTCTTTAAATATCCACAACAATAAAAACCTCACTACAAAAAAAAAAAATAATAATAAAAAAAAAAAAACAAGAAAATATGAAGAAGAAGACCACTTCAAAAATTATTAAATTTACAAAATAATTATTTACATTTCATACATTAGAAAATTAAAAGTAAAAAAAAAAAGCCTTTTAAAAAGAGGGCATGGTGTAGAATTACCACTTTTTTAAATCAACATCAAAATCACTACCATTATAAAACGTAATGTACATTAAAAAATGTATAGTGCCAAAAACTATGCTCTAAAAAAAACATGTGTGTTCTGCATCACCCCTTTTCAAACTCGGGTCACTTTTTTGCTATCTCTACAAAACGGGTAACTGTATTAGTTCCCGTTTCAAAGTTTACATTGTTTAAACCACAGTACTACATACTAGGCATAATAACATATTCATAACCGACATAATAGCAACAAAAATACCAAGGAAACAACAGTCATAATACATATTCATAACCAAAATAATAACAACAGAAATACCAAGGAAACAACAATCATGTAATCCATATATAAACCAGTATAATACTCATGAAATAAAAAGGAGAAATAACCTCATATTAGTGATGCAAAAGCCAATCCGGTATGGGACTACCACATTCCACCCAATGGTAGACATGGTTGAGCCAATCATCCAGTCACCCCGATTCCATATTCCAAGCATGAATGTGGGATCTCATAAAACACATCGATCAAAACCATCCAGGGCTTCTAGAGGCCAAACCACCTCAACCCATCAAACAAAGGTTCCACCTCATGGTTAGACATCACAAAACCATTGTCAAATTGGTATCTAACCAAGCCTTCTTGGGCTCCAGAGTGTTTGTTCCAACCTAGCTTATAGGACTAGTATCTCAACCTATGGCTGCTACTGGGCTCCACAATATTTGTCCAACCAAGTCTATAGGACTAGTAATTCAACCCAACACTTTTCTAGGCTTCCAGAGTTTTTGTCCAACTAGGGCTTCTAGGACTAGTAAGCCAACCCACCAATGGATTTTAGAGCATTTTTCCAACCAAGGCTTCTAAGACTAGTAACTTAACCCGAGTTGTTATAGGGCTACAAAAGCATTTGTTCACCCAAGGCTCTAGGACTAATAACTCCTAGAGCCTTATTGCTCAATTTTATTTCTCTTTTGATGATAAATTTTTCTATAGAAAGTGCATTGGACTACCATGGTCTATCCTAACTTTAAATTACGTCCTTACGAGATATTATCTACATTTTTTATTACATGTAAAATTTCTTCCATTTTTTTTCATATGTATATTTCATCAAGTATTTTCCTTGAATTGTTCACTTTCAAAAGAAAATCTTACCTCTTCTTTTGCTAATACTACTACAATTTCTTCTCCTGATGCATCACATTCTATTATGAATGTTTTACCAAAATCACGTGTTTCCCAAATTGGTGTAGAAGGTAGAATCCTTTAAGACAGAGAACACCAAAGTAGCCTCACAATCATACAAATGATTTTTAATCAAAACAGGTATGAGTGGGTCCACAATGCAGGCATAATATTTTTTAAAATTCAATAATATCTCGTGAGTCAAAAAAATCCTCTAAATCTCTTTATGTTAGCAATAAAGACCATTTTGCAACAACTTGGATCTTTTAAAGGTCTACCTTAACTCCTTCCTTTGAAACAATATGACCCAAATACTCTACTACTTATTTCCCAAACCCTATTTATGATATTTTTACATAAAATTGATTGCTCTTAAGAATTTGTAGAACTTTGTCCACATGCTTGATATTTATTCCCTTCTTAAAATTTCTAAGAAAGGGTTGCAAAAAATTATTCACAGGGATTTGAAAAATAGAAGGATCATATAGTCAAGCCAAATGGCATGACCAAGAACTCATTGCACATCACGTGTTCTAAAAACAATCTTTAGAATGTCTTCATTTCTTAATTTGATTTTGCGGTATCCGAATTCAATATCAAGCTTTGTATAATAATCCACTTCGTAAAGCTCATTTAATAGCCCAATAATGATGAAAGATATTGAAACCAATGCCTCTTGACTCATTCAAGCTTACTGAGGAAACTATGACCATTGAGGTAGTTGTGAGATTTTTCTCTGACCTCCAAAGGTGCAAGACTCATTTGAGGAACTAGATACTAGAATCCGTATTTTTGTAGATTGTTTCATCACAAATGTTCCATTAACTACATCATTCATACCAAATTGCAATGTTTGACTTGAGGATAAGCCAAATATTCGGGGATATTGTCACAAGGGGAATATTGAAGTTTTGAAAGTCTTAACAAGTCAAAATAGATGCGTAAAGGAAAGGGATGTTGCACTAAGTGAAGGAAATACACTCCACAAAGACGTATTTCATAGTACTCTACACAATTGAGTAGGATATACACTGCGGGCATATGATGTAGCATGAATACCTGTAATGAATTGTAAATCAATTGTATTGATCTTGTAACCAACTTATAGGTAGGTTAGTGTGATCCCCACATAAATCACACTTATAAAATGATGTAATAAGAGAGAGATAGAAGAGGCATATCATTTTGTAAGAGATCATTTTTTCATTGTAGAGTTCTTTCAACGTTGCAAAGCTCTATAATTATTCTAATAGAGGTTAGACTTGTTAGCTATTTTTAATATATAGATCTAATTTTTGAGAGGAATTAATGAGAGATATATTTATTTTAAAATTTTATAAGTCCTTTTTGTCCTATTGAATGTATTTTTAAGCTTATTAGTCTAATCTTTTAAGGATTTTTAAATAATGTTGATATGAATGTTTAAATGTAATTGTAATTGTGAATGTTTACTTTTGATTGAAAGGTACTCATTGTTGGCCTAGTTTTTCTATCCAATATGTGGGTGGGTTGGCCCACCATATCTAATGTTATATAAATAAATAAAGAAGAGATATTTATTGACCAGTCCTCCATCTAATAACGAGGAGATATTTATTGATGATTCCTCCATCATTGAGTAAGGAAAAAGAATTGGGTACTGTAAAGTACCTCCTTGAAGTCGAGTATCTTCACTAGGATTTAAAATTGACACCTGTTTACCCTTTTATTATTTTTAGTCGTAAAATATAGCTTTTTTGTAAAATAAACACATCATTGTTGACTAGCTAGTTATTTCAAAAAATGTCAAAATGACGGGTATATAAAAAAAATAGTTTCAATATATATCTATATATATATATATATATATATATATATATAAGAGTAGTACAATTAGGACAACGAGCTAGACGAGCTATCTAGAGGAATCCTTACAAATTCATGAATAAATACAACAAATGCCTAAGACTTTGGTTGGCCATATAGCTACAATTATGCATAAAACTAAAATCTAAATCCCAATACCCAAAACAAGATGGCAACACACATAAATGCATGAACAAATTTTAGTCACAACCAACCATTGCCTATTCACGATGCCAAAAAAATGTACGTCAATCGGTCCTCACAAGTCCCAAGATGGATTCAACAACAATTTCTTCACCATTCCTTTCTGCTTTAAATGAATCATAGTAGTATTTGCTACATATCTGGAATTTTAATATCAGTGACCTATCTTCACACACAAGAAATCCTCGAATGTATTTGCAAGTGGTCAGGGATTTCTTTGGCACAAGCTAATTTAGCTTAAAAGTATTATCCAGGAAATTAGAAAGACACCTAGAAATGTAATTATGCCAACATTGATAGATGAAGCTGACGCTTTTTCATCATTTGTATGGGACTATGGCTTCTGCATGCGCGAGAGGGCACCACAGTAAAGATCATTTCTAGGAAGAGGAAAATTCGTTTTGTTGTTTATCTCCAGATTCACAACCATTACATATGTTTCCTAACCCAAATATAGGTATCTAAATTTTTGGCTTGGATATTCCACATGCCAACATTATCTAGAGATACTAGAATTGTTTTCCAGACATTGGGGAAAACTTGTGTTGTGGAACGCGAAACTCCATCCACTTTGTTGTAAGTTCCTCTACTATCTTCGATCCAATCTCCATATTCCACCCTGAAAACAGAAAAGGCATAGCCATCCATGTGATAACTTCTCACAGCTATATCATTATTCTGTAGAATGATTTCCATGAATCCTCTATAGTTTCCATTGATTATCAACATGTCAACATTTGGTGTCCTATTCAATTGTTTCTCTGGGAAACCACATTTGAAGACTCGAGATAGATTAAAACAATCAACAAGCTTGAGTGGAGTTGCAAGAGCTTGGTAAGAAATCCTATTCAAAGTGCAACACCGTATCCCATTGATTAATTATGGTGGCTTGTTTTTCAACACAAAAACCCGAGTGACATTAATATGTCCATATTTGAACAACCCTTGTGGATTAGACCTAGCAGCCCTAACAGATACATTTCTCTTCATAGATCTCGCTTATTTCATAGAGAATTGGTTGTCATAATAATCAACCAGACCATATGGAAGAGGCCCTTTTGCCCTACCTTTAGAATTGGAATAATGAAAGATCATCACACCCATGAAATTGGACCAAATAGTTTTATTAACAAAGCAAGCACTTGCCACCATCTAATAATCAATTCTTGAATTTTGGACCATCGTCACCAGGAATGAGTAAGACTGACCAACATGAATATCCAAGTTCGTGTAATTTTGTTGTGATGTATAGGACCCTTCTATCTCTGCAAGCAACAAATTATGATTCTAGATTCTAAAGTTCAAAGAAGTTGAAATCCTAGTATTGGGTAGCCTCAGGCGATAGCTTTTCTCAGGCTGAACATTGAATGTCTTGTACTCAATACCAACAGGGATTGAATTATTGTAACGGTAGGGCCCTTTCCCATTAAAAGCACTCCATCAAGAATTCCATGATCCTTGCTACCATCAAGGGATGTTCGCAAATCTTTATGACTCCTTGTATACCAATCACCAAAAACTATTGTGAAATCTCCATGAGGAGTTCCAAATGGCACTAGGCGATTGTTCACAATAACTCCTCCAAACCCTCATGCTTCTCTATGAAATTGAAGGTAAGGAAAGTAAAAGAAGTTACCAATTTGATATTTGGCCTAAAAATTATAGATTCAGTTCCATCCTACCAGAATAGGACAATTGGTTCCAAATACAACAGCTTCCCAAGAATTTATATGATTTTGCAAACCATTCCAGGTGATCAGAGGTGGCTCATCCAATTTTTTCAAAACATTCACTACCTCATTTCAATTGGTTATCAAGTTGACCAAGGGTCCAAGATACTGCCCATTAATCCCAATCACCTGTTGCTTCACACCTAGAGGGGCAGCTTCAATGTAAGAAACATTCGATTCATAAAAAAAAGTTAGGTCTCCATAGTAGGCCTCTCTGAAGAAAACCCAAACAAACACAAGGAACAAAAATCTTTTTTACTCCCCCATGGCAATTATTTTCTTCTTCGAACAAGATTTCTTCTACAGAAATGTAAGCTTCGGCATATGTTAAAAACCCTTCAGAACCCCAAACTTACAATTTATGAAATGGGTGTCAAGAAAACAACACAACTTTTTTGGAAATCTCTTCTGGGTATTCAAGACCACCTTGCATGCATTTTATGAGCTATTTACGCGGAGAATGAACATGTTGAAAAAACATGATAGCTATTGGTCACTTGTAGTAGTCGAGGTTCTGCGGAGTTCGTCAATAGCGGCTAGTGGTTGTCATTGCGAAAAGACAAATACACAACTTCCCACCCCGCACAACACTACAAATAGACAAGATGGAGATTCCGCATGTCAAAATGAGATAAGTGCAAGGAGGATGAAAACTATGATTGCTGATTCGCTACAATGAACAGTGTCTAGAAATCAAAAGCTCGCATAGAGAACACCTTCAACGTAATTAAAATAGAGATAAGGGCTAGTTTCATTACTTGAACTATTCAAGAAACATGCGATAGAAAGTTATAAGAAAGACATTGAGTGTATTCTAACAAATTATTAAAAGTTTTGGTTTAAATTCATTATAGGTTTTTCTTCAAATTTTGTGGTTGAGTTGCAAAAGATGAATATTTTAAGGATATTGAATTTATTTTTGTATTTAAAGGAATGTTGAAAGCTCAAGAAGATAATAACAAAGAACATGGGGGAAAATTGAAGTGTCGGTCATGGAAAAATCCATATCATGATGAGAATGCTCATGATTATCTTTGGATCTATGGTCACAAATCTCATCTATATTGTTGTTTCATTCAAAGACAATAATGTACAGGTTATTGGTGCCACTTTCTATTGTACTTTTGGGCACATTACTCTCAATTTTTTTGATGAATCTCTCTTTTCTATGTTTTCAAGCAACACAAAAATTGAACCATCTTGTTATTATCACAACATTTTGTCATGTTTTCTTTTGATGTGGATAAATATCAAATTTAGTATTAAATTTTCTAATCATAAATTTTTTAAATTCTCCCATAGAGGCCCCTACCTCTATAGTGGCTAGATGGAGACCCCTCTTAATTAGCAAATAAGGTTATTGCAAGGTGGGTCATTTATGCACCTTAAACACCTATAAGATCTATGCATTATTTTCAATTTCATGGCAAGTGGAAAATTACATTCATTCATGGTGAAAATTACATTCTTTATATTCCATGAATACCACTCAATAGACCATCCAAAGATAAGTGTGCCATGAGTTAGCGAAGTTTGAGACTTTCCTGTGACTTTGGAGTGGTCCTTCATGTAACACCATATTGAAGAAGCCACCTCACCTTCTCTCTCTGCTTGCATTAATAATTTTTGGTATCATTCACCAAACATCTTGTCAAGCTCACTAAACATGCAATTTAGGAACAACAATCAATTTGGGAAAGTATGTTATTTTCCTTTTGCTGAAAATATTAAATAAATTATAAAACCAAAATTGAAGGAATGGAAAATCTAAAAACTCGTGATACAGAAACACTATAAAATACTTCATATGTTACTTCATTCCCATCTTGGGTACATGAAAGAATCGATGTTGATAATACTTTAAAAAAAAAAAAAACACTCATAATGGCATACTCATATCAATACTTATTACAATGAAGAATCTGATGTTTTGGAGTAATAATGACATTAACTACAATTTAACAATTGGAAATAAAATGATAAAACCAAAAGAAAAATCTACATCCAAATAATTAGGGATGTTGTTTAGATTCTAAAATTGTAAGACCATGGTTGTTGGATGTGACTGCCTCAACTAGTTATATAGTATACATGTTGGATTTATTTGTTTGGGGGAAGCTTCTTTTGTTTGTCATGTTGTTTTAAATATATGAATCAAATAATGATTATATTTTATATCCTTAAAAAAATTATATAAAATTATTGACACGTAATCCTAATGGATTGGGAATTTCATATAAATATTGTAAATAGGAAAATAAGGAAGCATTGGAAGATGAAGACACAATAGAAGACAAATCCCAATGTTGTCCCTCTCATTGTATATATTATTGATTTCTCTTACTGAATTGTATATTCATGGAGTTACCCAAATTCGTGGCTTAACATGGTATCAAAGCCAACTCCTCATTTTTTGATTCCCTTTATATCCATGTAACTGATATTTTCTCTATTATATTTTTTCCCTCTGTTCTTTGTCATATTCCCTGCAAGATTCTATGCATTCAATTCACTTGGAGATGCATTGAACATCCACCGTGAGTATTGGTTTTGGGTTCTATTATGCATTAAAGACCACCTATAACACAATCTTTTCTCTCTCTTAGTGAGTTGAGTCACTCCCTTTTATTTCTTAGCTAAGAGACCACTATAGGAACGAACTTCCTTTGGAATAAAGGAATCAAATATTTCATCTCTGTTGAAAATCGTGGTATGTATGTGTTGGAGATTACATTTCATGTTTGAGCAAGTTCTTTTTGCAGGCTAAAAACCATGAATGTAATGTTGACCATTGAAGATAGTATGCCTTGTTTTAAAGTTTGTGAATTCCCATATTTAAGCTATGTGTTGCACATTGGTTGTTTATATTGTGTAAATATTGTTGCATTAATGGTATGTTGGAGGATGGTATTTGGCTCATATATAAGAAGAATGTGCATTGAAATTATTTGAAGATTGTGTGTTGCATGACTATGCATACATATATTTGTTTTGTGCATTGTTTTTTGTGTTGAAGCCATTATATGCGTTGGTTAATAGTGTTCAATGACATATTAAATTCCTTGCGACATTCTATTGAATGCTGGATAAGTGCGTTGAGTTTTTTTGAAAGGTTGTAATATATAATATATGATGGGAATATATAAATCATATATTAAGGTGCGTTGATTTGGATAAAATACATATAGATTATATATATTTGATGTATTTTAATTCATATATATTTTATGAATGGATGATTGCCTAAGTTGTATGGTTTATATATAAAAGGAATATCAGTTTTATTGTAGAGACATTTTAGATTTTTGTGACTATTTAGGGTGTAATTCAAGATTTTTATGATTCATTCACTCATCTCCATAGTGGGAGTAGTTCTCAGTATAAAAGAGAAGTCCAATGAGTGTTGTAGAAAGAGAAAACACACACTGATTTTCAGTGAGTTCTGGAAAGGAGTTTGTGAGGGAGGAGGAAATCCTCCTAAAAAGCCCACTTCTGACAATGAGCTTTCCATATGGGAGAACAAGAAAGACAAGGCCTATGCCTTGATTGTAACATCAATCAATGAAGAGGTGAGTCATCATATTATGTCATTTACATATGATTTTGGTGCTTTAAAGAATCTAGAAGTACAATTAATGATCAAACTGTTTAATTTAGAATTGAAGGATGATGATCCTCTTTCCTTAGCCTCTGAAATAAGAGCCATTATGCATGACATAGAAGCCACTAGTGTCAAAATGGATGTTCCTCTCACATGTTTTGTCAAGGCATTGTATCCCACTTATTCCCATTATCTTGAGTCATTACAAGCTAGTGGAAACCTCTCAAAGATTTCTTTTAACTCTCTTGGTGTCAAAATGGATGTTCCTCTCATAGATTTTTTCAAGGTTTTGTATTACAGTTATTCTTGTTATCTTGAGTCATTACAAGCTAGTGGAAAATCTTCAAAGATTTGTTTCAACTCTCTTGGTGTCAAAATAGATGTTCCTCTCACAAATTTTGTCAACGCATGGTATCCCACTTATTTCCATTAATTCATTACAAGCTAGTGGAAAAATTTCAAATATTTATTTTGACTTTCAAATTATTTTGGGAAGTGTCACATGGAATAAGTCGATCTTGCGGACAAGATAGACCTTCCTAGAATCTAACAGTATCTAGTGTCAAGCAAGCCAATAAAAAACTATCTTTCTCTAAATATGAAATATATAAACAAAGGAAAACAAGTGTTTTAGGCCTACCTTGGGTCCAATGCAAGTTTGTGGAAGCCTCGCTCCTTTGATCCAAATGAGCTCCCTTCTAGCGAACCTGCAAGCACAAACAAGAAAACAAATTAAATAGCACCTGAAAATCCAATATCATAGAGCATACTTATCATGATGATCAAGGAATTCATGAAACAAATGACATAAGACAATTTGTTGAGAAAAATGAATCTGATTGTATTAATTCAAATCAAATAAGAACTTTACAACCTGTGCCTTGATGTTGTACAAGCTCCTCCCAGGGTCAAACAAGAAGTCTCCTATACTTTGACAAGTTTCACTCTCTTCCTAATGAAGTCAAAAGGTATGTGATCTCTCCTCTCAAGATTAACTAGGAAGTCTTAATTACACTAGCATTTACCCTCAAAAATGTTTAGCCTACAACCTCCCTAGCAACCAGCCCAATGCCTTAATTTATGGTGCAATGGAGGGAAGTTACTAGGTCCTCCTTCAAAGGGATAAAGCCCTCCTTCAAAGGGATAGCTCCTCTCATCAATGGATTAGCTCCTTCTCTTTTGGGATGCATGAACCACCTAAGAGCGAATAATCCACGTCAAAATTCCTTCTAGAATCATCTAGAATTAACCCAAAGTGAGTTTTTTAGAATAAACTTGCACCTTTTTGACTTTCACAGGGGTCCGCACCCACTCCTTTAGGGACAGAGCGGCCAGGTATTGTGAACAGGGGGTGCGGGACCGCAGGCAACAGAGAGAGAAAGTGCAGAACCAGAGCTTTGTTGATTTTCAATGTCTTTCTCTCATTTGCAAAGCTTGACTTGAAGAGCTGAGGTCTGAGACTTGCTTAGGAGGAAAATACAAGTGATGATAGACCCATACTAGCTGCAAATAGTCATTGTGACGATATTTTTGTGTAACAGATTGCCCCCTAAAGTGCGAAGTCTGTAGTAGATGAGGATTTCATTTATCATTTAGGAAGAGTGAAGTACTTTATCATTTTGAGGATCATCTTGTGGAGAGCCTGGTTGGAACCTGTAAGAAAATTCAATGCAAAATATATATATGATATCATATCATCGTTGAGGTAGGCATTCCCATACTCAGATCAAAACTGACTAGAAAACTAACTACTGCTCTGATATAGGAATGATATTGTAATACATCACAAGTATAAACACATGTAGACACAGTATGGATGCATCCATCTGTTTATGAATAGTCCACAATATAATGAATACAAAATTCCTCGCAACCTAGATTGTTGAAACTAGATCCAGGGTCTTCATTTCTACTTCCCAAAATAGTACGATTCTAACCATGTGAATGAATGTGTTGAAGTCGAACATGGTAGAAACCACTTGATTACCAGTCAATTATGTAAACTATTAACAAGTGTGAGAGAAACCACCAATAATGTCAATGGCTCTCAAAGTACCCAGTACAATCCATGAGATGTGAATAGATGTGTGGATGTCGAACATGTCACAGAGTCCTTTGATCAAAGGTCAATGATGCAACCTATCGTCGAAGGCGAGAAACCTGCCATTGAGGCATGCAGATCCCAAGGTACTGACGATTTCTAGATCACCTTTCTAGATAATGAGCTAGAGTCGATAGAAAGCGATCTGTCATAGGCAAGCCCACAACACGAAATGATAGATCAAGTTTGAAGAAATTTAGTTGCAAGGACTGACTCAGGGATGGTCAAGATGGATGACAGATTTTTTGCAGATGAATGGCTTATTGACATTGACCTCTTGAACACATAACGACACGGCAGATGGTTTTGTGACAACTGACCCAAAGTTAATACCCAGAAAACCAGCTGAAGACTTTCAATGTGGTTTGATCAACTGTTAGGCAAAGGATTTCCCAACCCAAGTGAATAAAAGTGTCGTGTTCAAGAGTGGTTACAAAGTATGACAAACAGGCTCATTTTTCTCTCTTTTCCCCCACCATTTCTGGAAATTACCTCTTTATTTTTTACAAGCTTGAGGAGGATAACATTTGCTTGATTATAAGCTCATCCTTCGGATGAGTCCAACTTAGTTTAAATTCGAACCCTAAGAAGGAGTGGTTTGTTCCTGTTTGTAATTGAACAGGTCCTTTACTGTTAAATTTTAACGAGTCCAGTATAGGAGAAACTCGACGTTTTTCAATTTTAGAGAGTCTGAAAAAACTTAAGAAGACTCCAGGGTTGGCCTTTTTCATAAATTTGTGTCTTCCAAGCCCAAAAAAGTATAAAATAATACTTGAGAGAACCGCTTGATCTTTACGACCAAGGAGTACTTTTCGTAATTAGTGTCTCTGATCCGAAAAAGTAAAAAAGCGATCAATGACACGTCGTTTTATAACCAATATCAAATTTGAAACGACAAAAATCCGGCAATCTTTTCATGTTTTTACGGTCAGAAAAAGAGTTGTAAGTGGACCGTCTTTTTAGTTCCGTTTTAACGAGTTTAAAAAGAAAAACGTGGCGATCTTTTCATGTTTTAGGAGTCAGAAAAGAGCTTAAAGGTGACTCTAATGTTTTTTTTGTCGAAAATGACCGATTTCACCTGAAAAATCCGTTATCCTGAACAAAAACTCAAACATTACTCATACCTGTTTAAAATGGATAAGAATGCTGCAAAAGTTACCTTTCTAAAGTGAAACATAAACAAATTTACAATTCATTTATTCAAAAAACTTATAAAAAGGGCTTTCGTCAATTCATGTTTACCGTTTGAGATTTGGGTGAGAAAATAGAGCTTTTGGTCAGTAACTTCTCGTGAAGATTGCGGAAAATCCATCCGTCGGAATCGAGCGTCGTCTCCTCCCGGTAGTCCACATCATCCTACTCTTCAAAATTATCCGTTTCAATTTGTTTTTAGGGTTTCATTTCATTTTTTAGAGGATTTTTAGGCTAGAAACCCGCGCGCGGGGGCCCGCAGGCACAACACAGGCAGCCTGCGGACCCCGACTTTTTCTCAATGGGGAAAAAGTCAGGGGTCCACACCTACCGTGAAGGCAAGGTGTGGACCCATGCACTGTCTCTAACAGATAGGGTGCGGTCCCTGCAGCAAGGGTTTTTAACTGTAAATTTCTCAAAATTTATCCAAACAATTCAATTTTTTTCATTCTAATTCACCTTTTTGTTGGATGTAGAATATACATCATGCTTGATTGGCGAGAATGGGAGCATGAGGATGTAGATCTTGCCGCGTTAAATCACCAACCTTCGATCGATGCATTGAAGGCATGCGACTTGTACAAATTCTGGGCCATACCTGGCATGAGGGCCTAGGTGGACTTCTTGCAGTGGCTGGTAGACAAGTGGAGCATACAGGACCAGTGCTTCTTCATTGGTGGTCACCAGCTCGAAATGGAGCCGGCAGACATATACTTTTTGACTGGTTTTCCTAAGAGAGGTGACGACTTGACTCTATTTGGGACTAGGCCAAGTGGGCAGTCTGTCGATAGCCTCCGGCTAGAGTTCTGCAACAACCAGACTAGAGGCAAAGGGATAGACATCAAAACCATATCCCGTCCTAAACTCATGGTGATCGCGTTTACTGTTACCAGGCTCTGTGGGATCATCGCACTACATATAGCCACTGGATCCCAGATGCAGATGGTAGTTGACTGCTTTCGAGGCAACATCTTCAACTGGTGTGATGCTGTGTTGGCTAATGTAAAAGGCTAACTGACCAGAGCCAAGAACGGACAAATGAAGACCTTTGGATATGGTGCTTTAGTTGTGAGCTTTGGTCTGGAGAGGGTCCCAATGTTGGTCCCGCAGCACCTCACTGTTGGCATTGGACTTCCTCGAGAGCCCAAACTGATGCGATGGGTTGCAGTTATGGCCCGTCATCCTGATGAGGGGACAGAGGTCGTTCGATTCAAACCTGAGTATTTCCATTGGTTAGAAAACTAGGGTTTTGCTATTTAGGACTTCCCTTATGCTGGGGTAGATTTTCGCGGTGACCCAGACATGGCTCTTCCACCAGGAGAGCAATGGGATGACTTAGGTAAAATCATTTTCAACATTTTCCTATTTTAATTTTTTTGTTTTCATCTCATCCCAAAACTGATAGTAAAAGTTTCAAATGCAGATGTGGGTCCACAGTGACCAGCCGCTCTCCGGCCTTATGAGAGGAAACAACCAGTTGCAGCAGCCCCACAGGATGAATCAACAGAGACCTTGGCCGAATTAGAGAGCCATCTAGAGCGTTTGACAGGAGACATTCTAGAGACTGGCATAGATGACATTCCTCGTTGACTACAACGCTATGTGATCGGGGTCCCAGGACCTTTTAGGAGGTTCCTTTGTAAGGTGGCCCGTACAGTGGTTTCTTATTGAGATCATCACGAGTGATAGGATGATCGCCTATTGTAGACACATATGACATTTTTGCTTTTTGTATATCATTTTTGCCAATCATAAGGTGTTTTTCAACCTATGATTGAGGACGATGTATATTTTGACACACTCCTATATTATACTATATCACTATTACTGGCTTATCTTATAAAACATGTTATGGAATGTTTTTAAATTTACTTATATGATTATTGCAAATGTCTACTTAACATTCAAGAAGCAATTGCATCTGCTAATGTATTTAAAGATCTTGGAATATGCTGATATTCAATATAATCAAATTCACATTCCAAGAGATGCACTCTCAAAAATAATCTCAATAACACTGGATTTCTAATGGCATATACTCTATTAAGCTGTAATACAATGAGTTCAGAATCTAACCTCATTATCAAACTCCAAATCCCAAATGAAATAGATTCAGATAATAACTCAATTGCTGCACTATACTTTGCAATGTTGTTCGTTGTTTGACCGAGGCTTACCCCATGCATAGACACCAACTTGTCAGAGGGTGAATAGATAACCCAAGCTGCGGAAGAAATGTTCCATGTACTACGACAAGCACCATCAGCGAAACCAATGTATGTTTGGAGAGGGGTCGACATCTGCAATATCAAGAGTAAAACCAAGATAAGCAAAAATACAGATGAAAAAAACTCTCTAAGATAAGCACACTTTTTAAACTAAAACACACCAGCTCGAAAGAAAACTATCCTAACTAAAAAAATCTCCACACCCATTTTAAGCATAATACCTCTTCAGGTAAAGACCATTTTTGGGTTTGCCTAAAGAGTCTCCGTCAATGTTTACCAATTCATAGGCCCCTTTTGCTAGCTTTCGCTTAACAACGTAGGGACCATGCCACATAGGAAAGAATTTCCCAGTGCCTAATTTATCATTTTCTTGATCGTATAATAAGACTAGGTCTCCTTCTGAAAAATTTCGAGGGGTCACATTTCGATCATACTGAGCTTTAATACGTTTTGCATGAGTTTCGATCACCAATGCAGCATCACGTCGATTCTCATCTAGTTGAGCTAAGTATAACAAATGTTTTTCCTCTTCGGAAGTGGCTTGAAGTAGCTCGATGGCCATTTGCAATGATGGGATTTCGCATTCAATGGGTAACATAGCTTCCAGACCATAAACTAGTTGGAAAGGAGTGAACCCTGTTGATGTTTTTACTGAGGTTCGATATGCCCAAAGCGCTGAAAAATAGCATGTTATTCCAATTCGACCGATGAATCCCAATGATTCGTCGGATCATGATGACTAAAACTTTGTTGATGGATTAACCATACCATCAGCTTGTGTATAATAAGGAGTTGAACAATCGTGATGCAAGCCAAGCTGGCCTGTAAGTTCAGTCATCATAACGTTTCAAAAATGACACCCATGATCAATGATAATCGCTTGTGGAACACCAAACCTAGCAATTATATGATTGAACTCGAAAATCGCAGTTGTTTTGCCATATGCCTCAAATGTAGGCATCACCTCGTCCCACTTGGTAAAATAATCTACCGCAATGATGATATACGCATGCCCCCCGGCCGAGTGAGGGTTACATGTAATAAAATCGATACCCCATTTTGCAAATGGACCGACGACAATTATAGGGTGGAGGGGAGCAGGTGGAGCACGCATCTTTCGATAAAAAATTTGACAGTTGTGGCATTTTCTGACCGCGTTAATACAATCTTTAAACAAAGATGGCCAGAAGTAGACAACGCGCAATATCTTTTGTGTTGTGGCATACCCAGACATATGACCACCACATGCTCCAGAGTGACAGTCATTTAGAACGCTTTTAGCTTCCTCGTGAGTTAAACAACATCGAAAAATAGAGTCCGCCCCACGGCGATAAAGAGTATCTCCAATAATTCTGAATTGTTGGGACTGGAATCGTATTTTGCGACATTCTGACCTTGATATTTCTTGCCGAAAGGATTGGGTCTGGAGATAAACGATGATATCCCCATACCATGGATCTAAAGTGTTGACTAGAAACAAGGATTCGTCCGCAATGGGCTCCTCCGCCATAGTTTCCGTGTCAGCACGCAGGAAGTCACACATTAACTCCACAAAAGCTAAATATTTCTTCGACTTAGACTTTTCAAATTCCAAGTCAAACTCCTGTAGGATCACAATCCATTTGGAGTACTTGCCCCCTAGCAATTGCTTGGTTAAAATATAGATCATAGGGTTGCAATTAGAAATTATTGTAGTTTTACGTAGTAAAATGTAATGACAAAAACGTTGGACAGCTTGAACAGTTGCCAATGCCAATTTCTCCACATGTGAGTATTTTAGCTCAGTTGGATTTAAAGTTCGACTAAGGTAATATATCACATGTTCAGTTCCAAATTCATCTTCCTGAACTAACACCATTCCCGTGGTGGAATGGGAAGCGGCGAGATACAAGAAGTAGTCATGGTTGTAGCTAGGAGGATGCAATAACGGTGCATGGGTCAACGCATGTTTTAGTGCATCAAAAGATTTCTGAGCTATCTCATCCCAATAGAATGGAGTATTCTGTTTCAACAACCGGGTAAAACCCTTTGTAACCTCGGCGTAGTTAGGAATGAATCGTCATAAAAAGTTTGCTTTCCCTTGCAAACTTAGGAGTTGGCGAAGACTCGAAGGAGGAGGCAATTTGACAATAGCTTCAACCTTTGAGGGATCGACGCAAATGTCGTCTTTCAAATCAACAAACCCCAGCAACTGACCCGTTTCTATACAGAAAACACACTTGTGTGGATTCAACCTAATCTGATAATGCTTACACCTCATAAAGATTGCTCATAAATGGATGAGATGATCAGCTCGATGTAATGAATGAGCAGGAAAATCATCGAGATAAGGTTGCACAATGTGCTTGATGTCATGAAATGCATAAGACATGGCCCTTTGAAAAGTTGCCCCGGCAATCTTGAGCCCAAAAGGTAATTTGCAATAAGGAAATGTCCCCCATGGACAAATGAAAGTCGTTTTTGGTTGATTGACAGGTAGAATATTGATTTGATTGTATCTGAAAAACCATCCATGAAGGAGAATATTTCACTGCCATCACAATCATCAATGATTTGATCGATATAGGGAGTTGGGTAATTGTCTTTTGGACAGGCTCGATTAATGTCCCTATAATCGATAGATATTGTTCTTGTCCCTTGCTTTTTGTTAACCGAAACAATATTTGATACCCAATCCGTTAATGGAATCAGATAAATGAAACCTGCTTTGAGTAATTTTTCAACTTCTGCTTTAATAGCAACAGCCTTTCTTGGGTGAATTTGACGTAAATGTTGCTCGATGGGTTTAGCGTCCGAGTAGGTTTTGATTTCATGGACAACAATTGTAGGGTCAATTCCTGGAATTTCCTCATATGACCAGGCAAACACGTCGCGTAATTCTTGAAATAGGGCCTTATATATTTAAATTGCATCTTCCGTACACGAGGCACCTATATGAATGTTTTCAACAATTCCAGGCTTAACCGAAATGTCAATAGGAATAGTTCGAGAAATGTTTCCCAAATTTAACTCTGAATCAGGATTTTTCATTGGATTCTGAGGTTCCTTGACATATTCAGTCGTAAAAATTGATGAAAAATCATTTTCAAAACGATCACTCTCAGGTAAAAACGAAGATCTATGATGGAGATCTTCCCATGGTAAATCATCGACACATAGGATTTCACAAATTTTCTCATCAGTGTGAACAAGTTCAGAAAACGTTGTTGAATCTGAGTTTGATGCGAAAAGTGATTCCTCATGGACCACATTCATTGAGTCAATTTTGGCTGAAGATGGGTCGGAAAATGACTGCACAGCCTAATACGCAATTTCATATGGACTCAAAGGCATAACATCACCAAATGAGTCTATCTCAGATTCAGAAGGTACGATCCAAGGATCATCATAAAACATGGTGTCTGACGAAATCATATGAATGGCTGCAGTAGAAGACGATGCATTGATAGGAGGAAAAGGAAAATTTCCCAATAAACCGGCATCTTTAACTAGTCCTACTCCAACATCCTTATATGGGATAGTCGTTTTACCGGCATGCTGAATACTTTTAGAAGAGGCTGGGTCGGATGAAAAGTAAGTCAGCTGGTCTATAGTTACAATCTTTCCATTATGAGGGATCTTTATAAGCCGAAAGACCGATGAAATGACAGCTGTCATAGTGTAAGACCAACTACGACCCAAGAGAAGGTTGTAATCTATAGGGGCATCAACCACCTCCACATCTAGATTAACAGTTTTGCCTTCAACCCCTATAGGTAGATCCTGTAGAATGCTAAAAGGATGAAACCCACGGCCATCAAAGGCCTTTAGAATCATCGGGGATTGATTTAGCGAAGGAGAACCAAGCGATCTCTAACACTGTATCGACATAATACACGTTGAGGCTCCCTCATCAATCACAGTCATGTAAATAGGTCTTTTTTTTACTAACAATGGGATCTGGAAAGCCATTTGATGAGGTAAGCACGGTGTACTATTTTCTAGATCGAAAATTATAAGGTTCGAGTCCTGAACGTCAACAGCTCCTATATCCGACAATAGTAATTTACGTTGTGCTGGACATGATTGCAGCACCTCCAAGTCAACATTGCTGAAGGTGAAACAGCTAAATCTTCAACAATGTTATAGTTCTGAGCCGCTCTCGCATGTGGATTGAAAGCTGACTTTCAAAGCATACCCTTAGCGGGCGGTTTGATTACTAAGTTTGGGTTAGGTTTCTCGATCTGTAGTGGATCAGAACCTGGAGCTGAGGTTGATGGGTTAGAATGAGAAGATTCTACTTATTTACCATCAACACGACTTTTACTACCATAATCATGCGATCGAGTCGTAATCGTAACATGGGACATCATCATTATGGGTTCTTCATTGGCATTCGAGGAAGAACCTATCATCTTAGTGTCTTCACTTGGAAAAGGATCCTTCAAAACAGCAAGCGTTTGGGAACCTTTGACAATCTTCGCAACCTTTACAAGATGAGGGCAGTCTCTTGTAAAATGCTCTTCATCACAAATGAGACAAGGATAACGAGGTTTGCGTTTCTCATCATTTGATTCCGCTTTTTCTGGTTTCTCTTTTGAATTTTTATCTGTTTTATTTTTCTTCTTCCCCTTCTTCTTACCACCGGATTTTGATTTAGCTGTAGATGACTCTACAACATGAATATCGGCGGAAATTTCTGCGGAAGAATCTCCTGTCAAGGAATCTAGCAAGTTTATAATAGGAGAAGAATTCTTGGAAGACTTCTTCTAACATTTGGTATTAACCGTACCAATCATACCATCAGCGGCATGAGACCTTGAAGGAGCTGCAGCGATTTGATTTTGCTTAGGAAGATCGGGATTTTCTCGTGTAACATACCTGACTGAGTATAAACTAAGTCAAGGTATTGTGCTTGAGCAATTACTTTCTCTTCAGTAATGACTCCAACCTTAGCTACATCCTCAATGATCTTTCGTAATAAAGATTTTACAAACCATTCGGCTAAGATCTGATCTGGAATAAAAACCTTCACTAAACGCCGTCGACATCTCCATTCATGAATGTGATCTGAAATGTAAGTGGACGTTGACTGCTTTAATGAAGTTAGTAATTTCGTGCCATTTTCATATCTGACAAGCAACTGAAAATGAGTTAAAAACGAGGTAGCTAGCTGACTAAAGTTATAAAAAGTGGCTCGCGGTAACTCAATGTACCACTTGGCCGCAAGACCAATTAGAGTGTGCTGGAAAAGCCTTAAACGGATTGAATCATCTGAAATGGAGTTAGACGCACACCAAAGGTGATAAGTCATCACATGGTTCGACGGGTCCTCTCCTGATTTGCCTTCAAACTTAGGAATATCACTAGGCAACTTATTTGGAATTGGCGGCCAAAACGAAAGATAGTTAATGGGATTGTTCGTTAGGCGCGATAAGTCAGGCAAGTCCAAAGTTGCGATAAATGGTAATTGACCATTAAGGTCCCTAAAACTTTGGGTCATGAGACCAGCCCCAGGAGGAGGATATCCAGGATAACTAGGAATTGGGATTGCATTTGGGATATTGTATCCTCCCAGAAATCCAGGATTAACCGAACCGTAGTGGGGTTGTTGAGGTTGTTGATATGTATACCCAGGGTACAGTTGATACTGATAGACTGGCTGCTACACAACAGGACCGAATTGGTACTATCCCTGGTACGGTTGATAAGTAAACTAAGGTTGACTTGTGAGAACCATACTTGAACCCGATTGTCCTACAAGCATCTGAACCGAAGTTTGAATTGTGGATCTAGACTGAGGTAAAGATGTCTGAGGAGTTGATACAGGAATAGTAGAAACTGGAGTTGTCGATACTCCAGAAGTAGGTGGGGTAGATTGAACAGATGTTGCAGCAGTTGTAGCAGCCGTTTGAGGCGGAGTACGAGGCGTACTAGGCCCAGGCTGAGAAACTACCGAAGGTACAAAAGTTTGAATAGTAGACTGGACAGGTTGCTGGGGTGAACCATAAACTAAGGGTTGTCCAGTTTGAGATGACAACTGTACATTCGGTTGCAAGACCTGTTGAGTTTGCGATGGATCCCACACTAAGTTCATTCCAGGGTACGGACCCATAATAGGTTGAGAATATTGAGGACCATAACCAGGTTGAGGGTAGGGTTGATAATTCAGAGGTACATTTCCAGTTCCTTGAACATATGATTGACCGAAGGTGGTTGGAAACCTTGGTTCGAGTACTGACCTTAGGGTTGATAACCCCGAGGCACGTATTGATACTGGGGTTGACCTTCAGGTACATATTGATACTGGGGTTGACCTTGAGGTATATATTGAGTCTGGGGTTGACCTTGAGGAACGTACTGTCCTGTAGGTATGTATTGTCCTTGAGGTTCCCCCCCCAGCGCAAATTGGGTACCTTGAGGTTACCCCCCAGGCGATAATTGAGGATTTTGAGGCTACCCCCCAGGCGATAATTGAGGATTTTGAGGCTACCCCTGTTGGGTCCCTATAATACTAGTGATTACCCCATTACTATTGTAGTTATACCCCCTATTTATATTTTTGTGCCCCTATTACCCCCATATTGTTATTTCTGTGCCCCATAGAATCCCTCTATTGTTATTTTTGTGGCTTTATATTATTATTGTTAGGTCGGCTGGATTATATTGTGACTCCTTAGACTCCTATATATAGAAAGGAGGTTTTGTCATTTGTATCATCCAAGAATTGTTCATTTATGTAATGTAAAGGAGGTTTCCCCCTCGAAGAGGCTGAATTCTAAGGCGTGGATTTATCTTTTCTATCTTTTCTTGAGCTGGTTTCATAACATTTGGTATCAGAGCTTTGGATTCTAGGGTTTCGCTGCTCCAAACAGGTCATTGTAGCATTTTCGCTATAACTTTTTTTCTGTGACGTTTCAGAAGTCGCACGAAAAACCCATTTGAGAAGAATTGGCGCTGAACTTTGGGTCCGAATTTCAGAGCTTTTCGCGCGATATTTTCGGAGATATGATATGAGGAAGTTGGCCTTTTTGCAGACTCCTGAATTACATTCAAAACAGGTGACCTGGGGAAAATCGTCATAACTCTCTCTCTGAGGATCGGATTGAAATTTTGTAAAAAGTTACAGAAAGAGGACGGACTGTAGTTTCTTGTATGTGTGTTTCAGATTCAAATGTTGAAACAGTGACTTGTGGCACGTCGTACAAGTTCGCTCTATTGAACCTGTCTAAAAGCAAGTCACTGTGGAAGATTTCACATAACTCTTCCTTGGAGAATCCAATTTGGCTCAGACTTGTGGCATTGGAAAGAGGACACAGAAGGCTACTGTAGGTAGCATTTTTAGAATTGGATGATCCGAAATTACAGAGATACATCAGATTCAATATCAGGCTTCTATAAAGTGAAAAAAGGTGTGTAGTTTTTTTTAATTTTTGTGTAAGCTTGGTTTAACGGAATTCAAAGGGCATAGTAAAACATTTTTATCGGTAACTGATGCCCCGAGGAAAGAAAATGCAAACACCTAGTAAGGAACCTGAAAGCTCTAGCATGACTCATGAAGAAGAGGAAGAAATGCTACATGACATATCAAAATTACAAGAACAAGTGCAACAAATGTCACGCTCACAAAAGCTAACAGAAGCTAAGGTAAATGGCATGGAATCTAAGATAAAGGGCATGGAAGCTAAGATGGATGGCATGGACGCTAAAATTGATGGCATGGATGATAAGATGGATGAATTGAAGAAGTTGCTACAAGAAAGGGTCACTAATGGTGAAAAGGCAGTAAAGGAAACTCATGATGAGAATAAAAGAAATGTTAATCATGATTCCATAGACTCTAATGTTGGATCGAAGACTCACCATGTTCCAAAAATCGATATGAGGAAGTTTGATGGCAAGGATTCCGCCACATGGATATTACAGATGGAGCAATTCTTCGATCTCAATAATGTGCAAAACACACAAAAGGTACGTATGGCAACTTTATATTTGGAACCAAATCAGTTTGTATGGTATCAATGGCTTTGTTCTCGTAAACAATTTATCACTTGGGCAATTTTACGGAAGAATTGATAGCACATTATGAGGATACAAAAAGCAACACTTTTTTTAGCCAATTGATAAGTCTCAAACAAAAGGGTTCAATAATGGAGCACATTGAGGAGTTCCAAAAATTGAACATAAGGGTAAAAGATATTCCAGAGGAGCATAGGATTGATGTGTTCATAGGGTCTTTAAAGGATAATATCCAACATGATGTGCGCCTTTGGGAACCTGATTCATTAGAGAAGGCATTCAGGTTAGCAAGAAAAATGGAAAGCAAAATTATGGCAACTAGGAAGCATACCGTTCACAACTATAAAGATGGAAGTGTTGTTGCCCATAGTCTTCCACAACCTACAAGGTTGACACCACAACAATTGGAAGAAAAAAGAGCAAAAGGGCTTTGTTACAATTGTGATAGCAAATACACAAAAGGTCATAAGTGTGCTGAGAAGAAATTATTCTACATAGATTGTGAAGAGGAAGAAGAAAAGGAGCAAGAAAGGTCAAAAGAAGAGGATATATTCCAGGAACAAAGCCTAGAAAATTTGTGTTAGTATTTTTTGATGATATACTAATCTACAGCAAGTCTTGGAAGGATCATGTTGAACATGTTGACAGGGTGTTACAACTATTGGAGGAGAAACAATTATATGCAAAAAGATCCAAATGTTTCTTTGGAGTCCAGAGGTGGAATATTTGGGTCATATTGTATCTCATGAAGGAGTTAAGGTAGACCCTAGCAAAATTAAAGCCATTAAGGAATGGAAAATCCCCACATCCATAAAGCATCTGCGAGGATTTCTTGGGTGACAGGGTATTATCGCAATTTTGTTAAGAATTATGGGAGAATAGCAGCACCTCTAACAACATTATTGAAGAAAGATTCATTTTCATGGACTTCGGAAGCAACAAAGGCCTTTGAACATCTTAAAGAGGCAATGTGCCAAGCACCGGTCTTAGCTACGCCGGACTTCACAAAAACCTTTATTGTGGAATGTGATGCTTCAGGAAATGAAATTGGTGCTGTTCTAATGCAAGATGAAAGACCCATTGCTTTGAAAGTCGTCCAATCAAGGGAAAGTTTTTAAACAAAGCTATTTATGAGAAGGAAATGTTGGCAATACTCCATGCACTTAAGAAATGGCGACCCTACCTAATGGGAAGACACTTCAAGGTAAAAACGGATCAGATAGCCTTAAATACTTTTTAGAACAAAGATTATCCTCTGAAGAGCAACAAAAGTGGGTCACAAAGATGTTGGGTTATGACTTTGAAATCATCTACAAAAAAGGGAAGCAAAATGTGGTGGCAGATGCACTCTCAAGAAAGGATGAGGATGTGGAAGCATTGTTGTGTGCCATTTCTATTATCCAACCAGATTGGATAAACGAAGCAAGGGAGGAATGGAAGAACGACGAAGAAGTGTGGGCACTTATTCAAAAGCTACAACAAGATTCCAGTACTTCTGATACATTTAGCTGGCAAAATGATTCGTTATGGTACAAAGATCGCTTATACCTCTGTAAGAATTCCCAGCTAAAACAAAAGATTCTTATGGAATTGCACACTTCTCCCTTAGGAGGGCACTCAGGATTTTTAAAAACTTACCACAGGGTTAAGAAGGAATTTTTTTGGGATGGCCTTAAATCAGATATTCAAAAGTTTGTGGTGGAATGTTTGGTTTGCCAGCAAAATAAAGTTGAAACAATTAAGACACCAGGTCTATTACAACCTTTATCCATTCCAAGCCAACGTTGGGAGGAGGTTTCAATGGATTTTATCACAGGTTTACCCAAGTCGGAGGGAAAGAGTGTCATCATGGTGGTAGTTGACAGACTTACCAAGTATGCACACTTTTGTGCATTATCACATCCATTTAAAGCCAGTACAGTTTCTACTGCATTTATGGAAATAGTTCAAAAGCTACATGGAAACCCAAAGATTATTGTAAGTGACAGAGATCCCATTTTCACTGGAAATTTTTGGACAGAATTATTTTCTTGTCTTGGTACTCAGTTAGCTCATAGCTCATCTTATCATCCTCAATCTGATGGGCAAACTGAGATAGTAAACAAATGTTTGGAAGGATATCTTTGTTGCTTTGTATCTGATAAACAGACACAATGGGTCAAATGGTTGCGTCTAGCTGAATGGTGGTATAACACTTCCTTCCATACAACAACAAAAATGACCCCATTTATGGCACTTTATGGGTATCAACCACCATCCATCACATCATATTTAAGAGAAAATTCTAAGGTTCAGGCAGTGGAACATCACATCGAACATCAACAACAAGTCCTCCAACTCTTAAAGGATAACCTCGTGTTGGCACAAATAGAATGAAACAACAGGCAGATCAACATCGCAGTGAAAGAAGTTTTGATGTAGGTGATTGGGTATTCCTACGGCTAACACTATATAAGCAAATGTCCCTAAAGCAAGCTAAGAAGGATAATAAATTATCACCAAAGTATTATGGTCCGTACAAGGTGTTGGAAAAGATTGGTACTATGGCATACAAATTGGAGCTTCCTGCAGCTTCTCGAGTGCACCCAGTTTTCCATGTTTCATGTTTAAAGAAGGTCATAGGTGACAAGCTCCCAATTCAAACAATATTGCCAGAACTTGACGAGGAAGGAAAAACTATATTGGAACCGGAAGCAATCACAGAAACAAGAACTCGACAGCTACGAAATCGATCAATTTCAGAGTATCTTATCAAGTGGAAGAACTTATCCGCTGAAGATTCCACATGGGAGGATGAGAATTTTATGCAGAAGTATCCAGAACTGCTCAAGCGTTGAGGACAACACTTTTTTGAAGGAGAGGGGCATGTTGGGTCCCTATAATACTAGTGATTACCCCATTACTATTGTAGTTATACCCCTATTTATATTGTTGTGCCCCTATTACCCCCATATTGTTATTTCTGTGCCCCATAGAATCCCTCTATTGTTATTTTTGTGGCTTTATATTATTATTGTTAGGTCGGCTGGATTATATTGTGACTCCTTAGACTCCTATATATAGAAAGGAGGTTTTGTCATTTGTATCATCCAAGAATTGTTCATTTATGTAATGTAAAGGAGGTTGCCCCCTCGAAGAGGCTGAATTCTAAGGCATGGATTTATCTTTTCTATCTTTTCTTGAGCTGTTTTCATAACAACCCCCAGGCGGTAACTGGCCACCTTGAGGTTGAGGATTAGGAATAGTACCTGACATCATGAGAATATCTTCTACACTCAACGACTTAGTACCATTGTTTCCAGTTAATAACCCTTGTTCAATGGGTTGAGGAGATGCTCTTGAAAAAGTACCAGTAAGTGACTGATACCCAGAGGGAACAGAAGGACCGCCGTACAAAAAGGATTCTGGAGATTGAGAAAACATGGATGATTGTCTTGACATATTTAATGGAGGATAGTAACCTCTAGGTGTTGGGTGATAAGGAATACGAGGTGGTGAAAAACTTAGTCCCGGTTTTTCAAAAAGTCATTTAATGAAAGATACCAAGCACTGCTCCTAGGTGGACTGTAAAATATTGATTCACGCTCCCTAAGTTCTATAATAGGTTGATTTTCAGGGATGGGATGCCTACTTCTTCTTCTAGAGTAGCAAGTTCTTCAATAGCTATGAGTTTAGAAGGAAGATTTTGGGTAATTATTCTTTCTAACCTGGGTGAACCAGGACCACTAGAAGTTGGAGAGGTGAATCCCAATGTCGGAGTAGCAGCAAATTCACTTTCAGGTTCAGATATTTCAGGTTCCTCACCTATATCACTAGTAGATGAAAAGCTACTAGTAATTTCGGAAACAGACACAGATTGTAGATTATGATCTGCTACTAGAGCTTGAAAATCAGGATGTACCACCAAGAAGACTCTCCTTCTTCAGGTGACCCAAATCTACTGTCTCTAGGAGTTACAAGGGCTCTTAACCCTTCAGGCTGGCTCGGTGAAAACTCAGGAGGTTGGCCCTGAAGTCTACGGGACTTCCTCGGTAATTCAGCCACAATTAAAAAAATTTAACTACTTCACACGCAAACAAAGTAAAATCTCAATGAAAACCACCTAAAGCCTCTAAAGAACCAAACAAATTTGAATCACACGCCTAAAGAATCTAGGAGATCAAACCACACACAAATAGTAACTTTCCGTACTGAAAACACTAGTTGGTGATGAAATCCAACGTCGCAGAGTTCAATACAGAAATGGCGGTTGGAACAGTTACCCCGGCAACCTGCTTAATGAATAGACTGGCACAAGTTCCTCCACTAAACCGTCTCGAGTGAAGATAACCCCCCAGAAAATCCAAGTGAGTCTAGCTGACATTTGCTCCAGGTACAGTGGGATCTTCCCACCACTGTCACCTTAGGAAGAATCCTATAGAATATGGTCACTATGGTTACCAACGGAAAAAAATATACCTGGGGGAACAGTCTACGATCCGATACGCACGCAAGGGCAGAGTAACAAGCTCAATCCCCTTGAAGGCTCCTTCACATAATCCAAGGTTTACCAACAAGTGACCCCAAGCTCTTCGACAATGGTTATTCTGAGGTTTACCATTTTTAATACGTGAATATCTGGCGTCATTCCCAATGAGGAAGGATTGATTCCCACACTGGTTCGGACACGATCTCGTGCTTCTCCTTTAAGAGGAGCTTTCCCAGAGCATAGATGCACCAATTGGATTTTTCTCCTACCGCAAGATACAGCTACATGTTTGTTTTACTATCTTGGAGAGTTAATTACTCCCTACTCCAAGACACTAGCCTAAGCTATGTTGGTGTAATAGAGGCCTAGAAATAAAAATATTACTAGATAGATTTTACTTTAAGCGTTATTTTTATTGGTTTTTTTTTAAGTCAAGAGGTGCGGAGATGAAACTCGTGGTGTGAAGACTCAACTCGAAATCACTAAAAAATGCACTTAAGATGATTAAGCAATCTTTTCCCTTCAATGAACTTCTAGCTAGGAAAGAGTTTGAGAATGCAAATGTTTGTAAACACAAATCTTTCTTAACCAACAAATTAAAAGAAGAGCTTTTTGTCTTTTCCAATGCACTCAAAACGAGACAACTAGTTATTTTCACAAAAATTTCCCTTTTTCTTTCAAAACACTCAAATACTACAAAAACAAACTTTTTCCAAAAGAGATTTTTTTATTTTTTATAAAACACTCAAAACTATGGAAATAACTAATCTTGAGATCTATAAACTATAAAAAACTATTTGAAGTCAAAGCTTACAAGATGTCTTTTTCAAGGATGTTTTACTTAGCTATAAACAAACTAAGGACTAATTTGTCCAGAATCACAAATCAGTCAAAAAACAACCAATTTTTGTTTTCTTTTCTAAAAATGAAATCCAAACTTTTAACACAAGCCTTTTCGAAGTTTCGCAAAGAGAAAACACAAGGTGGATTCCTCAACAAAGGTAGATTTTGCAAATGGTCAGACTCATAAGAAGGCTGGTAAAAACCAAGGTTATCTGAGGCTTCTACAACTTCTAAGCTCTGAGATACTACAAGACCAAAATGAAAATCAATCCCGGTAACCAAAACTTCTAGGAATTTCACCTATAACCCTAACACCAATGGAATTAACCTAAGAAAATCCTCTCACAAGTTACATGCAGGTCTGGGTAGGAGATAATAACATCTAAACAAAAACTAAACTGACTAAAAGAGGAAATCTTAAGTTTTTAAAATTTTTAGCAGGGTCCGTAGGCCCACCGTTCACACAGGTGGTGGTACCGCTCTGTGCTAAAAGCAAAGGTGCGAATAGGTCCACACTGTGTTCCAAGCTGAGGGTGCGGTCCTCTCCCAAAGTTATGAGAAAAAAAAAATAATCCTAGATCAACTAAATCTACCCAATTCCACAGACAACAAGCTAGAAACAGAAACAAAAAACACAGTTTCTCAGGTAAAAGTAAAAACAAGGAAAAAATCAAGTCCCCAGAGGAGTCGCCATTTTGTCACACGGAATGAGTCGATCTTGTGAACAAGATAGAGCTTCCTAGAATCTAACAATATATAGTGACAAGCAAGCCAATCAAAAACTATCTTTCTCTAAATATGCAATATATAAACAAAGGCAAACAAGTATTTTAGGCCTACCTTGGGTCCAATGCAAGTTTTTGGAAGCCTCGCTCCTTTGATCCAAATGAGCTCCCTTATAGCAAATCTGCAAGCACAAACAAGAAAAAAAATTAAATAGCACCTGAAAAGCCAATATCATAAAGCATACTTATCATGATGATCAAGGAACTCATGAAACAAATGACATAAGACAATTTGTTGAGAAAAATGAAAAAAATCTGATTGTATTAATTCAAATCAAAGAAGAAATTTACAACCTGTGCCTTGATGATGTACAAGCTCCTCCAGCGTCCAACAAGAAGTCTCCTCTACTTTGAAAAGTTTCACTCTCTTCCCAATGAAGCCAAAAGGTATGTGATCTCTCCTCTCAAGCTTAACTAGGAAGTCTTAATTCCACCAGCATTTACCCTCAAAAATGTTCAGCTTCCAACCTCCCTAGCAACCAGCCCAATGCCTTAATTTATAGTGCAATGGAGGGAAGTTACTAGGTCCTCCTTCAAAGGGATAAAGCCCTCCTTCAAAGGGATAGCTCCTCTCATCCAGGGATTAGCTCCTTATCTTTTGGGACGCATGAACCACCTAAGAGCGAACAATCCACGTCAAAATTCCTTCTAGAATCATCTAGAATTAACCCAAAGTGAGTTTTTTAGAATAAACTTGCACCTTTTTGACTTTCACAGGGGTCCGCACCCACTCCTTTAGGGACAGAGTGGGCAGGTCCGCAGGTATTGTGAACAGGGGGTGCGGGACCGCAGGCAATAGTGAGAGAAAGTGCGGAACCAGAGCTTTGTTGATTTTCAATGTCTTTCTCTCTCATTTTCAAAGCTTGACTTGAAGAGCTGAGGTCTGAGACTTGCTTAGGAGGACAGTACAAGTGATGATAGACCCATACAAGCTGCAAATAGTCATGGTGACCATATTTTTGTGTAACAGGAAGAAAAATACAACTACTCAAGGTCCTAGAGAATTTTTTTTCCTTGCACAAAAATATAAGAATTTAGCACAAGATTCTTCTGAAGGAAGAGGTGGCCGAAGAAACAAGGAAGGAAGAATAATAAAGGAAGAGGGCATACATTTCCAAGGGGAATGTCTTGATATTCATTACATACAATGTAATAGATATGGACATGGTGCTTCTACATGTAAGCTCTCATGGGACATGATTAGACATGAAATACATGAAGAGAAAGGAAAATCATCAGATAAAGAGAAGGTAAAGCACTTGAGTCCACTCATTATGTTATGTCACATTAAAACATTGAAGTAATTGAAGACTTATTTAATGCTTCGCTTGCTTCATGGAAATATGTTTGCTTGCAGGATTCAACAGTAGCTTGCCACATAACATTTAGAAGAGATCTATTTGAAGAATTCAATGACAATGTTGATGGAGTAGTCTACTTTGCAGATAAGTAAAAAATAAATCCATCAAGGCTTAGCACCATCAAACCCAAACTGTTGGGTCTTGCAGACTTTCTTCTACATGATCTTCACGACCTATCGAAGTTGAGCAGAAACTTGTTTTCCTTGTTTCACATCCACTAGCAAGAACACTCAATTTACATTTTTTGATGAAAAGGTTGAGCTCAGAAAAGCATCAAACAACTCACCAGTGAGGAATGGGATAAAAGAAGAAATGGCTCTAAATCTACAAGGAACCTTTGCTCGTGTAGAGAACTTTTCATACCGTTTCACTATGATGAAGGTACACTTTGATAAAGTCTTTTAAGTCATGCTAGATTTGGACATTTTAACTATGACAACCTTCATTTTTTGAAGGAAAATGGTGTTACTAGCTCTCCAACTATTCCGAGGAAACTTAAGCAATCTTATGCTTGTATATTAGGAAAGCACAACAAAGAGTTTTTTCATGATTCTCATTTCAGAGCACATAGAAAGATTGAACTCATTCATTTTGATTTGTGCAGCATAATTAATTTTCCTTCTTCAACTGGTAATAAATACATGATGACATTTATTGATGACTACACCAAAATGTGTTGGGTATATCTATTGAAGAACAAATCTGGAGCTTCTAAAACATTCAATAATTTCCATGCATGGATTTAAAATGATATACAATCTCATATTGGATATATCCGTACTGATAATGGAAAATAATATACTTCAAATGGATTTGAAAAATATCTTCGCTAACATGGGATCAAACATCAAACAAAAGTTCCCTATAATCCTCAATAAAATGGTGTAGCTGAAAGAATGAACATGACAATCTTAAATATGGTACGTTCAATGATGTTTTTTAATAATGTTAAGATGATATTTTGGGATGATGTATTTTTATGTGTTGTGTATATAAAGAATAGGTGTCAGTCTCATGATCTCAAAAAAGGCTCCCTATGAAATGTGGTATGGCCACGTTTCTTCGGTGAGGCATCTTAGGTTTTTTGGTTCCACCTATCATGCCTGCATAACTAAGGAAAAATGAAACAAACTCAGTGCAAGGAGATGAAAATATATCTTCTTAGGGTACTCAGACACCTCCAAAGAATATTGTCTCTATGACGAAGTAAATAATAAGTTTACAATATGCAGAGATGTGATCTATCTTGAATATTCCAAGATTGAAAATGTCGTCAAGAGTCAACTTGATTGCTTAGATATTGGTGCATGTAAATCATTTTCAAGAATGCTATATTGAATGGGGGACCTCTATACTAGATCAGTCTATGAAGTCTCATTTTGAAGCACTCTCTCCCCCTCATGAAGCTGTAGCCACTAATTAAGAAGACACTTTGAGTGATGTGATTGAGATATTTGGTAGGTTAATCTTGATTCATCCCCATATCAGTCAACTGAGAAACCTACACCATCTCAGAAAGGTCCTCCTATCAGCCCACGAGGGTAACTCCAAAAATCAAATTGTATTTTTCATTAAGAGAAAATATGGATATATACAAGGAGAAGGAGAATATTGGGTTTCATATCCATATGTCTCTTCATCTTCCAATTTCTTTTATTTCTTCTATTTACAATATGTACATGGATTTTCCTAATCCCAAAGACTAGGTGTCAACACCCTCCCCCCATAATCTGAAGGGATGCTTATGAGTCGAAGAATTATTCTGATTCTTCCAAATTTTTCCTTTCCAAGCACTTTGGTGAAAATTTTTGTTATATGCTCATTTGTGGTAAAATGTCACAGGTGGATTGTCTTAGCCTCAACATGATGTTGGATCAGATGATACTTTGTATTGATGTGTTTGTTTCAATCATGGAACTTTGTGTTCTTGGCCAACTTTATTGCATAAGTTTTCTCAATCAAAAGAGGAGTTGAATGCACTTGTTTATCCTATAAATCTTCCAAAATTTTCTGAAGCCACACAATTTCCTTTGTTGCTTCTGTTGCTACCACATATTCTACCTCAGTTGTGGGATCTACTAGAACTGATTATTTGTGTGACCTCTAGGAGACGTCTCATGACCAAAGACTCATAACATAACCTGAAGTAGATACTATAGTTTATTTTTCTCTCGTCGAAATCTGAATCAGGGTATCCAATCAAGCTAAAGTAACCAACTTGTGTATACTTGAGTCCAAATTCTTAAGTTCCCTTCAAGTAATTTAGAAGTATTTAAATAGTCAGAGCCAACCAGAACCACCGCAATAGAGAATATATATATATCAGAAGGTAGGCATTAAAGATAAAACCCCAAAGAACCACTATAGTCGCTATTGTGACAAGCTTCCAAAGGAAACATGCCTTATCTCTCATAGAAGGTGTTACCTCTACAACTTTGTTTTTCAACACTCTGCACTTATAACATGACCAAAACTTTTGACAAAGCCCGCTTTAAGTTTTTTCACTTGTATGTGTCAATATAGGGTTATATAACCCCTATTATCCCCAAGTGTGCACAAAGGGAATCCCCAAGAGACAGACTCCAAGATTTCTATGTCAAACACTAACCTTAGCTCTATAAAGTATTGGCCCCGATCTCCTTTTCCTGGACATGCTGGCTTGGGATTACGACATCCTAGGTTGTTCCAATGCACGCATAAGAGATGCACCTAGAAGACAAACTCCGAGATTTCTCTGTTAGTTGTTGGCCCTGACTCTGTCAATTGATGATCCTAGATCATGTTAAAATTTGTTCATGTGACCTCTAGGAAGAGTCAGCGTAGAGCGACCTGTACTCCATGAAATCTCAACCTCCTCTTAATTAGTTGGGCTCACATGTCAACTCAATCCTAGTCAACTCGACTTATATCTAAAACAACCATAGTTGCTTTCCTTTGCATGCTTCAATTGTTTTTGCAATGGAAGGTGAGGAGGTTATGAGGTGGTTAGGAGTTGGCTTGGTGGTAGAGTTGAGTTAATAGAAGCTTAAAGCCTTGAATGCATTATTATTCATAGAATAAGAGTAGGTGTTCTCTCTAAGTCTCCAAACAAGAAAATGATAGAGTTGTCAATGTATCAATTAATACTTTGACTTCAATTAGAATAAGTTTCAAAATTTAGTTTTATGTCTATTGCTATTTTTTAATGAAATGGTTTTATAAGAAAAATTGATATATTTTGTTTTTATTTATTACAGATAAAAAAATAAAAATATTTTCATGTCTTAATGGGGTACATTAAAGGTAAGTGATTAAAGTAAACTATTTCCATTATAAACATTATCATACTTAATCAGGTACACCATGTATAGGTGTTTATTTTTATTTAATGTGTCAATGGTTTATGGTTTATATGAAGAATTATCAATTTATCGATCCTTTTTAATTTTAATATCATACGTATGATTTGTTATGTCGAATTGTAAAGGTTGATACTTGCACACTGGTATGTATAAGTTGTTGAAGTGTATATATGCAATAATGATGTATACATCTCATATATACTCGAGTATAAATCCACAAAAATAATTTGATGTGTTAAATATTTTCATAAATAAATAATATTTCCCAATCATATTGAACCAAAAATTTGGGTTCCTTATATGGAGACGTTGCTTGAAAGAAGTTGAAGGCTAAGAAAGGAGGGAAATTACCACTTCAATAAATATGATGATTTCAAGAGATAAAACTATAGAATTCAATGAAGGATGGGATATTATTGAAAATGGAGTCCTAAAGTTGATATGTATTTTGAAAGAAAATTTAAAAGACAAGTTTCTTGTAACATAGTATATGAACATTTATACAACTTTCTACAAAATGTGCACCCAAAGGCCTTCTTATATGTATGCACAACAACTCTATGACAAGTACAAGATTTCTTTGGAAGAATATGTGGTTGTCACAATATTACCAACTTTAGGTAAAGTACATGATGAGGTCATGTTGAAAGAGCTTAAGAAATGTTGGGATATGGCAAGGTGATGGTGAGACTCACCTCAAATATGTTCTCTTACTTGGATATTTACTTCATGGGGAAAAGTTCCCTCATTTCACTAGTAAAATATGGAGTGATTTGTTTTCTGAGAGTTTTTCTATCATTTCATCAATATTAAAAATCTCCTTGCAATCTCTCATTTCAATCTCCTTTCAATATTATCAAGAATTCTCTCCTGCAATCTTTGTTTCACTTATTCATGGATCTCTTGCATGGCTATAACAAAATATTCACTTGTTGCACTCCTTTTCCCTACTCTTCCCAAGTTTATGAGTTCCTGCACTCATATTAGATGCATTCCATGCATAATCTGATAAGGACTTTGATCAATACTTATATTTGGAGAATCATTATACGAAAATTCAGCCTGGGAAAGTAGTTGATCCCACTACTTTGGATGATCTCCAACCAAGATTCTCAAGATATTCCCCAAATTTATATTAACTAATTTGGTCTACCCAGGTTGATAAGTTGAAATAAATTTCAAATCAATTCCAAGATTCTCCATAAATACCTCCATTAAAGTCCCAAAAATATGGTATCTTTATTTGAAACATTGTTCTTATGTACTCCATGTAATTTCATTACTTCTCTAAAGGAAAAATTAGCAATATGGGTAGCATCACTAGTTTTAGGACAAGGAATGAAATGAGCCATTTTTGTAAATATATCCACTACAACAAAGATTGCATGATTAATCTTCTGAGTTTTTGGCAAATCCAATACAAAATCCATCCTTTCTGAATCCCATGGTCTCTCTGGAATTGGTAATGGTGTATACAATCTTGTATTCTTGCTCCTTCCTTTTGCATGTTAGAAAATTCTACAACTACTTACAAACAAACTTTTCACATCAATCCTCATCTTCAACCAATAGTTAAAGTGATGCAACTTCTCATAATTCTTTCCATGTCCAAAGTGTCTTGCAAGACCTTCACTATGCTTTTCTTTGATTAACTTATCCCTCATAGAACATTTTGAAACATAAAGTGAATTTTTTTTTTAACAATTATAATTTTTTAAGCATGTAATCAAGACACATACTTCTATATTGGATTGTTGGGTTTTTTAAAGCCTTGTAAGCCTTCTTAAAATCTACATCTCCCTCATACAACTTCTTCATGAAGTCAAACCCCATGCTTTGTACCTCGATTTCCCGCATAATCAAATACCTCCTGCTCAACGCATCAACAATTTTATTACCTTGGCCAATAATATGCTTCAAAACAAAAGTGGAATTATGAATATATTCAATCCACTTGACATTATTTTGAATCAATTTAGGTTACTGCATAATGTGTTGTAGGGCATGATTGTTTGTATAGAAAAAAAAATATTTAGGCATTAAATTAATGCCTCCAATTTTTTAAATATTGTACCACAACATAAGATTCATCGTAATAAGTATACTTCCTCCTTGCTTCATTCAACTTCTCGCTAAAATATGCTTTGGGCTTATCCTCCTGAGTTAACACAACCAAATTTAGCTTCACACTTCACTTGGAAAGGCTTATTGAAATATGGTAAAATAAACACAGGTTGTTCTATGATCTTCTTCTTTAATAGTTTGAAGTCCTTTTTTGCTTCAACAGTCCTCTGGAATGGTTATTTATCTTTCTTTATAGTCTCCATAATTGGAGCACTAATCCTGCTAATATATATGATGAACTTCCTATAAAACTAGACAGACCATGAAAACTTCTAACTTCAAATACAATTTTAGGAGAGGTTCAATCAACAATAGCTCTTACCTTATCAGGATCCATTTTCAAACCATCCTTGGATATGAAAAAGCACAAACATACAAGCTATGTCTTTAGGACTGAACATTTTTTCAAATTGATAAGTACTTTCTCTTTCTACAACTTCTCTAACACATACGTGAAATGTCTCAAGTTCTCTTCTTTGGACTTGCTATAAGCCAAGATGTCATCTAGATACACAATTACAAATTTCACTATGAACTCCTTTAACACCTCATTCATAAATCTCATAAAGGTACTAGTGCATTTGACAACCAAAATGGCATGAACATTCATTCATACAACCCATCATTGGTTTTAAAGGTTACCTTCCACTCATATCCCTCTATAATATTGATAAGATGGTACCCATTCTTCAAATCAATCTTAGAAAAAAAATTGCTACCACTCAAACAATCCAATAAATCATCTAAGCCTAGTAAATAAAAACTATAGCTAATTGTGACCTTGTTCAATTGATCCAAACTTATTCAATAACACAACAGAATACATATATAAACATAAACACAAAGATGTAGCAGAAATAAAACATTTTTTCATTAATATCGAACAATTGAAATATGCTTACATACAAAATGGAAATAAACAAGCTCGATCGATGGTAGATTATCTCTGAGAAGAGATGTGGTAGATACATACCTCTAAATTGTGTTACAATGAGGCTTGAAGGCCTATTTGTTATTGAGAAACAATGGAAACCACTAAACATCCAAAAACATAACCCTACAAGATAAAGCACAAACATTATGGGCCTCATTGGGGTAAATTGCTACATCAACTTCCCAAGGTCGTAACATTGGCATACGATCTTCGTTTGATGCGCACGATACCTCGTTAGAAATGGGAAATATAATATTCCCATTTTCCAAAAAAATGTTGTTTAGGCCCTCAAAATGGCTCCAGAATTTTAGGACCTGAAAAGCAACCAAAAATAGTAAAATGTACTACAATTATGAAAACTAAAAGAAATAATGGCACAATAGTGGGGTTCCAAGTGGAATAGGAAGGTGGCCACCAATATCTACCTAGATATGTCATCCCACTTAGGAATAAATGGACTCCATTGTGTTCAGTGCCTCCATGAGATGGGGAAACTTCTGTTGAACATTGTCCCTGTTGAGCCACTTGCCTTGGTGCAAGATTTGGCGAGCTTCAACAACCCGATACAGTTGTATCTTTTGTGAGCGACTGTTCTTAATCTGCGTTTCTATGATCTGATCAGTTGTGGCTTGTGCCATGTAGTATGGATTTAGCTCTATTGGTGTGAGTTGTTCTACGTGTCCAATAATGGTGGAATGTATGGCCGAAGTCGATCCACATTGAACACTGGGTGTAGGCCAAGGAATGGGGAAATGTTGAGATGAAAAGAATTTTCTCCCACAACCTTGGTAATGGTGTAAGGCCCATATCATAGTGGGTTGAGCTTCCAATGGGATCCGATAAGGCGTTCTTTCTGCAAATTCAACCAAACTTTTTCGCCAACCTAAAACTTGTATGACACCCAATGTTGATCATGTCATTGGTTATGCTTGCCATTGGACTTCTCCAATATGTTGTGAACCTACTAGAGGATTTGCTCGATAAGTTCAACAAATCTGGTTCCTTTATCAGCCTCAGACAATACATGTGTGGATTTTGTTTATGTAGTTTCATGAAACATGGAAACATCAATAAGACATAATGGTTGAAATCCTAGACCGAGTTTAAAGGGATTTCGATCAGTCGAGCTATGGAGACCTCTGTTATAATTGTGCTTCACATAGGGAAGCTCCTAATCCTAGGTTCATGGATGCTTGGAGTTATACATGTGGAGTATTTACACTATCATCCTGTTGACGACCTCTGTTTGACATCAATCTGGGGATGGAATGCAATCGACTTGGTAAGATTGGTGTCCAATAGTGCCTAAAGGCTTAACCAAAATGTGCTCAGGAAATTTCTATCTCAATACCATATAATTGTCTACGGGGTACCAAAATGTACTCACACTCATGCAAAGAAGAGTTTGGTAGTGTCCATTAATATGATAATCTTCTTACACCGTACTAATATAGCCATCTTAGAAAATCTATCCATGAACACAAATAAATAGTCATTACCATGCTTGGTAGAAGGGAGGCCAAATAGATAGTCCATGGAGATGGATTCCCAAGGTGGTTGTGACTATAGAGGAGTGTACAGGCCTTGCTTCTTGATAGTTAGCTTGGTGATAATGTATGCAGTGGAGGATATGATATATTTCCCAACATCATGTCAGATTTTTGTCCACTAAAAGTAATTTTTATATACGACTACATTTTTCTCCACACCAAAGTGTCCTACAACTCCACTGTAGTGTGCATACCAAATCAGCTTGGAACGCCTCACTTGAAGGAAGACAAAGGTGGCCCAGGTAGAACAATAATGCATCCTAAAGGTGGAAATTAGGAACTTCTTCCCTCCACTAGCATTTGGTATGTGGAGGTGAAATCTGGATCATTCTTGTATAGTTGCAAACACTGAGAGGTCTTGTGGCCCAAGAGTTGAGAACACTAGTCAGTGCTGCAATTGGGGGTCGACTAAGGCAATCTACAACATGATTGGTGTTGCTCTTTTGTATTTAATTTTCAAGTGGAATTATTGTAGATATGTAGACCACTTCTGATGGTGATCATTCTACAACTTCCCTTTTGTGTCTATATAAAATGAAGAGGTCAGTGATCGATGTGGATGACAGTCTCCTTCCCCGTAACGTAATGCTTACTTTGTCGACAAGCCTACACGATGGAATACATATATTTATCAGATGCTGGGTACTTCTGAATTGTATCAAAACATATCTCACTATCATAGGGCACTAGATGCTCATATTGGGTGGGGACTACATCAATACCATAGCCGAGCATTTTTATCTCAATTTCAAATGGTTGTTGCAGGTCTAGAAATGTGAGTACCAGTGCAGAGAAGATACGATGCTTTAACTTAAAAAGCGCCTTCTTTAGGACTCAGACCAAGAAAACATTGCTTTTTCTCTGCCCTTGGTAATCTAACTTCAAGAGCAAGTGATATGGGAGAATCTCAACATGAGCCTTCAATAAAAATTTCAAGGCCAAAAATATGCGAAGCTCTGTTAGAGGGTTGGGGTTGGACATCCTGAATGACTTGGATATTAGTCGAATCC